>CM045996.1:83671699-84972812 GCA_025175895.1 Wurfbainia villosa
AACCCTTTGGCGACTAACCTAGCCTTGTTTCTAACTACTTCACCTTTATTATCAAGCTTATTTCGAAACACCCACCTTGTTCCAATTATCGTTTTGTCTTTAGGTGGTGGTACTAATTCCCACACTTCATTCCTAGTAAATTGAGCTAGCTCTTCTTGCATTGCAATAATCCAATCGGGATCAAGAAGAGCTTGTTCAATTGATTTGGGTTCTATCTTTGAAATTAAGGAAATTTGACTAAGGTTCCTATAGGATGCTCTAGTTCGAACTCCTAGATTAGGATCTCCTATCACTTGATCGATAGGGTGGTTAGTCTGAATCCTAGATTGGGTTGGGTTTGTGTCACCTAATGCTTGATCAATGGGGTGACTTGGTTGAACACTAGTTTGGTTGGAGTCATCTATCACTTGATCAATAGAGTGACTTGGTTGACTTAGGTTAGGATTAACACTAGACCTGATCTCCGGATCAGAGTTAGGTCTAGTATGAATCGGCTCGCTAATTGGGGTTGTTGGGGGTTTTGTAGGTTCATGTCCTTCATCAAATACTACATTGATAGTCTCCTCGACTCTAAGGGTGTCGTGGTTATATACTCTATAAGCTCGACTTGTAGTCGAGTATCCTAAGAAGATTCCGGTGGAGGTTTTGGATTTGAATTTACCTAGGTGGTTCTTAGTGTTTAAGATATGTACTTTACATCCAAATACCCTAAAGTACTTGATGTTGGGTACTTTATTGTGATAAATCTCGTAGGAGGTCTTAAGGTGCCTCTTTACCATAAGGATCCTATTCTGGACATAGCAAGCCGTGCTAGCACCCGCTAAAACCTATCAGGTAGGTCGTATTCGTTCAACATGGTCCTAGCGGCTTCTTGTAGAGTTCGGTTTTTCCGCTCCACTAGGCCATTTTGTTGAGGGGTCCTAGGGCAAGAGAATTCATGGTGGTATCCATTTAGGTTACAGAAGTTGGTCAACCTTTGATTTTCGAATTCACCACCATGATCGCTTCTAAGTCTTTTAACCTTAAGGTTTTTTTGATTCTCGATTAATTTGAATAGATTGATTAATTGATCTAGAGTATCATTTTTATGTTTGATGAACCTAACCCAGGTAAACCTGGAGTAGTCGTCAATTATGACTAAGCAATATTGACTTCTATTGAGTGACTTGGCTCCATGTGAATCGAATAGATCCATATGCAGGAGCTCAAGTACACTTGAGGTTCATTCTTGGTTAGTTAACTTGTGTTGTGTCCTAGGTTGTTTTCCTTGTTGACAAGCATTACAGATTTTATTAACCAAGTTGTTGAGGTTGGGTAAGCCTCTGACTAAGCCACTCTGACTCATCTTGTGGACAAGTCTTGGGTGCGAGTGACCGAGTCGTCGGTGCCACAACCATGATTCCTCTTCCTGTGTCATAAGACATTTGGCTGAGGATTTGATTAAGTTAATTGTATAAATGTTATTTGTCCTAGTTCCTTTGAGTATTGTTTTAGCTGTTTTATTTGTTTTAATTACACATTCATTTTCTAAAAATACGACCTTATAGTTATTGTCACATAATTGGCTTACGCTAAGCAGGTTATATTCAAAATTCTCTACAAGTAATACATTTTTAATAACAAAATTTGAGTTAAGCTCGATATCACCTGATCCGATGATTTTGAGCTTGCCGTTATTCCCAAAGGCTACCGATCCTTGTCGTTTGAATCGAAGCTTCGTGAATTTGAGTTGATCCCCGGTCATGTGTCGGGAGCAACCGCTGTCCAACATCCATTGATCCTACACACAAGGTGGTTGGATTGGATGTTAGATTTTTTTTTAAAAAAAAAAATTGGTTGTAAGTTGTTAAACCTAGGTCATCTCACCTGTGTCTATATGATCAAGCATGTTATACTTATGTGTTTTTTGTGAGATGACTTCCAATTAAGTTGATTAAGTGGATTTAGGTTCAAGTAATTTTATGTTAGATTTGGATTTGACCCTAGGCTTGTCAAGTTTACCTTTTCAAGATCATGGCTTTCAGGTCGTGGCGAGGCGCAGAGGCCTTCTTTTATCGGATCATCGACCACTTCCTTAGACAAAGCCATTTTCAAGAAAATGATGACTTGACTCACCTAAGACTATTTCCTAGTCTAACTGGTTATTTTTGAAAAGAGGCTCCCCGAGGCTCAATCTTTTCGAAGAATTTTAGTTGGTTATGTTTTTGAAAAGAGGCTCCCTGAGGCTCAATCTTTTCGAAGAATTTTAGTTGGTTATGTTCGTGTTCTAAGTGAGTTCACAAGTTTTAAAGCACAAACTTTCTAAGTTAAAGCATGTCATTTCTAAGTTAAAGCACAAACTTTCTAAGTTAAAACATGCAATTTCTAAGTTAAAGCACAGACTTTCTAAGTTAAAGTATGCAATTTCTAAGTTAAAGCACAAACATATTTTTTACTGGCTCTCCCTAGACCGTTGAATCGGTTCGGTCTATCCACATAGTGGATTTGGTCCTTGGGAATCCAGTACGGGTTGGATCCTAGAGTTGAAATCAAAAGGTTCTTAGGGACCCATGCTTGGACATGTTTCCTATGTCGACTTACAATCGACATATACGACCTATTAGTCGTGTTTGAGTTAAACCCTAGTCCAGCCTTGTTGTACATGGCCCTTTGAGATCCAAGTAGGAGGTCAAGTCCTTTGGATTCCGAAGTGAACCTTTCCAACGTATTCCTAAGATCTTCGACTTGACTTTTCAAGAGTGAGTTCTCAACTTCGAGTTTTTCAACCCAAGTTGAGTCATTCTCTTGAACTCGACTAGTCGAAGAGGTTAGGGAGACCTTGTGTTTGAGGAGTTTGACCTCCTCAACCAGGGTCTCGACCTTGGACTCGGATTTAACTAATTTACTAGACAAAAACCTAACCGTATTTTGTAAAGTATTAAATAAAATTCGACTTACTTTAAGGGTATCTTTTGAACCGGATGCGTATCCGTGGCTTGACTTGAAGGTAGCTTCATAGTATGAGTCATCCTTAGATTCTGACTCAAGTTCAGGTTCAGTCTCCGTGTCTGACTCAATTGATTTCGCCATGAAGACGTGGTCTTCGTCTTCTTCGGATGACGCTTCTTCCCATGTTGCGTTGAGGGCCTTCTTGTGCTTAGGTGCTTTGTGGTTGAGCTTGGGGCACTCGGACTTGATATGTCCAAACCTGTTACACTCATAACACCTAATATTAGAACTTTTAGGCTTACCTTGGTTGGGTCGAGTTGTGGTTCGCTTTCGTCCCTTGGCTATCCTTCGAGTTAGGTTCATTAGCTCGGCGGTCAATTCCGGGTCAACTTCTTCTTCGGACTCGTCTTCCTCCTCGGTTGGTGGTGGCTTGCTTGCGATTTTCTTCTTCTTTGAACCTGCAAACAAGGCTATACCCCTCTCGGGTTCCGAGTTGGACTGCTCATGTAATTCGAAATCTGAGAATAATTCATCTAACCTAATTTTAGAAAGATCTTTGGAGACCTTGTAGGCATCGACCATGGATGCCCACAAGGTAGTCCTCGGAAAAGAGTTTAGAACATACCTTATAAGGTCGCGGTTTTCGACCTTTTGCCCGATTGCGTGTAGGTTGTTGACTATGTCTTGGACACGGGCGTGGAGTTGCGTCGCGGACTCGTGTTCCTGCATTTTTAGTGTGTACAATTTATTGAACAACAAATCGCATTTGCAAACCTTAGCTTGATCCGATCCTTCGTGTAACTCGATTAGTTTTGTCCAAAGATCCTTTGCGCTTATGAAGGGGCCGACGCGATTTAGCTCCTCTTTGGATAGGTCGCATTGGAGGATTTGTGTTGCCTTGGCGTCAGCTTCGACTTCGACTTGTCGTTTTGTCACAATGGTCCATTGATCATAATCCAAGGAGTCACCCACTTCATTAGTCGGAAGTGTGAAACCCGTTTTGATTATGATCCACATCTCGATTTGGGTTTTGAGAAAGCATTCCATCCGACCCTTCCAATAACGGAAGTCATCTCCGTTGTAAAACGGAGGTCGGACGGTGCTAAAACCCTCGAGATGGGCCATTAGAACAAAAGACCGAAGGAGACGAAGACGAAGAAACTAGCAACGCATAAAACACAAAGTACCAAGACTCGGCCTTGGATTAGTAGAGAAAACTTAACAAAGCGAAATAAATAGAAATAAACAGAATTTAAAGAACAATAAATCTGTAAAAATGGCTAGATTGGTGGTTTCACCAAATCTTAGCAACCCCCGGCTCTGATACCAATTGTTGGATCAAAGCGGATCGCTAGAGGGGGGGAGGGTGAATAGCGATAAAAACTTTTTTTTTTCTTCGTTCGTTAAAAAACCAAGTAGATAATTAATTTGCAGCGGAAAAGATAAGCAATATAAAGAGAAGACAAATGTTTTACTTGGTTCGTAGCCTTCGGCTACTCCAAGGCCCTAGTGGTCCTTGACCACGAGAGGGCAAAAGCACTAAAGGAACTCCTCCTCGTTAGAGGTAGGAGTTAATCGATACAAGAAGGAACAAAACTTGAGGTAGAGGGACACTCTCTCCTCGTGATAATGATAAAAGCTCCGGAAAAGTAGATGAACAATTGATAAAACTAATATCGACGCATAAAAATAATAAAGAAAGTTAAACCTAGACGTGGAAAGGAAGGACTTCGTTTGAGAGTTGTAGCTTTATGAGGCTTTTGAAGCTTAGAATTGTTGTTAAAACCCTAGGTTAGGACCTCCTTTTATAGCCTTTGAGCCCCTTTTCGAGAGGAACCCTAGCCAATCATATTTGAGCACCACTTGAAATTTGGTGATAAACCTTGACTCTCGAGGTCGATCCTTTGACTAAGAATGATCGATGGCCATCACTACGATCGTTGGCAAGATCAATCGAGTGCTAGCCGAGTCACCCGACCGATGGACTCAATGAGTCCTTCAGTTGGCAAATGACCGACTGATGTTGGCTGCAAGGCAATGTTAGCTTAAAGAAAACATTATTTCGACGGTTTTCGACCGTCCGATCTCGACCTAGACCACCTATGAGATGTCTTGGGTCGGATCTACGCTTAAGTCTTTCCCCGTAACGAGGATACGACCTTACTTACACTCGCACACACGAGCTTACCTCGATACTTACGTGTTGCTTTTGCTTCCGGCCTTCCACTCAATTCCTTCGGTTCCCTCCGAAGTCACTTGAGTGTCGCCTGACCACCACGGTTTCCTCCGGGTGTCGCTAGCCTTCAGCTCCAGCTATAGCAATTTTCTGCACACTCGATTCAGCTCGTGAGATAACAACATGAGCTTAACTTTGTATCATTTGCTATAATCAAAACTCAGGTTCGACTTAGGTGCCTACTGCACCAACAATTACAACATTTAGAATATAATGATCAAACTATTGATGATTTGTTGAGACTAAGCATGTTAAACCTCGAGTCAAGGAAAGCAGCGCCCAAGTATCTTGCCCCTCCACAAGGAAGATTTAAAAGATATAGCAATGGAGGACCAAAAGTCAGGAAGCGAAAGGTGAGAAAGTATCTGGCCCCTCCACGAGCAAGATTTAAGGGATATAGCGATGGAGGACCACCAGGCAAGAGGCATAAAGTGAGCAAATATCTTGCTCCCCCACGAGCAAGATTCAAACACATCAAATGAAATGTAGGGTTATGGTCGAGCTAAACGACCTTAAACAAAGCGTTTCTTGGGAGGCAACCCAAGTTTAGTTTTAAGGTTTTCATTTAATTTTATTGCATGCATTTAGTTAATTTGAACTTTGATTTCCATTTCATTTAGCATTAGGACTAGAAGAGAACTTTGCTAGGTAAAAATAAAATCAATATTAGCTTACACGGCGAAGTGTATGAGAAAATTCAGACCGTTGTGCACAAAAGGGAAAAAACAGGGGGCACACGGCCTGGCCGTGTGTTTTCCCACGATCGTGCCCGACCAACCAGAGGCGCACACAGCCTGGCCATGTGTTTTCACACGCCCGTGTCGCGCAAGATTAAGTAGGGCACGCCGTGTGTTTTCGTCCCATTTGTGCCGTGTGTTTCAATTTTTCTTGCTCTAGCCATGTGGATCCTTCTTGCCCACCACCTAGAAGCTTTTCCAACCTTCAAGGAAGCCAAAAGAAGCAAGGATGAGGAGGACCAAGCAAGTAGCATCTCGATCCGGTGCTTCGGAGCGACGAGCAAGGAGAACCGACACCCCTCATGCTCCGGAGGAGGGTAACGCTCTTCCAACACTCCTTTTTCGCAACAATAAACATAGGGATAGATATAACATGCTTTCTACTCGCAAACTCACTACAACTAGGTACCTTGATGAAAATTTGGTAGAGTCCTTAGGGTTGTTGGGTGACATTCAAGCCCTATTTGTAAAAATGGGGTGGGAAGAGATAATGGGAATAAAACACCCAACCTACCCTAGGATAGTTTTAGAATTTTTGAGTTCCTTAGAAGAGAAAATTTTAATGGGTAGAGAGAGTGAAGAGGGCAGGATTAGTTTTAGGATATTTAACATTGAGCATGAATGGACACTTCACCAATGGAATTTATGCTTTGGCTTGTCGAGTGGGGGAGAGAGAAGAACCCCTATTGGGTTTAACTCTCGGATCTTTTGGACCCGAGTTGTGGGAACATGCACCCTTCTACAGGGCGAAGAATCGCCTCAAAACCCCATTTTCGGATACCTCCACCGAATCATGGCAAGCACTATATTTGGTAGTGGGGCGAGTGATGGTGTAGTGAGAGCTAGCGAGATGCTTTGCCTCTAGGACATGCTACAAGAAAGGAGTGGCATCGATGTAAGGTCCCATTTCATCAGACACTTAGTGAAGATGGGCAAAGCAGCAAGAAGAGAGATTAATGTGGGGGGCCTACTTACCCACATTTGTCATAAGATGGAGTACGATTACACTGCATTAGAGAGTATAGAGGGGAGCCCTAAGATCGACCTAGAAGTGTGTATGGCGATGAAGATGACTGTAAGAGAGGGACACTCCTTATGCTTTGTAAGGAAAAACCTGACGACCCTCAGGCTCCCCTACCCTGATCGTACCACCATCACCACGCGCGCCAACTGGTGCTTAGACCTGATAGTGGAGTCCCCGCCATATGAGGGACCATCCACAGCAACACCCATCTCTCCCCCTTTACATCACTCTCCCTCTAGTCCACGCATGCATAGGAGCCCACCTAGTCCATGTCGACATGAGCCTGCACCTACACCATCATTTTTTTCTACATTTGAGCAGGATGCAGGTACATCGGCTTATGATTTCTCAGAGTTCCGATCACGCCTCGATGATATATACGCTGAGCAGCAGACATAGAGGCAGCGATGGGAGGAGTAGAGTGCCTACACACAGGCGGAGTTTCAGGGCTTCCGGGAGCACTTCTAGTGGGCTGAGGAGTTCTACGACGAGGCCCGCATCTACTTCCAGGAGGAGGCTACCCATTGTCAGGATGAGGCCACCTATCGCCAGGAGATGTGGCAGCACATGCATGCCCAGCAGGCACAGTGGGATAGGGAGGAGGAGCACCGAGCAGCCGCTGCATCCACCAGCTCTCAGATCGACCACATGTACATGTGGCATCAGTGGCTCAGCAGCAGGTTCTCCCAGGATCCCTAGATGCCGAGGCCTCCGGACTTTCACCTCGTCCACCATACTAGAGGTATACCTTCAATTAAGTCTGGGAGGGCCCAAATTTTATTTTGTTTCTGGCATAAGTTTCTTTCCTGATAGTTGTATTATCATTAGCATTCATTTGTTCATGCATAGGTTGTTGAGTTTCTTTCAGCACTTAGTTTTTGTTATCTGTAAAGCTGCCTCAGTAGTATTTTTAGAGTTCTCTTCATGAGTTGTTTCCATGAGTAGTATAACTTTATTTATCTCATGGTATTTTATTTTATTGGCTTTGAATGAATATTCTAGACTTACACTGGTTAACTTCTATTTTTACACCTACACATGTCGAACATTCTGAAAGGGAGAGTCTAGTACATACCTAGTTACGATTCATCTCAGTATTCTAGTACTTTGAAATCCACAGGTGACCCTAAGACTAATATTTTAGTTACTGGAGATGCTCAGATTGTGTAAGCTCATTCGAAAAAAATCAAAATTCCAGTAAGCCGAAAAATAAAAGAGAGAAAGGAAAAGAAAAGAGAAATAAGAGAGAGAGAAAAAGAAATGAAAAAAAAAGATTATGAGGGATAAAAAAATAGTTGTCGTGGGTGGAAATAGCTAGGTGCCCCTTTGAGACTGAGTTAGGTTATTGGAAAAACACCTACCAATTTCTCTCAATATCGAGCATGCTTTTGAGACTTTGTGCTAGATCTAGGGAACAACCCTCGCTTTGGGAAAGTAAGTACCTAAGAGCCGGAGACCTTAGGAAAGCTATAGGATGACGACTTAACTCACCATGGAACGAGTATCCCCTATGAATGATCCGCTCAGCACAAGCATGAGAAGCTAATTTAGTGAATTTCTATAATATATTTATTTTTCTTTGATTGCAAATACCACTTGATAAATTTAGTTAACATGCTAAGTATAGAACAATATCCTTTTAAAATTTCATGGCACTGAGGTTTGCTTGAGGACAAGCAAAGATTTAAGTCTGGGGAAATTGATGTGAGCAAAACATATAGGATTTTAGGAGTAGTTTTCACTCACATCTCATTACATTTTATGTTAGTTTCATGCATATGCCACTTTGTTTTTCATGCATTTCCTATTTTCTAGTTCGGAGATCTACTCTTTGTACTTTTGCGTGCAGGACAACATTTCGTGGGGGAAAAGGCACACTTTCTGAGCAAAAGAAGGGCATTTTGCAGCTAGACACAGAAGGGGACACGGCCAGGGCGTGTGGCTACACACAACCATGTCCAAGGGCGAAATTGGCCACCCCAGGGCCACACACGGCCTAACTGTGTGGAAACACATGATCGTGTGGCGGCCTAGCAGATTGACGCGACTAGGGTTTTTTCTAGATTTCGCAGCGATCCGGTGTGATGTCTATATAAGGATAGCTCCGCCCAACCCCTAGGGAGGAGGTAAGATGGCTGGGATGGCACACCGAAGCCCTAAAAAGCTTTGGGAACTCACAACGAGAAGGAAGAACACCGTCGGAGATCCGAGTTCTGCACTTCAATGCTAGAGAGAAGGCCACATTGGCATTGTAAATTCCTGTTCTTGCACTTTATCTACTATGTATTCGAACATGAACATGCCTTGTGTTTCTTCTTTCCCATCTATGGAGTAGTTTCTTCGATTCTAGGATTAGGGAGTAGCTAGTGTGCGTATGACATGCTGCTTCAAATTGAATTCTATTATTGAGTTTGAATTTGTAATTGGAATTTGTTTAGACTGATATCTATGTGTATTTGGTTTTCTATCTACTGTGCTTAGTCGATATGAGGGGTGACAACCATCGTATCTAAGATTTAGGGGATTTATACGAGGAGCCTAGGGGTTAGCCTCATCTTCTGTAACCATGGGTAGAAGGATGCGATAGAACTGGAAACGTTTCATTGCAGGGATTGATTAGGCATTCTCGTACCGCCTATCCAGTCCTTGTAAGGTAGAGATAGGTCCCGATGGATGCGGCGGCTCATCGGGAGAGTGTATGATGTCCCTTCCACAAGACTGTAGTTAGATGTTTAGACAATGCCCAGCTGATAGCATGTCTTACGACACATAAGCAAAATCGAAGTCCTAGAATCCCTTTAAAAGATCTCGCGGCAACCTCCTTTCTTCCTCCGTGTGACACCATATTGAGTAGGACCACCGATAACCCTCACATTCACAACCCCTTAGAGTCTAGTCCCGAACAATTACACCCACCGAACAAATTAGTACTTGAATCTCAGTCCCTGTGGGATTGATAATCTTTTTATTACTTGATGACATTCGTGCACTTGTGGGCGTTGAGCGTGAGTGTGCGCTTCGAGTCCTCGACGGTCTCATCGCGAGATTTGAAGTCGCGTTCGTGTGCATCATATTCCACCCTATTACAGGTGACGTTTGACGATACCAAAGTACATAACTCCATATGTAGGGACCATAGTGATTTCAGGTCTAAGGACTATTCATACTAATAGTCACATGAGAAAGTTTATGACACTTCATATAACGATTCATGAAATTTTCTCATGGCGGGTCAATTCAGTACATATATTCTCCAATATATATACCCATGTGTCAATGTGATATCACATATCCATGACTTGTGAGATCAAGTCATCCATTGACCTATAGGCTAGTCTCAATGTATTAGTATATCCCTTTGTCTATTAATACAATACTTGACTAGGAATGTTTAAAAATAGTGTTCTCTACAACTTCTCATAATCAATTCTATCAATTGATATACTGTAGATTAGAACCTACTATTCAAGGGCATTATTATATTTATTTGGCTGACACACACATAAAGTAAATATAATAATCAATATTTACCTATTATTAATGAAATATGATACATATGATCCCTAATCAATCATCTCATGATTGACACTAAGGGCTGACACTAACAATCAGAGCTATGGTCCATGTCAAGCCATGAACCTTGATGAAGGAAGTAGAGCTCCCATGTCTTGATCAAGAGAATCAGACACCAGACAAGAAATTCAGTTGGATCGGAAGGACCGAACATCTGGTAGGAAATCCAGTTGGGCCAGAAGGGTTGGACAACTGACAGGAAGTCCAGCTGGGTCAGGAGGACTAAACAGTTGGCAGGAAGTCCTGGTGGGTTGAGGATCGGACAACAAGCAGAGAAAGTCCTTCGAGGATGGATAGGCTTGAGGGGGGACTCAATGTGGTCCTTTATTTGAGGGGGGAGATTGTTGGGAATATAAGGAATACAATCAAAGTCCCATATTGGTAAGACATGGAAAAGATCATGTGCTTATAAGATGAAATATATCTCCATTGGAATGAGGCCTTTTGGGTGAAGCCCAAAAACAAAACCATGAGGGTTTAGGCCCAAAGTGGACAATATCATACCATTGTGGAGATATATGATTCTTGTAGGCACTAACACACTAGAGGGGGTGAATAGCATCATTCGATTTAGTTCATGTTCATGTCTCTATGAAATGTTAGCTCAGCGGAATACAAATACAAATACACAAGAAACACAAACTAAATACAACACATGAACAACACGAGTATTTTATGTGGTTTGAAACCCTAATTCCTACTCCACGGATGAGCTCTAGTGTATACACCACTAAAACTTGTCTCCTTCTCGAAATAACACCGGAGGTGGAGAAAACCTCTTACAATGAGGCCCGATGCAGTTATAAAAGAAGCCTTCGGTGGAGTTTTTCGGCAATAGTTCTTGGAGCTCTTGGAGGAGAATTGTTGCTGCATTCTAGATCTCCTAAGCCTTTCCAAAGCAACCAACAAGCAACAAGAAATACAACCAAACAATAAGTGTAAAGAATAAAAATGAAATGCAACAACAAATACATTTCACATGAATGTTTGAACACTTGATTGCTTGTTGGTTGCTTTGAAAAGGCTTGGAAGGTCTGGAACGCAGCAATAATTCTCCTCTAAGAGCTCCAAGAACCGTTGCTAGAAAACTCCACCAAAGGCTTCTTTTATAACTGCATCTGGCTAATTTTTTGCATTCCAGTCAATTGCCCTTACCCAATAGTCAACTGGTCACTCTACCATTGTCTCACAATGGACTAATCCATGCCAGAAAGTGTCCAATCAATTGACTATCCTGGCCTAACAATTGACTGTCATAGCCACCAATCAACTGCCATGAGCTAACAGTCAACTACGAAATCTTCTGTGCTCTATCCACTTAATTCAAATAGACTGCTTAACTCTAGCAGTCGACTACCAGTGTCCAACCACAAGTCGACTGCAAGACCCATAATCAGCAGTCGAGCCTTAGTCGACTACTCGACCAATCAACTAGATCCCAATCTCAGTCGACAACTCAAGTCAAACTGAGCTCCCAAGTGTCATGCACTCGGCTAGTCGACTAACCAATGTCATCAAATGAATGGTATACCTCAAACATGAGATTTAACCCAAGTATGATCCCCTCATACTTGACACTCACCCTAGGCCTAGACCTAAGCCTTCAAGCCACCTCTATTAGCCTCAACCCTCAGGGTCCATCCGAGTCCTCCATGACTCTTTCACCCTTTGCACTAGCCTTCAAGTGCTTCCATC
This sequence comes from Wurfbainia villosa, assembly GCA_025175895.1. Lineage (NCBI taxonomy): Eukaryota > Viridiplantae > Streptophyta > Magnoliopsida > Zingiberales > Zingiberaceae > Wurfbainia > Wurfbainia villosa. Next base: position 83,683,893 of record CM045996.1, read on the forward strand.
GGCTTCGTCATGCCATCGGGTACCCTTAACCTAGACATAAGCCTTTAAGCCACTTCGATCAACCTCAAGCCCTTGGTTCGAGTCCATAACTCCTCACCTTGGCCCTAGCCTTCAAGTGCTTCCGTCGGCTTCGTCATGCTTGTTAGTGCCTATAAGATTCACATATCTCCACAATGGTATGATATTGTCCACTTTGGACCTGAGCCCTCATAGTTTTGTTTTTGGGCTTTATCCAAAATGCCTCATACCAATGGAGATATCTTCCATCTTATAAGCACATGATCTTTTTCATGTCTTACCAATGTGGAGCTTTGATTGTATTCTCAATACTCCCAACAATCCCCCCCTCAAGAGAAGGACCACATTGACCCCCCCCCCCTCTCAAGCCTATCAGTCCTCAAAGGACTTGCTCTGCTTGATGTCCGATCCTCAACCCACCAGGACTTTTTGCCAACTGTCTAGTCCTCTTGACCCAGCTGGACTTCCTACGCGATTGTCCGCCCCGGCCTTCCGGCCCGGATTGTTGATTCTCTGACCCAACCGGACTTCTTGCACAGTGTCCGTTCTCTTGATCTGGACATGGGAACTCTACTTCCTTCATTCAAGGTTTATGGCTTGACATGGACCATGGCTCTGATACTAAATGTTAGTGCCTATAAGATTCACATATCTCCATATTGGTATGATATTATCCACTTTCGACCTAAGCCCTCATGGTTTTATTTTTGGGCTTTACCCAAAATGCCTCATACCAATGGAGATATCTTCCATCTTATAAACACATGATCTTTTCCATGTCTTATCAATGTGAAACTTTGATTGTATTCTCAATACTCCCAACAATGATAACGAGTCTACCTTTGCCAAGTCTCCAAACTTGGACTTTCGTCGCTAAGACTATACCCTTGGACTTACATGACCAAGACTACACCCTTGGACTTTTCCTTTGCCAAGTATCCATACTTAGACTTACATGACCAAGACTACACCCTTAGACTTTTCATTTGCCATGTATCCATACTAGGGCTTCCCATTGCTAAGACTCCACCCTTAGACTTTTCCTTGCCAAGTATCAATACTTGAATTAATCTATTAACAAGAATATATTCTTGGACTTCTCCTTGCCAAGTCTCAAAACTTGAACTTCCTCTCGAGTATCATTCAAGCTTGGTCAACCTTGACCTCAAGTTGATTGCTCCACCAATTGCCTCCTAACAATTTTTCTCATATGACCTTCGATATCCCAATCATCCACTAGTCATACGATCAATATATGGTCAAATCATATTGTCAAACCCATTGTTAAAGAGAAAAACCCTACTCGGGTCCCACTCGATGTTGTGACCGATTGGATACACTAGAGGGGGGGTGAATAGCATCGTTCAATTTCTTGGATTCGATTGCGTTCATGCTCGTCTACAATAATATTAGTGTAAAGCATAATACAAAATAATAGTAAAAAATAAGAATAAATGACACGCAAAATCACACACAAAGGTTTTACATGGTTTGAAACCCTAGTTCCTACTCCACGACGGTGCTCTAGTGATCTACTCTCACTATGAACTTCTCCTTCTCGATATGACACCGGAGGCATAGAAACCTCTTATAATGAGCTTACAGAAGTAAAATACAACCAAAATGAAATACACAAGCAAATACAAGTAAAGAACAATTTACACAAGATTGATGCTTTGATTGCTTTGTATGGCTTTTGAAGATCTAAAATGCAATAGCACTTCGCCTTATAATCACCCAAGAACCGCTTTCGAAATTCTGCTTCTCGAGCTCTATTTAAAGCTTCATCTGATTAGTTTCGTGCCAAGCAGTCGATTGCCAAAATGTCCCAGTCGATTGCCCACATATCTGTTATCTCATAACGAACTAATCCACGTTAGATTATGGCTAACGTATACCTAAGCAGTCAACTACCATTATCATCAGTCGACTGCTAAGCCAGTAGTCAACTGCTCAGTTGATGACTACGAGACCTTCTGTGCCCTGTCCACTTTTAGCCAGTTGACTGCCCATCTATGAAAATCGACTGCCAGTGGCTAGTCGACTGCCAGAACTATAGTAGCAGTCGAACTGCAGTCGACTACATGACCAATCAACTAAGTCATAGCTCCAATCGACTGCCCGAGTCAACTAAGCCCCCGAGTGCTAAACACTTGACTAGTCACTGACCAAAGCCATCATTCGACTGGTAAACCTCAAACATGAGGTTTAACCCAAGTATAATCCCCTCATACTTGATACTCACCCTTAGCCTAGACATAAGCCTTCTAACTACTCCCATCAGCCTCACTCCCTCAAGATCCATCTGAGTTCTCTACGACTTGGTCACCCTTCACGTTAGCCTTCAGGTGCTTCCATCGGCTATGTCATACTAATCGGGTCTCCTTTGCTAAGAAGTCGCACCTCCGTAACATCTCCATTGCCAAGCCTTAATGCTTGGACTTTCATCGCCATGACTACACACTTGGACTTACATGGCCAAGACTACGCCTTTGAACTTTCCTTTGCCAAATATCCATATTTGGACTTTCACTGCCAATACTACACACTTGGACTTACATAGTCAAGACTACACTCTTAGATTTTTCTTTTGCCAAATATCCATATTTGGACTTCTCCATTGCCAAAGATCCAATCTTAGACTTCCCTTGTCAAGTCTCCAAACTTGGACTTCCACTTGAGTCTCACTAGAGCTAGTCACCATTGACCTGAGGCCGATTTCTCCAATAATCGCTTTCTAACAATCTCCCCTATATGACCTTGGATATCCCAAACATCCACTTGTATATGGTCAATATATGGTCAAACTATGGTCAAATCCATTGTCAAATATCAAAACCTTACTCGAGTCTGGTCAATCATTACCTGGGTCGATTGCACTAACAATCTTCCCCTTTTTGATGTTTGATAATACCTTTAAGTTAGGTTATCCCATAAACCCAACTTAACTCTTCTTACACCAAAGTATAATGAAGGTTTACATAACTTAAACCCTCACTTCTCCCCCTTTAGCATACATCAAAAATCTTACCAATATTTTCAATGTCTCATCTCCCAATGAGACCCTACATTCTCCCCCATTAAAACAATCCATCATCCCTTGATAGATAAACTCTCACTAAAGGCCTACTCCCCCTTAACCTTTGCACCAACAATGTCCTTGGAGAGTTTATAAGCCTATAGGAAATCTAAACAATCGAAAATAAGAGCAAATGTTCAAACTTGAACTTTAACCTCCCTTAAAATTTGATACTCCACCCTAACTAACGCTTATAATCATTTTTAATGATAATTTCACCGTTCCAATGCTTCTCTAAGGATATCATAAGGTTAAAAGCGGTTAGGGTACCAAAGTGACTGATAGTCAGCTAAACAGACCTTGATTAGTCGAAAATCAAACAACAGTCGACTAAAATCAGTAATTAGTGGACTGCCACCTACACCAGTTAACTGCTCCATAAGGTAGTCGACTAGTTTCTACAAATGTAGAAAATAGTTTTACAAAATTTATTTTAAAAATTCATAAGTAATTATATGATTTTCTAAAAATCATGAAATTTCATACGTATAATTCTCATGTCAAATAGTATAGGTGAAAAATAATTTAATATTAAAATATCCATTATTTTGAAAGATTGATACAAAGTTCAAAAGCATTGAAACCTTTCAATGTTTTATCTAACTTTGTGTCAATATTATCAATGGTGATTGCTATCAAAAGATAGATTCTAAAATGATTTTAAAATATTTTCAAAACCTTATATTGAATTATGGTCAATGGGCTCAATGCACATGACTTGTACATTAGCTCTCCTCATGATTCATACATATGATTTAATGAGTACTAGTTCATATTGATGTACCTTTGCAAGCACATGAACTTGACTTGTGATCCTAACATCTCACATGTGTCTATGGTGTATCAATACACAACATGTCATCCTATGGGTTTTGTGAAATATGGATTTGTTCTTTCCTAAATCAAGGGTTCATGCATTCTATCTAGGCATATCCATTTGATTCCTTTATCTAGGACATCAAATAATGTCTTTCTCCTTAATTTCAATTTGATTGACCTAAATGCATGAATTATGATCATGACATAAATGATTTTCATAATTTAAGCATTTCCAATGATGATTCATGATGTCATGACATAATATAAAGTTAACTTAAGTATTAGTCAAGTCATTAATCAATTTAAGTACTATCATGACATTTTAAATGATAATATGAGCATGATGTCATGACATGACATATAAATAATTCAAAGGTATAGAGATACCTAAGTTTTCAAACTTTTATAATTCTATTAGCACATTCTAAAATATTTTTGGATATATTGCTAATCTTATTTCCAAGGTACCACATCACCTTCAAAATGCTCTATTGTATCAACTCTATCATGGTTAGGTTAACTACCCATCTATTTAAGGTTAACACGCCCTAAACCCATCTAGTGTGAGGGGAACACACTCCTAGGAGTCCAATACCTATTGGAGCTCCTTGGGTTTACAAGGTACTCACTAGGGATAACTTCCCTAGATACTTTCCTAATAACCCTTCTAGGCTTGAAAGCCCTGGTCATTGTGGTCTTATCTAGGTCAACTCTAGTGATGACTTCCCTTGTGACCTTCTTAGTGGCTTTCCCAAATTTATTGGAAACCTTGGCTACTAGACACTTATCATGGTCAACATTAGGGATGACTTCCCTTGTGATCTTGGTTTTTCTAGACCTAGGATTAGTTCCATAATAAAATGGAACACTATGATAGGTAGGCTTATCTACTTTCAACTTAGTTTTGGGACCCAAATCTTTCCCATAGTTGTTGCATCCTAACACCTAAGGTTTGCTCGTTAGACTCTAGATTTTGTCCATAAGACCCTTTAAATGCATTTTCCATCTTCCTAAGGGTCTTTTCTATTTTCTCAAGCTTTGATCTCAAAGCTTGATTTTCTAACTCCAATTTTTAAAATTTTGATGTTTCATTTTTCTTTTGGTCATTCCCCTTCTTTCTAGGCATATGCCTACCCTTCTTAGGGTTATTGCCTAGATTTTTATCATTCTTCCTATCCTTAGGTGGGATTCTAGAGTTAGTGGTTCTAAATTTATCCTTAGATTTAAATTCATGATATTTATCACCTAAGCTAGAATGCTTCTTATGAATAATTGCAAGTGAATTATGAGCATGCTTTTCACTGTGAAATATTGAATGTGCATTGTTAAATGTTACCTTAGCATTGGGAGCTCCTCATACACTTGAGCTCTCTCCCTTATTCTTGGTTGGGTGCCTCCCCCTAGGAGATTGGCTTTGGTAATGCCCTTTTTGTTGATATTTGAAGCACACAATGTGCTCCTTGTCTTTGCGTATTTGGGCTCCGACCTCCTTTGACTTTTCTTTGGCCTTTGACACTTGAATTGTCTTCTTGATTCTCTTTGGACATTTTCTCTTTTAATGCCCTACTTCCCTACACTCAAAATATGTTATGTGATTTTTATTTTTAATACCTATGCTTGAGTTACCTATAAGGGTGGTTGTAGGAACTTGAGCTTATTCTTCACTTTGTTCAGATGTAGAGGGCTTCTCTTGCTCTTGCACCGGCATGGGTTGTCTCTCCTCCCCCTTAATTCTATAGGTGGAGGCTTCTTCAACCTCCTCTTCCTCAAATGTTGAGCACCTCTCAACCTCCGACTCTACAAGCTCCTGAGATGATAATCTTGCTTCTTCGGTCTTATCATCATCTCTACTTTGGGTCGGTGAGCATTCTTCCTTGGTCTCATCCTCACATTGTACCAGTGAGGGATCTTCATGGAGCTTGGCTATCTTGCTCCATATATCCCTTGCATCATCAAATTCTCCTATGTTGTATAATAAATTCTTAGGTATTGAACTAGCTAAAATTATGGCTACCTTTTCATTTATTTTGGATTTGTGGATTTGCTCCTCGGTCCACTTCTTCTTCTTGAGGAGTCTTCCCTTCTTATCTACTGAGGCTTCAAATCCATCCATAATGATGAACCAATTTTCTATGTCCATCGTCAAGAAGGTCTCCATCCATGCCCTCCATATTAGAAAATCTTCTCGGTCGAATGATGGAGGGATCCGGGTGTCATAGTCAAATCCATCACTTGGCTCCATCTTCCTCTAGAGTTGCTCTTGCGGCGATGAGTCCGGTGAAGAGTGCCCCGCTCTGATACCAATTGTTGGTATCTCCCAAGCGAACCGGGCTCTGATACCAATTGTTGGGACCAATTAGATGCGCTAGAGGGGTGAATAGCATCGTTCAATTTCTTGGATTCGATTACATTCATGCTCATCTACAACAATATTAGTGTAAAACATAATACAAAAGGAATAGCATAACACAAGAATACAAGACATGCACTTGTAGGATCGATGAAGTGTAGATGTTGGCCGGCTAGAGGGGGGTGAATAGCCCTCTTTGTACGATGATGGAATTTGCTCGTCTACAAAATCGTTAGCGCAAGCGGAATACTAATAAACAAGCAAACAAAACAACAAAAGCAAAGATAAACAATGCTAACACAATATGTAACGTGGTTCACGGCTACGCCGCTAATCCACGGTCCCCGATTTGTCCAAGGTGAATCACTCCTTTGCCAAATTCACTAGATCTCTCCTTTGCACAAAGCTAGGTGGAGGTAACCTCTTTTACACAAGGATCACTCTTCTACAATAGAATGAAGATTAACACAAGTAGAAGAGTGGAAAACGTTTAGGGCACTTTGGGAGCTATTTAGAAGAGAAGCATTAGCCTCCCAAAGCCCAACACCCTCTCTTTTTATAGAGAGGGCTGATTTCTTCCCGTTGGCCGCCACCAGTCGACTGCTGCCCTTGGCAGTCGACTGTCGTCACTACAACGGCCTCCGAACACGTCAGATCCCGACCTTTGTAGTCTAACGGAACCCTTGGCAGTTGACTGATGTATCCATCGATCATTGATCGCCTCCTCGTAGTCGACCGCCTACGGCTACGAGGTTTTGTGCCCCGACTTCCTAGTCGAAGTCGCGCATTCCATGGCGGATTCGCTAGCATAAAACCATCGATCGGATACCGATCGAACCCGTTCGATTCGGAACTCGACTACCATTTCATGGCGATCGTGCTCGAAACCTCATCTAATACTTAGCCAAATGGCCAAGTTTCACCTAAGAGCACTACCCCTTCCCGGGTTACATTCGCTCACTCTCATCCCTTGGAGTCCCTCGCCTTCGAAGTTGTCTTCGTCCGGCCACGTCCCTCGGATGCGCCAAGCGCACGGTTCTGCAGCGCCATCCTTCGCGTCTCGCCCTGAAGTCTACTTCCTCCGGCTTCACTCCAAGCTCCTCGTCCGACGGTCCCTCGGATGCTCCAAGAGCATAGCTTCTGCAAAGCCATCCTTCACCGACTCAAGGACTGAGTCATGAGAGGTGAAACTCGCCAAGGCTCCATGTGCGAATTACTAAGTCCTGCAAGACTCCAACGCATATATCAAATCACAATAACAACCTAACTTAAACCCTTTGCCACACACATCAAAACCATATCACGAGTTGATTGCACTAACAATCTCCCCCTTTTTGATGTGTGGCAATCCGTTTAAGTTAGGTAAAAATATTTGATAAAATATTAAGGAAAGAAAGCATGTAAATAACATGATTAGCAACTCTCTCCCTTAATACATGAAACTCCCCCTAAATGCATTCCCCCTTTGCTTAAACATATATCTTTCTCCCCCTTTGACACCATCAAAAAGATTAAACAGCCCCCAGGGGCACGGCGTGGTGGTTCCGAGCGAAGGGCTCCTCTAAATTGGCCTGGGGTCGATTCCGCTTACCAGCAGCGCGCGCTGGGCGGGTGGAGGTGCTCGATGCCCCCCTGTCCCAGCGTGGTCGGCCCATCAGGCGCCCACGAGCTCGTACGCCACGGGCCATCTGTCACCCTGATTTACCCTTGTCAACCGGTGGGGACTCTAGTCGAAGGCCTTGGGGCGGGGTCGGTTTGCCCTGTGGATTAGTGGGCGCAAGCCCGACACCACAGGTTAATAAAAAAAAAAAAGATTCAACAAAGTTTATATGGAATGGAATCAAGTCTAGAGAGAAGCAAAATTCAAAATCACTCAAAAACCTGATAAAATCAGATTACTATGCTCGTGTACAGTTTATCAGTCGACTGCTATCAGTATGGCAGTCGACTGGCACAAGGAAATCAGGATTTTTGATTTTCTGGACGAATTTCATAAATGCACTAAAAATTCCAAAAAATTCAAAATATAGTGAAATTTAGGAAACACATTTCTTTTAGGGTTCTTTATCAATGAAAAATAGTTTTTCATGAAAAATAATTATATTTTCAATGTTTTGCCAAAAATCCAAAAGCTTTAAAAACAACTAGTGTTTTGATCAAATTTGTATCCATTTTAACACCTAGTTTTGCTTTGGATTGTTTCAAAACATGAACATACAGATTTTAAAGTAAGAAATTGTTTTGAAAACATATGAAATATCCAACCATGATCTTTGGGCAATATGTCTATGAATTAAACATAAGTCTTCCCCATGATTGGTCTATTATTGCTATTTTGATACTTTAAATAACCATCTAAATGTCATAGGCATTAGTGGACATTTGTATCATCCTATCATCTCACTCATGCTAAGTTTTCAATCAAGGTAGCCTATGGTGAGTGTGAGATGCATCCTAAAGGTATTTGTATATACTTAACCATTATTTTCATGCAATTCTATCAAGGTTAAGTATCATCCTAACATCCAACATGATCATAAAGACATATATGTATGAATTTCATATTATGATCATGAAACAAGTGTATTCATCAAATTGTGATCATGATAATAAGGCAAATATCACCTAAAGCATGATTTATCTATTTATAGGTGCATTATCATCACCTAACACTATTTCAAACATATTGTCCTGCCATCCTAAGTCAACCAAAAATATGATATAGGTGAAATCCTTATGGTTGACTATCCTAGGGTTTTCCTAACCCTTTAGGATGGATTTAGGAACCCAAAATAGATTCTTTCCTATAGGGTTCACTAAAAATTCCTTTGGGATCCATTTTCTAGCTATTACTTTTTTTTTGTCTTGACCCCTAGCAATTAGACATTTATAGGCCTTTTCATTTTTGTTTTCTTTATATCCTAGGCCTTTCTTGTTGAAACTAGCTCTTTGGCTCCCAATTATCATGTTCAATGTATTTGAGCCAATTGTAAACTTTTCTAGGGCCTTGGTTAAATGATCTACCTTTTCCCTTAAAGCCCTATTTTCCTCCATACATGCATCACTAACATTAAATGGCATATATTCATGTGAGCATGCATCATTTAAGCTAGAAGAAATATTATCATTTACATTTAATCATGCTTTTTCTAATTTTTCTTCTAAGTCCTTAATTTGATCTAGCATGCTCTTATTTTTCTTTTTAGCCCTAAATAGATCCTTAGTAAGACTAGAAATCATGGAAACTATTTTACTTGGTGAGAGGTTCGTTACCATAGTCTCCATGTCCTCTTCCTCCGATTCCGATGATGGTGAAGAAGCTCCCCTTTCACTAGAGCTCTCCTCACTTGTGCTTGATTCTTCATTTTCGGTGGAGGAGGAGTCTAGGTCGTCAAAGGCCATTAGGGCAAGGTTGGTGACAAAAGCATTCTCCTCTTCCGATGATGATGAAGATGATGAAGAGGGGTCATCCCATGTCCTTGCTTTTAGTGCCTTTGCCTTCCCCTTTTCCTTTGCCTTCTTTTCTTCTTCCTTTTTCTTCTTGCTCCCCTTCTTCTTCTTTTCTTCTTTCTTTTTCCTCTCCTCTTTGCTCTTGTTCAAGAGGGGGCAATTGTCCCTTATGTGTCCCTCTCCTTGGAAATTATAACAAATCACCTTCTCCCTTGGTCTTCTTCTCCTATCATTAGATTTATTAAATTTAAAACCTTTTAATGCATGCCTTACCCTCCTTACCATATAAGCTTCTTCGGTGCTATCCATGGAGGAGGATGAGGATGCTTCGTCGGAGGAGGAAGGAGTTTCCATCTTTTTCTTCCCTTTGTTGGCCAATAGTGACACTCCCCTTGATGGTTGAATTCTAGGCTCTTCTACTATTCCTTCGAGCCTTGTTTCATGGAGCTCCATAGTTGAGAAGAACTCCTCCAAGGTGCTAACTTCTAGGTTCTTGGAGATGTAGAACGAGTCCACCATAGAGCTCCATCTTGAGGACCAAGGAAAGGCATCTATAGCCTTCATGAGCATGTCCCTATTTGAAAGCTTCTCTCCTACACTAGATAAACCGGTTATTATCTCTTTAAATCTAGAGTGTAGTGAGGTTACCTTTTCTCTCTTTTCTAATTTGATGTTTGATAGTTGGGAGCGGAGGAGGTCTCTCCTTGCAAGCTTGGCCTCCGAGGTACCTTCATGAAACTCTACTAGCTTCTCCCACATCTCCTTGGCACTAGAGCATTCCCCAATCCGGTTTACTTCTTGTTGGGGGAGTACATTGTAGAGGTGATGTTTGGCTTTTGAATTTGCCAAATACGCTTCCCTTTGCCTCTTGCTCCATCTTGATTTTTCCAATGGCTCCCCTTCTTCATCCCTAGGTATTTCGAAACCATTTTCCATAATTAAAAAAATTTCGAAATCGGTTTCGAAAAATACCTCCATTCTCTTTTTCCACCAAGAGAATTCTCCTTCAAACTTCGGTGGGTGAATGTTGGAGCCGACCATTCTTGAATGTAGTGCTTGTGTTGGCGGTTAGTCCTCAACAAGCACCTTGGCTTTGATACCACTTGTAGAATCGATGAAGTGTAGATGTTGGCCGGCTAGAGGGGGGTGAATAGCCTTCTTTGTACGATGATGGAATTTGCTCGTCTACAAAATCGTTAGCGCAAGCGGAATACTAATAAACAAGCAAACAAAACAACAAAAGCAAAGATAAACAATGCTAACACAACATGTAACATGGTTCACGGCTACGCCACTAATCCACGGTCCCCGATTCGTCCAAGGTGAATCACTCCTTTGCCAAATTCACTAGATCTCTCCTTTGCACAAAGCTAGGTGGAGGTAACCTCTTTTACACAAGGATCACTTTTCTACAATAGAATGAAGATTAGCACAAGTAGAAGAGTGGAAAACATTTAGGGCACTTTGGGAGCTGTTTAGAAGAGAAGCATTAGCCTCCCAAAGCCCAACACCCTCTCTTTTTATAGAGAGGGTTGATTTCTTCCCGTTGGTCGCCACCAGTCGACTGCTGCCCTTGGCAGTCGACTGTCGTCACTACAACGGCCTCCGAATACGTCAGATCTCGACCGTTGTAGTCCAACGGAACCCTTGGTAGTCGATTGATGTATTCATCGATCAGCCGCCTCGTGTCGGCCGATCGGCCACGAGAGGTTCTGTGCGTGACTTCCTCGGTAGTCATTTGTCATTCCATGGTCGGATCGCTTGGCATAAAACCATCGATCGGATACGAGAACTCCGTTCAACTCGAGAAGCGATCATTGTCATTTCATGGCGATCGGTGGTGTCAGAAAACCTCATCCGACACTTAGCCAAATGACCAAGTTTCACCTAAGAGCACTACCCCTTCCCGGGTTACATTCGCTCACTCTCATCCCTTGGAGTCCCTCGCCTTCGAAGTTGTCTTCGTCCGGCCATGTCCCTCAAATGCGCCAAGCACACGGCTCTGCAACGCCATCCTTCGCGTCTCGCCCTGAAGTCTACTTCCTCCGGCTTCACTCCAAGCTCCTCGTCCGGCAGTCCCTCGGATGCTCCAAGCGCACGGCTTCCGCAAAGCCATCCTTCACCGACTCAAGGACTGAGTCATGAGAGGTGAAACTCGCCAAGGCTCCATGTGCGAATTACTAAGTCCTGCAAGACTCCAACGCACATATCAAATCACAATAACAACCTAACTTAAACCCTTTGTCACACACATCAAAACCATATCACGGGTTGATTGCACTAACAATGCACAATCATAACTCAAGGGTTTTACTTGGTTCTGAACCCTAGTTCCTACTCTACGACGGTACTCTAGTGATCTACTCTCACTATGAACTTCTCCTTCTCGGTATGACATTGGAGGAGAGAAACCTCTTATAATAAGCTTACAAAAGTAAAATACAACCAAAATGAAATACATAAGCAAATATAAGTAAAAAACACTTTACAAAAGATTACTTTGATTACTTGATTCTTTGGTTGCTTTGGATGACTTTTGAAGACTTGAAATACAGTAGCACTTCATCTCAAAATCACCCAAGAATCACATTCGAAATCCTCCATCTTAGGCTCCATTTAAAGTTGTGTCTTGCAGATTTTATGCCAAGCAGTCGACTGCCAAAAGGCCCCAGTCGATTGCCCACCTATCCGTTGTCTCACAACGGACTAATCTATGTTGGATTATGTCCAACGTATACCTGAGCAATCGACTGTCATTACCATTAGTCGATTGCCAAGCTAGTAGTCAACTATCTAGTCGACTACAAGACCTTCTATGCCCTATCCCCATATGGCCAGTCAACTACCCATCCATGGCAATCAATTGGCAGTGGTCAATTGACTGGTGAAAGTCGCTAGTCTATTGCCAGAGCCACAACAGTAGTCGAGCCACAATCGACTATATGACCGACTAGGTCATAACCCCAGTCGATTGTCCGAGTCAACTAAGCCTCCGAGTGCTGAACACTCGACCAGTTGACTAGCCAAAATTATCAGTCAACTGGTAAACCTCAAACATGAGGTTTAACCCAAGTATCCCTCATTCTTGATACTCGCCCTTAGTCTATGTCACGCCCCGAGAGAGTCCCCGCCAGACAAAAATCCGGCAGCATCTCCCCTGTACGGTGACAATACCAATTTTCATACAAGGCCTACACGACCACTATACATCGGTCAACACGACCGGAACAAAAACATCTACACACGCAAATCATAAGGCCTCAGGCCAACCATCATAATAAATAAATGAAGTCTATCACATCTAGACTTACCCCTTCTGCCATCTGAGCAGAAACATACAACCAACTAATTGAATAGTCCATAAGGACACCACAAATATTCTCAAACTTCCACAAGTACATAACCAAAACATCAGGACCTAAACATATCTTCTATACAAAATCCAAAACCATAAGACCAATAAAACCTATCTATTTCGACGAGGGGGATTGGCAGCTGGACTCTCCTGACAGCTTCATCCTGAAATAAAAATAAATCAACGGGGTAAGTTCAAAGAACTCAGCGGGTATAATCGATATGCAAAGTAAGATATAGCTAACAAAAAAAATCATGCCAGTACAGTCTCACATATAGGGTAAGCAAGAAATAAATACAAAAGGACTGTACTCACCTGAATCTCCTACCCTGATATAGGAGCATGTGCCCTACTATAAGAGATAAAGTCATCACCATATACGAATATAAATCCTGTATGCATGACAATCATATGCAACATCCAAGGCATCAATACAATAATGCAGCAAACACAATACAAATACGATCCGTGCAAAGTGCATGTCGTGCAAATGACATGGTCACCCCTGACGCCAGTCAGCCGCCTCGCATGCGATGGTGAAGCCGAGTGGGTAGGGCTATGACAACTGTGCACTCTGCCATCACTGCTCCTGAGTGACCGAGTGGACAGGATGCTGTCGGAGTACACCTATCCTCCTGCCCCAAACAGAGTGGGGAAGCTAAGCTCTCATCTCCCGGTGTCATAGACTAGAGGAGGGATCCCTGTCCGCTACCACGCTGCCTCATCGCTACCCATGAGCGGACCAGCGGAGCCTGACAGAGCAACTGCACACACCCTCCTGATGTACCACTAACCCATGAGTGGCAGCGTGTGCAGGCCATGTAACTGGCTGCGGACTCAACTATAAAGGAACCCCATCCAGCCAGCATACAATCATGCAAGATGGTGCATGATACTAAAGCATATAAATCCAACTAAATACACCTATCCGAATAATATGCATAATCAATATGTACATATCCATAATCCAAGTAACTATGATCCAAATAAAACAGGGAAGGTATAATCATAACCTATCACATGCATGTATCAAGTAGGCACCAAAAACATACTAGGCATATAATCATGAAAATTATTGCAAGCTATCCTAACTAGCATATCAACTTGACTATATCTAAAAGATAAGTCAAAATACCCGCCTGATAAAATATCCGGAAAAAGAACCAGATCGTCACGACCGGGGACCTGCCTCGTGACCGAAACCTGCATATAGCATAACCATTGTTAAGCACCAAAAATGCAATTCACCGACAAATCGAATACTTAATCGATTTCCTTCATAACCCAATTAACCCAAAGTTTTCTTAAATCCCGATCACCTTCCACCTAATAACGGTCTTTTCGTCCAATCACACTTGTACAACACCCAAAGTAAATCCATCCCCAAATTGAGACTAAATCTTGATTAGCTTTAGATCTAACATCATAATCATAACAAACACTAGACCAACAATATAACAGTGTACATCCAACCATCCCTTATCCACCGAATAACACATTTTGAACCATTCCTCGCTCACTTAACCTACCAATATGGTCGTACAGCCGACAGCAACCCAATCGCAGCCAACCAAGACCCCAAAATCAACTCAAATCGACCACAACTCTGGCTCACAGCCGTGCACTGCCCACTTACGTCGGGCAGCGAAGGCGAAGACGGCGGCGCCGACTGCTGCGAAGAAATCGGCGACCGCAAAGCTCGGAAAGAAGGTGTCGCCGGTGAAGGGAAGCACGCGACACAGGGAAGAAGGGATGGCTTCGGCGGAGAAGAAGTCGCACGAGAGGAACTGTCGAAGGAGGAAAGGGATCGCGGCGGGGAAAATAAAAAGAGGAAATACATAAACCTAGGTTAATATCGCCATTTAATCCCCTTAAATAGACCCCACCTAAAACCTATTTATTTTATCCCCGTAATAATCTCATACGGACTCCGTTTAAATCCAGAAAAAATCCTAAAATTCTCTAAAAATCCCGAAAAGTTTCCATGATTATTTCTCTAAATTTTTGGCCTTTAATTTATATTTTAAAATTTTCAGTATTTAACAGTCTAGACCTAAGCCTTTTAGCCACCTCTATCAGTCGCATGTCCTCAGAATCCATCCGAGTCCTCCATGACTTGTTCACCTTTCGTGCTAACCTTCAGGTACTTTCATCGGCTATGTCATGCTAACTGGGTCTCCTTTGCCAAGAGGGTGTGCCTCTGGGACTTCTCCATTGCCAAGCCTCAATGATTGGACTTTCATTGTCAAGACTACACACTTGGACTTATGTAGCCAAGACTACACACTTAGACTTTCCTTTGCCAAATATCCATATTTAGGCTTTCACTGCTAAGACTACACACTTGAATTTACGTGACTAAGACTGCACCCTTGGACTTTTCATTTATCAAATATCTATACTTGGACTTCTCCATTGTCAAAAATCCAATCTTGGACTTCTCTTGCCAAGTCTCCTAACTTGGATTTCTACTCGAGTCTCACTCGAGCTAGGTCACCCTTGACTTGAAGTCGATTGCTCTAATAATCGCCTCCTAACAATCTCCTCGATATGAACTTGAATATCTTAAACATTCACTTGTCATATGGTGAAACTATATTGTCAAACAATAGTCAAACATCAAAACCCTACTCGAGCCCCACTCGAGTTTGGTCAATCATGACTTGGACCAATTGCAACAACACTCGAGTCTGGTCAATCATGACATTGATCGATTGCACTAACATTTTAAACAAGTTTCATAATATAACTAGTGAAAAATTACTCAACAAACTCCCACCTATGTGTTTGATCCAACATACTATTGACCTAGTCCTAGGGTGGCAAATACTCAACCTACCTCACTATCGCATGAATCTTTCTAAAGCATGTTGAACTGAGGTTTTCAATATTGAGACTTGATGACATGCTTGAATTGATAGTTCATTGATAGTTGGAGCATGTTGGTTCTCTAAAATTGACTTGCATAGTGGATATGACCAAATTGGAATTATGGTTGACAATGAATTGAGAATTGCATTTAAAACATAAGATGGATTGTATGAGTAGTTAGTTATGCCCTTTGAATTTTCAAATGCTTCTAGTACTTTTACGAGATTGATGAACCAAGTCTTAAAACCTTTCATAGAAATTTTTTTTGTAGTCTATTTTGATGAGATTTTGATTTATAGTTTGATACATGTTGACCACTTGAAGCACATCCACCTAGTCCTAGAAACTCTTAGAAGGAAAGGTTATTTGTCAATTTAAAGAAATGCTCCTTCCACAGCCCTAAGTTTTTTTCCTTGTTTTTTTTTTAAATTTTTGCAGAAGGCACTTTGACATATCCAGAAAAGATTTAAGTAATCTAGTAATGACCTATGCCTCGTACCCTTTCAGAGGCTCGAAGCTTTTATGGATTAGCAATCTTTTTTCATCGTTTTATTGATGACTTTAGTACAATCATGTTCCGAATAACGAATTTCCTAAAAATAAAAAGGAATTTCAGCGGGCCAAATTTGTCTTAGTTACCTTTATCGAGTTAAAAGAAAGAATGACTATTAAACATCTTACCTATCTAGACCATTTGAGGTGCCTTACGATGCATTGGGAGTAGGTATAGGGGCCACATGTAGCCAAGAAGGTCACCTAATTGTATTTTTTAGTAATAAACTCAACGAGCCTCAACAATATTATTCTACTTATGACAAACAATTTTATGCTATTTTTTCAGTCCTAAGGAATTGATGCTATTACCTATTGCCCCACGAATTTATTCTCCATTCAGACCATAAGAGGGTAAGTTTCATTCAAATACAGAAAAAAATTAAGTGCTAAACATGCTATGTGGGTTGAGTTCTTACAGGAGTATACTTTTATTCTAAAACATCATTCTAATATAGACAACAAGTTAGCTATTGCATTAAGTCGTGTTATTACCATATTACATACCTTGAATATGCTTGTAATAGAATTCAATCGACTCAAAGAAGAATATGCAACTTGACCTAACCTTGAGACCTTTTTTCGAGATGTTCAAAATAGAAACCATCATAATTTGGTAGATTGTGTGATTCGATATGGTTACTTATTTAAGATACATACTTTTTCATTCCTAAGACTTCACTTAGGGAATTTTCTTATTTGGGAATTTCATGCAAGTGGCTTAGCTGGATACTTTGGAAAAGAAAAAACTACTGCTCTTCTGTTAGATAGATTTTATTAGCCTTCATTGTCATGAGATGTTGCACAGATCTTGTCATAATATCGTACATGCCAAATGACAAAGACAACTAAACAAAATGCAAGATTATACACTCCAGTTCCTATATCCCATGAATTTTGGATAGACATTAGTATGAACTTTATTTTAGGATTGCCTCAGACTAATAGAAGTTACAATTCCATCATAGTGGTATTAGATTGATTTTCAAAAATGACAAATTTTATTCATGTAACAAAATAAATGATGCATCACAAATAACTACATTATTTTTTAGGGAGATCGTCTATTTTCATGAGTTACCAACATCTATAGTATCAGATAGAAATGTGAAATTTGTTAGCTATTTTAAAAAAAATAATGTGGAAATTATTTGGAACATAATTTATTTTTTTCCCATCTTTCATCCATGCACAAATGGCCAACTGAGGTTGTTAATTGCAATATAGAAATTTTTTAAAAATGTTTAGTGGGTAAAAACTGGATATTTGAAACTCAAACTTACTACTTGGCAAATTTGCTTATAATAATTTAATAAACTGATCCATTGGCCAACGTCCATTCGAAATCATGTATAGGTTGAAAGCTTGTTAAACTATTAACTCAATTCCCTTATCTACCACTTTTCATTCTTTTGAGTTAACCGAGAGTTTTACTGAGCACATTAGAAAGATTCATGTGAATGTTAGGAGAAAAATTGTATTGAGTAATGAGACCTATAAAATTAAAGCTAATGCACATGTAAGTTTAAGAACTATGTGTTTGTCTAGATTCACCTATAATGCTTTCCTAAAAATTATTTCAAAAAACTTCATGCATGCTCCTCTAGTTCATTTCAAATTGTGAAAAAATCAGACTAATGTATATGTTATTGATTTATGTGCTAATTTTAACATCAGTGTAAATTTTATATTGGAAACTTACTAAGATTGACCTGAGGTCTGGCTATCATCAAGTAAAAGTGAAATCAGATGATATACCAAAGACGACCTTCAGGACAAGATATGGACATTACGAGTTCGTAGTTATGCCCTTCGGAGTGACGAATGCACCTGCTCTATTCATGGATTTGATGAATCGGGTATTCTCGGCATTCCTCGACAAGTTTGTGATCGTCTTCATCGACGACATACTGATATATTCGAGAACCCCAGAAGAGCACGCAGAACACCTGAATGTGGTATTACATATTCTTCGGGAAAAGCAGCTATTTGCAAAGTTCTCCAAATGCGAGTTCTGGCTCGAACAAGTATCATTTTTGGGTTATGTTATATCCAAGCACGGAGTGATGGTAGACCCAATAAAGATTGAAGCCGTGAGTAACTGGAACCGACCAAAGAATGCCAGCGAGATCAGAAGCTTTCTTGGGCTAGCAAGCTACTACAGGAAGTTTGTAGAGAACTTCTTTAGGATTGCAACCCCTATGATAGTCCTCACCAGAAAGAACAAGAAATATGAATGGACGGACGCCTGCGAGAGGAGTTTCACAGAATTGAAAAGGAGACTGACCAGCGCTCCAATCCTTGCTCTTCGGACGATGCGAAGGCCGACATATGCGGTGATGCTTCCAAGTTGGGACTCGGAGTTGTACTCATGCAGAATGGCAAGGTCATTGCCTACGCCTCTAGGCAACTCAAGGAACATGAAAGGAATTATCCCACCCACGATTTAGAGCTAGCGTCGTGGTTTTTGCTCTCAAAACATGGAGGCATTATCTATATGGAGCTTAGTGTAGGATTTATACAGACCACCAGAGTCTGAAATATTTCTTCACACAGAAGGACCTGAACATGAGACAACGCAGATGACTCGAGCTCGTTAAGGATTATGACTGCGAGATCATCTACCATCCGGGAAAAGCAAACAAGGTGGCTGATGCACTCAGCAGGAAGTCCGGCGCCACCTTGATGTCTCTATCAGTGTTATCTCGGCCCTTAGAAAAGGAGATTATGCGTTACGGGGTTGAAATCATTTCCGGACAGCTCTCGACCATGACGATAGCACCGACGCTGTTCGACGATATATTGGAAAAATAAGCCCGTGACCCAAGCATTCAGAGGATCAAGCAAGAGATCCTAGAAGGAAAGGACGATGGGTTTCGTATCTCTGATAGTGGAGTACTCTACCTCAGGGATCGCTTGTGTATTCCCGATGATCTAGAGTTACGGAAGAAGATATTTGAGGAAGCTCACGGAACTCCTTATGCGATGCATCCTGGAACCACCAAGATGTACCAAGACCTGAAAAGAAAATTCTGGTGGTTCGGAATGAAAAGAGATGTGACTCAGTATGTCAGTACCTGCCTGACCTGCCAGAGGGTTAAAGCAGAACACCAGAGACCTGGAGGAACACTGCAGCCAATCCAGATTCCAGAATGGAAGTGGGAAGATATTTCTATGGATTTCATCTCAGGATTGCCCAAGATGACAAACGGATATGATGCTATATGGGTAATTGTGGACCGATTGACGAAGTCTGCCCACTTCTTAGCAATCAAGATGACCTATTCGACTGAGCAACTGGCTCAATTATATGCTAAGGAAATTATCAGATTACATGGGATTCCTAAGACCATCATTTCTGACAGAGATGGTCGTTTTATTTCCCATTTCTGGGAGTGTGTTCAGAAGGCACTCGGCACGAAGCTATTGTTCAGTACCGCCTTCCATCCTCAGACGGACGGACAGACCGAAAGAGTAAATCAAGTACTGGAGGATATGTTACGAGCTTGCGCCCTGGATTTCAAAGGTAGCTGGTGTCGATACTTATGTTTGGCAGAATTCGCCTACAACAATAGCTACCAAGCTACTATCGGAATGACACCCTACGAGGCTCTATACGGAAGGAAATGTAGATCTCCTATATGCTGGTACAAGGGTGGTGAAAAGAAAGGGATGGGACTCCAGACAGACTTCATTGACAACACCACCCAAGCTATCCAGAACATCCGTCAAAGAATTGAAACTGCTCAGAGCCGGCAAAAGAGCTATGCAGATATGCGACATAAACCGTTAGAATTCGAAGTCGGGGACCTGGTATTCCTCAAGGTGGCCCCTATGAAGGGAGTGATGAGATTCGGAAGGAAGGGTAAGCTGAGTCCACGCTATGTGGGACCGTATCCGATATTGAAGAGAGTTGGCAAGGTAGCTTACGAGCTGGAGCTGCCTCAAGAGATGTCGGCTATCCACAACGTGTTCCATGTTTCGATGCTCAGGAAGTGCATTTCCAGTGCGGACCAAATGATCGAGCTACAAACAGTGCAAGTTCAAGAGGACCTGAGTTATGAAAGTCGGCCTATCCAGATACTCGACCGAGAAGTCAAGCGACTAAGGAACAAAGAGGTGCCCTTAGTAAAGGTCCTGTGGCAAAATCAACGGTACGAAGAAGCTACCTGGGAACGCGAGGAGGACATGAAACAGAAGTACCCAGAATTGTTCTAAGTTTCGAGGATGAAACTTTTAAAAGGTATGAAGGATTGTAACGCTCGTAAAATTTCTAGCAATTTTACAAGAATTTTTGGTTGATTATGATGGGCCTTATGTGGTCTCTTTCAAAAATAAAAGAAAATGAGCCAAAAAGGATGCAAAGCCTAGGAATTGAACCCCAAACCTCTAGAGATAGCCAAGCCCTATAGATGCATCCAATAACCAAAAGCCCAGCAGGGTTGTACTATTAGAGGAATATGGGAAATTATAGTTAGGGTTAAGGGAGACTAAGGGACTCTTCAAGTGAATAAATAGGGGGAATGAGGAGACATGAGTGATCAAATTTCTTTTCTCTCCTCTCATCTTCTTCCTCACCGAACCCTAAAGCTCCCCCCTTTTCATCCTTTGTCCGAAACTCATCCAAGCAAGAAGAAGGCTAGGTTTGGCTTCCCTTAGGTCATCTTCCAACTAAAAGCAAAGCGAAGGATGTAAGTATCCCCTCACCTGCATACAAGTAGCTTTTCGATTGAAGTTGTTATGTCAAACTCTCCATGAACCATTCGGCCAAGTCCTTTACTTGAGTTTTCAATGAAGTTCTATGTCATACCTTGTATGTATATGATGATGTTAGGATGCTAGATGGATTAGGTTAAGAGTTTAACCCTAAAATCCCCAAGGAACAATTCGGCCAAGTCCTTTACTTGAGTTTTCAATGAAGTTCTATGTCATACCTTGTATGTATATGATGATGTTAGGATGCTAGATGGATTAGGTTAAGAGTTTAACCCTAAAAGCCCCAAGGAACCATTCGGCCAAGTCCTTTACTTGAGTTATCAATGAAGTTCTATGTCATACCTTGTATGTATATGATGATGTTAGGATGCTAGATAGATTAGGTTAAGAGTTTAACCCTAAATGCCCCAAGGAACCATTCGGCCAAGTCCTTTACTTGAGATTTCAATGAAGTTCTATGCCATACCTTGTATGTATATGATGATGTTAGGATGCTAGATGGATTAGGTTAAGAGTTTAACCCTAAAAGCCCCAAGGGACCATTCGGCCAAGACCACAACTAGGGCTTACCATGAAGATCCATGCTAAATCTTGTATGAATATGATGATGATAGGATGCTAGATGAAGATAACATGCTCTAGGTTAGGATAACATGTGTTTTATGCTTTAAGTGAGTTCATGATAACTTGTGATGTTAAATGATGCTAGATGAAGATAACATGCTCTAGGTTAGGTTAACATGTGGTTTATGCTTTATGTGAGTTCATGATAACTTGTGATGTTAAATGATGCTAGATGAAGATAACATGCTCTAGGTTAGGGTTGAAATGAGTCCATGCCATGTTTGATGTCAGAAGAAGATAAAATGTCCCATGTCATGCTTTATACATTAAAGAATTAACATGTGTTTTAGTTAGACTATACATATACATAAGTTGTTTGGTGTTTAAAATTTTGATAGAGCTCCATGCAGTTTAGGTCACCCCATGTATACTTGCTCATGAGGCTTATGCCTTATGTCATGCCCTATATGTGTGTGATTTTTATGATATGTTTATGAAGTGAAAGATGATATGTTTATGAAACGAAATATGATATGTGTTTATGGAATGAAATATGATATGGTTATGAAATGAAATATGATATGTTCATGAAGTGAAATATGATACGTTTATGAAGGGAAATATGATATGTTTATGAAATGGAATATGATATGTTTATGAAATGAAATATGAAATGTTTATGAAATGAAATATAATATGTTTATGAAATGAAATATGATATGTTTATGAAATGAAATATGATATGTTATGATAAGAAGCATGTATGTATTTTACCTTCTGCATGGCTTGTACCAGGACCCTAACAAGGTCCAAAGGGATGGGCTCCTAAGTTGCCCTAGGCCGACGGACTAAGATCGGGCCTAGGATGGGCTTCTATGTTATGATTGCCACTAGGTCGACGGACTAAGATCGGGCCTAGTACGGGATGGGCTCCCAGATGCCCTATGCCGACGGACTAAGATCGGGCCTAGGATGGACTTCTATGTTATGACGATGGCCCCTAGGTCGACGGACTAAGATCGGGCCTAGTAACCTAGTAGGTTCGAGACTTGCTACCTCGGGTCTATATAGGGATGCGCGCTATGATGATGATGATGTGGTACAATGCCGGGCCCAATATGTTGAGAGTTATGTTCAAATACCTATGATATATGTTTTCGAAGAGCATCCTGCATATACCTTTGTGTTATGATTGCTTATGTTATATATGTTACATGTTATGTTTGCTTATGTCATATATGTTATATGATATGGTTGCTTATGTTATATATGTTACATGTTATGTTTGCTTATATCATATATGTTACATGATATGGTTGCTTATGATATATATGTTACATGGTATGTTTGCTTATATCATATATGTATATGATATGTTGCTTATGTTATATGTGTTGCATGTTATGTTTGCTTATGTCATATATGTACATGATATGTTGCTTATGTTATACGTGTTGCATGTTATGTTTGCTTATGTTACATATGCTACATGTTATGTTTGCTTATATGTTATGAATGTTTACATGCTATGCTTAATGACGATGTATGTGTTTTTGTGAGTAGGACAGGATTTTGCTAAGCCTATGTGCTTATAGTTTATGTTCCCTTGTACTGCAGATAAAGGTAAAGGGTGGATAAACTAAAGGGAGCAGCAGGAGGGGCAAGGTGTGTGTGACAGGGGCATGGTGGAAGAGATCTGTTACGTCCCTTATGCATGTTTTCCTTAAGATGATTTATTTATGAACTTGAATTAAGCACTAAGTACTTATGAAACAACGATGCATGCTCTATGTTAAGAAGAAGTACCTACGAAATGACGATGCATGTTTATGTTTTAAAAGAAAAAAAATGTCTAAAGTCTTCCGCTGTAAGTAGTACGATGTATGTATGTACGATCACGTCGTGCCACCCTTCCGGACCCTAGGAACTGCACAGAGGCAGTTCGTGGAACCGCCTCAAGCACGCACGGCTTGAAGCCGTGCGTGCATTTCCTTCCCTTTAAATGGGAAGGAGTGCGTCCAAGGGATGGTTGTTGGTGGCTTTCGAGAGAGAGCGAGAGGAAGCAGAGCAAGAGGGCTCTGAGAGACTGAGAAGAGGGAGAGAGAGGCTGCTCTGCCGGAGAAGACGCAAGGACGCCAAGAGGCTGCCAAAGCGAGTAGAGATCGTAGGAAACGTCCAAGGCGCGGTGAATTTGGTTCGTGAATGAGGAGAAGCTTTCCACACTGTGATCACTTCTCAGACGGTGAGATTCCGGCGATGAAATTGTAATTTCCAGCGAATTCGACGAACCCACTGTAAGTGTTTAATTATTGCTGTTTTAATCGCTTATAATTTATATAAAATGCCTAAACGATGCTTTACGCCCAACATTGGTATCAGAGCAGTGTTTAGCATCGTTTAGAATAGGTTTAAACAAGGAAAATCGGGTTTTGGCCCATCGGGCGTAGCGGCGATTTTTTCTCGATAAATCGGGCGACAGTCGACTGGTGTAAACGGAACTCATTTTATTGAAAAACTGAGGATCAGTTGGACTGACCCAAAGGTCAGTCGACTGGCCCAAAAATGCAGTCGACTGCTATAAAAAAAACTGATGAAATCTGCGCAGGCAGATTTAAAACGAAGTTTTTTTTCTCTGTGCATTATATATATTTATTATTACAAATCTGTTTCGTACAGAGTTCAAAATATATATATATAAATAAAAAAAAGAGTTTTTTTATTATTAATCTGTTTTGTACGGATTAAATTTTTTTTTGTTATAATTTTTTTTTAATTTGTTACGTGCAAATTATTTAAAAAAAATAAAAAAAAACTCATAAATAAATAATTTTTTTTCTGTTTTGTACAGATTATAAAATTTATTTTTGAATAACTCAAAGATAGAACTAGTTTATGACTGTCTATGGGTCAAAATTGATTGATCAATGGGTCAATTATATGTAGCCTAAAATTCAAGAAGTTTAGTTCTTCTTGATAATTGTGTATTTGTTCTGTGCCTTGATTAATTGAAATATACCGGTATTTGTACTGGTTTTGTCGGTTATGTACTGACATGATTTATTTCAATTTTACAGATGGCGCAGATGTATACCACTATGACCCGGCGCGATGTGTTGCGCAATCGGTATAGAGAGGCTATCGAAGATTTGGACTATGACCCTTTCCATGGAGTCCTTGGACACATTGGGAAGCTGGACAGACTGTTCTGGAAGCTCGAGTTGCAGGAGTTTCCAGTCTTGGATAACTACAGGATTTGGGCGTTGATTCGTTCATTGCCCGATAACCTGGCGGACGTGGCACGACAGTATTGGGGGTTATATGAAGGACAAATTTCATATACCCAGTTGTGCACAGAGCTTCTTCACTATGTTGAGTGTGAAGAAGATCCTGAAGAAGACCCTGTGGAGGATTTTGGTTCTCGATTAGTGAGGTCTTTAAAGGACTCTGTATCAGGGCAGCATGTGTTGCCTGTGAGTGTCCCAGCAGAGAGTACTGTAGTTGAGTCCAGACGGATGGGACATGTCATGATTACTGCTGCGCTAGGGCTTGTCCTAGTGGGAGCAGTAATCGCTTATCTAGTCTATTAGGAGTTGTTTTTAGTTTATGAGTAGGAAGAATGTAATCTGTTACATTCTTAGTAGAGTTTGTTATTTGTTGACACTGTACAACATGTTTATTTTAATGATGTGTTCATTTAAAATGATTAGTTCATTTTATGCTGTTGACTCTACATGATGCATGATTATTGTATATACCCTTGATTAGTTCATATGAGTATATAATGATATGTTCATTTAATGTGTAATATCATGTTGTAATAATGATTAATATCATTAAGTGGGATGTATGTAATAAAATATATCAATATAAGTCAGATTGGAACATACAAATGATGAGTGATAACGCAGTTGTCACTTGATTTTGTAAACCAGATCAGATTTATCTTGAGTTTATTTTTGAGATTACATATATAAAAGCATACACTGAGTAACTAAATAATGTGTTTATTTATGTTAGGTTATGGCAACTAAAAACATCATAGTTGAACTGAACAAAGGTGAAAAACTGAATGGGGATAACTATAAGATATGACACCTCAAGATTCAGTATGTTATTGAGGAACAGGAAGTTCTAGAGACTGTTAATCAGGTTATGATGGAACCTGTTGAGAGTAATGCAGCACAGTACTGACGTGACCTTGATGCCTATAAGGTATGGAAAAGGAAGGATTCCACTGCTAAGGGCATATTGATAAGTTCAATGGTGGATGACCTAGTGTTAGAGTATGAGTCATATCCTTCAGCTCATGCAGTCTGGGTAGCCCTTAGAGAGAGATATAGTGAAATAAGTCTGAGTAAGCTTCGGCAGCTGACGATAAGGTTCGACAGCTACAAGAAGTGCCCGAATGCAACGATGGTTCAACATCTCAGGGAGATGTCAAATATGATTCGGGAGCTGAAAACTGCCAGTCATGAGTTGACCGATGAACAACAGGTTCAGGCAGTTATTCATTCTCTTCCCGATTCTTGGGAGACCATGAAGCAGACCTTAACTCATAGTGAGAGTATTAAGACTTTCGTTGATGTCTCACGCCATGTTGAGCTAGAGGCGGAGAGAGTAGAATCCGTGAGGATTTCTGGCCAAGCCTATTTGGCTGCCGACTCTGCTGGATCATCTGGATCCAAGAAAAAATGGTACAAGAAGGGAAAGGGAAAGAATAAGGAGGTTTCTACTGCTGCTGGGAAGGATCAAATCAAGAAGAAGAAGACAGGGAAGAAACCTAAAAGCAAGTTATCTTGCTTTAATTGTGGAAAGAAGGGCCACTTTGCTCGGGAGTGTACTGAGCCTAAGAATGTAACTTCTAGTCTGTCTTCTGAGCATTTTGTTGCTAGTACTGTGTTGATGGATGATTCTTATCCTTTGTGGATTATAGATTCGGGAGCAATCAACCATGTAGCTCGAGAGCGGGTTACATATGTGGAGTACCGCCGGGTACCTCCTGGCAACAAATGGATCTATGTAGGAAACAATGCAAGAGTCGAAGTCAAGGGAGTCAACACTTGCAAACTTAACCTTCGTAGTGGAAGTACTTTGTTTCTACATGATGTCTTGTATGCTCCAGAGATTCGAAGGAATCTTGTATCTGTTATTTGTCTTCTTGATTTGGGGTACTCTATAAATTTTTTCAGTCGTTGTGTAGAACTTAAGATTGACTCTGTGTCAATCGGATATGGTTTTTTATCTAATGGTTTTATGGTACTAGATGTGGTGCCTGATGTGAATTGTGCGATTCATAGTTGTTTTTCAAACATTGCTCTTACTAGTGATACAGATATATTTGATGAGGTTTGACATGCTAGATTGGGACATATAGGACAAGATCGCATGAATCGATTAGCTAGAGAGGGTTTATTGGGCTCTCGTGCTAAGATTAGCTTGTCTATATGTGAGCATTGTCTTGCTGGAAAAGCAACAAGGAAACCATTTGGAAAGGCTATTAGAGCAAACTTGCCATTACAATTGATTCATTCAGATATTTGTGGTCTGATCAGTGTGAAGGCTAGGCATGGAGCTTCCTATTTCATTACATTTATTGATAATTTCACTAGGTATGGTCATGTGTATTTGATTTCTCAAAAATCTGAAGCGTTGGATTGTTTCATTCGTTATTTGAACAAAGTTGAGAATCAAACAGAATGTAAGGTTAAAGCCTTACGCACTAACCGTGGGGGTGAATATCTGTCTGATTTGTTCAAGACAACATGTAATGATAAGGGGATTATTAGACAGCTAACGATCGGGAACTCCTGAAAAATGGGGTTCTTTGAAAGAAGAAATAGGACTCTTCTTGAAATGGTTAGGTCTATGATGGCGCAGGTTAATTTTTCGGTCTCCTATTGGGGAGATGCATTACTAGTTGCGGCCTATATACTTAACAAAGTGCCTTCAAAGTCAGTTCCATCAATCCCATATGAACGTTGGACGAGCAGAAAACCAGATTTGAGCAATCTGAGACCCTGGGGGTCAGTTGCCTACGTTCATGTCAGTTCTCACAAATATGGAAAACTCGGACCTAGAGGTAAGAAATGTATCTTTATAAAATATTCTGAGACCTCAAAAGGTTATGTTTTTATAGGTGAGCAACAAGATGGAACAATCTCTGAGATTGAGTCTAGAGATGCCACTTTTCTAGAAACTGAGTTCCCAACTAAGGGTGAAGTTGATAAGACAGTTCCTCTTTTTGAGGAGGATGAGTCGTTATCAACAAGATATGTGTCTAGTGAGATACTTGAACCTAGTCAACCGAGTGGGAGTAATGTGCCTAATCACGGGGTGACTTCTCAACAGCCCAACTTACGAAAAAGTGTTCGTAAGATCATACCTAAAAGGAGGTTTGATATTGAGAATGAGGCAATGATGACACTCCCAGTTGACGAAGATGAACCTCAATCAGTTGAGGAAGCGTTGGGATGTAGAGTTAGAGATAAGTGGGAAAGTGCAATGGAAGAAGAGATGGAGTCAATGATTTGGAATCAAGTTTGGGAGTTAGTCGATCTTCCTCCTAGCCGAAGGGCTATTGGGAATAAGTGGATTCTTAAAATAAAGAAAAAGTCTGATGGATCGATTAACTAATACAAGGCTCGTTTGGTTACAAAAGGATTTACCCAAAGAGAGGGTATTGACTTTGAAGAGACATTTTCTCCCGTAGTGAAGTTTGTGTCAATCCAAGTTATTTTGGCCTTTGTGGCGCATTATGACTTGGAATTACATCAGATGGATGTCAAAACCGCTTTCCTTAACGGTGAGCTTGACGAGGAAATCTATATGGTTCAACCAGAAGGTTTCGTTGCTTTAGGCCAAGAGGATAAAGTATGTAGATTGAAGAAATCTATATATGGGTTGAAGCAGCGTCAAGACAATGGAACATAAGATTTAACAAAGTGGTTTTATCTTATGGTTTCGAAATGATCAATGAGGATCATTGCGTTTTCCTAAAGAAGGAAAAAGGAAAGTATGTCATTTTATCATTATATGTTGATGATATGCTAATAGCAGGAAATGACATAGGTTTTATTGTAGAAGTCAAAAAGTGGTTGTCTTCTCAATTTGACACAATAGATATGGGAGAAGATGAATACATATTAGGGGTTAAGATCATCCGGGATCGATCTAAGAGACTTTTGGGTTTGTCACAAGAGTTTTACATAACTAAGATGTTACAACATTTCAGCATGTCTGATTGCAATGGTGAACAGACACCTATTGTGAAAGGTACTGTTCTGAGCAAAAGTATGAATCCCAAGACTCCAAATGAAATAGCCGAGATGAATAAAAAACTATATGCCAGTGTCATAGGTAGTTTAATGTATACTATGTTGTGTACTCGTCCCGATATCAGCTATGCAGTGGGCTTAGTCAGCCGGTTCCAGTCAAACCCAGGATCGAGACACTGGAAGGCAGTGAAAAGGATTTTCAGATATCTGAAGGCGACGACAGATTATTGTCTCTGTTATCAAGGATCAGATATGAGCCTTAGGGGCTATTCAGATGCAGATTGGGCTGGATACCTGGATGATAGAAAATCAACATCAGGCTATGTGTTCTTGTTGAATGGTGGCGCCATCTCCTGGAACAGCAAGAAACAGGCCTGTGTGGCCTTATCTACAATGGAAGTTGAATATGTGGCATGTTCGATGGTGCAAGAAGCGAAGCAGTTGAGGAGGTTCCTAAAGCATTTGAAGATTGCTGAGGACACTGGGAGTCCAGTGATCATCTATTGTGACAGTCAAGCTGCGATAGCTTTTTCCAAGGATCCCAAATATCACAGCAAGGGCAAGCATATAGCTATAAAGTACAACTTTATAAGGGATATTGTTGCTAAAAAGAAGGTGATTCTTGAGTATATCCCTACACGAGTTATGCTTGCAGATCCTTTTACTAAGTCAATGACTAGAGAGTCATTTAATGAGCATGTAAAGTCCATGGGACTTCGTAGAATGTAACAGTTTTGTAATGACAATTGAATATTATGATTTGATTGTTTGAAATGTCAGCCATAATCTATTCAGTGTATGTTATGTTACATTCTAGTGATAAGATCTCGATAAGCATGTTGGCAGGTAGTGATTGGTCCTCTCACATGGACAATCATCTCTATTTGTTGTGTATGAATAGAGGTAAGACCGATGCTTATAGGTCAGCCTATGTGGTTGTTAGCTTTGGAAGCTGTAAAATTTGTTACATTCCTATAAGTTAGGGTCGTCTTGATATTTGTATCAAGATAAGATCATTTTGTGGTAAATGATCGAAGTAAATGAACCCACCATTTACTATACCTGTTTTGAGCCAGATTAGAATTCATATGTTGAATTCTGGATTCATGTGTTGAATTCTGGATTAGACATTGGGAATGTCTAGATCGAAATCTGTACGATGTTAATTTGAGGGAAACATGCGCTCTTTATTGGTAAAGAGGACAACATCGTAACATGTGATTCATACCACATGTGCTAAGACGACAATAAGGGTAGTAGGAGAATGGATCCCTGTTTCTCTACTATGTGAGCCCTTTGAGATTATATGTTAATCTCAGTTTTTGCCCTTTGTGACTATTTAGGTGTCTACTTGAAGTTTTGATCAGGGTCTGCTACTTTAGCATGTAAACCTATTGACTATGGATGATTCGGTCTATGGAACATGTCTAGGAAAGCGACTGGTTCAAATGAATAGATTCACACTAAAAAGGAAGATTAAATAGATTTACATCTTATGAGAATTATTCACTGGTCGACCCATTTCTGTTGTGTATGGAAATGATTGTGAATAATTAGAATATGGAACATGCTCTTGACATGATGGTCAATATAAGGGATTAGAGATGTTCATATTGATGTAAATGAGATTATTTAATCTGGGTAAAAAGCAAGACATGGATGTTTCCAGGTAAACGGTTAGGTACCACCAGGAATATGATTTTGTATCACCTGGAGAACGACTATGTGTCACCTGGAAAGTGGCTATGTGCCATTAAATAATGGTTTTGTACCACCTAGAGAATGACTGTGTGTCATTAGGAGAATGATTATGTATCATTCGGAGAGCGGCTAAGTTAGGCGTAACAGCTTCTCTTAGCATTGATCGCTCTATGAGCAGCTATGTAAAGTGTAACAACTTTCTTAGCATTTGAATGCTCAATGTGCTTGCTGTCGCACGATCCATTTTCTGAAGTATGAATTGGATGTTTCATTTAGTCTTTGTGACTATTAATCTCTGTTCTATTAGTCTTTTGGGACAATAGATGTTGCTTCGATTTAGTCTATGTGACTGAATACTTCTCCGAAATGATCTATGTGATCATTTGGTCTATGTGACTAGATACCTCTTATAAAATGGTATGTGTGATCATTTAGTCTATGTGACTAAACACCTATTCTAAAATGGTCTGTGTGATCATTTTGTCTATGTGACATACCTTGGACGAGTGGGAGATGTGGGCAGTTCCATGAACTGCACAGAGGCAGTTCATGGAACTGCCTCGTGCATTTCCTTCCCTTTAAAAGGGAAGGAGTGCGTCTAAGGGATGGTTGCTGGTGGCTTTCGAGAGAGAGCGAGAGGAGGCAGAGAAAGAGGGCTCTGAGAGACTGAGAAGAGGGAGAGAGAGGCTGCTCTACCGGAGAAGACGCAAGGACGCCAAGAGGCTGCCAAAGCGAGTAGAGATCGTAGGAAACGTCCAAGGCGCGGTGAATTTGGTTCGTGAACGAGGAGAAGCTTTCCACACTGTGATCACTTCTCAGACGGTGAGATTCCGGCGACGAAATTGTAATTTTCGGCGAATTCGACGAACCCACTGTAAGTGTTTAATTATTGCTGTTTTAATCGCTTATAATTTGTATAAAATGCCTAAACGATGCTTTACGCCCAACATCAACAATGTTGGTTCACACACTTCTATCTATAACACAACCTTTTATTAGATTTAGAGTGTCTTGGAGCATCAAAAAATGATATTTTCATACGAAAGTACTCATATATATCTAGTTTGTCAAAAAGGACTTTTAGAAATTGATGATAATTGAATCACTGAAGATGAGCTCAAAGAGCTCTCCTTTTAGTATCTAGAAGAAATGGAGTGACAACCATCCGATTTAGTTAGAGAGACATTGCCATCTCATGCTAATGTGCTTCAACGGACTTTATTTCTAAGCTCTGTCGAGTCCTCACTCAATGGAGTTGAGTTTCTTTTTTTGTTGGGGAGAATAATATAGAGAAGGAAATAAATCATCACAATAGGCAACACTTGTAGAAAAAGAAATTGAAGCAGATTCCAAATTGATACTTCACCAATTAAAGGAAACAAAATGAAGAATATTAAAGAATATAGTGGTTGCAATAATTAGATATTTGATTTATTTGTTATTTGTAATTAGTTTTTTTTATTTAGGTAATAAATAGTTAATTAATTATAATTTATATTAAATTATTATTTTTATTTTATTTTCTATTGAGTCAAATTTATAAAAGGAGTCTAGAGTATTACAGTTTAACTATCTTGAATTAATTGAATTTTCATTTTTCTTCTCTTAATGAGAGTTTACTCTCGGCGAGGATCGTGTTTTATTCATCCATTGTGCTATATCATAAGCTCATTCAAAGGAAACCACTTTGGTTGAGGTGGGATGCACTTAACCAAAGTATTGTTGGTGCAATCTTCTGGTTAAGGTTGAACAAACTAAAGTTGAGTTTTTATGTTGTAGCAATATGTATTGATAATCGAGTGATAGTCTTCAAAGGGAGATTGTTGGTCAAGGATGACTAAACTCAGGTTAATTTGTAAGCAAAACGATAAGTGAAATGGGAAATTATTAGAGAAAGGGATAGATGGTTGAGCAAGAAGTCTAAGTTGGTCAAGGAGAACTAGACACTTGGCATGAAAGGTGAAGAAAAAGTGGGGCATAGAGGATCAGACACTTAGCACAAGATGAGAAGATAAGTCAAAGTGGATCATGAAGGATTAAATAAATGACATGTGACGGAAGTTCTAACAAGTCATGGAGGACTAAATATTAGACATGTGGTTAGAACTCCTAACAAGTCATGAAGAATTGGATGTTAGAAATGTGGCTGGAAGTTCAACATGTTAAATACTGAAATTAAATACTGAAATTTAAAATACTAAAATAAATGGCCAAAAATTAAGAGAAATACTCCTGGGAAATTTTAGGGATTTTTAGGAATTTTTCTGGAATTAAAAGGGGCTTGTACGGGATATTTACGGGGATAAGAAAAACAGACTTTTAAAGAGCCTGTTTTAACTATTTGATAGGGATAATTAACCTAAAATTATAAACCTAGGTTATAGGTTAACCCGGTTATTTTTCCCCGATCCCATTTCCTCTTTTCCCGATTTCCCCGTGCGCCGGTTTTTCTCTCTCGCGACCCCTCTCCTCGCCAGCAGTTTCTCTCGCCGTACACCGCCGCATCTTCGCCATTGCAACCGTTTCTCTTTTACCCAAACCGCCGATCACTGCTTCTTGATCACGCCCTAAGCCACCGCGTCTCCCCCACCGTGCCGCAGCAAGCACTTGCGCTCCCACGAGCACCGCCGCCCCGACGCGACGCGAGCTCACCATCCACCGTCGCACGCGCCATGCCCCGCCGTTGCACGATGCGAGGTCACGCCGTCGTGGTCGGCTGCTCGCAGGCGAGCTTGCCTTGATGCAGGCCTCCTCGCCACGATCGCCGCCCTTCCGGTGCCCGGTATTGCTTCACCCTTCCTCGCGGCCAGAGTTTTCTTCTTCCTCCTGACCCGATGGCGTGCGGTAGCCTTGATGCTACCCATAGAAGAGTCGACGGCGAACGCGCGCGGCAGGGATGTCGCGACAGTGATGGCTGAACGTTTCGGCCGATGTTTCCCTTGGTGTTTTGTTTTTCTGGGACCTCACTGATCGTTTGCGTGATCAGAAAGATGACCTTGTCGCTACAGCAGAGGGCTGCCGGTTTGGGGTTCCATTGCCGATTATCATCAGGAATAGGTAAGCGTCGATTTTCGCTTTACTTTGGACGATATCTAGGTTCAAGATGGAATTTTGTTCCTTCATTGAGTTTGATTTGTCAGTAGGGGCAGTGATCCGACGTTGATGAATAGAGGATAGGAGGAAGAGGACTGCTGAGATATTTCCAAGGCTAGTAAGTTTGATCTAACCTCTCTTTTAGCTGTAAAATTGTTAGATTTTTGAGTGGTTGTGTTGTGGTAATGGTGGATAGATCTTGGAGTGGCTTGTTTATGAGCAGCGAATAGATTGGGCTGATTTTGGGGTTTTGGTCAGCTGCGATTGGGTTGTTGTCGGCTGTACGACCATAATTGGTATGTTAAGTGAGCGAGAAATGGTTCAGAATGTGTTATTCGATTAATTGTAATTATATTGTAGAGATAGATTGTTGGTTGATTGTGGATAAATTTAGGGTCGTGGGATGGATCCATTTAGGTGTTGTCGATTGTGAATGATGTGGATTTGGCTGTGAGGACAATAAATTGAGATGGATTGATTGATTGTTTTGAGGAGCAACTAAAGATTTTATCATTTTAATA
This sequence comes from Wurfbainia villosa, assembly GCA_025175895.1. Taxonomy (NCBI): domain Eukaryota; kingdom Viridiplantae; phylum Streptophyta; class Magnoliopsida; order Zingiberales; family Zingiberaceae; genus Wurfbainia; species Wurfbainia villosa. The sequence goes on from CM045996.1 coordinate 83,718,256, forward strand.
CTATGATGATTGTTGCCATTATGGATAATATTTTCATATGATGAGTATTGATCATGGTGAGATTAATTTCAAGGATATGTTCTTGGATTGAAGAGTTAATCACAATTTGTGACCTACAGGTTGAGTGTCTACTTGGGGATACATAGTAGTAATTTAGCACGTTGTCGTGTACTTGGATTTGATGGATTTACTCTGTATTAATTGGTTATGGAAGGAATCGATTAAGTATTCGATTTGTCGGTAATTGGTATTTTGTGCTTAACAATAGTTATGCATTATGCAGGTTTCGGTCACGAGGCAGGTTCACAGTCGTGACGATCTGGTTCTTTTTGCGGACATTTTATCAGACGGGTATTTTGACTTATCTTTTAAATATAGTCAAGTTGATATGCTAGTTAGGATAGCTTGCAATAATTTTCCTGTTTATAAGTCTAGTTGTGATAGATGTTACCTATCTATTTTGGTTGATGGCCAGAGGCCTATTTTATTATCTGCATGTGTGTTTGGATTCCGGTCATATTGACCAATGTATAGTGGTCGTGTAGGCCTTGTATGAAAATTGGCATTGTCACCCGTACAAGGGAGATGCTGCCGGATTTTCGTCTGGCGGGGTCTCCATCGGGGCGTGACAATTTATTTGGTATCAGAGTGCCTAGGTTTACGAGTTCCTAGGGGTTTTTGGATTTTTCGGAGTTCGCCACGTTTGGCAGGTTTTACGAGGCAATTTGGAAAATTTTGGATTGGTATGGATTTTCGATGATTTTTATGTTTTGGAAATTCGAGGATTTATGACGAGGTCAATATGGGGATTTGGCAGTGAGGGGACCTCTCTTGCAGCGAAATAGATATGCTGAAAATTTTTATATATTTTTTGTTCTAGTAACATCTGTAATAATTTAACAGATATGAGACGAGGTGAGCGTGCTCTTGCTTCGAGACGTGGTGCAGGGTAACCACGCAAGAGGACAGTGAGATCTCTAGCTAAGGAGTTGTCAGAAGGGTCTATAGAGTTTTGACTCATGTGCAGACTTGTAGTAGGGGTCACCCACCAAGGTGACCAGTCGGAGTTACCGTAGTGTTTATACTTTTGGTTAGATTGGCTATGAGTTTAGTGGATAACAGGAAATAACATTTAGTGTGTTGGTCACTATTCGTAATCGTAGATGAAGTTGACCACAAATGACCTGTTCAGTTTGTGAGTCTTGAACCTGTGTCGAAAAGATGAATTGCCTTTTGAGAGCTGACTGATACCGAGTCAGAAAGCAGGGGTCAAGTCGTCACATTTGTTGTGGAAATCAAGGGCTACAGTGTTAGGGATTTTCACTAATTATGCTAGTCAGATTATTACTCTGTGGGGTAATGGACAAGGAATGTATACTATTGTTGATCCAGACAATGGAGGTTTAAGTTACGAAGTTCCATAGGGATTTTGATCCTTGAGCTGCTTGAGCTTAGATTGATAACGTTGAAGGTACTGTTAAGTACCTAACTGGTATTTATATAGGGGGAGTGGAGTTAGTTTCTTACTATGGTAATGATCAAGTTGTTACTTGGTGGAATATGTAGAAGAAATTTATTTGGGGAAATAACCCATTACGGGATCACGGGTTCAGGATGTTTTCGAGAGACAGTATTTCCCCATGTTATTTTGTATGACTCATTGTTGGGGAATTCGTGAGCCTTAAGTTGAGTGATCAATAGTTAATAGAGTTTCACTATAGAGTTGATTAGATTTGCGGAGTTTACCCCCCCCCCCCCCCTCCACTTAATGGTTTAAGATAGTGATTGAGTTGTCTTTGATCACCCACGATTTATTGCCTTACATTTGGATTAGGATAGTTCGATCTTCCATCAGTTCCTATCGGGAGGCATTAGGGTGAGTCATATTTATGAAAATGACACTGCAGCAAGTGTCTCCAGATAATAGTGTAGTCAACCTAGGGATAATAACCTTCACTATTGATAAGGCAACTGTAGAAGTCGTGAACGTGCTCTTCTAGCTAAATTCACGTGGCATTATTTCGTTCCCATATTGTTGCTCGATATTGATCATGTCTGTTGCTAGATGGTAATTTGATGTTGATGATGAAAGTTTACAACCTCTTGAGTGATTGAGGGTTTAGTTGGAATTTTAGTTTATTTTGGTAGTGATCAAGGCTCTGTCCCGGGAATGAAAGATTGATGAAACACCTCATTTCTCAGTGGAAAAATAGGAATATGGATTAAAGCTTTCTCCTCAGATTTATGTGGCTATCAGAAGTGGTTTGTGCACTTGTGGAGATATGAGGCTGGTTGTATGGTTCTTGAAGACATGATAGGAAGAGGTGTACACCTAGATGCATACAGTTACCGAATTTTTATTCTAGGTCACTGTGAAATAGAGAATTCGTTAAGAGCAGAACTTGGATGAGTTTGCATTTTTACTCGAAAGGAATTGTAGATGGTTGAAGGATTGATCATTGAGGTATTACTATAGTTTACCTTACTTGATGATATATTGAGAGATACAGGTGTTTACAGATATCTGTGGTTAAAACATGTACAGATAGGATTAAAAGGATTTCTATATTTGGATCATGTGGATTAATAGTGTTTCCACCGACAGGTGAGATGTTGAGATGATTACTGTGATGATTATCAGAGGGGGTATGATAATGATTTTTGATGGTTAGAGGTTGATTGTTGGAGATGTTATATTATGGTGAGAGAGTTGTGTTATAGTTGACTTGGTTGATATGATGTGGATATCTGGATATTAACTTGGAGGTTATAATTGTGACATGATGGTATAAGAAGGTCTCTCGGATGCCTGTACAATTCGAGAGTAATCAGATGTAGTGTTGGATGAACTTCTAGGCTTGCCGCTGTATAGGCAAGTAGAGTAGGCGACCGGAGTGATTTCAGAAATAGTTTTCGATATCGAAGATCCCCTACTGAGTGATAATTTATTTGGTACTGAGGTAATGATATTTTACGAGCCTAATGTTTGTACTTATGGTGCTTTGGCTGAGGGCTGGTGTAAAACGCACAAGGTTGTTGAAGCTCATAATATACTCAAGGCAATGTCATTCAATTGGCGGTGAGCCAAATCGAGTTGCTTAGATACCGTCATCGATCGGTCTTTCAAAGTTGGCAAGGTTGATGATGCCGAGAGGTATTTGATGGAATGACGATTTTTTAGGGGATAAATTAGTTGGTATCAGTGTTGCTTAACACTATGGAAATTGGAAGAATCTAAGTTCCAATTAAAGGAGGTGTTGGATGGGATATTTGTTTGTCCCAGTATTTTATTTCTTGAGAAGCTCTGGACTCGTTGTTCAAAGAGAGATGAACCTTTGAGGTTATACATCGATTATCGATGATGGAATGTGGTAGTGATAGAAGGAAATGATTATCCTTCATGGTGGATTGAGGATCTATTTAGATCAACTATAGGACACCTGTGTATACTCTAGGATTAATTTATGATTAGTGTGTTGATATTGTAGTGACAGAATGTCATATAATTATCAAAGTCATAGGGATGATTGATATATCATCAGCTTAGAGTAAAGAGGATGCAGGTGTGTAGAGAGGACAATCTCATACTTGGTATGAATTGTATGAGATTTGATTATCTTGTTAGACTTATGACGACTTAGTCATCCAGGGATTTGGGAAATCGTGTATTCTGGACACGATTGGATCATTTGTGATGGTGGTAGTTGGAGTTGAGCACTCGGCCACCGTAGATGGTGATTTTTCTGGTATTGATTTGATTATTACCATAGATATGGATAGGATGCTCTAGTGGTACTACACCGCTGATTGGTGATGGAATTTACTTGGTCTGAAGCTTATGAAACTAGTTTCAGGGCTCAGACAATGGTTGACTTTTACACAGTATTGTTTGATCATTCTTGGGTGGAAGGAAGGGTGTTGTATGCGGATGCAATGTTTCAGAGAATGGAGCGTTTCTGATGTAGTTGATCAAGACGTATCCTATGTTTACGTCAAATGAGGAACTACGAAATGGGTTGTCATATATATGACGTGGATGTAGCAGTTGTTATGTTGTTTTGTATAGGTGAGGAGCCGGAATGCTCATGGGGTTTTGGCTAGCTACTGGGTAGCTGCACAGAGTTGTTAGAACATGGATAGTTGCAACTGGGGAGATTGGTCGATAAGTTTTGATCACCTTCCATTCTGTGCGATAGAATGGATTTTAGACAGTAGATTGCTCTTGTGAGGAAATATTTCTCCGTCTCTGAGAAGAATGGTGGGTTATATAGTTGCATTCGAATTTAGGAAGAGTTACTATTGATTCAGGAACAACAGATAGATTCCTGTTGGGATGATAGAGAGCATCTACCATAGAGTTGTACTCTTGCTCTACCGGTTCGGAATTAGTGATAGTGGAATTTATATGTCGTAGGTGGCTAGGTAGCTACCTGACATCTTGACTGGCTACGAGTCCCGGTCGTGGTAGTATGTCGTTGCCCGTAAGTAGTGCCTTTTGCATTACCCCGAGAGCCACGAGGCTTGGTCACGATATTTTGATAAGTATTGCTGAAGATTGCAATAGGTTCTATATGTTACAGATGTATAGGATTGTATCCGGAAAATAGTAAGTATTGAAACGTTCTCCATGGTGGAACGACATGCTGAACATAGTTGATTTGGTGGTCTGGTGTTCAGTGTGTCAACTAGTAAAAGTGGAATACTAGTGATCAGCAAAGTGCTGTACCGAGATGGACGTGAAAGCATAGTATGATGGACAGTGTTGGGAGGTTATTTAGAATTCGGAAAGGACTTGGTATGATTAGCTAAGTTTGCTCATTTTCGTCCGATCCATACGATGAGTTTGTTGGATCGCTGGATAGGTTATACTGTGGCGATTTTCAGTTCATGGAGTATCTGTGAGTATCGCATGCGATAGCGATCCAGGATTTACCTTAGGATTATGGCATAGTCTTTAACATGTCACGGATATCGAGCTCCACTCTGGTACAGTTAGGTACTCATGATAGGTGATCGATATGAAGATACTATTCATACTTTGGAAGGGGGTGCGGGAAGCAGGTGTGATAGATTTTGGGGAATATCAGTAACCCTACTTAGTCACTTGAGGTGTGATTTGTCTCCAGATGTCGGAGATGGTTGTTGGGACATCTCGTACTAATATACGAGTAGGAAATTTGGGGACCAAATTTTTATTAGTGGGGGAGAATGTTAAATACTGAAATTAAATACTGAAATTTAAAATACTAAAATAAATGGCCAAAAATTAAGAGAAATACTCCTGGGAAATTTTAGGGATTTTTAGGAATTTTTTCGGAATTTTTCTAGAATTAAAAGGGGCTTGTACGGGATATTTACGGGGATAAGAAAAATAGGCTTTTAAAGAGCCTGTTTTAACTATTTGATAGGGATAATTAACCTAAAATTATAAACCTAGGTTATAGGTTAACCCGGTTATTTTCCCCCGATCCCGTTTCCTCTTTTCTCGATTTCCCTGTGCGCCGGTTTTTTTCTCTCGCGACCCCTCTCCTCGCCAGCAGTTTCTCTCGCCGTACACCGCCGCATCTTCGCCGCTGCAACCGTTTCTCTTTTACCCAAACCACCGATCGTTGCTTCTTGATCGCGCCCTAAGCCACCGCGTCTCCCCCACCGCGCCGCAGCAAGCACTTACGTTCCCGCGAGAACCGCCACCCCGACATGACGCGAGCTCATCGTCCATCGCCGCATGCACCGTGCTCCCCTTCGCTGCCCGACGCCGTGGTCGCTGCTCACAGGCATAGCTTGCCTTCGCCGATGCCGCCCTCCTCGCTTTTGATCGCCGCACTTCCTGGTGCCCAGGCCGCTGCTTCGCCCTTCCTCGCGGTCGAGTTTTCTTCTTCCTCGCAGCCAGTGGCGGCGATCGGCCTTGACGCTGCCCATAGAAGAGTCGACGGCAAACGCGCGCGGCAGGGAGGTCGCGACAGTGATGGTTGAACGTTCCGGCCGATGTTTCCCTTGGTGTTTTGTTTTTCTGGGACCTCACTGATCGTTTGCGTGATCAGAAAGACGACCTTGTTGCTACAGAAGAGGGCTGCCGGTTCGGGGTTCCATTGCCGATTGTCATCAGGAATAGGTAAGCGTCAATTTTCGCTTTACTTTGGACGATATCTAGGTTCAAGATGGAATTTTATTCCTTCATTGAGTTTGATTTGTCAGTAGGGGTAGTGATCCGACGTTGATGAATAGAGGATAGGAGGAAGAGGATTGTCGAGAGATTTCCAAGGCTGGTAAGTTTGATCTAGCCTCTCTTTTAGCTGTAAAATTGTTAGATTTTTGAGTGGTTGTGTTGTGGTAATGGTGGATAGATCTAGGAGTGGCTTGTTTATGAGCAGCGAATAGATTGGGCTGATTTTGGGGTTTTGGTCGGCTGCGATTGGGTTACTGTCGGCTGTACGACCATAATTGGTATGTTAAGTGAGCGAGAAATGGTTCAGAATGTGTTATTCGATTAATTGTAATTATATTGTAGAGATAGATTGTTGGTTGATTGTGGATAAATTTAGGGTTGTGGGATGGATCCATTTGGGTGTTGTCGATTGTGCATGAGGTGGATTTGGCTGTGAGGACAATAAATTGAGATGGATTGATTGATTGTTTTGATGAGCAACTAAAGATTTTATCATTTTAATACTATGATGATTGTTGCCATTATGGATAATATTTTCATATGATGAGTATTGATCATGGTGAGATTAATTTCAAGGATATGTTCTTGGATTGAAGAGTTAATCACAATTTGTGACCTACGGGTTGAGGGTCTACTTGGGGATACATAGTAGTAATTTAGCACGTTGTCGTGTACTTGGATTTGATGGATTTACTCTGGATTAATTGGTTATGGAAGGAATCAATTAAGTATTCGATTTGTCGGTAAATGGTATTTTGTGCTTAACAATAGTTATGCATTATGCAGGTTTCGGTCACGAGGCAGGTTCACAGTCGTGACGATCTGGTTCTTTTTGCGGACATTTTATCAGACGGGTATTTTGACTTATCTTTTAAATATAGTCAAGTTGATATGCTAGTTAGGATAGCTTGCAATAATTTTCCTGTTTATAAGTCTAGTTGTGATAGATGTTACCTATCTATTTTGGTTGATGGCCAGAGGCCTATTTTATTATCTGCATGTGTGTTTGGATTTCGATCATATTGACCGATGTATAGTGGTCGTGTAGGCCTTGTATGAAAATTGGCATTGTCACCCGTATAGGGGAGATGCTGCTGGATTTTCGTCTGGCGGGGTCTCCATCGGGGCGTGACACAACAAGTCATGGAGAAGTCCTAACAAATCTAATGTTAGACACATAGATGAAAACTTTAACAAGTTAGGAATGATCGAATGTTAGGCGTGAGACAAAAAGTTTAAATAGGTCAATGAGGATTGAATATTTAGTAATGATGAAATCCTAATAGATTAAATTTGACTAGATGCTTGACACGAGAAGAGAAGTCCAAATAGATTAAATAGAATCGAATATTTGGTAATGACGAAGCTCAAGTAGATTAAGATTGATCATATGCTAGGCAAGTGAAATCTTGGCAGATCAAGAATGACTGAATACTAAGCAGGAGAAGTTTTGATAAATTGTGGTCAATCAGATGTTAGACAAAGAGAAATTTTGATCTTGGAAAGGCTAAAATAGGATTATTAATCGATGGTTATAGAGTAGCAATCGATTGTTGAACCATAAACCCTAAGATTGAGGGTTTGAGATAGTTTATGGGGGGTTTTGGATGTAATCAATCAACTACTAGGTATTAACAATTAACTAATTCATTAGTCAAGTGGTGTACTCGACTAACGTTACTATTTGAGTAAACAGATAGTTTGAAACTCAACTATTTAACTCGACTAATCATGATCAGTCAATTGCTAGAGATTAGCGGTTGATTAATGTTACTATTCAAGAGAATATATAGTTTGAAACTTTACTGTTTAACTCGACTAATCATCATTAGTAGATTGATATTTTTGCTCTAGCGAACAGAGAGTTTGAAACTCAGTTGTCCAACTTGACTAATTATTATTTGTCGATTGCTAGAGAGTAGTAGTTGACTATGTCACTATTTAAGAGAATAGAAAATTCAAAACTCATCTACGAGACTCGACTATTTAGGCAATAGTCGACTAAGGGTGCAATTGAACCGAATTGAGCTGAATAGTATAAAAATATTAATATTTGAGTTCGAGCTTGAAAAATATATGTGATATTCAAATTCGATTCAAATCTAAAAAATATAAATAAGTTAGGCTCGAACTCAATTCAAAATAAAATTCAAGCTTGAGTTCAATTTACATTATTCAAACCTTGATTTAAGAAGAATCAAACTATAATTCAAAATGACTCAAATTCGAGTTCGATAAGTTATTCAAATCTTAATTTAAGCGTATTTAAATTAAAATTATGTAAAAATAAATAGAGTTTAATTCAAGTTTGATTTCCAAGAAGCTCATGAACAATCAAATAAAATATTATGGGTTCAAATTCAACTCGAAAAAATTATTGAACATGTTCAAATTTGATAATTTCAAATACGAATTAAACATTTATTGAATTGGCTCAAAAAACTCACAAATAAGTTTGATTCATTTGCATCCCTACAATATCGACTGATGATAATAAATAATCGATTGTTATGGTCAAATACGAGCTAGAAAGAACTACAAGTGAAATAATCAAATCTACAATAGAATAATCAACTAATAGTGATAAGAATTTGATTGTTAGATGAAAATCTGTCGCGACTTGAAGCCTATAAAAAAGGATTTTGTATAAGAGTTTTGAGTTGATTATTAGAGAGTTCGAAGGGGAAGTGTTGCTACATTTTATACCTTCAAGGAGCATTCTAAAATGATGTCCCCACAAGAGGACCAAATAGCTAACACGAATGGTAGAGTTGTCCTGAGGAGCAAGGGTCAATTCCCAGGAGATGTAAAGCTTTTCGGAGTGCCTACTCTCCCATCGTGCTAGTTCTTGGTTGGGAAAAAATGTCCCCCGTGATTTACCTCCCTTCATCTAGCTATGAGATCGGAGATGAGAGACTCCTGGGGCTAATGCATCACCATTTGCCCCAAGGAGCATCCCAAAATAATCAAAACAATAAGAAAGTGAACAAAAGTGAGATTCACTTATAAAAATATTTTCATTTACATTGCGTTCATTTACATTTATATTTTTTTTTGTGTTGCTTGTAAAAACTAAGTGTTATAAGAGATTACTTTGCCTTCAAAAAATATCTAAGAAAGAGAAAAAATAGTAGACTATTACTACGAATAGGTTGTGGAGTATGAATCAGGATTTCGAACTACGTAAAATCTTAGTTTGTTCTGTGCTCATGTTTTATTTTATATTCTTCTTTCTGTTGTGTATTAATCATTTGTAGATAAGCACACCGAATCGAACAATGAATCATAAATTGTTATTCATCCCCTCTAGTAATGTCAACAATCCTAACACATTCATTTCGAGAGTAAAAGTTTTTTGGTTATAACAAAAATGAGCTTGCTTGAAGTGGAAACATTCTATCTAAGATGGAAATGGAATCGAAGCAAGTACATGTTGCATGAAGTGTTTAGATTGGTTGCCAAAGGGAAAATTAAAAAAACATGACTTCTTGTTGTGTCTTCCTCTTTTAAAACTCGCTTAGTTGGACAAAGAATGTTAGAGATTAGTGATGTACTTTAAAAAAAATGATAAAAAAATATTTTAATAGTTCAGTGAAGCCTATTTATAAGTTCCAAAAAAGAAATGTCATTATCCAATAGATGTTGATCTTACACTATGGACTATTAGATATTTACGTAACCAATTGCACAACTACTATACAAATGACAATTATATTTAAGATTACATTTAAGACCTTCATAGATGATCATTCATGTATTCACTATCCACATTAATAGCAAGATTAGTCCTTTTCATGTTTAGGGGTTCTCCTTTGATGGTATTGGGTATTAGGGTTATGGACTTTTGTTTCCGCTCATTTGGGTTGGGATGTGAGCTCTTATCTCTGTTCCCTTGTTGTATCATATCCGCACGGTCATACCCGAATGAGTTATCATATGTTGGCTTCCAATGTGTGGGTAGTCGTTGTGTGTGTCTGTCTATTTATGTGTTTGGGACATTATGGGATATGTTATTAAGTTATGGTGGCTCATAATAGCACCACAACTGTTCGTCTTTCTACTACCAATTTGTATTTAGCTTTGGGATTTCATCTCCTATATAAAGGGGGACAACATTGGTGGAAGGTATGTTCTCTTTTTGTACTCAAGTCATTTTCTTCATTTCACTTATTCCTTTGCTTGTGCAGTCGCAAGTTCTCTTGATTTAGCCCATAGCTCACTTGATAGTCAGAAGGGTCCCATCGGCCATGTCAGTGTTCGTTGACCAGTGTTAATGTGTATGGTCACTTAGCCATTCGGGTCATGGATTGTCACTCGGGTTCTTGCCTGTCCAGGTTAAAAGCCAAATCCCTAGAATAAAGGAAGGGAAGGGCTTGAGTGCAAAAGGAGAACCATCAAATTGGTGGCATATGTGGGAATTGAGAAAAAAGTCACAGGTATTCCAACATCAATGGCAAACTCTCCTAAGGAAGGATCGGAAGAGAGACAACCACCTCTTCCGATGATGATGGAAAATGTTCCTTGGGAATAACTATCCAAAATGGTGACAACAGTTGTCCGGAAAACTCTACAACAATAAGGGTTAATTTCGCCCAAAGAAGCAGAAGACATAAATGCCCCTCTAGAGGTGGCACCTACGGAGTCTATCACACAAAGTTCTAGGAGGTCGCTCTCAATCAGTGAAGGGAAAAAATAGTAGCCAGTTATCAACTTGGATCACTGATATAGACTATCTCACATGGGACTTCATTTTCTAATAAGATCATACAGGGGAAGCTACATCCTCAATTCTTCCCATTGTAAGTAGATGATTATAATGGTACTACATAGCATTTGGGTCCTTTTGAAAATTCCGCCCTTCTTTATCAATATTTAGATGGGGTTAAATGCACAATATTCCTCACCACTCTAGTCAGACCGCTTAATAATGGTTCAACACTTTGCCAATTAGATCAATTTATTCATTCAATGACTGTGACACTATTCTTGCGTCATTTTTCAAGCTCTAAGAGGTATCAACCTACTCCCCTTAGTTTGTTTAACATAAAGAAAAAATTGTAGGAATCTTTACAGGAGCATATATAGTGATTTACTCGAGCCACACTAGAGATGAGATGAAAATGAATGCCTTTACACAATGACTAGGTGATTTCTTTCATTCCTTAGTGCAGAAACCTACTCAAGATTATGATGAGCTTCTCATCTGGATAGAAAAATATATTAATATGGAGAAAAAGAAAAATGCTTGAGTAGAACAAAAAGGATATCGATGAACCGAGGTTCCAGAACACAAAGGGGAGGCTCAATTTCCTCCTCAACTCTCGATTCCCAGATACCAACCATACATTTCTCCATTGAGATTTACTAAAAAAAGACTCTTTAGATATGTGAAGAACATCAACTTCTAAGGAGACCACTCATAGTTGAACATGGGCCTCATCGACCTCCTACATATACATATTGTGCTTTCCATTGGTAGTATAGTCATACCACTCATGATTGCCAAAAACTAGATCAAGAGCTCGAAAGACTTATGGGGATTCATCCACAATTGTGGACTAAATTAACGACTCCTCCTAACCATCAATAGTATGCTCCACATCGATATTATGTCAGGCCATCTCGATCTAACCTTTCAAAGTTAGGTACTAAGCTACTTAATCCCCGAGCAAAGCAGAAGAACACACTCGGTAAAAGATAATGTTTCCGTTCAAGGAGTAATCAACATGATATCTGAAGGTGCTACTGATAGTGATTCTAATTGAGCTAGGAAGTGGCATAATTGGACGAAGTGTCTAACTCTTGATAGGAAGAATTTGGCCCAGTGTTGGGATTTGGCCTGAAGATCTGAGGAGAATTGTGATCCCTCACAGTGATGTCTTGGTCATACGAGTGATTGTTGCAAATTATGAAGTAGTCTGGGTATGTATTGATGTCAGTGGTAATGCAAATGCCCTTTTCAAGCTAGCTTTGAAGTAGATGGGATCATAGGAAGGATATCTACAAAATATAGTGACTTTTATTTTTGGCTTCTCTGGACATGCAATACACCTGCTCAACCAAATTCGATTGGCTCTTTCTTTGGAGGAAGAACCTAGATGTCATACCACATTCGTCACTTTTATAGTGGTTGAGGCCCCATCTGCTTATAACATCATCCCGGGAAGGTTGACTCTTAGTGTTTTCCAAGTTGTTGCTTCGCTATATCATCATAAGATTAAATTCTCAATGTGGAATGAGGTATGAGAAGTGAGAGGAGATCAGTAGACTGCTCGTAAATGTTATGTAGAGGTAATTCAGGAGCAAAAAAAGACTTACAGGGAGTTGCCGAGATGGAATCGTCAAGGAGGTCAAGTTTGAGAGATATACATAGTACAAGAAGAAGTTTCATCTCTTAATCTTGAGCGGGCGACCGAGTGGCTACAAGCAATTCCTTCACGTGTAGAGAAAACTATATGAATTTCATATGAGTTATCAGTCAAGACAAAAGAAACCTTGGTTGTTTGCCTCCAAAGAAATTATGATATCCTTTCATGGCCTTCTGAAGACTTAGGGGGGGGGGGGGGGCAACCATTAGTAATGGAGCATTGTTTGAATGTTTAGATTGATGGCCACCTGGTGAAGCAGAGCATTGTTACTTTGGCCATAAGAAGGATAAAATGATTAGAAGTGAAGTGCAAAAGTTGGTGGTCGCCAAGCAAGTTTGGGAAGTGTGGTATTCCACTTGGCTTTCTAATGTAGTTCTTATACTAAACCTATTTGGAAAATGATGCATGTGTATATATTTTAGAGATTTAAATAAAGTTTTTCCTGAAGACTGCTACCCTTTGCTTCGTATTGATCAATTGATAAATTCCATCGTATGTTATCAACTTATATCTATGATGGATGTTTATAAGGGATATCATCAAATTCCACTAGTTCGTGAAGATTAAGATAAAGTTAGTTTCATCACAGTAGATGATACTTTTTGTTACATTGTTATGTCATTCGTCTTAAAAAATGCTAGAGCCACTTACCAAACACTGATGGATAAAGTGTTTACTTAGTATTTGGGAAGGAATATAGAAGTTTATGTAGATGATATTCTAGTTAAGACTTTGCAGATGAAAGAGTTGTTACCTGATTTGGAGGAAATCTTTGCCACTTCGAGATGATATCGAATGCAACTCAATCTTGGCAAGTGTATAATTATTGTGAACAAAAGATGATTTCTGAGGTGTATGGTGACTAAAAGAGGAATTGAGGTGAATCCTGAGAAGGTAGAGGTTGTTCAGTAAATGTAGTCGCCTTGAAGTTTGAAATATGTGCAGTGGTTGGTGGGATGACTTACTGCTTTGCTTAGTTTTATCTTCCATTCAACAAAGAAGAATCTCCTTTTTTTAGGGTTCTTAATAGAACCCACTCTTTTTAGTGGGATGAGTAATGTGAAAGTGCATTTCAAAAGTTAAAGGAATATCTACACAACCTACCAACTTTGGCAAGTCCCTAAGCGAGTGAAAAGTTATGGATCTACTTACCCACTTCTGAGTTTGTTGTGAGTACTGTGTTAATTCGACAAGTGGATAACAAACAGTATCCTATATACTATGTTAGCTATTTGTTTAAAGGAGTCGAGTTGCGGTATACAACTCTGGAGAAATTAACCTTGGGATTAACTCTCACTATTCGACATCTACATCCCTATTTTCTATCACATCCCATGTGGTCTTAACTGACATGCCACTAGGCCGTATTTTAATCCATCTAGAAATTACCAGAAGCTTATCAAGTGTGCAATGGAACTCAATGAATATGATATTGATTATCAGTCTTGTCTAGTTATTAAGGCTCAAGCTCTTACTGACTTTCTGGCAGAGACCGTCAGAGTAGAAGAGCAAGAAGTATGGAGGTGTTCATTGATGGTTCAACTCATAAGGAAGGTAATAGAGTGGATGTAATTCTAATATCACCACAAGGAGAAGAGGTTAAGTTGGTCGTATGACTTCAATTTCTACTAATGAATAATGAATTTGAATATGAAGCCTTGTTGATTGGGTTAAAAGTTTCAAGGAATGTAGGCACTGAACAAGCATCAGTTCATATGGATTCAAAATTGGTGGTTCAACAGGTGACCAGTGATTTTTAAGCAAAGATGAGAATCTTGAAAGATATGACAAAGTTGTGTAGTGTAGCTAGAGCATTTTATTGACATGCAAATGAAGCAAGTTCCTTGTTCAAGGAATAATTAGGCAGATGAGTTGGCCAGATTTGCTGGTTCATTGGAAGATTGGACTACTTAGGAAGTGGTGATGCAAGTTGGTTTTATATCACTTTTAGAGGGTGATCCTATATGTGAAGTACTAGATTAGAGGCAGTCATTCTTAGTTTATTTGTGGGAAGAACAATTACCTAGTGATTTTGTGTGAGCTAGACAACATAAACACTCAGCTACTCAGTATACTCTCATTGACAACATCTTGTATCATCGTTCAAGTGTGGGTCCTTTGTTTAGATGTTCAGATTCACAAGAAGTTGACTATGTGTTATAGGAGATACATGAAAGAGCTTGTGGTAGTCATGCAGGGTGCATGCCTTGGCACAGAAGGCCTTACTAGATAGATAATTTTGCATTGAAAGAAGATGATAAACCCTTAGTAAAAAAGTGTGAGAGTTGTCAAAGGCATTAATCAAATATTATCCAATAGGTTGAGTTATTAAAATTCTCAATAGCGGTGTGCCCTTTTGATCAATGGGGCATAGATCTAGTTGGACATTTTCCTCTCGGTACTAGACATAATAAGTTTTTAATAGTATCCATTGACTACTTCTCTAAATGGGTGAAAGATGAGCCATTAACTCATATTACTGAGCAAGTTGTTATGAAGTTTCTGTGATAGAATATTCTATATCAGTATGGTATATCTAGATGTTTGATATCGGATAATGGATGGTAGCTTCATGGAGAGAAGATACAAAATTGGTATAGGATGCTCAAGATAGAACAAGTATTTACTTTTGCAGCGTATCCATAGAGTAATGGGCAAGTAGAGGTAACCAATTGGGCACTACTACAGGATTTTAAGACTAAGCTTGAATATGTTGGTGGAACTTGAGTGGAATAATTACTTAGTATCTTATGGGCTTTCAAGATGACTCCTCGTAGAGCCACAAGTGAGGTGCCATTCAGCATAGTGTATGGAAGTGAAGTTATTCTTCCATCTAAAGTTGGAATAGAAATCACCTAGGTTTATATTTATTCTCCTAACGGTAATGAAGTTGCTCGAGTTGAAGAGTTGGACTTGGTGGAGGAAAAGCGAATGCGAGCCTGTTATCGGATGGATAGGTATCACACTCAAGTACAATGGGCATATATCAAGTGTGTGGTTCTATGTTATTTCCAGGTTAGAGATCTCATTTTGTGATGAGTATATCCTAAGGTTCTAAAGCAAGCTCATACCAAATTGGGAGGGGCCTTTTCATGTGGAATGTCGCACAGGAGTGGGAGAGTATTATTTACAAGATGCACAAGGAAAATTGCTTCTGAGGCCTTGAAATGCTTTTCATTTAAGGTCCTATTTTAGTGGCTAATGTAACCGTGCATAATGCAATAAGGGAGAAGGTAGTGTTTTTAATGAACTTCTTATAAATGCAAAAGGAAAAGGACATTATAAAATTTGTGAAACTAGTAACTTAAGCAGTTGACTTAAAGGCCTTACAAAAAAGGGTTAGCTCGAGTCCTAATTTAGTTTGTTTAAGGGTTGATCACCCTTACATTTGTATCTTACATTTGGAGGTAGCTCTCATTCGGGATTGAAGGTGAACATGTTTGGATAAATCTTCTCCAACACTTGGGACATATCCAAGGATTCTGTTGATTCTCCGAATGGAGGATAGCCTACTATTAGGAGCTAATCGGTGCACTCGCTAAAGACTAGTTGCAAGAATTGGCACATCCTTTTGTCCAATTGTCTGTTAAGGTCAGGGTTGTTGGTACAATGACACAAGATAATCAAACCCAAGTTTGATAATTGCAAAAATTCAAAGTTAAGTCATATTGTGATTTGATATTTCATTAAGTTTACAGGACTTAATAGGTAAAAGCTCTAGTAGGTCTACTAGACCTGATAAGTGGGTGAAAGCCCCAGTAGGTTTGCTAGACTTGATTGGGTAGGCGAGAGCTCTAGTAGGTTTGTTGGACCTGACTAGGAAAATAAATCTTAGCATATCAAGGATGCCAAACGGAAAAGTGTTTGTGGTTCAATGGAGTTCGGACATCGGAGAGAGAGTTGGGGCGGTCTAAGGATCGGAGTCTAAGAAAAAAAAAGTTCAAACATTCCAGAGGACTAAGGGTTTGACAAAGATAAAGAAGGTAATAACCTTGTGTGGAATGGTTCTTCTGGACAAAAGAACTGGTAAGGTTGTGTCCTCGGTATGGGGATAACCTTAGGCATTGATCCGACCAAGGGTTCTGGAGGAATGTCGAAGTCGAGATTGGATGGTTTGAGGATTTCCATGACTACTTATTATTGTGTTTGGGATAATGTTGTGATGCAGGTACTGTTCAGGTGACTGGACTTCTATGCATATGAAAAGTTTCAAGGCATCTAGAGCTAGGTATGTTTAGAGTCGAGATCCATCCTAGATACATGATGATGTGGCAGGTGACTAGAGGCAATCCAGGAGTCTGAGACAAGATAATAGCTGAGTGAGTCAAATCTGATCAAAGCCAAACTGGAGGAGCCCGGAAGGGCTTCTAGGCGCCTGGATCAAATTTATAAAAAGACCCTCGAACATAGAGTTCTACATCTAATTCCAAGCAATTGTGCTCTCGCCTCTCATGTTCAGAAACCTTTCTCAATTCCTATCATGCTACAAGTACAACGACGAGTGTCAATATACTTTTATTGTATTCGTGTCATTTATTTGTGTACTAATTTTCTAAGGAATGATAAGTTTGTTATCATACCCTATCTTTTGTAAAAAAAAATAGATCTCTTATCTCCAACGAGAAAGAGATACTTAGTGTTTGCCCTTTCGATAGCGGTCTTGGATCGCGTGCCTTGAACTAGCATCCCTTTGGTTGTGGACCAAGTAAAAACTTCTTGTATTTTTGTGACTTTTACTTTTTAGTTGAATTTTAGTTTACATCTTACAAAAATGCATTTACGATATTCACCCTTCCCTCGAGCGCATCAATCCTATAATTGGTATTTGAAAGGGGGTACTTAGATCCGGTGCAACCACCGATCGAGCAATTGCTTTTCGTTTTTTTAATATTTCTTTCTGCACTACTAATCGAGACCAAGTCTTGGTACATTTTCTTTGTTCGTGTTCTTGCGAGGTTTTTACATGGTCCGTCAAGAAGGCTACAGTACTATCTGACCTCCTTTCTTTTTAAAAAATAATTTTGAGTATTAAAAGGGTTAGATGGAATGCTTTTCGAAGACACAAGTGGAGATGTGGATCGTCGTCCAGATCGAATTCACACTTCCCACTGATGACCTCGGAGAGCCACTTTTGTGCGACAAATGAACGATTGGAATAAAGTGACAAATTGAAGTAGATGCTAAAGCCATGTAAATTCTACAATGTGGGTTTTCCAAAGAAGAGTTTATCTGTGTTGGTCTGTTCATAAGAGCTAAGGATCTTTGGGACAAACTCACTGAGCTTCACGAGGGAACCTCCAATATAAAGGTATGTAAGAGGGATTTGCTATTAAATAATTTATTTAATATAAAAATGTAGGATGGTGAGTCTGCTAGCCAACTTCATGCAAGAATTCAAGACATCCTGAATGGGTTACACTTAACCGAGTAAAAGATAGAAATTTTGGGTGTAATCAGGTATGCTCTTATGGCTTTCCCGAGAACCACTTTGTGGATATCTATGGTAGATGCATACAAAGTATTCTGGGATTTACCAAAAATTAAATTAGATGAATTGTTTTTAGAATTTGAATTACATGAGTAGACTAACTTGAGCTAAGTCGAGAAAGATATTGCTTTGATTGTAGGTCAGAGGAAAGGGAAGATCAAATATAAACCTAAATCTAATGAGTTTGAGTATGAGTTCAAGCTAAACAATGATGTGGCTTTCGAGCTGGTCAACCTAGCATGGAAATTAATAAAGAAAAGAAACGAATGACTAAGCAAACCATAGAGAAGCAAACATGCTCAAATCAAACTACCAAGTCAAAGTTGGATGAAGCATGCTACGAGTGCAATAAGAAGGGACACTTCAAAGCCAACTGGCCGAATCTAAAGTCCAAATGTCAATGAATGAAGAAGGTGCTAAAGGATACGTGGGGCAAATAATTGGATGAGGAAGAGCAAGATCAAGCTGGCAACTTAGCACTCATGATAAGACCCGAATCCGAGTTCGAGTCTGAATTCGAATCCAAGACTGATTCAAGCCACGAATCCATATCCAGTTTAGAAGGTTCTTGTAAGGTACACCCGTCATTAGTTAAAAAAATTGGCTATAATGATTACATGCTTATCTAGAAAATTAGCTAAGTCCAATTCTAGTCTTTACTTAAGGAGGTTAAAGTCCTTAATGTTGGGTTTCCCCGGCATCGACGTGAGTGTGTGTTCGAACATGTTTCGTAAACATGCACATAGCGGAAGCAAAAGGAAGCAATAAACTAACTTTATTACAACACACACACCACACGCATGGAGGATACAATAAGTATATACATAATCGCTATTTTAAATTTTTCAATAAAAGGAAATTTATTCTAGTTATACCTGACGTATCACGTGTAGTGGGAATGACATCAACCGTAGCGATCCTCACTAGAATCGCCTCTATCCGTATCCACATCGAGTATCATCAGGATAGTTCACAAAGCCACGAGCCCTGTCTTCGCAAGAGTTACTAGCCTCGTGTCGAAGACGTTGTGATCCTAGAGACGATCACAATTCGAAATAAATTCGGATCCCAAAAATGAGTTTCACAAACTCGCTTGTCGGAAGCGATTTTCGTCAACCGTTTGACGAAAACTTAACCCTCCACCTATGACGATTGCCGGATATCCAATCCCCAACAAGTAGACCGCTGTCGGTGTTAGTAATATATGAGAGATGTCCTAAGGCAATCGCCTTATGTATGAACCATTTATATGATAAATGAAGATTCACTATTTGAGTATACATGTTTTATGTATTTGATTGGATCTTAAATTCATTTACTGAATGTCCACGATACGATTCACAACATGAGAGAATTTGTGATTGGATCACAACTAGTGAGTATCTCTACATGTGTAATTGTGATGTATCGGAATTATCCCTAGTCGATGAATTGATGGATTTGGACACCATCAATTCTGTCGAGACTAGCACGCAGGTATACTCCTTGGTGTATCCAAGCGGTGATTCTCACTTTGGAGACATAGTGATGTCGGAGTTAATCGTGGATGCTAGTTATGGTAACTAGTTCATTGGAGTGACCAGTAGTAAGACTTCATATGGTTCTCTGCATATATAGATATGTCAATGAAGTTCTTCTGTGGCTTAAGTGCGATGTTCCTTTGACTTGCGGTATTCAAGTCATCTTGATCATGGAGACTTATGCTTTGACATCTTAAGCAAACATCTCAGGAGATGTGGACCCGGATGATTGGGTATAAGTCGTGATCGAAGGTGTTTGAATAGCCTATAAAGGATTCACCACTCCTTGCGAGGAGATGTATACCCATGGCCTCTCGTCGGATTGTTACTAAAGTCTTTGGCCAAAGCATTACATGTTTAGAGTAAAGTACTCTTGATACATGTGGAGTAACTAGAATCCAGTAGGGACGAGGAAATGATACTTGGGCTAGGTGTGGCGTGAAGTCGGCCTAGTGGGGATCGACACAATAGACCATGTCACTGAACCAAGTGGGTATAAGATGAGTGAAGGGAATGGGGCACGATTCATTCGAGCTCTTGAAGGGTTTGAAATAGTTACGATCAACGTTGATCTTTTCGGTTAATTGGGGATCATGATGTACTACTAGGTGCCACTCATGATCGTTCTATAATTAATGGTTAATTATAGACGACCAACATAAACCGAGAACCTATTTGGTCACACGCATAACGAGCGTAATCCAAAGGATTTAAAACGAGCTTGAGAATGAGATTCTCAGACCGAGAGAAACTAGGTTTGGTTGGACCAAACATAAAGCGAGCATGAAATCGTTTCAGTCGCAATGGAAGCATGGATGGGCCGTGTCTTATGAAGACATAATGGATGGACCAAAATGGTTTGGTTCTAATCCAATGGAGGAGAATAAACCAAAGGGTTTGGTTTATTTTAAACGAATGAACCAAAAGTTGGTTCGGTTCATTTTAACTTAAAATAAACCATCATGGTTTGGTTTATTTTAACTTATCTTAATGGAGCGGGTTAACGGGCTTTATGGATATGATCCATTAACCATTAAGAGAATTAGTTCTCTATAAAATAGGGCTTAAACCCTAATCCAAAACCCTAATCTATTTTGGCCGCCCAACCTAGTTGCCGCCCACCCCTTGTTGGTGATTTCGGCGCCCAACTACAAGCTGCCGCCGCCCAGCTTTGTGCCGCCGTCCAAGACCCTTGCCGGCATCCAAGCTCCAGCCGGTGAACCTCCGGCGACCCTCCGGTGATCTCCTATAGGTTCGGCATCAAGGTGGGCTTTTTCTCTCCTTGTTTTTGTCCGGCGCCTACTCCTCCACCAAGCTGTCCAGTTTTCTGGACAGCTTCTCCTCTCGTCGGAGCATCGTTTGGACGACGGTTAGTGCTCCGACAGCGGCTAACATACCGGGGATTTGATCTCCGGTAATCCTCTGAGGTGGAGGACGAAGGATTCGTCAAACGGTTGACGAATACCTCTCCGGAGAAGCGAGTTTTGAGAACTCGTTTTAGGATCCGAATTTGGATTTGGATCGTGATCATCTCTCGATCATGTCGTCTTCAAAACGAGGCTAGTAACCCGTACGAAGACGAAGCTCGTGACTTAGCGAAGTCATCCCGAGGAGCTCGGCATGGATACGGATAGAGACGATTCTTACGAGGATCGTTCCGGTTGATGCCGTTCCCGCTACACGTCATACGGAAGGTATAACGTAGTTTAATTTCCTTTTATTGCAAATTTTAATTTACGGTTATGTCTACACTTGTTGTAATAGCATGCGTGTGTTGTGTGTGTTGTAATAAATATAGATTTATTATTTTTAATTGCTTCCGCTGTGCTCATGTTTACGAAACATGATCGAACACACACATGCAGCGTGATCGGAAACCTTGATGGTATCGAGCCCAGGTTGTGTTTCGACATAATCGTAAAATGGTTTTGCGATAGTCATAATGTATTTCTGGAAATTTTCTAAATTTTGGAAATTTAGAAGTATTTATGGAAAATTTTCAATTTTGGAAAGTCTAGAAGTATTTATGGAAATCTTCCACTTTTGGAAAGTTGGAAGTATTTATGGAAATCAATATTTTCCATAAATAAAATATTTGATTAGATTCTGGAAATTTGTTTCCTAATTTAATCATGATTTGATTTGGGAAATCAAATCTTAAAATATTTTATTTCCATAAGTAGTTTTAAAGATTTAGGAAATTGGTTTCCTAAATAGATTTTCCTTAATCAAATAATTCCATGAATAAAATATGTGATTAGATTTGGAAATTTGTTTCCTAATTTAATTATGATTTGATTTGGAGAATCAAATCTTAAACATATTTTATTTCCATAAATAGTTATGACATATAAGGAAATTATAAACATGACATAATTGTATGCCATGTAATTGCATTAGATGCATAACATTATACCATGCGTGTCGTGACATGTAGATGTATGCCATGTATGTCATGCCATGTAGATAATAGTTATTTGCATGCAAAGAGGATGAGACATAAAAACCCTTAATCAATATTAAAGCCTACACCTTCCATTAATATGGTTAGAACCAGAGTTCTGTTTCTTGTTTGGGTTGTTGGACTCTCTCCAAGCCCGGCTCGAACCTGAATATGTTCAAACCATGGAATAGTTTAATACTAATATGGTAAGAGGCAGAGGTCAATCGTTAGCTTTGGTTGTTGGACTCTCTCCAAGCTGGGCTAATTGGTTGAATGCGCTCTAACCATATTAAAACTATGTCCTGATTAATGGGTTGGCTTTAACCTGGAGCATCGGCTTGTTGGACTCTCTCCAAGGTTGATGTAAAGGGAGGTGAAGTTGGGTGCTATGCATATGATGCATACTTGTTAATGTGTTAACAACCCGATGTATGTGTGAACATTCAATTAGTTGATAGCACATTGTGATAGTTGCATATACGGGATATGCAATCGGTATAGATGATACCTACCGTCGTAGTTATGAATGGCTTGTTGGACTCTCTCCAAGGTTGTTCATAACTATGATGGATATCAGCCCATTCGGAGATGGACCTACAATCTCCCGAAGTGATTTTGGGGTTTTTTGAAATTCGAAAAATGAATGGGATTAATAAATGTATATTGATGCATTTTAAAATCATCTTTCTCATATATGCTCGTTTTGTATTTCTAGGTCAATAAATTGATCATGACGTCTTTGAATTTGCACACTATTTTGGATTCGAACAAACCGTAGGCCTAACTGGTGGCTTAGAAACACGAGAATTGTTCTCAAGGCGAGAAAAGCTTGCATATGTCCTTGAAGAGCCTCTTCTGGCCGTCTAAGGGCGATGCAACTCGGACCAAATGTTGGTCTATCGAAACATGTGGCGGTCATTTGGTGGCGAGTTGCATCATGCTAGCGGCGATGGTACCTGAGCTGCAAAAGCAGCATGAGCATATGGATGCTAACACTATGGTCTTCCATCTTCATGAGTTGTTCGATGAGCAAGCGAGATCCGAAAGGTTCGAGGTCTCTAGGCTCCTCTTCACCACGAAGATGCAAGAAGGTTCGTCATGCAGTTTGTGCTAAAGATGAAGCAGGTACATCAAGCTAGCTACCCTCGGTTTTGTGATGGATCATGAGTTAAGTATTGACTTAATTCTGCATTGTTTGCCCAAGAGTTTCGCAATTTGTGATGAACTATCGGATGAACAAATTGGAATCCACCATTCCCGAGCTCCTCAATATCTTTGAAGACCTGGAGCCTTACGTAAAGCATGAGGAGAAGGCGGTTCATAGTTGATTCCTCACGAAAAGGTTCTAAGAGGAAGGCAAAAGAAACGAAGAAAGGAAAGAAAAAGGCAAAGAAAGGCGGAACTAGCAAAGGGCACTTGCCATCAGTGGCAAGGAAGGCCACTTGGCGAAGAAAAAGATTTATCTTGAGTCCATGAAGAAGAAGAAGGCATCCGATGCCCCATCCTCTTGAGTATCTTCGTTATTGATTGTCATTCTATTTCCTTAGACACTTGGGTATTGGATCTTGGGTGTAGCTCACATATATGTAATGACATACAGGCTAAGGAATAGAAGAAGACTTGTCGAGAGTCAAATTTGCGAGTTGAATGGAGCAAAGGTTCTTTGCGATGCATCGAACTTATTTCTGAAGCTCCTAGTGGACTAGTCTTGGCGGACAATTGCTATTATGTTCCTTCTCTAATAAAGAACATTGTTTCTATTTCTGCTTAAATAGAAATGGTTTCCATTTAACGTTTAGTAACAATTGTTGTTATATAACTTTGAATGGCGTACTTTATGCTGGAACTTTGAGTAATGGCATTTATCGTTGGGCGTATCCGGTGACATTTTCAATATCGAAGCGAGCAACAGCGTGCTCGAAAGGATAATCACATAGACTCTATATGTGGCATTGTCGTCTTGGCCATATAAGCAAGAAAGCGCATGTCCGAATTACACCGATGTGGAATTCGGAATCGTTGAATTGGATTCATACGATACATGCGAATCATGCTTAAAAGGCAAGATGACTAAGTTACCTTTCTTGGAAAAGGTGAGCAGTGGGAGAGTTACTAGGTCTAGTACATCGATGTATGTGGACCTATGTCAACTCAAGCATTAGGAGGCTATAGCTACTTCATTACCTTCACCGATGATCACTCACGGTTTGGGTATGTGTTCTTGATGAAACACAAGTCTGAAGCCTTTGAAAGGTTCAAGGAATTCAGAAATGAAGTAGAGAAACAACATGACAAGAGTATTAAAATACTTCGATCGGATCGAGGTGGTGAATACTTAAGTCAAGAGTTTCTTGATTATCTAAGAGACAATGGCATATTGTCTCAATGGACTCCGCCCTATACACCACAGCATAATGGTGTATCTGAGAGGTGTAACCGGACCTTGTTGGACATGGTCAGGTCAATGATGAATCATGCAACTCTTCCCAAGTCCTTTTGGGGTTATGCACTTCAGACAGCTGTTTACTTGTTAAACAGAATGCCTACCAAGGTAGTCTCAACCACTCCATATGAGATATGGAATGGTAAGAAACCTCATGTATCTTACTTGAAGATATGGGGTTGTCACCTTATGTGAAGCCAATTTGTCGGACAAAGCGGATGCTAAAGTCGATAAATGTCTATTTATTGGATACCCTAAGGAAACAAGGGGTTACCAATTCTATCATCTGTGGAACAAAAGGTGTTTGTTTCAAGGCATCTTTGTGTTTCTAGAGAAAGAGTTTCTCTTGCAAGAAAGCGAGTGGGAGTGTCGAGCTTGAGGAGGCTCGAGAGACTCAAATAGACATTGATGAGATACGGTGAAGCACAACGATGACAACTCATAGTGATGAGCAATCAATTTGGACCTATTGTAACACCACATCTTCGTAGATCTGGTAGAACACGCAATATTCCTGAGAGATATGGATTTCTCGTAAGTGAATCGAACGACGTGTTACTCATTGATGATGAGGAGCCTCCCAGTTATGAAGAAGTGCTGACAAGTTCAGAAAGGGATAAGTGGCTTGGTGCCATGAAGTCGGAAATGGATTCCATGTACGAAAACCAAGTTTGGAACTTGGTTGACCCACCTGAAGGCATAAAGCCTATAGGGTGCAAGTGGGTTTTCAAGAAGAAAACCGACATGGATGGTAATGTGATTACCTATAAGGCTAGATTGGTGGCGAAAGGATATCGTCAAAAACAAGGTGTTGATTATGACGAAACCTATTCTTTGTAGCTATGCTTAAATCCATTCGGATGCTCCTGGCCATAGCGGCTCATTATGATTATGAGATATGGCAGATGGATGTGAAAACAGCTTTCCTTAATGGAAACCTGCTCGAGGACGTGTATATGATACAGCCTGAGGGTTTCACATCGGTTGATAAAACCAAGGTATGCAAATTGCGACGATCCATTTATGGATTGAAGCAAGCATCCAGGAGCTGGAATATCCGTTTTGATGAGACGATCAAAAAGTTTGATTTCTCACAAAATCCAGACGAACCTTGTGTGTACAAGAAGGTTAGTGGGAGTGCAGTCGTGTTCCTAGTATTGTATGTCGATGACATATTACTTATAGGAAACGATGTGTCAATCTTACAGTCAGTTAAGGTTTGGTTATCCAAGACATTCTCCATGAAAGACCTGGGAGAAGCAACCTACATCCTTGGGATTAAGATCTATAGAGATAGATCGAAACGGTTGCTTGGTCTTTCGCAGTCTACATATATAGACCGAGTGCTAAAGAGGTTTAGCATGTCGGAATCCAAGAAAGGTTATCTGCCCATCAGGCATGGGGTACACCTTTTGAAGTCTATGTGTCCGCGCACAGAAGACGAGAGGATTTGCATGAGTAAGATTCCCTATGCATCCGCAATAGGATCTATCATGTATGCTATGTTATGTACGAGGCCCGATGTATAAATGCGCTCTGAGTGTCACGCGGCGGATACCAATCCGATCAGGATGGATCATTGGGCGGTTGTTAAGACAATCCTTAAGTACTTGAGAAGAACTAAGGATGTGTTCCTAATATATGGAGAAGGGGACATGGTGATACGAGGGTATACGGATGCCAGCTTCCAGACAGACAAGGATGATTCCAGGTCTCAGTCTGGATACGTGTTCACCTTGAATGGGGGCGCAGTGAGTTGGAAAAGTTCCAAACAAGAGGCGTAGCGGATTCTACCACCGAGGCGAATATATTGCGGGAGCAAAGAAGGAAGCGGTTTGGATCAAAGTTCGTTCATGAACTTGGTGTGATTAGGCCATTGTTGAAGCAATACCGGTCTCATGCGACAACAATGGAGCAATTGCACAGGCGAAAGAGCCAAGGTCTCATCAACGATCCAAACATGTGCTTCGCCGCTATCATCTTATCAGAGAGATCATAAGTAGGAACGAAATACAAATCGAGAAAATTCCTACTGAAAGGAACTTAGCGGATCCTTTGACTAAAGCATTACCTCAAAATAAGTTTGAGGGTCATGTTAGAGCTTATGGTATTGGATACCGTAGCGATTGGCATTAGGCCAAGTGGGAGTCTGTTAGTAATATATAAGAGATGTCCTAAGGCAATCGCCTTATGTATGAACCATTTATATGATAAATGAAGATTCACTATTTGAGTATACATATTTTATGTATTTGATTGGATCTTAGACTCATTTACTGAATGTCCACGATACGATTCACAGCATGAGAGAATTTGTGATTGGATCACAACTAGTGAGTATCTCTACATGTGTAATTGTGATGTATCGGAATTATCCCTAGTCAATGAATTGATGGATTTGGACACCATCAATTCAGTCGAGACTAGCACGAGGTATACTCCTTGGTGTATCCAAGCAGCTGATTCTCACTGGCTGGAGACATAGTGATGTCCGGAGTTAATCGTGGATGCTAGTTATGGTAACTAGTTCATTGGAGTGACCAACCGTAAGACTTCATATGGTTCTCTGCATATATAGATATGTCAATGAAGTTCTTCTGTGGCTTAAGTCGATGTTCCTTTGACTTGCGGTATTCAAGTCATCTTGATCATGGAGACTTATGCTTTGACATCTTAAGCAAACATCTCAGGAGATGTGGACCCGGATGATTGGGTATAAGTCGAGTGATCGAAGGTGTTTGAATAGCCTATAAAGGATTCACCACTCCTTGCGAGGAGATGTATACCCATGGCCTCTCGTCGGATTGTTACTAAAGTCTTTGGCCAAAGCATTACATGTTTAGAGTAAAGTACTCTTGATACATGTGGAGTAACTAGAATCCGTAGGGACGAGGAAATGATACTTGGGCTAGGTGTGGCGTGAGTCGACCTAGTGAGGGATGACACAACCATGTCACGAACCAAGTGGGTATAAGATGAGTGAAGGGAATGGGGCACGATTCATTCGAGCTCTTGAAGGGTTTGAAATAGTTCGGATCAACCGTTGATCTTTTCGGTTAATTGGGGATCATGATGTACTACTAGGTGCCACTCATGATCGTTCTATAATTAATGGTTAATTATAGGCGACCAACATAAACCGAGAACCTATTTGGTCACCGCATAACGGCGTAATCCAAAGGATTTAAAAGCGAGCTTGAGAATGGGATTCTCGGGCCAGAGAAACTAGGTTTGGTTGGACCAAACATAAAGCGAGCATGAAATCGTTTCAGTCGCAATGGAAGCATGGATGGGCCGTGTCTTATGAAGACATAATGGATGGACCAAAATGGTTTGGTTCTAATCCAATGGAGGAGAATAAACCAAAGGGTTTGGTTTATTTTAAACGAATGAACCAAAAGTTGGTTCGGTTCCTTTTAACTTAAAATAAACCATCATGGTTTGGTTTATTTTAACTTATCTTAATGGAGCGGGTTAACGGGCTTTATGGATATGATCCATTAACCATTAAGAGAATTAGTTCTCTATAAAATAGGGCTTAAACCCTAATCCAAAACCCTAATCTATTTTGGCCGCCCAACCTAGTTGCCGCCCACCCCTTGTTGGTGATTTCGGCGCCCAACTACAAGCTGCCGCCCTTGAGCTTTGTGCCGCCGTCCAAGACCCTTGCCGGCGTCCAAGCTCCAGCCGGTGAACCTCCGGCGACCCTCCGGTGATCTCCTATAGGTTCGGCATCAAGGTGGGCTTTTTCTCTCCTTGTTTTTGGCCGGCGCCTACTCCTCCACCAAGCTGTCCAGTTTTCTGGACAGCTTCTCCTCCTCTCGTCGGAGCATCGTTTGGACGACGGTTAGTGCTCCGACAGCGGCTAACTTACCGGGGATTTGATCTCCGGTAATCCTCTGAGGTGGAGGACGAAGGATTCGTCAAACGGTTGACGAATACCTCTCCGGAGAAGCGAGTTTTGAGAACTCGTTTTAGGATCCGAATTTGGATTCGGATCGTGATCATCTCTCGATCACGTCGTCTTCAACACGAGGCTAGTAACCCGTACGAAGATGAAGCTCGTGACTTAGCGAAGTCATCCCGAGGAGCTCGGCATGGATACGGATAGAGACGATTCTTACGAGGATCGTTCCGGTTGATGCCGTTCCCGCTACACGTCATACGGAAGGTATAACGTAGTTTAATTTCCTTTTATTGCAAATTTTAATTTACGGTTATGTCTACACTTGTTGTAATAGCATGCGTGTGTTGTGTGTGTTGTAATAAATATAGATTTATTATTTTTAATTGCTTCCGCTGTGCTCATGTTTACGAAACATGATCGAACACACACATGCCGCGGTGCCGGAAACCCAACAGTCGGAGCACAAAACACCAACCAAACGGCCTCTCCGTGCAAAGGATAACAAGCTGTCCAAAACTGGACAGCTTGTATAGGTGGAAGAAGTGGCCGGCCAAATCCTTGATCACTTGGTTACCAGAATTCATAAACTTTAGTACTTAGCCTGGAGGTCTAGAGTTCGAATCCTGGGGAAGGCAAAAACCCACTTCCAGGGGTGGGAAGACCAGGTGAGTAACGACGGGCCAACAGGGGCGACGGTCGTCGACCAATAGGGGTCGCCGAATTCCGCCAATAGGGGTCGGGTCGTTACATTAAAAAGACGCCTTTTATTGTAACGACCTAGCCCTTGTTGGCGGAATTCGGCGACCCCAATTGGTCGACGACCGTCGCACCTGTTGGCTCGTCGTTACTCACCTGGTCTTCCCACCCCTTGAAGTGGGTTTTTGCCTTCCCCAGGATTCGAACTCTAGACCTCCAGGCTAAGTACTAAAGTTTATGAATCCTAGTAACCAAGTGTAAAGTTGTCACGCCCCCAGGAGTATGCCGTGCCGAAAATCAAACGGACGGCATCTCCCCTATACGTGGCAACATCTCGGGTTAATACAAGGCTCGTAGGCCCACAACAACAATATAATGAACAGATAAATATATATCAACACACAGCGGAAATAGAAAACACATACCCACAATAAAATATACCAAAATATACGGGTGTACACCCCCTGACAAGACCACAGTACTAAAATCCGTACATAAAACATCGACACAAAATGACGTCCACAACATAAAGACGAAGTCCATACATAGAACAAAATCCATAACACCAATATAAATCACAAATCCTCGGGAGACTCAAAATGTGGAGATGGGATGGATCGCCGGCGCAGCTCCAAGTCGTCACGAAGATCTCTACCTGTTACCTGGGCGACAGAAAAACCCAGGGTCCGTGGGAGTGAGTAAAACTCAGCAGGTAATAGATAAACATGTATATTAATATCACATGTATTTCGACAGTAAAATCTACAGGTATCACTAGCATGATAATATATCCATGTATATACCATCTAACCAAAAGTCAATATGAACTGCAGACATACAGGCGTGCACTCGCTACACCTATCCAACCTGAGCACATATACACAACATATGGTATAAAGAATAGAACTAACTCATACTACATCCTGCTATGGGTCAAGGGTATCACAGTGAATAACTAACCAGTATACAAGTGATGGCCTACTACCATACAGAAGAATGTAATAACATGTATGAATATGTGCAAACAAATGCAACAAACATAGTACATACAAATGCAGCATCACAATAAGCATATCTATATATAGACTGCATCTATATACGTATGCTAATCACAATCATCCATATATATATATATATATATATATACATGCATATATGTATATATATGGTAATATGCAAAAATGCCATAAGTCGGCAATGCAGCATGCATGGTCATGTCGGCTCACCCTAAAGCTACCACGACCCCAGTGTGGCCTCGGTGGCTCGAGCATGACAACTGTCCCAACTCAACATCAACCACTACTCTCGAGTGGCCGAGTGGGCAGTATGATCGAGTAGCATTTAAGCGTAAAGAGCAAGCTACACGATGGGAGTCCCTGCTGTTGGTCACTCCGACAGTCACTACCCATGAGTGGTCGAGTGCCACACACGCAGGACTATGGCACGCAAATCCAACTATCACTGTCTGTAGTGATAGAGTGCAGCACTACAATGCTCTGCCCTCACACCGGTTACTCCTCCTATGAGTAACCGTGGAGGCAGGATGACTGGCGACACTCTCGACCACAAGGGAGACATTGTCGCCAGCGTGCATGCAAATGACATGAATGTAAGGTCTCATAAACAGACATCCACCATAGACTCTCTATTCTACAGAGGGTCATGCTAACCAGATCACGCACTCTCTACCCTGTAGAGAGTCATACTCAACTGATCGAATCAGGCTAGGACCACCGGTCTGTAGTGACGCCCTAAATACCATTCTCCTGACCGTTTACATAATGTATGGTCGGTAGTAAACATGAAATCTATGGGTAGTAAAATTAACCCTAGGTTCAAGACCTTATCTACCTACGGATGACCTTTTGTCCAATTTACAATCAGGTTGTCATCCAGACTTTACTACTTGTATTTAACTTAAATAAATTCTAAGTTATTTACATCATCTATATGTATAACTCCTAATCATGGTAAAATAAACATGATAGCAGCAAGGAGTTAATAGCCAATGGATAAAGTATCAAGCATAAGATAAATAGAATAGGGTCAAGGTAACATGAT
Organism: Wurfbainia villosa; assembly: GCA_025175895.1. Taxonomy (NCBI): domain Eukaryota; kingdom Viridiplantae; phylum Streptophyta; class Magnoliopsida; order Zingiberales; family Zingiberaceae; genus Wurfbainia; species Wurfbainia villosa. The sequence continues at coordinate 83,749,348 of CM045996.1, forward strand.
CATTTAAGATGATCATGCATCTAAATCTGTATGCATTAACTACCTGACCAGGGTAGGAATTACCCACTTGCTGTCAATGCTCGTGGTAATATAGTCCTCACGGCCGCGGACCCGTCTCGTATCCACGTCCTGCAAGTATCATCAATTATCATTCAGTGAAAGCATACAATATATATATATCAATTCACTACTACATCGTTCCTATATTCACGTCCTTCTATCGAATGTGAATTAAAAGTCCCAATCAACCATGGTCGATTCACTATAACCAACCATCACATTATACCCTCAATTGGTACGATTAACATCATAATCACAACAACCCAATATTGAATAAAATCAAGAACAACCCCATTTATCTATCACAACTATGGAAACAATAACTAGCCAGATTACTGAAAATCCAGATCCAGCTCCTAGCTCATTTACAACCCTACTACAGAACATCACCTACCATTTACAGCTCCTTCTAAGCCTACCACAACGAACAATCAAACAGTCAACGATAGAAAAAGGGACAATTTGAGATATACCTGCCCTGGATTCCACCGACAGCCCCCCTCCTTCCTATCCCGCGTTCCTCGGAGAATCCGTGCTCAAGATTACTGCCCAACACGAAGGGACATGTTCACAGGCAGATCCCTTCCGAGATCGAGAAAACAAAGGAACGGGCAGTCCTCACCTTGCTGTTGTAATTCCCAGTCGACAGCCCAAATACCAAAACCGGCAGCAAATTCTCGGAAATCCGGCAGCCCTGTTCACCCGCACCACCGACGCTCCCGGTTTTCTGCCCAAATTGCTAGGTCAAGGTCAGGGAAAGGAAACCACCGCAGGAGTTCATCCACAAACGGATCCCCTTTGAGATCGAGGGAAACTAGGGAACGGACGACCCTTACCTCGCTCCGGCGATGAACGGACAGCAGCGATCAGAAATCGCCCCGCTGCCTACCGTCGGGAAGTTGCCAAATCGGAGCTTCTAGCCCGTCTCGACGGTCGTCCAAGCCGACGCCCGTCGCCTGCCGCGAGGAAGAAGACCGGCAGAATCTGAGCGACGGAGCAGAGGAATCGTGAAATCGGGAACCGATCTGCTGCTCGGAACTACTGGATCGCCGGAGCAGGGAGATCGCACAAACGAGATAAGATCCACGCTCGAATCGGGCTGGATCGCCGGAGCGGGAGATCACTTCGCCGGAGGGGAGAAAAAGAGAAGGAGGATCAATGCCTTGAAGGGAAAAGTCGCGAGCAGTAAAAATCGGAATTTTCGGCGTAGAAATGCTCGGGCGAGAAAACGGCGAGAATTAATGAGGAGACGGTTTGGCCTTAATGAGAATCGGGTTGGGTTTGAAAGTTTGGGTCGGATCCAATTTTAAAACCCAATAAGCCAACCCTAGATCCAATTAACCCCCCCCCCTTGACCATTAAGCCAAGGTTTGATTAAATTAAATACTTACCCATGGTTTAAATTAATTCCTAAAAATAAGTTCTCTGACTACGAATAATAGGGATATTAATCTTTCCGAAAGTTTTTGTTCGTGGTATTTTACATTCTCCCCCACTTATTAAAATTTGGTCCCCAAATTTCATACTTAAATGCAAAAATTAATTTAAGCATATTCCGAAATAACCATATACCTCAGGTAAATAGATGAGGGTACCGAGCTCGGATAGTATCTTCCAGCTCCCATGTAGCCTCCTCATCTGTATGATGCTGCCATCCCACCTTTACAAGTCGGATGGTTTTGTTTCGCAGCTGTCGCTCCTTGCGACCAAGAATCCGCACCGGAGTCTCCTCATAAGTCGCATTCGCCTGGAGTGGTATCGGAACTTCTTTCAGAACATGGTCAGATCGCGACACGTATTTCCTCAGCATAGATACATGGAATACGTTGTGAACACCCGCAAGTGTCGGAGGTAAAGCCAACCGATAAGCGACACCTCCGATCCGCTCCAATATCTCGAATGGACCAATATAGCGTGGAGCTAATTTTCCTTTTAGCCCAAATCTCTTGACTCCTTTGGTGGGTGACACTCGTAGGAATACATGGTCCCCGACTGAGAATTCCAAAGGCCTTCGCCTCCGGTCCGCATAACATTTCTGCCGATCCTGTGCCTCTGATAATCGTCGCCTGATGACTCGTACCAACTCCGCATCATGTTGTATACTCTGAGGCCCCAATATCTGTCGTTCCCCAACTTCCTCCCATAGTACAGGAGATCTGCAGGGTCTGCCGTATAATGCCTCGAATGGAGCCATCTGGATAGAAGAGTGGTAGTTGTTGTTGTAGGCAAACTCCACTAAAGGAATGTGATCCTCCCAACTGCCACCAAAATCCATGACGCAAGATCTCAATAGATCCTCCAGGGTCTGAATGGTACGTTCGGACTGTCCATCTGTCTGCGGATGAAAGGTTGTACTGAGTCGAAGCTCTGTGCCCATGGCCTGCTGCAGACTCTGCCAGAATCACGAAGTAAATCGCGGATCTCTATCAGATATAATACTCAATGGTACACCATGTAATCTGATGATCTCTCGGCAGTACAATTCCGCTAGACGATCCAATGAGTCTGTCTCACGCATCGGAAGGAAGTGAGCTGATTTGGTTAATCGATCCACGATCACCCAAATCACAGTATGTCCTTTACGGGTTCTTGGTAATCCCGTAACGAAGTCCATCGTGATATGCTCCCACTTCCATTCCGGGATCGGGATTTTCTGAAGTAACCCCGCAGGTTTCTGATGTTCGGCCTTCACTTGCTGGCATACTAGGCATCGTGCGACAAAGTCTGCAATATCTCATTTCATACCGTTCCACCAGTATAAGCGCTTCAAATCTCGGTACATCCGAGTACCACCAGGATGTATAGCAAATCTCGACTGATGTGCTTCCTGTAGCAGTTCCTCCTTAACTGGGTGGGTGTCCGGAACACATAGTCGTCCTCGGAAATGAAGTACACCATTCTCGTCACTCGAGAAATCCGTCTGACGTTCTGAGTCTATCATGCTGCTCAAGAACTGCAGATGTTGATCACTGACTTGTGCTTCCTTGATCCTCTCGGCAATGGCGGACTGGGCAACCATAGAAACTAATATCCCCCGGGGTGTTTGACCGTGTTCAGACAATCCCAACTCTGAGAACTGTCAAACTAGGTCGATGCTTCTTTGTCGGATGATGGCGAGAACTCCACGAGACTTCCTGCTCAGCGCATCAGCTACCACATTAGCTTTTCCCGAAGATATCTTTGGATGGTGCGATCGTAATCTTTCGGATATTCCATCCACCGCCTCTGTCGTGTTGACTCTTTCGTGAGCAGGTACTTGGACTTTATGGTATGTGTAGATCTCAAAGGTAATCTCATACAAGTAGTGCCTCCATATCTTCAATGCGAAAATAATGGCGGCTAACTCTAGATCGTGCACTGGGTAATTTCTCTCGTGATCTTTTAGTTGACGGGAGGCATAAGATACCACGGTTGGGTGCATCAGTCACCCAACCCTTGGATAGAAGCATCCGTATAGAGAACCATCCCATCAACACCAGAAGGAATCACTAAGATTGGTGCAAAAACTAGTCGTCGCTTAAGATCCTAGAAGCTAGTTTCACAGGCCTCTGACCAGGTGAACTTGACCCCTTTCCGAGTCAGGCGAGTGAGTGGCATGGCGATACTCGAGAATCCCTCCACGAATCTCCGATAATACCCGGCTAGACCAAGGAAACTACGGACCTCCTGAACTGATTTTGGCTGCTCCCCACTGGTAATCGCCTCAATCTTCTGGGGATCTACAGAAATACCTCTGTTGGACACCACATGTCCAAGAAAACCCACTGAGGATAACCAGAACGCACATTTGCTAAACTTGGCATACAACTGCTCCTGTCGCAAAATTTCCAATACTATCCGCAGATGTTGTTCATGCTCTTCCTCGGATCGAGAATAAATCAATATATCGTCGATGAACACGATCACGAACTGATCTATATACCTCAGGAATACCCGGTTCATTAAGTCCATAAATGCAGCTGGGGCATTCGTGAGACCGAAAGGCATCACTAGAAACTCGTAATGCCCATAACGGGTGTGGAAAGCTGTTTTCTGAACATCCTCATCTCTTATCCGAAGTTGATGATATCCTGAGCGCAGATCAATTTTAGAATACACACATGTATCCTTCAGCTGATCGAACAAATCTTCTATCCTCGGCAGTGGATATTTGTTCTTAACTGTGACTGCATTCAGTTGTCGATAGTCAATACATAACCGTAACGATCCATCCTTCTTCTTGACAAAGAGTACCGGTGCTCCCCATGGTGAAACACTAGGTCGGATGAATCCATTATCCAGCAACTCTTGCAGTTGAACTTTAAGTTCGTTCAGTTCCTTTGGCGCCATCCGATAAGGAGGTTTCGATATAGCGCGATTCTGGAATCACCTCTATCGCAAATTCAACTTGCCTAGGAGGTGGCAAGCCTGGAAGTTCATCAGGAAATACATCTGGATACTCTCGGACTACTCGCACATCAGAGAGAGGTGGTAGTCCTTCGTTCTCAACTTTGACCAGAGATAGCAAATAACCTTGACAACCCTGGGCCAATAACTTCTGAGCCTGTAGAGCCGATATAATAGATAATCCATCATCTCTGGTACCAACAAATTCCCAAGCTGGTTGATCTGGTGGTCGGAAAGTCACCACTCTTGCTCTACAATCCAGAAGCGTGATAAGCGCCAACCACCCATCTGAGAATAATATCGAACTCTATCATTTCCAACACCTGGAGGTCCACTGTAAGGATATGCCCGTCAAAGTCTAATGGGCAACCCTTGATTTCTTGGTGGCTAGTCAGCACCTCTCCTGACGGCAAGGATACTGCTAACCCATAAGAACGAACCCTTGGGATCCTTCCTACTCTACCCAGAAATATTCTAGATACGAATGAGTGAAAACTACCGGTATCAATCAAAGTATCAGCATATATGGAATAAACTGAAACCATACCCCGAATGACTGATCCCTCAGCCCGCTGTGCCTCATCTCTAGTGATGGCAAAAACTCGTCCAGTCTCGGTATTTGTCGACTGCATCCCCGACAAAGAAGTAGTGTGCCTCCACTCGGGCTGAGTCTGACTCTGAGGTCTTCAAGATCGAGTCCAGTGCGGCATAAGGTAACCACGAGAGCCGGGTAATGAGGCGGGTGCAGATACCCCTGGGTAGTAGATCACCGGAGATGCAGGATACTGGATCGCTGTCGGCATCACTGTAGGAGCGCCTCCCTGCATCTGATACAAGTGTCTTTGGTGGAAGTCTTGGCCTCTGTCTATAAGATCGCATACGCAGTCTTGCCCTCTGTCATTCTGGTTGGGTATCTTCCCTTGTTAGAGCTATCAGAAAACTCCAACTATGCTCTCAACGTACACTCTCGGCTAGTATGTCCGGGTTGCTTGCAATAGTAGCAAACCGACTGCTCCAAAGGACACTCTGGAGCTCTATGACTTCCGGATCCGCATTTATAACATCCAGTTCTGCTCTGACTCTTACGGTTCTTCTGAGACCCTCCAGAGAATTCTAATCTTTGGGCCTTCGCGATCTAGATGACCCTTTGCCGCACTCGCGTAGTTCCTTTTGCTCCCCTTTCTTCGAGTCCCCGAGCCGTGAACCACAGTTCTGCGCTTATAGTCATCTGTTTCTCGATATCTTTCTCCTTGGAGATTTGCTAGGAAGTCATCTCGATAAAGAGGGCACGGTCCAATGCCTCCCTGTAGGAGGTAATGCTAGATCCTGACATCCTCGCTCTGATATAAGCTGCTAGGCCCTGGGTGAACTGGTACATCCTGGTCACGAATCTCAGCTACGGATGAGAGCGAGAACTCGATAGTCTGTAAACTCTCGTTGTACTCCATAATGAATGGTCACCTTGCTTCAGCTTAGAAACTCCCGATGACGTCTTGTAGAAAACGCCAAGGAAAGCATCGCCTCGAGCGCCTCAAAGGGTAATCCCACACTCCCCAGATAGAGTCTTCTACAATTTCCACCAAGTGACAGCCTTATCTCTGAGATGATATGTAGCAAGGCCCACCTTCTCCACATCTGTGCAGTTCATATACTCGAAGGTGTCTTCCATATTTTCCAGCCAAGATCGGGCAATCCATGGGTCAGACTCCCCTCGGAACAAGGTGAACTTCTCCTTGGCTGATCGTGCTAACACGAGTATCCGTGACTTATCATTGAGTCTACTGGACTCTGTGGGCTCTGTCGTAGTCAGTGGTGTATCAAGATTCAGAGGCTCTGGGTCACCAATAGGGGTTTGCTGAGGTGGTGCTTGAGTAGCGTGCTCGGCCTCACCCGTATCTCGTCCCCTCCCTCCGTCGCCGCTGGATGGAATGGCCTCGACCACCAGTGCGAGCATTGGCATGACTCTGTGATATTCACCTGTTGAACAAGTCTAGATAAGCATCTAACTAAAGTATAAATTATCAGGAATACTTACTTCGTGTTGCCCGGAGCTTATGCCGCTGTCAATCCCATCTCACAAAAACCAAAACCGAAAAATATACCGACTCCCGAGAATCCAAGACTCGAAAACAAAATCATTGTATGGCATCGCAGAACCTTCGGCTCTGATACCAATAAAGTTGTCACGAGGTATGCCGTGCCGAAAATCAAACGGACGGCATCTCCCCTGTACGTGGCAACATCTCGGGTTAATACAAGGCCCGTAGGCCCACAACAACAATATAATGAACAGATAAATATATATCAACACACAGCGGAAATAGAAAACACATACCCACAACAAAATATACCAAAACATACGGGTGTACACCCCCTGACAAGACCACAGTACTAAAATCCGTACATAAAACATCGACACAAAATGACGTCCACAACATAAAGACGAAGTCCATACATAGAACAAAATCCATAACACCAATACAAATCACAAATCCTCGGGAGACTCAAAATGTGGAGATGGGATGGATCGCCGGCGCAGCTCCAAGTCGTCACGAAGATCTCTACCTGTTACCTGGGCGACAGAAAAACCCAGGGTCCGTGGGAGTGAGTAAAACTCAGCAGGTAATAGATAAACATGTATATTAATATCACATGTATTTCGACAGTAAAATCTACAGGTATCACTAGCATGATAATATATCCATGTATATACCATCTAACCAAAAGTCAATATGAACTGCAGACATACCTGAACGTCTGCTACGCTACACCTATCCAACCTGAGCACATATACACAACATATGGTATAAAGAATAGAACTAACTCATACTACATCCTGCTATGGGTCAAGGGTATCACAGTGAATAACTAACCAGTATACAAGTGATGGCCTACTACCATACAGAAGAATGTAATAACATGTATGAATATGTGCAAACAAATGCAACAAACATAGTACATACAAATGCAGCATCACAATAAGCATATCTATATATAGACTGCATCTATATACGTATGCTAATCACAATCATCCATATATATATATATATATATATACATGCATATATGTATATATATGGTAATATGCAAAAATGCCATAAGTCGGCAATGCAGCATGCATGGTCATGTCGGCTCACCCTAAAGCTATCACGACCCCAGTGTGGCCTCGGTGGCTCGAGCATGACAACTGTCCCAACTCAACATCAACCACTACTCTCGAGTGGCCGAGTGGGCAGTATGATCGAGTAGCATATAAGCGTAAAGAGCAAGCTACACGATGGGGGTCCATGTTGTTGGCCACTCCGACAGTCACTACCCATGAGTGGTCGAGTGCCACACACGCAGGACTACGGCATGCAAATCCAACTATCACCGTCTGTAGTGATAGAGTGCGGCACTACAATGCTCTGCCCTCACACCGGTTACTCCTCCTATGAGTAACCGTGGAGGCAGGATGACTGGCGACACTCTCGACCACAAGGGAGACATCGTCGCCAGCGTGCATGCAAATGACATGAATGTAAGGTCTCACAAACAGACATCCACCATAGACTCTCTATTCTACAGAGGGTCATGCTAACCAGATCACGCACTCTCTACCCTGTAGAGAGTCGTACTCAACTGATCGAATCAGGCTAGGACCACCGGTCTGTAGTGACGCCCTAAATACCATTCTCCTGACCGTTTACATAATGTATGGTCGGTAGTAAACATGCAATCTATGGGTACTAAAATTAACCCTAGGTTCAAGACCTTATCTACGTACGGATGACCTTTTGCCCAATTTACAATCAGGTTGTCATCCGGACTTTACTACTTGTATTTAACTTAAATAAATTCTAAGTTATTTACATCATCTATATGTATAACTCCTAATCATGGTAAAATAAACATGATAGCAGCAAGGAGTTAATAGCCAACGGATAAAGTATCAAGCATAAGATAAATAGAACAGGGTCAAGGTAACATGATCATTTAAGATGATCATGCATCTAAATCTGTATGCATTAACTACCTGACCAGGGTAGGAATTACCCACTTGCTGTCAATGCTCGTGGTAATAGAGTCCTCACGGCCGCGAACCCGTCTCGTATCCACGTCCTGCAAGTATCATCAATTATCATTCAGTGAAAGCATACAATATATATATATCAATTCACTACTACATCGTTCCTATATTCACGTCCTTCTATCGAATGTGAATTAAAAGTCCCAATCAACCATGGTCGATTCACTATAACCAACCATCACATTATACCCTCAATTGGTACGATTAACATCATAATCACAACAACCCAATATTGAATAAAATCAAGAACAACCCCATTTATCTATCACAACTATGGAAACAATAACTAGCCAGATTACTGAAAATCCAGATCCAGCTCCTAGCTCATTTACAACCCTACTACAGAACATCACCTACCATTTACAGCTCCTTCTAAGCCTACCACAACGAACAATCAAACAGTCAACGATAGAAAAAGGGACAATTTGAGATATACCTGCCCTGGATTCCACCGACAGCCCCCCCTCCTTCCTATCCCGCGTTCCTCGGAGAATCCGTGCTCAAGATTACTGCCCAACACGAAGGGACATGTTCACAGGCAGATCCCTTCCGAGATCGAGAAAACAAAGGAACGGGCAGTCCTCACCTTGCTGTTGTAATTCCCAGTCGACAGCCCAAATACCAAAACCGGCAGCAAATTCTCGGAAATCCGGCAGCCCTGTTCACCCGCACCACCGACGCTCCCGGTTTTCTGCCCAAATTGCTAGGTCAAGGTCAGGAAAAGGAAACCACCGCAGAAGTTCATCCACAAACGGATCCCCTTTGAGATCGAGGGAAACTAGGGAACGGACGACCCTTACCTCGCTCCGGCGATGAACGGACAGCACCGATCAGAAATCGCCCCGCTGCCTACCGTCGGGAAGTTGCCAAATCGGAGCTTCTAGTCCGTCTCGATGGTCGTCCAAGCCGACGCCCGTCGCCTGTCACGAGGAAGAAGACCGGCAGAATCTGAGCGACGGAGCAGAGGAATCGTGAAATCGGGAACCGATCTGCTGCTCGGAACTACTGGATCGCCGGAGCAGGGAGATCGCACAAACGAGATAAGATCCGCTGCTCGGAACTGCTGGATCGCCGGAGCAGGGAGATCACTTCGCTTCGGAGGGGGGGGGAGAAAAGAAAACAACGAGAAGGAGGATCAATGCCTTGAAGGGGGAAAGTCGCGAGAACGAAGTAAAAATCAGAATTTTCGGCGTAGAAACGCTCGGGCGAGAAAACGGCGAGAATTAATGAGGAGACGGTTTGGCCTTAATGAGAATCGGGTTGGGTTTGAAAGTTTGGGTCGGATCCAATTTTAAAACCCAATAAGCCAACCCTAGATCCAATTAACCCCCCCCCCTTGACCATTAAGCCAAGGTTTGATTAAATTAAATACTTACCCATGGTTTAAATTAATTCCTAAAAATAAGTTCTCTGACTACGAATAATAGGGATATTAATCTTTCCGAAAGTTTTTGTTCGTGGTATTTTACATTCTCCCCCACTTATTAAAATTTGGTCCCCAAATTTCATACTTAAATGCAAAAATTAATTTAAGCATATTCCGAAATAACCATATACCTCAGGTAAATAGATGAGGGTACCGAGCTCGGATAGTATCTTCCAGCTCCCATGTAGCCTCCTCATCTGTATGATGCTGCCATCCCACCTTTACAAGTCGGATGGTTTTGTTTCGCAGCTGTCGCTCCTTGCGACCAAGAATCCGCACCGGAGTCTCCTCATAAGTCGCATTCGCCTGGAGTGGTATCGGAACTTCTTTCAGAACATGGTCAGATCGCGACACGTATTTCCTCAGCATAGATACATGGAATACGTTGTGAACACCCGCAAGTGTCGGAGGTAAAGCCAACCGATAAGCGACACCTCCGATCCGCTCCAATATCTCGAATGGACCAATATAGCGTGGAGCTAATTTTCCTTTTAGCCCAAATCTCTTGACTCCTTTGGTGGGTGACACTCGTAGGAATACATGGTCCCCGACTGAGAATTCCAAAGGCCTTCGCCTCCGGTCCGCATAACATTTCTGCCGATCCTGTGCCTCTGATAATCGTCGCCTGATGACTCGTACCAACTCCGCATCATGTTGTATACTCTGAGGCCCCAATATCTGTTGTTCCCCAACTTCCTCCCATAGTACAGGAGATCTGCAGGGTCTGCCGTATAATGCCTCGAATGGAGCCATCTGGATAGAAGAGTGGTAGTTGTTGTTGTAGGAAAACTCCACTAAAGGAATGTGATCCTCCCAACTGCCACCAAAATCCATGACGCAAGATCTCAATAGATCCTCCAGGTCCGAATGACGTTGACCGTTTGCATCATCTGCGGATGAAAGGTTGTCTTGAGTCGAAGCTCGTGCGCATGGCCCGCGGACTACTGCGAATCACGGCGTAAATCGCGGATCTCTATCGGATATAATACTCGATGGTACACCATGTAATCGATGATCTCTCGTGATACAATTCCGCTAGGACGATCCAATGAGTCCGTCTCACGATCGGAAGGAAGTGAGCTGATTAATCGATCCACGATCACCCAAATCACGCGGTATGTCCTTTACGGGTTCTTGGTAATCCGTGCGAAGTCCATCGTGATATGCTCCCACTTCCATTCGGATCGATTTTTACAAGTAACCCCGCAGGTTTCTGATGTTCGGCCTTCACTTGCTGGCATACTAGGCATCGTGCGACAAAGTCCGCAATATCTCATTTCATACCGTTCCACCAGTATAAGCGCTTCAAATCTCGGTACATCCGAGTACCACCAGGATGTATAGCAAATCTCGACTGATGTGCTTCCTGTAGCAGTTCCTCCTTAACTGGGTGGGTGTCCGGAACACATAGTCGTCCTCGGAAATGAAGTACACCATTCTCGTCACTCGAGAAATCCGTCTGACGTTCTGAGTCTATCGTGCTGCTCAAGAACTGCAGATGCTGATCACTGACTTGTGCTTCCTTGATCCTCTCGGCAATGGCGGACTGGGCAACCATAGAAACTAATATCCCCCGGGGTGTTTGACCGTGTTCAGACAATCCCAACTCTGAGAACTGTCGAACTAGGTCAGTAACTGCTGTCAGATGACTGGCCAGAACTCCACGAGACTTTCTGCTCAGCGCATCTGCTACCACATTAGCTTTTCCCGGATGATACTGGATGGTGCAGTCGTAATCTTTCAGATATTCCATCCACCGTCTCTGTCTCAGATTCAGCTCTTTCTGTGTGAACAGATACTTCAGACTTTTATGGTCTGTGTAGATCTCAAAGGTAATCCCATACAAGTAGTGCCTCCATATCTTCAATGCGAAAATAATGGCGGCTAACTCCAGATCGTGCACTGGGTAATTTCTCTCGTGATCTTTTAGTTGACGGGAGGCATAAGATACCACACGGTTGGACTGCATCAGAACTGCACCCAACCCTTGGATAGAAGCATCCGTATAGAGAACCATCCCATCAACACCAGAAGGAATCACTAAGATTGGTGCAGAAACTAGCCGTCGCTTAAGCTCCTGGAAGCTAGTTTCACAGGCCTCTGACCAGGTGAACTTGACCCCTTTCCGAGTCAGGCGAGTGAGTGGCATGGCGATACTCGAGAATCCCTCCACGAATCTCCGATAATACCCGGCCAGACCAAGGAAACTACGGACCTCCTGAACTGATTTTGGCTGCTCCCAACTGGTAATCGCCTCAATCTTCTGGGGATCTACAGAAATACCTCTGTTGGACACCACATGTCCAAGAAAACCCACTGAGGATAACCAGAACGCACACTTGCTAAACTTGGCATACAACTGCTCCTGTCGCAAAATTTCCAATACTATCCGCAGATGTTGTTCATGCTCTTCCTCGGATCGAGAATAAATCAATATATCGTCGATGAACACGATCACGAACTGATCTATATACCTCAGGAATACCCGGTTCATTATGTCCATAAATGCAGCTGGGGCATTCGTGAGACCGAAAGGCATCACTAGAAACTCGTAATGCCCATAACGGGTGTGGAAAGCTGTTTTCTGAACATCCTCATCTCTTATCCGAAGTTGATGATATCCTGAGCGCAGATCAATTTTAGAATACACACATGTATCCTTCAGCTGATCGAACAAATCTTCTATCCTCGGCAGTGGATATTTGTTCTTAACTGTGACTGCATTCATTTGTCGATAGTCAATACATAACCGTAACGATCCATCCTTCTTCTTGACAAAGAGTACCGGTGCTCCCCATGGTGAAACACTAGGTCGGATGAATCCATTATCCAGCAACTCTTGCAGTTGAACTTTAAGTTCGTTCAGTTCCTTTGGCGCCATCCGATAAGGAGGTTTCGATATAGGCGCAGTTCCTGGAATCACCTCTATCGCAAATTCAACTTGCCTAGGAGGTGGCAAGCCTGGAAGTTCATCAGGAAATACATCTGGATACTCTCGGACTACTCGCACATCAGAGAGAGGTGGTAGTCCTTCGTTCTCAACTTTGACCAGAGATAGCAAATAACCTTGACAACCCTGGGCCAATAACTTCTGAGCCTGTAGAGCCGATATAATAGATAATCCATCATCTCTGGTACCAACAAATTCCCAAGCTGGTTGATCTGGTGGTCGGAAAGTCACCACTCTTGCTCTACAATCCACTGTAGCGTGATAAGCGGCCAACCAGTCCATACCGAGAATAATATCGAACTCTATCATTTCCAACACCTGGAGGTCCACTGTAAGGATATGCCCGTCAAAGTCTAATGGGCAACCCTTGATTTCTTGGTGGCTAGTCAGCACCTCTCCTGACGGCAAGGATACTGCTAACCCACAAGAACGAACCCTTGGGATCCTTCCTACTCTACCCAGAAATATTCTAGATACGAATGAGTGAGAACTACCGGTATCAATCAAAGTATCAGCATATATGGAATAAACTGAAACCATACCCCGAATGACTGATCCCTCAGCCCGCTGTGCCTCATCTCTAGTGATGGCAAAAACTCGTCCAGTCTCGGTATTTGTCGACTGCATCCCCGACAAAGAAGTAGTGTGCCTCCACTCGGGCTGAGTCTGACTCTGAGTCTTTGGGTGTCAAGATCGAGTGCGTGCATAAGGTAACCACGAGAGCCGGCTAGTAATGACGGTGCGGTGCAGATACCTGGGTAGTAGATCACCGAGATGCAGGATCTTTGGATCGCTCGCGCATCCTTGTGGAGCGCCTCCTGCTGATACAAGTGTCTTGGTGGAGGTCTTGGCCGCCTCTGTCTATAAGATCTGTGATAGTCTTTGTCCTCTGCTGTCGCTGCTGGTTGGACTGTCTTCCCTTGTTAGAGCTATCAGAAAACTCCAACTGTGCTCTCAACGTACACTCTCGGCTAGTATGTCCGGGTTGCTTGCAATAGTAGCAAACCGGCTGCTCCAAAGGACACTCTGGAGCTCTATGACTTCCGGATCCGCATTTATAACATCCACTTCTGCTCTGACTCTTACGGTTCTTCTGAGACCCTCCAGAGAATTCTGATGCTGGACGCTTCCCCTTCTGCGATCTAGATGACCCTTCTGTCGCACCTCGCGTAGTTCCTTTTTGCTCCCCTTTCTTCTGAGTCCCCTGAGCTGAACCCTGGTTCTGCTGCTTGCCCTTAGTCATCTGTTTCTCGATATCTTTCTCCTTGGAGATTTGCTGGGAAGTCATCTCGATAAAGAGGGCACGGTCCAATGCCTCCCTGTAGGAGGTAATGCTAGATCCTGACATCCTCGCTCTGATATAAGCTGCTAGGCCCTGGGTGAACTGGTACATCCGGTCTGAATCCTGCGCTACCAGATGAGAGCAGAACTCTGATAGTCTGGTAAACTCTGCATTGTACTCCATAACAGAATGGTCACCTTGCTTCAGGCTTAGAAACTCCTGACGACGTGCTGTAGAAAACGCCGAAGGAAAGTACTGCCTCCAGAAAGCGTCTCGAAAGCTGGCCCAAGTAATCCCACACTCCCCAGATAGAGTCTTCTACAATTTCCACCAAGTGACAGCCTGATCTCTGAGATGATATGCAGCAAGGCCCACCTTCTCCACATCTGTGCAGTTCATATACTCGAAGGTGTCTTCCATATTTTCCAGCCAAGATCGGGCAATCCATGGGTCGGACTCCCCTCGGAACAAGGTGAACTTCTCCTTGGCTGATCGTGCTAACACGAGTATCCGTGACTTATCATTGAGTCTACTGGACTCTGTGGGCTCTGGCGTAGTCAGTGGTGTATCCAGATTCTGAGGCTCTGGGTCACCAATAGGGGTTTGCTGAGGTGGTGCTTGAGTAGCAGGCTCAGTCTCAACGGTATCTCGTCCCCTCCCTCTGGCTGCTCGCCTGGATGGACAGCCTCGACCACGAGTCTGAACAGGTGGCATGACTCTGACAGTATTCACCTGTTGAACAAGTCTAGATAAGCATCTAACTAAAGTATAAATTATCAGGAATACTTACTTCGTGTTGCCCGGAGCTTATGCCGCTGTCAATCCCATCTCACAAAAACCAAAACCGAAAAATATACCGACTCCCGAGAATCTAAGACTCGAAAACAAAATCATTGTATGGCATCGCAGAACCTTCGGCTCTGATACCAATAAAGTTGTCACGCCCCCAGGAGTATGCCGTGCCGAAAATCAAACGGACAACATCTCCCCTGTACGTGGCAACATCTCGGGTTAATACAAGGCCCGTAGGCCCACAACAACAATATAATGAACAGATAAATATATATCAACACACAGCGGAAATAGAAAACACATACCCACAACAAAATATACCAAAACATACGGGTGTACACCCCCTGACAAGACCACAATACTAAAATCCGTACATAAAACATCGACACAAAATGACGTCCACAACATAAAGACGAAGTCCATACATAGAACAAAATCCATAACACCAATACAAATCACAAATCCTCGGGAGACTCAAAATGTGGAGATGGGATGGATCGCCGTAGCGACTCAGTAAATCACGAAGATCTCTACACATTACAGGCGGCGAAAAACCGAGTCAGTGGGAGTGAGTAAAACTCGGCGGGTAATAGATAAACATGTATATTAATATCACATGTATTTCGACAAGAAAATCTATAGGTATCACTAGCATGATAATATATCCATGTATATACCATCTAACCAAAGTCAATATGAGCTATGAGACATACAGGCGTCTACTACGCTACACCTATCCAACCTGAGCACATATACACAACATATGGTATAAAGAATAGAACTAACTCATACTACATCCTGCTATGGGTCAAGGGTATCACAGTGAATAACTAACCAGTATACAAGTGATGGCCTACTACCATACAGAAGAATGTAATAACATGTATGAATATGTGCAAACAAATGCAACAAACATAGTACATACAAATGCAGCATCACAATAAGCATATCTATATATAGACTGCATCTATATACGTATGCTAATCACAATCATCCATATATATATATATATATATATATATATATATATATATATATATATATATATATATATATATACATGCATATATGTATATATATGGTAATATGCAAAAATGCCATAAGTCGGCAATGCAGCATGCATGGTCATGTCGGCTCACCCTAAAGCTATCACGACCCCAGTGTGGCCTCGGTGGCTCGAGCATGACAACTGTCCCAACTCAACATCAACCACTACTCTCGAGTGGCCGAGTGGGCAGTATGATCGAGTAGCATATAAGCGTAAAGAGCAAGCTACATGATGGGGGTCCATGTTGTTGGCCACTCCGACAGTCACTACCCATGAGTGGTCGAGTGCCACACACGCAGGACTACGGCATGCAAATCCAACTATCACCGTCTGTAGTGATAGAGTGCGGCACTACAATGCTCGCCACACCCTGCAGACTCCTCCTATGAGTAACCATGGAGGCAGGATGACTGGCGACACTCTCGACCACAAGGGAGACATCGTCGCCAGCGTGAATGACATGAATGTATGGTTTCACAAACAGACATCCACCATAGACTCTCTATTCTACAGAGGGTCATGCTAACCAGATCACGCACTCTCTACCCTGTAGAGAGTCGTACTCAACTGATCGAATCAGGCTAGGACCACCGGTCTGTAATGACGCCCTAAATATCATTCTCCTGATCGTTTACATAATGTATGGTCGGTAGTAAACATGCAATCTATGGGTACTAAAATTAACCCTAGGTTCAAGACCTTATCTACCTACGGATGACCTTTTGCCCAATTTACAATCAGGTTGTCATCCGGACTTTACTACTTGTATTTAACTTAAATAAATTCTAAGTTATTTACATCATCTATATGTATAACTCCTAATCATGGTAAAATAAATATGATAGCAGCAAGGAGTTAATAGCTAACGGATAAAGTATCAAGCATAAGATAAATAGAACAGGGTCAAGGTAACATGATCATTTAAGATGATCATGCATCTAAATCTGTATGCATTAACTACCTGACTAGGGTAGGAATTACCCACCTGCTGTCAATGCTCGTGGTAATAGAGTCCTCACGGCCACGGACCCGTCTCGTATCCACGTCCTGCAAGTATCATCAATTATCATTCAGTGAAAGCATACAATATATATATATATCAATTCACTACTACATCGTTCATATATTCACATCCTTCTATCGAATGTGAATTAAAAGTCACAATCAACCATGGTCGATTCACTATAACCAACCATCACATTATACCCTCAATTGGTACGATTAACATCATAATCACAACAACCCAATATTGAATAAAATCAAGAACAACCCCATTTATCTATCACAACTATGGAAACAATAACTAGCCAGATTACTGAAATTCCAGATCCAGCTCCTAGCTCATTTACAACCCTACTACAGAACATCACCTACCATTTACAGCTCCTTCTAAGCCTACCACAACGAACAATCAAACAACCAACGACAGAAAAAGGGACAATTTGAGATATACCTGCCCTGGATTCCACCGACAGCCCCCCTCCTTCCTATCCCGCGTTCCTCGGAGAATCCGTGCTCAAGATTACTGCCCAACACGAAGGGACATGTTCACAGGCAGATCCCTTCCGAGATCGAGAAAACAAAGGAACGGGCAGTCCTCACCTTGCTGTTGTAATTCCGATCGCCCCCAAATACCAAAACCGGCAGCAAATTCTCGGAAATCCGGCAGCCCTGTTCACCCGCACCACCGACGCTCCCGGTTTTCTGCCCAAATTGCTAGGTCAAGGTCAGGGAAAGGAAACCACCGCAGGAGTTCATCCACAAACGGATCCCCTTTGAGATCGAGGGAAACTAGGGAACGGACGACCCTTACCTCGCTCCGGCGATGAACGGACAGCACCGATCAGAAATCGCCCCGCTGCCTACCGTCGGGAAGTTGCCAAATCGAAGCTTCTAGTCCGTCTCGACGGTCGTCCAAGCCGACGTTCGTCGCCTGCCGCGAGGAAGAAGACCGGTAGAATCTGAGCGACGGAGCAGAGGAATCATGAAATCGGGAACCGATCTGCTGCTCGGAACTACTGGATCGCCGGAGCAGGGAGATCGCACAAATGAGATAAGATCCGCTGCACGGAACTGTTGGATCGTTGGAGCAGAGAGATCACTTCGCTTCGGGGGGGAGAAAAGAAAACAGCGAGAAGGAGGATCAATGCCTTGAAGGGGGAAAGTCGCGAGAACGAAGTAAAAATCGGAATTTTCGGCGTAGAAACGCTCGGGTGAGAAAACGGCGAGAATTAATGAGGAGACGGTTTGGCCTTAATGAGAATCGGGTTGGGTTTGAAAGTTTGGGTCGGATCCGATTTTAAAACCCAATAAGCCAACCCTAGATCCAATTACCCCCCCCCCCCCCCCCTTGACCATTAAGCCAAGGTTTGATTAAATTAAATACTTACCCATGGTTTAAATTAATTCCTAAAAATAAGTTCTCTAACTACGAACAATAGGGATATTAATCTTTCCGAAAGTTTTTGTTCGTGGTATTTTACAGTAATAAACTATTCCAATGGTTTGAACATGTTCAGGTTCGAGCCGGGCTTGGAGAGATCCAACAACCCAAACAAGAAACGAAACTCTGGTTCTAACCATATTAATGGAAGGTGTAGGCTTTAATGCTGTGTAAGTGATTTAATGTCTCATCCTCTTTGCATGCAAATAACTATTATCTACATAGCATGACACACATCACATACATTTATATGTCACGACACGCATAACATAATGATATGCATCTAATGCAATTACATGACATATGGCATGTACAAAAAGTTTCCTTATTTGTCATAATTATTTTGAAAATAAAATATGTTTTAGATTTGATTTTCCAAATCAAATCATGATTAAATTAGGAACAAATTTCCAAATTTAATCACATATTTTATTTATGAAAAGTGTTAATTAAGGAAAGTCAAATTTAATTTAGGAAATAAATTTTCTAAATTGTAATTTCCTAATCATATTAGGAAACTTCCAATTTGAATTTCTTTACAAATTAAAATTTCCATAAATACAATTATGACTATCGCAAAATAATTTTACGATTATGTCGAAACACAATGGGGCTCTGATACCACTGTTAGATTTCTCAACACCGATGTGGGTGTGTGTTCGAATATGTTTCGTAAACATGCACACAGCAGAAGCAAAAAGAAGCAATAAACTTACTTTATTACAACACACACACCAGACACAAGGAGGATACAACAAGTGTAGACATAATTGCTATTTTAAATTTTGCAATAAAAGAAAATTTATTCTAGTTATATCTGACGTATCACGTGTAGCGGGAATGACATCAACTATAGTGACCCTCGCTAGAATCGCCTCTATCCGTATCCACGCCGAGTATCTTCAGGATAGCTTCACAAAGCCACGAGCCCCGTCTTCGCATGCAAGAGTTACTAGCCTCGTGTTGAAGACGTTGTGATCCTAGAGACGATCATAATCTGAAATAAATTCGGATCCCAAAAATGAGTTTCACAAACTCGCTTGTCGGAAGCGATTTTCATCAACCGTTTGACGAAAACATAACCCTCCACCTATGAGGATTGCCGAAGATCCAATCCCCAGCAAGTAGACCACTGTCGGAGCACAAAACACCGACCAATCGGCCTCTCCACGCAAAGGAGAACAAGCTGTCCAAAACTGGACAGCTTGTATAGGTTGAAGAAGTGGTCGGCCAAAGGCTTGGCCGGTTACTCCTTGGTCGCCGGAGGCCAAGGGAGGTTGGCCGACGGCTGAGGGTGGGCCAAGGAACGCCGGAGGCTGGTGGATGGCCGGCGACGAGGAGAGGCAGTTGCTCCTTTGGGTGGCGACGGCACAAAGGTGGGCGGCGGCAACACCTTGGGCGATGGCAAGGAGAAGAGGAGGAGAAGGAAAGGAGGCTAGGGTTTTCCAATGCAAAGTTGTATCTTTAATTCACAAACCCTTAAGTCGTGTTTTTATAGAGAACATGTTCTCCTAACGGTTATTGGTTCATAACCAAAACCCGTTAACCCGCTCCAATGACTTAAGTTAAAATAAACCAAAACACGTTGGTCTATTTTAAGTTAAAACGAACCGAACCAACTTTGGTTCATTCGTTTAAAACAAAACAAACCACTTTGGTTTATTTTCCACCATTAGATTAGAACCAAACCAATTTGATTCATCCATCATGTCTTCAAAAGACACGGCCCATCCATGCTTCTGATGTGACTGAAACCATTTCATACTCGCTCTTTGTTTGGTCCGAACAAACCTAGTCTCTCTCGATCTGAGAATCCTATTCTCAAACTCGTTTTAAATCCTTCGGATTATGCTCGTTGTACGTGTGATCAAATAGGTTCTCGATTTATGTTGGTCGTCTATAATTAACCATTAATTATAGAACGATCATGAGTGGCACCTATAAGTACATCATGATCCTCAATTAACTGGAAAATCAACGGTTGATCCCAGAATGCTTCTGAAACCCTTCAGCAGCTATAGTAAATCGTGCCCCGTTCCTTTCACTCATTTTATACCCACTTGGTTCGGGACATGGTCTATAGTGTCAGTCCCCACTAGGCTCACTACATCACACCTAGCCCAAATATTACTTCCTCGTCCTGTGGATTTTAGTTACTGCACATATATCCAAGAGTATCTTACTCTAAACATGTAATGCTTTGGCCAAAGACTTTAGTAACAATCCGACAAGAGGCCAAGGGTATACATCTCCTCGCAAGGAGTGGTGAATCCTTTGTAGGTTATTCAAAAACCTTCGGCCACTTCGACTTATACCCAATCATCTCGGGTCCACATCTCCTCAGAGATGCTTGCCTAAGATGTCAAAGCATAAGTCTTCATGACCAAGATGACTTGAATACCGCAAGTCGAAGGAACATTGAACTTAAGCTACAGCAAGAACTTCATTGACATATCCATATATGCATAGAACCATATGAAGTCTTACAACTAGTCACTCCAATGAACTAGTTACAATAACTAGCATCAACGATTAACTCCGAACATCCCAATGTCTCCAACAAGTGAGGAATAGCTGCTTGGATAAACCAAAGAGTACACCTCGTGCTAGTCTCAACAGAATCGATGGCTTTCGAATGCATCAATTCATCGACTAGGGATAATTTCAATACATCATAATTACACATGTAGAGATACTCACTAGTTGTGATCCAATCACAAATTCTCTCATGTTGTGAATCATATTGCGGACATTCTATAAATGAGTTTAAGATCCAATCAAACACATGAAAATATGTATACTCAAATAGTGAATCTTCATTTATCAAATAAATGGTACAATGATAAGGTGATTGCCTTAGGACACCTCTCACATATTACCAACACTTAAGGAAAAGGCTAACCTAACCACTTCAACTAGTCAAGTTCAAGAAGGAACCTCCACTCAATTTCAAAAGCTTGAGGAAGAAAATTCCTTATTGAAAGGACAAGTTCAAGAACTTAGGGGGACATTGAAAAAGTTTCCATTGGCCTCCAAGTGTCTAGACATGATGCCTAGATCTTAAAGAGTTGTGTACAACAAGATTGGACATGGATTCAAGGCTAAATCAACTAATAGATCATATCTATCTATTGGTAATTGTAATTGTAAGAGAATTCAAGCATGAGTCCCTAAGTCAAGTCTAGTAAAATAATTAGGTTCAAACAAGTATTAGATTCCCAAGAATCAAATCCATTATATGGGCAGACCGTATCGTTGCCATGATCCACAAGGAGCTAATAGCAAACGTGTATGCTCAATCAATTGAATCACATGATTGTTTTTATTTTTATTTATTGCTTGATTAGTTTGATTTAATTACTTAAATTAGAATGGTTACATAGAAAAAGGGTTAGTTAACCTTAACAATATAGTATTAGGATGTGATAAGGTAATAGTAAGTCAGTGACACCTAATCTGAGTGTATTCAAGATAGATAAGGTGTATCCAGTTTAGTGCTCTTAGCTAAGTGAATCTAGCCAAAGCTACCTCACTTAATGCTAAACTAGTTAAACCAAAGTTTGACTCTAAGTAAGCCAAGTATATAATTTCCTAAGCTAGCTATGTTTAAGCAAGTGATCGTTGTTCCGATTAAAGGTCCCTATGCCTCACCACGACGTGGAAGCCATATTTTGAAATGTTCGCTTAGTTGATTAAGGGTTAAACTTGAATCTAACACAAGGCCAAATAATCTTCATAACACTAGTTTTAACTAAGTAAAAAATAAAATTCATCTCGCAAAATCCATGGGAATAACTTGATTGATCATGTAGAATGGGTGAGATGAAATATAGGACAAAACTTATAAACTTCTTTAAAACTTCAAATCCGATCCAAACCAAGTACCTTATGTGTAGGATCAATGAATGTTGGATAGTGGGTGCTCTAGATATATGATCGGAGACCGACTGAAGTTTAGGAAGCTAATATTTAAAAACCTAGGATCGGTAGCCTTCAGAAACAATGGTAAACTTAAGACTATTGGATCAAGTGATATTGAATTAAATTCTAATTTTATAATGATACCGTTATGACCTAATTTAGGGATTAAAATGAAGAAGGTCATGCGTGAAACACTGACTGAACCGGTGGAACCCGACCCTAGGGGGTCGATCGGGCTGATAGGGTGAAGGCATAGGGTCAGAAAGATAAGCTCTAGGACTAAAAGGAGACCAGAGGAGCGACCTGGGGTACAAGTCTAGGATCTGACTGGTAAGTGAGTCGGGGATTGACTCGGGGAGTGATAACTAACATTTTGTCAGGTTATTTTGGTCCTTAATATCACTGTTTTAATCCTCTCGTGTGTTTATTTATCGATTATTTACATGTTTGATGAGTTGGATATATTTTTGGACCTTATTATAAATTCTCCTAAATTTTGGACTTATATGCAAATTTTACATCTTAATTGTAGGAGATCGAGATGAGCCACTAGACTAGACTCAAATTGGATCAAATATGGCTTCATCTAAGGGTATAAAGGACATTTTGAGTTGGAGGAATCTGAGCCCTTCATCAAGATCAAAGGCAATTTAATCAAGGGTTCAGATTTATTTAATCTTGACCATCCGATGAGATCTGATTGATCTGAGCCATATATTTAAATCTGGAGAGATCCAATCCATACACCCAGATCTACACATCTCAACCTTCCATCCAGATCAAGTTGATCGCGATCGGCCTTTCGGATTGATCAGATCCGGTCATTCAAAGTAAGTCGGAGAATTCTCAGCCATTGGATGCAAATCCACTTAAGGGATTAATCAATTTAATCAAACGCTAGCTTTAACGGATGGTTGGGATTGAAGGAGCTTTGATCGGACGGTCGAAGTAATTGGCCTTTAAAAATCAAACATTTTCCCATTCTACGGCAGCCGACTTCATCTCTTCCGCGACAATCACTCAACGCCTACCACCGCCGCGCTCTCCCCTTTCTCGTCGATCGCTGGAGAGGAAAGGGGATCCCCTCCAATCTCCGATGATCAGTGGTCTCCTTCACCTCCTCTACCGCCGGCAGCCACCGTCTTCTCCATCGAGCAGCCGACGCCATCTCCGCCCCATCTTCACGCGACGTCGACGCACATCACCGTCGGCCATCCGTTCCACCTCCGATCAGAGGTGGCATCCACCACCGGTAGTCCACTCTCCATCCGCTCTGGCCAGCAGCCCATCACAGCTCCGGCCAGTGACCTTCACAGCCTTCTGCAGCTCCTCCATCGCCAGCCAGCCCCTGTTCCAGCTCCGGCAGCTCACCAGCCAGCCTTTCGTGCAGAGTTTCTGGCTATTTCCAGCATTCTCTTTATTTTGATTGTTTGGTCATTTAGATTGGGTTGAATGTTTGTAATTCATGATCTTCCATGTTTTGAATTGCATGTGCTTGAGTTAATTTTCTTCGTGCTTACCTAGTGTTTGATAAAATGCTTAAATGAGTTAGTTTATTGTCTTGTGAGTTTTAATTAGGTTGAATGTTAGAGTTTATGTGTTTTGATTAGATGCACGTAGATTAGGATGCTTAATTTACAGTTCCTTTAATTTCATTGCAATTGTCGTTAAGTAGTTGCTCTCTTTTAATCATGTTCATGCAGTAGATTTCGTTGGTGCATAGCTTATTTCATTAGGTTGTTAGTTAAATCTCTTCTTCCCTTGAGCCCTAGCAGTCGCCTCCACCTTGCGTCCATCCATTTTCCTCCACGGATTCGAGGAGGAACTACTTCATCGAGAGATTTCGGCGACGTTCTCCATCTCCACAGCTCATCCACCTTCTCTTTCGGATTCGAGGAGGAGTCCACCCCGACGACACTTCTTCGAGCTCAACCAGATCAGCGAGAGTTCAGAGTATCCATCAAACTACTGGATTCAGGAGTTTGTACCATTCCACATCCACTACCATTTGCGGAGTCTCAATCGAGCTTCATTGGACTTAGCCGGAGGAACTTGTTCATTCACCAGGCCTATCTTGGGTTGATCAGATTAGTTTCTCTTTCAGTTTTATTGCTTTAATTCCTGTTTTATTTGATTTAGTTGTTGCATGTTAGTTTAGAGTTATAATTACCTTGCAGTCGTAGGTTAGAGCTCAAAAACCCAAACCCCCAATCTTCAATAGAAAACCCAAAGCAATAATTAGAAATCCTAAGTTTACTATTCTGTCAATTACACTCGTTGGGAAACGATCCGGGTCATCCACTATACTATATTAGTGTAGTTAGGGGGTTAGGTAATTAATTTGAAACGGTACCACGACAAAAATACTTGTTCATCAGGGAGTCATGAAAAGCATGAGGTACTGGGTCTCATAGTCAGAGTGGGTTTAAATATTAGCTTGGCAAGGCAAAATGAGCAGTGTACATCTTGGTCCAAATGAACGAGGAGGATCTAGTTGAGACGGGGACAGAGTGATTGTCAGATTCAGTAGAGGAAGAGAGGGTGAAAAGTGGGGGTAGAATATTTCCCGAGGTAGTAGTTTACAAGAGTTTGTTATATTATATAACAAACTAGGACCCCACGGAATATTCGTAGAAATTTCCATTCCTTATCCTCCTAACAGAATTGCTCTCCAAGAAGAAGGAGCCTTCCACGTGGACGGTGATCAAAGCAGTTCGTTAAGCACAAGGAGCAAGGGAAGACGAGGAGGATAAAAGTGAAGGGAGGAGAGGAAAGAGGGGATCTTCTTCTTTTTTCCGAAAAGGGAAAGAGACCACCATCACTTCTAGTTCCACGACAAGAGAAGGGGACATCATCGAGGAGAAGGGAGACCTCACATCGGAGAAGGAGGAGATTGAGGAAAGAGGAAGAGAATAGTAGGGAGGCGGGGGCAGTTCATACTCTCTCTCTCTATATTGTACGCCGCTGAAGTTGTAAGGGGTTTCCTTCGCCTATGGAAATATTTCCAAAAAAGAGAAGTCTCATAGTGAAAGTGCTTTGGTACCGCAACTCGCTATAGAGCTCACCTCGTGGAGTAGAAATTAGAATTTCGAACCACGTTAAACCTTGTGTCTGTTTTTTGCGTTGGTTTTCTCATCATCTATTCATTTTCTATTACTATTGGGGGTGGAGAGAACTCTAAGCCTCTTGGATGCTCTTTTGCATTAAAAAGGAGGTGAGAAAATCTGCGTATCCGCATCATATAATATGTAAAGTTTTATTAGTAGAAAACTTTGAATTCAATCTCTTGAGTACTAGTCAATTATGTGATATTGGTTATAGAGTTACATTTTTAACTAATGAATGCCATATTAAACTGTCGATTGCTCCAAAATCATACTTATGGGAGTTAAAAAAACAACATTATACATTTGACCTACCAAGCTCTTTACTCAAATGTCTAATGACACAATAAGAGAAAACATGATTGTGGCATAGGAGACTGGGTCACTCTCATCTAAGACTTATTTCAAAAACAAGTCACAACGGACTAGTTAGAGGCTTGGCCAAGTTAGGTAATCTAGAAAATAAAGTCTGTGATGCATGTCAACAATGAAAGCAAACTAAATCCACACATAAAATAACTAATATACATAGGACTTGTGCACTTAAGCTCTTGTTTGACTCATATAGGGTCAAGTCACTAAATGGAGTCAATATTGTATAGTAATAATAGATGATTACTCAAGATTTACTTGGGTTAAGTTTCTAAAATATAAAGATGAAACATTTGATCAATTTAATAATTTGTGCAAACTTTTAGAAAATGAAAAGAACTTAAAAATCAAGTGAATTAGAAGTGGTCATGGTGGAGAATTTGAAAATCATAGTTTACTGATTTTTATATATAAAATGAATATCATCATTAGTTTTCTTACCCTAGAACTCCCCAATAAAATGAGTTAGTTGAAAGAAAAAATAGAACCTCACAAAAAGCTGTAAGAACCATAT
The DNA here is from genome assembly GCA_025175895.1 of Wurfbainia villosa. Taxonomy (NCBI): domain Eukaryota; kingdom Viridiplantae; phylum Streptophyta; class Magnoliopsida; order Zingiberales; family Zingiberaceae; genus Wurfbainia; species Wurfbainia villosa. The sequence continues at coordinate 83,775,715 of CM045996.1, forward strand.
TAAATGAATATCACTTACCTAATAAATTTTAGATTGAAGCGATAAATACAATCTGTTATATCAAAAAAAGGACCTTAATTATTAAATGACATAACACAACTCCTTATGAAATTTATTACAATAAAATACCTAATACAAAATATTTTAGGGTATTTGGGTGTAAAGTACATATATTAAATACAAAAGATTACTTAAGAAAATTTACCTCTCAATCAACAAGTGGAATATTTTTAGGATATTCAACTACTAGTAGAGCCTATAGGGTATATAATAATAGTGCCTTAAAAATTGAAGAAACAACTAATATAATATTTAACAAAGAAAATGATATTACAAAACCTAAGCCAAATGTTGAGACAACTAGTGAAAATTTAGATAATGAAATTAGACTTGAAATTAATCAACAAGATGAATCAAACAATGATCCTAATACAAGAACACCTAGAGTAAGATTTAATCATCCAATTGACCAAATTCTAGATGTCCCTAATCTAGGTGTTCGAACTAGAGCATCCTATAGAAATATAAGTCAAACTTCACTTATATCTAAAATTGAATACAGACCCATAGATCAAGCTCTTCTTGACCCTGATTGGATTATAATCATGCAAGAAGAGCTAGCCCAATTCACAATAAACCAAGTTTAGGACTTAATACAGGGACCTAAGAATAAAACTATCATAGATACAAAGTGGGTGTTTCGAAACAAACTTGATGATAAGGGAAAAATTGTAAGAAATAAGGCTAGGTTGGTAGTAAAGGGCTTTAGTTAAATAGAAGGATTAGATTATGATAAAATCTATGCACCACTAGCTAAACTTGAATCCATTAGAATGTTGTTAGTTTATGTTGCACATAAACGATTCAAGTTATATCAAATGGATGTCAAATCGGTATTCCTAAATGGTTTCATAAAAGAGGAAATATATGTTGGCACAAATAAGATTCACATATCTCCACAATGGTATGATATTATCCATTTTGGGCCTAAGCTCTCATGGTTTTATTTTTGGACTTTACCCAAAAGGTCTCATTCCAATGGAGATATCTTTTCATCTTATAAGCCCATGATCTTTTCTATGTCTTTTCCAATGTGGGACTTTGATTGTTCTCCCAATAATCCCTCCCTCAAACAAAGGACCACATTGGGTCTCCCCCTCAAGCTCATCCATCCTCGAAGGACTTCCTCTGCTTGATGTTCGACCATCAACTGACCAGGTCTTCCTGCCAACTATCCGATCCTCCTGACCTAGCTAGACTACTTGTCAGTTGTCTAGTCCTCCTGATCTAACTGAATTTCCTATCAACTGTTTAGTCCTTTAACTCAGTTGGACTTCTTGTCAGTTGTCGATCCTCCTAACTCAAGTGGACTTCCTATCTGGTATCTGGTTCTCTTGATCTATACATGAAAGTATTTATTTCCTTCTTTTGAGGCTCATGGCTCAACATGAACCATTGACTCTAATACCAATTATTAGTGCAAATAAGATTAATATATCTCCATAATGATATGATATTGCCCACTTTGGGTCTAAGCCCTTATGGTTTTATTTTTGGGTTATACCTAAAAGGTCTCAATCCAATGGAGATATATTTTCATCTTATAAGCCCATGATATTTTTCATGTTCTTCCAATGTGTGACTTTGATTGTTCTCCCAACAATATATTGCTCAATCACCTAGATATGAAGATCTAGAGCAACCTAATTATGTATTCAAACTAAGGAAAATATTATATGGACTAAAACAAACAGCTAGGGCTTGATACGAAAGACTAATGATCCATTTAGTGTCTAAAGGATTTAAACAAGGACAAATAGACCCAACTTTATTTTTAAAGATTTTAGAATAAGAAATATTTATAGCTCAAATTTATTTAGATGATATAATTTTTGGCTTAACGAATACTATATTTTTAATTAAATTTATTTCACTAATGGAAAGTGAGTTTGAAATGAGCTCAGTATGTGAACTTATCTTTTTCCTAGGATTTCAAATAAACAAACAAAGGAGGGAAATTATGTTTTTCAAAATAAATATGCTAAGGAATTAATTAAGAATTTTAGCATGGAAAATTCTAAAAAAAATAGTATAATTATGGCAACTAACGTAAAAATTGATAACGATTTAAAAGGAAAATCGCAAACTTGAAATACTATAGGAGTGTGATAGATAGTCTTCTATGCTTAATTACGAGCTAATCTGATATTCTCTTTACAGTATGTATATGTGTAAGATACTAATCTTATGCCAAAGATTCGCATTTATCCCTAGTAAAAAGAATTTTTAGAACCTTAAATATAGGAATTTTGGTACCCTAGGACCAATAACTTTGATTCAATAGTGTACTCTAATTCAGATTATGTCGGCTTTAAACTAGATAGAAAAAGTACAAGTGACAGTTGTCAACTTTTTGATCATAGTCTAGTCAGTTGATATAGTAGAAAGTAATATTGTGTTGCACTATCTACTACTGAAGCAGAGTACATAACAATGGGAGAGTGTGTAACTCAACTTCTTTAGATGGTGCACACACTAAAAGACTTTCAACTAGATTTTAAAAATATTAAAGTTATGATTGACAATATTAGTTCAATAAATGTAACGAAAAATTCAATACACTACTCGAGGACTAAATACATAGAAGTAAAACATCATTTTGTTAGGGAACATGTAGCCAAAGATAACATAACACTTAATTACGTTGAATCTAAGTAGACATCTTCACCAAACCCTTATCAGAAGCTAAATTTAGTTTACTTAGGAGAAAATTACGAATGTGTTCAGTAGAATAGAATTTTATTTTGCATTGCTTATCTATGTTTATTTCTTTTAGAACTAGATTAGAAATTACCTTAGAAACCATATACCTATATATTTAAGGAGCCAGTGCATCTCACAATACAGATCAAACTTGGTTGTATATTAGATGGGTGTGAGATGTTAGGATATTACATCGAATTCGAAATGTAGATCTAGTGCATTGACATAAATCAAAAAGTATAAATATAGACGAATCACTTAGGTCGCCAACTTCTACCAAAAATTAATGAAATTTAATATTATTTGAGTCAAAAGTGAAGTTGAACATTTTTTTAAGGACGCTTTATTAGATGATCATTTTAAAATATTGTTTTCTTATTTAGAGTTATCTAAACTCATTCAAGGGCACATACTTGGATTCATAAGTTCTTAATTAGCTCATTTAATATTGATGTTTGCTTAGAATTTGTTTAATGTATCAAATTTTGAAAATATTTTTGTTAACCCCTGTTGAAAATTTGTTTGGTTACTTAGAAAATGGTTGCGATATTGAAATCTCTTAAAAATGTTTTTCCTTAAATTTTGTTTAAAATTCTTTAAATTTTTAAGAAATTTTTAGTGTATTTCAATATTTGAACTAAATTAAGCAAAAGTTTGCCTTATTTTTACTTAAGAAAACCTTATTGAAAATTTTAATTCATTTGACTTGAAAATTTTTATTTCCCTAAAAACCTTAACTTAAACATTTTTGATGTATGACAAAAGGGGGAGCTGAGTAGTAAAGTTAAGAAAATATTTTTTTTCTTAAAAGCTTCTTATTGTTTTATTCAAAACTCTCTTATTAAGAGGGAGGTAATATTAAGGGGGAGAATGTTTAAACATCAAAATATATCCTTATACATTGGTTGATTTTCTTAATTTTGAAAAATATTGTTATATATCAAAAAGGGACAGATTGTTGGTGCAGGGGCACCATATAATCAAACCTGAGTTTTGATGATGGAAAAGATTCAAAGTGAAATTATATTTTTGATATGATATTGTGTTAAGTTTGCATGACTTAACATGTAAAGGCCCTAGTAGATCTACTGGACCTAACTAGGCGGGTAAAAGTCCTAATAGGTCTGCTAGACCTGACTAGATAGATGAAAGCCTTAGTAGGTCTGATGGACCTGGCTAGGCAAAGAAGTCTTAGCAGATGAAAGATGATAAGGGAAGAGTCTCGGTGGGTTAGCAGAGTTTGGACATCAGAGAGAGTCGAGGTGGTCTAAGGATTGAAGGCTAAGTAGAAAAGGTCCAAACAGGTCAGAGGATCAAGGGTTTGACAAAGATAAGAAAAGTAAGAACCTTATGTGGAGTGGTTCTTTTGGATAGAAGAATTGGTAAGGTCATGTCCTCGGTACAAGGACAACCTTAGGCGTTGATCCAACTGGCGATTCTGGAGGAATGTCGAAGTCGAGATCAGGTAGTTTAAGAACTTCATTACTATTTGTTATTGTGTTTGGGCTGATGTTGTGATGTAGTTAATCTTCAGGCGACTAGATGAAATCTAGTCGACTAGACTTTCATAAGCTTGAAAGGTTTTCAAGTGACTAGAGCTAGGTACATTCAAAGTTGAGATCCAGCCCAAATACATGGTGACATGGCAGGCAACTAGAGGCAATCCAAGTGCCTGAGACAAGATAAAAGTTGAGTGAGTTGGATATGATAGGAGTTGAGCTCGGAAGGTCTTTTAGGCACCTAGATCAGGTTTATAAAAAGACCTTCGAACAGAGAGTCCTACATCTCATTCCAAGCAATTGTTCTCTCACCTCTTGTGTTCAGAAACCTTTCTCAAGCCTTGTCTTGCTACAACTCTGACCATGAGTTGCATCTTCAATCTACAAGTGTCGATATACTTTTATTGTATTCGTGTTTTTTCTTTGTGTACTTAATTTTCTAAGGGGTGGTAAGGTTGTTATTGTACCCTATATTTTGTAAAAGAAATGAATCTCTAATTTCCAACGAGAAAGAGATACTTAGTATTTGCCCTTTTGATAGCGATCTCAAATCACGAGACTTGAACTAGCAGTTCTTTGGCTATGAACCAAGTAAAAACTTCTTGTGTTTTTGTGTCTTTTACTTTTTCACTATATTTTACTTTACATCTTACGAAAAAGCATTTGCGCTATTCACTCCCTCTAGCACATTGATCCTACAGGGGGAGTTCCATAGTGAGGTCGCCCATTCTTGTTCTTAGTTTTGTTTTCACTCAGGCAGACTTGTTTCCTCCTCAGTGATTTTTTTCTTTCAGACTTTTGATGGTTCTTTTTAGGTCAGTTGAAATGAGGGTTAAGTCAGTCACTTGCTCTAGACTATTCTTAGCTTTGTTTCTACCTTTGCTGCTTTCTCCTCTGTAGCTTCATTTGAGTTTCCACATAGGTTTCTTTTTCCTCTGCTTGTTAGGCGCGAGAGAGCATGAGGGAGATTTCATCTAAAGCATTATTCTCTTAGGGGCGAGATGCTTCTAACTCTTGGACTAGTTTCCTTTTTTCTTGTTCAAGGGCTTCTGAGTGAGCATTAGCTAAGGCTACTTGTTGTTGAAGGCCTGCTATTTCAAATTCTAATTCTCTGACTTTTGATTCATTGACATCCCTCACATCATGGCCCTCTTGTAGTCACTTAAGGATTTCTCTAACTCCTGTGAGACCCTTTACAAATGATAGTAGAGGAGACTATTTTCGTACATTCTTGCATCTTTACTTCTTAGTAGTGGGAGAATGCAGCATACCTGAGCCATTCCTTGGGTAATATAGTCGGACAGTAGAGGCCAGCTTAATTTCTGAATGAATTCCAACTCGGGTCTTCCAGGAGCCCATCGGTGAATAGGCAGAAAGTAGGGAGGAGGATTGTGCAGGGACCGATTTGACATGCACTAGAGGGGGTGAATAGTGGTTTTTGATTTCGACTCTCGATTGAATTGATGATTGTCTATCTATAAAATGATTAGCATGGCAGAAAACAAAAACAAATAGAAAACAAAATACAAGGCAAGCCCACACAATCACAGTACCAATTTAATGTGGTTTGGAACCCTAGTTCCTATTCCATGGTCGAGCTCTAGAGTGAGCTCTAGTGATACACACCACCACTAATAAATTTCTCCTTCTCGGTATGACACCGAAGGTGGAGAAACCTCTTACAATAATTGTTTACAATAATAAATAACAAGATACAACCAAAAAATAAAATATAAAAGCAAATGCAAGTAAAGAATACTTACAAAAAGATTGCTTTGATTGCTTGCACTTTGGTTGCTTTGGGATGTCTTTGAAGACTTGAAATGCAGCAACACTTCACCTTAAAATCGCCCTAGAATTGCTGCTAAATTCCTCCATCTTGAGCTCCATTTAAAGCATCCTGCTGGCTGATTTTGTGCATGACAATCGACTGCCAAAAGGCACCAGTCAACTACTCGTCTATCCATTATCTCACAACGGACTAATCTACATTGACATTCTAGCCAATGGATACCCTAGCAGTCGACTACCAAGCTAGTAGTCGACTTCCTAGTCAACTATCAGATATTCTGTGCTCTGGCCACTTATGACCAGTTGATTGTTCAACCCTAACAGTCGACTGCTAAACCCTAGCAGTTGATTTCCATAGCCATAGATAGCAATCAAGCTTCAGTCGACTACCCACCAGTCGACTGCTATGAGTCAACTGAGCTCTCGAGTGTTGAATACTCGGCCAGTCAACTAGTCAATGCCACCAGTCGACTGGTAAACCTTAAAAGTGAGGTTTAACCCAAGTATGATCCTTTCATACTTGATCGACCACTCTTAGCCTAGACCTAATCCTTCTAGCTAGCTCCATCAGTCTCACGCCCTCAGGGTCTATCCAAGTCCTCTACGACTCCTTCACCCAATACGTTAGCCTTTAGGTGCTTCCATCAGTTATGTCATGCTAACCGGGTCTCCTTTGCCAAAGTTCATTTGGACTTATACTGTCAAGACTACATGCTTAGAATTTATGCTGTCAAAACCTCACTCTTGGACCTCCTTGCCAAGTATCCATACTTGGATTTTCACTGCCAAGACTACACACTTAGACTTATGTGGCCAAGATTACACCCTTGGACTTTCCATTTGCCAAGTATCCAAACTTGGATTTTCACCGCCAAGACTATACACTTGGACTTATATGGCCAAGACTATACTCTTAGACTTTCCATTTGTCAAGTATCCAAACTTGGACTTCTCTATTGCCAAGAATCCAATCTTAGACTTTCCATTGCCAAGTATCCATACTTGGACTTTTCCATGCCAAGACCATTCTTAGACTTTCCCTTGCCAAGTCTCCAAACTTGGACTTCTCCATTGCCAAGTATTTATACTTGGACTTTCCCTCGAGTCTCACTCGAGTTTGGTCAACCTTGACCTGAGGTTTGATTGCTTAAACAACCTCCCTCAAATAATATCCCCTATATGACTTTGGATATCCCAATCATCCACTTGTTATATGGTCAACATATGGTCAAACCCATATTGTCAAATAATGATCAAACCCATTGTCAAACATCAAAACCCTACTTGAGTCCCACTCGAGTCTGGTCAATCATGACCTAGGCAGATTGCACCAGCAATCTGCCCTTTTATGTTTGACAATACCTTTAAGTTAGGTTATCCCATAACCCAACTTAACTCTTCTTATGCCAAAGCATAATGAAGGTTACCTAACTTAAACCCTCACTTCTCTCGCTTTAGCATACATCAAAAAGCCCACCAAGGGTCTCCAATGTCTCATCTTCCAATGAGATCCCTCATTCTCCCCCTTGGTCCAAAATCATCTTGGATGTCTTTACTCTTCTTAGTGATACAACTCTTATCATTAAATGAGAGGCAATCCACAATGAAGGTTTTCCTAACCCTCACTTCTCCTCCTTTGTAATCAAAATTTATACATCATACCAAGATGGATCACCTCCCCCTAAAGGCTTACTCCCATTGACCATTGCACCAATAATATTCTTGGAGAGTTTCTAAGCCTATAGGAAATCTAAACAATCAAAAATATGGGTAAAATTTCAAACTTGAACTTTAACCTCCCTTAAAATTCGATACTCCACCCTAAACAAATCTCCTAATCATTTTCAATAATTATTTCACCCTTCCAATTCTTTCCAAAGTATATCCTAGGGTTAGGAGACGTTAGGGTAGCCTAAAATTGTTGATAAATAGCTAAACAAATCTTGTTCAATCAAAAATCGACTAAAATCATAAATCAATCGATTGAACTACCAACAGTCGGCTACTCCTTGGGACAGTTGACTGGTTTCTGCAAATGTAGAAATCACACTTTAAATTTGAATTTTGAAAATACATAAGTAATTATACATTATTCAAAAAATCATGAAACTTCATATGTATATTACTTACATGAAATACAATGAGTGAAAAATAGTTTTATAATAAAATACTCATTAAATTCAAAGAATGATACAACGTTCAAATGCATTGATAACTTCAATATTTTTGTCTAACCTTGTGCCAAACTTCTCAATGGTGATTGCTATCAAAAGATAGACTTCACCAAGGTATTCCAAAATGATTTTAAAATATTTTTAAAACCTTATATTGAACCATGGTCTATGGGCTCAATGCACATGACTTGTACATTAGTTTTTCCAATGATTCATCATTATCATTTAATGAGTTCTAAGTTCATATTGATGTACATTTTAAGTACCTGAATTTAACTCATATTCCTAACATCTCACATGTGTCTATGGTGTATCAATACACACATATGTCATCCTAGGATTTTGTGAGATGTGGGTTTGTTCTTCTCTAATCTAAGGGTTCATGCATTTTATCTAGACATTCCCAATTTGATTCCCTTATTTAGAACTTCAAATCATACCACTTGTCCTTAATTTCAATTTAATTAACCTAAATGCATGAAAATGATCATAGCATAAATGATTTGCATAATTAAAAGCATTTGTCAATGATCCATGATGGCATAACATAATATAATTAAACTAAGTATTATCATGACATTTAAAAATAATAATATGAGCATGGTGTCATGATATGACATATGGCAAGCAAAGCATGACAATTTTGTAATATCAAGGTATAGAAATACCTAATTTTTAAGCCTAATTGTCATTTGTTAAAATTATATCACTTTGCCATAATGCCTAATTTCCCTAAAATGTGCCAAACCCCAAAATGACACACTTTTGACTCTAATCTAACTTGTGCCAATTATGATCAATTTTTCAAACTTTATACTTTCTATTGGAACATCCTAAAATCTTTTAGGATAAATTCTAATTTTATTTCCAAGGTATCACATAACCTTGAAAATGCCCTAAAGTGTCAACTCTACCATGGTTAGGTTAACTACCCATCCATTTAGGATTGACATACCCTAACCCATCTAGCATGAGGGAATCACGCTCCTAGGAACCCAATACCTATTGGAGCTCCTTGGGTTAACAAGGTATTCACTAGGGATGACTTTGCTAGATTCCTTCCTAATGACCCTCCTAGGCTAGCCTTGGTCATTATGGTCTTGTCTAGGTCAACTCTAGGGATGACTTCCCTTGTGACTTTCTTGGTGACTTTCCTAGGCTCCTTGAAGACCTTAGCCACTAGACACTTACCATGATTAACTTTAGGGATGACCTCCCTTATGACCTTTGTATTCCTAGACCTAGGACTTGTTCCATAGTTAAATGGAAGATTGTGGTAGGTTTGCATGGTCTTTTTGGACTTAAGTTTGTGACCCAAACCTTTCTTGTCCATAGTTGGTTCTTTCCTACCAACCCCTAGATTTTGACCCTTAGACCCTAGAATCATGTTTTCCATTCTTTTTATGGTCTTTTCCATTTTCTCAAGATTTGACCTCAAAGCTTAATTTTCAACCTCTAATTTTCCAATTTTTGATTTTTCATTCTTCTTTTGGGAATTCCTCTTCCTAGGCATATGTCTACTTTTCTTTGGATTAATGCCTAGGTTCTCTACCTTCCTATCCTTAGGTGTGGTAGTCCTAGAGTTAAAGGGTTTAAATTTTCCCTTAGATTTAAATCCATAAGATTTAGCTCTTAAGCAAAAATACTTATTTCTAGCATACTTTTTATGATTAACAATAGCAAGAAAATTCTTAGCATGCTTTTTATTCTTACATAAAGAATGAGCGTTATTGAAACATACCTTAGGGTTTGTCTTAGCTCCCCCCTACATATGAAGCTCCTCCTTTGTCCTTGCTAGAGTCCCTCCCCCTAGGACATTGACTTATATAATGCCCTTTTTTATTGCATTTAAAGCACACAATGTACTCCTTTCTCTTGCGAATTGGGGCTCCAACTTCTTTGGTCTTCCCCTTTGCCTTTGGTGTCGGTTGAGCCTTCTTGACCCTTTTTGGGTATTTGCTCTTATAATGCCCTTGTTCCCTACACTTAGAGTATGTTATATGATTTTTATTTTTATTTACCATGCTAGAATTACCTTCTTGGATGGTGGTAGGGGACTCTTGAGCTTGTTCTTCACTTCTCCTGGATGTGGAAGGTTCCTCTTCTTGTTCCGGTGTTGAATCTCTATCCTCCCCCTTAATCCTTAAAGTGGAGGCTTCCGAGACATCTTGTACCTCGGACGTTGATCACCTCTACTTCGATTCTTCATGAGCTTGAGAGGATGAGCATTCCTCCTTATACTCCTCCTCTACTTCTTGGGTTGGTGAGGGATCTTCATGGAACTTGACCTAGTTGTTCCATAAATCTCTTACGTCCTTATAGCCACCTATCTTGGGCAAAATATCATTAGGTATTAATTTAACCAACATTTTTCCAAGATTATCATTGATCTCGGATTTTCAAAGTTGTTCCTCAGTCGATCTTTTCTTCTTAAGAAATCCACCCTTTGGACCCCTTGGAGGTTCAAAACCATCTATAATAATGAACCAATCTTCTATATTATACATAAGAAAATGTTTCATTACTTCCCAATATCGAAAATCATCTCTGACGAATAAGGGTGGAGCGTTGATGTCATATCCAAGTCCATCATTGGGTAACTCCATCCTTCTTTACTCTAGCGCTTTTGCTCTCTTGACGATTAGTCCTTGAAGAGCGGCCTCGCTTGATCAATCCTTGTAAGTCTTCCGAGCGAGTCCGACTCTAATAGCAATTATAGGGATCGATTTAACATGTTCTAGAGGGGGTGAATAGCGGTTTTCGATTTTGAATCTCGATTGTGTGTGTGATTGTCTATCTACAAAATGATTAGCACAGTGGAATACAAATACAAATAAAAAACAAAAAACAAGACAACCTCACACAAATACAATACCAATTTAACGTGATTCGGAACCCTAGTTCCTACTCCATAGTCGAGCTCTAGAGGGAGCTCTAGTGATCCACACCACCACTAACAAACTTCTCCTTATTGGTATAATACCGAAGGTGGAGAAACCTCTTAAATAAGCGTTTACAATAATAAACAACAAGATACAACCAAAAAATAAAATACAAAAGAAAATATAATTAAAGAACACTTTACAAAATATTGCTTTGATTGCTTGCACTTTGGTTGCTTTAGGATGCCTTTGAAGACCTAAAATGCAACAACACTTCACCTCAAAATTGCCCTAGAATCACTACCGAAATCCTCCATCTCGAGCTCCATTTAAAGCATGTTGCTGGCTCATTTTGCGCCTGACAGTCAACTGCCAAAAGGTACCAGTCGATTGTTCATCTATCCATTGTCTCATAATGGACTAATCTACGTTGGCATTCTAGCCAACTGATACCCTAGTAGTCGACTGCCCTTACCAGCAATCGATTTCCCAGTCGACTATCAGACATTCTATTCTTTGGCCACTTATGATCAGGCGACTACTCAACCCTTACAATCGACTGCTCAAGGCTAGTCAATTGCTAAACCCTAGTAGTTGGCTGCCATAACCACAAATAGCAGTCGAGCTTCAGTCGATTGCCCATCAATTGACTGGGTCATAATCCAGTTGACTGCTACAAGTCAACTGAGCTTCTGAATGTTGAACACTCGATTAGTCGACTAACCAATACCACCAGTCAACTGGTAAATCTCAAAAGTGAGGTTTAACCCAAGTATGATCCCCTCATACTTGATCACCATCCTTATCCTAGACCTAAGCCTTCTAGCTACCTCAATCAACCTCATGCCCTCAAGGTCCATTCGAGTCCTCCACGATTCCTTCACCCTTCGCGTTAGTCTTTAAGTGCTTCCATCTGATGGAACTTCAGTGAGCGCTAAAGGGGGGGTTGAATAGTGTGTTCGTTATTTTTTGAAATTCGGTTGTGTTGCTTGTCTACAATTTTCGTTAGCACAATGGAATATGGAAATACAATATGAACACAAAGATGCAAGCACAATCACAACACACAAATATAATGTGGTTTGGAACCTTAGGGTTCCTACTCCATGAGGTGACCTCAAATGAGCCCTAGTGATGCAAACACCACCACTAATCAATACACTCCTTCTCGACAACAAGTAGGAGGTGGAGAAACCTCATGCAAATGATTACAAAAGTAATACAATGAAATACAACAAGTAAACTAAGCAATACACAAATACAAGTAAAGAAAACTTTACACTAAGAGCTTTGGATTGCTTGCTTGTTGATTGCTTTGGTTTCCTCTTGAAGGTCTGGAATGCAACAACAATTCCCTTCCAAATCGCCCCAAGAACCATGGCCAAAAACCTCCCCTTCGAGATCCTTTTAAAGCTACAACTCGGGTTGATTTTCACCTATCAGTCGACTGTCAAAAGGCCCCAGTCGACTGCTCCTGTAGCCATTGTCTCACAATGACTTAATCCACATCGACATTCAAGCCAACGGATACACTAACAGTCGACTGTCATTTACCAACAATCGACTGCTCATACCCATAGACGATTGCTCAGTCATCTACCGAGCTTTCTGCCTCACGACAAAAACCAACAATAGTCGACTTCTCTCCATGGTAATCGACTGCTCAAGGCCAGTCGACTGTTCAATGCTGGTAGTCGACTGCCAAGGCTATTTGCCCACGGTCGAACGTCAGTCGACTCTCGGCAGTCGACTGATCATAATCTCAATCGACTGCTCAGTGTTGACTCAGCTATCAAGTGTCAAACACTTGACCAGTTGACTGGTCTATAACCCCAGTTAACTGCTACACCTCATCCATGAGGTTTAACCCTAGGTATGATGCCCTCATACTTGCTATACCACCATTAGCCTATACCTAAACCTTTTGGCCACCTCCATCAGCCTCACGCCTATCGGATCCCTCCAAATCATCCATGACTTGTTCATCCATATGCTAGCCTTCAAGTGCTTCCATCGTCTATTGTCATGCTAAGCTGGTCTACACCGCTAAGGCACATTGGGCTTACACAGCCAAGACACACGCTTGGACTTTACGCCGCCAACCATTGGACTTATGCTGCCAAGATTCCACCCTTGGACTTTACGCCGCCAATATCAAACCTTGGACTTCCAAAATGCCAAGTATGCTTGACTTGGACTTTCACCGCAAAGACTCCACCCTTGGACTTACATAGCCAAAATTACACCCTTGGACTTTCCATGCTAACCCATGTTGGACTTTCCAATTGCCAAGACTCAAGCTTGGACTTTCCCTTGCCAAGACCCATGTTTGGACTTTCCATGCCAAGTACTCATGTTAAATACTGGAAAATTTAAAATATTAAATTAAATGGCCAAATAATTAAGGAAATAATCTTGGAAATTTTTCAGGATTTTTAGAGAATTTTATGAATTTTTCTAGAATTTTTTTGGAATTAAACGGACTCCGTATGAGATTTTTACGGGGATAAAGTAAACGGGCTTTAGAGGGGTTTATTTAAAGGGGATAAATACACGGAAAACCTAATTTCTTTTTTCTATTTTCTTTCTTTTTCCCCCTCCGCGTCGTGACTCCTTCGGCAGTTCCCTTTCGCGAGCCCACTTCCGCCGGCACCCTCTTCTTCACCGACGACACCCTTCTTCCCCGAGCGTCGCCCGTTCCTTCACGCGCCCGACGCCAGCCTTTCTTCTCGCCGATGCCCCTTTCCTCATTGTGGTTGGCAGCCCACCGCCGCCCGACGCGAGCTCGCTGCTGCCGCCCCGGTGCGTGCTCCCCTTCGCCGTCTGACATCGTAAACTCCCTCCGCGACCGCATCTTCGACCGCAGCAGCCGACGAGAGGCCGCCGATTTCTTTCCCGCGCGGCGTGGTGGCTAGGGTGCGAGCCTTCTCTTTCTCGTAGCCTTCTTCACTCGCCTCCGTCGCGTAGCCTTCCCCTTGCGCGGATTGATCGATGTGGTGAGTTTTTGTTGGAGTAAACTATTTTAGGGCAGCAAGAGGTATTCGGCGAACGGAGCAAATTGGGAGGGTTGATGGATTTAGGAGTGGTTCTTGGCGCTGTGAGCGAGTTGTTGAGTTGGCTGGGATGTTCCTGTTTGGAGAATTGCTTGGGTTGGTGTTTCACGGCTGTGGTCGGCTGAGAGGGGCTGTGAGGGTTAGGGTTGGAGGTGGTCGTGCAAGGATTGGCTGTGAACAATCTTTGAGCCACTGTAAATTGAGTTGGGGATCTAATTTGGGAAAGGATTGGCTGTCGGTGGAATTTCTAGGGCGGGTGAGCTTGATTGGTCGATTTGGATTGATTCCGGTGTTATTCGGTTGATCGGTATGGTATTCGGAGGATATGGGATTTGGGTGATATTATTTGATCTTGAGGATATTTTTGTAAGTGATGAATTAGGTTAATTGATTTGGAATTAATTGGGCTAAATTAATTGTATGGATATTTGTGGACAAGGATTGGAAATTGGTTTGGGTTAATAGGGTTATGAAGGAAATCGATTAATTATTCGATTTGTCGGTGAATTGTATTTTTGTGCTTGACTATAGTCATGCTTTATGCAGGTTTCGGTCACGAGGCAGGTCCCCAGTCGTGACAATTTGGTTCATTCTTGTGGATATATATTCAGGCGGGTATTTTGACTTAACTTTTAGATTAAGTCAAGTTGATATGCTAGTTAGGATAGCTTACAATAACTTTTTCATGTTTATATGCCTGGTATGCTTTTGGTGCCTACTAGATACATGCATGTGATAGGATATGATTATATTTCCCTGTTTGATTTGGATCATAGTACATGGATTAGGGATATGTACATATTGATTGTACATATTATTCGGATAGGTGTTTGGAGTAGGATTTACATGCTTTAGTATCATGCACCATTTTGCATGATTGCATGCTGGCTGGACGGGGTTCCATTATTGTTGAGCCCGCAGCTAGTTACATGGCCTGCACACACTGTCACTCATGGGTTAGTGGTACATCAGGAGGGTGTGTGCAGTTGCTCTGTCAGGCTCCGCTGGTCCGCTCATGGGTAGCGATGAGGCAGCGTGGTAGCGGGCAGGGATCCCTCTTCTGGTCTATGACACCGGGAGATGAGAGCTTAGCTCCCCCACTATGTTTGGGGTAGGAGGATAGGTGTACTCCGACAGCATCCTGTCCACTCGGTCACTCAGGAGCAGTGATGGCAGAGTGCACAGTTGTCATAGCCCTACCCACTCGGCTTCACCATTGCGTGTGAGGCGGTGGTAGCGTCGAGGGTGACCATGTCATTGGCACGGCATGCACTTTGCACGGATTGCATTTGTATTGTGTTTGCTGCATTTTTATTGATGCCTTGGATGTGCATATGATTGTGATGCATACAAAATACATGTTTATATATGGTCAGGACTTTATTACTTCTAGTCAGGCACATGCTCCTATATCAGGGTAGGAGATCTGATCATTTTGTATTTCTTGCTTGCATACCCTATTTATGTGAGATCTCTTGGCATGATATTTTTATTGTTAGCTATACCTTACTTTGCATATCTACTATACATGAGTTCTTTGAACTCACCCGATTGATTCATATCTATTTCGGGATGAAGTCATCGAGAGTACAATCCTTAGGACCCCACTCGTCGTAAATGTTTTATTTTGGATATTTGCTTTATGGTTTGGATATTTTGGTTAGAGGACATGTATAGGTTTGGAGATTGATTTTGTATTTGGATTTTTGGTGTCCGTATGGACCTTATTCGGATTTTGGTTTAATTGGATTTTAGTGAGTATTCCTGCCCAGATGGCAGAAGGGGTAAGTTGATTTATGGTAGACTGTTTATCATTTATTTTGGTTGATGGCCTGAGGCCAAATTATATAACTGCGTATGAGTTTGGATTCCGGTCGTGTTGACCGATGTATAGTGGCCGTGTAGGCCTTGTATGTAAATTGGGATTGTCACCCGTATAGGGGAGATGCTGTCGGATTTTCGTCTGGCGGGGTCTCCTTCGGGGCGTGACTGGGATCACTTGGTTACCAGGATTCATAAACTTTAGTACTTAGCCTGGAGGTCTAGAGTTCGAATCCTGGGGAAGGCAAAAACTCACTTCCAGGGGTGGGAAGACCAGGTGAGTAACGACGAGCCAACAGGGGCGACGGTCGTCGACCAATAGGGGTCGCCGATTTCCGCCAATAGGGGCCCAGTCGTTACAACTCAAGACTTGGACTTTCCATGCCAAGTGTCCCACTTGGACTTTTCCATCATATGGTTAACCCCATGTCAATCACATAGTCAACCCATTGTCAAACAATGGTCAATTCATCGTTAAACATCAAAACACCAATATCAAAATACTACTCGAGTCAAACTCGAGTCTGGTTAATCGTGACCTGGGTCGATTGCACCAACAATCTCCCCCTTTTTGATGTTTGATAAAAACCAAACACCTTTGAGTTAGAACACTAACTCAATCCAATTGTCCAAATTGGGAATTCTTACATTCTTCCATTAATTCTCACTAATTATCCCACATACATTCTCCCCCTTTTTGACATACAACAAAAAGGCTTTCTCCAGGGGTATCAATGTCTCATATCCAAATGAGATCTTACGGTCTCTCCCTTGGTCCAAAAACATCTAGGATGTCTTCACTCTTCCTAGTGATAAATCTCATATCACTAAAGAGAGACAATCCTCACTTCTCCAAATTCTCCAAATTCTCCCCCCTTTTGAGGAAGAACACATCCATCATCCCATGATGGAAAACCTCCCCCCTAAGGCTTGCTTCCCCTTGACCATTACACCAACAATGTCCTTGGAGAGTCCCTAAGCCTATAGGAACACTAACAAATCGAATTTAAAGGAAAAGATTCAACATTGAACTTTCACCTCCCTTAAAATTCGATACACACCCTAAACAATTCTCTTAATCCATATCTAATGGATTTTCACCCTTTCAATACTTTCCAAAGTATATTCTAGGGTTAGGAGCAGTTAGGAAACCTAGACATAGTTGAACATGGGCTAAACCAACCTTGTTTACCAGAAATCAACACTGACAATCGAATCTCTCAACTACCAGTCGACTGCACTTGACGTCAGTCGACTGTCATCCAAGGCAGTCGACTAATTTCTACACTGTGCAGAAATTAGAAATTAGAAATGAATTTTGAAAATACATAAGTAATTATATATACTTCGAAAAATCATGGAAATTCATATGTATAATACTTATAACAATCAGTATGGGTGAAAAATATTTGAAAAATAAATTACCCATTAAATATTGAGATTGATACAAAATTCAAAACCATTGATAACTTTAATGTTTTTGACCTATTTGTATCAACTTCTTCAATGGTGACTTCTATCAAAAGATAGACTACACCAAGGTTTTTCAAAATGATTTTAAAATGTTTTTTAAAACCTTATATTGAACCATGATCTATGGGTTTAATGCACATGACTTGTACATAAGTTTTCCTCATGATTCATCTATGATATAAGATGAGTTTGAGTTCATCTGGATGCAACAACTATGCACCTTGAGCTTAACTCATTTACTAGTATCTCACATGTGTCTAGGGTGTATCAATACACACACATGTCAATTTGATGTGAGATGTGAGTTTTGTTCATCCTAAACTAAGGTCTCATGTATTTTTTCTAGGCAACACTATTTGATTCCCTTATACATGAGACTTCAAATCATGTCATTATCCTAACAAAAATTTTAATTAGTCCTGAATGCACGAATGATGATTATGGCATAAATGATAACATAAATAAAAATATGTCCCAATAATCATGACGTCATGGCATATGATTAAATCTAAATATACATGACATAAAAAAAATAAACCCTAAGCATGATCATGACATTTTATATGATAAAAGTAAGAATGATGTCATGACATGTTATATGACAATCAAGACATGACAAATAAAATGTAGAGGTATAAGAATACCTAAATTTTAGCATTAATTGTCATTTGTTATGATTAAATTCATTTTGCCATATTTCTACTTATCTCCCAAATGTGCCAAAAACTCAAAATGACACACAATGACCTTTAAACCTTACTTGTGCCAATTTGATTGATTTTTCAACTTCCATGAATTATATTGGCACATCCTAAAATTTTTTAGGATTAAATTTAACTTCATTTCCAAGGTGTCACACACATAACCTTGAAAATATCCTAAAGTGTCAACTTTTCGATGGTTGGGTTAACTACCCATCCATTCAAGGTTGACACAACCTAACCCACTTAGCATGAATCATTCACTCTCCTAGGAACCCAATACCTATTGATGCTCCTGTTGGTGCAATCGACCCAGGTTGACTCGAGTTTGACTCGAGCAGTACCTTGATAGTATTTTGATGATGGACAAAACTCATGACATGGGATTGTCATGGGAAAGTCCAACATGGGGTTGGCATGGAAAATCCAAGCATGGAGCTTTGTGTGGAAGTCCAAGGGGGAAGCCTTGGCATGGGAAAGTCCAAAGCATTGCGAAGCCGTGCGCTTGGTGCTTGGTGAGAAATGCATTGCGAAGCCGTGCGCTTGGTGCATTTGGGAAGTCTTGAGGACTTGGTAAGTTCACTAGGCTCGGGGTCCTTGAGTCGGTGAAGGATGACATTGCGAAGTCGTGCGCTTGGTGCATCCGAGGGACCACCGGACGGGGAGCGAATGGAGTGAGCCCAAGGGGAAGCATACTTCTAGGGTATGAGACGCGAAGGATGGCGTTGCGAAGTCGTGCGCTTGGCGCATCCGAGGGACGTAGGCCGAGGGAAGAGAGCTTCGGTGGGAAACTCCATGAGGGATAAGGTGGACTTGGCCAAGTGGCTAAGACTGAGTGTCGGAGGCTCAAATTTGATGTTTGAGGGTTTACCCGATGGTCAGATGCTCAAACAACTTGGTATTTGAGGTTTTGCCCGACGTCAGTCGACTGGCATAGGTGCCAGTTCGACTAGTCCAAGTCGACTAGGGTTCAACTGGTGTAAGGCTAGGGTTTTGTTGGCGATCATCGCCATGGGTCGAAGTCGATCGATGTCGATGAAAGATTCGACCGCCGAGGATGGCGATGATCGATGGGAGTGTCGCGAGCACGAGCGCTCCGTGAGCCAGGGCGATCGACTACTAGGTCACCCGATCGGTGATGGGCATCATCATTCGACCGGTAGGTGATCCGTTGGAACTTATGCTCGAGCGTGGATCTGGCGTTGTGAGACAACAGCGACTAGGGCGCGATCGGGCCTTTGGCGCGATCGCTAGGCGCGAAAATAGCTCGATGCAGGTTATAAAAGGAGCTCGAGATGGAGGTTTTTGCCAAGGTTTTTGTGGAGCTATTGGAAGGGAATTGCTGCTGCATTCCAGTCCTTCAAGAGCCAATCAAAGCAAGCAACAAACAAGTGATCAAAAGCAATCGGTGAAAAGTGTTTCTTTTGTATTGTATTTGTATTCTTGTTTGTATTTGTATATTACTATTGTAATTGCTTGTGAGAGGTTTCTCCACCTCCGAAGTGTAGTTGAGAAGGAGTTTAGTTAGTGTCGTGCGCATAACTAGAGCTCGGTGAGCTCGCCCATTGAGTAGGAACCATTTGGTTCTGAACCACGTATATCTTATGTTGTGTGATTGTGTATTGTTGTTAGTTTCATTATTATTGTTATTCCGCTGCGCTAACAACAATCGTAGACAAGCAACGCAACGAGAACGAGCGAATTACGACATCCAACGACAAAGGGCTATTCACCTCCCTCTAGCCGGCCGTCCCGATCTCCCAACAGCTCCTTGGGTTTACTAGGTATTTCTTAGGAATAACTTCCCTAGATACCCTCCTAATGACCCTCCTAGGCTTAGAAGCCTTGGTCATTTGGGTCTTACCTAGGTTAACTCTAGGGGTAACTCCCCTTGTAACCTTTTTAGTGGCTTCCCTAAGTTTCCTTAAAACCTTAGCTACTAGGCACACACTTTGGTTAACCTTAGGGATGACTTCCCTATTAACCTTGGTTTTCTTAGACCTAGGTTGTGTTCCATAATTGAATGAAACACTATGGTAGGTCTCTTTGGGCTTAGGTTTGTGACCCAAACCTTTCTTTCCCTTGGGTGGACCTTGCTTCTTAGACCCTAGGTTTTGACTCCTAGATCCTAAATCTTGACCATTTGACCCTTGCATTTTCCTAAGGGTGTTTTCTAATTTCTCAAGTCTTGACCTCAAGACTTGATTTTTCAACTCTAATTGCCCAATCTTTGAATTTTCATTTAGTCTTTGGGTGTGGTTCTTCATTTTAGACATATGTCTATCCTTCCTAGGGTTAATGCCTAGGTGATCCTCTACCTTCCTAATTGATTCCTTAGGTAGAATTGTTTTAGGGGTATTAGTTCCAAATTTCTCCTTAGTTGTAAAATTACAACTCTTAGCACCTAAATAATGGAATTTATTATTTATAGCATGCTTCTTATGATTATGCACAATTGCAATAGTATTGAAGGCATGCTTTTTAACATTAAAATTTAAAGGTGCATTATTAAAATATATCTTAGGGTTAACTTTATAAGCTCCCCCTACATGTGTAGCTCCTCCTTGCCCCTTGGTTTGCTTTCTCGCCCTAGGGCATTGACTTCGGTAATATCCCCGTGCTAGCATTTAAAGCACACCACATGCTCCTTGCTCTTACTAGTGGGGACTCTGGCATCCTTTGAATTTTTGCTGACTTTTGGTGTTGACGGCACTTTCTTTACTCTTTTCGGACATTTTCTCTTGTAGTGTCCTTGTTCCCTACACTCAAAGCATACAATATGATTTTTATTTTTAATTGAAATGCTCGAGTTACCTAGGTCGATGGTGGAATTTTGAGTTTCTTCATCTTCTCGACCGGAGGTAGATGGTTCCTCTTGAGTTTGCTCCGGTGTAGAAGATTGCCTCTGTCACGCCCTGAGAGTATGCCAAGCTCGAAAATTGGACAGCACCGTCCCTGTACATGATACAATTCCCTGTTGATACAAAGTCTTCCGACCACAACCACACAACATATAGAAGTATATAACCAAAGTCACAGCGGAATACACCAACAATAATAAAAATACAAAGACTCAAATACATGTGTATCGGTACGACTTTGACACAACAAGAAAACATGATCGAAACCAAATACATAACAACATAATCGATTACAAAACAACGGAAAAAATATAGGACAAAAATCCAAAACATACAATCCAAAATATACAACACCAATATGGATTTCAATCCAAATACTCAAGGTGAGATGAGATCAACTAGCGATGCTCCGAGCATCCAAGGAATTTTCTACCTATTACCTGGGCGACAAGAAACCTCAGGGTCTATGGTGGTGAGTATAAAACTCAACGATAATATAAAATGTTGGAGTATTAGGAATACAATCAAAGTCTCACATTGGTAAGACATGGAAAAGATCATATGCTTATAAGATGAAAAGATATCTCCATTGGTATGAGGCCTTGGGGGAGGGGGTGGTGAATAGCCCTTCGTGTACATAGATGAAATTCGTTCTTAATCGCTCGTCTACAAACACTATTAGCGCAAGAGGAATATGCTAATATAAACAATAAAGATAAATGCAACGAAAGAATAGAGGGCACAAACGCTAACACCACAATGTAACATGGTTCACGGCCTCGCCGCTAATCCACGATCCGATTCGTCCAAGGTGAATCACGCCTCAAGGTTTCCACTATTCTCTCCTTTGCACCAAGCTAGGTGGAGGTAACCTTTTACACAAAAATCACTCTTCTTACAATAGAATGAAGATTAGCACAAGTAGAAGAGTGGAAAACGTTTAGGGCACTTTGGGAGTTGTTAGGAGTTCAAGCATTAGCCTCCCAAAAGCCCTCACCCCTTCTCTTTATAGAGAAAGGGGATGTCTTCCCGTTAACACAACGGCAGTCGACTGATGCAGACTCCAACGACTACTGACCAGACCGGATTTGCGGGATCCGCGGCCATTTCTCCAACAGTCGGATGATCAGTCAACTGATGCTTTCATCAGTCGACTGATGTCGACTTCCAGTGAGTGACCCGCGAGCTCGACTAGCTTCTGTGCCCATGCACAATGCTATCAATCGACTGCTCCCATTCAGAAGTCGACTGATGTTGACTTGACTCATCAGCCACACCAGTCGATCGCCGATCGACTTGGAGCAGTCGACTGCCATGACATGGCAGTCGACTGGTGCAGAGTAAAACTCAAACCTTACATCTGTTTGAGCTTTCGACGGTCAGGTAAACCTCAACCCTTGTGGTCGAGCCTCCGACACTCAGCCATTCGGCCAAGTTCACCTAATGAGCTATTTACAATTCACTCATTCTCTCATCTCACTCGAATTCCCTCGCCAAAGCTCTCCTCGTTCACGACCACGTCCCTCGGCAGCATCAAGCGCACGGCTCTGCAATGCTCCTTCGCGTCTCTTGCCCTCGAAGTCTGCTTCCTTGGCTTCGCTTCAAGTTATCTCATCCAGCGGTCCCTCAGATGCATCAAGCACACGGCTCTGTAATGCTCCTTCACCGACTCAAGCACGAGGTTGTGAGTGGTGACACTTGTCAAACTCCATGTGCGAATTACTAAGTCCTGCAAGACTCCAACGCACATATCAAATCCAATCATCCTAACTTAAACCCTTTGCCACACACATCAAAACCATATCACATGGGTTGATTGCCCTTACAATCTCTCCCTTTTTGATGTGTGGCAATCCGTTTAAGTTAGGTAAACAAATAACAATAAGCATAAGCAAGGAAAGCATGTAAGTAAAAACATTAGTATAACAACTCCCCCTTAAACATGGAACTCCCCCTTAAGACATGTTAAATTTTCCCTTTTAGCATGATTAACTTAAACTTTTCTATTTCTCCCCCTTTGATGTAAGTAATATATGAGAGATGTCCTAAGGCAATCTCCTTATGTATGAACCATTTATATGATAAATGAAGATTCACTATTTGAGTATACATGTTTCATGTATTTGATTGGATCTTAAACTCATTTACTGAATGTCCACGATGCGATTCACAGAATGAGAGAATTTGTGATTGGATCACAACTAGTGAGTATCTCTACATGTGTAATTGTGATGTATCGAAATTATCCCTAGTCGATGAATTGATGGATTTGGACACCATCAATTCTGTCGAGACTAGCACGAGGTATACTCCTTGGTGTATCCAAGCAGCTGATTCTCACTGGCTGGAGACATTGTGATGTCCGGAGTTAATCGTGGATGCTAGTTATGGTAACTAGTTCATTGGAGTGACCAGCTGTAAGACTTTATATGGTTCTCTGCATATATAGATATGTCAATGAAGTTCTTACTGTGGCTTAAGTGCGATGTTCCTTTGACTTGCGGTATTCAAGTCATCTTGATCATGGAGACTTATGCTTTGACATCTTAAGCAAACATCTCTAAGGAGATGTGGACCCGGGATGATTGGGTATAAGTCGAAGTGATCGAAGGTGTTTGAATAGCCTATAAAGGATTCACCACTCCTTGTGAGGAGATGTATACCCATGGCCTCTCGTCGGATTGTTACTAAAGTCTTTGGCCAAAGCATTACATGTTTAGAGTAAGGTACTCTTCGATACATGTGGAGTAACTAGAATCCGTAGGACGAGGAAATGATACTTGGGCTAGGTGTGACGTAGTCAGCCTAGTGGGGACTGACACAATAGACCATGTCCTTAACCAAGTGGGTATAAGATGAGTGAAGGGAATGGGGCACGAATCATTCGAGCTGCTGAAGGGTTTCAGAAATAGTTCTGGATCAACCGTTGATCTTTTCGGTTAATTGGGGATCATGATGTACTACTAGGTGCCACTCATGATCGTTCTATAATTAATGGTTAATTATAGACGGCCAACATAAACCGAGAACCTATTTGGTCACACGCAACGAGCGTAATCCAAAGGATTTAAAACGAGCTTGAGAATGGGATTCTCAGACCGAGAGAAACTAGGTTTGGTTGGACCAAACATAAAGCGAGCATGAAATCGTTTCAGTCGCAATGGAAGCGTGGATGGGTCGTGTCTTATGAAGACATAATGGATGAACCAAAATGGTTTGGTTCTAATCCAATGGAGGAGAATAAACCAAAGGGTTTGGTTTATTTTAAACGAATGAACCAAAAGTTGGTTCGGTTCATTTTAACTTAAAATAAACCATCATGGTTTGGTTTATTTTAACTTATCTTAATGGAGCAGGTTAACGGGCCTAATGGTTATGATCAAATAACCATTAAGAGAATTAGTTCTCTATAAAAGAGGACTTAATGGATAATTAAGCCCTAATCCAAAAACCCTAGCCTCAAGAGTTGTCGCCCACCCCTTGAAGGATTCGGCGCCAACCCTAGGCTGCCGCCCCTCTCCTCCTCCAACCGGCGTCCAGAAGGAGCCTTCCTTCCCCCTCGCCGGCGTCGAGCTGCTGCCGGTTGGTGCTCCGGTGATCTTCCTTGGGTGTGGCGATAAGGTGAGCACTTGACTTCCTTGTTTTGGTCGGCGCTTACTCCTCCACCAAGCTGTCCAGTTTTCTGGACAGCTTCTTCTCCTCTCGTCGGAGCATCATTTGGACGGCGGTTAGAGCTCCGACAGTGGCTAACTTACCGGGGATTCGATCTCCGATAATCCTCTGAGGTGGAGGATGAAGGATTCGTCAATTGGTTGACGAATACCTCTCCGGAGAAGCGAGTTTTGAGAACTCGTATTAGGATCCGAATTTGGATTCGGATCGTGATCATCTCTCGATCACGTCATCTTCAACACGAGGCTAGTAACCCGTACGAAGACGAAGCTCGTGGCTTAGCGAAGTCATCCCGAGGAACTCGGCGTGGATACGGATAGAGACGATTCTAGCGAGGATCGCTCCGCTGATGCCGTTTCCCGCTACACGCCATAAAAAGGTATAACGAGATAAATTTCTTTATTGCAAATTTAAATTTACGGTTATGTCTACACTTGTTGTAATATGCATGCGTGTTGTGTGTTGTAATAAATGTAGATTTATTATTTTATTGCTTCACTGTGTTCATGTTTACGTAAACATGATCAACAACACACACGCCATGCAAGGTTTAAACCCAACAAAGGGTATCAGAGCCCAGTTGTGTTTCACATAATCGTAAAAATGGTTTTAGATAGTCATAATGTATTTCTGGAAATTTTCTAATTTTGGAAATTTAGAAGTATTTATGGAAATTTTTCAATTTTGGAAAGTCTAGAAGTATTTATGGAAATCTTCCACTTTTGAAAGTTGGAAGTATTTATGGAAATTGATATTTTCCATAAATAAAATATTTGATTAGATTCTGAAATTTGTTTCCTAATTTAATCATGATTTGATTTGGGAAATCAAATCTTAAAATATTTTATTTCCATAAGTAGTTTTAATGATTTAGGAAATTGGTTTCCTAAATAGATTTTCCTTAATCAAATAATTCCATGAATAAAATATGTGATTAGATTTGGAAATTTGTTTCCTAATTTAATTATGATTTGATTTGGAGAATCAAATCTTAAACATATTTTATTTCCATAAATAGTTATGACATATAAGGAAATATATACATGACATAATTGTATGTTATGTAATTGCATTAGATGCATAACATTATGCCATGCGTGTCGTGACATGTAGATGTATGCCATGTATGTCATGCCATGTAGATAATAGTTATTTACATGCAAAGAGGATGAGACATAAAAACCCTTAAACAATATTAAAGCCTACACCTTCCATTAATATGGTTAGAACCAGAGTTCCGTTTCTTGTTTGGGTTGTTGGACTCTCTCCAAGCCCGGCTCGAACTCCAACATGTTCAAACCATGGAATAGTTTAATACTAATATGGTAAGAGTCAGAGGTCAATCGTTAGCTTTGGTTGTTGGACTCTCTCCAAGCTGGGCTAATTGGTTGAATGCGCTCTAACCATATTAAAACTATTTCCCGATTAATGGGTTGGCTTTAACCTGGAGCATCGGCTTGTTGGACTCTCTCCAAGGCCGATGTAAAGGGAGGTGAAGTTGGGTGCTATGCATATGATGCATACTTGTTAATGTGTTAACAACCCGATGTATGTGTGAACATTCAATTAGTTAATAGCACATTGTGATAGTTGCATATACGTGATATGCAATCGGTATAGACGATACCTACCGTCGTAGTTATGAATGGCTTGTTGGACTCTCTCCAAGGTTGTTCATAACTATGATGGATATCAGCCCATTCGGAGATGGACCTACGATCTCCAAGTGATTTTGGGGTTTTGAAATTGAAAAATGAATGGGATTTATAAATGTATATTGATGCATTTTAAAATCATTTTCTCATATATGCTCGCTTTGTATTTCTAGGTCAATAAATTGATCATGACGCTTTGAATTTGCTCCATTTTGGATTCGAATAAATTGATCGGGCCTAACTTCTTGATGGGCTTAGAAACTTGAGAATTGTTCTCAAGGTGGAAAAGCTTGCAAATGTTCTCAAGCCGCCTCTCTTCCCGCTTCGTTCTAGTGACAATGCAACTCGACCAATTGTTGGCCAATCAGAAACATGTGAATGATTCTGAAATGGTGAGTTGCATCATGCTAGCCGCGATGGAACCCAAGCTACGAAAGCAGCATGAGCATATGGATGCTCATATCGTAGTCCTTCATCTTTGTGAGTTGGTTGATGAGCAAGTGAGATTCGAAAGGTTCGAAGTCTCAAAGTTCCTCTTCACCTCTGAGATGCTAGAAGGTTCATCTGTGGTACTGCTCAATATGCTGAAGACTGTGGAGTCTTCTGAGAAGCATGAGCAGGGGACGGTGCTGTTAGTTGATTCCTCGAAGAAAGGTTCTAAGAGGAAGTCAAAGGAACAGCAGAAGGGAAAGAAGAGAAGGGCTAAGAAGGTAGAACTAGCACAAAAGGAAACTTGTCATCATTATGGCAAGGAGAGTCATTTGCGAAGAAAGTGCAAGATTTATCTTGAGTCCGTGAAGAAGGATAAGGCATCGGATGCCCCATCTTCTTCAGAAATCTTCTTTATTGATTGTCATTCTATTTCCTCAGACACTTGGGTATTTGATACTGGGTGTGGCTCACATATATGTAATGACATACATGGGATAAGGAATAGAAGAAGACTCGTCAAGGGGAGAGTCAAATTTACGTGTTGGGAATGGAGCAACGGTTGCTGCACTCGCCATCGGAACGTATTTGTTGGAACTCCCTATAGGACTTGTCTTAGAACTGGACAATTGCTTTTATGTTCCTTCGTTGATAAAGAACATCATTTCTATTTCTTGTTTAAATAGAAATGGGTACCATTTGACTTTTAGTAACAATTGTTGTTACATAACTTTGAATGGAGTTCTTTATGGACCGAACTTTAAGCAATGGTGTTTATACGTTGGATGTATCCAGTGATATTTTCAATATCGAAGCGAGCAACAAGCGTGCTCGAAAGGATAATCAAATAGACTCCTATATGTGGCATTGTCGTCTTGGCCATATAAGCAAGAAACGCATGTCCGAATTACACCGATGTGGAATTCTGGAATCGTTTGAATTGGATTCATACGATACATGCGAATCATGCTTAAAAGGCAAGATGACTAAGTTACCTTTACCGGAAAGGGTGAACGCAGTGGGAGAGTTACTAGGTCTAATACATACTGATGTATGTGGACCTATGTCAACTCAAGCATTAGGAGGCTATAGCTACTTCATTACCTTCACCGATGATCACTACGGTTTGGGTATGTGTTCTTGATGAAACACAAGTCTGAAGCCTTTGAAAGGTTCAAAGAATTCAGAAATGAAGTAGAGAAACAACATGATAAGAGTATTAAAATACTTCGATCGGATCGAGGTGGTGAATACTTAAGTCAAGAGTTTCTTGATTATCTAAGAGACAATGTTATATTGTCTCAATGGACTCCGCCATATATACACCACAAAGATAATGGTGTATCCGAGAGGCGAATCGACCTTGTTGACATGGTCGTCAATGATGAATCATGCGACTCTTCCCAAGTCCTTTTGGGGCTATGCACTTGCATTGCTTTACTTGTTAAAGAATGTCTACTAAGGTAGTCTCAACTACTCCATATGAGATATGGAATGGTAAGAAACCTCATGTATCTTACTTGAAGATATGGGGTTGTCTCCGCTTATGTGAAATGATCAGACGCATAAATTGGATGCTAAGTCCGATAAATGTCTATTTATTGGATACCCTAAGGAAACAAGGGGTTACCAATTCTATCATCTGTGGAACAAAAGGTGTTTGTTTCAAGGCATCTGGTTTCTAGAGAAAGAGTTTCTCTACAAGAAAACAGTGGGAGTGTCGCCGAGCTTGAGGAGGCTCGAGAGACTCAAATAGACATTGATGAGATAGTGAAGCACAACCGACAACTCATAGTGATGAGCAATCGGTGGACCTTATTGTAACACCACATCTTCAGAGATCCGTAGAACACAATATTCACGAGATATGGATTTCTTGTAAGTGAATCGAATGACGTGTTACTCATTGATGATGAGGAGCCTACCAGTTATGAAGAAGTGCTGACAAGTTCAGAAAGGGATAAATGGCTTGGTGCCATGAAGTCGGAAATGGATTCCATGTATGAAAACCAAGTTTGGAACTTGGTTAACACACCTGAAGGCATAAAGCCTATAGGGTGCAAGTGGGTTTTCAAGAAGAAAACCGACATGGATGGTAATGTGATTACCTATAAGGCTAGATTGGTGGCGAAAGGATATCGTCAAAATCAAGGTGTTGATTATGACGAAACCTATTCGCCTGTAGCTATGCTTAAATCCATTCGGATGCTCCTGGCCATAGCGGCTCATTATGATTATGAGATATGGCAGATGGATGTGAAAATAGCTTTCCTTAATGGAAACCTGCTCGAGGACGTGTATATGATACAACCTGAGGGTTTCACATCGGTTGATAAAACCAAGGTATGCAAATTACGACGGTCCATTTATGGATTAAAGCAAGCATCCAGGAGCTGGAATATCCGTTTTGATGAGACCATCAAAAAGTTTGATTTCTCACAAAATCCAGACGAACCTTGTGTGTACAAGAAGGTTAGTGGGAGTGCAGTCGTGTTCCTAGTATTGTATGTCGATGACATACTACTTATAGGAAACGATATTTCAATCTTCTGATCGGTGAAGGTTTGGTTATCCAAGACATTCTCCATGAAAGACTGGGAGAAGCAACCTACATCCTCGGATTAAGATCTATAGAGATAGATCAAACTGCTTGGTCTTTCGCAGTCTACATATATAGACCGAGTGCTAAAGAGGTTTAGCATGTCGGAATCCAAGAAAGGTTTCCTACCCATCAGGCATGGGGTACACCTTTCGAAGTCTATGTGTCCGCGCACAGAAGACGAGAGGATTTTCATGAGTAAGATTCCCTATGCATCCGCAATAGGATCTATCATGTATGCTATGTTATGTACGAGGCCCGATGTATCGTATGCTCTGAGTGTCATGAGCAAATACCAGTCTGATCCAGGAATGGATCATTGGGTGACTGTTAAGACGATCCTTAAGTACTTAAGAAGAACTAAGGATACGTTCCTAATATATGGAGAAGGGTACATGGTGATACGTGGGTATACGGATGCCAGCTCCAGACAGACAAGGATGATTCCATGTCTTTGTCTGGGTATGTATTCACCTGGAATGGAGGCGCAATAAGTTGGAAAGGTTCCAAGCTTGACACTATAGCGGATTCTGCCACTAAGGCAGAATACATTGCATCTATGGAAGCAGCAAAGGAAGCGGTTTGGATCAAGAAGTTCATCTCTGAACTTGATGTGGTCTCATCAATGATCCAAACATGTGCTTCGCCGCTATCATCTTAACAGAGAGATCATCAGTAGGAACGAAATACAAATCGAGAAAATTCCCACTGAAAGGAACTTAGCGGATCCCTTGACTAAGGCATTACCTCAAAATAAGTTTGAGGGTCATGTTCGAGCTTATGGTATTGGATACCATAGCGATTGACATTAGGCCAAGTGGGAGTTTGTAAGTAATATATGAGAGATGTCCTAAGGCAATCGCCTTATGTATGAACCATTTATATGATAAATGAAGATTCACTATTTGAGTATACATGTTTCATGTATTTGATTGGATCTTAAACTCATTTACTGAATGTCCACGATGCGATTCACAAAGATGAGAGAATTTGTGATTGGATCACAACTAGTGAGTATCTCTACATGTGTAATTGTGATGTATCGAATTATCCTAGTCGATGAATTGATGGATTTGGACACCATCAATTGCCGAGACTAGCACGAGGTATACTCCTTAGTGTATCAAGCGGTGATTCTCCTTGTTTGGAGACATAGTGATGTCGGAGTTAATCGTGGATGCTAGTTATGGTAACTAGTTCATTGGAGTGACGGTATATAAGACTTCATATGGTTCTCTGCATATATAGATATGTCAATGAAGTTCTTACTGTGGCTTAAGTGCGATGTTCCTTTGACTTGCGGTATTCAAGTCATCTTGATCATGGAGACTTATGCTTTGACATCTTAAGCAAACATCTCTAAGGAGATGTGGACCCGGGATGATTGGGTATAAGTCGAAGTGATCGAAGGTGTTTGAATAGCCTATAAAGGATTCACCACTCCTTGCGAGAGATGTATACCCATGGCCTCGTCGGATTGTTACTAAAGTCTTTGGCCAAAGCATTACATGTTTAGAGTAAGGTACTCTTCGATACATGTGGAGTAACTAGAATCCGTAGGACGAGGAAATGATACTTGGGCTAGGTGTGACGTAGTCAGCCTAGTGGGGACTGACACAATAGACCATGTCCTGACCAAGTGGGTATAAGATGAGTGAAGGGAATGGGGCACGATTCATTCGAGCTACTGAAGGGTTTCAGAAATAGTTCTGGATCAACCGTTGATCTTTTCGGTTAATTGGGGATCATGATGTACTACTAGGTGTCACTCATGATCGTTCTATAATTAATGGTTAATTATAGGCGGCCAACATAAGCGAGAACCTATTTGGTCACCGCAGCGTAATGGCGTAATCCAAAGGATTTAAAGCGAGCTTGAGAATGGGATTCTCGGGGAGAAACTAGGTTTGGTTGGACCAAACATAAGCGAGCATGAAATCGTTTGATCGCAATGGAGCGTGGATGGGCGTGTCTTATGAAGACATAATGGATGAACCAAAATGGTTTGGTTCTAATCCAATGGAGGAGAATAAACCAAAGGGTTTGGTTTATTTTAAGCGAATGAACCAAAAGTTGGTTGGTTCATTTAACTTAAAATAAACCATCATGGTTTGGTTTATTTTAACTTATCTTAATGGAGGCGGGTTACGGGCCTAATGGTTATGATCAAATAACCATTAAGAGAATTAGTTCTCTATAAAGAGGACTTAATGGATAATTAAGCCCTAATCCAAAAACCCTAGCCTCAAGAGTTGCGCCCACCCTTGAAGGATTGGCGCCAACCCTAGTGCCGCCCTCTCCTCCTCAACCGGCGTCCAAAAGGAGCCTTCCTTTCCCTCGCGTCGAGCTGCTGCCGGTTGGTGCTCCGGTGATCTTCCTTGGGTGTGGCGATAAGGTGAGCACTCGGCTTCCTTGTTTTGGCCGGCGCCTACTCCTCCACCAAGCTGTCCAGTTTTCTGGACAGCTTCTTCTCCTCTCGTCGGAGCGTCATTTGGACGGCGGTTAGAGCTCCGAAAGCGGCTAACTTACCGGGGATTCGATCTCCGATAATCCTCTGAGGTGGAGGACGAAGGATTCGTCAATTGGTTGACAAATACTTCTCCGGAGAAGCGAGTTTTGAGAACTCGTATTAGGATCCGAATTTGGATTCGGATCGTGATCATCTCTCGATCACGTCGTCTTCAACACGAGGCTAGTAACCCGTACGAAGATGAAGCTCGTGGCTTAGCGAAGTCATCCCGAGGAACTCGGCGTGGATACGGATAGAGACGATTCTAGCGAGGATCGTTCCGGTTGATGTCGTTCCCGCTACACGTCATACGAAAGGTATAACGTAGATAAATTTCCTTTTATTGCAAATTTAAATTTACGGTTATGTCTACACTTGTTGTAATATGCATGCGTGTGTTGTGTGTGTTGTAATAAATGTAGATTTATTATTTTTATTGCTTCCGCTGTGTTCATGTTTACGAAACATGATCGAACACACACACGTCGCGGTGCCGGAAACCCAACATTTGACACCATCAAAAACATTTTCCAAATGTTATAATCCACATGGCATCATCTCTAAGAAGGAAAAATACCAAAAACTAAACAAAACTTGGTAAAATCAGGTTACTATGCTCGTGCACAGTACATCAGTCGACTGGTTTAGACTACCAATCGATTGGCACGCAAAATACAGGTTTTCTGATTTTTCTGGATGAAATTCAGAAAAGCATTAGAAATTCCAAAAAAATCAAAAAATCGTGAAATTTTGAAAACACATTTCTTTTAAAGTCCTTTATAAGTGAAAAATGAGTTTTCATGAAAATTACTTATATTTTCAATGATTTACCAAAAATCCAAAAGTTTCAAAAGCAACTAGTTTTTGATCAAATTTGTATCAATGTTAACACCTAGTTTTGCTTTAGTTTGTTTCAAAACATGAAAGCATAGATTTTAAAGTAAGAAATTATTTTGAAAACATATGAAATATCCAATCTTTTTTTTTTTATATACATCAGGTATCAGGTACGATTTCTCTTCCCTACTAATCCTGATGGCTGACCGGCCCTGCCCCACGGCCTTCAACTAGAGTCCCCACCGGTCAACGACGGTAAATCAGGGTGACGCGTGGTCCGACATGTTAGGACCCATGCTGCCCAGGTGGCCAACCACGCTGGGATGAGGGGGCAGCGTGCACCTCCACTCGCTCAGCGCGCGCAGCCAGGGCGGAATCGACCCCTGGATGCGTAGAGGGGAACTTCGTGCCTTACCAACACGTCGTCGCCCTGGGGGCATGAAATATCCAATCATGATCTTTGGGCAATATGTCTATGAATTAAACATAAGTCTTCCCCATGATTGGTCTATTATTGCTATTTTGATACTTAAAATGACCATCTAAATGCCATAGGCATTAGTGGACCATTTGTATCATCTTATCATCTCACCCATACTATGTTTTCAATCAAGGTTATCCTTATGGTGAATGTGAGATGTTCCTAAAGGTATTTATGTACTTAACCTTCAATTTCATGCAATTCTACCCATAGTTAAGTATCATCCTAACATACCACATGATCATAAATATATATATGAATTAATTTCACATTATGATCATGAACCAAATATATTAAACAAATTGTGATCATGCATTGGTATAAAATGATGATAAAGAATTCAAGTATTACCAAAAACATGATTTAAACCCTATTGCCCATGAATATATATTAAATGTCAAGATCATAAATCATGATTGCAAACATATATAGCAATTACATTAACTATCATGATTTAAGTATTATTATCAATTTATGGGCACATTATCATCACCCAACACTATTTCAAAAATTTGTCCCGCCATCCTAAGTCAACTAATTAACATGATATAGGTAAAGTCCACATGGTTGACTAACCTAGGGTTTTCCTAACCCTTAAGGATGGATTTAGGAATCCAATACAAGTTCTTTTCTATGGGGTTCACTAAATATTCCTTAGGGATCCATTTTCTAGCAATTGTCTTATTTTTGCTTTGACCCCTAGCAATCAAACATTTATAGGTCTTTTCATTAATTTTTCCCTTATATCCTAGGCCTTTCTTATTGAAGCTTGCCCTTTGGCTCCCTATGATCATGTTAAGGGTGTTGGAGCCAATTGTGAATTTTTCTAGGGTCTTAGTCAAATGGTCTACCTTTTCCCTTAAAGCCCTATTTTCCTCAATGCATGCATCATTAACATCCAAAGGCATATAGTTATCATGTGAGAATGCATCATCATTATTAACATTTAAACATGCTTGTTCTAATTTATTTTCTAGATCCTTAATTTTATCAAGCATACATTTGTTCTTTTTCTTAGCCCTAAATAAATCCTTAGTAAGGCTAGAAATCATGAAAACTATTTTATTGGGTGAGAGATTCGTTACCATAGTCTCCATGTCTTCTTCTTCTTCGGATGAGAATGAGGATGGTGATGAGCCTCCCCCTTCACTAGAGCTCTCCTCACTTGTGCTTGATCTTTCTTGTTCGGAGGAGGAGGTGTCTAGATCATCAAACGCCATCAATGCAAGGTTTGTGACAAAAGCATTTTCTTCCTCCGATGATGATGATGAGGAGGAAGGATCATCCCAAGTCCTTGCTTTGAGTGCTTTTGTCTTCCCTTTCTCCTTGGCTTTCTTCTCTTCTTCCTTCTTCTTGCTCCCCTTTTTCTTCTTTTCTTCTTTCTTCCTCCTCTCTTCTTTGCTCTTGTTCAAGAGGGGACAATTATCCCTTATGTGTCCCTCTCCTTGGCAATTATAGCAAATTATCTTTCCCCTTGATCTTCTTCTCCTATCATTAGATTTATTAAATTTAAAATTCTTCGAAGCACGTCTTACCTTCCTTACCATGTATGCTTCTTCCGTGCTATCCATGGAGGAGGAGGAGGTTTCATC
Organism: Wurfbainia villosa; assembly: GCA_025175895.1. Lineage (NCBI taxonomy): Eukaryota > Viridiplantae > Streptophyta > Magnoliopsida > Zingiberales > Zingiberaceae > Wurfbainia > Wurfbainia villosa. The sequence goes on from CM045996.1 coordinate 83,810,507, forward strand.
GGATGAGGAGGGAGACTCCAACTTCTTCTTCCCCTTGTTGGCTATTAAGGCTACTCCTCTTGATGGTTGAAGTCTTGGCTCTTCTACTACTCCTTCAAGCCTTGTTTCGTGTAGCTCCATGGTGGAGAAGAATTCCTCCAAGGTGCTAACTTCTAGGTTCTTGGAGATGTAGAAAGAATCCACCATTGAGCTCCATCTTGAGGACCAGGGAAAGACATCTATAGCCTTCATTACCATATCTCAATTGGAAAGCTTCTCCCCTACACTTATCAAACCAGTTAAAATTTCTTTAAACCTAGAATGTAGAGATTTTACCTTCTCTCCCTTTTCGAGTTTAATGTTGCTTAATTGGGAGCATAGGACATCTCTCCTTGCTAGTTTGGCCTCAGATGTGCCTTCATGAATCTCTATGAGTTTCTCCCACATCTCCTTGGCACTTGCACATTCCCCTATCCGATTCACTTCTTGTTAGGGGAGTACGTTGTAGAGATGGTGCTTTGCCTTTGAGTTCGCCAAGTACTCTTCCCTTTGCCTCTTACTCCACCTTGATTTCTCCAATGGCTCCCCTTCTTCATCCCTAGATATCTCGAAACCGTTTTCCATTATTAATAGAATTTCGAAATCGGTTTCGAAAAATACCTCCATTCGTTTCTTCCACCAAGTGAATTCCCCCTCGAACTTTGGTGGGTGAATGTTGGAGTCGACCTTCCTTGATTGTGCTTGTGGCAGAGGCTCGACTGCAAGGGTTGAGGTTTACTCGACCGCCGGAAGCTCAAACGGATGTAAGGCTTGAGTTTTACCCGGCACCAATCGACTGTCATGTCATGGCAGTCGACTGCTCCAAGTTGATCGGTGATCGACTGGTGTGGCTAATGAGTCAAGTCGACATCAGTCTATTGTTGAATGGGAGCAGTCGACTGATAGCACTGTGCACGGGCACAGAAGCTAGTCGAGCTCGCGGGTCACTCGACTGGAAGTCGACATCAGTCGACTCATGAAAGCATCAGTCGACTGATCATCCGACTATTGGAGAAACGATCGCGAATCTCACGAATCCGGTCTGGTCAGTAGCCGTTGGAGTCGGCATCAGTCGACTGATGAAAGCATCAGTCGATTGTCGCTGTGTTAACGGGAAGAAATCCCCTTTCTCTATAAAGAGAAGGGGTGAGGGCTTTTGGGAGGCTAATGCTTGAACTCCTAACAAGTCTCAAAGTGCCCTAAACGTTTTCCACTCTTCTACTTGTGCTAATCTTCATTCTATTGTAAGAAGAGTGATTTTTGTGTAAAAGGTTACCTCCACCTAGCTTGGTGCAAAGGAGAGAATAGTGGAAAGCTTAAGGCGTGATTCACCTTGGACGAATCGGACCGTGGATTAGCGGCGAGGCGGTGAACCATGTTACATTATGGTGTTAGCGTTTGTGCTCTCTATTCTTTCTTTGCACTTGTCTTTATTGTTTATATTAGCATATTCCACTTGCGCTAATAGTGTTTGTAGATGAGCGATTAAGAACGAATTTCATCTACGTACATGAAGGGCTATTCACCCCCCCCTCTAGCCGGCCAACATCGTTCCAACAATTGATATCAAAGCCATGGTCCATGTCAAGCCATGAACCTCGAACGAAGGAAGTTGAGCTCTCATGTCTAGATCAAGAGAACCAGACACCAGACAGGAAGTCCAGCTCACCTAATGAGCTATTTACAATTCACTCATTCTCTCATCTCACTCGAAGTCCCTCGCCGAAGCTCTCTTCGTTCGCGACCATGTCCCTCGGCAGCATCAAGCGCACGGCTCTGCAATGCTCCTTCGCGTCTCTTGCCCTCGAAGTATACTTCCTTGTCTTCGCTTCAAGTCATCTCATCCGGTGGTCCCTCGGATGCATCAAGTGCACGTCTCTGCAATGCTCCTTCGCCGAGTCAAGCACGAGGTTGTGAGTGGTGACACTTGCCAAACTCCATGTGCGAATTACTAAGTCCTGCAAGACTCCAACGCACATATCAAATCCAATCATCCTAACTTAAACCCTTTGTCACACACATCAAAACCATATCACATGGGTTGATTGCCCTTACATAAAAGATAGTGCATGAGAAAATAACATATGTAGAGCAACAAGTACACAAATGAAGATTACAGCTATACCTAGGGAGATCAACGTACATACAGTCTTAAAGGAAACAACGAAACTATCAGTATAATACTAATCAGTGCATATACCAAACCAACCAATCAATCGTACATAACGTAATGTAAGGTACTGACATACCTAAGAATCTGCAACGATACAACTCATACACCCTGAACACATATACCACACTATAACACATACAACATAAAGGAACAATACTATATCTGTAATCAACACACTACTATATGAACAACATATAAACAAGTACATAAACAAACCTGGTCCATCCTATACCACAACATGATGTTGATCAAACGCGTACAAAGGTTTGATCCACTCGTACACTGTACTCCACACACAACAGTATAGAATATGCAAATAGTATGCAAAATGCTGAAAAAACATATGCAACAAACATAGCTCAAACAAATGCAACATCACAACAAGCATATATAAACTATATCTATATATCCTGATTACACACACACACACATATATATGTAGACACCATCATACATGGCAATGCAAATGCATGGTCATGCCTACACACCCCACTCGCTACCACGACCCCAGTGTTGTCTAGGTGGCTCGACATGACAACTGTCCCGACTCAACAACAACCACTACACTCGAGTGGCCGAGTGGGCAGTATAAATAAGTAGCGATAAGCTAAAGAGCTATAAGCTACACAACGGGGATCCCTGCTACTGGTCACTCCGACTGTCACTACCCATGAGTGGTCGAGTGCCACACACCCAGGACAAACTGCACGCAACTCCAACTACCACCATCAATAGTGGCCTGCACGCAGTGGATGATCGCCCTCACATCGGCCATACTTCAACGGTGGAGGCGGGATCCATAAGGGAGACCAAGTCGCTAGCATGCATATAAATGGAATGAATGTAAAACCACACATACACACATACACAACACTCTCTCCATCCAACAGAGAGTCATACACAATTGACAGTCAACCATGCTAGGTCCTCCAGTCCGTAGCAACCCGCTACCGACAATCAACCATGCTAGGACCTCCGGTCCGTAGCATCACACTATTGACAACCCACACAACCATACACAAATACATGGTCCATAGTGGATATACAACAAAAAGGAATATGAAATGACCATCAACTCTACCTTAAGGACATCACCCACCCCCGGATGATTAATCCTGACGACACAAGTCAAGATTACAACCATACACAACTACGTACATATAGTTAAGCGTCTATAGGTCCACATACCATAGCGTCGGGAATTCATAACAACGATGAACGAAATATAACATCAACAACAGTGCATCTCAAAGTGCAAAGACTAAGTATTAAGCATAGAATAACAGGAGTGGAGTCAAGGTAATGAAGTCATCAATATAAAATCTCATGCACTAAGATTATCAACTACCTGACCAAGGTAGAAATATTACCCACCTGATGTGAAGACTTATATGAAAATATCATTTGTCTTCGCGTCTAAGAATCTATCTCAAATCAACATCCTGTACACAACATAGAACATAATTAAGTTCTATCGTACATTACATAATCGAATCAAACCCCACATCGACTTCGTATCTCAATCCATAAGGTTGATTTAGTTATCCAATTAACCTAATCAACCCTTCACATCCATCCCTATATTTCATCACCAACCAACCACCAGATCAGATATCAAAACAACCAATAGTATACATTTATAAACATTCAAATCTGGACTTACCAAGCCTAGCTTCTTCGACCTAACTTCTCGATCCAATTTGAATCCACTGCTGAACTAGATTTACAAGAAAACTTAATTCCTTTAATCCCCACAACCTGTAAACACAGACAAAAATCATGCTTACACTCAATCTACCAAGCTCAAATTTCACCACATCAACGAAACAAAGGTTTTTACCTAGCAATTGGTTGTGTAATCTGCATAAAATCCACTGCTCGATCACCAATCCAAGCCCACGAACCAACAATCTGAGTTGTTATGGTTCTTCCCGTTCACGATGACAACTCCAGCCGAATACCCCCCTCAAACTCACAGATCATGTGACGAGGAGAGTCTCACTTCAAATCAGAGTTATTGAGGAGCCAAGGAATGCCCAGTTCAAGTAAGGGTGGTGGTGATCTGAACCGAAAATCATTGTGGAGAAACAAACGAAACAGAGGGAGCGATGGCTGTGGTGATCAAGCGGTGAGGCTGGCAACGATGTAGGATGCAACGTCAACAATCAGCAATGGTGATGACATCGCCAGCTGAACTCACTCGAAGGAAAATGACAGTGAGATCAGGACTATCGCAAAAATCAGAAACCCATTGATTACCCCTCTTGAACTCGAAATCTCCTCTTGAGATGTCGTCGATGGCTGGCGTTGTTGTTCACGACCAACGAGGCTCCCTGCGGTGAAGATCTCCGATGGTAGAAGGCTCGAACGACGACGATGGAGCAGTGACCGCTCACGAAAGAGAAGAGACGGCGATAGGGCACGGAGAGAGGATGAGCTACGGTGACGAGTCGAGCTTAGGTGGCAACGAAATTGGGAAGAAGAAAGGAAGGTTGTTGGCGCCCACTACCATTCGGATCGGCGGAGCACGATAAGGAGGCGGTGGCGGCGATGAATCGGGGCTCACGAGGAAGGTTGCGGCCGGCGGAGAAAGAAGAAACGGGGGGAGAAATAATGAGTCAAAAAAATATAAACCTAAGTTTAATAATTATAACTTTGGATAATTAATTCAATTAACTTCCTAATTATTGATAAACCAAATGTTAGGACCTGTACGCCCGCTAGAGGGGGGTGAATAGCGCGTCATTGTTCACTTTACGGAATTTGATCGCGTGTTTATCTACAACACTTGTTATACGCATCGAAAATAATAACAATAAAACAAATACAAAAAGAACACAAGCACAACACCAAATATAATGTGGTTCGGAACCGTATGGTTCATACTCCACGGATTGAGCTCAAATGAGTTCTAGTGATGCACACGTAACCACTAATCAATAACTCCTTCTCGGAACAATCCGGAGTTGGAGAAAACCTCTTACAATAGTTCTTACAACAATAAGAATGAAATACAAGCTATTACAAATGAAATACAACAAAAGAATGCAAAGAAAACTTTACAATCAATCTTTTGGAAGCTTGCTTGTTTGGTTGCTTGAGTTGCACTTGGAGACCTCGAATTGCAGCAGCAAATCGCCCCAAAACTCCCAAGAAACCTTAGCCAAAATCTTCCCTTCGTGCTCCTTTAAAACCTGCAACTCGGGTTGATTTTTGCCTAGCAGTCCACTGATCGAGACCATCAGTCGACGGCTCCTGTAGTCGTTGTCTCACAACAGCATGAGCCACGTTGGGTAAGTTCCAACGAATAGACCATCAGTCGACTGATAATACCCATCAGTCGACTGATCGAGTCATCACTCGACTGTCAAACCCTAATAGTGGACTTGGAAACATTCTGTCCCCGAAAACCCGACCAACGATGATCGGTGATCACGGAGATCGCATTTGCTCAATCATCGATCGACTATTCAATCTTTGCCGGGAGTCACTGCTAGGCCATTTCTGATCGAACTCTAGTCGACTTATATCAATCGACTGACCATAGTCCCAGTCGATTGATACACCTTAAACATGAGGTTTTACCCCAAGTATGGTGCCCCAATACTTGCCAAATCACCCTTAGCCTAGACCTAAGCCTTCTAGCCACCTCCGTCAGCCTCACGCTTATCAGATCTCTCCAAGTCATCCATGACTTGTTCATCCATAGGCTAGCCTTCAGGTGCTTCCATCAGCTATTGTCATGCTAATGTGGTCTACACCACCAAGGTACATTGGGCTTACGGTGCCAAGACTCCCGCTTGGACTTTACGCCGCCAACCTTTGGACTTATGCTGCCAAGACTCCACCCTTGGACTTTACGCCGCCAAATATCACCCTTGGACTTTCCAATTGCCAAGACTCAAGCTTAGACTTTCCTTGCCAAACCATGTTGGACTTTCCATGCCAAGTACACTAGACTTGGACTTTCCCATGACAATGGTCAAACCATCGTCAAACATCAAAGTCATGACCTGGGTCGATTGCACCAACAATCTCCCCAACACATGGTCAAATATCAATGTCAAACATCAAAACACTACTCGAGTCAAACTCGAGTTTGGTCAATCGTGACCTAGGCTGATTGCACTAATAATCTCCCCTTTTTTGATGTTTGACAAAAACCAAACACCTTTGAGTTAGTCCTAAACCCTAACTCAAATTCCTTACCAATTATCTCAAATTGGTAGTTTCACTTTCTCCCCCTTTTTGACATACATTAAAAATGTTCTCTCCAAGGAGGTCAGTGTCTCATATCCCAATGAGATCTTATAATCTCCCCCTTGGTCCAAAAACACCTAGGATGTCTTCACTCTTCCTAGTGATAAGTCCCATATCACTTAAGAGAGGAAATCCTTACTTCTCCAAATTTTCCCAATTCTCCCTCTCATGAGGAAAAATACATCCATCATCTCATGATGGATACCTCCCCCTAATGGTTTGCTCTCCCCCTTGATCATTGCACCAACAATGTCTTTGGAAAGTCCCTAAGCCTTTAGGTACTCTAAACCATCAAAAATAAGGTTAAAAGTTCAACATTGAACTTTCACTCACCTTAAATTGATATACACCCTAAACAACTATCCTAATCCATATCCAATGGATTTTCACCCTTTCTAATGCTTTCCAAAGCATATCCTAGGGTTAGGAGCAGTTAGGGAACCCTAACATAGCTGAAACATGGGCTAAACATCCTTGTTTACCCGAAATCAGCTCTGGCAATCGACTTTGATAGTAATCAGTCGACTGTCCAATACATCAGTCGACTGATAACTGAAATTTCCGAATTTCAATTATCATAAACAAATTTTGGAAATTCATAAGTAATTCTACGTATTTTGAAAAATCATGAAAATTCATACGTACATTACGTATAAGCAATACAATGGGTGAAAAATATATGAAAAATAATTTACCCATAAAATAGTGAAATTGATACAAAGTTCAAAAGTAAAGAAAAACTTCAATGTTTGAGCTCACTTTGTATCAATATCATCAATGGTGATTACTATCAAAAGATAGACTTCACCAAGGTTTTTCAAAATGATTTTAAAATTATTTTAAAACCTTATATTGGATCATGTTCTTTGGGCTCAATGTACATAGCTTGAACATAAGCTTTCCCAATGATCCATCAATAATAAAAGATGAGTTTGAGTTCATCTAGATGCAAAACTATGCACCTTGAACTTAACTCATATCCTAGCATCTCACATGTATCTAGGGTATATCAATACACATACATGTCAATTTGATGTGAGATGTGGGTTTGTTCATCCTAAACTAGGGTCACATGTATTTTTCTAAGGCAACACTACTTGATTCCCTTATACATGGGACTTCAAGTCATGTCATAGTCCTTACATCAATTTTTTATTAATGCATAAATGATCATGGCATAAAAGATAACATAAATAAACATGGCCAATGATCATGATGTCATGACATATGATATAATTTAAATATACATGACATTAAACCTTAAACCTTAAACCTAAGTAATATCATGACATATTAAATGATTAAAAGTAAATATGATGTCATGACATGGTATATGGAAAATAAAAGGTAAAGGTATATAATACCTAAATTTTAATATTAGTTGTCATTTGTTATTATTAAACTCATTTTGCCATATTATTAGCTTATCCCAAGTGTGCCAAAAACCCAAAATGGCACATCTCAACCTCTAAATCTAAATTGTGTCAATTTGATTGATTTTTCAACTTCCATAAATTGCATTGGCACATCCTAAAAACCTTTAGGATTATAATCATCCTTATTTCCAAAGTACCCCATTACCTGGGATATAACTTAAGGTGCCACCTTTACCATGGTTAGGTTAACTACCTATCCATTTAAAGTTGACACAACCTAACCCATTTAGCGTGAATCGATCATGCTCGTAGGAACCCAATACCTATTGGAGCTCCTTGGGTTAACTAGGTATTCCTTAGGGATGACCTCCCTAGATACCCTCCTAATGACCCTCCTACGCTTTGAAGCTTTGGTCATTTGGGTCTTGCCTAGGTCAACTCTAGAGGTAACTCCCCCTTTGACCTACTTAATGGCTTCCCTAGGTTTCCTTGAAACCCTAGCCACTAGGCTTCTACCTTGGTCAATCTTAGGGATGACTTCCCTATTGACCTTGGTTTTTCTAGACCTAGATTGAGTTCCATAATCGAATGGAACATCGTGATAGGTATTTTTGGGCTTAAGCTTGCCCTTAAATGGTTCTTGTTTCCTAGGTCTTTGACTTTAACTCCTAGACCTTAGGCTTTGACTATTTGACCCTTGAAATTGATTTTGCATTTTCTTAAGGGTCTTCTCCAATTTCTCAAGCCTTGACCTCAAGACTTGATTTTCTAGCTCTAATTGCCCAATTTTTGAATTTGTGTTCAATCTTTGGGCATGAGACATCCTAGGCATATGTCTATGGTTCTTTGGATTAAAACCTAGATGGTCTTCAATTTTCCTAATACTTGCCTTAGGTAGAATATTTTTAGGGACATTAGTCCCAAATTTCTCCTTATTCCTAAGGTTAACATGTTTCGCTCCTAAACAATAAAACCTATTATTTATAGCATGCCTTTCATGAATAATTGCAAGATTACTTCTAGCATGCTTTTGATAATTAATTGAAGAAGAAGCATACTTAAAAGTTATCTTAGGGTTTGTCTTATCTCTCCCTACTTGTGATGCTCCTTCTTGGACCTTCTTCTTCTCCCTAGGGCATTGACTCCTGAAATGCCCTGGTTGTTGGCACTTGAAGCAAATGATGTGCTCCTTGCTTTTATGTGTTGGGGGGCTGGCATCCTTTGTCTTTTCTTGAGGTTTTGGTGTCGGTTGACTTTTCTTGACCTTCTTAGGACACTTGCTCTTGTAGTGTCCTACTTCCCTACACTCAAAGCATATAATATGATTTTAAATATTAATTGAAATGCATGAGTTACCTAGAGTGGTGGTCGGTGTCGAAGTTGGTTCTTCTTCATCTCTCCCGGATGTTGAGGCTGCCTCTTGATCCGGCATGGAAGGTGATCTAACTTCCTCCCCCTCAATCCTAGAGGTGGAGACTTCTTCTACTTATACTTCTTCCATTGATTCCGATCCGGATGTTGATTCCCTATCAACTTCTGAATCCTCACTTTCTTGTGAGGAAGAACTTGTTTCTTCGACCTCCTCTTCTTGAGCCGAATGTGGATTCTCATGGAATCTTGCCACTTTGCTCCATAGTTCTTTGGCATCCATGTATTCACCTAAGCTACACATGATGTCATTAGGAATCAAATAATAAATTTTACTACCTTCTTGTTTTTCTCAAACCCTTGGAGTTGTTCCTCGGTCCATCTCTTCATCTTGAGGAAACCTCCCTTTGGTCCTCTAGGATATTCAAATCCTTCCATCAAAGCGGACCACTCCTCAAGGTCCCTCATCATCAAGAAGTCTTCAATTCTTGCCTTCCATTGGTTGAAGCCTTCTCGTCCATAAAGCGCATATGGGACCGGTGTGTTGATGTCCCATGCTAATTGTTCTTCAAATTCCATATTCCCTCTAGCGTCTTTTGCTCCCGGGTATTAGTCTGTAAAAGAGCTCCAAGCTCTGATACCACTTGTTAGGACTTGTGCGCCCGTTAGAGGGGGTGAATAGCGCATCGTTGTTCGTTTTACGGAATTTGATCGTGTGCTTGTCTACAACACTTGTTATACGCAGCGGAAATAATAACAATAAAACAAATACAACAAGAACACAAGCACAACACCAAAATCGTATAGTTTATACTCCACGGATTGAGCTCAAATGAGCTCTAGTGATGCACACGCAACCACTAATCAATAACTTCTTCTCGGAACAATCCGGAGGTGGAGAAAACCTCTTACAATAGTTCTTACAACAACAAGAATGAAATACAAGCTATTACAAATGAAATACAACAAAAGAATGCAAAGAAAACTTTACAATCGATCTTTTGGAAGCTTGCTTGTTTGGTTGTTTGAGTTGCACTTGGAGACCCCGAATTGTAGCAGCAAATCACCCCAAAACTCCTCAAGAAATCATAGCCAAAATCTTTCCTTCGTGCTCCTTTTAAACTTGCAACACATGCTGATTTTCGCCTAGCAGTCGACTGATCAGGACCATTAGTCGACTGCTCCTGTAGCCGTTGTCTGACAACGGCATGAGCCACGTTGGATAAGTTCCAACGGATAGACCATCAGTCGATTGATCATACCTATCAGTCGACTGATCGAGTCATCACTCGACTATCAAACCCTAACAGTCGGCTCGGAAACATTCTGTCCCCAAAAACCCGACCAGCAGTCGACTGATCTGGAGATCAGTCGACTGCTCAAGCCATCAGTCGACTGCCCAATGTTAGTAGTCGATTTCTAGGCCATTTCTTGCAGTCTAACTCTAGTCGACTCATATCAATCGACTGATCGTAGTCCCAATCGACTGATACACCTCAAACATGAGATTTTACCTCAAGTATGGTGCCCCCATACTTGCCAAACCACCCTTAGCCTAGACCTAAGCCTTCTAGCTACCTCCATCAGCCTCCCGCCTATCGGATACCTCCAAGTCATTCATGACTTGTTTATTCATATGCTAGTCTTCAAGTGCTTCCATCAGTTATTGTCATGCTAATGTGGTCTACACCGCCAAGGCACATTGGGCTTACACTGCCAAGACTCTCACTTGGACTTTACGCCGTCAACCATTGGACTTATGTTGCTAAGACTCCACCCTTGGACTTTACGCCGCCAATATCACCCTTGGACTTTCCAATTGCAAAGACTCAAGCTTGGACTTTCCTTGTCAACCCATGTTGGACTTTCCATGCCAAGTACATAAGACTTGGACTTCTCCCATGACAATGGTTAAACCATCGTCAAATATCAAAGTCATGACCTGGGTCGATTGCACCAACAATCTCCCCAACATATGGTCAGACATCAATGTCAAACATCAAAATACTACTCGAGTCAAACTCGAGTCTGGTCAATCGTGACCTGGGTCGATTGCCCCAACACCAAACATGCTTTCCTAAAGCCTATTAAATCTTTCCCCACAAAATATCATAAAAATTTCATTTAAGTCCAGAAAAATTTCTATAAATTATTGAAAAATTCTATAAGGTAATTTCTTAATTAACAAGGGTATTTTATTATTATTATTATTTTCTGATATCTTACAACCTCTCCTCCCCCTCAATCCTTGAGGTGGATGCTTCCTCCAATTCTTCCTCTTCCACCGATCCTGATTCGGATGTTGATTCCTTCTCAACCTCTGAATCCTCACTTTCTTATGAGGATGAGCTCTCTTCTTCAGACTCTCTCTCTACTTGAGTCACAGATGGTTCTTCATGGAGCTTGGCCAATTTATTCCATAGCTCCTTGGCATCTTTAAATTCACCTATCTTGGACAATAACTCATTAGGTATTAAATCAACTAACATATCGATTACCTTGCCATTTATTTCGGATTTTCGGAATTGATCTTGAGTCCATCTCTTCTTCTTGAGATATCCTCCCTTTGGCCCTCTTGGATATTCAAATCCTTCCATTAAGGTAGACCAATCTTCGAAATCCCTCATCATCATGAAGTCTTCAATCCTTGTCTTCCATTGATTGAAGCCTTCTCGTCCATAGAGGGTGTATGGGATTGGAGTGTTGATATCCCATCCCAATCCGTCGTTGGGCAACTCCATCTTCATTCTTCCCTCTAGCGGTGCTCACTTGGCTATCAAACCTTGAAGAGCGGCCTCGCCCTGATACCACTTGTTGGAACTTCGATGAGCACTAGATGTTGGTGCAATCGGCCCAGGTCACGATTGACCAGGACTCGAGTTTGACTCGAGTGATGTTTTGATGTTCGACAAAAATATATGACAATGTAATTGTCATGGGAAAGTCCAAGTCTTGGGTACTTGGCATGGAAAGTCCAAGTTGGACACTTGGCATTTAGGAAAGTCCAAGCATGGGTCTTGGCAATGTAAAGTCCAACATGGGTTGGCAAGGGAAGTCCAAGCATGGTCTTGGCATGAAAAGTCCAACATGGGTTGGCAAGGAAAGTCCAAGCATGGTCTTGGCATGGAAAGTCCAACATGGGTTGGCAAGGGAAAGTCCAAGCTTGAGTCTTGGCATTTGAGAAGTCCAAGGGTTTGATATTGGCAACGTAAAGTCCAAGCAGGAGTCTTGGCAGCATAAGTCCAATGGTTGGCGGCGTAAAGTCCAAGCGGAGTCTTGGCGGCGTAAGTCCAATGTGCCTTGGCGGTGTAGACACCGTTAGCATGACATAGCCGATGGAAGCACCTGAAGGCTAGCGCGATGGATGAACAAGTCATGGATAACTTGGAGGGATCCGAGAGGCGTGAGGCTGATGGAGGTGGCTAGAAGGCTTAGGTCTAGGCTAAGGGTGGTCTAGCAAGTATGGGGGAACCATACTTGGGTTAAAACCTCATGTTTGAGGTGTGCCAGTCGACTGGTGTCATGTGGCAGTCGACTGGACTGAGTCAACTAGGGTTTGACTGCGGGTTATGGCCTAGCAGTCGACTGCCAGAGGTGGGCAGTCGACTGATGGCTCGAGCAGTCGACTGATCGTGTGATCAGTCGACTGGTGCTCGGTATTTCGGGCACAGAATGGAGTCAAGACTCGACTGGTCGAGTGAAGGCTCCATCAGTCGACTGATGGTCATGATCAGTCGACTGATGAAGGTTCCGTTGGACTTATCCAGCGTGGATCTAGCTGTTGTCTCACAACAACAGTGGTATCAGTCGACTGATGGTCCCGATCAGTCGACTGATCAACTTTTTCCAGCACAGGTTGAAGCTATATAAGGAGCTCGTGATGGAGGAAAAGATAGCGATTTTTCTTGAGCGAAATTGAAGGGGGAAGTTGGTGCTTTCCAGTCCTTCAAAGCTAGTTCAAGGCAATCAAAGATCAAGCAATCCAAAGCTCTTGTAAAGTGTTTTTCCTTTACTTGCATTTGTATTTCATATTGTATTTGCTTGTATTTACTTGTTTATTGTTGTAAACATTTGTACGAGGTTTCTCCGCCTCCGACTTGTTGTCGAGAAGGAGTTTATTGATAAGTGGTGTTTGTGGCATCGCTAGGGTTCGTACGAACCCGATCCGTGGAGTAGGAACCGTGTGGTTCCGAACCACGTTATATCATTGTGTTAGCGTGATTGTATATTTCGTTATTGCTTTCATTATCTATATTCCGCTGCGCTAATGAAATTGTAGAAATAAACGCGAAAGAATTCCATTGACGCTATTCACCCCCCTCTAGCCGTTCCAAATATTCCTAACAAGTGGTATCAGAGCCCGTGGCTCTTCTACGGACTAACCGCCCGGAGCTAGGACAAAGAAGCTAGAGGGTGAAGATGGAATTCCAAGACAAGCTTGGATGGGATATCAATGCTCCACCTCCATATGATCCAGAAGATTTTCCAGTATGGAGAGCAAGAATGGAAACATTCTTGATGATGAACATAGAGGATTGGTTCATCCTCATCGAAGGCCTTGAACCCCCTAGGGATAAGAAGGGGAATGTCCTAAAATTGAAAAAGTGGACCCAAGAGCAACGTTAAAAGCTCAAGACCGAAGTTAAGGTAACGAAACTTTTGGAAGATTTAATCCCTAATGATGTTTTGTGCAAGCTAGGGGATTACATGTATGTCAAGGAGTTATGGAGAAAATTGGCAAGATTCCATGAGGAGAGTTCATCCTCAAGTGAAAGTGAGGAATCGGAAGTTAAGATGGAGTCAACTTCCGGATCGGAGAAAGAAGAAGTAGAAGAGGTGGAAGAAGCATCTACTTCTAGGATTGAGGAGGAAAGACCATCCTCTACACCGGAGCAACCTCGAGAAGAGCCTTCAACATCCGATCAAGATGAGGAAGCTCAAAATTCAACTCCGGCACCTACCAACACCCTAAGTAACTCAAACACTTTATTTTCAAATAAAAATCATATAATGTGCTTTGAGTGTAGGGAGTATGGGCACTACAAGAGCAAGTGCCCAAAGAAGGTTAGGAAAGCTCCACCGGCACCAAAGGCCAAGGATGCCGGTCCCTCAAGTCAAAAGAGCAAGGAGCATATTATATGCTTTAAGTGCAACTCAAATGGCAATTAATATTAAAATTTAGGTATTACTATACCTATATATTTTATATGTCATGCCTTGATTGTCATATGTCATGTCATGACATCATGCCTATTTCTATGATTTTATATGTCATGAGTATGCTTAGGTTTTAGGTTAATATCATGTATGCTTAGTTTTATATCTTATGCCATGACATCATGATTGTGAGCATATGCTTATTTATATCATCATTAATGTCATAATCATTCATGCATTTAAGAAAAATTTCGATTGAAATTGAATTAAGGACTATGGCAGGACTTGAAGTCCCATTTATAAGGGAATCAAGTAGGGTTGCCTTAGAGAATGCATGAAACCCTAGATTAGGATGAACAAAACCCACATCTCACATCTAATTGACATGTATGTGTATTTATACACCTTAGATACATGTGATATGCTAGGATATGAGTTGAGTTCAAGGTGCATAGTTTTTGCATCTAGATGAACTAAAACTCATCCTATTTATTTGTGGATCATTGGGAGAGCATGTGTACAAGTCATGTACATAGAGCCCAAAGAATATGATCCAAAATAAGATTTTGAAAACATTTTAAAATCATTTTGAAAAACCTTGGTGAAGTCTATTTTTTGATAGCAATCACCATTGATGAAGTTGATACAAAATAGTGCCAAAACATTGAAAATTTCAATGGTTTTGAGTTTTGTATCAAATTCACTATTTTATGGGTAAAATATTTTTCAAACATTTTTCACCCATTGTATTGGTCATAGGTATTATATGTATCAAATTTCGTGATTTTTCGATATACGTATAATTATTTATGATTTTCTGAAACTCGATTCTGATAACTGAAATTCGGAAATTTCAGTTATCGGTCGACCTACGCCTGAGTGGCAATCGGTGATGAGTGTGGAAGTCGATCGGTACAGAGTTTGACAGTCGTATCAAGGCTGATTTCGGGAAAACTAGGTTTGGTTAGCCCGTATTCAGCCATGGTAAAGGTCCCTAACCACGCATAACCCTAGGATATGCTTTGGGAAGCATTATAAATGGTGAAAATCCATTGGATATGGATTTGGAGAGGTTTTAGGGTTTTGTATCAATCTTAAGGTGAGTGAAAGTTCTATGTTGAACTTAGAATCTTAATTTTGATGGTTTAGAGTTCCTATTGGCTTAGGGACTGCCCAAGGACATTGTTGGTGCAATGGTCAAGGGGGAGCAAGCCTTTAGGGGGAGGTATCCATCTTGGGATGATGGATGTATTTTTCTCCTTGAAGAGGAGAAGTTATTGGGAGAATATCATCAATTGGAAAATTGATGGAGTTTTAGAAACCCAATTTGGAAATTGGGAGAGTGTCTAGGATTGCCTCTCTTGAGTGATATGTGACTTATCACTAGGAAGATGGTAGGCATCCTAGGTATTTATTTTTTTTGGATCAAGGGGGAGATTGTAAGATCTCATTGGGACATGAGACATTGACCTCCTTGGAGAAAAGACCTTTTTGATGTTAGTCAAAAAGGGGGAGAATGTTTGGGGGAGAACATTTGGAGAGTATTTATCAATTTGGGATAATTGGTAAGGGATTTGAGTTAGTGTTCTAACTCAATCATTTGTTTGGTTTTTGTCAAACATCAAAAAGGGGGAGATTGTTGGTGCAATCGGCCCAGGTCACGATTGACCAGGACTCGAGTTTGACTTGAGTGATGTTTTGATGTTCGACAAAAATATATGACAATGTAATTGTCATGGGAAAGTCCAAGTCTTGGGTACTTGGCATGGAAAGTCCAAGTTGGACACTTGGCATTTGGGAAAGTCCAAGCATGGGTCTTGGCAATGTAAAGTCCAACATGGGTTGGCAAGGGAAGTCCAAGCATGGTCTTGGCATGAAAAGTCCAACATGGGTTGGCAAGGAAAGTCCAAGCATGGTCTTGGCATGGAAAGTCCAACATGGGTTGGCAAGGGAAAGTCCAAGCTTGAGTCTTGGCATTTGAGAAGTCCAAGGGTTTGATATTGGCGGCGTAAAGTCCAAGCGGGAGTCTTGGCGGCATAAGTCCAATGGTTGGCGGCGTAAAGTCCAAGCGGAGTCTTGGCGGCGTAAGTCCAATGTGCCTTGGCGGTGTAGACACCGTTAGCATGACAGCCGATGGAAGCACCTGAAGGCTAGCGCGATGGATGAACAAGTCATGGATAACTTGGAGGGATCCGAGAGGCGTGAGGCTGATGGAGGTGGCTAGAAGGCTTAGGTCTAGGCTAAGGGCGGTCTAGCAAGTATGGGGGAACCATATTTGGGTTAAAACCTCATGTTTGAGGTGTGCCAGTCGACTGGTGTCATGTGGCAGTCGACTGGACCGAGTCAACTAGGGTTTGACTGCGGGTTATGGCCTAGCAGTCGACTGCCAGAGGTGGCGATCGATGGCTCAGCGATCGGAGTCGTGTGATCAGTCGACTGGTGCTCGGTATTTCGGGCACAGAATGGAGTCAAGACTCGACTGATCGAGTGAAGGCTCCATCAGTCGACTGATGGTCATGATCAGTCGACTGATGAATGTTCCGTTGGACTTATCCAGCGTGGATCTAGCCGTTGTCTCACGACAACAGTGGCATCAGTCGACTGATGGTCCCGATCAGTCGACTAATCGACTTTTTCTAGCACAGGTTGAAGCTTTATAAGGAGCTCGTGATGGAGGAAAAGATAGCGATTTTTCTTGAGCGAAATTGAAGGGGGAAGTTGGTGCTTTCCAGTCCTTCAAAGCTAGTTCAAGGCAATCAAAGATCAAGCAATCCAAAGCTCTTGTAAAGTGTTTTTCCTTTACCTGCATTTGTATTTCATATTGTATTTGCTTGTATTTACTTGTTTATTGTTGTAAACATTTGTACGAGGTTTCTCCGCCTCCGACTTGTTGTCGAGAAGGAGTTTATTGATTAGTGGTGTTTGTGGCATCGCTAGGGTTCGTACGAACCCAATCCGTGGAGTAGGAACCATGTGGTTCCGAACCACGTTATATCATTGTGTTAGCGTGATTGTATATTTCGTTATTGCTTTCATTATCTATATTCCGCTGCGCTAATGAAATTGTAGAAACAAACGCGAAAGAATTCCATTGACGCTATTCACCCCCCTCTAGCCGTTCCAAATATTCCTTACACTAGAGGGGTGTTCGTCATTTTTCGAAATTCGATTGTGTTGCTTGTCTATAATTTTCATTAGCGCAGTGGAATATGGAAATACAATATGAAGACAAAGACACAAGCACAATCACAACACACAAATATAACGTGATTCGGAATCTTAGGATTCCTACTCCATGGGATGAGCTCTAGTGATGTAAACACCACCACTAATCAATACACTCCTTCTCGATAACAAGTTGGAGGTGGAGAAACCTTATAAAAATGATTATAAAAGTAATACAATAAAATACAATAAGTAAACTAAGCAATACACAAATACAAGTAAAGAAAACTTTACACTAAGAGCTTTGGATTGCTTGCTTGTTGATTGTTTTGGTTTGCTCTTGAAGGTCTGGAATGCAATAGCAATTCCCCTCCAAATTGCCCCAAGAATCATGGCCAAAAACCTCCCCTTTGAGTTCCTTTTAAAGCTAAAACTCAGGTTAATTTCCACTTAGTAGTTGACTGCCAAAATGCCTCAGTTGACTGCTCCTGTACTCGTTGTCTCGCAACGACTTAATCCACGTCGACATTCGAGCTAATGGATACACTGGCAGTCGACTGTCATTTACCAATAGTCGACTGCTCATACCCATAGTCGACTACTCAGTCGGCTAATGAACTTTCTGCCTTGCGACTAAAACCAGTAGCAGTTGACTGCCCTCCATGGCAGTCGATTGCCAAGGTCATTTGCTTGCAGCCAAATGTCAGTCGACTGATCATAATCTCAGTCGACTGCTTAGTGTCGACTCGGCTACCAAGTGTCAAACACTTAACCAGTCGACTGGTCCATAACTCTAGTCGACTGCTACACCTCATCCATGAGGTTTAACCCCAGGTATGATACCCTCATACTTGCCAGACCACCCTTAGCCTAGACCTAATCCTTCTAGCCACCT
This sequence comes from Wurfbainia villosa, assembly GCA_025175895.1. Taxonomy (NCBI): domain Eukaryota; kingdom Viridiplantae; phylum Streptophyta; class Magnoliopsida; order Zingiberales; family Zingiberaceae; genus Wurfbainia; species Wurfbainia villosa. Next base: position 83,828,919 of record CM045996.1, read on the forward strand.
CCATCAACCTCACGCCTATCAGATCCCTCCAAGTCATCCATGACTTGTTCATCCATACGCTAGCCTTCAGGTACTTCCATCGGCTATTGTCATGCTAAGTTGGTCTACATCGCCAAGGCACATTGGACTTACGCTGCCAAGACACACGTTTGGACTTTACGCCGCCAACCATTGGACTTATGCTGCTAAGACTCTACCCTTGGACTTTCCGCCGCCAATATCAAACCTTGGAATTCTCAAATGCCAAGTACCCATGACTTGGACTTTCATCGTCAAGACTCCACCCTTGGACTTACGTGGCCAAGACTACACCCTTGGACTTTCCATGCCAACCCATGTTGGACTTTCCAATTGCCTAGACTCAAGCTTGGACTTTCCCTTGCCAAGACCTATGCTTGGACTTTCCATGCCAAGTACTCAAGACTTAGACTTTCCATGCCAAGTGTTCCACTTGGACTTTTCCATTATATGGTCAACCCCATGTCAACCGTATAGTCAACTCATTGTCAAACAATGGTCAATTCATCGTCAAATCATCAAAACACCAACATCAAAATACTACTCGAGTCAAACTCGAGTCTGATCAATCGTGACCTGAACCGATTACACCAACACCATCGGCTATGTCATGCTAACCGGGTCTTCTTTGCCCAAGTTCATTTGGACTTATGACGCCAAGACTGCATGCTTGGACTTTATGCTATCAAAACCTCACCCTTGGATCTTCTTGCCAAGTATCAATACTTGGACTTTCACTGCGAAAACTACACACTTGGACTTACATGGCCAAGACTACACCATTGGACTTTTCAATTGCCAAGTATCACCGCCAAGACTGCACACTTGGACTTATGTGGCCATGACTACACCCTTGAATTTTTCATTTGTCAAGTATCGAAACTTGGACTTCTCCATCTCCAAGAATCCAATCTTAGACTTTCCATTGCCAAGTATTCATACTTGGACTTTTCAGTGCCAAGACTATTCTTGGACTTTCCCTTACCAAGTCTCTAAACTTGGACTTCTTCATTGCCAAGTATCCATATTTGGACTTTCCCTCGAGTCTCACTCATGTTTGGTCAACCTTGACTTGAGGTTTGATTGCTTTAACAATTTCCCTCAAATAATCTCTCCCATATGATTTTGGATATTCCAATCATCCACTTATCATATGATTAACATTTGGTCAAACTCATATTGTCAAACAATGGTCAAACCCATTGTCAAACACCAAAACCCTACTCGAGTCTGATCAATAGTGACCTAGGCCAATTGTACCAACAGATTGTGATCTTGATAGCGAGGATGGAGACTTGTGCCCACTCGGCGAACTATGGGGAGTGATGTTAATGGATTGAAAGGAGGGGGAGTATAAGTTTAAGTATAGTTACAAGGGTCTCTATAACTTGGGGGTGGGGTGGGTTGGCTACCTATAGGGGAGGATGGATGTGGAGGAGATGAGGGGTTGACTTCTTCAAGAGATGGTGGGGGTGGAATGTGTGCAGCGAGGCTTTTACGCAAGCATTTTAAATTTTTTACTCGAGCAAGATGCGAGTATTGGAGGATTAGTAGTGATTGGTGATGCAAATATATTTTTTTATAGTGAACTTTTTAGGCTCTTCTTGTATAAGTGATGGGAAAGGGTGTAGCTGTTTTGGTTCTACCACGTGGGAGGCCTAGTCCTATATCTACAAGTGATGTTTAGGATTGATACTTTATGTTCATGTAAGGGTTAAAGTATGTAGTTTAGTGCAAGAACTTACTTGTGGTGATGATGCAATAGTTAGGGTCTCTTTTTCTATCTCTTTATGTGCAGCCAAAGCTTGTTCACTTTCTCTCTTTCGCTTCTTGGCTAGATCTATCATAGTAGATAATATTCTAGTTAATTTTGTTGGTGCAATAATGTCCCAAGTATTTATATATTTTGATGTTTAGATAATCATTTATAGTTACACAATATTTGTGATCTAACTGTGAATGTGTCAAGTGACAAGAAAATTCAAGTATGAAAACTTGGTAAAAGAGAAGTTCAAGTGTGAATCTTGGCAAGGAAAGTCCAAGGGAAGATATTGGCAGCATAAGTCCAAACATGTAGTCTTGGCGACGTAAAGTCCAAGCGGAACTTGGCAAAGGAAGTCCAAAGGCAAGATCTTGACAGCATAAAACCAAGCATGTAGTCTTGGCGGCGTAAAATCCAAGCAGACTGTGGCAAAGGAGAAACCTGAGAAATGATGAAACCGAGGGAAGCTCTTGGAAGCAAGCACAAGGATGAAGGAGTCGCGAACTCGAAGGGATCCTGGAGGCGCAAGGCTGAAGGAAGAGCTAGAAGGTTGAGTCTAGGTCCAGGGTGTTGGTTTCAAGTATAATTTGATCATACTTAAAGTATGTCAGTCGACTGGGGTCTTGTTTCAGTCGACTGGTCTCAAGTTCTTAGTACTCGAGGGTCCAGAAGACTTGATCGGATCAGGGTTATGACCGATCGGTAGTCGATCGATCAAGCCAAATCGGTGAGTTTTATGGTCTATCAATCGATTGCCAAGATTTGGCGATCAAGCCCGATCCACCAATCAATCATGTCATACACTCAGCGGTCATTATAAGTGGACACGAGCACAAAAAACTTTTATAGTCATTGATTGCTTGGAGCAATCGATCATTGCTATGATCGATCAATCGATTAGAATCCGTTGAGCTGCGATGGCGCATATTAGGCTCGTCGAAGCCATTGGATTGATCGGCTACAAGAGCGATCATTGTTGGTATGCGGATTGGCTCTGCAGGCTCAATGGGAAAATCAGTCTCTCCTCTATAAAAGGAGGCCTTGGGAAGCTTGAGACGACTAGTGCTCTCATTCCAAACTTTACTCTCAAGCTCACCAAGTCTTCTCAAGCCTTCTAGTGTGTTTTAATCTCTTCTTCTCTATTTTCACTTCCATCCACTACAACAAATTTGACTTTCCGCAGCACGTTATCAACAGCGCACAATTTTAGCACGCTGTTAATAATAGTTTTTACAGCGCGCCCAATTTTGTATGCTGCGGATAATATTATATTTTTGCAAACAACATCATACAAAAATAATACGCTGTCAATACTCATTTTAACAGCATGCAGTGCACGCTATTAATATTAAATAATAACAGCGTGCATTGTGCGCGCTGTTAAAAATTTTATTATAAAAAATTAAACTTTTCGCAGCGCACCAATCATGTGCGCTACGGATAATATTAGATTTATTAATATGATACTTTTAACAGCGTGCAATTTACACGCTGTTCAAAGTCTCACTATAAAAAATTAAATTTTTCGCAGCGTGTCAATCAAGTGCGCTGCAGATACAATATTTGTTAATATGAAATAATAACGACGTACAATTTGCACGTCGTTAAAAGTATCATTATAAAAACTTAAATTTTTATAATGAAGGTGGACAAAATTACTAATAAAGTTTTTATAATAAAATATCATTATAAATAATAACAGCATGCATTTTGCATGTTGTTAAAAATTTTATTATAAAAAATTAAATTTTTCACAGCGCGCCAATCATGTGTGTTGCAGATAATATTGACAGTGTGCATTTTGCACGTTGTTAAAAGTCCCCCAATAAAAAATTAAATTTTTCACAGCGCGCCAATCAAGTGCGCTGCGGATATTACAATGTTTGTTAATATGAAATTATAATGACGTACAATTTGCACGCCGTTAAAAGTATCATTATAAAAAATAAAATTTTTCACAACGTGTCAATCAAGTGTGCTGCGAATAATACTAAACTTATTAATATGAAATAATAATAACGCACAATTTGCATGTAATTAAAAGTTTCATTATAAAAAAATAAATTATTCGCAGCGTGCCAATCAAATGCGATGTAGATAATAATTAAATTTGTTAATATTATATGCCGTTAAAAATGTCATTATAAAATTAAATTATTTTTTAATCTGAAAATAATTTAAAAAAAAAAAAGATTAACAACGCATTTATCACAAAGAAAAATAAAAAGAATTCAATTATATTATAACTAAAAAAAGCTTTAAAAATAATTCACGAATAAATTTATCTATTAATTGCCATTTTTATTAAGTATATTATTAATTAATTATAATTCTGTTTTAGGTTAAAATTTTCCCAAACCCGCCCTAGCTTTCTCACGCTCGCCGCCGCAGCTTTCTCACGCGGCAATTTCCCACGCTCGCCGCCCATCTCCGCCGATTTTCTTCACCTTCCTCATCGCTTTCTGCACGCTCTTCTCACGCTCGCCGCCTCCCGTCTCCATCCTTCAGGTTAGTAAGGAGGCATGTGGATACTAAGTAGTTCATGTTCACTTATAATGGTGTTATATTCATCGATCCCTTTGTATGTGCCACCATCACCGACATAATGCTTAGCACAGGCAGCAACATTTCTCCTACAGCATGCACAAGTTGTTCCTTAAGAAACCAGAGTTTGCAATACTGATGTAATTGCAATGTAGCCTTTCTTCAACAAATAGACGTACGTATGTGCGCAGGTTCCTTATAGAGATAAGTAAAACGATTGCAACCAAATCACTGGGACACTGATGGAATATTTTACCTATCGTGTTGTGATTAACAGAAAAACTTACCTTCCAGCAACAAAAGGAATTCCTTGGGAATTTTTGGTGGTATATCTCCCTGCAAGCCAGGGATGATCTCGGTCATTGCTTGAACAAGCTTTGGATCTTCACTGTAGCTTTCGTAACATCTACCCCATCTAGGATCTCTACAAACCTGTACGCACAAACACATAAAGAAAATTTTATTGAAACAATTGAAATTAGATAGAATGTTACACCTTGCAGCATGATCATCTAATGCGGAGTATAATGCAGATATGGTATCATTACCGCCACACACGGAGCAAATACATACTGAATTCCTGTTGCTCTAACTTCAAGAGCAGTAGCAGCGCCTATTTTCTTCACTAGTGTTGGATCCCTGGTTCACACAGATCTGATATAAGTACCGAGTAATAAGAAATAACATATAAAGGACATTTTTCCCTGTTGGATCAACCATTGAATAAGAAATATCAAAATCTAAGTTCAGTTTATAAATTTATTCAGTGCACAAGTTGCAAGTTCTAGTTCTGGTTTTATTTTCCTCTCTGCCATGAGAGATGGATTTGCACAAACTATTGCAGGAAATACTATAAAAACAAAAAGTGACAACTTAGGTGCTTTGGTATGCATATATCATACTTTGATCTAAGCTGCAATTTCCTAGTAAGGCAGTGGAAAGAAATTGTTGAACGTAATCTGGTAATAGAATAATTTCAAAAGTATCTTCGACAGATCAAGACATTTAAACTGAAGCAGATCAAAACGTAATCTGGTTTAGTCTATCAGGATATAGTGGCCACATGCTGATCAGTAATATAAGTAGACCCATTGGCTGGATTCAAGGTTGATTCCATAGCTTGGTAGAAATCCTTGACTGATTTAAAATATTTTATCCATATCTTGGCGGTCAAAGGAATGCATCTCATGTGCGGTGTGGTAACTTAGACCAACCATTTTTTAAAATACTTGTATATTGGCGAATCTTAGACGTGCATCTTCATTTTGTTCGATAAGCATTTTTAAATGCATCTTTTTTCTACTGATATTGTACCATGAAGTTGCAATACCAAGTATACATCTTTAGACCGCGCGCTGCGAATGTCTTATGACTTTCAACAACTTAGCGTTGTGCAGCATGCGATGCGCGCTGCGGATAGCATATTTACATGCCACGGAAAGTCAAATTTGTTGTAGTGATCATTTGTAAGAAGAAGAGTGATTGTAAGAGGGTTTTCTCCACCTTAGTGTGTGATCATCAAAAGAAGATCTTAGTGAAGACTTGCTAGGGTTGATCCACCTTACAAATTATCGTGGAGTAGGAGCATCATCTCCGAACCACGTTAAACATCTTTGTTAGCGTGTTATTTTTTGCCTTTGATTTCATTTATATTTGTATTTTTGTTTTTGCTTCTGCTACCGTGTTTGTAGAAAACGAAAGAGGCTATTCACCCCCCTCTAGCCATCTAAGGATCCCCTACAGTTTCTACAAGAGATATTACATGTTACTATTTACTCCCAAATGCAATCTACAGAAAGAAAGTATTAAACCTACCTAATGTCACAAATGGATCAGGAATAGAAGGGTTTAAACCTACTCGGGATAGGATTTGTTCATTTAGTAAGCGACCTAGATGGATTACTTAGCCTCCAAGGCAAGAGATGATAGATTTGTAATCCTCTTGATCATGGTAGTATCTAAGAGCAGGTCGGAGAGGAAGAATAAAAATCCAGTGGGTGGTAAAAGGGAAGGGGGTCATTAGGTGTACAAGAAAGAAATGCTCTTTTTACCTGATACTGTTATAATATGATTAAGTGTAGAGAGGCATCAAGTCAGTTAGGGAGATAACAGCTAGGGAAGAGGAGTCGAGTCAAGGACGTGATAGCTAGGACGTAAGTATAAGGATAAATTAGGTAACAGCTCAAGAAGAGGAGCCGAGTAAAGGATGTGGCAGCTCGAGCCGTAATATAAGGATAAGTTAGGTAACAACTTGGTAACATGAGCCGAGTCAAGGACATGACAGCTTGGGACATAAGTATAAAGACAAGTTAGGTAATAGCTCGGGAAGATGAGTCGAGTCAAGGACGTGGCAGCTTGGGACATAAGTATGAAAATAAGTTAAGGAGGGAACAACTCAGGAAGATGAGCCGAGTCAAGAAGGTAGCAGCTTGGGAAGAAAGCCAAGCCGAAGTAGACAGGTAGTAGCTCGGGAAATTAGTATGAGGCCAAAAGGAATATTAATGCTGTTAAGATAGGACCCCGTAAATTACACAAGAGACTGTTTGTTATAGTCCTGTTAGACACGTCATTATCTTTTATAACAGATTAAAGATGCCTCATAGGCCCCACATAAGATTCCTGGTAGCGAGCATTCTCTAACGACATAACGACATGATCACCTGAACCCCCATGGCCTTCCACGTGGACGACGATGATCGTAGTTTGTTATGCGACAGCTTGCCCTAACATTGGAGTAGAGGATAAAAGGTGGACACGGAGGAAGGTGATTGTTTTCTACTACATTTATTCTCTTCACTACTACAACTTGTTTCTCTTCCTCATACAAGCTATAACTTAAGCATCGGAGGATCCCGTCGGGTAGGCTGGTGGTAGTCTAACGTGTGTTAACTTTCACAGGAAGGGAGCAAAGAGACTATTACTGCTATGGTCGGAGAGAACCCATCCTCAACAGCTCAATCTCGAGGAGAAAAATCCGGTCCGCATCAGTTGGCATCGTCTATGGGAACATTTTAAGTACGACGTAGAGATACAACCTCAAGAGGTTCCTCCTCCTGTAGTTCCCACTCTTAAAGAAACTCCTATCACCATACTACCTTCTCAGTTAGCTGCAATGATAAATAAAGTCATGGTCAAAGCTCGGATGCAAGTGGATAGAAGGATGGGGTATCTGCAACCCCACTCTAGAGAGACATCTTGAAGAGAGCAACCCTGTGGTGGACTTTCACACCTCCCACAAGAAATGGAGGTATTACCTGGAGAAGGACTGCAGGGGGGGTTGATAAGTATCCCTTTCCCATATTACTGGTGAGGAGGGACGATCAGGGAGAGAGTCACTCAACTAAGGCTCCAGAACTATATGAGCCTTGTCCGTTCACAAAAGACATAGTTTTGGAACGTCCACCAACTCATTTTCGCCCTCCTCAAATTGGGTTATATGATGACACTTCCAATCCTGAAGCACATCTATCCCAGTTTGAGGGTGTGACTGCCTTTCATTGCTATGCCGATGCCCTCAAGTATCGAGCCTTATGCATCACCTTGTCCTCATTTGCCCAGAGATGGTTTGGGTCACTGCGGTCTGGCTCCATCACTTGTTTTAAAGATATAAGAGAAGTCTTTTTTAAACATTTTGCTATTTATAAAAGGTACACGCATGATGCCTCTATTTTACTTCATTTGAAGCAGGAATGATCTGAATCATTACAAAGTTATATCCATCATTTTACCACTATTGCTCGGGAGATCCCTTCAATGGTACCTGATTTCCTAAGGGTTGCTATTTCCCACGGCTTGAAGGAAGGACCATTCCTCTGTTTTTTGTTGAGAAAACTCGTTGCCAGTTATGAGGAGATGCTTGGTCGAGCTGAAGAATATATTAATGAAGAAGAAGAATTGAAGATGAGGAGAGCTAAGAAGAAGCTTGTCTCCACTCCTGTAGAAAGAAACCAACTCTTTGCATAGCGGGGTCTTCCAAAAAGAGAATATGTCAGACCTATTTTTCCCGAGATTCCTCGTCCCTGACCCCTAATGTTGGAAACTCCTTCCCACCCTCCCCTCCGTGTTATGGCTGCTGAGGCCATACCCCTGCCCCAAACTTGGAAAGAATAAGAATTAGAAGTTTATGATATGCAAGGCATTCTCCAATGCCTTGCTGGGTACTGAGGAGTTCCTCACAACCCACCAACTCCATTCTTTTGTTAATACCATATGGAATATGGGCATGCCAATAACTGGTGTTTTGGGTTACAGAGGGTGATGAAGCGCATTAGGAAGGAGTACCCACATCTACAATAATAGTTAGGATTGTGTGCAGGAAGAGGGCATAGGCCTCCTGTCCCTCGCAAATACAAGTGTCGCCCAGTCAGGGAGTCATCCCTCAAGAGGGATTAGCACGTGAAAGAACTTTAGCTGCTCTAGAAGAAACCCCTACTAGAGGGGTTATTAATGCTATAGTTGGAGGACCCACTGATGGAGACTCCATCAGAGCTCGAAAGTTATACGCCCGTATGATGGAGAGTTTAGCTATCAGAGAAGATTGGGTTATTAAGGCTGCACCCTAGATAAGTTTTAAATCAGAAGACTTGCAAGATATTCTTCTACCTCACACTAATGCTCTGGTAATTAGAATTTCTTTTGCCAACTATGAGGTTGCCAGAGTGCTGGTAGACTTAGGGATTTTGATTACTATTCTCTTCTTGGAAGTTTTCAACCAGATGCAAATAGGGAATGTACAGATGGAGGAGGTCTCAACTCCTCTATTTGGATTTGTTGGGCACATGGTGCAATCTATCAGGCAAATATCCCTACCCCTCACCCTAGGGACGAAGCCGAGTCAAAAGACTAATATGACTCCTTTCTTGATAGTAGACGCTCCTTCATCTTACAATGCCATCCTGGGTCATCTGTTCCTATCATATTTTTAGGTGGTGACCTCCCCTTGTCATTAGAAGGTAAAATTCTCAGTGGGTTAACTAGTTAGAGAGGTCAGAGGAGAGCATAAGGCAACTCAGAGTTGTTATGCCCAGATGGTTTGGGAGGATAACAAAAGAGCTTGAGTGAATAATCCCCAAGGAAAGACACTTATTATTTATGAGGTGTATGTATTGGAGGAGTCCACACCCAAGAAAGAGGCGATGGAGGAGGAGGCAGTAGAGATCACCCCTGGAAAGATGACTTGGGTGGCCAAGCAACTGGAGGTGAAGGAAGAACTCATCGCCTGACTGCGAAGAAATGAAGATATCTTCGCCAAAGATGTACATGACCTGACGGGGATTGACCCTCGAGTCGTAGAACATCACTTGAACATTGCCCGAGGAGCTCAACCAGTTCAGCAGAAGAGGCGATACTTTAGATCGGAGAAAGACAAGGTCGTTACTGAAGAAGTAGAGAAGTTGCTATAAGCAGGGCATGTAAAAAAAATTCAATTTTTTGAGTGAGTGTCAAATGTAGTTCTGGTCCCCAAGCCCTTCGGGCAGTGACATATATGTATTGATTTTTGTGATTTAAATAAAGTCTTCCCTAAAGACTACTACCCCTTGCCTTATATTGATCAGTTGGTGGATTCCACAGTAGGTTATAAGGTGATTTCCCTCATGGATGCTTATCAAGGGTATCACGAGATTCCATTAGCTAAAGAGGATTAAAAGAAGGTTAGCTTTGTGACAATAGGGGGGATATATTCTTATGTCATGATGTCTTTTAGACTTAAGAATGTTGGGGCCACCTATCAAAGGCTTATGGACAAAATATTCACTGAGCATAAGGGAAGGAATGTGGAGGTATATGTTGATGATTTTCTAATGAAATCTCGGCTCACCCAAAATTTAATACAGGATCTTGATGAAATGTTTGCTACACTCAGGCGCTATAATACAAAGCTGAATCCAAAAAAATATTTGTTCGGAGTGAAAAGTGAAAAGTTTTTGGAATATATTGTAACAAAGAAAGTGCTGCAAGCTAATCCAGAAAAAGTTCAGGCACTGTGTAATATGATATCACCTACTATTCAGCAAGAAACACAGAAGTTTACGGGAAGAATTGTTTTATTATCCCAATTTATCACCAGATTGGTAGATTAGGGTTTGCTCTTCTTTCAGATCCTTAGAAAAGCTACTCGATTTCAGTGGGATACACATTGTGAACAAGCTTTCCAAGAGTTAAAGAAGTATTTGGTTGAACTCCTTTTGCTAGCTAAACCTGTTCTGGAAGATCCTCAGTGAGTATATCTAGCTGTTTCTGAACGGGCAATCAGTTTGGTCATATTGAGGCAGGAAGGCTCTCAATAACAATCTATTTATTATACAAGTCATATCATAAAAGGGGTTGAGCTGAGGTATACTGAGTTAGAAAAGTTGTCATATATTCTGATACTAATTGCTCGTAAGTTGAGATGTTATTTCTTAGCTCATCTAGTGAATGTCCTGACAAGCAGTGAGTTAGGTCGGGTGGTCACTAAGCCCAATTCTTCTGGAAGACTGACCAAATGGGTTGTAGAGTTGAGTGAGTATAACATTCACTATTATCCCCGAACTACTATTAAGGCTGATTTTCTAGCCAAGGTTCTAGTGGATCCTGAAAACAACTCGGCGAAGAGAAAGGAAGAGGAGGTTATATGGAGGGTTTTCGTAGATGGATCTTAAGGGGCCAGAGGAAGTGGTGTGGGGGTATTATTGGTGTCTCCTTCAGAAGAGGAAACCCGTATAACCATACGACTAGTGTACAAAACATCTAACAATGAAGCCGAATATGAAGCTATCTTATCTGGCTTACAAGCAACTCGGGCAATAGGAGTTGATTTAGTCATAGTACACTCAGATTTTCAATTGGTCGTTTTTCAACTCTAAGGTGCTTTCGCTGTTCGAGAAGAAAGATTATAGAAGTATTTGGAGGCTTTTAAGAAGTTGAAGACTCGTTTTCAAGAGGTGCATTTACAACAAACCCCGAGAGAGGAGAATATGAAAGCGAATGAATTGACTCAGTTAGCTAGCGCATTAACTGAATGGAGGTCTTGAGATCATTTATTCTTGGAAATTCCTCATTCCTTAGCAGTGTGCAGTGTAGAAGAGGTGATGGTTGAAGGCAACTATACACCTAATTGGAGGACAGGTATAATGGCCTATCTCCAACAAGGAACCATTCCATTAGGTCCTAGAGAAATGTTATCCTTGATGAGAAGAGTGAACCGCTTTGTGCTTATTGATGGGGTTTTGTATAAAACCTCATTTGACCGACCTTTATTGAAATGTCTCGAGAAGGAAGATGTTGATTGGATACTCAAGGAGATATATGAGGGGTGTTGTAGTAACCATTGGAGGCCAAGCTCTGACTCGGAAGGTATTACTGGTTAGATACTTTTGGTCGACTCTCCATTAAGATGTTGTACACCTAGTCAAGACTTGCCAAACCTGGCAGATGCATAGCGACAAGTCGGATCGACCAGCCAAGCTAATGAAGGCTATAATTGCTTCTTGTCCCTTTGATTAATGAGGAATGAACATAGTTGGTCTGATACCTATAGCTCCATTGTAGAAGAAGTTTTTGGTGGCAGTTATGGATTATTTTTCCAAATGGGTGGAAGCCGAACCTCTAGCTAATATTACAGAAGGGGCAGTGATATAATTTTTATGGAAAAATATTATTTTAAGATATGGAATTCCAAGGAAGTTGGTTAGTGATAATGGATGCCAGTTCCAGGGTCGAAAAATTCAAGAATGGTATCAGAGTCTTAATATTCATTTCAGTGGCTCATCTGTAAGCTAATGGGAAAGTGGAGATAGTTAACAGGATTCTTATCTAGAGGCTAAAGGCTAAATTGGGAGTTAAATGGGGAAATTGAGTGGACGAGCTTTCAGAAATACTGTGGGCCTATCAAACCACACCTAAGACTGCAATAGGAGAGACTCCTTTCAGTTTAGTCGATGAGACTAAGACAGTTATCCCGATAGAAGCTCTGGTGAATAGTGCTCGAGTCTAGACTTATAAACCAGAGCAGAATCAAATATTGAGAAGTAATGAGCTAGATCTATTGTAAGAAAGATAAGAGCAAGCTCGAATCCGAGCCGAAGCATATAAACAGAGAATACAATAAGTCTTTAACAAGAAGGTGATACCCAGAGCATTTCAAGTAGGGGACATGTTTTATGCAAAGTTAATCCTGCAGGAAACTCGGAGAAATTGACTCCTAATTGGGAAGGACCGTATAAAGGCACTCGATGTGTTGCTAGAGTTGCTTACTACTTACAATATGCTGAAGGTAAGGAGTTGCTTAGACCTTAGAATGCAGCACACTTGAAACATTTTTATTATTGAAAATAAGAAGATGAAAACAGAAGACATAAAAGGGAGAGACCCCTTGATCTTATGCTTGTACATGAGTATTGCAAATAAATAAGAAAGTTGTGGTATAACATTGACCTTCATATTACCATGATATCCAGTATTTACCATTATAGGAAGAAGTTAAAAGGGAAGCTACAATTTAATGTTCAAAAGGATAACACCTAAAACCAACTTCCCAATTCAGAAAAGGAGCTGCCTGCTGAGCAAGGGGAAATCCTTGTTCTAAGTATTGTCGAACCGCTTCATTAAAATTGTCTTGGAAATTAGTTTGCATAAGTGGCATTAGACGTTCTTTTCTTTGCTTCTCAGAAATCTCTACATCTTGGTGAAATTTTAGGCAATGTTTATGATGTTCTACGAAGTCTTGGTAGACACGATGGTATTGATGAGATATCTGATTGAGGGTCTCAGTGAGGATTTGCATGTCGTGGGCATGACCATCACAACCGTATCTTATTCTTATTCTCCTGAATGGTGATGAGGTAGGGAGGATTGGTGATATGTAGGGTCAGTCGGTGAGCAATTTGTAAGTCCCCGACTAGGTTAAAGTGTTATGACGGAGTTTCAGCTCGACATTAACCGTAGTCTATTCTTATTCCCCTAAATGGTGATGAAGCAGAGAGGAGCGGTGATATGGAGAGTCAGTCGGTGTGCAATTAATAAGTCCCCGACTAGGTTGAAGTGTTCCGATGGAGTCTCAGCTTGACATTAGTCATAGCATATTCGCCAGTCATTGCGCAATTCGTGAGTCCTCGACTAGGTCAAAGTGTTCTGACAGAGTCTCAGCTCGACATTAGCCATAACATATTCTTATTCCCCTGAATGGTGATGAGGTAGGGAGGAGCGGTGATATACAAGGTCAATCGGTGTGCAATTCGTAAGTCCCCTACTAGGTCGAAGTGTTTCAACTGAGTTTCAACTTGGTCGTCATAGCCGTAGCTTATTCTTGTTCCCCTGAATCGTGATGAAGCAGGGAGGAGTGATGATGTGCAGGGCTAGTCAGTGCGTAATTCATAAGTCTCCGACTAGGTTGAAGTGTTTCGATGAAGTTTCAGCTCAACATTAGTCGTAGCCTATTCTTATTCCCCTAAATGGTGATGAAGCATGGAAAAGCAGTGATATGCAGGGCCAATCGGTGGGTAATTCGTAGGTCCCCGACTAGGCCAAAGTGTTCCGGCGAAGTGTCAGCTCGGCATTAGCCGTAGCATATTCTTGTTCCCCCGAATGGTGATGAGGCAGGGAGCAATAGTGATATGCAGGGTCAGTCGATGCACAATTTGTAAGTCCTTGATAAGGTTGAAGTGTTCCCGCGAAGTCTCAGCTCGACATTAGCAGTAGCATATTCTTATTCCCCTAAATGGTGATGAGGCAGGGAGGAGTGATGATATGTAGGGTTGGTCGGTGTGCAATTCATAAGTCTCCGATTAGGTCGAAGTGTTCTAGTGGAGTTTCATCTCAGTCGTCACAACCGTAGCTTATTCTTATTCCTCTGAATAATGATGAGGCAAGGAGAAGCGGTGATATACAGGGTCAGTCGGTGCGCAATTCGTAAGTCCTCGACTAGGTTGAAGTGTTCTGGCAGAGTTTTAGCTTGGCATGAGCCATAGCATATTCTTATTCCCCTGAATGGTGGTGAGGCAGGAATGAGTGGTGATTAGAAGGGTTAATAGGTGTGCAACCTGTAAGACAGGTAGGATTCATTCTTGAAGAGTGGCGGAGTAAAATACCATTGCGACTTACAAGCCCTTAGATCATGTCTTCACTTTCATAGGTGGTGTAAAATTACAAAAGGATGATGACAGACATGCATCTCAATTGGTTGAAGTGGTTCATATATTCTCAAGGTGGTTCTTGTTATTATACAAGTTGGCGGTCTATGTCATATCTAGTGGACTTCCAGAGTTCATTGGCAAAGGAATTATGTCGTTATGCAATGTATATGGAGGTAAAATGAAGAATTCTAAAAATATATTCTTCAAGGGAGGAGGTACACGATTTTAGTTATACAATTTTAAATTTCTTTACGAAATATAGTACCAACTATAAAATGATAGAGGCAGTTGCATAACACATTTATTTGAAGTCATGAAAACTAGCACAATCACTTTGTCAGGAAAAGAAAAGGGTACATTTTTATAAAAGGAAAGCTAGGGTGTCTCTCGAATAATTTTCTCTTCTGTTGGAATGTCCAGAGACAGAGGAATTAATGGAGGCATCTGGGAGAGATGACACCTCAGTAAAGTCTTGTATGCTTCTCGGGTCCTAGCTAAATTGCTACTCTTGGTGCAATGCATAGGTGTGGGTAGAGGAGGAGTGAAGTGTGCATGCAAGTGCGCACGCAAGCTTTTCGTTAAATCTTCTAGTTATGTTATCTGCCGCTGAGTTGGAATGGGATGGTTAGTAGAGGAAATTAATCCCTAGGTTCGAGGTTGTCAGCCATGTAGTAAGGGGTGATTGGAAGGTGGAGGAAGTATGAAATGTGAGAATAGAGGGCCAAGGAGCAGGTATCTTTATAAAGAGAAAGGAGATGCGATATGTATTTTTGGGGAAGATGTGGGCGGAAGTTGAAGAACCTCATATATTAAAAAGGCGAAGACGAAAGGTCATGCTAAATTTATGGTTGATATATTTATGAGGAGTGTCATATTCCTTCGGGGGGGAGAAAACAAAGATAAATACCTAAAATGTAGAAGGTGGCACAAGTTTTATAATATTACTCTTCTTAACAGTACTGTATAAGTCAACTGACACAAGGAAGAGGTTCCCTAGAAATAGTCAGCAGAAAGGGAGTTCAATTGATCCATGAACAGGGTTATGACTATTATAACAACACCAATTAGGTAGAATAATACAAACAGAGGGAAGTATATTTGATGTAAAAATATGTCGATGTTACGTTCTCTTAAAGAACAGGCAATGTACATTATAGGAGATAGAGTTGCTACAAATCAAAGGTTGTTGTTGGATAACTGGCAATAACAACCTCAACGTTAAGAAAGTTAGTGTCTGCTCCTGTAGGGGGATATCCCCGATCTTTGAACTGTTTGTTGGAACCTTCAAAGCCCATGATAAATATGTCAGTAGCCTTGTCGCTAAATTTTTCCATCAGCTCTTGCTCTCACTCTTTCCAGTGAGCCTCTTCAGTAGATACTTGGGCAGCCAGAGTGGCTTTGAGTTCATCTCTTTCCTTGGCGATGGTTAATGCCTGCTGACCTAGAGAATTGGTAGCTTGGGTGTGTTCTAGCTGCAGTGAGTGTAAATTGTTGGTTATTTCAAGAAGATCTTCGAGAACTCTAGAAATTATAGAGGAGAGGTGGTCCAGCTAAGTCTGAGCAGAATTATGAGATGCTTCAAGAGTTTTTATGAAAGAGAGGATTTGTTCAGCTCAGCCAGGGTGTCTGCTCGTCTGCTTTGAGTCTTCTTGAGTTGAATTCGACACTCTATTAGTTCACGAGTTAAAGTATTCACTTGTTGGACCCGCTCACTCTGGCCTAACAGTTGGACACGTAATAAGTCGACTTCACGAATAGCCTCCTCTCGAGCGAGCCCTGACATTGACAATTCAACCCTAAGATCTACACATGCCTATTTCAAAGTTTCTTTTGAGATGACTAAAGTTGCTTCTCGTTGTTTAGCTTTTGTTAGTTGGTTAATCAACTGCTTTAGACGAGTCTCTGAAGTAGTATGACAAGCTTCCATAGTTGATTGATATTCAGCCAAGTGGTGAGCTGCATCATTATAGCTAGTGGTTGCTTGTACAAGGAAATATGAGAGATAAGTAAGAAAAAATCCCAGGATAGAAGAAAAAGCAGATTAAGGAATCATTGTTAAAAAGAATACCTCTATGAGATTTTCTCGCATGCGTTCAAAGGACCCTTGCACTCCTGATTAGTTAAATAATTTCACTTTTTGAGGAGTGTTAAACCGGAGAACAGAATGTAGTGTGGTGGTAGGAGGATTTACAGAAGGGAGGACATCCCCTGTAAGGGGATTGGACTCAATTGAGGGGAAGGAAGGTTCCAGAAGGGGGGAGTTGTGTTATGGGAAGGTGGTGAGAGGTTCTTCTAAGGCTAGGGTCAAAAATAGGGAAGATAGGACAGGAGAGTTTCTTTCCTGCCTGGGAGAATAGTCTCTAGAGGCATCTAAGTCCTCCTCTGATGGTTCTAGGGTAGGATTGTAGTGGTAAAGCCGACGACGATTAGGAGGGGGGCTAGGGGATTGGGAGGAAGAGATGTTGGGAAGAGTAAGGGTGGTGGAAGGGCCTCCCTTTAATCAGAGGAGTTTTCTGGGATGAAGAGAAAGCAAATTGTGTTGAGTGGGGATGGAGAATAGGGTGCTCTTCAGGAGGAGGGGATGTTACTTCAGGGTCGTGTTTGGAGGATGGGAAGAAGGGATTACAGGGGACTTCTCTTGTTTTCATTTCCCCTTTTCTTTCTCTACTCTGGCCTTTAGAGAGCTTATCATTGCCCTCTGGATGAGGTCGTTTGCAATATAATACAAGAGAGGAACACCATAACCCAAAAACAAAAAAAAGTCGTTTGTCATTAAGCATTAACAGAACTTTATACCACAACAATACTTATACTGATACACTACCTATTACGACGGGGTCATCCAGAATGAAGGGAGATAGTTTGCAATGACTTAGTAGATGAGCATCCAAAAGAAGGTTAGAATTATACTGATGATCTCGGAGAACTCTGTGGACTTTAGCAAAAGGGCATTTCAATTGACACTCATGGAAAGAGGATAGGTCAGGAAGATATGTCCTCCAAGTTTCCGAGTAAGGTAGATGGGTAGGAAGCCGGGGCATGGAAGTATAGTTCCTTCCAGCCTTGTGTAACGATGGTTTATTGGTGAGGAATTGATAGTCAGGGCGACTGGCAAAGTAGAATACACCCACGTCAGAGGATTTTAATTGGAATAAACTGTGGAATTATTAGTGGGGATAGAGGAAGCCCTAAATGCTTGAAGACGATGACCGTCTCAGCTAAAATTCGGAAAGCATTGGGGGCTAACTGATTTATAGCTATTTTATAAAAGACTAGGAGCTCAAAATAAATAGGTGGTATCAGAAGGCGAAGGTTATTTTCCAGCTGGCCTAAGAAAAAGAAGTGATGTTGAGGGGGAGGATAGTGAGGTCGATGTTGGGTAGGGCAAAAGAGCATTTGACGATGTTATCTATATATAGTTTTCTAACATCACGAAAGTAATGACGACTATCTATTTAGGAATGGGTGGTTTCGAACCAGGAGACCTTGCTAGGGTTTTGAGAAGGGGGAGTCATATGTTGAGGGGGGCAATAATGTAGAGGAAATATTGACCGCTAGAGGGGAGTGAATAGCGTCGTGCTAGTACGTGATGAAATTCAATTGTGTTGTCTCTACACAATCGTTAGCGCGCAGTGGAATAGTAATAAAGCAATAACGAAATAGACAAATACAATTCACAACACAAGTATTTAACGTGGTTCGAAACTGAATGGTTCATACTCCACGGATCGAGCTCTAAAGAGCTCTAGTGATGCACACGCAACCACTAATCACAAATAACTCCTTCTCGACACAAGTCGGAGGTGGAGAAACCTCGTACAATTTATCTTACAACAGTAAGAAATAAATACAAGCAAGATACAATACAAATACAAAAGACAAGTAAAGAAAACTTTACAACACTTTGCTTTTGATTGCTTGAATGCTTGGTTGCTTGACTTGCACTTGAAGACCCTGATTTGCAGCAATAAATCGCCCCAAAAGCTCTCAAGAACCATCTTGATTTCCTTCTCCACGAGCTCCATTTAAAGCTTCTTCATGGGCTGGAAATCGCCGATCAGTCGACTACTCGGGACCATCAGTCGACTAATGAAACTGTTGCTATGAGACAACAGTGTAATCCACGCTGGAAAAATTCAACGGATAGGACATCAGTCAACTGATCATGTCCATCAGTCGACTGATCGTGTCCATCAGTCGACTGATCGAGCTTTCACTCGACTGCTAGACCCAGCAGTCGAGTGAGACTCCATTCTGTGCTCGAAATACCGAGCACCACCGATCGTGATCACATGATCACCGATCGCGGATAATCGATCGACCGCCCACTCGCGATGATCGACACTTCCGCAATAAACCCTAGTTGACTCACACCAGTTGACTGTCATATGACATCAGTCGATTGACACACCTCAAACATGAGGTTTTAACCCAAGTATGGTGCCCCCATACTTGCTAGACCACCCTTAGCCTAGACCTAAGCCTTCTAGCCACCTCCATCAGTCTCACGCCTCTCAGATCCTTCCATTCATCCATTGCGCTAGCCTTCAAGTGCTTCCATCGGCTATGTCATGCTAACGATGTCTACACTGCCAAGGCACATTGGACTTACGCCGCCAAGACTCCGCTTGGACTTTACGCCACCAACCATTGGACTTATGCTGCCAAGACTCCCGCTTGGACTTTACGCCGCCAATATCAAACCCCTTGGACTTCTCAAATGCCAAGACTCAAGCTTGGACTTTCCCTTACCAATCCATGTTGGACTTTCCATGCCAAGACCCATGCTTGGATTTTTCCTTGCCAAGATCCATGCTTGGACTTTACATGCCAAGTACTAAAGACTTGGATTTTCCATTGCCAACCCATGTTGGACTTTCCATGCCAAGACCCATGTTTGGACTTTTCCTTGTCAAAACCCATGCTTGGACTTTACATGTTAAGTACTCAAGACTTGGACTTTTCAAATGCCAAGTGTCCCACTTGGACTTTCATGCCAAGTACCCATGACTTGGACTTTACCATCACATGGTCAACCCTAGTCAACCATCAAAGTCCCCTCGAGTCAAACTCGAGTCCGGTCAATCATGACCCGAGTCGATTGTATCAACAATCTCCCTAAAATATTATCAGACATCAATGTCAAACATCAATGTCAAACCTCCATGTCCAACACTTCCATGTCAAACATCAAAGCACACCATTTCCATGTTAAACATCAAAATATCGCTCGAGTCAAACTCGAGTCCGGTCAATCGTGACCTGGGCCGATTGCTTCAACAAATAAAATGGAAGTACCACTTACTTAGGACTAAGAGGTGATGGCTAAGAGAAGAGAAGAAACTTCTTAATGTTAAAGAAAATACCTGGGAGTGAAGCATTTGCTAGCGAAGGTTACTGAGCGAAGGGAGGAATTTAAAATCAAGAAGACGACGAAAGATGTAGTAAAAGTGTACAACATCGGGAATTTGGACATTAAAGTACTCTCTCTAAGAACGCAAAGAGGCGAGGGCCCTTAGCAAGACATGCAGACCAGTTCGCTTAAGTAGAAAAGATGATGATTAGGACCCAAAAGGCCTAGTAATGGACGTTGAAACACTTGAGTCATCATCGAGCCAGGTGAAGAAGCATCTTAAGGAAGTATTTACATCACTGACGTTAGACAAAATGATTAGTCTGACTATTTAGGAGGGTGCCTAATGATACTGCTATAATATAATTAAGTGTAGAGAGGCATCAAGTTAAGTTAGGGAGGTAACAGCTAGGGAAGAGGAGTCGAGTCAAGGACGTGGTAGTTCGAGACGTAAGTATAAGGATAAGTTATGTAATAGCTCGGGAAGAGGAGCCGAGTCAAGGACGTGGTAGCTCAGGATATAAGTATAAGGATAAGTTAGGTAACAGCTCGGGAAGATGAGCCGAATCAAGGACATGGTAGCTTGGGACATAAGTATAAAGATAAGTTAGGTAACAGGTCAGGAAGATGAGCCGAGTCAAGGATGTGGATGTTGGATCGAAAGCGTCGCTAGAGGGGAGGGGGTGAATAGTGAGCATAAAATCTTTCTTTTCGACATTAAGATAAGAGCAAGCACATTGGAAAAATAAATAACATAATTTATTTTTACTTGGTTCACAGCCCACCGGCTGCTAATCCAAGGCCCTGTGATCCTTGACTGCGTACGAAGGGGCAATCCACTATAGAGTCTCCTCCTCGTTGAAGGTAGGAGACAACGATCACAAAAAATGAAAACACGAGGATGAGGCAATAATCCTACCTCACCTTATTACGATTAAAGCCACAAATACAATAAATAAAAAGTAATACTTGTTGCTGCCAACGAAGAGATTCTGAACTTGGCGTTGCATCGGCGTTAAGACGACATTAGAGCTTTGGCGTTGCGGGAGCACTTTGAGAGCAAGACAGATGATATTTGGGTTGGAGTCCTCCCTTCCTTTTATAGATTTGTATATTGGAATAAGTTTAGATGAAGATCCTCAACTTTTGGAACTTATCGCGAGGTGACACCTTATCTTATTGTGAAGTGCCTGCGTCAAACATTATCCTGTTTAACCTAGCGCAAAAGGTTGATTCGTCGCCATTAGTCGACTGATGCCTTCCATCAGTCGACTGATGTGCAACGATCCGATCAATGGCGTGATCAATGATCGCTAACCCGACTACTTCCATGAAGAGGTTAGCATGAAAAATAATAAATACGATAGTTTCTTACCGTCTGATCTCGACCTAGACCTTCCACTGGAAGTCTTAGTTGGATCGCCACCTATGGTCATCCCCATACAGAGGACATGACCTTACCATCTCTTTTTGCACGCGTGCTTACCTCTGGTCCTTTATGACTTGTCGCTTTGCGTCCGATCTTTGACCTAGGTTCTTCGACTCTCACGAAGTTATACTGTCGCTCGACCACCACGGTTTGTCGACTCGAGATTCTCCGGGTGTCGCTGACCTTCGGCTTAGCTTAACCATTTCCTTCACACTTAATTCAGCTCATGAGATAACAATATGACCTTAACTTTGGATCTTTGCCATAATTAAAACCTAGGTTCGATTATCTAGTGTCCCTACACCAACAATCTCCCCCTTTTTGATCTATGACAAATCGACACAAAGTTAAGAAAAAATTAAGTAGAGTAAATAATAAACGTCCTTTCAAAAACTCCTCCTTTAACCCTAGGTGAGTTTTGAAAGAGATACTTTGAATTTTTTTAAAAATTTAAATTTTTATTACTTCCCCTTATCTTTCGCTCTTTTCCTCCTTTTGTCATAAATCAAAAAAGGTGTCGGGGTTTTTATATAAAATAAGGGTTTAAGAATAACATGTCTAGAATTATTAAAGATAAATCAACTATGAGCCCAAATATACGTCTAGCAGTAGTTAGATAGATTGGTTCGAGGTGTGTCCCTCTGCACCAATAATTTAAAGGTTTATAATATAACCCTTAGGGTTAGTTTGCTCTCCCCCTTTGTCAAATATATGAATAGTGAGCATAAAATCTTTCTTTTCGACATTAAGATAAGAGCAAGCACAGTGGAAAAATAAATAACATAATTTATTTTTACTTTGTTCACAGCCCACTGGCTGCTAATCCAAGGCCCCGTGATCCTTGACCGCGTACGAAGGGACAATCCACTATAGAGTGTTCTCCTCGTTGAAGGTAGGAGACAACGATCACAAAAAATGAAAACACGAGGATGAGGCAATAATCCTACCTCACCTTATTACGATTAAAGTCACAAATACAATAAATAAAAAGTAATACTTGTTGCTGCCAACGAAGAGATTCTGAACTTGGCGTTGCATCGGTGTTAAGACGACATTAGAGCTTTGGCGTTGCGGGAGCACTTTGAGAGCAAGACAGATGATATTTGGGTTGGAGTCCTCCCTTCCTTTTATAGATTTGTATCTTGGAATAAGCTTAGATGAAGATCCTCAACTTTTGGAACTTATCGCGAGGTGACACCTTATCTTATCGTGAAGTGCCCGCGTCAAACATTATCCTGTTTAACCTAGCTCAAAAGGTTGATTCGTCGCCATTAGTCGACTGATGCCTTCCATCAGTCGACTAATGTGCAATAGTCGACTGCCAGCCTGACCACTTCCCTACAGTAAGAGGTTAGCATGAAAAATAATAAATACGATAGTTTCTTACCGTCTGATCTCGACCTAGACCTTCCACTAGAAGTCTTAGTTGGATCGCCACCTACGGTCATCCCCATACAGAGGACATGACCTTACTATCTCTCTTTGCACGCGTGCTTACCTCTGGTCCTTTATGACTTGTCGCTTTGCTTCCGATCTTTGACCTAGGTTCTTCGACTCTCACGAAGTTCTCCTAGTGTCGCCCGACCACCACGGTTTGCCGACTCGGGATTCTCCGGGTGTCGCTGACCTTCGGCTTAGCTTAACCATTTCTTTCACACTTAATTCAGCTCATGAGATAACAATATGACCTTAACTTTGGATCTTTGTCATAATTAAAACCTAGGTTCGATTATCTAGTGCCCCTACACCAACAATCTCTCCCTTTTTGATCTATGGCAAATCGACACAAAGTTAAGAAAAAATTAAGTAGAGTAAATAATAAACGTCCTTTCAAAAACTCCTCCTTAACCCTAGGTGAGTTTTGAAAGAGATACTTTGAATTTTTTTTTAAATTTAAATTTTTATTACTCCCCCTTATCTTTCGCTCTTTTCCTCCTTTTGTCATAAATCAAAAAAGATGTCAGGGTTTTTATATAAAATAAGGGTTTAAAAATTACATGTCTAGAATTATTAAAGATAAATCAACTATGAGCCCAAGCATACGTCTAGCAGTAGTTAGATAGATTGGTTCGAGGTGTGTCCCTCTGCACCAATAATTTAAAGGTTTGTAATATAACCCTTATGGTTAGTTTGCTCTCCCCCTTTGTCAAATATATGAAGTATAAGAGATATAGGGGGCGCTAAAATTTAGCCTAGAGAGTTGTAAATATTCGTTAAGTATAATAGTTGAGAAAATAGGTAGCATTTTGAAAAGGTTATGTTAAGTATATTTCAATTATTCTTAACATCTCACCCATTATATGTGACTCAAAATGTGTTCACCTTATATATTTTGTGAGATGATTTGAACTTAATCAAAGTTAGTCAACCTTGGGTTAGATTCGGATTTAATCCTTAGTTCATCAAGTAAACTTTTCAAGAAATTGGCTTCCAGGTCGTGGCGAGACATAGGGGTCTTTTTTGATCGGAACAACGATCACTTCCTTAGACAAAGCCAAATTCAAGAAATTGATTACTTGAGTCACTTAAGATTGCTTCCTGGTCTAACTAGTTTAGGATACGACGAGGTAGCTTCAGCTAGTTCAACTCAGCCAAGTGCACCAAGCTATATACGCCTTATCTAGCTTGAATACATGAGATGTTGTTTCCCTAACGTACTATTATCTCACCGCGTCCTGATACTATATTATCAAAGTTGACAAACTATTTGTCCTATCTAGCCGTTCTAATAATAAGTCATGCAATGATTTTGCTAAGGAAGCGGCTATATTTTTTTAGTGTTAGCTCCCCCTGGACCATTGAACCATTATAGTCTATCCATAAAGTGGATTTGATCCTAGGGAATCCAATACTTATTGGTTCTTATATGTGAGTTTAACAAAACCTTTGGGACCCATGCTTGGACTCATTGATGACTACGATTTACAATAGACATATAAGATCTATTCGTAGTCCTTGAATTAAACCCGAGTCCGACTTTATTGTACACGACTCTTTGGGTTCTAAGTAGTCGATTAAGATTCTTATATCCCAACGTGAACCTTTCCAACCTAGCCTCGACCTCTTGAACTCGGTCTTTCAAGAGAGAATTCTCCTCCTCAAGTTTTTCAACTTGAGTTGAGTTTCCCTCTTGAACTTGACTAGTTAAAGAGGTTAGAGTAGCCTCTTGCTTGAGGGTTTCAACCTCCTCAAGTAACGACTCAACTCTAGACTCGGACTTAGTCAATTTCCTATTTAGTAACTTAATTGCATGATATAAGTTTGCAATTAATGAACGACTTACCTTAATTTTTTCTTTTGATCTGGCTTTGAGTCTTGAATCGAATTCATCCTCGAAGTCGGAGTCGGAGTTGGATTTGTAGTCAGCTTCGGACTCGGACTCTACCGGTTTCACCATGAGTACCAAGTCGTTATTTTGGTCTTCTTCCTCCTCCCACATTGTGTGAAATGCTTGCTTGGATTAAGATGGCTTGTTCTTGAGTCTTGGGCACTTCGACTTGTAATGACCCTTCTTGTTGCACCCATAGCATGTGTATGTTTGTGGGGGTTTCTTGCTCTTTAATTGCTCCCTTTTCTTTTTGATGATCCTCCGAACTAGATTGACTAGTTCGACCTCCATCTCCTCTTCGGATTTCGATTCGGATTCACCTTCTGATTCAGATTCTTCTTTTTTGGGAGATGTCTTGCTCTTTGCTTTTTGTCTTCGTCCTACAAACAACGCTACACCTTTCTCGACCGAGACCGCATTAGTTTGTTCATGTAACTCAAATTTCAAAAATAATTCGTCTAACCTAATCTTAGATAAATCTTTAGATACCTTGTAGGCATCAACCATGGATGCCCACAAGATGGTCCTAGGAAATGCATTGAGTGCGTACCTTATTATGTCTCGATTGTCTATCTTTTGTCCGATGGCATGTAGGTCGTTTAAGATGTCTTAGATCCACGCATGGAGTTGTGAAACGGTCTCGTGATCCTGCATCTTTAGATTATATAGTTTATTTAAAAATAAATCTCTTTTACATACCTTAGCATCAGACGTCTCTTCGTGTAGATCAATTAATTTGTTTCAGAGGTCTTTAGCGCTAATGAATGGTCCACTTCGGTTGAGCTCCTCCTTGGATAAGCTGCATTGCAACATTTGGGTTGCTTTTGCATCGACTTCGATTTGCCTCTTTATTGCACTAGTCCACTTGTCGAAATCCAAGGGCTCCCCTTGATCATTGGTGGGTAGAGCAAAGTCAGTTTGGATTATTATCCAAGTCTCGACTTGTGTTTTCAAGAAACACTCCATCCGACCTTTCCAATAATGAAAATCATTTCCATTAAAGAAAGGAGGTTGGTGGTGCTATACCCCTCAATGTGGGCCATTAATTATCTTGCAAAATACGAATAAAAATCAAAAGGAATTCCAAGACTTGGTCTTGGATTAGTAATGCAAGAAATAATAAGGAATAAACGAGAGATAAAAGACTAAACAAAAAACTTCACACTTACAACCTACGATGTCCCCGAAAGGGTACTAAACATTGGTTTTTGGGGATGAAGAAAGCTTGTTACGAGGGTAAACACTCATACGAAGTGTAGATCTCTGAGAGAGCTTCGATTGGTAGGTAGCACGTTTTGTGGGTCCACTTGTACGAAAAATTATGCCCGTTTTACCGTCGGCTACTCCAAAAGCGAAATACTTGCATATATGATGTGAGCAAAATATATAGGGTTTTAGGAGTAGTTTTCGCTCACATCTCATTACATTTCATGTTAGTTTCATGCGTATATTACTTTGTTTTGCATGCATTTCCTATTTTCTGGTTCAGAGATCTGCTCTTTGTACTTTTGCGTGCAGGATAACATCCTGGGGGAAAAGGCGTGCTTTCGGAGCAAAAGAAGGGCATTTTGCAGCTAGACGCAGAATGAGACACAACCAAGGCGTGTGACTACACACGACCGTGTCCAATGGGTGAGATCAGCCACCCCAGGGCCGCACACGGCCTAGCCGTGTGGAAACACACAACCGTGTGGCGACCTAGCATATTAACGCCATTAGAGTTTTTACCGGATTTTGCAGCGATCCCATGTGATGTCTGTATAAGGAGAGCTCCGTCCAAACCCTAGGGGGAGGCACGATGGCTGGGACGGTACACCGAAGCCCTAAAAAGTTTCGAAAACTCACAACGGGGAGAAAGAACGCCGCTGGAGATCCAAGTTCTGCACTTCAACGCCGGAGAGAAGGCCACATCGGCATTGTAATCTCTTGTTCTTGTATTTTATTTCTGATATATTCGAACATGAACATGCCTTGTGATTCTCCTCTTCTATATATAGAGTAGTTCCTTCGATTCTAGGATTAGGGAGTAGCTTGTGTACGCATGACATGTTTATACTCCGCCTGTGTGTTGCTTCGATTCTGTTTTTGAGTTTGAATTTGCAATTGGAAATTGTTTATACCAATATCTATGCGTATTTTATTTTCTACTTGCTGTGCTTAGGCGATACGAGGAGTGACAACCCTCGTATCTAAGATTTAGGAGATTTATACAAGGAACCTAGGGGTAAACTTGCTCTCCTGTAACCGTGGGTAGAAGGATGTGATGGAACTGGAAACGATTCGTCGTAGGGATTGATTTGGCATCCTCGTACCGCCTATCTCATCCTTGTAAGGCAGAGATAGCTCCTGATAGATGCGGTGGCTCATCGGGAGAGTGTATGATGTCCCTTCCACAAAATCATAGTTAGACATTTAGACAACGCCCAGTTGATAGCATGTTTTGCGACACACAAACGAAACTGAAGTCCTAGAATCCCTCTTAAAGATATCAGCACGCTCCTTTCTTCCTCCGTGTGACACCGTACTAGAGTTTAGTCCACCGACAACCCTCGCAATCGAAACCTTTATATTTTACTTCTGAACAATTTCACCTACTGAACAAATCGGTACTCAAATCTCAGTCCTTGTGGAATCAATAATCTTTTATTACTTGACGACATCCGTGTACTTGCGGGCGTTGAGCACGAGCGCGCACTTCGAGTCCTCGATGGTCTCCGTCACGAGATTTGAGGTCGCGTTCGCGTAATGGGACATGGCCAGGGCATGTGACTACACACAGGCGTGTCCAATGGGCGAGATCAGCCACCCCAGGGCCGCACACGGCCTGGCCGTGTGGAAACACACGGTCGTGTGGCGGCCCAGCAGATTGATGCGATTAGGGTTTTTTCTGGATTTTGCAACGATCCGATGTGATGTCTATATAAGGAGTGCTCCGCTCAAACCCTAGGGGGGAGGCATGACGGCTGGGACGACACACCAAAGCCCTAAAAGCTTCGGGAACTCGCAACGGGGAGGAAGAATATCGCCGGAGATCCAAGTTTTGCACTTCAACGCCGGAGAGAAGGCCACATCAGCATTGTAACCTCTTGTTCTTGCATTTTATTTCTGATATATTCGAACATAAACATGCCTTGTGATTCTCCTCTTCTATATATGGAGTAGTTCCTTCGATTCTAGGATTAGAGAGTAGCTTGTGGACGCATGACATATTGCTTCAAATTGAATTCTATTTTTGAGTTTGAATTTGCAATTGGAAATTGTTTATACCAATATCTATGCGTATTTGGTTTTCTACCTGCTGTTCTTAGGTGATACGAGGGGTGACTACCCTCGTATCTAAAATTTAGGGGATTTATATAAGGAACCTAGGGGTAAATCTGATCTCTTATAACCGTGGGTAGAAGGATGCGATGGAACTGGAAACGGTTCGTCGCAGGGATTGATTTGACATCCTCGTACTGCCTATCCCATCCTTGTAAGGTAGAGATAGCTCCCGATAGATGCAGTGGCTCATCGAGAGAGTGTATGATGTCCCTTCCACAAAACCATAGTTAGACGTTTAGACAACACCCAGTTGATAGCATGTTTTGTGACACACAAGCGAAATCGAAGTCCTAGAATTCCTCTTAAAGATCTTGACACGCTCCTTTCTTCCTTCGTGTGACACCGTACTAGAGTTTAGTCCACCGACAACCCTCACAATCGAAACCTTTAGATTTTACTTCCGAATAATTTCACCCACTAAACAAATTGGTACTCGAATTTCAGTCTCTGTGGGATCGATAATCTTTTATTACTTGATGACATCCGTGCACTTGCGAGCATTGAGCGCGAGTGCGCGCTTCGAGTCCTCGACGGTCTCCGTCGCGAGATTTGAGGTCATGTTCACATGCATCAATATACACAACCATAAAAGGGTACCAACACTTCATCTTGGATTAGTAGTGTGAGAGAAATAATAGGAATAGTTCACGAATTGAAGAATACGAAAAGAAAGCCAAAAAGTGGTAGATTGGTGGTTACACCAAATCTTAGTGCCTCCGCTCTGATACCAATTGTTGGATCGAAAGCGTCGCTAGAGGGAGGGGGGGGGTGAATAGCGAGTGTAAAATTTTTCTTTTCAACATTAAGATAAGAGCAAGTACAGCGGAAAAATAAATAACACAATTTATTTTTATTGGGTTCACAACCCATCGACTGCTAATCCAAGGCCCCGCAATCCTTGATCGCGTACGAAGGGGCAATCCACTATAGAGTCTCCTCCTCATTGGAGGTAGGAGACAACGATCACAAAAAACGAAAACACGAGGATGAGTCAACAAGCCTACCTCACCTTGTTACGATTAAAGCCACAAATACAATAAATAAAAAGTAATACTTGTTGCTGCCGATGAAGAGATTATGAACTTGGCGTTGTGTCGGCGTTAAGACGACATTAGAGTTTTGGAGTTGCGGGAGCACTTTAAGAGCAAGACAGATGATATTTGGGTTGGAGTCCTCCCCTCCTTTTATAGATTTGTGTCTTGGAATAAGTCTAGATGAAGATTCTCAACTTTTGGAACTTATTGCGAGGTGACACCTTATCTTATTGATTTATGCGCCGTCGATCGGTCGATGCCTTCCATGATCATTGCTAATGGCGGATCATTGTCGAGCTGACCACTTCCACTGTAGTAAGAGGTTATACGAGGAAAATGATGCATCGATGGTTTCTTACCGTCGATCTCGACCTAGACCTTCGGAGTCTTAGTTGGATCATTTGCTCTGGTAGTCCCGTCTGAGGACCACGACCTTACCGTCTCTCTTCTTGCGCGTGCTTACCTCACAGTCGCTATGACTCGTCGCTTTGCTTAGGTCTTCCACCTAGGTTCTTGACTCCCTGAGTTCTCTAGTATCGTCCAGGCCACCACGGTTTCCTCACTCCGGGATTCTTGGTGTCGTGACCTTGGCAGCAACCATTTCCTGCGCGCAATTGACTCATGAGATAACAATATGACCTTAACTTTGGATCTTTGCCATAATTAAAACCTAGGTTCGATTATCTGGTGCCCCTGCACCAACAGTGGCAGCTCGGGACGTAAGTATGAAAATAAGTTAGGGAGGGAACAACTCGAGAAGATGAGCTGAGTCAAGAAGGTAGTAGCTTGGGAAGAAAGCCAAGCCGAATCAGACGGGTAGTAGCTCGGGAAGTTAGCAGGAGGCCAAAAGGAATATTAATGCTATTAAGGTGGGACCCCATAAAATATATAAGAGATTGTTTGTTATAGTCCTGGTAGATACGCCATTATCTTTTATAACAGATCGAAGATGCCTCATAGGCCCCACAGAAGATTCCTGATAGCGACCATTCTCTAGCAACATAACGACATGATCACTTGAACTCGCGTGGCCTTCCATGTGGATGGCGATGCTCCTAGTTTGTTACACGACAGCTTGCCCTAATATTAAAGGAGGGGATGAAAAGGCAGAAACGGAGGAAGGGGAACAAGGTTGATCTCATTCTATATACACTGACTATTTTCTATTACATTCATTCTCTTCACTACTGCGACTTGTTTCTCTTCCTCATACAAACTCTAACTTAAGCATTGGAGGATCTCCGTCGGATAGGCATGCGGTGGTCTAATATGTGTTAACTTTCATAGGAAGGGAGCAAGAAGACTATTGCTACTGTGATCAGATAGAACCCATCCTCGACAATTCAATATCGAGGAGAAAAATTTGGTCCACATCATTACCCTTTAGGAGAGGTGGGACATCCAGTTAGGAATTGAATTTTTGATTAGGTCATAAAGAAGAAGATGCCTAATTCGACCATTTTTAGTTGGGAAAAAAACAATGAAAAAGGGAAAACCATAGGTGTTGGTTTGAAGGGGGATAATACAATATAAAAGCCACTCGTGAGACGTTAGGAGTTGGATGGTAGTTGATTAAGAGGTAAAGAAAAGTAAGTGGTTATCTTGCAGAAGAACGAGCGAATAGAGAATCGAAATCCACCTTCTAATTGTTCGAGGACAAAGGTTTGTGGGGGGGGGGCAAATGTGGCCGCTCGATTAAGGTAGCGGGCATGATATGACAGTCATAGGGAATAAAAAAGTGACATCTAAGGGAAACATGGAATGGAACATACAAGTGGATGTAGTTTCGAACTAGGGCTAGAAACCTATTCGAGTTGTTTCAGAAAGGTTTGGTTTTGAAGTGATGGATTTTTTATGTAACATATTGCTAAGTGAAATAGTAATAAGAATGGGGAAGGAGAGCAAGAAGGCTACATGTGCTACAATGTTAGGAATAAATGTGCGAAATGTAACCTTTTTTTTTTTTTTTTTTTTTTTATCATAGTTGGCCCTTTTATAGTTGAGTGAGGTGGTGGAATGACATGCGGTGAAAATGATGAACGACCAGGATGACACTTGTTTTTTTTGTTGGTCATCAAATGGTGCATGTTGCAACCGTTCCAATGTAATAGTCGGATATGATGAATGACTATGATTGCATCCACTTTTTGTATTCTTCATCGAGCAATCTTTGTAGTAGCCCGTGGATTTGGTAGTTGGTGATGTCATGCAAGGATTTGACACCTCAATTTTGATGATATCAGCAATTTCTTGATTCGATAGTTTCTTAGCTCTAGGAGAGTGAGTCCTTTCAGATTTATCTAGTTGTAGAGTTGTATCATGGAAACGTTCTCGCTTGGCATCATCCTCTTAGGAACATCTCTGTTGGGAGCATCCACACTTGACATCATTCTCTTGGGAACGTCCATGGTGGGAGCATATCCATTTTTTATGGTTCTCCTATATGTTTTCGGTGATAGCATCTTCACTTTATATGATATTTCCTAATAGAAACATCTTTAACTTATTTTCGATTTAACCTTATTTTAGTTCTCCACTTCGTCAGTAAATGTTATAAGTCTTTAAGTTATCTTACTTCAAACTTCCGTTGACTTTGCTCCTCAGTTCGATTGAGGGGGGAACCCTTGATGGTATTGGGTATTTGGGCTATATGAGTTTTTGTCTCTGCTCATTTGAGTTGGGACTATGAAGACTTTTATCTCACTTGTTGTATTATATCTGCATGGGGCATACTCCAGCAGGTTATTATATGTTGCTTCCAATGTATAAACAGTCGTGACGTGTGTCTATTTGTTCGTATGCTTGGGACGTTATGAGATATGACATCAAATTTTGACGACTCATTAGAGCATCGCAATTGTTTGTCTTTCTGCGACCGATTTGTATTCTGCTTCGGATTTTCATTTCCTATATAAAGGATGGACAATGCTAGTGGAAAGTATGATTTCTTTCTGTGTTCAAGTCATTTCTTCATTCCATTTATTTCTTCGCTTGCGCAGTCATAAGTCCTTATTCAATCCAAAGCTGATTTAACTGTTGAAAGAGTCTTACTGACCATTGACTCGTGTTCTTACTTATTCAAGCTAAAAGTCAAATTCCAAAAGCAAAAAAAAAAAAAAAAGAAAAAAAGAAAAAGAAAAAGAAGGGCTGTAATGCGGAAGGAAAATCATCAACCTTCGTTATAAGTCATGTCCACGAGCACTAATAATTCTTTTTAAGGCAAATTGTTATTTAACATATGGGCATTATCCCTTATTCTAGTATTTTTTATTTGAATTCCTTTTTTTGGAAATTTGACAAATAATTTTCTTATTAACCATAAAGCACGAATGCGGCAGGCCCAGCCCGTGCCTCATCTATTTACTCCAGCCCGCACACAAAACTCGATCTTGGCCGGAGTATCCCCGTAGTCTCGGGCGCCGTAGTACCTCTGTCCTTCCCCTCGCCGTTGCAGTTTGTCTCCTTTCTCGCTCTCCAGGTGTTTCTCGGTGATCTCCGTGGTGTATTGAGATCGCGGTAAGGTGCAGCGGAGATGACTACCCGAATCACCCCCGGGGTCGGAGCCAACCTCCTCGGTCAGCACTCTGCAGAGAGGAACCAGGACGCTACCACATATGTCGGCAACCTTGACCCGCAGGTGCTCTGCTCTTCTTCCTTCCTTTGCCTTCTTCTATTCATAGTTTGATTCCAGCACTTAGGGTTTATGTCTTCCTGCCTCTGGTACTAGGTTTTTGGTTGACTACATCAATTCGAGCTCTAACTCTTATTCTTTCCCTTATACGTGGACCTGTACTTACTTTGATATCTGCTGTCAACTTTGTAGGTCGGGGAGGAGTTACTGTGGGAACTTTTTGTCCAAGCAGGCCCGGTTGGTAAGTTAAAAGCCTAATCAGTTTTGCTGTCTGTATGTTGAACCATTATTTTTCTGAATTTTAACTCGGTAACCTTAATCTGGTTTGCAATTTTATTTTTGCAGTTAATGTCTATGTTCCAAAAGATAGAGTTACAAATCTTCATCAAGGGTATGGATTTATTGAGTTTCGCAGTGAAGAAGATGCAGATTATGTAAGTCCATTAGTTCCTATTCATGTTGATTTTTTCCTTTCACAATTTTCTGTGAAACAATTTGTTGGTTAATTTTTTTTTTCTAAAAGTTTATTTCTGCAAAGTTTCACCTTTTTTTGGTCCTTTTTTTTGCAGGCTATAAAGATTTTGAACATGATTAAACTTTATGGAAAGCCAATACGTGTGAACAAGGTGCACTCTCATTTAATCTATTTTACATTAGAAAAAACCTTTATGTTCTGTTTTTGTAACATTGTTCCATCCTGTTAGAATTAATGGATCATTTCCCATATATTATGCTATTATATCCTGAAAAAGTCTTACTTTGGTAGTTCCCTTGGCTTCAATTCCTGTTTGCCACATAGATTATTAAAGAAATTGGCCACTGTCACGGAGTTAAAATCTAAACTACAGATGGATGAGAATGATAGTTGAAAGAACTTACTAGTTGCATTGACTAGTGATATATATACATCATAGAATTCAACCAAAGTGCTGCAAACGAGAGAATGGGGTAGTTATTTGAATTTTCCAATTTACTAATCTTTCATAAAATTACTCTTTGTGCATGTAATGAGCTTGCTTAAATGAATGTCTAAAGTGCAGATATTAGATTCCGACATTCAATATCTCCTCCTTGGATCAATGAAGTTACCCCTTACCCACTAATTTATAGCATCCATCTATATTCTTTGCCTACCCATTTCCTTGCCAAAATATGAGGTTTTGCCAATTAAGCCAATGATGCTGATCTAGGATTCACTCCTAGCATATACTGTTATTTTGTTTTTTTAATCTCAATTAGTAATCTAGTCTAATTAACCTACAATTCCTACCAGTTGCATTTTAATTGTGATATGTCATGTGTATTCCAACCTGATCTGCAATACAAGGATTTTGTATCATAATTTGAGGGTTTCAAGACATTTTAATTGCAAGATGTCATGTGCATTCCGTTCTGATTTCATGTTATTTTTCTATGTATGTTTTTGGTTACTGCAAAATAATTGTTGGTGTGCTTGTTATAAATTTCATGTAAAAATGATTACTTGCTTAGAAAATTTTTAGTATACAGGTTATAATAAGATGTAAGTTACATGGTGGTGTAACCTATAATCCTACATCACATGGTGGTGTTTGTGTTTGTCACTGATTTCACGTACCTTGTTATAGCCATATCTTGGCGGACTTAGGTTACATACTGGATGTCCTTGTTGATCCCAAGTGTATTTGTACAGAACCAGAGTCAGAGCTAGAGCCAGATCCAGTTAGGATCATGACCATTCTGAAAGATCTGTTAAAGAAGTTTCAAATATCATATGATCAATATTTCTGCTTATAACTAAGATTTTTTTTTAGAAATTTCAAATGTCAATGTTGGTTATATATTCATTTTTAACCATGTGATTTTGTTGATGTAATTGTTTCCGATGGTTTGGTATACAAACAGTAGGATGAAGACATCCTAAGGGGGTAAGGTTTAGTGAGAAATTTTCTATAGTTACAAATGCACACAAGGCACAGTGATTTTGCACAAGGCCTAAAGATGGATTAACTTTGACATCTTAAAAATTTGGAAGGCACGCAGTACTTGGTTGTCGGACTTTTTGGAAACAATGTTTGCTTTATAGACCTTTACAAATTAACATTCCAGAGGCAACTTTATAATGTTTTATCTGTCATGTTGATTTCTTTTTTTCCCTTTTTTTTAAAAATCATCAAACAAGAAATTCATGTAATTCCAAGTCAACAGTTTGAGTTTGACATAGTAATTTTATATTTCTTGGTTTATTTTTTTGTCATCTTTCTTTATTTTCTTTACTCAAGTTTAATTTTTATTTCATCAGATATATTATTGCAGTTTAGAGCAATAGCATTCTCTAATTTTGAGCAAATATGTTCATGTTACTTCAAACATAATGAATTAAGATTTATATTGCAGCCCCCAAATGTATCTCATGTTTCTTAGCTACTTGTGTGACATAGTGTAGGACTTCCACAAAGACCTGTTCCTGACTGTTCATCTTGCCATGTGTCCGTGCATCTTTGAAATATTAGTGCACCTTTAGTATTTGATAATTTTAGTGGTTGTCCTCTATCACCAAGATACAAGTTTATTTGTTATTTGTACCATTTTTACTCTTTCCTATCAGTCAGTTATACGAAGGTCGAACTGGTTGTGTTATTCTACCATTTATCACTTTTTTTCTACTTATTGTAGGCATCCCAAGACAAGAAGAGTTTGGATGTAGGGGCAAACCTTTTTGTTGGTAATCTTGATCCGGTAAAGTAAATTCCTTTCTATCAACCCTATTTGCCAATTGGTAGATAAAATATGTAACTTTTAGTGTTTTTATTACAGGATGTAGATGAAAAGCTTCTCTATGATACATTTAGTGCATTTGGAGTTATTGTAACAAATCCCAAGGTACTGTTTTACATCTCTTTTGTGTCTGTTATATTCTATGGGAAATAATAGTCTGCATGACTATTCTAACTGGTCCATGGTGTTAATTACTAACCTTTGGAGTATAAAATTATAAATCTTTACAGATAAATATTGTGCTGATCTAGGAGAGTCTAGTAAGAATAAAATTTCAAATTCATTGCTGGGACAATTTCTAGCTGGTATAAGTTAACACTAAATGTGTTGAATGTAGATTGTTTAAGAAATATTCAGAAAGTAAAAGTTGAGTGGTAAAAATGGCGGAGCTTTTAGGGTCTTGTGTAATCATCCTATGCTTCTAGGTTAAAAGGTTATTTGTTGACTAATCATTCTTTATGAGTCAAAACAACGAACCATAGGAAATAACATACACAAAGTGATATGGTAAAGATAGGAACGTTGAGAAAGGGGTGTATTAGTTAGTAGGAGTGGATATAGAGATATTAGTATCTGTGAGCAGTTAAGTGTAGCCATATAAATGTAATGTGAGAAAATATAGATTATGCTGGTGTTAACATATTCACAGAGATGGATATGTTCTATAGTTGAATCAAGTAGGGTTGAATGAGTTATTAAGGGAAACCAAATAAACTTTTGCTTAGCATAATTAAAAAAGATTTAAATTTTTTGTTAAGATGAGAAAAAAATAGAGTGACATAGTCTTGATTTGTTATCATGTTTAAATATGATTGATAAATTCTAAAGGTAGACAGGTTGTTTCAATAGGTGTGTTAACGTGTAATGATAAAAAGAGAAAAAAGTGCATAATGTAAAATTCTTAAGTGATTAAAAAGACCTAGACATTAGTTGCCTTATAAAATTCAATGGTGATATAATATTCACGTAAGCAACCTCAACTAGTGGAAACTCATGGTTTCTTTATTGTATTAAGACACATAGAGCTCATTGGTAGGATATGATCCACGCTGTCAACTTTAAAAGTGGAGACATGTCTGTATTTGTGTAAAAATGAAAGTTATGTCATGGAGAAGCTGTCTCATATGTATGCAAAATACACATGCACATGTATTATTCAATCCAAAACGCGATGGAAGATTCTGTGAACATAATTGTTTGTGAAATATCTAATGTTTGATTGCTAATCCTGTTGATGATCTTATTTATTACTTAAACTTTAGGTTGGGGCTTGATGTTAAACTAGTATTGGCCAATATTATTATTTTTATTGAATGGACTGAAGTACATGGACACGTCGATTAAACTAGAAAGCATCAATAAAAATACTAGTATCTGTTAACAAATATGCACTACCCTAATAGATTATAAAGTTGGAGAAAATAGGTTGAGATTGCATAGACATGGTCAAACGCGCCTACTAATTTCTATAGTGGGAGAATTTAATCTATGATTAGGTGTTGTGAAGTGCCAAAAAAGTGATTTAGTAATTTGAATACTATTAGTGATGAAGCTATGCATAGAGTTCAATAGAGGCGTAACAGGCATATAGGTGACCCCAAATAGTTGGGATGAAGGTATTTGGCATTGAGTTTTTTTCCTCGATCGGAATGGTTGGATTTTGTTATTGTTCCATGTCTAAATTTGACACCCTTTAAAGTATGCTGAGATGAATTAAAATGAACTTACTCTTGTAAGCCCTTCCACTTGGCTTGGTTACTTTCAAAATAGTTTGACTAGAGTAATCAGGTAGACGATCAACTAAAATTTAATTAAACAAGTTAGAACACAGTATAATAACAAACATCTCAATTGTTGTGCAAGTAGCCAAAGATTTTCTTATGGTCAATTGCTTATCTAGATGCCATTATATATAAGATAGGTAATTATAATGATAGTTGTAAAATATCCCTTTTCAACACTAAATATAGCATCAGATAACTAATTAGATTTTATATTATAATCAGTAATAATATACAATGAATAATATAATATATTCATTTATTTAGTTGATTTAAATTTATAACTTATCATAATATAACTTATTGATATATTATTATAAAGAGCAGCCTGATGTATGAAGCTCTCGTCAATGTGGGATTTCAGAGATGAATCAAATCACATTGGATTTATTGTATGCAGTTTTACCCTGCATTACAAGAGACTAGTTCCGCAACTCGGACCTGTGACCAAAAGATCACACGACAATAACTTTATTGTTACGTCAAGGTTCTCCTTCTATTGATATATTATTATAAATGTTAATAATAACTTAGAAATAATTATCAGTGGCAATATAAAGGTTGATAAACCTGACAAATATTAATTAATATCTTACTGATAACATTTCATTTATTAATATTAAAATATGTAAGTTTTTCTATTTATTTAAGTATAATGTAAGTTAATATAAAAATTAATATAAAAGTAATTAATGATTGATATCACTATTAATCTGTTGAAGTAATTTGAAGTTAATAAATCTGAATAATTAAGAAATCCTTTCAGTTTAATTAAAAAAGAAACATAAATATCACACTCCTTCCTACCCACCCCACTCTTTGATCTTAGTTCCTTCTTTTGCTTGGAAACCATACAAGAGAAAAATAATCAAATTTAGCAATCGATGCTTCCTCCCCCAAGTTCTCTAAGTTGCGGTCTTGCACCTACCTTCTGCAGCAGAAAGTTACCATGTTCTTTCAAAGTCTCATCCTTTGCATTCTCCTTTTCAAGCTGAAGTGATTGGCTTGATCAATCTTGGGCAAGACGAGATTGGTATTGCTTGATGTAATTGTAGCTTTCTCTAGTATAGTCAATCCCTTGGTTCTGAGTTAGTGTTGCTTTCAGTTGAAGTCTAGAATGATCAGTTTCTCCATTACGGATTGGTTTTGGTTGAAGGGTGGAATGATTAGTTTATATTCATGTTTTGGACAAAGATAGCTTGATGATTTCAATGACGACTGTGTGGGATTGAATTGTTGATACACTTCTTTTATGCAAAAAGTGTATTATATTTATGGATGTGTAGTTTTAAAACTTTAGAATTCACCAAATAGGCAGTGAATATGTGAAATATTTTTCTGCAATAAGAAAATAATTGATGATGTAGATTAAAATCGATGGACATTAAATTAAGAGTTTTAGATACCGTGGAGTTATTATTTAACAATATTGATATTGATAGATATATCATTAATACGAAAAGGATGAGCGGTCGAAATAGAGCAAAGTTTTTGAAGTTTATGAGATTGTTGTGTGTCCTTTAGACTAATGCATCACTTGTCATACTTTATGGTTTGAAGATGTGAATGTTAGAATGGATGTATCGATATTGACACCTACAAAACAAGTGTTTCTTTTTCCCTGTTAATTTTTCTCTTCTTATTTTTTTTCTTCTTTTTATCCATTAATTTCTCTCTCCCAATATAATTTTTTCGTCTTTCATTCATTATTTTTTCCCTCCATCAAAATAAACAAAGAGACAAAATCACCTTTATAGGAAAAACAAAACCTTGTAATCTCTTTAAAGATGATTATTCTTTTTCCTTCTTTATCCATCTATTGATAAATATAGAGAAAATTTTAAGGAAATAAATTATTAAGAAAGATAAAAAAAATTAAATATAGTATAATTTCTAACTGCTAATGAACTACACTATTTATATGTAAATTGAATTTAATTTTAAACTGATCAAAATAAGTCTAAATTAAGTATAGCTTAAACATGGACTCTAGTTAACTTAAATCGACTTTTATTCAATAAACATCAAATATTTCATGAGATAATATCAAAACTTAAACTCAATATTCAATATCTTAAATATAACTTAATAATAAGCATCTCTAGCGATCAAATATTAATAATAATATTTTTACTGAATATATTTTATATTTAAAAAGTACCAAAACAGAATTGACATTACACAATAAGGTATTGGTGTCATAAATCGAAACTACGACATTGCTTGAAATTTTAAACCTGGTATAAAACTATTAGAAAGAATAAAATTAAAAAATGTTAAATATTCCATGGCCATGTGCAATTGTAATAGATGATAAAATAGGAGAAAATATGGGGTGATTGTAAAAGGTGGAAGAGGAAGACCAAAACACGTCTCAATTTAATACACATCAAACTATGTGGTTACTCGTCTCAGTTTAATCCTTTCTAATAGGTGTAAAAGGTGGAAGAGAAAGACCAAAAAACATCATTTTTGCAAGGTGATGGTGGAAGATCAAATGAAAAATCAGTCAATGCTATAAAAACATTTAATATACATCAAACGTGGAAGAGGAAGATCAAAAAAGACTTGATTAGCAACAATAAAATAAGATAAAATTTATTAAGTATATATGATATAGTAGGAGATGAACTCAATTATATAAAAGGACCCATATAGTCGACCCTACCTAGTGGGATAAAATTTAGTTGTTGTTATAAAAATATTTAATATAAAAAATGTCACTAGTGATCTGGCCTTGGATAGAGTTCAATGACAGTATAAAATCCATGTAGCCAATCCGAAATAGTTGGAGAAATACATAAGATCATGATGATGATGATTTATTGAGTAGCAATCACTGAAGTTATCCAGATCTGTAAATTCAGTGGCTGCATGGGATTCTTAGATTTGGTTTTCTTAAGGATTATGATTGAAGTTTCTCAGTATCTAAATTTTCTATTAATTTTACCCAGAATCTTTCTCAAGCATTAGTAGTATGGGAAACTAAATAATTGCATTATAAACAACGTGGCTAACAATGCAACAATTGGTTCTCTTATTAGTCTTTTAGCAATTTCTGAGCAGGTGTTTTTAATCATTAAATGATATATTAATGCAGGTTATTGTAATTTTAGAACAGGTTGAAATACAAGGGTACATTCTACCATGACATCGCCGTGTCAATTTACTATGTTCATATTATCAAATTTGATTTATAGTTTCACTGTATAGTATTTATGATTTTCCCTTGCAAATTGTTTATTTTTCAGATAATGCGTGACCCTGAGACTGGAAACTCACGAGGATTTGGTTTTGTTAGCTATGATTCTTTTGAGGCATCTGATGCAGCTATAGAGGTACTCCTGGAATATTTAGTTAAGCTTGTAATTACTTATGGAATTTTCCTACTACTTTTTTATCATCTTATTCTTTTGTTGGGTTTATGCTGCAATCAGGCAATGAATGGTCAGTATCTTTGTAATCGT
Source organism: Wurfbainia villosa (assembly GCA_025175895.1). NCBI lineage: Eukaryota > Viridiplantae > Streptophyta > Magnoliopsida > Zingiberales > Zingiberaceae > Wurfbainia > Wurfbainia villosa. The sequence continues at coordinate 83,869,459 of CM045996.1, forward strand.
CAAATCACTGTTTCATATGCTTACAAGAAAGATACTAAAGGAGAACGACATGGCACCCCAGCAGGTATTTTTTTTCTGTCAAATTAACATGCTAACGGCACTGTGACCATGGTTCCTGCTTTAATAGACATTATTGCATAAAGAATCATTACATTACCTAGCTTCCAGCTATGAATTTCTTATTGTTTGAGGTCCAACTATTATGGATTATTTTTTCATGGAAAGTTCACTAGTTGAACCCGAACATTAAATCCTTTGATTCTTTAAGTTACACAGTCTATCTTTACCTCCTATATTACTATCTTGGATTTGGGTATGAATATTTGACACAAGTGTGGATCCAAATGTCTAACATGACTTTTTTTTTTTCCAAAATTTGCAGTCATTTGATAGGGATCATGGGTGTCCACTTAGATTGGCTATGTCTAATAATCAATATCCGACATTGCATAGAGGTGGCCAATAATTAGTTGAAGTATTAGAGGACATTAATGCTTTTGTTTATGATACTCATGGCTACCAACTGTTGGATCCAATTAAGAACTAGGTTAGAATAATGATTTCCTAATGCACAATCTAAAGGTACACCATGTCCACACAAAAGTATTGGTCCTCTCTCCACCTACATATGCAACATTATTTCTTGAGCTGAACTTTGGTCATTTTCTCTTTATGTATGACTGAAATAAACATCAGCTTTTTATATCTTGGTCATAACTTCAGCATTTTTTGTGTTTATAAGATTGCACTCCATTTATTTAATAATAAATTATAACTATTAAGTCGTTTCCTGCATAAAAACGGGTTCATAAATGAGAGGATGCTCATCAAATAATTAATTAAATGGATAGACTAGTGGTTCATTCCACAAAATTGGTGATACAACAACAATCATGTCTTATCCCATTAGACGGGGTCGGCTATATGGATCCTTCTACGTCATTAGGCTCTATCATCTACTATATGATCATCTATATTTAAATAAATTTTATCTTGTTTTATTGTTGCTAACCAAGTCTTCTTTGGTCTTCCTCTTCTTCGTTTGATGTGTATATTTGTCATCGTTTCACATCACCTAACTGGAGCATTTATTGGTCGTCAACATATGTTCGTACCATCTTAAACGTGTCTCATGGAGTTTTCCTTCAATAGATGTAATTCCGGCTTTCTCTCTAATACTCTCTTTTCTTATTCTATCCATTCTCTATGTCCACACATCCACTTTAACATCCTCATCTTTGCAACTCTCATCTTTTGCTCATGTGCTCGAGTCGTAGTCCAACATTTAACGTCATATAACATAGAAAATCTAACTGTCATTTTATAGAACTTCCCTTTAAATTATAGAGGTACTTTATGATCACAAAAAGAACCCGACGCTTTTTTCTATTTTAACCATCCTGCTTATATTCTATGTAAGACATCTCTCTCAATCCCTCCACCTTACAAAAATGATCCTAAATATTTAAAACTCTCAGTTCAGGACAACTCGTCATTTCCTATCTTAACACTTTTCTCATTACGTCTAATATTGCTAAACTTAAATTCCATATATTCTGTCTTTACGCTATTAAGTCTAAAACCTTTCTTCTAGTGTTTCCCGCCAAGATTCTAGTTTAGCATTTACTTCTTCACGTGTCTCATCTACAAACATAATATCATTTACAAATAAACATGCACAACGGTACCGTGTCTTGAATATGTTCAGTGAGTTCGTCCATGATCAGTGTTTAAAGATAAAGACTTATAGCTGATCCTTGATGTAACTCTATCTTTATTGAAAATGTTTCAGTTAATCCGCCTGAAATCTTCACTCTGGTCGTTACTTCCTCATGCATATCCTTAATTAGTTCAATATACGCTAATATATTTTTTTCTAGAATTCTCCATATAATTTTTCTCGAAATTCTATCATAAGCTTTTTCTAAGCCAATGAATTTCATGTGTAGATTCTGCTTTTGCTCTTGATACTTTTAAATTAGTTGTTTGAGAAGATGTATAACATCTATTGTCGACCTTCTTGGCATGAACCCAAATTGATTTTCGAGAACAGTGGTTTCCTTAATCTTTTTTCCATTACTTTTTTTTTTTTCAAAGTTTAATGGTATGACTTATTAGTTTAATATCCTTATAGTTTGCATAAGTTTTTATGTCACTCTTATTCTTATATAAAGGAATTAGAGTATTTACCCTTCGTTAATCAGACATTTTTTTTTGTTTACAATATCATATTAAATAATTTTATAAGTCATTCAATACTTTGTTTCCCTAGACATTTCTATACCTCGATCGAAATATCATTTGGTCTAACGACTTTTCCATTTTGTATTACATTTAAAACTTGTTCAATTTTTGAAATTTGAATTCTACGATAAAAATTAAAATTTATATACTCGTTTGATCTACTTAAATTACCTAAATTAAGTTGGTCACCTAAACTTTCATTAAAAAGTTGATGAAAATACCTCTTCCACCGCTCTTTTATTTCATTATCATTTACTAGTACCTTATTGCATTCATCTTTAATACATCTTATTTGAATAAGATCTTTTGTCATCCTCGCTCACACTTTTGCTATTCAATAAATATCTCTTTCTCCTTATTTTGTATTTAATTTTCGATATAACCGTTCAAAAATTTTATTCTTAGCTTCATTCACTGCTTTCTTAGCCTCTTTCTTGGCTATTGTATATTTTTTAAAGTTTTTCTCGTTCTTATAAATATATAATTCCTTATAAGACTGTTCGTTTTTTCCTTTACTTTCCCTTGTACTTTCTCTTTCCATCACTAATATTCCTTACTTGGTGGTGTATGCCCCTTTGACTCACCGAGTACACTCTTAGCTATTATTTTCAATTTTGATACTATCTTATCCCATATCGTATTAGAGTCGCCATATATTTCATCTAATACTTAGACTCCTATCTTCTCTTTAAATATGTTTTGTTTCTCATCCTTTAACCTCCATCATTTAATTCTAGGGTCGTATATATTTTTCTTCTATTAATACTATGTTTGAGGTGTATATCTAGTACCATTAACTTATGTTGCATAGTTAAGCTTTCTCCAAGGATAATCTTACAATCTTTACAAATCTTTCTATCTTTCTTTCTAACCATAAAAAAGTCAATTTGTAATTTATTATTTTCACTTTTGAACGTGACCAAGCGCTCTTCTCTTTTCTTAAAAAAACGTATTAGCTAGTATAAAATCATATGTTATCGCAAAATCCAATATAGTTTTACCTTTATTTTTTGTTCCAAATTCATAACACTCATGCACTCTCTCATATTCCTTATTTTTCACTCTGACATGTTCATTTAAATCGTCTACTATTAAAATCATTTCATTTAATAGAATATTTTGTAATACTTCATCTAGGTAGTCCTTAAATCATAATTTGGCATCTTTATCTAATCTCGCTTGAGGTGCATATACACTAATTACGTTCATAATTTCTTTCTCTGCTATTATTTTAAGAGCTAAAATTCTATCCCCTTTCTAACTACTTCAACTTCATCATTTAATGAACTATCTATAATAATGCCCACTTCATTTTTTGTTTTACTCTTTCCTTTATACCATAACTTAAAACTCGAGTTCTCTATCATCTTTGCCTTATCGTCTATCCATTTTGTCTCTTGTACACCCAAAATATTAATTTTTCTCTTAATCATCGTATCTACTACCTTCATTGTTTTATCAGTGAGGGCTTCTATGTTCTATGTACTAAATCTTAGACTATTAGTTTCCTATAATATTTGTTCGTACCTAACGTATGATGTGAGAACTCTTGCTTATTTAACACTACACCCAAGTTCTCATGGAGATACAGTGGTTCTTGCCGATACGTTACAGTCGAACCCAGCAACGCGAACTCTTACATATTTATCACTACACTCGAGTTTTGGAGATGTCTTGCCAAGACATTACAGTCGGACTCTATAACGCGTTCTTTCCGGAGAACGACTTAGCATTAATATAATAATTTGATGGATCTATTCATTGAATATTTGTCTTAGTTTAATGTTGGCTGACAACCTAATGCAACCCTTCTCCTTTATCCACAAAATTGGTGATAATGTATTACAAATTACAATCATGATGAAGGCACAATTCTTGACCTATAAAATATGGATGCTTTATTGTTTGATGTCGAAGGTGACTTCGGTTGTAACTGATAAGGCTAGCAACCTCATGCACTTGCAATGCTTAAGGAAACTTCCCTTTGGAACATTCATGGGAGAAGGTAAATTGTGAGGATTCATACCTTTAGTATGAGGAAGCTTGATGAGTATTTGAAGCTGATAAACCATGATAAAAGATTAAGATATATGTTATTTGAAGCTGGCTAAATGGAGACTATTAAGTTTTTTATCAAGTCAATTTTTTTTCGATACTAAATCATTTTGATCTCTTTTAATTATGTTAAATTTTCTTTCATCTCCTACTTCATGTCTTACATCTCACATTATTGAATTTTAATTGATTCAAGCAGCTAACTATTGAATTTGTGGATAAAAAGAATGAAGTCTTAATCATCCACTTTTGATCTATTAGGGGCCTAATTGTGTGTGAACAATAGTATGTACATACATACATATATACATACACACATAGAGGGATAGAGTCCAATAGCGTCGAAGAATTGATATAGTTGATCCCACGTAGTGGGATAAAGTTTGGTTATTGTTATATTTGTCAATAGGTTTTACATGCTTTTTATAAGGAAACATTACATTTTTTAAAAAAAGTCATTATTTATGTTAGAATATTGTAAATATGGTTAGGGATAATTTATTATCCCTAAATATGTTAGGGATAATTATTTTTCCAGGACAGAGTTTGATTTATTCTTAGGATAGAGTTTGATTTATTCCTTTGAACAGACCCTAACTTTGGATATAAATAGGGCTTCTTCCATGTAATAAAGTGGATTTTCTTTTTATGAAATTATAACATGGTATCAGATTAGTTTTTTTTCCTCTCCACTCGCTGTAACCTCCTTGCGTCTTTTCCCACGCAATAACTTCTCTGCCTCGCGGTCAGATTCCTTCGCCTGCATCTTTCCCCAGGCGAGTTCTTGCTCCACGTCTCTTTCCTCTGCTGTGGTCTCCGACTTGTCACGCTCGACCTCAGCCCCGCATCGCTGCACCTCTGGGCCCCACCCCCAGCCGCGCTTGCCGGAAGCATCTGCGAAATCCCCCTCCGCAGCCGCCTTCCTCACAGACGTAGGTAACCCGACGATGTGGAACACCGTAGCATCGCCGCCTTCCCCCCTCGAGATCTCGCGACACTCGTCGGCGGTGGTGTTCTATGAGGCAGACGCGACCTTCCTCTGCTGGAGCTGCGACGCATTGGTTTACGACGCCAACTTTCTAGTCACCCGCCACCTCCTCCGCCGCCGCCCTCTTCCGCCCGTTGAACCTAGTGATCATGTTCTTCCTCTTTGCCTAGCCTCACTTGCGAAAGAGGTCGAGCAACCAACGATGACCAGTAGAGGGGGCCTTCACTCCGACCACGGGCGCTCGCCAGTGCGGCTGTTGTTGACGATCCGCAAGGCTCAAGGTTCCGATTCTAAGGTCATGTTCCTTTCGAACTCGCCGCCATCGCTTCACGCGGATCCGCCGCTTCCTTCCGCCGATCAAGAGGAGAAGGGGATCCTTCTCGCTTTTCATCAGAGTCGACTAATAGTCTTTCTTCGCACTTCGCTTCGGACCGCTCAACCTCATCTTCTCAAGACTCGCTTCATTCTGGCTGGCGGCTACCTCCAACACTTCAAGTCGGATTTTCCAATTTTACCAACCACGCCACGACACCGCTTCATCCGAGCTCTAGATGGTAAGAACTACTTCTCGGGCCTCTACATCGAGCTGCATTGATGTGCGATTAAACACATCTCACCCAAACTGAAGAGGATATTCAAGTCGCCGATCGTCCTTTATGGAAAAAGTTATTCATGCTCAGTTGGGACATTCTGGTCTTGATAAGTTAAAATAATTACATTCTAGTCTTTCTCACTTAGAGTCTGTCTTGTGAGTCGTGTTAGTTAGGCAAGCATGTTCGTAGTTTGTTTTCTCCTTGCATTGTAAGTCGGCCTATGTTCCCCTTTGCTTTGGTTCATTCCGATGTTTGGGGTCCGAGTCGTATTTCTTCTAATTGGGATCACGATATTTTGTTACTTTTATAGACGATTTTTTTCGTTGTACTTAATTATATCTGATGAAGGATTGTTCAGAATTGTTTTTTATTTTCCAATCTTTTTTTAATGAAGTCAAAACACAATTTGGTATCCCTCTTTCGATTCTTGCAAAGTGATAATGTACGTGAGTATCTATCTACTCCGTTTCAGACCTTCTTGGCATCTCACGGCGTGTTATATCGGACACCTTGTCCTTATACCCCCCAACAGGATGGAGTTGCAGAACGCAAGAATCGCTAGCTTCTTGAGACCACCCGAACTCTTCTACTACACTCACGTTCCGCTTCATTTTTGGGGTGACGCTGTACTTACTGCATGTTATCTCATCAATCATACGCCTTCATCTACTTTGCAGGGTCAAATACCTCATTATGTACTTTATCCGGATCAATCCCTTCATCCTTTACCACCTAAGGTCTTTGGTTCTACATGTTTTGCTCATGCTCTTGATCCTGGTATTGATAAACTCTCTCGTCGGTGGCATAAATGTGTTTTTCTTGGGTACCCACGGTCTCAGAAAGGGTATAAGTGTTATTCTCTTACTCTCCGTCGGTATTTTATCTCTGTTGATGTCACGTTCTTTGATTCAATTTCTTTCTTTAGGTCGTCCGAGTCGTCGTCCGAGTTTCATCCTTCTATGCTTGTACCAGTCTTTTATCCTCCGGAGGATTCTCTATCACCCCTAATCCCAATTCCTCCTCCGTCAGAGGTTTATCCTGCCCTCATCCCGCCATTGCCGCCTAACACCGACTTCGGCCATGGAATCATCTCTCGAGCTGTGTTCTTCATTCTTCCTTCCCCTCTTACTCTGATATTTCCATTGCACTTCAGAAAGGTATACGTTCCATTCGTAATCCTTTTCCTCATTATGTTTCTTTTAGTTACCATCGTCTTTCTCCTTCCTATTATTCTTGTCTTTCCTCTTTGTCGTCTGTTTCTCTTCTGAAGACTATAGGAGATGTATTTGTCCATCCAGGATGGAAACATGCTATGCTGGACGAAATGAGTGCCTTACGGAGCTGTGAGACTTGGAACCTCGTTTCTCTACCACGAGGCAAGTCAGTTGTTGGTTGTCGATGGCTATATACAGTGAAGGTTGGTCCAAACGGAACGGTTGATCGACTTAAGGCTCGTCTCGTTACTAAAGGCTATACTCAGATCTTCGGATTGGATTATGGGGACACTTTTTCTCCTGTTGCCAAGATATCCTCTATACGCTTATTCATGTACATTGTTACGATTCAACACTGGTCTCTTTATCAGTTGAACATCAAGAATGCGTTCTTACATGGTGACCTGCTTGAAGAAGTCTACATGGAGCATATCAGTTGAACATCAAGAATGCGTTCTTACATGGTGACCTGCTTGAAGAAGTCTACATGGAGCAACCTCCATATTTTGTTGCTCAGGAGTCTTCTAGTCTGGTGTACCGTTTGCGAAAATCTTTATATGGTCTCAAGCAGTCACCCAGAGCATGGTTTGGTAGATTCAGTATTGTAATTCAACAGTTCGGCATGACTTGGAGTGAGGCTGACCATTCTGTCTTTTATCGCCACTCATCTACTGGTTGCATCTACCTAGTGGTTTATGTTGATGATATTGTCATCACAGGTAGTGATCATCTCGGGATCTCACAGGTGAAACAACATATTTTCAAATATTTTCAAACAAAGGATCTCTGCAGACTTAAATATTTCTTAGGGATAGAAGTAGCACAGTCCAGAAATGAGATTATTATATCCCAAAGGAAGTATGCAATGGATATTCTACAAGAAACATGAATGTTAAACTCAAAGACAGTTGACAACCCTATGAATCATAATGTCAAGCTCCTACTAAATCAGGAGGGAGCATATACCAGATCCTGAATGGTACAGACGATTAGTAGGGAGACTAAGTTACCTTACGGTTACTCGTCCAGATATCTCATTTGCAGTAAGTGTAGTAAGTCAGTTTCTCAACTCCATGTAAAGAACATTGGGATGTTGTGATTTGTATTGTTCGATATATCAGAGGCGCTCCAGGAAAGGGTCTTTTGTACGAAGACAAAGGACATACTCGAGTCATAGGGTATTCTGATGCAGACTGGGCAGGATCTCCCATTGATAGGAGATCTACCTCTGGTTTTCGTATATTTATCGCAGATAATTTTATTTCTTGGAAAAGCAAAAAGCAGAATGTTATGGCGAGATCCAATGCGGAGACAGAGTATTGAGCTATGACCATAGCCAGTCAAGAGCTTATATGGCTCAAATAGTTGCTTCAGGAGCTAAGGTTTGGAGATGTTACATAAATGACACTTATATGTGATAACCAGGCCGCCATGCATATCGCCTCAAATTTAGTTTTTCATGAGAGGATAAAACATATTGAAGTCGACTGTCACTTTGTCAGAGAGAAAGTCATATCTGGAGAAATATTTACTATTTTTGTTAACTCACATGATTAGCTAGCAGATATATTTACTAAGTCACTGAGAGGTCTCTGAATTGACTACATATGTAACAAGCTGAGTGTATATAATTTATATTCTTCATTTTGAAGGGGAGTGTTAGAATATTGTAAATATGGTTAGAGATAATTTGTTATCCCTAAATATATTAGGGATAATTAGTTTTCCAGAATAGAGTTTGATTTATTCCTTTGAATAGGTCCTAACTTTAAATATAAATAGGATTTTCGATGTAATAAAGTGGATTTTCTTTTTATGAAATAATAACAATTTCTCTTTTAGCATTCTTTGCCACTGAACATAAATCCCATGGCTAGTCTTTTATCTGCATCAACTATCCTTGACAACTTTACTAAAAGCAAAAACATTTAAGTGTGAAATTTACACTGGACGAAAATTGCGTGCTCATCAGAATAGAGTTTTCTCTCTTGCCTTTAACCCTGGTAGATCATTTGCACTAAAGCCACTCATTTGAAGAAAGCATCAACCCTAACTTTTCCCTGCATCCATAAAATTTTGTGGAAAGACCAGAAATTGCAAGCCTTGTGATTCTGGATCGTACAAGATTCTTATTCTTTTAAGTGAAGTGATGCGTCATGCACAAAGTGTGACTGTATATAACACCACTAAAAGTGTTTGCCTTGTATCTTTAATTCTCTTTTCCTGATCAATTTCTTCAAGTGATGCGTCATGATGACCAAAATATGTACTTGTACTCTTTTGTTAATGGCGCGGTTACAGGATGCTAATTTGACACGGTTATTGATGTGGTTTGTTCACCTTACATGTCTAATGAATTGTTTTTCTTAATGTTTGTAAAATTTCTTGTGCTTGACTCACCTTTATTGGTGCTTGCAGAGCGAGTTCTGGCGGCTAGCAACCCTGGAACTCAGAGGATCAGACCGCACACATTGTTTGCCAGTGGACCACCAACCCTTCCCAACGGCGCTCCAGCGAATGGACCAGTTCCTGCAGCGATCCCTCCTAGGCCATTCATCAATGGCCCCATTCCTGCTGTTCCACTCCCAGTGGTTCGCCCCCCACAGCCGCCAGTTGGGCAATTTCCTCCTCCAATGCAGTGGCCTGTGCAACCCCAACCTGGTCAAGTCTTTCCTCAACCCATTATGCCACCACCCCCACTCCAACAATTCAGACCTCCAGCAAACATGCCCCCTCCACCTACAGGTATGATGAGACCACCACCACCACCCCCCTCTGGTGTGGGTGTTCCACCTGCTCTATGGAGGCCTCCCCCGCCGATGCAGCAGTTGGCAGGAGGGCCTATGCCTCCAATGCCAATGTCCATGCCACCACCTCCACTGCCCAATGGATCTGCTCAATGAGACCTAGTGAGCTCCTTGGTGTGGCATTTAAGTGATTGGAAACCTTGTTTTGCTTCAAATAACTATGACAATTTTCTGATACGCTGAGTTGCAGGCGAGCTGAAGCAGCAAGTTACTGTAGACTAAGAAATCGTAGGCAACCTGTTGAATCCCTGGCGAACTTGTTAAAATCATTGTAGATTTGCATTAGAATTCTCATGCAAATTATAAATTTGCTTTAGAGTTATTTTTAGTATATGAAGTGTGTTTGCGTTTGAACATTTATCAATATGGTATTCTTTTAATGTCCGTGATGGAAAACTGGCTCGCACTTGCCCCAACCACGGTAGAAATCCATTGTCAATTTGTGGCAGTGAACCAGCACCGTTTACATATGATTTGTCAAGATAAATAATTCGCAATTAGATGAGAAGTAATCTTGATGCAAGCCAGCATCATATTGCTTAGTAGTGTAGTTAAAGAAGTGTTTGCATGCTTATGCTTTAAATGTAAGAATATATATCCAAGTGTATTTAGTTACGTGATCAATAAAATATATGAAGTACTTAAAACCTCTTCTAGGCATAACAGGGGAAGATTAAAGGCCTTTTTATATTTTGTTTTAGAAATAGGATAATGCGTTTGAGTTTCTTTTCCAAAAACACAACCTTTTCAATATCTTTCTTCACAATTTCTAGATGGAAACAATTTTGTATACCACATAGGATAATGTAAGGATTGTTTGTGTGGGCGACCTAATTTGGTATGTCACAAAATTAGCTCTCTCTTTGGCATGGCAAGATGACATGACCGTTTTGGTCCAAAAAGGTAACATTATTTCTTCAAGGTATCCCTCCCAATCACTTTATTCATTTTGAGATTTAGAATGTAACAAAGTCAGGATAAAAAATAACCTTACAATTCTAGTCGACAGTGAATTGGGAAACATATACAGCATCTATATATTTTTTTTTTTGAAAAATTCTGCCTACCTTAGTTTCTTGATTTTCAAATTGTGTTCTGGGATTATCGACCATTTCTTTAAGTAATTAGGAATTAGCTGTGGATGAAGTAGTTAACATTTTTCCTTCATGTGATTTGCCTTCTTGCAATACCCATGCACCTTTAGCTTCTTGTACGTTGTGTTAGGACCGGTGTGTTGGGATTTTGATGTTTGCCTAAAAATATTAATAGCAGCGGAAACAAAATAATATGAAGAAATAAATAAGACAAGTACACTTACAACTAGGGGTGTATAATCGGTCGGTTAAATAAAAAAAACGACTGAACCGACCGAACTTGAAAGTTCGGTTCGGTCCAATCGAAAATTCGATTTTTTTACTAAAAAATATTGGTTTATTCGTTTTTTTCTATTCGATTTCAGGTTTGAACAAAAAAAATTCGATTTAACCGAACCGATCGATTTTAACTGAAGCTGTCGACTGATGTAAATAATCAGTTGACTGCTTGTCGCGATTTAGTCTAAAATTGTGATTTGTGAAATCACGAAGTCACAATTTTCTTCGATCGGCAACCCTAAACTCGCTATTTCTCTGAATCCCTTTCACTCTTAGTCTCTCGTCGACTCTCCGAATCCCTCTCTCCGACCTCCGCCTCCGTCAGTCCACCCTCCGTCTCCATCTCACCATAAACCCTAATTCTCAACTCTCCTTCTCTGTCTCCGTCTCGTCTCCCAGGCTCCACTCGCACATAAGACCCCTTTCCATGCTTTTCTCCATGTAATGCATGCGTGGACATGTTCTGCATAATCCCCAATTGGTCTCGAGAGGTCCGCCTGATTGAAGCTCCACCAGCTGTTGCTACAGCGCCCCCCAGTGGGAATAGGCTCCTCAGAAGTCGGTCGACGACTGCAGTGCTCTCCTCACCCCTTGGGTTTTGACTTTCGATTTTCGACGACCGACAATTAGTTTACTATACTTATTTAGTTGTTTTATCGCATGACATTTTTAGTATTTCATGGATTAATGATGATTGATGATCATGATTCATGAATAGTAAAAAATTTAGGTTTAAGGGCATAGTTTGGATATAATTTTAAATTGGTAATCTAGTAAAATAGTTATATATAATTTTTTTAATGAAATGTATGTTTCTTTTTAGATGTTAATGCAAGAAAATCTTTCAAATATGGATATTGATAATAGTTGTTCAATGCCACAATTTGAATCTTCAGTAGGTACAAGGCCACCTGTGACAGGAAAAGTAAGCAAACGAAAAATAATAAAATCAAGAAGTGAGGTATGGGAGCATTTTACGAAGTTTACTAATATCGCTAATGAGATTAAAGCCAAATGCAATTATTGCGATAAGGAGTTTTTTTGCGATCCATACAAGAATGGAACAATAAGTTTGAAATCTCATATGACCTCATGCTATTGAAACAAATCAAACACAATTGAGTTTTCAAGTGGGTGCAAAACAGGGTGAGGGATTCTTTAAAATTTGATCAGGATGCATTTAGAAAAACATTAGCTAGAATAATTATCTTGGATGAATTGCCTTTTAAATTTGTAGAAGGAGAAGGGTTTAAAATATTTATGGCCATGGTATGTCCAAAGTTTAGAATTCCTTCGAGATGGACAGATGCACGTGATTGTGTTGAATTATATAAAATTGAAAGGGAAAATTTGAAAAGTCTATTGCATGGTTCAACACAAAGAGTTTGTTTGACTATTGATACATGAACATCGATTCAAAAAATTAACTATATGTGTTTGATGGCTCATTTTATCAATAAAGATTAGAAGCTACATAAAAGAATTTTGAATTTTTGTCCAATTACAAATCATAAAGGCGAGACAATCAGTTTAGCTATTGAAAATTATTTGAGAGGTTGGAAAATTAATAAAATTTTCACTATTACTATTGATAATGCAAGTTCAAATGATGTCGCTGTCAATAGTTTCAAGAAAAAGATGGTTAACTGGGATTCTACTATTTTAAAAGGTGAATTCATTCATATGAGATGTGTAGCTCATATAATCAATTTGATTGTTATTGATGGCTTGAAAGATATAAATCCATCTTTGATCAGAGTTAAGAATGCTATTAAATATGTTTTGCAATCCCCCTTTAGATTAAGCAATTTCAAAGAATGTGTAGAAATTGAAAAAATTGAAAGCAAAAAATCATTATGTTTGGATGTACCAACCAGATGGAATTCAACTTATTTGATGTTGAATGTAGCAGAAAAATGTGAAAGAGTTTTTGATAGGTTTTATGAACAAGACACATGCTTTAGAATATATCTTCAACATACAGATTGGGGTGTTGTTGTGAATGACAATGGAGATATGATATTTGGGCCATACGGGAATGTCCAAATAGAATTATAGACTATTGATGGGAAACCAACAAGTACTGATTGGAATAATGTTAGATTCTTTGCATCTCTATTGTAAGTTTTTTATGAGTTAACATTAAAAGTCTTAGGATTTTTATATGTCACTTTTAATACTTTTGCACATGAAATCAATTCTATTCGTTCCATATTAAAGGAGTGGCAAGAAAGTGATGAACTTGATATATATTCAATGGGATTGAGAATGAAAATTAAATTTGACAAATATTGGGGAGATCCAGAGAAAATGAATAAGTCGATTTATATTGCAGTGGTACTTGATCAAAGACATAAATTAGATTTTTTGGAATTTTTGTTGATTGAATTATATGAAGATGAAAAAGGTGCAATAGCAGGAAAGAATATAAAGGAGACTTTGTTTGCTTTGTAAATTATAAGAAGAAAATGGAGCCTCAAAGTAGCACCTCAAAAATTTCAGTTAATTCAGAATCAGGTGATAGCGACATTGTATCTAAAAATATGAGTCAAATAGATTTGAAAAAACAATCAATCTTTACAAATTATAAGAAAAAAAAAGGCATAAATTTTTGGTGATGGAAACATGTCAGAATTAGACAAGTATCTGAATGAAATAGTTGAAGAATATTGTGAGACTTTTAACATTTTGGGATGGTGGAAGCAAAATTGTCATAGATTTCCTATACTTGCTCAAGTTGCTTGTGATGTTTTAGCCATTCCAATGTCAACAGTTTCTTCAGAATTCACTTTCAGTACTGGTGGTTGAGTACTTGATTGTTTCAGGAGTTCATTGACTCCTAGAGTGGTAGAAAGTTTGATTTGTATCCAAGATTGGTTTTGATTAAGTTTTGAGCCAATTAATGTCGAAGAAATTTTAGAAGATGTAGAAAAACTTGAAAGCGGTACATTTTATTTAAAGAAAATTTTATAGTTAGTTTGTTTATAATTAAAAATGCATAGAGTATTAATTGTAGAAGATTTGAGGCCATTAGAGGGGGGGGGGTGAATAGCGATGTGCTCGTATGATGGAATTCGTTCGCGTTTGCTTATCTACAATCTTGTTAGTACGCAGCGGAATATACAATAAAATACAACAAGAACAAACACAACATGATAGACACGAGATGTAACGTGGTTCGGAATCGAACGGTTCCTACTCCACGGATCGGGCTCTAAAAGCCCTAGCAATGCAAACACACACTACTGATCACAATAACTCCTTCTCGACATAAGTCGTAGGTGGAGAAACCTCATACAAATGATCTTACAACAACAAGAATGAAATACAAGCAATATACAATGCAAATACGAAAGACAAGTAAAGAAAAACTTTACAACACTTGCTTTTGATTGCTTGAATGCTTGGTTGCTTGACTTGCACTTGGAGACCTGATTTGCAGTAACAAATCATCCCAAAAGCTCTTAAGAACCGGATGCCTTTTCTCCTCCATGAGCTCCATTTATATCTTCTGCCTGGGCAAGAAAAAGCTGATCAGTCGACTGATCGGGACCATCAGTCGACTGATCACACTGTTGTTGTGAGACAACGGTGTAATCCACACTGGAAAAATCCAACGGCTAGGACATCAGTCGACTGATCATGACCATCAGTCGACTGTTCAAGCCATCACTCGACTGCTGACGATAGCGGTCGAGTGAGACTCCATTCTGTGCCCCAAAACCCAAGCATCAGTCGACTGATCACAAGATCAGTCGACTGCCTACCTCTGACAGTCGACTGCTAGGACACATCCCGCAGTCAAACCCTAGTTGACTCTTACTAGTCGACTGCCATATGACACCAGTCGACTGGCACACCTCAAACATGAGGTTTTAGCCTAAGTATGGTTCCCCTATACTTGCTAGACCACCCTTAGTCTAGACCTAAGCCTTCTAGCCACCTCCATCAGCCTCACACCTCTCGGATCCCTCCAAGTCATCCATGACTTGTTCATCCATCGCGCTAGCCTTCAGGTGCTTCCATTGGCTATGTCATGCTAACGGTGTCTACACCGCCAAGGCACATTGGACTTACACCGCCAAGACTCCGCTTGGACTTTACGCCGCCAACCATTGGACTTATGCTGCCAAGACTCCCGCTTGGACTTTACGCCGCCAATATCAAACCTCTTGGACTTCTCAAATGCCAAGACTCACGCTTGGACTTTCCCTTGCCAACCCATGTTGGACTTTCCATGCCAAGACCCATGCTTGGACTTTCCATGACATGGTCAACTCCAGTCAACCATCAAAGTCTCTTCGAGTCAAACTCGAATCCGGTTAATCATAACCCGGGTCGATTGTTCCAACAATCTCCCAAAGATATTATTAGACATCAATGTCAACTTACTATGTCAAACATCAAAACATCACTCGAGTTAAACTCGAGTCCGGTCAATCGTGACCTGGGCTGATTGCACCAACAATCTCCCCTTTTTTGATGTTTGACAAAAACATATACCTTTGAGTTAGAACACTAACTCAAATTCCCTTACCAATTATCCCAAATTTGTAAGTTCACATTCTCTCCCTTTTTGACATACATAAAAAAGGTTTACTCTCCAAGGAGGTCAATGTCTCATATCCAATGAGATCTTACAATCTCCCCCTTAGTCCAAGGATACTTAGGATGCCTACCATATTTCTAGTGATAAGTCTCATATCACTCAAGAGAGACAATCCTATACTCTCCCAATTTTCAAATTGGGTATCTTAAAATCCCATTTTCCTCCTTGTGAGGAAAAATACTATCCATCATCCCATGATGGATACCTCCCCCTAAAGGCTTGCTCCCCCTTGACCATTGCACCAACAATGTCCTTGGGAAGTCCATAAGCCAATAGGAACTCTAAACCATCAAAAATAAGGTTCAAAGTTCAAACATGAACTCTTTCACCCTTAAATTTTGATACATCACTCTAACACCTCTCCTAATCCATATCTAACGGATTTTCACCTTTTATAATGCTTCCCAAAGCATATCCTAGGGTTAGAAGTGGTTAGGAACCTTTACCGTAGCTGAAATCGGGTTAAACAATCTTGTTTATCTCAAAATCAGGCTATCAGTCGAGTCATCCAGAAACCAGTTGACTGAAGTGCCATCTGTTAGTAATATATGAGAGATGTCCTAAGGCAATCGCCTTATGTATGAACCATTTATATGATAAATGAAGATTCACTATTTGAGTATACATGTTTTATGTATTTGATTGGATCTTAAACTCATTTACTGAATATCCACGATACGATTCACAGCATGAGAGAATTTGTGATTGGATCACAACTAGTGAGTATCTCTACATGTGTAATTGTGATGTATCGGAATTATCCCTAGTCGATGAATTGATGGATTTGGACACCATCAATTCTGCCGAGACTAGCACGAGGTATACTCCTTGGTGTATCCAAGCAGCTGATTCTCACTGGCTGGAGACATTGTGATGTCCGGAGTTAATCGTGGATGCTAGTTATGGTAACTAGTTCATTGGAGTGACCAGCCGTAAGACTTCATATGGTTCTCTACATATATAGATATGTCAATGAAGTTCTTACTGTGGCTTAAGTGCGATGTTCCTTTGACTTGCGGTATTCAAGTCATCTTGATCATGAAGACTTATGCTTTGACATCTTAAGCAAACATCTCTAAGGAGATGTGGACCCGGGATGATTGGGTATAAGTCGAAGTGATCGAAGGTGTTTGAATAGCCTATAAAGGATTCACCACTCCTTGCGAGGAGATGTATACCCATGGCCTCTCGTCGGATTGTTACTAAAGTCTTTGGCCAAAGCATTACATGTTTAGAGTAAAGTACTCTTCGAAACATGTGGAGTAACTAGAATCCGTAGGACGAGGAAATGATACTTGGGCTAGGTGTGACGTAGTTAGCCTAGTGGGGACTGACACAATAGACCATGTCCTGAACCAAGTGGGTATAAGATGAGTGAAGGGAATGGGGCACGATTCATTCGAGCTGCTGAAGGGTTTCAGAAATAGTTCTGGATCAACCGTTGATCTTTTCGGTTAATTGGGGGTCATGATGTACTACTAGGTGCCACTCATGATCGTTCTATAATTAATGGTTAATTATAGACGGCCAACATAAATCGAGAACCTATTTGGTCACACGCACAACGAGTGTAATCCAAAGGATTTAAAACGAGCTTGAGAATGGGATTCTCGCATCGAGAGAAACTATGTTTGGTTGGACCAAACATAAAGCGAGCATGAAATTGTTTGATGCAATGGGCGTGGATGGGCGTGTCTTATGAAGACATAATGGATGGACCAAAATGGTTTGGTTCTAATCAATGGATAAGAATAAACCAAAGGGTTTGGTTTATATTAAGCGAATGAACCAAAGGTTGGTTCGTTCGTTTTAACTTAAAATAAACCATCATGGTTTGGTTTATTTTAACTTATCTTAATGGAGCGGGTTAACGGGCTTTATGGATATGATCCATTAACCATTAAGAGAATTAGTTCTCTATAAAAGTGGGCTTAAGGGATTGTTAAACCCTAACTAATCCAATCATCCAAACCCTAGCCGCCCAACACATTGTTGCCGCCACTTGTGTTCTTGCCCGACCCATAGCACCTCCATCCGGCATCCGTATAGGCGGCTTCCTTCCTCCTCGCCGTAGCTGCTGAAGAGTTCGCGATCCTCCTTAGGTTTGGCATCAAGGTAAGCACTTGGCTTCCTTTGTTGGCGGCGCCTATCTCCTCCACCAAGCTGTCCAGTTTTTCGACAGCTTCTTCTCCTCGTCGGGCGTCGTTTAGACGACGGTTAGTGCTCTGACAGCGGCTAACTTACCGGGGATTTGATCTCCGGTAATCCTCTGAGGTGGAGGACGAAGGATTCGTCAAACGGTTGATGAATACCTCTCCGGAGAAGCGAGTTTTGAGAACTCGTTTTGGATCCGAATTTGGATTCGGATCGTGATCATCTCTCGATCACGTCGTCTTCAACACGAGGCTAGTAACCCGTACGAAGACGAAGCTCGTGACTTAGCGAAGTCATCCCGAGGAGCTCGGCGTGGATACGGATAGAGACGATTCTTACGAGGATCGTTCCGGTTGATGCCGTTCTCGCTACACGTCATACGGAAGGTATAACGTAGTTTAATTTCCTTTTATTGCAATTTTAATTTACGGTTATGTCTACACTTGTTGTAATAGCATGCGTGTGTTGTGTGTGTTGTAATAAATAGGAGTATTTATTATTTTTATTGCTTCCGCTGTGCTCATGTTTACGAAACATGATCGACAGACACGCCGCCGCGTCGGAAACCCAACACCATCGATCGACCGGTACCGATAGTCGAATGAGATCGCTGCGCAGCGATTACGCCAGCACTTCCGCAGGCGCTTTTCCGCCCGGCGATTTCGCCGTGCGTGGCGCCAGGCGGTTTTCGCCAAGGCGATGCCGCCCGTGCGCCCGAGCGATTTGCGCCGATTTTGCGGCGGTTTTTACGCCGGTGGTTTCACTTCGCCCCATTAGTCGGCCTTCAGAGGCGGTTGATCGATAAAACTCAGTTTTTCAATTATCAGAATCCGAGTTAAAAAACAACATAAGTAATTATACATAGCTTGAAAAATCATGAAATTTCATATGTATAATACTTATAACACATACAATCGGTGAAAAATATTGGAAAAATATTTTAACCATTAAAATAGGAGATTGATACAAAGTTCAAAAACCATTAAAACTTTAAAGTTTTTGATCTACTTTGTATCAATTTCTTCAATGGCGATTGCTATCAAAAGATAGACTTCGCTAAGGTTTTCTAAAGTGATTTTAAAATATTTTTGAAAGCATATTTTGAACCATGGACTATTGGCTAGATATACATGATTTGTATATTAGCTTTCCTCATGATTCTTACGGATGATTGAAATAAGTTTAAGTTCATCTAGATGTACTACCTATGAACTTTGAACTTAACTTATTTTTCTAATATCTCACATGTTATCTAAGGTGTATACACACACACACATGCCATTTTGTTGTGAGATGTGAGTTTTGTTCTCCCTAAACTAGGGTTTCATGTATTTTTCTAGGCAACACTACTTGATTCCCTTATAAATGAGACTCCAAGTCATGTCATTGTCCTTAAATTGATTCTAATCAAGTTAAATGCATGAATGATCATGACATAAATAATAACAATAATAAAGTATGACCAATGATCATGATGTCATAACATATCAATAAACTCTAAAAGCGAACATGACATCTACAATAATCCTAAACAGTATCATGACATGTTATATGATAAAATAAAAAGTGATGTCATGACATGACAAATTTAAAAATATAAGCACATTAATACACACATATAATCATACAAAAATAATTTTTATAAGCAAAATATTCCATTCAATTAAAACTTCAGTTTTTACAAGCAAAATAGAAGCTTAAAATGCTCAATCTCACTACAAAACTAAAACTAAAATTCCTAAACATCCTCTAGCTCTAATCTCCTATAGATGGTGGAGGCAGTGGAGGCTGCTGGCTTAGTGTCCAGACTTGCATCATCTCGTATATATCGAGCTGACGCTACTCCATACGACTCTGACACTTCTCAATCCTGGTGTGGTGCTCCTCCATCCGAGTGTGGCGCTCCTTCATCCGGCTGAGGCGCTGACCCATGGAGGACTACCCCGATATGATCTCTGCCAGTCGAGAGTCAATCGTCTACTGGTAATCCTCGAATTTGGCCTCCAGCTGTGCAAACCGATCTGAAGGACCTACTGCTGATGCATCTACTGGCATATGGTCATCCTCGTCAACAGCATCGAGGTCCTCATACCGTCCTGTAGACTCTCCTGGCACTAGAGGTGGCTCCCCACGTGCCTTGGGCTGAGGCCGAGGTATCAGCTCCATCTGCCCATCTCCGGTCCGCAACCCTGCCAAAGTGAAGTTACGAACTGATATACAGTCGTAAACCTCGGATAATGCCCGCAGAGATCCCCTGGAAGTATTAATGCCTATGGACTCTAGCCATGCAGTGATGATATGTCCAAAAGACATATGAATCTTCCCTTGCACAGGGGATATAAAATGGACAATGTAATGAAACATGTTCAATGCAATGTTTACATCTAATCTATGACGCATGACATACATAAGGAAAAGATGGGGAGGCCGAATCTTTGTTAGACCCCGAGTCACAATAGGGAGAAAGAACCCAACAATGACTTTGTAGAGCACATTGTCAGGTGCAGATAGCTCAGTGATAGGAAATAGGTTCTGAGATGGTGGACGAGGATGGCGAAAAATGTGCTCATGCATGGAGTCTAAAGAAATATGATCAAAAGGCTTAGGAAGAGGGGCATCGAAGGTAGGATAGAATATGAAAGTGTCATTCGATGGCCTACACTCAAGGAACTCTTGCATGATTGCAGGAGTGAACTCCAGGTCGCGTTTTGTGACCCGAGTAGTGTATGTAGGACCATCG
The DNA here is from genome assembly GCA_025175895.1 of Wurfbainia villosa. Taxonomy (NCBI): domain Eukaryota; kingdom Viridiplantae; phylum Streptophyta; class Magnoliopsida; order Zingiberales; family Zingiberaceae; genus Wurfbainia; species Wurfbainia villosa. Next base: position 83,890,236 of record CM045996.1, read on the forward strand.
TCTACTTTCCTTAGATTTTGATAAAACTCCTTAAGGAGATCATCATTGATGGCATGATTACATAGAGCTACCTTCATGAGCTGATAATGCATTAGGATCTCAATGATGTCACTACAATAGAGTCTAAAGAATTGGCTATCTATGTACCTAACCACCATCGGTTGGTACAATCGTGATTCACCCTCATTCGGGTCGTTCCTACGTCATCTTCTACATGAATGCAATGCAATGTAATGGAATGCGATGATACAAACACAATGATTAGATCAAAATGAGTTGTAAAAACAAAAAAAAAATTAGGGTTTAAGGGGTATAGAAATTATACTTTGGTGCCATTTTAAGTTGATGAGGAGAAGGCGCAAGGCAACTGGACAGTTGGTTTGCTGAAGAGAACGCCGAAAAGATCGCCGGAGGAAAGATCTCGTCGGAACCCTAACACAAGGAAAATCGCCGGAGAGGAAACCTAAGGTTGTGAGATGCTATTAGGGCTATAGAGAAATCAAAAACATGAATGGGAGAGATGGCTTTCAAACCTAGGGTTTTTTGGTCGTCGACGTAGACGGGAAGGACTAGTCGGAGAAGGTGGGCGACGATCGGAGAAGAAAATCGCGAAGGAAGAAAACGTGAAGACGTCGAACCCTAGCGGTTCGACGTTATAAAATCGCGACGCCAGTCGACTGATGTGTGACATCAGTTGACTGATGGCGGGTTATTGAGCGATTCTTGAATCGACAATGATCGCTCTCGGCCAAAGACTCGATCACGAGCATTCTCAGACGAGCTACAGAATATCGATGATCGATGTGATCATCACTTGATCGCCGAGCGAGCCACTTGATCGATGACTCTTCTCGCCTGATGAAGCGAGACTAACAATGATCGATGTACACATCAATCGAAGTCTCGAAGCAAGACTGATCACTGGACTCAACAGATCGTGCTATAATATGATCGCTGATCGATAGATCACGATCGATCGATCTCGATTTAGCTGAAATTGAGTGAATTTCGATTTCTTCACTCAATTTGTTTCATTTTATCATATTTACTCTTGTATGTCGAATATATTAATGTTATGCTTATATTCATGTATTTGTTAATGTATTTTGGTATTTTATTTCATTTTAACAAACATTAACATCCAATAGTTTCAAAATCCTAACATCTCACCCTTTCTAAGTGTTGAAATACACAATCAAGGTGAATGACCTATTTTGCGAGATGCAATATACCATAAACATTCCTTCTATGCAAACATATGGTAAAACACATGAAGCATGGTAAGTGTAAGACATCAAGGTGTGTAGCACTTGAGTATTACTCTTGATGTAACTTCTAAACCTTAAGATAATTCTCTTGATACACTAATTCCCAAAGTGTACCAAAACTCGAAATGACATACTATGGCCTCTAAATCTAGATTATGCCAATTTTATTGATTTTTCATGATTCCAAAAATGTATTGACACATTCTAAAATCTTTTAGGATATAAGATCAGACCTATTTCCAAGGTATCCATAACCTTAAAAATAACCTAAAATGTCAACTTTGCTATGGTTGAGTTAACTACCCATCCAATCAAAGTTGGCACATCCTAACCCATTTAGCGTGAGTCAATCACGCTCCTTGGAACGCAAAATCTATTTGAGCTCATTAGATTAGTTAGGTATTCCTTAGGGATGACCTCCCTAGATACCTTTCTAATGACCCTTCTAGGCTTGTTAGCCTTGGTCATTATGGTTTTGCCATGGTTAACCTTAGGGATTGCCTCCCTAGTAACCTTCTTAGTGACTTCCTTAGGTTTCTTAGAAACCCTAGCCACTAGGCACACACCATGGTTGGCCTTAGGGATAATTTCCCTAGAGACCTTGGTTTTCTTAGACCTAGGTCTAGTTCCATAATCAAATGGAACATTGTGGTAAGTAGGCATTACTTTCTTGGACATAGGCTTGTGACCCAAACCTTGCCTCTTAGATGATTCTTGCCTCTTACACCCTTTACGTTGACTCCTAGATCTTAGAGTTTGACAATTTGACCATTTAAATTGATTTTGCATATTTGCAAGGGTCTTTTCCAATTTCTCAAGCCTTGACCTCAAGGCTTGATTTTCTAACTCTAATTGCCCAATTGATTTTTGATTAGGTTTTTGGGCATTACCATTTTCTTTAGGCATATGCCTACCCTTATTAGGGTTAATGCCTAAATGATTTTTGATTTTCTTAATTGTTTCTCTAGGAAGGACGTTTCTAGGGACATTAGTCCCAAATTTCTCCTTCTTTGAAATGGGTCTAGAGTTATTATTTCTAGATTTTTCTTTAGACTTAAAACCAACATGTTTAGCTTCTAGACAAACATACTTATTATTTCTAGCATGCTTTGATTCATGAGTAATAGCAAAATTGTTTAAATTATTTCTAGCATGCTTTTGCCTAAAATTTAAAGAATGAGCATTATGAAAATATACCTTAGGGTTAGTCTTAGAGACTCCCCCCAGATGTGATGCTCCCTCTTGAGTCTTCTTGCTCCCCCTAGAGCATTGACTCCTATAGTGCCCCTTTTGATGACACTTGAAGCAAATGATGTGCTCTTTGCTCCTTTTATGGTGTCCGATTTCCCTATACTCAAAGCAAATTATATGGATTTTATTTTGAACCGAAATGCTTGAGTTACCTAGGTCAATGGTGGAATTTTGAGCTTCTTCTCGACCGGATGTGGATGGTTCTTCTTGAGATTGCTCCGGTGTAGATGCTCTAATCTCCTCCCCCTCAATCTTAGAGGTGGAGGTCTCCTCTTCTTCCACCAATCTGGAAGTTGATTCCTTCTCAACTTCTGAGTCCTCACTCGCTTGTGAGGATGATGATGATTCTTCCTCGGCTTCTTCCTCTTCTTGAGCCGATGAAGATTCTTCTTCTTCTACTTGTGCCAAGTGAGGCTTCTCATAGAACTTGACCAATTTGTCTCATAGCTCCTTGACATCTTGAAATTCACCTAAGCTAGACAAAATGTCATTAGGTATCAAATCTTCTAAAAGCTTTGTTACCTTGACTTTGGTCTTGAACTTGAGACGTTGCTCTTGTGTCCACTTCTTCAACTTCAAGACGTTTCCCTTCTTATCCTGAGGGGGTTCAAAGCCTTCTACAAGGATGAACCAATCCTCTATATCCATCACCAAGAATGTCTCCATTCTTGCTCTCCACGTCGGAAAATCTTCTCGGTCGTATGGTTGTAGAGTGTTGATGTCCCATCCAAGCTTGTCTTGGAATTCCATCTTCCCTTTAGCTTCTTTAGCTCCCAGCGGTTAGTCTGTAGAAGAGCCCCGAGCTCTGATACCAATTGTAGGATATTTGAGGCCGCTAGAGGGGGAGGTGAATAGCGATGTGCTTGTACGATGGAATTCGTTCGCGTTTGCTTGTCTACAATCTTGTTAGTACGCAGCGGAATATACAATAAAATACAACAAGAACAAACACAACACGATAGACACGAGACGTAACGTGGTTCGGAACCGAATGGTTCCTACTCCACGGATCGGGCTCTAAAAGCCCTAGCAATGCAAACACGCACTACTAATCACAATAACTCCTTCTCGACACAAGTCAGAGGTGGAGAAATCTCGTACAAATGATCTTACAACAACAAGAATAAAATACAAGCAATATACAATGCAAATACGAAATACAAGTAAAGAAAAACTTTACAACACTTGCTTTTGATTGCTTGAATGCTTAGTTGCTTGACTTGCACTTGGAGACCTGATTTGCAGCAACAAATCGCCCCAAAAGCTCTCAAGAACTGGATGACTTTTTCTCCTCCATGAGCTCCATTTATATCTTCTTCCTGGGCTGAAAAAAGTTGATCAGTCGACTGATCGGGACCATCAGTCGACTGATCACACTGTTACTGTGAGACAATGGTGTAATCCACGCTAGAAAAATCCAACGACTAGGACATCAGTCGACTCATCATGACCATTAGTCGACTCTTCAAGCCATCACTCGATTGCTGACCACAACGGTCGAGTGAGACTCCATTCTGTGCCCCAAAACTCGAGCATCAGTCGATCAAAGATCGATCATCCGCCTCTCTAGCGATCATTCGATACATCCGATCAAACCCTAGTTGACTCTCACCAATCGACTGTCATATGACACCAGTTGACTGGCACACCTCAAACATGAGGTTTTAGCCCAAGTATGTGTTGGGTTTCCGGCACCGCGGCATGTGTGTATTCGATCATGTTTCGTAAACATGAACACAGCGGAAGCAATTAAAAATAATAAATCTATATTTATTACAACACACACAACACACGCATGCATATTACAACAAGTGTAGACATAACCGTAAATTAAATTTTGCAATAAAATAAAATTATCTACGTTATACCTTTCGTATGACGTGTAGTGGGAACGGCATCAACCGGAACGATCCTCGTAAGAATCGTCTCTATCCGTATCCACGCCGAGCACCTCGGGATGACTTCGCTAAGCCACGAGCTTCGTCTTCGTACGGGTTACTAGCCTCGTGTTGAAGACAACGTGATCGAGAGATGATCACGATCCGAATCCAAATTCGGATCCAAAACCGAGTCCTCAAAACTCGATTCTCCGGAGAGGTATTCGTCAACCGTTTGACGAATCCTTCGTCCCCCACCTCAGAGGATTACCGGAGATCAAATCCCCGGTAAGTTAGCCGCTGTCGGAGCACTAACCGTCGTCCAAACGACGCTCCGACAACAAAGAAACAAGCTGTCCAGAAAAACTGGACAGCTTTTGGTGGAGGAATAGAGGCCGGCCAAAGGAGATGTGGAGCTCACCTTATCACCGAACCCACAAGAGATCACCGGAGGGTCGCCGGAGCATCGCCGGCTGAAGCTTGGATGCCGGCGGCAAGGAGGTGGCAGCAGCTCCATGAAGTTGGCGGCAACACCATGTTGGGCGGCAACAACAAAAGGAGGCTAGGGTTGGGCGGCCAAAACTTCATTAGGGTTTTTGGGTTAGGGTTTAACCCCTATTTTATAGAGAACTAATTCTCTTAATGGTTAATGGATCATATCCATAAAGCCCATTAACCCGCTCCATTAAGATAAGTTAAAATAAACTAAACCATGATGGTTTATTTTAAGTTAAAACGAACCGAACCAACTTTTGGTTCATTCGTTTAAAATAAACCAAACCCTTTGGTTTATTCTCATCCATTGGATTAGAACCAAACCATTTTGGTCCATCCATTATGTCTTCATAAGACACGGCTCATCCACGCTTCCATTGCGACTGAAACGATTTCATGCTCGCTTCAAGTTTGGTCCAACCAAACTTAGTTTCTCTCGGTCTGAGAATCCCATTCTCAAGCTCGTTTTAAATCCTTTGGATTACGCTCGTTGTGCGTGTGACCAAATAGATTCTCGGTTTATGTTGGCCGTCTATAATTAACCATTAATTATAGAACGATCATGAGTGGCACCTAGTAGTACATCATGATCCCCAATTAACCGAAAAGATCAACGGTTGATCCAGAACTATTTCTGAAACCCTTCAGTAGCTCGAATGATTCGTGCCCCATTCCCTTCACTCATCTTATACCCACTTGGTTCAGGACATAGTCTATTGTGTCAGTCCCCACTAGGCTGACTACGTCACACCTAGCCCAAGTATTATTTCCTCGTCCTACGGATTCTAGTTACTCCACATGTATCGAAGAGTACCTTACTCTAAACATGTAATGCTTTGGCCAAAGACTTTAGTAACAATCCGACGAGAGGCCATGGGTATACATCTCCTCGCAAGGAGTGGTGAATCCTTTATAGGCTATTCAAACACGTTCGATCACTTCGACTTATACCCAATCATCCCGGGTCCACATCTCCTTAGAGATGTTTGCTTAAGATGTCAAAGCATAAGTCTCCATGATCAAGATGACTTGAATACCGCAAGTCAAAGGAACATCGCACTTAAGCCACGGTAAGAACTTCATTGACATATCTATATATGCAGAGAACCATATGAAGTCTTACGGCTGGTCACTCCAATGAACTAGTTACCATAACTAGCATCCACGATCAACTCCGGACATCACTATGTCTCCAGCCAGTGAGAATCAGCTGCTTGGATACACCAAGGAGTATACCTCGTGCTAGTCTCGACAGAACTGATGGTGTCCAAATCCATCAATTCATCGACTAGGGATAATTCCGATACATCACAATTACACATATAGAGATACTCACTAGTTGTGATCCAATCACAAATTCTCTCATGCTGTGAATAACATCGTGGACATTCAGTAAATGAGTTTAAGATCCAATCAAATACATGAAACATGTATACTCAAATAGTGAATCTTCATTTATCATATAAATGGTTCATACATAAGGCGATTGCCTTAGGACATCTCTCATATATTACTAACAGTATGGTTCCCCCATACTTGCTAGACCACCCTTAGCCTAGACCTAAGCCTTCTAGCCACATCCATCAGCCTCACACCTCTCGAATCCCTCCAAGTCATCCATGACTTGTTCATCCATCGCGCTAGCCTTCAGGTGCTTCCATCGACTATGTCATGCTAACGGTGTCTACACCGCCAAGGCACATTGGACTTACGCCACCAATACTCCGCTTGAACTTTATGCCGCCAACCATTGGACTTATGCTGCCAAGACTCCTGCTTAGACTTTACGCTGCCAATATCAAACCCCTTGGACTTCTCAAATGCCAAGACTCAAGCTTGAACTTTCCCTTGCCAACCCATGTTGGACTTTCCATGCCAAGACCCTTGCTTGGACTTTTCCTTGCCAAGACCCATGCTTGGACTTTCCATGACATGGTCAACTCCAGTCAACCATCAAAGTCTCCTTGAGTCAAACTCGAGTCCGGTTAATCATAACCCGAGTCGATTGTTCCAACAATCTTTCAAAGATATTATTAGACATCAATGTCAAACATCAATGTCAACTTACTGTGTCAAACATCAAAATATCACTCGAGTCAAACTCGAGTCTGGTCAATCGTGACCTGGGCCGATTGCACCAACATTAATTTGTTTGAATTGCATCATATTATACTTTTTTGTCAGAGTTCTCAAAAGTAATAATGGATTCGTCTTCTTCGATAACACCAATTGAGGTGTAATTAACCACTTCATGGTATGCTTCAATTATTATAATCTAGTTACAAGTGTATTTACTTTTTAATTATCTTGTTCAAATGGCAATAACAAATTTGTACTTCTTGATCATTATTTATTAGGATAAACACAAGTGGTAAAGAAGACAAATTTGAACTCTGAAGTCAAGTCACAACTTACAAGGAGTCAAGGAGTGAAGGAAGGACCAAGGACTCAACTCTCAAGTCTCAAGTGTCAACTCTTAAGATCTAAGGATACGCTATATTCATTTTGATATTTGACATGGTCTATAAGCCCATAACTTAAGTGTAAAAAAGTTAAAATTATATGCTTGATTGCTTTGTTAGCATCTTGATTGCTTGAATGTTTTAATTTTAATAAGATATTTTTATATATTTTGATGTGTTGACATTTATTAAATTATGTCTTGTATATGTTATGTTTGAGAGGTGTCCTAAGGCAATCGCCTTATGACTATTTATTTGATAAATAAAGATTCACTATTTGAGTGCACATCTCATATGTGTTTGATTAGATCCTAAACTCATTTACTGAATGTCCGCAATTCGATTCATAGCATGAGAAAATTTGAGATTGGATCACAACTAGTGAGTATCTCTATATGTGTAATTATGAAATATTAAAATATTCCCTAGTCGATGAATTGATGAGTTCGAACATCATTGATTCTATGAGTCTAGCATAGGTTATACTCCTTTGTTTATCCAAGCAGCTGTTTCTCACTGGCTAGAGACATTGTGATGTCGAGAGTTAAACATGGATGTTGGTTATGGGTAACTAGTTTATTGGAGTGACCTGCTGTAAGATATCACATGATTCTCTATATATAAGATATGTCAGTGAAGTTATTACTGTAGTTCGAGTGCGAGTTTCCTTCGACTTAAGGTATTCAAGTCATCTTAGTCATGGAGACTTGTACTTTGACATTTTAGTCGATACATCTCTATGGAGGTGTGGGTAAGGGATGATTGGGTATAAGTTGAAGTGCCCGAAGGTGGTTGAATAGCCAACAAAGGATTCACCACTCCTTGCGAGTAGATGTATACCCTATGACCACTCGTTGGATTGTTACTCAGTCTTTGACCAAAATATTGCATGTGAAGAGTATGGTACTCTTGGATACATGTCGAAGTAATTAGAATCCATTGGATGAGGAAGTATTACTTGGGCTAGGTGTGACGTAGTCAACCTAGTGGAGACTGACACAATAGACCATGTCCTGAACCAAGTGGGTATAAGACGAGTGAAAGGAACGAGATGCGATTCATTATAGCTGCTAAAGGGTTCGAAAATGGTTCCGAGATCAACCATTGATTTTTTGGTTAATTGGAGATCATGATATACTACTAGGTGTCACTCATGATCATTCCATAATTAATGGCTAATTATGGACGACCAACATAAACCAAGAACTTATAAGGTCACACGCATAATGAATCCTTCAAAGAGACTTAAAGACGAGTTTGAGAATTGGATTCTCAAGATCGAGAGAGATCGAGTTTGGTTGGACCAAACACATGACACATATAGAAATATTTGTCAAGTCGAAAATGCGAAAGGAGCACGTCTTATGAAGACGAGTTGGACATTAAGAGGTTTAATTATAAACCAAACCCATTTAGTTTTAATTAAATGGACCTTCTTTTGGTTAAGGGCCCAATTAGGGTTTAATGGATGAGATTAAGCCTTAATGGTTATGGACTTATGAATTTGATCCATTAACCCATAACCATTAGGTTTAGAGCCTATATAAAGAGTTATAAAGGGTAAAACCTAATTAATGGCCGTGCTTAATCCCCTTCTCTTCCTCCTTGTCGCCTACTCCTTCTACTCCTTCCTCTTCTTGCCGCTAACAAGAGTTGTTGGGGTTCTCTTTGTCGCTGGCCCTAGCAAGTCCATCTCTTGCTTTAGGTCTGGCCAACTCCTCCCCAAGGGAGTGGGGAACTTCGGCTAAGGCTTGGAACAAAGGTTTCTTCCTTTGTGCCCTTGGCCGAACTAAGGAGAGTTGGGTTTTGGAGCTTGTCGCCGACCACCAAGGAAACAAGAGTTGTTTCCTATTTTTGTTGGGTCAGCTTTCTTGCTCTTCGATCACCCGACCTTCTTGCTTCATCTAGTAGCGAATAGAAGATCAAGCTTATGGTTTAGAGAAGTTGTCCCTCTGAAGATTCGGTGTGGACACCAGTAGGGACGAAGCTCCGAGAGCGTTGTATAGTTGATGCCCTTTCGGCTCAACATCATTCGAAAGGTATACCTAGGATAAAATTGGTTTTATTTTTAATTTAATGTAAAATTTTATTTGGGGGATATATTCGCACGCGTTGTAATATTGCATGCGTGGATGTGTGTGTTGTAATAATTTAGGAAATTATTATATTTTATTCCGCTGCATTCGTTTATGAAACGACAAAAATATATCTACGCATTGGCAGTAACCCTGTAGTGGTATCAGAGCCAGACCGTGCTTCGACATATTCGTAAAATAGATTTTACAAAGTCGTAGTTGGTCGTAGAATTATTTTGGAAATTGTTCTATTTTAGAAAATTTTCCATTTTTGGAAAGTTTCATAATTTGTTAGGGAAAAAATTCCAAATATGGAAATTCAGTCATTTAGGAAATTATATTTTTGAAAATATTTGATCAATAGAGATTAATTTGGAAATTATTTCCTAATTAATTAGATTTTCTTGATAGGTATTTGTTTCCTTAAATAAAGTATGTGACTAAATTGGAAATTATTTCCTAATTTAATTTTGGAATTTTGATTTATGGAAATCAATATTCTATAACATATTTTATTTTTGAAAATATTTACCAAATAAAATATGAAATTAAATTCGGAATTAATTCCTTATTTAATTAGAGAATCATGATTTTTGAAAATCAAGATTCTAAATCATATTTTATTTCTAATATATTTTCTAGATAAAATATAATATTAAATTCGAATTTAAATCATTATTTAATTAAAGAATTATGATTTATGAAATTTAGATTCTAAAATATATTTTATCTTTAATATTTTTCCCTAGACAAAGTTATGATATTAAATTTGGAAATTGTTTCCTAATTTAATCAAGGAATGTTGATTTATGGAAGTCAAATTCCTAATCATATTTTTATTCCAAAATAATATAATGACAACTATGACATAATTATGTCATATCACATGTCATGTAGTATGTCATGATTAGATGCATTTTGCCATGAGTGTGTTGTGACATGTCATAATATATGTCATGCGTGCGATGTCATATAGGTAGAACATATGCATGAGGATGAGACTGAACATTAATTAGAATTGTTAATAATTGTATTGTATGGTCACAATACAGTGCATAGTTGAGTTGCTTAGGCGTGTTAATTAGGCTAGCTTTTAGTTAATTGTCTTGATAGATTGTAGGAACTCCCAGTTTTACTATTGTTTAGAAACAAACGTTCAACTATTGAGTTCACGCAAGAGACGATCCAAGTTACCTTATACTGCATTATCGTAGTTAGGGGATTCGATAATTAATTTGTAACGGTACCACGACAATTACTATTGAGAAAATTTTAGCGTCGTTGCTGGGGAAACTCGAAATGGTGTTCATTTATCTTTAAATTGTCATTAGTTTGTTTGTGCTTTTCTTTTGTTACTAGTGTCTTTCTTGTCATTTTAATTTGTTACTTATCGTGTTGTTTTTGATGATGACTAGGTCTTCAGGCGATAACCTACTTGAGCTGGATCCTATGATTGATAGGACTTTTCACGCATTGCAGAGAGCACAAAGAAGGCCAGCTGATATATTTGACTGTAGTCCATCAGAGTTGCAGATAGTCATGGCAGATAACAACAGAACTTTGAAGGAGCTTGTAGCCCCTGATGTGACTTATCAGTATTCTTGCATCAGTTACTTAACCTTGGAGAGTGATTTTAAGCTCAGATCAGGTACAATCCATTTGCTTCCTAAGTTTCATGGATTATCTGGTGAAGACCCTAATAGGCATTTGCACGAGTTCCATGTGGTATGCTCTACTTTGAAACCACATGACATATCAGAGGAGGATATCAAATTGTGAGCTTTCCCATTTTCACTGGCAGGAGCAACTAAGGAATGGTAATATTATCTTCCACCTGGATACATCACTAGTTGGACGAAATTTATTTCCGTTACAAAGTTTTCATGAAAATATGGTAAATAAATTTATTAGTCTTTTGTGACGAACTATGTTTTCGTCACAGATTTGGCGACAAATATAATTATTCGTCGCCAAGTTTGTCGATGAATAGTGATTTTCGTCGCCAAATTTGGCGACAAATAGTTATTTTTGTCGCCAAATTTAGTGACGAATAATTATTTTCGTCACCAAATTTATTTCCGATGCTAAATAAATTTATTAGTCTTTTTCGACGAAATTAAGGGTAAAGGTTCAAAATTGAACTTTCACACACTTTAAAATTGATACACACCCTAAACAACTCTTCTAATCCATATCCAATAGATTTTCACCCTTCCAATACTTTCCAAAGCACATCCTTAGATTAGGAGTAGTTAGGATAGCCTAACATAGCTAAAATCGGCTAAACAAACCTTGTTTATCCGAAATCAGGCATGGTAGTCAACTCTTTCAGTCAACAGTCGACTGCCCTTAAAGCTAGTTGACTGTCATCCATGACAATCGACTGATTTCTACAAGTGCAAAAAATAGGTTTTCAGAATTGAAATTCAAAATATCATAAATAATTATACATAATTTGAAAAATAGTGAAACTTCATACGTATAATACTTATGACAATCATAATGGGTGAAAAATATTTGAAAAATAAAATACCTATTAAATAGTGAGATTGACATAAAATTCAAAACCATTGATAACTTCAATATTTTTGACCTATTTTGTATCAACTTCTTCAATGGTGACTTATATCAAAAGATATACTACACCAAGATTTTTCTAAATGATTTTGAAATGATTTTAAAACCTTATATTGAACCATGGTGTAAAATACCGGAGAAGAAAAAAAAATAAATAAATAAAATAAAAATAAATAAATATTGGGTAATTAGGAGAATACCCTATGGAATTTTCTAGGAATTTTTAGAAATTTTCCTGGACTTAAATGGAAATTTCTATGCAGTTGCGAGGAAAGCCTGTTAGAGTTAACTATTTATAGGATCTAAAGTCCGATCCGTTATCCCCAAAAAATCACGTTTCACTCCATTTTGGAAATTCGCCGTCGCTCTTTAATCCCCGTGACTTCTCATTCTCACCCGATTCCATTCTCTTCCAGCCATTGCGACCTTCTCTCTACCGCGCCCAACTTCCTTCTTCTTCCCGACTTCTCACGCGCAACCGCAGATCTTCCCTACACTGTCGCCGGCATCGATCTGTGCCTAATTTCTGCCCCGAGCTTGTTGCAGCCGCCGATGGCCGCATCCTCGAGCCACTCGTCGCACACCCTACCGCACCGCCGTCGTGCCGGTCATCATCGCCACGCGGCTACCGCCGCACTTCCTCTTCTCCCAAGCTCACGCCACTGTGCCTACCTAGCTAGCCCCGCCGCCCCCCCCCCCCCCCCCCCTTGAAAAATAAAATACCTATTAAATAGTGAGATTGACACAAAATTCAAAACCATTGATAACTTCAATATTTTTGACCTATTTTGTATCAACTTCTTCAATGGTGACTTATATCAAAAGATATACTACACCAAGATTTTTCTAAATGATTTTGAAATGATTTTAAAACCTTATATTGAACCATGGTGTAAAATACCGGAGAAGAAAAAAAAATAAAAAAAATAAAATAAAAAAAAATAAATATTGGGTAATTAGGAGAATACCCTATGGAATTTTCTAGGAATTTTCCTGGACTTAAATGGAAATTTCTATGCAGTTGCGAGGAAAGCCTGTTAGAGTTAACTATTTATAGGATCTAAAGTCCGATCCGTTATCCCCAAAAATCCGACCCGTTTGGCCGAGCGTTTCACTCCATTTTGGAAATTCGCCGTCGCTCTTTAATCCCCGTGACTTCTCATTCTCACCCGATTCCATTCTCTTCCAGCCATTGCGACCTTCTCTCTACCGCGCCCAACTTCCTTCTTCCTCCCGACTTCTCACGCGCAACCGCAGATCTTCCCTACACTGTCGCCGACATCGATCTGTGCCTAATTTCTGCCCCGAGCTTGTTGCCGCCGCCGATGGCCGCATCCTCGAGCCACTCGTCGCACACCCTACTGCACCGCCGTCGTGCCGGTCATCATCGCCACGCGGCTACCGCCGCACTTCCTCTTCTCCCAAGCTCACGCCACTGTGCCTACCTAGCTAGCGCCTCGCCAGCGTGGTCGCGCCGATGTTCTGTTTGCTCCGACGACCTCACCCTACTGGGGGCCGATCACGACCATTCGTCGATGATTTCTGCAAGCGTCCGGCGCCGAGGATAGGAAGGAGATGGACCTCGCAATCTGTCGGCTGGGATGGCAGATGACTCTGTAGGTGATTCCACCGAGGGTTTGGAGGGTCGATCCCTATTCCTCTTGCTTGTGCTCTATCGAGGTCGTGTTCTTTGTTTCCTTAGCAGCTGTTCTTCATTTTTGGCAATCTCATCGTTGATTATGACCTTTTCTTTCACTTACCGATCGATGCAACAACCCGTGAACTTCATGGATTTCTGAGAAGAGTGTTGATGTTGCATCTCTTCTCATCCAGAATGGTACACCATTGTTTTGGGTTAGAGGATGGGTTTGACATGGGAAGTTGTTGCCGACAGCCGAGCAACTTGCATTGTCGAGGGTTCAGAGTTGATCTGTTTGTGTTGTTGAGTTGGGATGCTCGAGAGTTCTAATTGGGGAATTAATGAATGGTATGTGATTTGGTTAATCCATCGCTTATTAAGATCGGGTTGGATCCTTATTCCTCCGATTTGATTATGCTAGTGTTTGGTTATATGATGTATTTTGGTCACAAGTATTTGAATTGAGATAGAGTTTTCTGGACATGATGATTATCAACACAATCTACATTAGATGGGTTGTTGCCTCCGCTCATTGGAATTGTATAGATCGGTGTTTCCTATGGTGGAACAAGAAGCTGTGGAGTGAGTCTAGGCAAGGTGAGTTGGGTTTGGATAATTTATGAATGGATATCACTATCGTTGTGATTAAATTGATCATGTGATGGATTTGTTGTTAATAGAGGATTGATTAGGTCAAGTGTAAAGTAGACCAATCTGCTAGATAAGATACGAAGTCGATGTGGAGTTTGGTTCGATTATGCGATGTACGATAGAACTTAATTATGTTCTATGTTGTGTGCAGGATGTTGAATCAAGATCAATTCTTGGACGTGAAGGCAAATTATATTTCGAGATACTCTACATCAACAAATGGGTAATTTTTTTACCCTAGTTAGGTAGATGTAATTGCATTCAGATTTAGTCATAAATATGAGCATGTTAGGTGTTCATATTATCTTGACCCTGCTCTTATTTATCTTATGCTTGATACTTGTCGTTGGCTATATTTACTCAAAGGTTGATATCACATTTCCTTTATTATGATTTAGGGTTATAGATGTGATGTAAATAAGCCTAAATGTTTAGCAGGGTGTAGATGTTGGAGTACGGATGATAACCTCATTTGTAAATTGGGTAAAGGTTCATCCGTGGGTAGGTAATGCCCTAAATGTAGGATTTATTCCAATACCCGTATGTTGCATACTTATTACCAACCATGTGTTGTGTAATGGTTAAGTGAAGGATGATTAGTATGTCGCTACGGACCGGTGGTCCCAGCTTGATATGATTAGTCAAGTACGACTCTCTACAGGATAGAGAGTGCGTCGATCAGTTGAGTATGACTCTCTATTGGATAGAGAGTTATGATCAGTTGAGTACGACTCTCTACAGGATAGAGTGTTCGTCGATCAGTCGAGTATGACTCTCTACAGGATAGAGAGTGTATTGGTCAGATGGGTACGACTCTCTGTTGAACAGAGAGTCTATGGTAGATGTCTATACGTGTGACAGTATATTCATGTCATTTGCATGTATTCTGACGACATAGTCTCCCTTGGGGTTGAGAGAGTCGTCAGTCATCTTGCCTCTCAGGTTACTCCCTGAGGAGTAACTGGTGTGAGGGCAGAGCATTTGTTGTGCCGCACTCTACCACTATAGACGGTGGTAGTTGGAGTTGCATGCAGTTGTCCTGGGTGCGTGACACTCGACCACTCATTGGTAGTGTCAGTCGGAGTGGCCAGCAGCAAGGACCCCCATTGTGTAGCGAGCTCTTTACGCTCATATGCTACTTGATCATACTGCCCACTCGGCCACTCTACAGCGGTGGTTGGTGTTGAGTTGGGACAGTTGTCATGTCGTGCCACCTAGGCCACACTGGGATCATAGTAGCGAGTAGGGGTGCGCAGGCATGACCATGCATGCTGCATTGCCGTATCTTATGACGCTTTGCATATTACCATATATATATATATATATATATATAGTTGGTTGTGATTAATATATATAGATGCAGTCTATATATATATGCTTATTGTGATGTTGCATTTGATTGTACTATGCTTGCTGCATTTGGTTGTACATCATATTCATGCATGCTTCTTGCATTTGTTATACGGTTGTGTCGGATACTTGTATATTTGTTGGACAGACCATTAGATACCTTGACCTATATCATGAGTAGATTATGAGTAGTATTACTCTTCCTATTATATATGTTGGATATATTCTCAGGTTGGATCAGAGTAGCATAGCAGACTTTTAGGTATGTCTGCGTTATACGTTGTTTATTTGGTTAGACGGTATATGCTGGTATACCTGTTGTACCTTTAGGTTATGTTGTTGAATGACATGTGATATTGATATATGTATATATATTTACATGTTTTATCTTATTACCTACTGAGTTTTACTCACCACCACAGACCCTGGGTTTTTCTGTCGCCCAGGTAACAGGTAGAAGTCTTCGTGACGGCTTGGAGCACCGATGGCTGACATCTCATCTCACCTTCGAGACTCCCGTGATTGTTTTGGGTTTTCTGTATTGTTGTGTTATGTATTTGAAGTTTTTTGTGGTGTAAGGTGATGTGAACCTGTCATGTGATGTACACACGTGGATTTGGGCTTTTGTTAGTGTTCCGTTATGTGTGATGTGGTCAGTCATACCGGTATGCATTGTGAGTATTTGTTGTAGTTTAGTTTGTTATGTTGTTGTGGTTATTTTCCGCTGTGGTTTGTTTTCATATATATATGTTGTTGTTGTTGTGGCCTATGGGCCTTGTATTAACCCGAAATGTTGCCACGTACAGGGGAGATGTCGTCCGTTTGCTTTCGGCATGACATACTCTCGGGGCATGACACATGGTCTATGGACTTAATTCACATGACTTGTACATAAGCTTTCCTCATGATTCATCCATGGTATAAGATGAGTTTGAGTTCATCTAGATGAAAACATTATGTACCTTGAACTTAACTCATTTTTCTAACATCTCATATGTGTCTAAGGTATAAGAATACACACACATGTCAATGTGATGTGAGATGTGAGTTTTGTTCGTCCTAATCTAAGGCCTCTTGCATTTTTCTAGGCAACTCTATTTGGTTCCTTTATACATGAGAATTCAAATCATGTCATAGTCCTTAGATCAATTTTAATTAATGCATGAATGATGATTATGGCTTAAATGATAACATAGACAAAAATATATGCTAATAATCATGATGTCATGACATATGAGTACAATCTAAATAACACATGACATAAAAACTAATCCGAAGCATGATCATGATATTTTATAAAATTAAAAAGAAATATAATGTCATGACATGACATATGACAAACAAATCATGGCAAATAAAATATGAAGGTATAATAATACCTAAGTTTTAGTATTAATTGTTATTTGTTAGGATTAAGTTCATTTTGCCATATTACCACTTATCCCCCAAGTGTGCCAAAAACCCAAAATGACACACCAAACCTCTAAACCTTAATTGTTCCAATTTGATCAATTTTTTATAATTCTCAAAATATATTGACACATCCTAAAATCTCTTAGGATAAAATTCAACCTTATTTCCAAGGTATGACTTAAAGTGTCAACTTTGCTATGGTCGAGTAAACTACTCATCCAATCAAGGTTGACACATCCTAACCTATTTAGCGTGAATCAATCATACTCCTAGGAACCCAATATCTATTGGAGCTCTTTGTGTTTACTAGGTATTCCTTAGAGATAACTTCCCTAGATACTTTCCTAATGACCCTTCTAGGCTTAGAAGTCTTGGTCATTGTGGTCTTGCCTAGGTTAACTCTAGGGGTGACTTCCCTTGCAACCTTCTTAGTGGCTTCCATAGGTTTCCTTGAAACCTTAGCCACTAGATACTTACCTTGGTTAATCTTAGGGATGACCTCCCTATTAACCTTGGTCTTCCTAGACCTATGAATGGTTCCATAATCGAATGGAACACTATGGTAAATCTCCTTGGACTTAGGTTTGTGACCCAAACCTTTCTTGCCCTTGGGTGGACCTTGCTTCCTAGACCCTAGGTTTTGACTCCTAGATCCTAAATCTTGACCATTTGACTCTTGCATTTGATTTTGCATTTTCCTAAGGGTCTTTTCTAATTTCTCAAGTCTTGACCTCAAAACATGATTTTCCAACTCTAATTGTCCAATCTTTGAATTTTCATTTAGTCTTTGGGCGTGGTTCTTCATTTTAGGCATATGCCTATCTTTCTTAGGGTTAATGCCTAAATAATCCTCTACCTTTCTAATAGTTTCTCTAGGTAGGATTTTTCTAGGGTTATTAGTCCCAATTTTCTCCTTAGTTCTAAAATTATCACTCTTAGCACCAAACAAAAATATTTGTTTTTAGCATGCTTTGTATCATGATGAATAACAAGTGAATTAAAATTATCCCTAGCATGCTTTTTAACATTAAAATTCGAAGGTGCATTATTAAAATATACCTTAGGGTTTGCTTTTAAAACTCCCCCTACATGTAATGCTCCTTCTTGGGCTTTCTTCTTCCCCCTAAGACATTGACTCCTATAATGTCCCTTTTGATGACATTTGAAGCACACCACGTGCTCCTTACTTTTTCTAGTGGGGACATCGACATCCTTAACCTTTGGCGCCAGTTGAGCCTTCTTGACCTTCTTAGGGCACTTGCTCTTATAGTGCCCATATTCCCTACACTCAAAATACATAATATGATTTTTATTATTTATTAAGGTGCTTGAGTTACCTAGGTCAATGGTGGTGGAAGCCTCTTGATCTTTTTCATCACTTCTTCCAGAGGTAGATGTCTCCTCTTGATTGTACTCCAACATTGAGGATGAATTCTCCTCCCCCTCAATCCTAGAGGTGGAGGTTTCTTCCATCTCTTCTTCCTCCTTGGATGTCGAACACCTCTCGACCTCTGAATCCTCACTTTTTTGTGAGGATGAGCTTTCTTCCTCCTCCTTTGATTCTTCCTTATCCTCTAGGACTGGTTGGGGCTCCTCATGGAATCTTGCCAATTTGCTTCATACCTCCTTGGCATCCATGTAATCACCTAAACTAGACATGACATTGTTAGATAATGAATTTAATATCAATTGTGTTACCTTATCATTTCTTTTGAAGGCTTGGACTTGCTCTTCAGTCCATCTCTTCTTCTTGAGGTATCCACCTTTTGGACCTCTTAGAAGTTCAAATCCGATGCACACAAACACGACCTCAAATCTCATGATGGAGACCGTCGAGGACTCGTAGCGTGCACTCGCGCTCAACGCCCACAAGTGCACGGATGTCGTCAAGTAATAAAAAGATTATTGATCCCACAGGGACTGAGATTCGAATACCGATTTGTTCAGTGGATGTTATTGTTCGGGACTAGACTCTAAAGGTTGCAATTAGGAGGGTTATCGATGGTCCTAACTCTAATAGGGTGTCACACGGAGGAAAAGAAGGGTCGCTACAGGTCTTTAGATGGATTCTAGGATTTCGGTTTCGTTTGTGTGTTGCGGAACACTTTGTCAATTGGGTTTGCTTAGGTTTCTAGTTATGGTTTTGTGGAAAGGACATCATACACTCCCCCGATGAGCCTTCGCGTATATCGGAAGCTACCTTTGCCATACCAGGTCAACCCTTGGCTTTAGGATGGGATAGTCAGTACGAGGATGCTGAATTGATCCCTGCGATGAGTCAAAAACGAGGCGCGTTTCCTACTCTATCGCATCCTTCTACCCATAATTACCGGCGATGAGGCCAACCCTTAGGTCCCTCTTTAATTCTCCTAAATCTTTGATACGAGGGTTGTCACCCCTCGTATCAGCTAAGCACAGTGACTAGAAAACCAAAACGATAACTATAGATCTAAACCAAAACACCAATTGCAAATATAAATTCAAGAACGAAAAGATATTTGAATTAACATGTTCCAACTCAACACAAACTACTCCCTAATCCTAGAATCAGAGAGTCTACTCGATAGATACGAGAGAAGAAACACAAGGCATGATCATATCCGTATAAACAATAGAATTTACACAAAGAATAGGAATTACAATGCAATGTAGGTCTTCTCCTCGGCGTTGAAGTGCAGAATCTTGACCTCCGGTGGCGTTCTTCCTCCCTGTTGTGAGTTCCCAAAACTTTTCAGGGCTTCGGAGTGCCATCCCAACCGTCGTGTTTCCCCCCTAGGGTTTGGGCAGAGCTTTCCTTATATAAACATCACGCCGAATCGTTGCAAAATTTGAAAAAAAAAACCCTAGTCGCATCAATTTGCTGGGCCACTACACGACCGTGTGAAAACACACGGCCTGACCGTGTGTCAAGCTATGGTGGCCATTTTCGCCCTCTGAACACGGCCGTATGTGGGCATACGCCCTAGCTGTGTTCCCTCTTGCGTCCAGCTGCCAAATGTCTTCTTTTGCTCCAAAATTGTGTCGTTTTCCCTATAAAATGCTATCATACACACAAAAGTAAACAAAGCAGATCTCCGAACTAGAAAATAGGAAATGCATGCAACATAATGTAAAATATACATGAAACAAACATAAAATTCTATGATATGTGAGCAAAAACTACTCCTAAAACCTTATATGATTTGCTCACATCAATTCCCCCAGACTTGAATCTTTGCTTGTCCTCAAACAAACCTCAGTGCCATGAAATTTTAAAAAGATATTGTTCCATACTTACCATGTTAACTAGATTTATCAAGTGGTATTTGCAATCAAAGCAAAATAAATATGTTCTAGAAATTAACTAAGTTAGCTCCTCGTGCTCGTACCAAGGGAATCTTCTTAGAGGATACTCATTCCATGATAAGTTAAGTCATCTTCCTATAGATTTCCTAAGGTCTCCGACTCTTAGACACTTACCTGCCCAAAGCGAGGGTCGTTCCCTAGATCTAGCACAAAGTCTTAAAGGCGTGCTCGGTATTGAGAGAAATTGATAGGTGTTTCCCAGTAACCTAACTCGGTCTCAAAGGGGCACCTAACCATTTCCACCCACGACAACTATTTTTTTATCCATCATAATTTTTTTTTTCATTTCTTTTTCTCTCTCTCTTTTTATTTTTATTTTTCGGCTCATTGGGATTTTGATTTTTTCGAATAGGCTTACACAATTTGAGCATCTCCAGTAATTAAAATGCTAAACTTAGGGTCACCTATGGATTCCAAAGTACTAGACTACTGAGATGAATCATAACTAGGTATGTACTAGACTCTCCCTTTCAGAAAGTTCATCATGTGTATGTGTAAAATAAAAGCTAACCAGTGTAAGTCTAGAATATTCATTCAAAGCCAATAAAATAAAAAACCATGAGATAAATGAAGTTACACTACTCATGGAAACAACTCATGAAGAAGACTTTTAAAAATACTACTGAGGCAGCTTATAGGTAGCAAAAATTAAGTGTTGAAAGAAACTAAACAACTAATGCATGAATAAATGAATGCTAACCAAAATGCAAAAATTAGGAAAGAAATTACTGCTAGAAACAAAACAAAACTTGGGCCCCCCAGACTTAAGTGAAGCATACCTCTAGTATGGTGGACGAGGTGGAAAGTCTGGTAGCCTCGACATCTCAGGGTTCTGGGAGAACCTGCTGCTGAGCCGCTGATTCCACATGTACATGTGGTTGATTTGAGAGCTAGTGGATGTATTCTCCTCTCTTGGGCACGAATGTGCTATCTGCATCTCCGGGCTGTAGACCTGCAGCAACGGGTAGCCTTCTCTTGGAAGTAGACGCAGGCCTCGTCGTAGAACTCCTCGGCTCACTGAAAGTGCTCCCGGAAGCCTAGAAACTCCGCCTGCATGTAGGCACTCTGCTCCTCCCATCGTTGCCTCTGCGTCTGCTGCTCGGCGTATATATCGTCGAGGCGCGATCGGAACTCCAAAAAATCATAGGCCAATGTACCTACATCCTGCTCAAAAGTAGAAAAATGTGATGGTGTAGGTGCAGGCTCATGTCGACATGGACTAGGTGGGCTCCTATGCATATGTGGACTGGAGGGAGAGTGATGTAAAGGGGGAGAGATGGGCGCCGATGTGGATGGTCCCTCATATGGAGGGGACTCCACTATCAGGTCTAAGCGTCAGTTGACACGTGTGATGATGGTGGTACGATCGGGGTCGGGGAGCCTAAGGGCCATCAGGTTTTTCCTTACAAAGTATAAGGAGTGTCCTTCTCTTACAATCATCTTCATGGCCATACACACTCCTAGGTCGATCCTAGAGCTCCCCTCTATGCAACACAGTGTAGTTGTACCCTATCTTATGACAAATGTGGGCAAGCAGGCCCCTCACATTAATCTCTCCTCTCGCTGCTTTGCCCATTTTCACTAAGTGTCTAATGAAATGGGACCCTACATCGATATTACTCCTTTCTTGTAGCATGTCCCATAGGCAAAGCATCTCGCTACCTCTCACTACACAGTCACTCTCCCCACAACCAAAAATAGTACTTGCCATGATTCGGTAGAGGTATCGGAAAATGGGGTTTTGGAGGCGTGATGCTTTGGCCCTAGAAGGGTCATAAGCGTGCTCTCCTATCAATTCAGTCCAAAAGATTCGAGAGTTGAACCCAATAGGGGTTCTTTTCTCTCCCCCACTTGGCAAGACAAAGCATGAATTCCATTGATGAAGTGTCCATTCATGCTCAATGTTAAATATCCTAAAGGTAATCCTACCCTCTTCGCTCTCTCTACCCATTAAAATTTCCGCTTCTATGGAACTCAAAAATTCTAAAACTATCCTAGGGTAGGTTGGGTGTCTTATTCCCATTATCTCTTCCCACCCCATTTTTGCAAATAGGGCTTGAATGTCACCTAACAACCCTAAGGACTCTAGCAAATCTTCATCAAGATACCTAGTTGTAGTGAGTTTACGAGTAGAAAAAAGGTTATATCTATCCCTATGCTCATTGTTGTGAAAAAGAAGGGTTGGAAGAGTGTTACCCTCCTTTGGAGCTTGAGGGGCGTCGGTTCTCCTTCCTCGTCGCTCCGAAGCACCGGATCGAGATACTACTTGCTTGGTCCTCCTCATCCTTGCTTCTTTTGGCTTCCTTAAAGGTTGGAAAATCTTCTAGGCGGTGGAGAAGAAGGATCCACACGACTAGGGCAAGGAAAATCGAAACACACGGCGCGTTTTGGGCAAAAATGCACGGCATGCCCTTTTTAACCTCGCGCGACACGGCCGTATGAAAACACACGGCCAGGTCGTGTGCGCCTCAGGTTAGTCAGGCACAACCATGGGAAAATACATGACCAGGTCGTATGTCCCCTTTTTCTCTCCTTTTGTGCACAATGGTCCGAATTTTCTCACACGCTTCGCCGTGTAAGCTAAAAATTGATTTTATTTTTACTTAGCAAGTCCTTTTTGGTCCTAATTCAAATGCAACACGCTAAATGAATATAAATCAAAGTTCAAAACAAATGAATGCAACAAACTAATAAGAAATAAACACAAAATCTAAACTTGGGTTGCCTCCCAAGAAGTACTTTATTTAAGGTCTTTTAGCTCGACCATACCCCTACGTTTCATTTGATGTGTTTGAATCTTGCTTGTGGGGGAGCAAGATATTTGCTCACTTTATGCCTCTTGCTTCGTGGTCCTTCATCGCTATATCTCTTAAATCTTGCTCGTGGAGAGGCCAGATACTTTCTCACCTTTCGCTTCCTACCTTTTGGTTCTCCATTACTATATCTTTCAAATCTCCTCGTGGAGGGGCAAGATACTTGTGCACTGCTTTCCTTGACTCGAGGTTGAACATGCTTAGTCTCAACGAATCATCAATAGTTTGATCATTGTATTCTAAATGTTGTAAATAATTTTACTCACCATAGACATCCTCACCAAAAGATTGATTAGTAGATTTTATTATGTCGAATGAAATTTTATCATTATCGATCACCAAAAGGGTTTTGTTACTAGTGACTAAAGTTTTAGTGAGGGTTAAGGTAGGCTCTTCTAGATCCTCGAGGTTAGGAGGTGTTTTGATTGAAGCAATGCACTCCTCGATTAAAGTATTTATTAAATAATCCTAAAGTTCTTCTTCAAGTGGTGATTGAATGGATTTCCCTTCTTTACTTCCTATGTCATCTACGTCTTCCTCATCCATTCGCTCAAAGTGAATCTCTGCCATATTAGGTGTAATCCAATCATCGAAGGCACCTTCTAGTCGTTTGGTTTCTTCTTTCCGTTGCAAAATCTCCACGAATTGTAGACTATGCTCCTTGCATTCCCTAGTAGAATTGTCTAGCAAGGCTTCTAAGTGGAGACTTGATTCTGGATAAAATTCGTATGGTGATTCATAACTCTCATTCTCACTTGGAAAACAATATTGAGTCTTTGTCTGCGAATGCCGCCGTTGGAATTCAGTGTTCGCCGCTTGTTCTGTTCGAATGAAATCTCCCATCATATGCTCAAGTCGGGATTTAGGCGGACAATATTGAGGGTTTAAGTACCCAGGGTATATGAATAGGAATCATCTTATAGCCACTGGTTGTAATTGTAGGTGACATCTTCTTGTTCAAATTCTGAAGGTTCGAATATATTCGGACAATCGTTTATGGTATGTCATGTTTCACCACAATGCTCACAATAAATGTTACCGAAATTCACAGCATTAAATTGACCAAAATCATGAGTAAAAACATGCATCGTTATATGCAGGAAATTATAAATAAGGAAAAAGCAACTGAATAAACAAATCTGAAATAAAATAAAATAAAATAAAATAAAACAAGAAAAGTAAATATAGCTTAAGTCTGATTCAACTATCCACTTTCGATTTGATATCGAATCTATCAGTCCCTGACAACAGCGCTAAAAACTTGATGCACACAAACACGACCTCAAATCTCGCGACGGAGATCGTTGAGGACTCGAAGTGCGTGCTCGCGCTCAACGCCCGCAAGTGCACGGATGTCGTCAAGTAATAAAAAGATTATCGATCCCACAGGGACTGAGATTCGAATATCGATTTATTTAGTGGATGTTATTGTTCAGGACTAGACTCTAAAGGTTGCAATTAGGAGGGCTGTCGGTGGTCCTAACTCTAATACGGTGTCACACGAAGGAAAAGAAGGGTCACTACGGGTATTTAAATGGATTCTAGGATTTCGGTTTCGTTTGTGTGTTGTAGAACACGTTGTCAATTGGGTTTGCTTAGGTTTCTAGTTATTGTTTTATGGAAAGGACATCATACACTCCCCCAATGAGCCTTCACGTCTATCAGAAGCTACCTCTGCCATACTAGGTCATCCCCTAGCTTTAGGATGGGATAGTCGGTACGAGGATGCCGAATCGATCCCTACGACAAGTCGAAAACAAGGCGCGTTTCCTACTATATCACATCCTTCTACCCATAATTACCGACGATGAGGCCAACCCTTAGGTCCCTCTTTAATTTCCCTAAATCTTTGATACGAGGGTTGTCACCCCTCGTATCGGTTAAGCACAATGACTAGAAAACCAAAACGATAACTATAGATCTAAACCAAAACACCAATTGCAAATATAAATTCAAGAACGAAAAGATATTTGAATTAACATGTTCCAACTCAACATAAAGTACTCCCTAATCCTAGAATCAGAGAGTCTACTCGATAGATACGAGAGAAGAAACACAAGGCATGATCATATCCGTATAAACAATAGAATTTACGCAAAGAATAGGAATTACAATGCAATGTAGGTCTTCTCCTCGGCGTTGAAGTACAGAATCTTGACCTCGGACGGTGTTCTTCTTCCCCGTTGTGAGTTTCCAAAGCTTTTCAGGGATTCAGAGTGTCGTCCCAGCTGTCGTGCCCCCCCTAGGGTTTGGGCAGAGCTTTTCTTATATAGACATGACACCGGATCGCTGTGAAATCTAGAAAAAACTCTAGTCACGTCAATTTGCTGGGCCGCCACATGGCCGTGTGAAAACACACGGCCTGGTCATGTGAAAACACACGGCCTGGTCGTGTGTCATGATATGGTGGCCATTTTCGCCCTTCTGAACACGGCCGTGTGTGGGCACACACCCTGGCCATGTTCCCTTCTGCGTCCAGCTACCAAATGTCTTCTTTTGCTTTGAAATTGCGCCGTTTTCCCTATAAAATGCTATCATGCACACAAAAGTAAACAGAGCAGATCTCCGAACCAAAAAATAGGAAATGCATGCAACATAATGTAAAATATGCATGAAACGAACATAAAATGCTATGAGATGTGAGCAAAAACTACTCCTAAAATCCTATATGTTTTGCTGACATCAAAATCCCTTCACTAGGATCATCCAATCTTCAAAGTCCATCATGAAGAAGTTCTCCATCCGTGCCCTCCATTGCTCAAAACCTTCTCATCCATAGAAGGTGTATGGAATTGGAGGGTTGATGTCCCATCCAAGTCCATCTTTTGGCAACTCCATCCTCTAACACTTTTTCTCCCGGTTGTTAATCCGTAGAAGAGCTCCTAGCTCTGATACCACTTGTAGGAACTTCTGTGAGCGCTAGATGGGAGGTGAATGGCGCGTTGTCATTCGTCGATGGAATTCGATTGCGTTCTTGCTACAATTGTTAGTATGCGTAGCGGAATATAAAATGATATAAAAAAATACACAACAACAAGCACACATACTATACAAGATATATGTGGTTCGGAACCTTTGGGTTCCTACTCCACGGGGCGAGCTCAACGAGCTCTAGTGATGTACACACCACTAATAAATCTCCTTCTCGACAACAAGTCGGAGGTAGAGAAACCTCGTATAAGTGTTTACAACAATAAACAAAATACAACAAGCAAATACAAAGTGAATACAACAAATAACGTAAAGAAAACTTTACAAATGAATGCTTTGAATGCTTGCTTGTTGATCGCCTTGGACTAGCCTTGAAGGACTGGAAAGCACCAACTATCCCCTTTAAATCGCCTAAGAAAATCACTGTAGAAATCCTCTCCGTCGAGCTCCTTTTAAGCCTCCGTACGACCTAAATTTTCGCCTAGCAGTCGACTGGCAAAAGACTCTAGTCGACTTCCAACAGTGTCGTTATCTCACAACGAACTTGATCCACGTTGGCATTCCAACCAATAGATACACTGACAGTCGACTGCCATTTCCGGCATTTGACTGGTCAAGCCCATAGCTGACTGCTCAATCGGCTACCGAGCATTCTGCCTTCATGATCAGAACCAACAATAGTCGACTGCCCTCCATTGTAGTCGATTGCTCATGGCCAGTCGACTGTCCAATGCTAGCAGTCGACTGCCAAGGCCTCTTGCCGCAATCGAAGCCCAATCGACCCTTGACAGTCGACTGGTCATAATCCCAGTCGATTGCTCAGTGTCGACTCAGCTTCCAAGTGTTAAACACTTGACCAATCGACTGGTCCATAACCCTAGTCGACTTTTGCACCTCAACCATGAGGTTGACCCTAAGTATGATGCCCTCATACTTGCTAGACCACCCTTAGCCTAGACCTAAGCCTTCTAGCCACCTTCATCAGCGTCATGCCTATTAGATCCCTCCAAGTCATCCATGACTTATTCATCCATACGCTAGCCTTCAGGTGCTTCCATCGGCTATTGTCATGCTAAGCTGGTCTACACCGCCAAGGCATATTTGGTCTTGGACTTTATATTGTCAACCATTGGACTTATGCTACCAAGACTCCACCCTTGGTCTTTACGCCGCCAATATCAAAAGTTGGACTTCCCAAATGCCAAGTTCCCATGACTTGGACTTTCACTGCCAAGACTACACACTTGGACTTATGTGGCTAAGACTACACCCTTGGACTTTCCAATTGCCAAGACTCAAGCTTGGAGTTTCCCTTGCCAAGACCCATGCTTGGACTTTCCATGCCAAATAGTCAAGACTGGGACTTAACCATTGCCAAGACCCATGCTTGGACTTTCCATGCCAAGTACTCAAGACTTGGACTTTACCATTGCCAAAACTCATGCGTGGTCTTTCCATGCCAAGTGTCCCACTTGGACTTCTCCATCATATGGTCAACCTCATGTCAACCATATAGTCAACCCATTATCAAACAATAGTCAACTCATCATCAAACATCAAAACACTACTCGAGTCAAACTCGAGTCTGGTCAATCATGACCTAGGTCGATTGCACAACATCATCAAGGTTAACTCTAGGGATAACTTCCCTTTTAACCTTGACATTGCTAGACCTAGGAGTAGTTCCATAACTATATGGAACACTATGGTAAGATGCCAAGTCTTCCTTAGATTTAGGTTTGTATCCCAAACCCTTATTGTCCTTAGATGGTTCTTTCCTACCAACACCTATATTTAGTGTTTATGATGCCTTAAGCATGTTTTCTATTGTTTTAAGGGTATTCTTTGTAGGATCGAAAATACACTAGAGGGGAGGGGGTGTGAATGGGATAAAACCTTTCTTTTTGTTTTTTGTTAAAATATGTAATATCAAAGTAACTCACAGTGGGAAGTAAAGACAAGACACACAAAATGTTTTTACTTAGTTCACAGTCGAAAGGCTACTAATCCAAGGCCCGTGATCCGAGATCGCTTATCGGTGGACAATCTACTAAATGTCTCTTCCTCATTGGAGGTAAGAGGCTTGCTTCTTACAAATGTTAAGGAAATAGTAATAACCTTACCTCTCATTATAGAAATTAAGTATGAATGAAACAAAAACTAAATGTACCGACATGAAATGATGCAAATGAAGTGTGCAGTCGAAGTTGTAGTGTTGTAGCACGGAAGTTGATCGTCGACTATAGAAGTTGAGGACACGAGCACTTAGAATTCTTGATTTATTCCAGGTGCCTCCATCTCCTCCAGATCAGATCCAATTAGGTTGGGGTTTATCAGTTCCCAGACGCTTGGACCTGGTCCAGTCACTAGAAGGTTGATGTGACACTTCGTGGTTTAATCTTGATCCTGTTTTGGTCATTGAAATTTATCTTCTTTCCAGTCACCTAGACTTGGTCCAGGGACCTTGAATGTTGATGTGACATCTAGTTCTAATCTTGTTTCGACTAATTAAATCTATCTCTGTCTCAATCATCTGGATCTTTTCTAGCCGCTTAGAATGCCTTTAGTAGGCTAGATAATTCCTGCACCACAAAGTTAGCACAACATACAAAATAGTAGAAACGACAGTCTTTAACTATCCCATCTCAAATTTGGTATTCCCTTGGAACCCTTAGTTGGATCGACACTTAATGTTGTCCTCATAAGGAGGACCCGATCTTACTAGGTCTTCTTGCCCAGAAGAACCACTTCACACAAAGTCCTTACCTTGCTTACCTTTGCTAAACACAAGGTCCTTCTTAGCTTTCGATCCTCAGACCACTCCGGCTCTCTCTGATGTCTAAACTCTACTGACCCACCAAGACTCTCTTGGTGTCTTCAATCTCTGATAAGACTTCCTTCGTCTAATCAGTTATGCAAACTTATTAAGTCCTACAAACTTAACACAACATATAAGACCACAATGTAACTTAACTTTGAACCCTTTGTCATTATCAAAACCCAAGTTCAATTATCTGGTGCCCCTGCACTAACAATCACCCTCTTTTTGATTTATGGTAACTCTGTTCAAAGTTAAGGAAATATATTACCAAACATTATTGAAACAAAACTCCCCCTTAATGTCAACTCCCCCTTAATGTTTGGTGAGTTTTGAAAAATGAGTTCAAATGTCAAAAAAATTTCTTAACTTTTATATCTCTCCCCCTTTATCATATATCAAAAACAATACATGTTACATCCAAGTATTTGAAAACAAAATAATGATCATGCATTAGGTAAATAAGCATTTAATAAACAAATTTATGAATCCAAGCATGCATCCTTGAGTTTTAACTTACATTAGAAAACTAATATTTTAAAATTAAATCATCTAATAATTTATCCTTGACAAAATGACTAACTCCCTTTTGACTCAAATGATATTAAATTATCACTAGGTCTTGGTGAAAGTTGGTCACCTAAGTGATTTGTTTTGATGATTATACTCTATGATTCATATCAATGCACTTAATCTATATCTAGAATCATGAGTAAGGTCCCAACATCTCATGCCCATCTACGTGGCTCAATACACAACCAGGTTTAACCTAGGTGTTGTGAGATGCCTTGGCTCCTTAAATCTATAGGAACATGATCTCTAAGGTAAGTCCTATGCTAGTTCCAAGAATAAGTAAAATAAATTTCTATTCTACTAAACACAATCCTAAACAAAAAGATTTGTATAAAAACTTCTTAAAAGATAATATGATTTTTAATATGATGTTTTACACATTGTTTGTCGAACTAAATAATCTAAAGTCTAATCTGAAGCTGGTGGAGGATCTCTGCTCATCATGATTTGCATCATCTCCTGCTATTGCTCTCTGATATGAAAAAACCTCTCAACCATGGTCTCCTCAAGTTTGGAGACTCGATCCTCAAGTCTCTGTTGTGCCTTAGATGCATTGCCTCAATTAGAGTATCCTATTGGTCCAACTTGAAAAAAGAAACCTTTAAATATAATCCAATGACACACTGTTGGATGGAGTAGATGCAGCGCACAAAAATCAATCACATTTGAAAATGCATCATAAGCAAAAGAGAATCAATGCATTATACTAAAACAATACACCAAGTTACTACTTAATCCTAGAGTTAGGAGACTACTCCATGAAAAAGTTACAAAACATAGACGATAGAAAAGGAAGAATTACCTAACGTCCTATGTCTTGAGAGTCTTCTTCTCGGTGGCTCTCCAAGATGGATCACTATCACCGACCCTCAAATCATTGGTTATCGACCTCTTCTAGGCTTCACTTGGCCTTCGATCTGTACCAGATCTGATGTCCCCTCAATCCTTGGCTCTAGGGAGCTTTTATAGGCTTCGAAAGTGGATTACGTTGTTATTTTGGAGAAGAAATCTCGAGTAAATTACGGATTACTAGGGATAAGATTGTGCCCCACAGGCGTGCTAAATGGCACAACCAGGGCATGCTAAAATCTAGAGTGGTTGAGCAAAGGCTTGACACGGCCATGCCAATTGGCATGGCATGGCCATGTCAGGCCCTAGAAAGGTCTGAAATGGACAGTGTGGCTCCGCTTGCTCCCTGTTTCATCATAGATTCATGTAGCATCTCTTTATAGCGTAATTATGCCTCTTTTGCCTTGATTTATGCCCTCTTGAGAATAACAACATGAAAACGACAGTTATATGAACTAAAAGTGCTATATGAAAGAAAATTCTATGTTTTATGCATGATATGGGAACAAAACCTAAAAAAGCATGCTAAATAAATACTAAAAAGTGAGTATGATTCACACTCATCACACCCCCAAACTTAAACTTTTACTTATCCTCAAACAAAAAGAAAAGGAAAAACTATGAGTGAGAATAATGCGTATAAAAATTAAACTTTTACTCATTTACTTTGGTAAGTTTGTTGTGAACTTATCTTAAGGGTTTAATTCCTGATCATAGTCTTATGGATCCCTTCCTAGTGGCTAAACATGCAAGACCCTTGTGCAGTGCATGTGTAATGACTTTTAGTTTTTGGATATCAATCCAGGCTTATATCCCTTCCACCATGTTCTTCATATCTCCGGCATAGAGACACTTACCTGCCAATATGCTTGGATCATCCCCTCACTATCACATTGTCTCAAAGGAGCACTCAAGCTAAGGAGAAGAAAAGTAAGAAATAAACATCGAGTATTTCCCTAGTAACTAGTTAGTCTTAAAGGGGCACCTTAATAGATGTTTCCCTAGTAACTACTTGGTCTCAAAGGGATACTCTAATGATATTTCATCTTTTCTTTGTCCAATTTTTTTTCAATCACTCTTCTCTTCTCTTTTTTTTTTCAATCACTGTTTTCTCTTCTTTTTTTTTATATTTTTTTTCTAGTCACTTTTTTTTTCAAACTCTTGAGATGAATGATTTTCCAATAACTAAGTGTTGTGAAAGTCTCCATGGAATTTTGAGTACTAGTCCAGTATAGTGAACCTAGACTTACTTGGATACCTTTAGTCTAGTAATCATGTTATAAGTAAAACAGGGTTCGTAACAAGAAAGCCAAAAAAAAATTCATCAGTCTAACTAATTTCAGTTAATATCACCATAGACAAAAAAAAATAAACTACCATAAACCTACAAGCAGAAAAATACATAAATTTTTTGAAACATGATGAAACATGATATGAAATGCAGATAATATAAAACATATGGAATGCAAGATGGATGATGTAAAGAAAAACATAAAGATAACTAATTATCCCCCCTAAACTTAAACTATATATTGTCCTCAATGTATTGAAGGGAAGCGGTATGAAAAAAAATAAACTACTCAGGAGGTGGAAGGAAGTGACCTTGATTGATGTGCTAGTGGTACATGACATCGATCATCTATTTTTGCTCGCTAAGCTCAGCTTGAATGGAATCCAAGGATGTATGAATCCGAGCATATGGGTCATCAATAGTGCTAGAACTTGCAGAAGAATCAACAAAAGCAAAGGAGTGTCGTGGAGGGTCGATCCTAGGGGGTAATGGCTCAGGGAGGTTTGGATGTTTGGGAGGTGGTGCGTGGTCAGTTAGTCACCAATTGGCTTTATTATGGATGGTGGTTTGTTCTAGGTTTGGAAGAGGGAGTGAGGGTTGGTTCTTCAAAAGGAGACCATACCTACCCTCTTTTCTCGTGATCATTTTCATATCCATGCATGCATCAAGATCAATCCTAGGGTTTCTTTTAATTATTTCTAAACCACTAAATCACATCCTAATGTCATGGGTATCCTTGTTATCAATCCACCAATCAAAATAGATCCCACATTTCCTTTACCTACCTCAACTAAGTTCCTAATGAGGTATAATCCTGTATCGATATTTACATTATTAATTAATGCCCATAAAATAATTAATTCACTTTGGCGGACCACTCCATCAGTATCCCCTCTACCAAAAATGGTGTTAGCCATAACTCTATGAAGGTATCTAAAAATTGGGTTAGGGAGGTTTGACGATTTATACTAGAGAGATCATACCTATCAGTGCCTCTTGAAATCTCTCCTCAAAATACAAAATCTTGAAAATGCCTAGGTATTCTTCTTTCTCCTCCACATGGTAAACTATAAACAGAATTAAATTCTTCCAAAGTCCATGAATATCTTCATTGAACAAACTAATGGAGATTTTACCTACCTCATAGTCTTTTCCGACTAAAATTTTAGCTTCTATCGAACTTAGGAATTCCAAGATTATTTTCAGATAGGTAGGGTAATTTATACTCATAAACTCAGTCCATCCCACCCTATTGATCATCCAATGCACCCTATTGATCATCCAATGCACATCATCCCTAATTCCTAGGGTATTAATGGTATAATCATCAATGTATTTTGTTCTAACAATCCTACAATTAGATAATACAATAAATATATTTTTTAAATATCATTGCGGAAGATAATGTCGTAGGGATTGTCAATACCTTCGTTGTGTGCCTTACTTTTCGAATAGGCGGTGATACTTTTCTTCGTCTTTCTAAGCATTGTGATTTCCTTGGAAGGCTAGAATTTGTTGAAAAATTAGTTTGTCAGAGAAGCTTCTGCTTGTGCTGTCTTTGCTGAAAGATTTCTGCAGAAGCTGGGAGACAGTCGATGATGGAATTTACGGCCTCCTGGGGTTGAAAGATCGGAGCTAGAGATCGAGATCACCACCAACGACTGAATTTTGCTTAGAATCATTATCAGAATCATTGGAGAAGGCAAGAACTCTAAGGAGATGCTCAAAGCTCCAATCTTTCTATCGATTATGGGTTGTAGGAAGGTCGTCCTTGGTTGGAGAGGGCTTTAGGGGCTTGGATCTTCCCCAAAAAGCAGAGAGGAAGACGTCGGCAGAGATTTTTGGTGTGAGGATGGCGGAGTTTAACTTGGCACGAGCATGCCAAGCCCTTTTAAAACTTTCGCCAGTAGCGCGGCATGCCCATGCCGATTAGCACAGTTTGGTTGTGTTGGGCTCTGCCCAAAGTGGTCGATTTTTGCTTTTTTTTGCAACAAAATTTTTTTTCGTTGCTAATATGGGAAAATTAAAAAAAATATCTTGATAAATTCTACTATTTTCCTGTTTTACAACAAACACATATACAAACACATATCTTGATATATATATAACTTACAATACATAGATATTGAATGTGATAAGTCAAATAACATTTAAATACAACAAATTCAAACGTAACCACCATCGTCACCATCATCATCAAAAAATACATCATCATTGTCATTATTACAGGGATCAGAAGGAGGACTAGATTGAGAAGGAGAAAGTCAATTTGAACGAGATGTTAATTGAAGATGCTTCATAATTAACATATGTTGCCTCCGAAATTCATTCATCTGTTCATTTACTTCCTGCTCTCTTTGTCTCGATTCATTTTCCTTTTGCCCTAGTAACTCCCTCAAATGAGTAACCTCTTCGGTCAATTAATTTATTGCTGCTCTTACTGCCGGTGAGGATGAAGAAGAAGCACCAAGGGCTTTATAGGTTCGACTCAAAGAACCGAGTCCAATTATTCTTCTACTTTTCGCCCCTCTAGTTGCTTCGAGCCATAAATTGATATTGCTAGCAGAAGGCTCAGATTCGATTGCATCATCACTTGCACTCGAATTTCTCAGTTCAAGTTCATCGTATTTCTCCTATTTTGAAAGAAAAAAAAGTTAAATACTAACATAAGAATTTAAAATTTTTAAATTACAAATCTTCATTGTCCTAGCTCTCTCCCAACTCCACATCTTATCTTTCTTTTGGAATGTACGAGTGAAAGTGTCTATAAATGATGGCTCAGTCCCTACCTCCTGGGCCTAAACAAACATCGTTATAATTTATAAATTAGTGAGTATTAAATTACAAAATTATGATTTGAAAAAACTCACCAATCGATGTCTATGTTCATCGATATTTATTGAGCCTCCCGCATACGTGGCAGATATAGCGCCGACATTACAATGTTGATTTTTCTTATTTTTCTCACTCCTTCATTTGCTATCCTCATATTCCAAATATGCAACAATCTTATTTCAATTCTCCTCGGTTATGTAGTGTGACTTTTTACTTTTGGTTTTTGCATGACTGAGTATGTTTCTGATATGGTAGCCACACTTTTTCTTGAAAATCCTCCTTATCTCTAGTGTTTCACCTCCTCCCAAGTAAATACTCACTGTAGTAGAAAAAAAATTGAATTGATTATATCAACTGCAATTATATATACAAAATGATTTAAATAACTTATCTTAAACTCATTCCACCACCAACTTTTTATTTCTTCCTGCGTGCTCGTATAACTAATAGAAGCTCCGCCCCAATGGTTATTCACTATTTTATTCACCTCGTGAATAACATGTACAAAATTTGTAAATCTAACATAAAATAAAAACAAACTATGTTAAATACTTATAAAAATACATATCGTATTAAAAACATAGATAATTTAAAACTTGAATTGTCACGCCCCGAGAGTATATTTATCTGTCAATCGGATGGTACCCTCTTGTGACAATATAAGATGAACTACCGATACATGACCCAAATAGCTGCTATCACAGAAAAGCTATAAAACATAGTAGAATCCTCTGACAAATAATAAAGATATATGTGATCAACACATAATCATACAACCTGAACAAATATACAACAATGCAATACATACCAATAACATACATAAACCATACCACACCTGTGATCAACACATAATCATATGAACAATGTGCAATCAAATGCAATCAAATAACATGATGCTGGTCAAATGCATATAACATTATGATCCATTAGGTACACTGCACATACCTAAACAACGATTCACACAGATCCTACTCATACCCAAATACACAACATACCACAGTATAGAACATGCAAATGATATGTATAATGTTGTACAAACATATGCAGCAATCATAGCTCAACCAAATACAACATCTCTCAAGCATGTGCAAAATATGCATATGCATGGTCATGTCTGCATACCCTACGCACAACCATGACCCCAGTGTGGCTTGGGTGGTACGACACGACAACTATCCCAACTCTAGCTACCACTACTCTCGAGTGACTGAATGGGTAGTATGAGTAAGTAGCTAGCCACGAGAGCTATAAGCTACACCATGGGGATCCCTGCTATTGGTCGCTCCAACTATCACTACCCATGAGTGGTCGAGCACTACATACAAGGCAACTGCACACAACTCCAACTACCACCATCTATAGTGGTCGAGTGCGCAACTCCAACTACCACCATCAATAGTGGCCAAGTAACACAACTCCAAACCACCATCTATAGTGGCGGAGTACGACACTACAGATGAACTGCGCTCAACCCTACTACCACTACCCCGAGTGGCCGAGGAGGTAGGATGACTGGCGACCCATCCCAATCAGAAGGGAGATCCAGTCGACAACATGCATGCAATGTAATGATGCATAACTCCACACACATAATATCCACAACACTCTCTCTATCACACAGAGAGACATATATAACAATTGATAGTCAACCATGCTAGGACCTCTAGTCCGTAAACAATACCATACACATAAATCCACAACACACTATCCACAACACTCTCTCTATCACACAGAGAGACATAACAATTGACAGTCAACCATGCTAGGGCCTCTAGTCTGTAAACAACACCATACATAGAAATCCACAACACACTCTCTATCCACAGAGAGTCGTATACAACAATCAACCAACCACACTAGGACCACCAGTCTGTAACAACACACCATTGATAACCCACTCACTATATACAAAATATGATCCACAATAGATGCATAACATAAAGGGATGTGACACGATGATCAAACCTCCGCCACCTACAACATGTCAACCCAAACCAAAACTACAACTATACTCAGCTACATGCACTTACACAATATCTATAAATCAGACATATATAGAATCTGTAATCCACGATAGTGATGGAATGAAACTGTATAGATATTGAACAAAGCATCTCAAAGTTTAAAGGCTAAGTATCAAGCACAAGAATAAACAAGAGTGGAGTCAAGGTAATGATACTATCATCATCATAAAATTCATGCACTAAGATCAACAATCTACCTGACCAAGGTAGGAATTACTCACCTGATATGAAGCTCGTGACAACAATCTTCACACCCGTGAACCTGCTTCCTAACCAAGTCTTGCACACAACATAAACTATCGTTAAGTCCTATGATACGATCAACTGTCAAATCGAATCCTACGTCGATCTCGTATTCAAATCAATTAACCAAATGCTTGTTAAAGTCTCGATCACATATCCTAGATAATCCCAACTTTAACACCATGAGTATACCCACCGATTCCAATTAGCAAATACACTAACCTACAACATTCAACATAACTCAATACTTAATCCATCATTCACAACTCCATCACAAGCACAAGTCGAACATCCCGACACCTTCCACAATCACCCCAAAATCAATCATCTAACAACTAAATCAAAGGATGAAGAACCTTACCCCTTAATCTCTAGGTCACAACAGACTGGATCACGCCCACAAGGAAAACAAGATCGGAGATCCTAGCTGCCCACCAGAATACTCAAGCCTTGCTGAAAATAGAATCACCTCAAGCTCAATGTTGCTATGAACAATAACACCAAAAACCTACCTCACGATACAACCATCACCTATTTTACATGAATAATTATGAATCTCTGCGCGGAGATATCAACTCTCGTGTATCTTTCCTCTCAACAAGTGATTGTTGTACTGGAGAAGATACATTAGCAGGTATCTGTTGAGAACCAGAAGATCCTACAACTGGAGAAGAGGTGGAGGCCACATTTCCTGCAAGAGCATTAGACTGTGCAAGGGCTGAAGCAGAGGAAGACTAGGATCTTTCATCGCTACTCCGTCTATGATTGCCACGTCAAAACTAACAATCATAATTATTAGAAGAATATGACGGTAAAAAAAAATTTACATTTGTATATCGAATTTATAATATGAACAATACGAAAAAATTACCACATTCATAACAACTGGATAACCTATAAAAAAAGACAGTTCATTAATATATCAAATATATGAAATTTAGAATTAGACAGTAAATAGAAACATAATTAGTACTGAAGAAAAGTTACTCATAATTATAAATCGAAGTCCGCATTGTAATTTTTATCCTTGTCATACGTCTATTCGATATCATCATCGTCATCGTCATCGTCAATGTCATCGTTATCGTCATCCTCTAAATTAAATTCCTCATCTTCATCCTCATTCATTTCACTTGCATCAATGGCTATTACTACGCCGCTGGGATATTGTAATGTTAAAATATTTATAAAATGTATTAACAACTTCATCTTGTTGATATGCTATGTCTTCCCAATGTTCCCCAATTTTTTTATGTGCTTTTGTTTTTAAAACAACCCACCAATCACTTTTGTCTTGTCTCAGACTAGGATATGAAGCATAAAATACTTGAATCACTTATTGTGCTAACACAAATGGTTAATTCCTCTTGTATAATTTTTATAATTTATTTCAACCAAATTAAACTATGGATGCACCCTCATGCCTTTGATTGGTCCAAACCAACGACACAAATAAAATAACTCACAAATCTGAGCCTAGGTACGCTACCTCTAAAATTTCATCTAGCAAGCCATAAAAATCATTCATTGCACCTCCATCATTAGATGATTGAATACAAACCCCACTACTCATTGTAGTTTTCCCAATTTCATATTCTTGAGTATGGAAATTATATCCATTTATAAAATATATCGGCCAAGTTTTCACCACTAAGTTTGGACCCCATGACACATGCTTTACTAGTTCTTGCTCAATGTGAGCGTGATTATCAAGAACCTAAAGTCAAATAAGTATGTGTTAAAGTCAAGATTTATACAATTTATTATCATAGACTACTTACATATTTTTTGAACCATGGTGCAAATTCTTCATCGCATATACGATCAAACTCATGCTCCGGAAGCTTAGAATATAGGGTTTAGAAAATCCTACCATAAAATTAAATATAACACGAACAATAATTTATGATATATGAAATATATAATATAACATTTATATACTCACTTGAAATACGGCGTTACTTCTGGATAGTTCAGTAAAATATATGTGTGGGTTGCTCGTCACTCTTGACCAATTAAGTATCTACATGTACAAGATCCACTCGGTCGACCAAGGTAGTTAAAAATTAAGAATTACTTCAAATTGGGATCAATAGGACCCTCATCATTTCTTCCTACTCTCCGACTTTTGCATTGAACGTGAGGTTCAAAATAATATGATGTAAAAGTTATAACTTCCTCCATAATATATGCATTAACAATAGAAGCCTCAACATGAGCCTTATTTTTCACCTTTTTTTCAAGTGATAGAGGAATATAATAGTAATAAAATAAAATCTATTAGAAATTAATTTATATTAAAATTAATCAAATGCACTAATAATGATAAAAAAAAGAAAATTTTCACCTTTCAAATGGATACATCCATCGAAATTGAACAGGACCTCCAACTTTAGTCTCATATGGCAAGTGAACCAAACGATGTTCCATGGAATCAAAAAATGCCATTAGAAATATTCTTTTTTAAGTTACACAAAATGATTGGAATGTCTCTCTCTAATGTCTCCATGTGTGAATGACTCAATACTGTCGTGCGAATATCATGAAGGAAAATGCTTAATTCCATAATTACACCCCATACAAAATTTGGTAACATTTCCTTTAAAGTAATAGGAATTAGTCTTTTCATGAATATATGACAGTCATGACTTTTCAAACCAATCAATTTGCATTCCTTCAAATCGATGCATCTGCCAAGATTAGAGATATAACCATCAGGAAATCTCAATGATTTCAACCATTTACAAACAATCCGTCTCTGATCCTTATTCAATGTATAAACTACTTTTGGTTTTGGTCCCCTACTATTTTCATCATTATCAAGGGCAGGTCGTTTACATATAAGATGCATATCTTTTCTTGCATTCAGATTATCTTTTGTTTTTCCAAGAATATCCATCACCGTATTTATCAGATTATCAAAAATATTCTTCTCAATATGCATTACATCAAGATTGTGATGAATCAAATTACTCTACCAATACAGTAAATCCCAAAATATACTCCGTTTAGTCCATTTATGCGTAATTTCATAGTCATATGTTGTAACATTTGATTCTTCAATAATAGATGAAAAGTTAAGCACTCTATGTCATAAGAATTGACCGGTGAATTTCAATGGTGGATGTGTTCTTTCAATTCTATTCTTGGTGAATTTTTCTTTATTTCTTCTGAATTTATGATTTGGCAGTAAAAATTGTCCATGACAACCAAAATAACTCGATTTCTTTCCATGTTTCAATCTGAATGACTTTGATCTCTCCATACATATTGGACATCCTAAAATTCCAATGGTACTCCAACCCGATAACATACCATAAGCAGAAAAATCATTTACGGTCCAAAGAAGCGCATCTCTCATTGTGAACAACTGATTAGTATGGACATCATATGGAGAAACACCCTCATCCCATAGTTGTTTCATCTCGACAATCAGTGGTTGCATATAAACATCTATTAACTTCTTGGGATTATGAGGGTCAGGCACAATCAATGTTAAAAACATATATGGTGTTTTCATATACATACCGGGTGGAAGATTATACGGAGTTAAGATTATTGGGGAGCAAGGATAAGTTCTTTTTGATTTGCCAAATGGAGCAAATCCATCAGCACATAGACCCAACCTGATGTTTCGAGTCTAATTCGTAAACTCAGGATACGTTCTATCAAAAATTTTCCACGCCTCTACATCTGATGGATGACACATTAGTCCCTCCTTTGTTTCATAATTTACATGCCAAGTCATGTGTTCAGCGGTGAGCTTTGATGCATAAAACCTTTGCAATCTAGTAGTTAAAGGCAAATAGAATATTTGTCTGTATAATTTACATCGCTTATTACGATTCGATCTCGTGGTACTCTTGTACCTACATTGATTACAGAATTTACAAATCTCTAAATCTACATTATCTCCCCAATATAACATACAACCATCTCTGCAAACATCAATTCTTTGCACCAGAAGACCTAAATCTTTCACAAGCTTTTTCATACTGTAAAAATTATTGGGCATTATGTGATCATGCGGAAATACTTCTCTAATAACTTGAACGAAATCATTAAAACAATCTTTGAACACATTATGCTCAACTTTAACATTCAACAATCTTGTGGTGAGAGATAATTTAGTGTGACTGGCACAACTAGACCATACAGGTTCATCTGCTGCTGTCAATACTTCTTGAAATTTGAGATATGGTTCATTGTATACATTTTCATGGACACCAGTTACTTCTACCTCCTCCAACGGCGATGAATAACTGGTATACATGTGTTCAAATATTTGAGGATAACTAGAACTTGTAGCGTTTGATTCGGTATTCAAATAATGACCAAATGCATCAACTATCATCCTCTGATATGGATTGAATTGATCATAATATCTTTGATCTCCACTAACTGTCTTTTGTATGTTTTGTCCAACCTCTTCATCGGATATGAAGGGTTCACCATGACATATCCAATTATAATAATTTGAGTAAAACCAAATCTACAAAGATGTTCTCGAACTTTGTCACACTGGAAAAATTTACCATTATGACATTTTTTGCACATACACCTTAATTTATTCCCATCCATAAACTCAATATTGCTACTGGCAAAATTCAAAAATTATTCCAACCCAATAATAAATTCATCGGTTAAACTA
Organism: Wurfbainia villosa; assembly: GCA_025175895.1. Taxonomy (NCBI): domain Eukaryota; kingdom Viridiplantae; phylum Streptophyta; class Magnoliopsida; order Zingiberales; family Zingiberaceae; genus Wurfbainia; species Wurfbainia villosa. The sequence continues at coordinate 83,931,667 of CM045996.1, forward strand.
CGACGTTTTGATAATTTTTTTTATACATCCAACTTCTTTCTCTCTCCATTTGTCATGTTTCCAAATTTATATCAAGGATTAATTCTAATTTTTCCATATTCCATCTATATTAATTTAACAATAAATTTATACTTAAAATAAATTCTTCTAGTGGTTACTTATAGTATGATATTGAATTACAAACTATAACATCTCGAACAAATAATACATATTTACAATTCAATAAAAGAAATACATAAAATCGAACATTAATTATATATATTATAGAATGATAATGCTACAAATTTTTTAATATACAATATATCTTCCCTGGTGGAAGCAACAAATGAGCTCACAGCCGAAGACTTTACGAACACGCAGATCACCTGAAGGACGAAGCATGACAAGCCTATGAAAAAATAAACATTAATTTTGTATTTATATTATACATACTGATTTAATTTAAATAACATGTTGACTCTGTGATAGGCCGAGTACATGCCGCTGAGGGTCGTGTTGGGAGATTGTTGGTGCAATCGTCCCAGGTTGACTCGAGTTTGACTCGAGCAGTACCCTGATGATATTTTGATGATAGACAAAACTCATGACATGGGATTGTCATGGGAAAGTCCAACATGGGGTTGGCATGGGAAAGTCCAAAGCATTGCGAAGCCGTGCGCTTGGTGCTTGGTGAGAAATGCATTGCAAAGCCGTGCGCTTGGTGCATTTGGGAAGTCTTGAGGACTTGGTAAGTTCACTAGGCTCGGGGTCCTTGAGTCGGTGAAGGATGACATTGCGAAGCCGTGCGCTTGGTGCATCCGAGGGACCGCCGGACGGGGAGCGAATGGAGTGAGCCAAAAGGGAAGCATACTTCTAGGGCATGAGACACGAAGGATGGCATTGCGAAGCCGTGCGCTTGGCGCATCCGAGGGACGTAGGCCGAGGGAAGAGAGCTTCGGTGGGGAACTCCATGAGGGATAAGGTGGACTTGGCCAAGTGGCTAAGAGGGAGGCTCAAACATCGTTATGTTTGTTCGACGGTGTTCGTGAACCAAATCTGGTGATCCGATCATTTGCCAAGGAGGCGATCGATTCTTTGGGAGGAATCGATCACCGACCGGAGGATGGCGATCGATCGATGACACTGTCGCGACGAGAATGGAGTCGAGCTCGCCAGCACTCGACTGATGCAAGATCAGTCGACTGATGGGTCCCATCAGTCGACTGATGTGTGATCCGTTGGAACTTTGCCAATGTGGATCCGGCCATTGTGAGACAACGGAAACAAGATCAGTCGACTGATGGTCACGATCAGTCGACTGATGGGCGCGAAAACAACTTGATGCAGGTTATAAAAGGAGCACGAGTTGGAGGATTTTGCCAAGACTTTAAGGGAGCTATTGGAGGGGAATTGCTACTGCATTCCAATCCTTCAAGAGCCAACCAAAGCAAGCAACAAACAAGTGATCAAAAGCAATCGGTGAAAAGAGTTTCTTTTGTATTGTATTTGTATTCTTGTTTGTATTTCTATATTACTTTGTAATTGCTTGTGAGAGGTTTCTCCACCTCCGACGTGTTGTCGAGAAGGATTTTGAGTTAGTGCCGTGAGCATAACTAGAGCTCGAGGAGCTCGCCCGTGGAGTAGGAACCATTCGGTTCCGAACCACGTATATCATGTGTATTGCATGTGCTTGTGTTGTTGTTAGTATTATTATTGTTTCTATTATTTCCGCTGCGCTAACAACAATCGTAGACAAGCAACACAACGAAAACGAGCAAAGTCCGACATCCATCGAAAAGGGCTATTCACCCCCCTCTAGCCAGCCGTACCGATCCCCAACAAGTGGTATCAGAGCAAGGTTGCTCTTCAAGGACTAACCGCCGCGAAAGCACTACAAGATGGCCGGCTTCATCCATCCACTGAAATTCGATGGAGATTTTTCTTGGTGGAGGAAACGGATGAAGGTATATCTCGAAACCAATTTTGATTATATGATTATTGTAGAAAATGATTTTGAGATGCCTAGGGATAAAAATAACAAGCAAATTGAGAAGTCAAGGTGGACCCAAGACCAAATTAAGGACTTCAAGACAAATCTTGAGGTAATAAAATTGCTTAGTGATTTATTACCTAACACTATTTGGTCTAGATTGGGTGACTATAGGGATGCGAAGGAATTATGGAAGAAAATAATGAAATTCCAAGAAAATTCCCAATCGGCACAAAGTAGAGGAGAATGCCGAAGAAGAATCATCATCCATTTTTGAAAATGTGGATGATTTGGTGGAGACTTCCACCTCTAGCATTGAGGGGGAGGAAAGAGCTTCTACTCCGGAGAAAGATCAAGATGAAGCTTCTACCTCCGGAAGAAGTGAAGAGGCCTCCTCCACCTCCCTAGGTAACTCAAGTGTTATTATTTTAAATAAAAATCATATAATATGCTTTGAGTGTAGGGAGAAAGGGCATTATAAGAGCAAATGCCCTAAATTGGCTAAGGAAAAGGCATCAAGACCAAAAGTCAACCCAAAGTCAAACGATGCCGGTGTTCCCAAAATCAAGAGCAAAGAGCACATTGTGTGTTTCAAATGCAATCAAAAGGGACACTACCGAAGCCAATGCCCTAGTGGGAGGAAGAAAGGGCAAGAAGGTGAAATTCATGTAGGGGGAGCTCCTAAAGCTAACCCTAAGGTAAATTTACTTAATGCACCTTTAATTCCTAAAGTTAAAAAGCATGCTAAAAACTATTTTAGTTCACTTGCTATTATAAATGAAAAGCATGCTAAGAGAAATAATAAGGTGTATTGTCTAGGTGCCAAGCATGTTCATATAACTAAGGACAAACCTAGGACTCAAAACACTAGATCTATTTTACCCAGGGAGTCAATTAGGAGAATTGAAGAAAACTTGGGTGTTAATTCCAAGAAATCTAGGCATATGCCTAAGAAGAAGAACATTTCCCCTAAACCAAATGAAAATTCAAAATTGAGGAAATTAGAGGTGGAGAACCAAGCCTTGAGGTCAAGGCTAGAAAAATTGGAGAAGACCCTAGCAATAATATCAAATTCGGTTAAGGGGTCAAATTCTCAAAAGTCAAGACCTAGAAGACAAGAAGTATCTAAGGGCAAGAAGGGTTTGGGTCACAAACCTATGTCCTACCATAATGTTCCATTTAATTATGGAACCACATCTAGGTCTAGTAAAACCAAGGCTAATAGGGAAGTCATCCCTAAGTCTAGCCATGGTATGTGTTTAGTGGCTAACACCTCAAAGAAATCAAATGTAGCCACTAAGAAGGTCAATGGAGGAGTCACCTCTAGAGTTGACCTAGGAAAGACCCAAAAGACTATGACTTCAAAGCCTAAAAGGGCCATTAGGAAGGTATCTAGGGAAGTTATCCCTAGAGAATACCTTGTTAACCCAAGGAGCTCCAATAGATATTGGGTTCCTAAAAGCGTGATCGATTCACGCTAAATGGGTTGGGGGTGTGTCAACCCTAAGTGGATGGGTGGTTAAACTAGCCATTGTGAGTTGACACATTAGGGTGTGCCAATATGGTTTGAGAAGTTTAAAATGATTTAAATTGGCACAATTAGGTCTTAGAGGTATTGGTGTGCCATTTTGGGTTTTTGGCACACTAGGAAAATAATGGCATTAAGGCAAAATGAATTTAATCCCTAGAAATGGCAAATTGATTTTAACACTTAGGTATTGTATACCTTAGTATATTTTTCTTGCCATGCTTTATTTGCCTTGCCATGTCATGACATCATTTTCATTTTCATCTATAAAAATGTCATGATCATGTTTAGATTTATGTTTGTATGTCATGTATGCTTAATTTTCATTCACATGTCATGACATCATGATTTTGGCATATGTTTTTATCTATATCATATCTATGCCATAATCATATCATGCATGAATTAAAATGGAGTTAAGGACTATGGCATAATTTGAAAGGAATCAAATAATATTGCCTTAGAAATATGCATGAGAACATAAAGACAACAAAACCCACATCTCATTAAAAACTTGACTTGGATATGTTTTACACATCTAGATATTTGTGAGATGTTTAGGAAAAAGAAATTAAAGGTTTGAAAAACATTTTGAAAACATTTTGAAAAACCTTGGTGAAGCCTATCTTTTGATAGCTATCACCATTGAATGGGATGATACAAAGATGGCTCTTTATTGAAGCTTTTCTTAAATTTTGAACTTTGTATCAATCTCCTAATTTAATGGGTAAAATAAATTTCCAACATTCTTCACCCATAGTGTTTAGGATAAGTAATATGCATATGAAATTTCACGATTTTTAAACTTATGTATATTTACTTATGGATTCTGAATCAAAGCCATCGCGATTATCGATCATTGCTTGTAATGGCGAATGATCGATGGTAAAATCGATCGTATCCGGTATAGTCGAGTCGGGCACAGGCTGATTTCGGGTAAACTTGATAGTTAGGCCTATGTTTAGCCATATTTTTGGTCCCCTAACTACTCCTAACCCTAGGATATGCTTGGGAGAGCATTAAATAGGGTGGAAATCCATTGGATATGGATTAGGAGTTGGGTTGAGGGTGAGTATCAATTTTAAGGTGGAAGAGAGTTCATTGTTGAACTTTGCCTTAATTTTGATTTGGTTAATGTTCCTATTGGCTTAGGGACTCTCCAAGGACATTGTTGGTGCAATGGTCAAGGGGGAGCAAGCCTCTAGGGGGAGGTATCCATCATGGGAAGATGGATGTGTATTTCCTCATGGGAGGAAAATTGGGTTGCCTCTCTTTAAGTGATATGGGATCACTAGAAAGATGGTAGGCATGTGTTCCTCCAAGGGAGAGATTGTAAGATCTCATTGGGATATGAGACATTCATACCCTTGGGGAGGACCTTTTTGATGTAATGTCAAAAAGGGGGAGAAGTTACCAAGTTACCAATTAGGGTTTGTTGGAATTCTCATTGGGATATGAGAATTGCCAATTTGGGAGAATTGGTAGACTTGAGATGGTAGTTTTGTCAATCATCAAAAAGGGGGAGATTGTTGGGAGATTGTTGGTGCAATCGTCCCAGGTTGACTCGAGTTTGACTCGAGCAGTACCCTGATGATATTTTGATGATAGACAAAACTCATGACATGGGATTGTCATGGGAAAGTCCAACATGGGGTTGGCATGGGAAAGTCCAAAGCATTGCGAAGCCGTGCGCTTGGTGCTTGGTGAGAAATGCATTGCAAAGCCGTGCACTTGGTGCATTTGGGAAGTCTTGAGGACTTGGTAAGTTCACTAGGCTCGGGGTCCTTGAGTCGGTGAAGGATGGCATTGCGAAGCCGTGCGCTTGGTGCATCCGAGGGACCGTCGGACGGGGAGCGAATGGAGTGAGCCAAAAGGGAAGCATACTTCTACGGCATGAGACGCGAAGGATGGCGTTGCGAAGCCGTGCGCTTGGCGCATCCGAGGGACGTAGGCCGAGGGAAGAGAGCTTTGGTGGGGAACTCCATGAGGGATAAGGTGGACTTGGCCAAGTGGCTAAGACTGAGTGTCGGAGGCTCAAACATCGTTATGTTTGAGGCTTTAACCGACATCGATCGCATAGGTGCGATACCGCTCTAGGTCGTATGGGTTCGACGGTGTTTGAACCAAGTCTGGTGATCGATCATTGCGCCAAGGAGGGCATCGACTGGGAGAATCGGTCAGTCGAGGATGTGATCGGTGACGACCGCACGCGGCAGAATGGAGTCGAGCTTCGCCCGGCACTCGGTGATGCATCGATCGGCCGATCGATGGGTCCCATCGATCGGTCGATGTGTGATCCGTTGGAACTTTGCCAACGTGGATCCGGTCGTTGTGAGACAACGGCAACAAGATCGATCGAATCGGTCGGTCGGTGATAGTCGATTGATGGGCGCGAAAATAGCTTGATGCAGGTTATAAAAGGAGCACGAGTTGGAGGATTTCGCCAAGACTTTAAGGGAGCTATTGGAGGGGAATTGCTGCTGCATTCCAGTCCTTCAAGAGCCAACCAAAGCAAGCAACAAACAAGTGATCAAAAGCAATCGGTGAAAAGAGTTTCTTTTGTATTGTATTTGTATTCTTGTTTGTATTTCTATATTACTTTGTAATTGCTTGTGAGAGGTTTCTCCACCTCCGACGTGTTGTCGAGAAGGAGTTTGAGTTAGTGCCGTGAGCATAACTAGAGCTCGAGGAGCTCGCCCGTGGAGTAGGAACCATTCGGTTCCGAACCACGTATATCGTGTGTATTGCATGTGCTTGTGTTGTTGTTAGTATTATTATTGTTTCTATTATTTTCGCTGCGCTAACAACAATCGTAGACAAGCAACGCAACGAAAACGAGCAAAGTCCGACATCCATCGAAAAGGGCTATTCACCCCCCTCTAGCCGGCCGTACCGATCCCCAACAGGTCGGAGTCAACATAATAGTTGTGCACGATCTAGGGGCGACAATGAACCACCCATGCACAGAGCCTAGAACAACACCCTAGCTAAGCGAACGATCTAGAAAAACCATCGGCGCGCGAACAATGCCCCTGCTGCATTGTGTCCCTGAGTGTGCTCGCGATTGCACCCTTGTCGCGTGTGTGATGCTCGGGGCTGCAGGGGCTGTGAGCATGCGAGCATGCTACCACAAGCATGCATCATGCTTGCGACAGCACGCGATAGCTGCCGCGAGCATGCAAGCATACATGCTGCTGCCACAAGCACGTGTCGTGCTTGCGACAGCTGCCGCGAGCTCCATCTCGCAGGCAGCGACAACCCACGGCACTGCTGTCGCTGCCCGCGACAGTTGGCGCCCACGGCAGCTACCGCGATCTCGCACAACAGGAAGATCATGCCAGCTTATCGTGATCTCGTGCGATAATGAGATTATGCTAGTCGCCACGCGCGGAGAGCTGCCATGACCTCACGCGGTGATCTGCCGCACGCGGCGATCTACCGCAGCGGTGAAGCGGTGCTCCGACAGTGGAAGAGGAGAGAGGTGGTAGAGGAGGAGAGGTGCGTACCGTAGGGGAGGGTCAGGAGCACGTGAGCATGGGAAAGGAAAAGGGTGTCGGGTTAAGTTAATTAGGTAAATCAACGACGATTTAATTCGTTGTAATATTCATCGCCAATTCGGCGAGGAATCTTGTATTCGTCGCAGAATTGGCGACGAATACAATATTTGTCGTAGAATTGGCGATGAATGCAATATTCATCGCCAATTGGCGACGAATACATTATTCATCGCCAATTAAAAAATCCAACAAATCATTTTCATCGCTAAATTTTGTTAGGACCTTTGGCGTCGCTAGAGGGGGGGGGGTGAATAGCTTTTTGTGTCGATTTCGTTCGCTTGATGGATTTCGATCGTCGTGCTTGTCTACAATTATACGAACAATTGTAACTTTCATCAGCCTCACGCCTCCTGGATCCCTCGAGTCTGCGACTCTTCATCCTTGCGCTAGTCTTCTAGTGCTTCCATCGACTATCATCATGCTCTCGGGTCTACATTTGCCAAGCTCGATCTCCCTGATTAGTCGGGTCTTCCCTTGCCAAGACTCCTTGTCTGGGACTTCAATGCCAAGAGACCACGCCTCCGGGACTTCACTGCCAAGACTCCCTGTCCGAGACTTCACTGCCAAGACTCCTCATCTGGGACTTCATTTGCCAAGCACGATCTCCTAGACCTTCTGGGACTTCCCTCACTAACTCCCCGTTGGTCTTTCCTACACCAAGTGTCCAGTCTCCCTTGACCGACTTGGATTTTCCCTTGCCAAATATCCATACTTGGACTTCTCCTTGCCAAGTCACCAAATTTGGGCTTCTCCAATAGTCTCCCTTGGATGTCCGATACCATCCACTAGTCATGTGGTCTAACCACATTTGTAAACTATTGTCGAACATTAAAACTCTACTCGAGTCCCACTCGAGTCTGGTCAATCATGACCTGGGTCGATTGCACCAACAATCTTCCCCTTTTTGATGTTTGACAATACCGTGAAGTTAGGTTATCCCATAAACCCAACTTGACACTTCTTATGCCAAAACATCACGAAGTGTTCCCATTCTAGAATTTCAAATTTTGAAATTTTTGGGGTTTTGTGTATATTAGGGTATCCTAAGTTAAAGGGTTTTGTGTATATTAGGGTATCCTAAGTTAAAAGCCTAACTTAACCTCCTGTATCCTAAGTTAAAGGGTTTTGTGTATATTAGGGTATCCTAAGTTAAAAGTCTAACTTAACCCCCTTGCATTTCTCCCCCTTCTTGACACACATCAAAAAGTCCACCAAGGTTTTCAATGTCTCATTTTCTAATGAGATTCTTCCTTCTCCTCCTTGGTCAACATTCATCTTGAATGTCTTCATTATTCTTAGTGATCTATAACTAGATGAAAATCAAACTTCCATTTCCCCCCTTTTTGTGATAAACCATCATCCATCATGCCTAGATGGATAATTATCCCCCTAAAATCTTACTCCCCCTAGACTATTGCACCAACAATGTCCTTGGAGAGTTCCTAAGCCAATAAAAACCTTGAACACTAGAAAATTAGGATAAAAGTTCAGATTTGAACTTTCACAACCATTAAATTTTGATTTGTACTCCAATTCATTTCCAATAAAAATCTCACCATTTCAATGCTTCTTTAAGCACATTAGAGGTGTAGGAGTAGTTATCTAGCCTAGGGTTATGATCAGATGGCTTAACCAAACATTGATAAGTCAAAAAAATTCTAATAGTTGACTGAGAAAGGCTTCAGTCGAGTGGAAGCAGCTCCAGTCGAGGTGGCGCCTCGACTGGTTTCCGAAATTTCAGAAATTGAATTTTCAGACCAACTTCAGAAATGCATAAATAATTCTAGAAAATTAAAAAAATCGTGAAATTTCAACCACACATTACTTATGCCAAACACTATTGGGGAAAAATAGTTTTCTATGAAAATAACTTTAAATTCAAAGAATAATACAAAGTTCAAAAGCATTGAAACTTTCAATGTTTTAAGCCAACTTTGTTTCAATCTTTTCAATGGTGATTGCTATCAAAAGATAGGCTTCACCAAGGTTTTTCAAAATGATTTTTAAATGTTTTCAAAACCTTAATTTCAATCATGGTCTATGGGCTAAGTATACATGACTTGTATACTAGCTTTTCTCATGATTTATACCTATGATTGAGATGAGTTTGAGTTCATCTAGATGCAACATCTATGTACCTTGAACTTTACTCATTTTCTAGCATCTCACATGTGTCTAGAGTGTATCAATACACACAAAGGTCAATTTGATGTGAGATGTGGGTTTTGGTTATATCTATACTAAGATCTCATACATTTTCTAGACAACACTATTTGATTCCCTTATAAATGGGACTTCAAATCATGTCATTGTCCTTAACTCAATTTTATTAATGCATGAATGATGATTATGACATAAATGATAGTATAATTAACCATGTGTCAATTATCATGATGTCATGGCATATAAATGAAATTTAAACATATATGACATTAAACATTAATCATAAGCATGATCATGATATTTTATATGATAAAAAGTAAATATGATGTCATGACATGTATATGACAATCAAAGCATGACAAATAAAGTATAAAGGTATATAATACCTAATTGTTAAGCCCAAATTGCCATTTGTAGGATTAAATCTATATTTGTCATATAACAACTTATCTCCCTAGTGTGCCAAAAACCCAAAATGGCACACTATGACCTTTAACCCTAATTGTATCAATTTGATCAATTTTTTTTTTAACTTTCATAAATTATATTGGCACATCCTAAAAACCTTTAGGATATAAGATTCAATCTTATTTCTAAAGTACCCAATTACCTTGGAATTAACCTAAAGTGTCAACTTGGCTATGGTTAGGTTAACTACCCCACCAATTCAAGTTGACACATCCTAACCCATTTAGCGTGAATTGATCACGCTCCTAGGAACCCAATATCTATTGGAGCTCCTTGGGTTAACAAGGTATTCACTAGGGATAACTTCCCTAGATACCTTCCTTATGACCCTCCTAGGCTTAGAAGCCTTGGTCATTTTTGTCTTGTCAAGGTTAACCCTAGGGATTACTTCCCTTGTAACCTTGTTAGTGGCTTTCCTAGATTTCATTGAAACCTTAGCCACTAGACACTTACCATGGTCAACTCTAGGGATGACTTCCCTTGTGACCTTGGCTTTCCTAGACTTAGAACTTGTTCCATAACTATATGGAACACTATTGTAGGTAGGCTTATCTACCTTGGACCTAAGCTTGTGACCCAAGCCTTGCTTGTCCTTAGATGTACCTTGCCTCCTATAGCCTATGTTTTGTTTATTTCATCCATTAATCATATTTTCCATCTTTTGAAGAGTCTTTTCTAATTTTTTAAGCCTTGACCTTAAAGCTTGATTTTCAACTTCTAATATCTCAAGTTTTGATTTTTCATTTACTCTTGAGATATTCTTCTTCCTAGACATATGTCTAATCCATTTAGGGTTGATGCCTAGGTTATTGTTCTCTACCTTTCTATCCTTAGGTAAGGTTGATCTAGCATTATCCTTAGTTAAATTGACATGCTTAGCACCTAAACAATAAAATCTATTTTTAACATGCGTTTTGTCATGATGAATAGCAAGTGCATTAAAGATATGAGCATGCTTTGAAACATTACGTAAAGGAAGAGCATTATTTAAAATTACCATAGGGTTTGCCTTAGCTCCCCCTACACTTGAACTCTCTCCTTTGCCCTTCCATGGGTGACTCCCCCTAGGACATTGGCTCCGATAATGTCCCCGTTTGTGGCACTTGAAGAATACTATATGCTCCTTGCTCTTATGAATTGAGGCTCCGACTTCCTTTGATTTTTCTTTGGCCCTTAGTGTCGGTTGAGCCTTCTTGACTCTTTTTGGGCATTTACTCTTATAGTACCCTACTTCCCTACACTCAAAGCATGTTATATGACTTTTATCTTTAACAATTACATTTAAATTATCTTCTTGAATGATTGGAGAACTTTGGACTTCTTCTTCATTTCTCTCAGAGGTAGAGGGCTCCTCCTCTTGTTCTTGTTCCAAGGTTGAAGATCTAGGCTCCCCCTCAATTCTTGAAGTGGAGGCTTCGACTATTTCTTCCACCTCTTCGTCGAAAATTGAACATCTATCAACCTCCAAGTTTACATGAGCTTGGGACGAAGATGGACTTTCTTTTTCTTGAGGCTCCTCCATTTGTGTGTATGAGAAATCTTCATGAAGTTTGGTTACCTTGCTCCATAATTCCTTAGCATCCCTAAACTCACCTAATCTAGACAAACCTCATTAGGTAACAAATTTAATAACAATTATGTTACCTTATCATTTCTTTTGAATTATTCTAGTTGCTCCTTTGTCCATTTCTTTTTCTTGAGAATTCTACCCTTCTTGTCCATAGGAACTTCAACTCCTTGCATCAAAATAAACCAATTTTCTATTTCACACATTAGAAAATGTTCCATCATTACCTTCCATTGATCGAATTCTTTAGCTCCATAGAGTTCATATGGAGGAGGCACATTGATGTCCCATCCCAAATCAAAATTTGGATCCTCCATCTTCCTTCTTCCCTCTAGCGTGCTCTCTTGGTTGTTAAGCCTTGAAGAGCGACCTGACTTTGATACCACTTGTTAGGACCGTTGGCATCACTAGAGGGGGGGAGTGAATAGATTTTCGCGTCGATTTCGTTCGCTTGATGGATTTTGATCGTCGTGCTTGTCTATAATTGTTAGTACGCAGTGGAAACACAAATACAAATACACATACACATACAAAACACACAGCAAGTACAACACGAGGATTTTACGTGGTTTGGAACCCTAGTTCCTACTGCACGGGCGAGCCCTAGCGGACTCCAGTGATGCACACCACTACTATATCACTTCTCCTTCTCAGTGAACACACCGAAGGTGGAGGAACCTCTCACAAGGCTCTTACAACAATAAGAACAAAATAAAACAAGCAAATACAATAAATACAAAAGCAAATGAATAGATGTTATAGTTTTGGGGCTTTTGAATGCTTGCTCGTAGATTGCTTTAGGATGACTTTGAAGGCCCTGAAATGTAGCAGCACCTCCCTTCAAATCGCCCCTAAAACCTCCAAGAGATCTCTACTCGAAGATGCCCTCGATCCTCCTTTTATAAAGCTTTATCAAAGCTTCTAGATTTGCAACGGTCATTTCGCCAGTCGAAGCACCGCCTCGACTGGGCCTCCAGTCGAGGCGCCAATCGAGTCGCCTTGCTTCTGAGCAGCTGTCTTCATACTTATGCTGGAACCAGTCGAGGCGCCAGTCGAGTTATCCAATCGAGGTGCCGCCTCGACTAGCCTCCAGTCGAAGCGCTAGTCGAGTGTGCCTCGCTTCTGTGCCACCATCCAGAACAACCAGTCGAGGCACTAGTCGAGTCCTCCAGTCGAGGCGCTAGTCGAGTGCTTCCATAGCACTGTCTCGACTCCCCAAGTCTCATTGCTCGACTCTACATTACCAGTCGAGGCGCCTACTTGACTAGACTCTAGTCGAGGCACTGGTCGAGGTCGCCTTGCTTCTATTTGCCTACAAATGAAGCCCAGTCGACTGATCCAACCTAGCAGTCGACTATTATACCTCTACAATGAGGTTTAATACCCCAAGTATGATCCCTTCATACTTGATACTCACCCTAAGCCTAGACCTAAGCCTTCAACCCACTTTCATCATCCTCATGCCTCCCGGATCCCTCGAGTCCGCGACTCTTCATCCTTGCTCTAGACTTCTAGTGCTTCTATCGACTATCGTCATGCTCTTGGGTCTACATTTTCCTAGCTCGAACTCCCTAATCAGCCGGGTCTTCCCTTGCTAAGACTCCCTATCTGGGACTTCAATGCCAAGAGGCCACGCCTCTGGGACTTCACTGCCAAGACTCCCTGTCTGGGACTTCACTTCCAAGACTCCTCGTCTGGGACTTTATTTGCCAAGCACGGTCTCCCAGACCTGCCGGGACTTCCCTCACCAACTCCCCATTGGTCTTTTCTACACCAAGTGTCCAATCTCCCTTGACTGACTTGGATTTTCCCTTGCCAAGTATCCATACTTGGACTTCTCCTTGCCAAGTCACCAAACTTGGGCTTCTCCAATAGTCTCCCTTGGATGCCCCATACCATCCACTAGTCATGTGGTCTAACCACATTTGTAAACTATTATTGAACATTAAAACTCTACTCGAGTCTCACTCGAGTCTGTTCAATCATGACCTGGGTCGATTGCACTAACAAATTTATCGCAAAATTTGTAATGAATTATTAAATCGTTGCAAATTCTATGATGAATTCATATTTCATCATAAAATTCTACGATGAATTATTTTTTCATCACAAAATTGGCGATGAAAATTAAATCCGTTACCAAATTAGCGACTGTTGGTGCAATCGACCCAGGTCACGATTGATCAGACTTGAGTTTAACTCGAGTAGTGGTTTGATGTTAGTGTTTTGATGTTTGACATTGATGTTTGATAATGTGTTGACTATTGTTTGACAATGGGTTGATATATGGTTGACATGGGGTTGACCATATAATGGGGAAGTACAAGTGGGACACTTGGCAATGGAAAGTCCAAGTCTTGTGTACTTGGCATGGAAAGTCCAAGTCTTGGGGTACTTGGCATGGAAAGTCCAAGCATGGGTCTTGGCAAGGGAAAGTCCGAGCTTGAGTCTTGGCAAATGGAAAGTCCAACATGGGTTGACAAGGGAAGTCCATGGGTTGATATTGGCGACGTAAAGTTCAAGCGGGAGTCTTGGCAGCATAAGTTCAATGGTTTGGCGGCGTAAAGTCCAAGTGATAGTCTTGGCAGCGTAAGCCCAAATGTGTCTTGGTTGTATAGACCAGATTAGCATGGCAATAGCCAATGGAAGCACTTGAAGGCTAGCATATGGTGAACAAGTCATGGATGACTTGGAGGGATCCGATAGGTGTGAGGCTGATGGAGGTGGCTAGAAGGCTTAGGTCTAGGGTAAGGGTGGTCTAGCAAGTATGAGGGCATCATACTTAAAATTAAACCTCATGATTGAGGTTATCAGTCGAATAGGGCTTTGGACCAGTCGATTGGTCAAGTGTTTTGACACTTGGCAGCTGAGTTGACTCTGGGCAGTTGACTTGGATTATGATTAGTCGACTGATGTTCGATTGTTTCAAATAGCCTTGGCAGTCGACTGCTAGAATTGGGCAATCAACTGATGGCTTGAGCAATCGACTGCCATGGATGGAAGTTGACTGATGGTGCTCAGAATGCTTAGTAGCCGACTGATTAGTCCGCTACGAGGCTGGCAGTCGACTCATGAGTAATGGCAGTCGACTGCCAGGGTATTCTTTGGCTTGAATGCCGACGTGGATCAAGTATGTTATAAGACAACGACACTATTGGCAGTCGACTACTAAGCGGAAATCTAGGTCACACAGAGGTTATAAATGTTGGTGCAATTGACCCAGATCACGATTGACCAGACTCGAGTAGGGTTTTGATGTTTGACATTGATGTCTGACAATGTTTTGGGGAGATTGTTGGTGCAATTGACCCGGGTTATGATTAATAAATGGACTCAGGTGATATTTTGATGTTTGACGATGGTTTGACCATTGTTTGACTATATGGTTGATATGGGGTTGGCCATATGATGGGAAAGTCCAAGCATGGGTATTGGCAAGGGAAAGTCCAAACTTGAGTCTTGGCAAATGGAAAGTCCAACATGGGTTGGCAAAGGAAGTCCAAGGGTGGAGTCAGCATAAGTCCAATAGTTGGCGGTATAAATCCAAGCGGGAGTCTTGGCAGCGTAAGCCCAATGTACCTTGGCGGTGTAGATCACATTAGCATGACAATAGCTGATGGAAGAACTTGAAGGCTAGCATATGGATGAACAAGTCATGGATGACTTGGAGGGTGTTGGATCGAGTGAATCGCTAGAGGGGGGTGAATAGCGATAAAAACTTTCGTTCGTTTTTGATACTTGAGTTATGCAGCGGAAAGAATAAAACAATGTAAAAGTAAAGAAGACACGAGGGTTTTTTTACTTGGTTCGTAGCCTACGACTACTACTCCAAGTCCCTAGTGGTCCTTAACCATGCACGGAGGGCAAATCACTAACGAACTCCTCCTCGTTGGAGGTAGGAGTTAATTGAATACAAAAACACGAAAGGATCATGATAGAGGAACACTCCTCCTCTTCTCGTTACTATAAAAGCATGATAAAAAGAACTTAAGTACATATTGAAACTAAACAAAACTTTTACTGACGACTCGTAGATGAAGAGGATTGAACTCTAGTCGTCGTGTCTGCAGCGCTTCGTCATAGAGATATCGGAGAGTCGTAGCGTATCAGAAGCACTTGGAGGCTTAGAGAATTGATGAAAACCCCTTAGAGAAGCCCTCCTTTTATAGCTTTTGAGCCCCTCATCAAATGGGTCTTCAGCCAATCAAATTTAGGCACCAAGCTCCTTGGAATGAGGTGATAAGGCTTGACTCCTCGAAGTTGATTCTTGACCATCAGTCGACTGATGGTCATTGTCAGTCGACTGATGGTAGTGCCAGTCGAGTCGCAACACTCAGTAGTCGACTGATTTAAGGCAGTCGAGTGGCTCTTGTGGGCAGTCAATTGATGTTGGCTCAAATCATAAGTTAGCTTAACAAAAACATAATTTCGACAGTCGCCGACCGTCCGATCTTGACCTAGACCATCCATGGGATGTCTTTAGTCGGATCTACGCTTAAGGCCATCCCCATAAGAAGGATACGACCTCACTTATGCTCACACACACGAGCTTACCTCGATACTTACTTTGTAGCTCTTACTTCCGGCCTTCCACTCGATTTCTTCGGCTCCCTCCGAAGTCACTCGAGTGTTGCCCGACCACTGCGGCTTCCTCCGGGTGTCACCAGCCTTCAACTCCAACTTTAGCACTTTTCTACACACTCGATTCAGCTCATGAGATAATGATATGAGCTTAACTTTGTATCGTTTGCTATAATCAAAACTCAGGTTCGACTTAGGTGCCCACTGCACCAACAATCTCCCCCTTTTTGATCTATGGCAAACCCATACAGAGTTAAGGAAATGAAGAATGCAGATTAAGTAGGAGTAGTAAAGACCTTCTTCCAAGTACTCCCCCTTGAGGAAACCTTCCCCTTGACCGAGGGTGAGTCTTGAAAGAAGATCTTAATCCTCCCCCTTGATGTTTGCTATTTAGGAAGAGTTTAAGTAATTAACAATTACTTAAGTAAATTTGCAAAAATGAAAGTTAAGTAAACATTTACTTAACTTTTGGCCATTATAATAAGTATGGAGTACAAAGTTAAGTTATAAAAAATAATGATTCCTTAACTTTGGCCTTTTTCTCCCCCTTTTTCCATATATCCGAAAGAGTGGGGGGTTTTGAAAAAAATATTAAGTTTAAGTTTTACATCCAAGCATGTTCCATATTATTTTGAAAATAATATACTAAAAATAAGCTCATTTATATAATGTTCAACTCTCATTTGACTTGATTGATATGAAAGATCAACAAGTCCTGGTTAGAGTTGGTTAATATATATGATTATACTCCGTGGTTCATGGTGATGCACTAGCTCTACATCTGGAACCAGGAGTAAGGTCCTAACATCTCACGCCCATCTACGTGGCTAAGTACACAAATACATTAGTCCTATGTATTATGAGATGTATTGGCTCCTTAAATCTATAGGTGTGCGATATCTAAGGTATGTCCTAAGCTATTTCCATGAGCATGAAAAGTAAAAGATAGTAATAAGAAAATATAACTTGTAAATTCCTACTCTACTACGAACATGCCCAATTTTTATCTTAATAGACTGAATTTGGCTTCGGGTAGGGGTTTAGTAAATAGGTCTACCAAGTTGGACTTCGATTCGACGTATTCGAGTTGTATGGCTCTGCTGGCCACATGTTCTCGAATGAAATGGTGTTTGACCTCTATATGTTTGGTCCTAGAGTGACATATTGTATTTTTAGTTAGGTTAATTGAGCTAATGTTATCTACGTGAATTTTAGTGTTTGTAAAGTCTAACTTAAAATCTTGGAGAGTGTGCTTCATCCAAAGAAGCTGAGTGACACACTCACCCATCGCGATGTATTTGGCTTTGGTGGTAGATAAGACAACACAGTGTTGCTTCCTACTGCACCAACTCACTAGACTCGAGCCGGGAAGTTGACAACAACCACTCGTACTTTTTCTATCGAGCTTACTACCAGCATAGTCTAAGTCGGAGTAGCCGATAAGTTCGAACTCGGTAGATCTAGGGTACCAAATACCGACATTAAGTGTACCCTTTATATATCTAAGGATACGCTTAACTAGAGTTAGGTGAGATTCCTTGGCACAGGTTTGGAATCTTGTGCACATACTTACTGTAAATAAGATATCAGGTCAGCTTGCAGTTAAGTAAAGGAGACTCCCTATCACGCTCCTATAGTATTTTAAGTCAATTGAATTTCCGGTTACATCTTCTCCTATATTTACATTTGTTGCCATTGGGGTATTATTAATTTTAGCGTCTTACATTCCAAAGCGTTTAATTAATTCCCTAGTATATTTGCGTTGGTGTAAGTATATTCCATCTTTAGTTTGTTTAATTTGTAGACCTAAGATAAAACTCAACTCACCTACTAAATTCATTTCAAATTCACTTTCCATAAGTGAAATGAATTCGTTTAGTAGGATCGAGTTGGTGGTTCCGAAGATGATATCATCTACGTAGATTTGGGTTGAATATGTCTTTACCTACGATTTTTACGAAGAGGGTTAGATCGACTAGGCCTTGGTTAAATCCTTTGGACTTAAGATAAATCAAAAGTCTCTCATACCAAGCTCGATGAGCTTGTTTGAGTCCATAGAAAGCTTTCTTTAATCTAAGGACATGGTCGGGTTTATCTAGACTTTTGAAACCAGGGGGTCGACTAACATAAACCTCTTCCTTAATATATCCATTCAAGAATGCTGACTTTACATCCATTTGAAACAACTTAAATCCTCGATGTGCAACATATGCTAATAGCATTCGGATGGACTCTAATCTAGCTACTGGGGCATAGGTCTCGTCGTAATCTAAACCTTCGACTTGACTAAACCCTTTAGCGACTAATCTAGCTTTATTTCTAACTACTTCACCTTTATCATCAAGTTTATTTCTAAACACCCACCTTGTTCCAACGATTGTTTTATCTTTTGGTGGTGATACTAATTCCCATACTTCATTCCAAGTGAATTGAGCTAGCTCTTCTTGCATTGCAATAATCCAATCGGGATCAAGAAGAGCTTGTCAATGGTTTTGGGTTCAATTTTGGAAATCAAGGAGATTTGACTAAGGTTTCGGTATAAAGCTCTAGTTCGAACTCCTAGGCTTGGATCACCTATCACTTGGTCGATAGGATGATTCATTTGAGTTCTAGTTTGACTTGGATTAGAGTCACCTATCGTTTGGTCGATAGGATGACTTGGTTGACTTAGGTCAGGATTAATACTAGACTCGATCTCAAGATCGGAGTTGAGTCTGGTATGAATCAGCTCGCTAATCGGGGTTGCTAGGAGTTTTGTAAGTTTGTGTCCTTTATCAAACACTACATTAATAGTCTCTTCGACTCTAAGGGTGTCATGGTTATATACCCTATAGGCTCTACTCGTAGTCGAGTATCCTAGAAAGATTCCGGTCGAGGTTTTGGATGTGAATTTCCCTAGGTGATCCTTAGTGTTTAGGATATGCATCTTTCATCCAAATACCCTAAAGTACTTGATGTTAGGTATTTTATCGTAATAAATCTCATACAAGGTCTTAAGGTGCCTCTTTACCATAAGGATCCTATTTTGGACATAGCAAGCCGTACTAACGGCTTCTGTTCAAAACCTATCGGGTAGGTTATACTCGTTTAACATTGTCTTAGCGGCTTCTTGTAGGGTTCTATTTTTGCACTCTACTAGGTCATTCTGTTGTGGGGTTCTAGGGCATGAAAACTCATGGTGGCATCCATTTAGGTTACAGAATTATGTAAACCTGTGGTTCTCGAATTCACCACCATTATCACTCCTAAGTCTTTTGATTTTAAGTTTTTGTTGATTTTTTATTAGTTTAAATAGGTTGATTAATTGATCTAGAGTATCACTTTTGTGTTTGATGAACCTAACCCAAGTAAATCTAGAATAGTCGTCAATTATGACTAAGCAGAATTGACTCCCATTAAGTGACTTAGCTCTGTGTGAATCAAATAGATCCATGTGTAGGAGCTCAAGAACACTTTTGGTTCATTCTTGATTAGTTAGTTGATGTTGTATCCTAGATTGTTTACCTTGTTGACAAGAATTACATATTTTATTATCCAAGTTGTTGAGGTTAGGCAAACTTCTGACTAAGTCACTCTTACTCATCTTGTGGATGAGTCTTGGGTGCGAGTGACCGAGTTGTCGGTGCCACAACCAAGATTCCTCTTGCCGTGTCATAAGACACTTGGTTGAGGAGTTAGTTAAATTAATAGTATAAATATTGTTATTTCTGGTTCCTTTAAGAATTGTTTTAGAGGTTTCATTTGTATTAATTACGCATTCATTTTCTAGAAATATGACCTTATAGTTATTATTACATAATTGTCTTACACTAAGTAAATTATATTGGAAATTTTCTACCAATAAGACATTTTGAATAATAAAGTTTGAGTTGAGCTCAATATCACCTGACCCGATGATTTTGAGCTTGTTGTTGTTTCCGAAGGCTATCGATCCTTGTCATTTGAATCGAAGCTTCGAAAACTTGAGTTGATCCCCAGTCATGTGTCGGGAGCAACCACTGTCCAACATCCATTGATCCTACACGCAAGATAGTTGGATCGGATATTGGAATTATTAAAGGTTGGTTGTAAATTATTAAACCTAAATCATCTCACCCATGTCTACATGATCAAGCATGTTAACCTTATATGTTCTTGTGAGATGACTTCTAATTTTACTTGATTTAAATTTAATGAATTGAACACTTGTCAAGCTTGCGTTATATTCGAATTTGACCTTAAGCTCATCAGGTCACCTTTTCAAGATCATGGCTTCCAGGTCGTGACGAGGCACAGATGTCTTCTTTGATCGAAAAAATGACCACTTTCTTAGACAAAGCAATTTTCAAGAAAATAGAGACTTGACTCACCTAAGACCACTTCCTGGTCTAACTAGTCTAGGATACGGTGAGGTAGCTTCAGCTAGTTCCACTTGGTCAAGTGCACCGAACTAGATATGCCTTATCTAGCCCGAATACACGAGACTCCGCTTTTTTAGTGTACTATCATCTCACCGCGTCCTGGTACTATATTACCAAGTATTGATGAGTTATAGTCCTATCTAACCATTCTAAAAATAAAAATCAAAATAAATAAAGGACCTAAGCATGCAATTTCTAAGTTAAAGAACAAACAAATTTTGTATTGGCTCCCCCTGGACCGTTGAATCGGTTCGGTCTCTCAACATAATGGATTTGGTCCTTGGGAACCCAATACTAGTTGGATCCTAAGTTTGAAATCAAAGAGGACTTAGGGACCCATGCTTGGACACATTTTTTATGTCAACTTACAATCGACAAATACGACTTGTTGGTCGTATTTGAGTTAAACCCTAGTCTGGCCTTGTTGTACATGACCCTTTGCGATCCAAGTAGGAGGTCAAGTCCCTTGGATCCCAAAGTAAACCTTTCCAACGTGTTCCTAAGATCTTCGACTTGACTTTTCAAGAGTGAGTCCTCAACTTCGAGCTTTTCAACCCGAGTTAAGTCCTCCTCTCAAACTCGACTAGTCGAAGAGGTTAGGGAGACCTCGTGTTTGAGGAGTTTAACCTCCTCAACCAGGGTCTCGACCTTCGACTCAGACTTAACTAATTTCCTAGTTAAGAATTTAATCACACTATAAAGAGTAGTAATAAGGGATCAACTTACCTTAAGTGTATCTCTTGAATTGGATGCGGATCCGTGGCTTGTCTTGAATAGAGCTTCGTAGTCCGATTCGTCTTCGGGTTCAGACTCGTGCTCTAGTTCCAACTCCATCTCTGATTCAGCCGGTTTAGCCATGAAGAAGTGATCATCGTCTTCTTCCTCTGACGCTTCTTCCCACGTAGTGTTGAGTGCCTTTTTGAGTTTCAGTGCTTTACTCTTGAGCTTAGGACATTCGGACTTGATATGTCCAAACCTATTGCATTCGTAACACCTAACATTAGAACTTTTAGACTTACCTTTGTTGGGTCGAGTGACGGTTCGCTTTCATCCCTTGACCATCATCCGAACTAGGTTGGCTAGTTCGGCCTCCATTTTCGGGTAGACCTTCGAATTAGACTCATCTTCTTCTTCCTCCTTCGGGGGTGGCTTGCTCGCAGTTTTCTTCTTCGAACTTGCAAAGAGTGCTATACCCTTCTCGAGTTCCGAGTTAGACTATTCATGGAGTTCAAAATCTGAAAATAATTCATCTAATCTAAGTTTAGAAAGATCCTTAGAAACCTTGTAGGCATCAACCATGGATGCCCACAAGGTGGTCCTAGGAAATGAGTTTAGTACGTACCTGATAAGGTTGTGGTTTTTGACCTTTTGTCCGATTGCGTGTAGGTTATTGACGATATCTTGAACCCGAGCATGCAATTGTGTCACCATCTCGTGTTCCTGTATTTTTAGATTATACAACCTATTGAAAATGAGATCACGCTTACATACCTTGGATTCATCGGTCCCTTCGTGTAGTTCGACCAACTTTGTCCATAAGTCTTTGGCACTGATGAATGGGTCGACGCGATTAAGCTCCTCCTTGGACAAGCTGCATTGGAGGATTTGAGTCGCCTTGGCATCGACTTCAACTTGTCTTTTTGTAGCATTGATCCATTGGTCATAATCCAAAGATTCACCCACTTCGTTAGTCGGAAGAGTGAATCCCGTTTGGATTATGATCCACATCTCGATTTGGGTCTTAAGGAAGCACTCCATCCGACCCTTCCAATAACAGAAGTCATCTCTGTTGTAAAACGGAGGTCAGACGGTGCTAAAACCCTCGAGATGGGTCATTGACACAAAAAGAACAAGAAAATGAAGAGAGAAAAAAGGAAAACCTAGCAATGACACAAACGAGCGAAATGTACCAAGACTCGCGTCTTGGATTAGTAGTGCGGGAGAAAAAAACTCAACGAATGAAGGAGAAGAAAAAAAACACAATAAACAGAAATAAAAATTAATAAAAAAAACTATAAAAAATCTAGATTGGTGGTTTCACCAAATCTTAGCACCCCCGGCTCTGATACCAATTGTTGGATCGAGCGGATCGCTAGAGGGGGGGTAAATAGCGATAAAAACTTTCGTTCGTTTTTGATACTTGAGTTACGCAGCGGAAAGAATAAAACAATGTAAAAGTAAAGAAGACACAAGGGTTTTTTTACTTGGTTCGTAGCCTACGACTACTACTCCAAGGCCCTAGTGATCCTTGACCACACACGGAGGGCAAATCACTAACGAACTCCTCCTCGTTGGAGGTAGGAGTTAATCGAATACAAAAATACAAAAGGATCGAGATAGAGGGACACTCCCCCTCTTCTCGTTATGATAAAAGCACGATAAAAAGAACTCAAGTATAGATTGAAACTAAAAAAAACTTTTATCGACGACTTATAGATGAAGAGGATTGAGCTCTAGTCGTCGTGTTTGCAGCGCTTCGTCGTAGAGATGTCAGAGAGTCGTAGCGTATCAGAAGCAATTGGAGGCTTAGAGAATTGATGAAAAACCCCTTAGAGAAGCCCTCCTTTTATAGCTTTTGAGCCCCTCATCGAATGAGTCTTCAACCAATCAAATTTAGGCACCAAGCTCCTTGGAATGAGGTGATAAGGCTTGACTCCTCGAAGCTAATCGTTAACCATCAGTCGACTGATGGCCATCATCAGTCGACTGATGGCCATCATCGATCGTGATGGCGGCACCGATCAGTCGCAACACTCATTGTCGATCGATTTAAAGCGATCAGTGGCTCTTATGGGCGGTTGGTGATCTTGGTGAAATCACAAGTTAGCTTAACAAAAACATAATTTCGATAGTCGCCAACCATCCAATCTCGACCTAGACCATCCATGGGATGTCTTTAGTCGGATCTATGCTTAAGGTCATCCCCGTAAGGAGGATACAACCTCACTTACACTCACACACATGAGCTTACCTCGATACTTACTTTGTAGCTCTTGCTTTCGACCTTCCACTCGATTCCTTCGGCTCCCTCCGAAGTCACTCAAGTGTCGCCCGACCACCGCGGCTTCCTCTGGGTGTCGCCTTCAACTCCAGCTTTAGCACTTTTCTGCACACTCGATTCAGTTCATGAGATAACAATATGAGCTTAACTTTATATCATTTTCTATAATCAAAACTCAGGTTCGACTTAGGTGCCCACTGCATCAACAGAGGGATCCGATAGGCATGAGGCTGACGGAGGTGGTTAGAAGGCTTAGGTCTAGACTAAGGGTGGTCTAGCAAGTATGAGGGTATTATACTTGGGGTTAAAACCTCATAGATGAGGTTATCAGTCGACTGATATTATGGGCAGTCGACTAGTGTTCGACTACAGGAAATGACCTAGCATGATCACAAGATTATGGGCGATGCCCTGATACGACGATCGATATAGTGATCAGTCGACTACTAGTCAAGTTTTCGGGGACAAAAAGTTTTCGATTCGACTGTTAGGGTTTGATAGTCGAGTGATGACTCGATCAGTCAACTGATGGTCATGTTCAGTCGACTGATGCCTTATCCGTTTGAACTTATCCAACATGGCTCGGACCGTTGTGAGACAATGGCTACAGGAGCAGTCGACTGATCGTCTTGATCAGTCAATTGCTAGGTGAAATCCAGCCCGAATGCAAGTTATAAAAGTAGCACATGGAGAGAGATTTGGCTATGGTTCTCTTGGGCAATTTGAAGGGGAATAATGGTGCTTTTCGGTCCTTCAAGACTAGTTTAAGGCAATCAAAGATCAAGCAATCAAAAGCTCCTTGTAAAGTATTTTTCTTTACTTGTATTGCATTTCATATTTGTATTTGCTTGTATCCATTGTATTACTTAGTGTAATCATTTGTACGAGATTTCTCTGCCTCCAACTTGTTGTCGAGAAGGAGTATTATTTATTAGTGGTGTGTGTTTGCATCGCTAGGGCTCTTTTGAGCCCAATCCGTGGAGTAAGAACTTTGAGATTCCGAACCACATTACATCTTGGTGTATTTGTGTTTGTCTTTATTTTTATTTTTGCTATTATATATATTCCACTGCGTATAACAAGTTTTGTAGAGACGAACACGAACGAATTTCATCGACGCACCGAATCACTATTCACTCCCCCTCTAGCGAGCGCATAGGTCCTAACAATAAAAGCAGCTCGAAATGGAGGATTTCGCTATGGTTTTTTGAGGTGATTTGGAGGGAATTTATTGCTGCAATCCAGACCTTCAAGGCTCTTCTCAAGCAACCAAAACCAAGCAATCAAAGTTCTCTTATAAAGTGATTTCCTTTACTTGTATTGCATTTCATCTTTATATTTGCTTGTATTTTTATTGTATTACTTTTGTAATCCTTGTACGAGGTTTCTCCGCCTTCGACTGGTTATCGAGGAAGAGTGTTTATTGTTTAGTGGAGTTGTGCATCGCTAGGGCTCATTCGAGCCCAACCCATGAAGTAGGAACCTTAAGGTTCTGAACCACGTTATATCTTGTGTATTGTGTGCTTGTGTTGTATATTTGTTTTTGTTTATCATTATATATTCCGCTACGTAAACTAACACTTGTAGCAAGCAGGCGATTAAATTTCATCAAGCGATCGAAGACGTGCCATTCACTCCCCTAGCAACGTCCAATTCCCAACAAGTGGTATCAGAGCGAGGTCGCTCTTCAAGGTTTAACAACTAAGGGAGCATGCTAGAGGAAGGAAAATCACAGTTGAAGAAAGATTGGGGGATGATATCAATGTGCCGCCATTATACGAATTCTATGGAGAAAAGGATTTTGAGCTATGGGCGGTAAGGATGAAATATTTCCTTATGTGTGATTATGATAATTGGATTAGTGTGATGGTAGGGTTCGACGCTCCAAAGGATGAAGAAAGAAAAATGCTTAAGAAGAAGAAGTGGAGCAAAGAACAACTCCGATACTACAACATAAATAACAAAGTAATGGATGTATTACTTAGGGTGCGTTTGGTTCAAATTATAATATATAACCTTGATAATGTGATTACTAGGTAATCACATTACCAAATATTATTTGATTCAATCCGAAGTAATGCAACCAAAATTCATTTGTTTGGAGGTTTTAAAGTATCATCTAATTTAACATTTTACTATATTATTCATTCGGTCGGCCCACCATCGCCACCGATCGCCGTCATTGTTTGGCCGCTCACTCACCGGCGATGATGAGCGGTTGATGGCGATAGGTGACCGACGATCGACGATGACGATCGATTGGCGATCGACGATCGATGATCGACGGAGATGATCGATCGACGATTGACAATCATCGGTCGGGGATGACGACGGTCGACCGACGATTGGCGATCGGCAATCGGCGGCCGACGGCGATGACGATGACCATCGGTGACGGACATGGTCGGCAACGACGGTCGGTGTCGGTGGTCGATCGACGATGATGGTCGACAGCGGTGGCTAGTCGGTGACCGACGGTGGCCGATCGACAACTGACTAGATTGTTATTTGATAAATTGATAAGGATAATTTTTTCCTAAATGGTAAAAATCGGAGCTTATTTTTGGAAAAAAAAATCCATAACCAAGGGAATCAAGAAAAACCAAGCTTCTTAGAGATTTTTTAATTCCCCCATGCATAACCCTTTTGCTGACGTCACATGATGTGTCGGACATCCATCATGACTTGGTAATCGTTCAAATCCTAAACCAAATAAGATTTTTATTGATAATCTTGGATGGATAACCAAGGTTATGGAGAATAATCCTGAACCAAACACACTCTTAGTGTAATCCCTAATGATGTTTTGATCAAGATAGGAGATTGTAAAGATGCCAAGGCCCTTTGGAGTAAGTTGGAAAAATATCATGAAGAACCCTCAACGACTCAAGAAATAAAGGAGCCCAAGGAACAAGAACCATCATCAGCTCAATTGGAGGAAGAGGCCGAAGAAGCAAGCTCATCCTCACAAGAAAGTGAGGATTCGGAAGTTGAGAACGAGTCAACATCTGGATCGGAGGTCGAGGAGTGTTCCACATCTGAGGAGGAAGAAGAGGTGGAAGAATTAGAAGAATCCTCCACCTCTAGAATTGAGGGGGATGAGAGTTCATCCTCAATGCCAAAGCAAAATCAAGAGGAGCCATCAACCTCCGGGAGAAGTGATGAACAAGCTCAAGAGGCCTCTACCACTACCCTAGGTAACTCAAGCAATTTAGTTAAAAATAAAAATCATATATTTTTTTTTTGAGTGTAGGGAAGTTGGACACTACAAGAGCAAGTGTCCGAAGAAGGCCCAACTGGCACCAAAGGTCAAGGATGCTAGTGCCCCAATTAGGAAGAGAAAGGAGCACGTGGTGTGCTTCAAGTGCCAACAATCGGGGCATTATATGAGTCAATGCCCTACGGGGAGGAAGAAAGGGCAAGAAGGAGCATCATATGTAGGGGGAGCTTCTAAAGCAAACCCTAAGGTAAAATTCAATAATGCACCTTCAAATTTTAATGTTAAAAAGCATGCTTTTATTTCACTTGCTATTGCTCATGAAAAGCATGCTAGTAGAAATAATAGATTTTATTGTTTAGGTGCTAAGCATGTTATTTTATCTAAGAACAAACCTAGGAATAATAACTCTAGACCCATTCTATCTAGGGAGTCCATTAAAAGGGTAGAAAACTATTTAGGCATTAACCCTAAGAAGGGTAAGCATATGCCTAAATGAAATGGTAATGGCCAAAGACATAATCAAAAATAAAAAATTGAACAATTAGAATTAGAAAATCAAATTTTGAGGTCAAAACTTGAAAAATTGAAAAGACCCTTAGGAATATGCAAAATCAAATTAAAGGGTCAAATGGTTAAACTCTAGGATCTAGAGTCAAAACCTAGGGTCTAGGAAGCAAGGTCCACCCAAGGGAAAGAAAGGTTTGAGTCACAAACCTAAGCCTAAGGAGACCTATCATAGTGTTCCATTTTATTATGGAACCACCCAGACGTCTAGGAAGGCCAAAGTTACTAGGGAAGTCATCCCTAAGGGTAACCATGGTATGTACCTAGTGGCTAAGGTTTCAAGGAAACCTAGGGAGGCCACTAAGAAGGTTACAAGGGGAGTCACTGATAAAAGGTATTTATCGTGGTACTGTTACAAATTAATTACCAAACCCTCTCTACATTAATATAACATAGTGAATGGCCCGAATCGTTTCCCAACGAGTGTAATTGATAGAATAGTAAACTTAGGATTTCTAATTATTGCTTTGGGTTTTCTATTGAAGATGGGGGTTTGGATTTTTTAGCTCTAACCTACAGTTGCAAAGTAATTACAACCCTAAACTAACATGCAACAACTAAATCAAACAATGCAGGAAGTAAATCAACAAAAACTGGAAGATGAAATAAATGATATAATCAACCCAAGATAGGCCCGGTGAATGAACAAGTTCCTCCAGCTAAGTCCAACAAAGCTCGATCGAGACTCCGCAAATGGCAGTGGATGTGAGATGGTGAAACTCCTAAATCTAGTTGTTTGATGGATGCTCCAAACTCTCACAGATCCGGTTGAGCTCGAAGAAGTGTCGTCGGGGCAGACTCCTCCTCGAATTTGAAAGAGAAGGTAGATGAGTTGTGGAGATGGAGGATGTCGCCAAAATCTCTCGATGAAACGGTTCCTCCTCGAATCCGTGGAGGAAAATGGATGGAAGCAAGGTGGAGACGACTGCTAGGGCTCAAGGGAAGAAGAGATTTAACTAACAACCAAATGAAATAATCAATGCATCAACGAAATCTAATGCATGAACATGATTAAAATAAAGCAACTACTTAACTACAATTGCGATGAAATTAAAGGACAACATAAACTAAGTATCCTAATCTAACTACATTCTAATTACTAAAGAGACATTTAATCGAACATCATGCAATTAAATTGTAAAACACTAAATTCAAACATCAAAGTAAATAGCAACGTAAACATCCAACTCAATGGACATATCCAAAAATAACCACCGATCACTCCACGACGATGATGACAACCCGAAACGACCCTCTTCCGGTGAATGGAAGGGTTGGATCCTCGTCGGAATATCCTCCGACAAATGCAGAATAGGAAGGTGACGCTAGCTCTCTACTCCGACAATGCTTGGTGAAGCTGCCCAATCGGCGCAGCCGTTGGATGGTTCTGTCGAGGTGGAGCAGCCCAATTGGCGCTGCGAGAAGGGATGGAAATCGGAGTACAGTGGTTGGAACTCTTCGCCGGCGATGGAATCTAGGTGATGCCGCCATACTTTGGAAATGAACTCACTACCGACGAGAGCTGGAATAGATTCTGCCCAAAAGGCACAGTAGCAAGTACCACAACCTTCCAAATCCATCTAGCCGCGGTGTCTCAGCTCTGGCGATTGGCGTTAGAAGTTTCGCCGGTGAAAAGTGACGGCAACTCCTCTGCTCGCTGTCGACAAGCTAGCCGGAATCCTAGCTTCTTGTCGCTGGCTAAGGAAGGAGATCACCGCTAGCTTGAATGAAAGAAGACCGCTGGAAGAAGCGCCCGAACCTGCCACCGCCGTGTGGAGAAAACCGGTGGCTGCCTGCTCGCGCGCGATGAAGAGGAAGAAGAGCGACATCGTGATTCTACCCAATCTGAGGAAATGTTGGAATTTTTAAAGCAAATTTCCTTGGCCGCCCATTTGAAGCAAGATCTAATCCCAGCCGTCCGATTGAAGCTAGGTTAATTACCTTGATTAATGATTAAGTAGATTGCGCATCCAACGGCTGAAATTACTCTGATTTACGATGGACGGATCTGATCAGATCTGAATGGATGGTCACGATCAAATGGTCCATATGAATGGTCAAGATGTCCAGATCTAAATGTATGGACCGGATCTCTTCAGATTTAGATGGATGGCTCAGATCAATCAGATCTCATCGAACGGTCAGGATTAAATAGATATGAACCCTTTGATTAAACTGCTTCTGATCTGGATGAAGGGCTCAGATTCTTCCAGCTTAAAATGTCCTTTATGCCCTTAGATGAAGTCATATTTGATTCAACTCGAGTCTAATCCATTGGCTCATCTCAATCTCCTGCAATTAAGATGTAAAATTTGCATATAAGTCCAAAATTTAGGAGAATTTATAATAAGGTCCAAAAATAAATCCAACTCATAAAACATGATAATAATCGATAAATAATCACTCGAGAGGATAAAAAATAGTGACATTAAGGACCAAAATAATACGACAAAATGACAGTTATCAATTCCCCCACACTTATTCTTGAGCGTCCCGAGCAAGTAAACAAAACTAAGAAAATGACTAAAGATGCATTCCCTTAGCAATTCCAAATCATACATAGAAAATTGTGAAAGAATGTTACCTAGGATCGTCAATTCTCAAAGACTCAAGCAATCATGGACTCAAATCTTACATAGGTTAACAAACAAGGTAACTTCAATCCATTATGAATAGGCTGAGAATGACTAAGCCTCACAAGGTAAGTGGTGGTTTCTCTCGCTCACATAAGCATGTAATAGTGGAATTCACTCAAGCTACTCATCGTTTATGAACTACTATATGCTTGCTTTTCTTCTACCTTCGCCACTATATACACATAAGAATGCACAATCACTGAAGACTTATTAAGAATGTAAGGGAAACATGAATATAAGAAAAATGACAATACGTGCGAAAGGAAAACTAAAGAAATGCAAGAAGATATGGAAATACTGGAATGCTACATAGATGAGTACAAGAAAGCATTGCCCCAAAAAAAATTTTTCTTCCAACCCAATAAATATGTAAACAACCCTTATTACATTCTTCAATACAAATCTACTCATGATATACAATAAATCTCTCAATAACTGCAATAAGGGATGTCGTTAATAAAAATACTATCACACATAAATAAAAATGAATGGCACCACATGTCAAAATTTTCACAATATTTTTTTTTATTTCACAGGCACCCAACTTATTTTTTTTCCAACTTTTATTTTATCTTTTTTTTTAACTTTTTTTTAACATGTAGTGCACTTCCCTATGCTCCAACATCAAGCTCAGCTAAAAAGATAAAGAGCATGGCTAGTTCATGGTGATCAAGCATGACTTGCCTATGCTAACACTAAATGTTCCTAAGCTACTCTCTCCCCCACACTTAAAATTTTGTCCATCCTGGGCAAAACACTCATCATGAAACATCCAATATTCCACGTCCAACAAAATGGAAATAGAAAGAAATGACATGATGGAAGCATAGAAAGACAGTAGAATGACTGATGAAAATGACATGACGTATGATAAGAAAATTATTTGAGTAGCAAAAGTAGTAAAGGGAAACAAGTGAGATAGCCTTCATAGTAATTATGTAAACCTATTGTTGTGTGGTCTCGAAAGAATCAAAGCAAGTTCTAGAGTTACAATAACCACATGTGCACCACACACAAGCAATAAAGATAGGCTCAATCCTTACTAGGTAAACAAAAATAATCAACTCAGTCTATCAACATAGAATCCATCACCAAATAGTAACCACTTGCAATCAAATAATCCATTCATGACAATAAATCTCTGAAACTCGACAATCAAATTTAACTAGCTTTCACGACTTCTAAGATGATATAAAGGAATGCATATGAAATTTATTTAAAAAACTGACAAAATAAAAACTCAACAACCAAAACTTAACAACTAAAATAAAAACAAATGAAGTAAAATAAATTTATATGTATATACAAAGAAAAAGAAAAGAAGATGAGATGAGATGGAGCAAACTCCCCTGAGGTCCTGACGGTTGAAGAAGATTTAGTAGGAGAAGCCATGCAGGCCGTGGAGTGCTCCGAGAGAAATCCCGTCCCGATGGTTGAAGAAGATTTAGCAGGAGGAGCCACGCAGGTCGTGGGATGCTCCGAGAGAAATTCCGTCCTAGTGGTTGAAGAAGATTCAATGTAAGCATCCATGTCGGGAGTGGGATGGACTAAATGGGGGTGAGCGCCTTCATGGTGTGATCATGATAGTACTGTGTTGCTCCCTCCAATATCATCGCCTCATCATATATAATCTCTGGTGGTCGGAGGCGATTCAGGAAAAAGTGTCCAGCCCTGGGGCTGGATTATTGCATTTGTTGTCAGGGCTTTCATCAGCAAAATTCTTGGTGACTCTCACTGAGATGGAAGTGTCTAGTCTGGGGGCCTCCAACTATCCACCACTTCCATGGGAATCAGCTCATTAGAATTGCTTGTCGCCATTGTCTCACTTGTCTTCTGGTCTAGCTGGCAAGTCTGGGCATTGGTAACTGGAAACTGCTTCTTTTCTTCAGAATAATCTAGGGCACAAACAACATTACAGAGTAAATCTAAGCCGCTAGTATCATCCTGCAAGTCATCGACCACAGAAGCAACTTCATCATTATCTTGAGCATCATATAGTACATCGACATCATGCACATCAGCAGAGGAATCCTGTAGAGTTGCAGAGGTAGAAGCGTACATATCACTAGCTCTACAATCTATCTCCTTAAGCACATCACTACCACCAGAAATGATCTCTGAGAAAAACTGGGAGGAATCTTGTTCTTTTGTCTGACTGATGGATGATGCAATTTGATCCAGTAGGATTTGCATGTTTTGTATCCATTGATGACTATCGTTCATTTGTTGGTGATATTGATGTAGAAATGATGCTAGTTTTTCTAATGTCTCTGTATTTTCTTGATTGGGAGCAGAGGTTTCTTCACAGCAGCCTGATTGATCTCCCCAACTAGGCATGTAAGTATCAATGGACGGTGGGGGTAGATAGCACTGAGACTGCTCAGGGGGTGTACTGTTGTGTGTTCCCATACTTGAAATTTGAATCAAAATTATGAAAAGATATACCAAAAATTAGATTATACCTGTCCTGCTGATAAGACTGATAAGACTGATAATACTGATAATACTGAGGAACAGACTGATGATATTGTGACTAGTACTGATAATACTCATCTTCAGGTTAGTAATACTCTTATTGCCCAATGCCTGAATAGTAAGCATCACTGAAGTCTCCACACTGATGATAATATGGATTCATGCTTAAAGAAATTTCTTGTATTTCCTGAAATACTAACAAATAATATCAAAAGACACATGAAGCATACATGATAAAATACATGGATATATAAGAGAATAAAAGAATGAAACCCTAAACAACAACAACAACAACAAAGCCTTATCCCACTAGGTGGGGTCAGCTATATGGATCCTTCTACGCCATTGGACTCTATCCCCTACTATATCATCATCTATATTTAAATAAATTTTATCTTATTTTATTGTTGCTAACCAAATCTTTTTTGGTCTTTCTCTTCCTCGTTTGATGTGTATATTTGGTATCGTTTCACATCGCCTAACTGAAGCATTTATTGGTCGTCTAAGTACATGTCCGTACCACCTTAAACGTGTCTCTCGGAGCTTTCCTTCAATAGATGCAACACCAACTTTTTCTCTAATGCTCTCATTTCTTATTCTGTCCATCCTCGTATGTCCACACATCCACCTTAACATCCTCATCTCTGCAACTCTCATCTTTTGCTCATATGCTCGAGTCGTAGCCCAACATTCAGCTCCATATAACATAGCAGGTCTAATTGCTGTTTTGTAGAACTTCCCTTTAAGTTTTAGAGGCACTTTATCCATAAAATATCCGATGCTTTCCTCCATTTCAACCATCCTGCTTGTATTCTATGTAAGACATCTCTCTCAATCCCTCCATCATCTTGCAAAAATGATCCTAAATATTTAAAGCTCTCAATTCCAGACAACTCATCATCTCCTATCTTAACACTTGTCTCATTACGTCTAATATTACTAAATTTAAATTCCATATATTCTGTCTTTACTCTACTAAGCTTAAAACCTTTCACTTCTAGTGTTTCACGCCAAGATTCTAGTTTAGCATTTACTCCTTCACGTGTCTCATCTACTAAAACAATATCATCTGCAAACAACATGCACCACGGTAATGTGTCTTGAATGTGTCCAGTGAGTTCGTCCATGATTAGTGTAAAAAGATAGGGACTTAAAGCTGATCCTTGATGTAACCCTATCTTTATTGGAAATGCTTCAGTTAATCCACCTGAAGTCTTCACTCTGGTCGTTACTTCCTTATACATATCCTTAATTAGTTCAATATATGTTACACTAACACCTCTTTTTTCTAAAATTCTCCATATTATTTCTCTTGGAACTCTATCATAAGCTTTTTCTAAATCAATGAATACCATGTGTAGATCCTGCTTTTGCTCTCTATACTTTTCAATTAGTTGTCTGAGAAGATGTATAGCTTCTATTGTCGACCTTCCTGGCATGAATCCAAATTGATTTTCGAGAACCATGGTCTCCTTCCTTAATCTTTTTTCTATTACTTTTTCCCAAAGTTTCATGGTATGACTCATTAGTTTAATACCCCTATAGTTTTCACAAGTTTGTATGTCTCCCTTATTCTTATATAAGGGAATTAGGATACTTATCCTCCATTGATCAGGCATCCTTTTTGTTTTCAATATCATGTTAAATAATTTTGTAAGTCATTCAATACCTTGTTTCCCTAGACACTTCCATACCTCTATCGGAATATCATCTGGTCCAACGGCTTTTCCATTTTGCATTCCATTTAAAGCTTGTTCTACTTCTGAAATTTGAATTCTACGATAAAAATTTAAATTTCTATACTCATTTGACCTACTTAAATTACCTAAATTAAGTTGGTCTCCTAAACCTTCATTAAAAAGTTGATAAAAATATCTCTTCCACCGCTCTTTTATTTCTTCATCATTTACTAGTACCCTATTGCATTCATCTTTAATACATCTTATTTGATTAAGATCTTTTGTCTTCCTCTCTCTCACTTTAGCTATTCTATAAATGTCTCTTTCTCCTTTTTTTGTATCTAATTTTCGATATAACTGTTCAAAAGTTTCAGTCTTAGTTTCATTCACTGCTTTCTTAGCTTCTTTCTTGGCTATTGTATATTTTTTCAAATTTTTCTCATTTTTACAAATATTTAATTTCTTATATGCTATTCGTTTTTCCTTGACTTTCTCTTTCACTTTTCCATTCCACCACCAAGATTCTTTACTTGGTGGTGCATGTCCCTTTGACTCACCGAGTACACTCTTAGCCACTTTTTTCAATTTTGATACCATCTTATCCCACGTTGTATTAGGGTCACTGTATATGTCATCTAATACTTGTACTCCTACCTTCTCTTTGAATATATTTAGTTTCTCATCCTTTAACTTCCACCACTTAATTCTAGGAGTCATGTATATTTTCCTTCTATTAATACTATGTTTGAGCCGTATATCCAATACTACTAACCTATGTTGAGTAGTTAAACTTTCTCCAGGAATAACCTTACAATCTTTACAAATTTTTCTATCTCTCTTCCTAAGTGTTCTTCTCTTTTCTTAAAAAATGTATTAGCTAGTATAAGATCATATGTTATTGCAAAATCCAATATAGTTTTACCTTCTTCATTTCTTGTTCCAAACCCATAACCCTCATGCACCCTCTCATATTCGTCATTTTTCACTCCGACATGCCCATTTAAATCACCTCCTATTAAAATCATCTCATTTGACGGAATATTTTGTAATACTTCATCCAAGTCCTCCCAAAACCTTAATTTGGTATTTTCATCTAATCCTATTTGAGGTGCATATACACTAATTACGTTTATAGTTTCTTTCTCCACTACTATTTTGAGAGCTATAATTCTATCCCTCTTTCTAATTACTCCTACAACTTCATCCTTTAACGAACTATCAATAATAATACCCACTCCATTTCTTGTTTTACTCTTGCCTGTATACCATAACTTAAAACCCGAGTTATCTATCATCTTTGCCTTCTCACCAACCCATTTTGTCTCTTGTACACATACAATATTAATTTTTCTTCT
Source organism: Wurfbainia villosa (assembly GCA_025175895.1). Lineage (NCBI taxonomy): Eukaryota > Viridiplantae > Streptophyta > Magnoliopsida > Zingiberales > Zingiberaceae > Wurfbainia > Wurfbainia villosa. The sequence goes on from CM045996.1 coordinate 83,966,830, forward strand.
AATCATCGTATCTACTATCTCCATTGTTTTATCCATGAGGGTTCCTATGTTCCATGTACCAAATCTTAGACTACTAGTTTTTCTATAATATTTGTTCTTACCCAACCTATGGTGTGAGAACTCTTGCTTATTTAACACTACACCCAAGTTCTCATGGAGATGTAGCGGTCATTGCCGATACGTTGCAGTCGGACCCTGCAACGTGAACTCTAGCATATTTTTCACTACACCCGAGTTCTGAAAATGTAGCGGTCCTTGCCGAGACATTACAATCGGACCCTGTAACGCGTTCCTTCCGGGGAACAACCTAGCATTAGCACAATAGTTTGATTGATCCATTCATTGAACATTTGCCTTAATTTAACGCTGGCTGGCAACCTAACGCAACCCTCCTCCTTTATCCGGGCTTGGGACCGACCACGATAAGGTTAACTTATCATGGGCGGAGTTAATGAAGCCCTAAACAAAATTTTTTGAATTTTGATTTTTTTTTTTTTTAGAAAAATGGACAAACAATTCTAAGTATACTAAACATCATTACACTCTCCGGCAATGACGCTAAAATTTGATAACAGGTATTTGTCATGGTACCATTACAAATTAATTATCAAATCCTCTCTACACTAATATAGCATAGTGAATGGCCCGGATCATTTCCCAACGAGTGTAATTGATAGAATAGTAAACTTAGGATTTTTAATTATTGCTTTGGGTTTTCTATTGAAGATGGGGGTTTCAATTTTTAGCTCTAACCTACAGTTGCAAAGTAATTAAAACCCTAAACTAACATACAACAACTAAATCAAACAATGCAGGAAGTAAATCAACAAAAACTGGAAGAGGAAATAGATGATCTAATCAACCCAAAATAGGCCCGGTGAATGAACAAGTTCCTCCGGTTAAGTCCAACGAAGCTCGATCGAGACTCCGTAAACGGCAGTGGATGTGGGATGGTGCAAACTCCTGAATCCAGTAGTTTGATGGATGCTCCAAACTCTCACAGATCCGATTGAGCTCGAAGAAGTGTCGTCGGAGCGGACTCCTCCTCGAATACGAAAGAGAAGGTGGATGAGCTGTGGAGATGGAGGATGTCGCCGAAATCTCTTGATGAAGCGGTTCCTCCTCGAATCCGTGGAGGAAAATGGATGGAAGCAAGGTGAAGACGACTGCTAGGGCTCAACGGAAGAAGAGATTTAACTAACAACCAAATAAAATAATCAATGCATCAACGAAATCTAATGCATCAACATGATTAAAAGAAAGCAACTACTTAACTACAATTGCGATGAAATTAAAGGACAACATAAACTAAGTATCCTAATCTAACTGCATTCTAATTACTAAAGAGACATTTAATCGAACATCATGCAATTAAATTGTAAAACACTAAATTCAAACATCAAAGTAAATAGCAAGGTAAACATCCAACTCAATGGACATATCCAAAAATAACCACCGATCACTCCACGACGGTGATGACAACTCGAAACGGCCCTCTTCCGGCGAATGGAAGGGCTGGATCCTTGCCAGAATATCCTCCGACAAATGCAAAATGGGAAGGTGATGCTAGCTCTCTACTCTGACGATGGTTGGTGAAGCTGCCCAATCGGCGCAGCCGTTGGATGGTTATGTCGAGGTGGAGCAACCCAATCAAGATTGCGGGAAGGGATGGAAACCGGAGTACAATGGCTGGAACTCTTCGCCGACGATGGAATCTAGGTGTTGTTGCTAGACTTTGGAAATGAACTCACTGCCGATGAGAGCTGGAATAGATTCTGCCCAATCAGCGCAGTAGCAAGTACCACAACCTTCTGAATCCGTCTGACCATGGTGTCTCAGCTTCGGCGGTTGGCTTTGGAAGTTTCGCTGGTGAAAAGCGCCGACAACACCTTCTCTACTCGTTGCCGACAAGCTGGCCAGAATCCCAGCTTCTTGTCATCGACTAAGGAAGGAGATCATCGCCGGCTTGAATGGAAGAAGACCGCTAGAAGAAGCACCCGGACCTGCCGTCGCCGTGTGGAGAAAACCGATGGCTGCCTGCTCACATGCGATGAAGAGGAAGAAGAGCGGCATCACGATTCTGCCGAATCTGAGGAAATGTTGGAATTTTTAAAGCAAATTTCCTTGGCCGCCCATTTGAAGCAAGATCTAATCCCAGCCGTCCGATTGAAGCTAGGTTAATTGCCTTAATTAATGATTAAGCAGGTTGCGCATCCAACGACTGAAATTACTCTGATTTATGATGGACGAATATGATCAGATCTGAATGGATGGTCACGATCAAATGGTCTAGATGAACGGTCAAGATGTCCAGATCTAAATATATGGATCGGATCTCTCCAGATTAGATGGATGGCTCAGATCAATCATATCTCATCGGACGGTCAAGATTAAATAGATCTGAACCCTTTGATTAAACTGCTTCTGATCTGGATGAAGGGCTCAGATTCTTCCAACTTAAAATGTCCTTTATGCCCTTAGATGAAGCCATATTTGATCCAACTCAAGTCTAATCCATTGTCTCATCTCAATCTCCTACAATTAAGATGTAAAATTTAAATATAAGTCCAAAATTTAGGAGAATTTACAATAAAGTCCAAAAATAAATCCAACTCATAAAACATGATAATAATCAATAAATAATCACTCAAGAGGATAAAAAACAGTGATATTAAGGACCAAAATAATATGATAAAATGACAGTTATCAGTCACCCCTAGAGTTAACCTAGGCAAGACCATAATGACCAAGGTTACCAAGCCTAGGAGGGTCATTAAGAGGGTATCTAGGAAAGTCATCCCTAAAAAATACCTAATTAATCCAAGAATCTCAAATAGTTTTTGGGTTCCTAAGAGCGTGATCGACTCACGCTAGATGGGTTAGGTTGTGCCAACTTTAAATGGATAGGTAGTTAACCTAACCATGGTAAAGGTGAAACTTTAGGTCATTTTTAAGGTTATGGGTACCTTGAAAATAAATTTGATCTTATATCCTAGAGGATTTTAGGATGTTCCAATATCATTTAAGAAGTTTGAAAAAAAACTAATCAAATTGGCACAAGTTAGGTCTTAAGAGTCATGGTGTTCCATTTTGGATTTTTGGCACACTTGGGGGATAAGTGATTATATGACAAAATGAACTTAATAATAACAAATGACAATCAATATTAAAATTTAGGTATTGTTATACCTATATCTTTTATTTGCCATGCTTTATTTCTTATATGTTATGTCATGATATCATTTTCATTTTATCATTTAATATGTCATGATTATGCTTACGTTAGTTTTTATGTCATATATGTTTAGATTTATTTATATGCCATGACATCATGATTATTGACACAAATTTCATTTATGCTATCATTATATGATGATCATATCTCATGCATTTAGGATTAATGAAAATTGATTTAAAGACTATGGCATGACTTGAAGTCCCATGTATAAGAGAATCAAGTAGTGTTGCCTTAGAAAAATGCATGAGACCTTAGTATAGGTATAACCAAAACCCACATCTCACATTACATTGACATGTGTGTGTATTGATACAACCTAGACACATGTGAGATGCTAGGAAATGAGTAAAGTTCAAGGTGCATAGTTTTTGCATCTAGATGAACTCAAACTCATCATATACCATGGATGAATCATGAGGAAAGCTTATATACAAGTCATGTGCATTGAGCCCATTGATCATGATCCAATATAGGTTTTCAAAAACACTTTAAAATCATTTTAGAAAACTTTGGCGAAGTTTATCTTTTGATAGCAATCACTATTGATGGAGTTGATACAAAGCAGGGTCAAAATATTGAACTTCTCAATGGTTTTGAACTTTGTGTTAATCTCATTACTTAATGGGTATTTTATTTTTTAAATATGTTTCACCCATTGTATTTGTTATAAATAATGTACGTATGAATTTTCAAGATTTTTCAAAATACGTATTTTTACTTATGTATTTTTAAATTTCGATTTCTGAAACTGAATTTCTGCATTTGTAGAAATCAGTCGATTGCCACTTATGGCAGTCGACTGCTGACTGTAAGAGTCGACTGCCAACGCTGATTTTGGGTAAACAAGGATGTTTAGCTCATGTTTCAGCTATGTTAGGCTACTTTAACTGTTCCTAACCCTAGGATATGCTTTAGAAAGTATTGAAAAGGGTGAAAATCCATTGGATATGGATTAGGAGAGTTGTTTGGGTGTGTATCAAGTTTAAGGTGTGTGAAAGTTTAAGTTTGAACTTTCACACATTAATTTTGATGGTTTAGTGTTCCTATAGGCTTAGAGACTCTCCAAGGACATTGTTGGTACAATGTTCAAGGGGGAGGTTATCCATCATGATATGATGGATGTGTTCTTCCTCATGAGGGGGAGAATTTTGAGTTTTTGGAGAAGTGAGGATTGTCTCTCTTTAGTGATGTGGGACTTATCACTAGGAAGAGTAAAGACATCCTAGATGTTTTTGGACCAAGGGAGAGATTGTGAGATCTCATTGGGATATGAGACATTGACACCCTTGGGGAGAGCCTTTTTAATGTATGTCAAAAAGGGGGAGAAAATGGAATTCCCAATTTGGAAAATTGAGATGATTGGATTGAGTTAGTGTTCTAACTCAAAGATGTTAGTTTTTTATCAAACATCAAAAAGGGGGAGATTGTTGGTGCAATCGGCCTAGATCACGATTGACCATGCTCGAGTTTGACTCGAGTAGTGATTTGATGTTAGTGTTTTGATGTTTGACATTGATGTTTGACAATGAGTTGACCATTGTTTGACAATGGGTTGACTATATAGTTGACCATATGATGGAGAAGTCCAAGTGGGACACTTAACAATGAAAAGTCCAAGTCTTGTGTACTTGGCATGAAAAGTCCAAGTCTTGGGTACTTGACATGGAAAGTCCAAGCATGGGTCTTGGCAAGGGAAAGTCTTGACAAATGGAATGTCCAACATGGGTTGGCAAGGAAAGTCCAAGGGTTGATATTGGCGGCGTAAAGTTCAAGCGAGAGTCTTGGCAACATAAGTCCAATGGTTTGGCGGCGTAAAGTCCAAGTGGTAGTCTTGGCAGCGTAAGCCCAAATGTACCTTGGCGGTATAGACCAGCTTAGCATGACAATAGTCGATGGAAGCTTCTGAAGGCTAGCGTATGGATGAACAAGTCATGGATGACTTGGAGGGATCCGATAAGCGTGAGGCTGATGGAGGTGGCTAGAAGGCTTAGGTCTAGGCTAAGAGTGATCTAACAAGTATGAGGGCATCATACTTAGGGTTAAACCTCATGGTTGAGGTTATCAGTCGACTGGGGCTTTGGACCAGTCGATTGATCAAGTGTTTTGGCACTTGACAGCCAAGTTGACTTTGGCTAATCGGCTGGGATTATGACCAGTCGACTGTTGTGAGTCGACTGGTGTTTGACTCCGACAAATAGCCTTAGCAGTCGACTGCTAGCATTGGACAGTCGATAACAATGGATGACAGTCGACTGATGGTGCTCAGAATGCTCGATAGCCGACTGATCAGTCGGTTACGAGGCTGGCAGTCAATTGATGGGTAATGACAGTCGACTGTTAATGTATCCGTTGGCTTGAATGTCGACGTGGATCAAGTCCGTTGTGAGACAATGACACTGTTGGCAGTCGACTGGGGTCTTATGACAGTCGATTGCTAGGCCAAAATTCAGGTCGCACGAAGGTTATAAAAGCAGCTCAAAATGGAGGATTTCACCATGGTTCTTTGAGGAGATTTGGAGGGAATTTGATGCTACAATTCAAACCTTTAAGGCTCTTCTCAAGCAACCAAAACCAAGCAATCAAAGTTCTTTTGTAAAGTGATTTCCTTTACTTGTATTACATTTCATCTTTGTATTTGCTTGTATTTTTATTGTATTACTTTTGTAATCCTTGTATGAGGTTTCTCCGACTCCGACTTGTTGTTGAGGAGTGTTTATTGTTTAGTGGTGTTGTGCATTGCTAGGGCTCATTCGAGCCCAACCCGTGGAATATGAACCCTAAGGTTCCGAACCACGTTATATCTTGTGTATTGTGTGCTTGTGTTGTGTATTTGTTTTTGTTTATCATTATATATTATGCTGCGTAAACTAACACTTGTAGCAAGCATGCGATCGAATTCCGTCAAGCGATTGAAGACGCGCCATTCACCCCCCCCTCTAGCAATGTTAAATTCCCAACAACGATGAGTATTAAATTTGTCGTAAATTTCTTAATTCCCGCCGTTGTTTTTTTCCAAATAATTGAAAATGCCCGATGAAAATCTTTCATCACCAAATTTGTCAAAAAAATTGCAATGAATTCATAATTCGTTGCAAATTCTATGACGAATTTATATTTTGTTGCAAAATTTTGCAACGAAATAGATTTTTCATCGTAAATTTGCGACGAAAATCAAATTCATTGCAAAACTACGATGATATTTGTGACAAAATTTAATTTGTTACAAATGTAAATAAGTTTTCAACAAAAAATTTTTTGTTGGAAATTTCGTTACTAATTTACGACGAAATTTACAATTCGTCGCAAATTTTGTTGTAAATATGCAACAAATTATTTTCTTTGCCAAATTTCATCGCTATTTTGATGTATTTTAATGTCTGTTGACCAAAATGAGCTTACATCCTATCAAAAAAAATATAATGAGCTCAGATTCTGAGAAATAACTAGAGGCCATGAGATATAAAATTGAATCCATGAATGTCAACCAAGTATGGACTCTGGTTGATCAACCTAAAGAGATAAATCCTATTGGATGCAAATGAGTTTTCAAAATGAAAATTGACATGGATGGTAATTTACATACCTTTAAAGGGTGGATGGTGGCTAAAGGATTCAAGCAAATTCTATGATGAAACATTCTCACCAGTTGTAATGCTTAAATCCATTAAGATCTTGCTTGCTATTGCAGCTTACCATGATTATGAGATCTGAAAAATGGATGTCAAAACTACATTCCTTAATGGGAATCTACTCGATGATGTGTACATGACACAAAGAGTTTGGTTTCATTAAGAACAAAGATGAACCTTGTGCCTACAAAAGAATTGTGGAAGCACGATCATCTTTCTCATTTTGTGTCACGCCCCGAAGGAGACCCCGCCAGACAAAAATCCGACAGCATCTCCCCTGTACGGGTGACAATCCCAATTTACATACAAAGCCTACACGGCCACTATACATCGGTCAACACGATCGGAATCCAAACTCACACGCAGTTATATAATTTGGCCTCAGGCCATCAACCAAAATAAATGATAAGCAGTCTACCATAAATCGACTTACCCCTTCTTCCATCTGGGCAGGAATACTCACTAAAAAAAAACCAATCAAACCAAAATCCGAATAAGGTCCATACGGACACCAAAAATCCAAATACAAAATCAATCTCCAAACCTATACATGTCCTCTAACCAAAATATCCAAACCATAAAGCAAATATCCAAAATAAAACATCTACGACGAGTGAGGGGTCCGGCAGCTGCACTCTCCTGACAGCTTCATCCTGAAATAGATATAAATCAACGGGGTGAGTTCAAAGAACTCTGCGGGTATAGTAGATATGCAAAATCAGGTATAGCTAACAATAAAAATATCATGCCAGTACAGTCTCACATAAATAGGGTATGCAAGCAAGAAATACAAAATGGCATGTACTTACGAATCTCTACTGATATAGGAGCATGTGCACGACTAGAAGTAATAGAGTCGACCATATATAAACATGTATCTCAGTAAGCATGACAATCATATGCACATCCAAGGCATCAATACAATAATGCAAAGAAACACAATACAAAATGCAATGCATGCAAATGCATGTCGTGCCAATGACATGGTCACCCCGACGCACCACCTCCTACACGCAATGGTGAAGCCGAGTGGGTAGGGCTATGACAATATGCACTCGCCATCACTTTGCTCTGGTGGCCGAGTGGAGGAGGATCTTTGTCGAGTACACCTATCCTCCGCCCCCAAACATAGTGGGGAGCTAAGCTCTCATCTCCGGTGTCATAGACGAGGAGGGATCCTCGCCACTACCACACGCCTCGTCGCTACCCATGAGCGGACCAGCGGAGCCTGACAGAGCAACTGCACACACCCTCCTGATGTACCACTAACCCATGAGTGGCAGTGTGTGCAGGCCATGTAACTGGCTGCGGGCTCAACAATAATGGAACCCCGTCCAGCCAGCATGCAATCATGCAAAAATGGTGCATGATACTAAAGCATGTAAATCCTACTCAAAATACCTATCTGAATGATATGTACAACCAATATGTACATATCCCTAATCCACATACTATGATCCAAATCAAAGCAGAAATATAATCATATCCTATCACATGCATGTATCTAGTAGGCACCAAAAGTATACCAGGCATATAAACATGAAAAAGTTATTGTAAGCTATCCTACTAGCATATCAATTTGACTTAATCTAAAAGTTAAGTCAAAATACCCGCCTGAATATATATCCGCAAGAATGAAACCAAATCGTCACGACTGGGGACCTGCCTCGTGACCGAAACCTGCATAAAGCATGACTATAGTCAAGCACAAAAATACAATTCACCGACAAATCGAATAATTAATCGATTTCCTTTATATCCCAATTAACCCAAATCTCATATCCTCCGAACCATACCGATCAACCGAATAACTCCGGAATCAACCCAAATCGACCAATCAACCAAAACCCCAAGTTCAGCCCCAAATTGACCACAACTCCGACTCAACCCTTGTTTTCACAGCCGACACATCCACCCACAGCCCACTACCATCCGACCTTGCACGACCACTCTCAGCCGACCCAAATTCCTCTGCCTAATGAATAACACCATCCATACTCACCGATCGACCAAAAGCGAAAAAGACCTTACCTACTCTCGGACCAGCGGCGAAATCACTCGAAGGAAAAATCGATTCTCCGTCGGCGGCAGTTCGTAGCGAGGAAATGCGAGCAATGATCCGTGGCCGGAGTCGGCAGCGTCTGGCTGTATGGGCGAGCGGCGAGAAGAGCGTCGGCGATCTGTGGTAGAGGAGCCGACGGCGGTTGGTCGCAGAGGGGGCGGCAGCCTGGTCATCGGCGAGGGCGGCTCGAGCGGCAATGGCACGGTCGGCGGCGGTGCTCACGGCGAGGAGGATGGCACCGTCGTCTAGGGCAGAGGAGGCCGGCGAAGAAGAGGCCTTGGGCCGGAGGCGGAAGCGGCGTCGCCCGATGGAGAGGGCTCATGAGAAGGGAAGAAGGAAGCTAGAGGGTCACGGCGGGGAAAAGAAAGTAAATAGAAAAATAAAATAGAGATTAGGTTTTCCACTGTGCGTATTTTATCCCCTTTAAATAGACCCCTCTAAAGCCCGTTTACTTTATCCCCGTAAAAATCTCGTACGAAGTCCGTTTAATTCCAGAAAAATTCCAGAAAAATTCCTAAAATTCCCTAAAAATCTCGAAAAATTTCCAGAATTATTTCCTTAATTATTGGGCCTTTTAATTTAGGGTTTTTAAATCCCCGTATTTAACATTCTCCCCCACTAATAAAAATTTGGTCCCTAAATTTCCTACTCAGATGCACAACGAGTAAGAAATACCACAAGTACTGAAAATATACCTCACGTACCTTAAGTAAACAAGTGGGGGTATTGAGCTCTGATCTTTTCCTCGAGCTCCCAAGTAGCCTCCTCGTCGGTGTGGTCACTCCACCCGACCTTGACAAGTCGCACAACCTTGTTCCGCAACTGTCGTTCCTTGAAATCCAAAATCCGTACCGGAACCTCTGCGTAAGTAGCATCAGGTTGAATGGAACCTGATACATCTGATAGAATATGTGTAGAATCTGGCACATACTTCCTCAGCATAGACACATGGAATACATCATGTATACTCGTCAAAGATGGGGGTAGCGCTAGACGATAAGCAACTGCTCCGATCCTCTCCAAAATCTCAAACGGACCGATATATCTAGGAGCAAGCTTACCACGGAGTCCAAACCTCTTCACCCCTTTCGTGGGTGAAACTCGCAAGAATACATGATCACCAACAGAGAACTCCAAAGGTCTCCGTCTACGATCTGCATAACTCTTCTGGCGATCCTGCGCCTCTGTCATCCTACGTCTGATAGTACGGACCAACTCGCTTCATCGAGCTCTCTGCAGGGTCCTAGCAACTGGCCTCCCCAACCTCCTCCCAGAGGGTGGGTGTACGACACTGCCTACCATACAATGCCTCATACGGGGCCATTTGGATAGCCGAATGATAACTGTTATTGTAGGCGAATTCCACTAACGGTAAATGATCCTCCCAGTTGCCTCCGAAATCTATAACACATGACCTCAGTAAATCCTCTAGTGTCTGAATGGTCCGCTCAGACTGTCCATCTGTCTGCGGATGGAATGCAGTACTAAACCAAGCCGTGCCTAAAGCTCGCTGCAGACTTTGCGTAACCTAGACGTGAAACGGGGATCTCTATCTGATATAATGCTTAACGGAACACCATGCAATCTGATGATCTCCCGACAATATAGCTCTGCCAACCGATCCAGAGAGTCGGTCTTCCGAATCGATAAGAAGTGCACGGATTTGGTTAGTCGATCTACGACTACCCAAATCACGTCATGACCTTGACGTGTCCTAGGCAAACCCATCACAAAATCCATAGTAATATGATCCCACTTCCACTCAGGAATAGGAATCCTCTGAAGTAATCCAGCTGGTCTCTGGTGCTCAGCCTTGACCTGCTGACAAATCAGACATCTAGCTACAAAATCCGCAATGTCTTTCTTCATACCGTTCCACCAATACAAATGCTTTAAATCTCGATACATGCGGGTTCCGCCTGGGTGGATCGCAAATCGAGAGCGATGTGCCTCCTGTAGTAACTCCTCCATAACCGGGTGAGGCTGAGGTACACATAATCTGCCTCGGTAATATATAATACCCTCCTCGTCTCGGGTGAACTCACCGCTATCCGTATGATCCGACTACCAATGAATCAAATGCTTATCACGGCTCGAGCCTCCCGAACTCGTCCGGATAGACGATCGAGCAACCATGGTAACGTAACACCTGCTCTCGCCGGTCCCTGCTCCTCTAAGCTCAACTCAGAGAAACCCTGAATCAAATCCGTGACCAAAACTCGGAAAGAAGCTAAAGTCCCTCGGGACTTCCGGCTAAGTGCATCGGCAACCACATTGGCTTTCCCTGGATGGTAGCTGATGGTACAGTCATAATCCTTCAGGAACTCCATCCATCTCCTCTATCGGAGATTGAGTTCCTTCTCACAGAAATGCAGATATTTGAGACTCTTATGATCGGTAAGAATCTCAAACGTAATCCCATATAAATGATGCCTCCAAATCTTCAAGGCATAGATAATAGCGGCAAACTCTAAATCATGGTGGTAGTTTTCTCATGATCCTTCAACTGGCGAGAAGCATAAGAAACTACCCTGCCGTGTTGCATCAATACTGCGCCTAAACCCTGGAGAGACACATCTGTATAAAGGACGAAACCATCATCCCCTGATGGTAGTACCAAAATCGGTGCTGACACCAATCTCCTCTTGACTCACGAAAACTAGTCTCGCCGCCTCTGTCACGTGAACTTCACGCCCTTCACGGTAAGGCGTGTTAATGGCATAGAAATGCTCGAGAAACCCTCAGCGAACCGTCGTAATACGGCCAAGTCTAGAAGCTGCGAACCTCCTGTGATTTGTGCTCCCAACTAGTGACCTCGATCTTACGGGTACTCGAAACCACATGTCCCGAAACCGGTGAGTGTAACCAAAATCGCATTTATTAAACCGCATATAGCGCTTACAGCCGAGCCTATCGAGAACAAGGCGAAGATCTTTGCGCGTGTTCCTCCTCGGAACGAGAATAAACCAGAATGTCATCGATAAAAACAATGACGAACCGATCTAGAAAATCCATAAATTCACGGTTCATTAAATCCATGAATACCGCTGGAGCATTGGTAAGCCCAAATGGCATTACCAAAAACTCATAGTGTCCATATCTGGTACGGAACGCTGTCTTCTGAATGTCAGAATCTCTAACCCTTAATTGATGATATCCGGACCGCAGATCAATCTTAGAATAGGTGATGTACCTCGAGTGATCAAATAAGTCCTCAATACGTGGCGAGGATATTTATTCTTGATAGTGACGGCGTTCAATTGCACGTAGTCGATGCAGTCTCACTCATCGAACCATCTTTCTTCTTCACGAAGAGAACCGAGAACCCGGGTGATGCACTAGGCGAATAAAACCTCTGTCCAAAAGTTCTGGACCGATGAACCTTTAACTCATCCAACTCTCTCGGGGCCATACGATAAGGAGCTTTCGATGCCGGCGCCGTCCCAGGTATTAACTCAATCATGAACTCCACTTGCCTTCTGGGAGGCAGACCTGGTAACTCCTCTGGAAAGACATCTGGATACTCTCGGACAATAGGGATGTCTGCGATCTGAGAGTCACCACTGTCTTCTACATTGATCATAGATAATAGAAAACCCTGACAATCGTGCAATAAAAGCTTCTGAGCCTGAATCGCAGATATGGTCGCTATCTGGTGAAATCCCACGAGGTTGGTTGAGAGGTCGAAATGTGACCACCCTCGTCGACAATCAGCGATGGCATGATATCGTGACAATCCATGCCAAGAATAATGTCGAACTTCGACTATGTCGATGCAATAAATCTACCATAAGAATGATGTTACCAAAATCTAAGGGACAACCTCGAACCTCCTGGGTAACATCCATTGTATCGCCAGACGTAGGGAGACGACTAATCTCTGTGATCTACTAGCAGGTAGTCTACCGATCTCTCTCATAAAAGTACAAGAAATAAACGAATGCGAACTACCAGTATCAACTAGCATAATAGCTGAAAATGCATAAAGTGAAACCGTACCACAAAATACGGATTCGTTGGCTCGCTGCGCATCCTCTCTGGTAATCGCATGAATCCGCCCAGTCTCCAGTGGCGGTGGAGGTGGTATCACTGCCAAAGGTGGATGTGCCTAAGCACGAGGCCCGTCGTAAGGTAGTAGGAAGGCTGAGTATAGCAGCTGCGGCGATCTTGCATCATTGCGGTGATCTGAACTAGTGGCGAAGGCTGCGGTGATCTTTATCGATGATGGCTGCTGCGAGTAGTCTTTGTACAGTGGCTAAGAGCATGCATCTGATCTGCGGTCCTAAAAGCCCGAACCTGTGACACCGACGCACCGTGTACTCCTGTCCATGAATGCCATAGGCGACTCCTGCAGGGGGAGCTGTCCTCTGCGGGCGTTGCGAAGGTCTGGCTGTCTGGCCCCCTCTCTGAGTCCCAGACTGACGCAACGGTCCTCCCTGAATAGAAACCCCGGAAGCCACATGCTGAGCCTTCAACGAACAATCTCGGCTCATGTGTCTAGGCAGCTTGCAATAATAGCAAACTGGCTATCCCAAGGTGCAGGCTGAGATGATATGCTCTTTCGATCCACAACGAATGAGAGGTGTGATAGGCGGTCTCCTCTCTTTGAAAAGACCGCGAGGCCCAGTGAAGATCGTCGATTTACGAGGGCTAGATGCCCCAGAATGACTACGACCCGATCATTGCGGCCACTCTGCGATGTCCGATGAGTCCGTGCTCAGTGCGACTTGTGGTTCATCGGTTTGTTTCCTCTTCATCGTATTGACCCTCTGTTGAGCCGACTCGATCAACAGAGCTCTATCCAACGCCTCTCGGTAGGAAGAACTACCAAATCCTGCCATCCTGACCTGTAGATGCCCATCCAGTCCCTGAACAAACTGCATCATTCGTGACCTATCCTCAGCAACTAACTCTGGACAAAACCTGGCTAACCGATTAAATTCTGTATTATACTCCATCAGCGGCGATTATTACATCGTAGACTCGAGAAAATCCCGGCGTCGCATCATCGTCGCCCGTAGAAATCGACTCTCAAAAGCCTCTCTAAATCTCGCCTAGGTAACTTGCTGCTCGCCGATAATCGAGCGCTGCATATCCAACCAGATCTCGGCCTCGCCTCGTAAATGGAAGGCCACCAACTCTGCATTCTCCCACTCGGAGCAGGCCATATAGTAAAAGGTACGCTCCATCATCTCGATCCAAGACTGAGCTACACTCGGATCAGTCTCTCCGAATCTGATGAACAGGCTTTTCATCGACCGCTAATCACGGAATCAGAGCTCGTCGCGGCTACATCAGGATAAGTAGGGGCGATCTTGAGTGAGGCCGGCCAGGCTCCACGATGGGCTGTCGTGGTGCAGTAGAAGGTCCTCTGGTGGGGTTTACGATGTGTAGCGGCCGGGATCTCCCACTGGTACATCGGATGCCCCAGCAGTGGGTATCTCGGGAGGAGGATCCGTCGAGGACTGAGGATCCACTACTCCCGCAGCACCCTGTGGAATCTGACCCTGATCAATATGCTCACCCTCAGTAGATCTCTCTGGCAAGTCAGTCACCAAAGATCTCTGTGTCCTCTGGCGTGGCCGTCCCACACCACGTCTCGGCGCAGAAGTACGCCCACCTCGTCTCATATCTGTTAAATGAATACAGATATTACCATGAATAAAAACATATCAAATTTATCATCATACCTATTTCACCGTCAGGAGAGGTCCAGTAGCCGCCAAAACCTCATATTAATCTCGTCAAAAATCCTCGAATTTACGAAACATAAAAATCATCGGAAATCCATACCAATCCAAAATTTCCAAATTACCTCGCAAAACCTGCCAATACATGGCGAACTCCGAAAAATCCAAAAACCCCTAGGAACTCGAAAACCTAGGCGCTCTGATACCAAATAAATTGTCACGCCCCGAAGGAGACCCCGCCAGACAAAAATCCGGCAGCATCTCCCCTGTACGGGTGACAATCCCAATTTACATACAAAGCCTACACGGCCACTATACATCGGTCAACACGACCGGAATCCAAACTCACACGCGATTATATAATTTGGCCTCGGGCCATCAACAAAATAAATGATAAGCGATCTATCGACTTACCCTTACGCCCATCCAGGGCGAATACTCACCAAAAAAAAAACCAATCAAACCAAAATCCGAATAAGGTCCATACGGACACCAAAAATCCAAATACAAAATCAATCTCCAAACCTATACATGTCCTCTAACCAAAATATCCAAACCATAAAGCAAATATCCAAAATAAAACATCTACGACGAGTGGGGTCCGGCAGCTGCACTCTCCTGACAGCTTCATCCTGAAATAGATATAAATCAACGGGGTGAGTTCAAAGAACTCTGCGGGTATAGTAGATATGCAAAATCAGGTATAGCTAACAATAAAAATATCATGCCAGTACAGTCTCACATAAATAGGGTATGCAAGCAAGAAATACAAAATGACTGTACTTACCTGAATCTCCTACCCTGATATAGGAGCATGTGCCTGACTAGAAGTAATAGAGTCCTGACCATATATAAACATGTATCCTGTATGCATGACAATCATATGCACATCAAGGCATCAATACAATAATGCGACAAACCTGATACAAAATGCAATCTGTGCAAAATGCATGTCGTGCCAATGACATGGACACCCCTGACGCCAGTCAGCCTCCTCACACGCAATGGTGAAGCCGAGTGGGTAGGGCTATGACAACTGTGCACTCTGCCATCACTTTGCTCTGGTGGCCAGAGTGGACGGGATCTTTGTCGAGTACACCTATCCTCCACGCCCCCAAACATAGTGGGGAGCTAAGCTCTCATCTCCGTGTCATAGACGGAGGAGGGATCCTGCCGCTACCACGCTTGCCTCATCGCTACCCATGAGCGGACGGCGAGCTGAAACAAGCGCACACACCCTCGATGTACCACTAACCCATGAGTGGCGGTGTGTGCGAGGCCATGTAACTAAGGCTCAACAATAATGGAACCCCGTCCAGCTAGCATGCAATCATGCGAAAATGGTGCATGATACTAAAGCATGTAAATCCTACTCAAAATACTTGTCCGAATGATATGTACAACCAATATGTACATATCCCTAATCCACATACTATGATCCAAATCAAACAGGGAAATATAATCATATCCTATCACATGCATGTATCTAGTAGGCACCAAAAGTATACCAGGCATATAAACATGAAAAAGTTATTGTAAGCTATCCTACTAGCATATCAATTTGACTTAATCTAAAAGTTAAGTCAAAATACCCGCCTGAATATATATCCGCAAGAATGAAACCAAATCGTCACGACTGGGGACCTACCTCGTGACCGAAACCTGCATAAAGCATGACTATAGTCAAGCACAAAAACACAATTCACGAATAAATCATTAATCGATTTCCTTTATATCCCAATTAACCCAAATCTCATATCCTCCGAACCATACCGATCAACCGAATAACTCGGAATCAACCCAAATCGACCAATCAACCAAAACCCCAAGTTAACCCCAAATTGACCACAACTCACTCAACCCTTGTTTTCACGGTACACATCCACCCACAACCCACTACCATCCGACCTTGCACGACCACTCTCGGTAGGCCCAAATTCCTCGCCCTAATGAATAACACCATCCATACTCACCGATCGACCAAAAAGCGAAAAAGACCCTTACCTACTCCGGCGACCAGCGGCGGAAATCCGCAGCGAAGGGAAAAATCATGGCTCCGTCAGCGGCATTACGTGGCGAGGAAATCGGCGAAGCACAGATGATCCGTGGCGGGAGTCGGCAGCGTCGGCTGTGGGCCGCAGCGCAAAGGAAGAGGCGTCAGCGATCTGTAGTAGAGGCGGCGGTTGGTCGCAGAGGCGGCACTGGTCATCAGCGGCGGCTCGGCGGCAATGGCACGGTGGGGCGGTGCTCACGGCGAGGAGGATGGCACCCGTCGTCTAGGGCGAGGAGGCCGTGAAGAAAGCGCGGCCATGGCCGTCAGGCGGAGAGCGTCGCCCGGCGATGGAGAGGGCTCGAGAAGGGAAGAAGGGAAGCTAAATAGAAAAATAAAATAGAGATTAGGTTTTCCACTGTGCGTATTTTATCCCCTTTAAATAGACCCCTCTAAAGCCCGTTTACTTTATCCCCGTAAAAATCTCGTACGAAGTCCGTTTAATTCCAGAAAAATTCTAGAAAAATTCCTAAAATTCCCTAAAAATCTCGAAAAATTTCCAGAATTATTTCCTTAATTATTGGGCCTTTTAATTTAGGGTTTTAAATCCCGTATTTAACATTCTCCCCACTAATAAAAATTTGGTCCCCAAATTTCCTACTCAGATGCACGAGTAAGAAATACCACAAGTACTGAAAATATACCTCACGTACCTTAAGTAAACAAGTGGGGGTATTGAGCTCTGATCTTTTCCTCGAGCTCCCAAGTAGCCTCCTCGTCGGTGTGGTGACTCCACCCGACCTTGACAAGTCGCACAACCTTGTTCCATATTTATGGTTCCTTGAAATCAAAATCCGTCCGGAACCTCTGCGTAAGTAGCATCGGGTTGAATGGAACTGATACATCGATAGAATATGTGTAGAATACATACTTCCTCGGCATAGACACATGGAATACATCATGTATACTCGTCAAAGATGGGGTAGCGCTAGGCGATAAGCAAGCTGCTCCGATCCTCTCCAAAATCTCAAGCGGAGATATATCTAGGAGCAAGCTTACCCACGGAGTCAAACCTCTTCACCCCTTTCGTGGGTGAAACTCGCAAGAATACATGATCACCAGAGAACTCCAAAGGTCTCCGTCTACGATCTGCATAACTCTTACGGCGATCCTGCGCCTCTGTCATCCTCGTCGATGCGGACCAACTCTGCCTCATCTTGAGCTCTCGGGGTCCTAGCAGTGGGCCTCCCCAACCTCCTCCCGGAGGGTGGGTGTCGACACGCCTACCATACAATGCCTCATACGGGGCCATTTGGATAGCCGAATGATAAGCTGTTATTGTGGCGAATTCCACTAACGGTAAATGATCCTCCCAGTTGCCTCCGAAATCTATAACACATGACCTCAGCAAATACTCTAGTGTCTGAATGGTCCGCTCAGACTGTCCATCTGTCTGCGGATGGAATGCGGTACTAAACGCAGCCTGTGCCTAAACTGCTGCGACTTTGCGGAACCTAGGCGTGAAGCGGGGATCTCTATCGATATAATGCTTAAGAACACCATGCAATCGATGATCTCCGACAATATAGCTCGCGCCAACCGATCCGGAGAGTCGGTCTTCGAATCGATAAAAGTGCACGGATTTGGTTAGTCGATCTACGACTACCCAAATCACGTCATGACCTTGACGTGTCCTAGGCAAACCCATCACAAAATCCATAGTAATATGATCCCACTTCCACTCAGGAATAGGAATCCTCTGAAGTAATCCAGCTGGTCTCTGGTGCTCAGCCTTGACCTGCTGACAAATCAGACATCTAGCTACAAAATCCGCAATGTCTTTCTTCATACCGTTCCACCAATACAAATGCTTTAAATCTCGATACATGCGGGTTCCGCCTGGGTGGATCGCAAATCGAGAGCGATGTGCCTCCTGTAGTAACTCCTCCATAACCGGGTGAGGCTGAGGTACACATAATCTGCCTCGGTAATATATAATACCCTCCTCGTCTCGGGTGAACTCAGTCTGCTATCCAGAAGTGATCTGACTACCAATGAACTGTAAATGCTGATCACCGGCCTGAGCCTCCCGAACTCTCGTCCGGATAGACGACTGAGCAACCATGGTAACCAGAACACCCTGCTCTGCTCCTCTAAGCTCAACTCAGAGAAACCCTGAATCAAATCCGTGACCAAAACTCGGAAAGAAGCTAAAGTCCCTCGGGACTTCCGGCTAAGTGCATCGGCAACCACATTGGCTTTCCCTGGATGGTAGCTGATGGTACAGTCATAATCCTTCAGGAACTCCATCCATCTCCTCTATCGGAGATTGAGTTCCTTCTGCGTAAACAGATATTTGAGACTCTTATGATCAGTAAGAATCTCAAACGTAATCCCATATAAATGATGCCTCCAAATCTTCAAGGCATAGATAATAGCGGCAAACTCTAAATCATGAACTGGGTAGTTTTTCTCATGATCCTTCAAGCTGGCGAAGCATAAGAAACTACCCTGCCGTGTTGCATCAATACTGCGCCTAAACCCTGGAGAGACACATCTGTATAAAGGACGAAACCATCATCCCCTGATGGTAGTACCAAAATCGGTGCTGACACCAATCTCCTCTTCAACTCCTGAAAACTAGTCTCGCACGCCTCTGTCCACGTGAACTTCACGCCCTTCCTGGTAAGGCGTGTTAATGGCATAGAAATGCTTGAGAAACCCTCAACGAACCGTCTGTAATACCCGGCCAAGTCTAGGAAACTGCGAACCTCTGAGCGATTTGGTGCTCCCAACTAGTGGACCTCGATCTTACGAGGTCAACTGAAATACCTCTACTCGAAACCACATGTCCCAGAAAACCGACTGAGTGTAACCAAAATGCGCACTTATTAAACTTCGCATATAGCCGCTTCTGTCGGAGCCTATCAAGAACAAGACGAAGATGCTGCGCGTGTTCCTCCTCGGAACGAGAATAAACCAGAATGTCATCGATAAAAACAATGACGAACCGATCTAGAAAATCCATAAATTCACGGTTCATTAAATCCATGAATACCCATTTGGAGCATTGGTAGCCCAAATGGCATTACCAAAACTCATAGTGTCCATATATCCGTGCGAACGTCTTACGAATGTCGGAATCTCTAACCCTTAATTGATGATATCGGACCGCAGATCAATCTTAGAATAGGTGATGTACCTCACGGTGATCAAATAAGTCCTCAATACGTGGCAGGGGATATTTATTCTTGATAGTGACGGCGTTCAACTGCCTGTAGTCGATGCACAGTCTCATCGAACCATCTTTCTTCTTCACGAAGAGAACCGGAGAACCCCAGGGTGATGCACTAGGGCGAATAAAACCTCTGTCCAAAAGTTCCTGGAGCTGAACCTTTAACTCATCCAACTCTCTCGGGGCCATACGATAAGGAGCTTTCGATGCCGGCGCCGTCCCAGGTATTAACTCAATCATGAACTCCACTTGCCTTCTGGGAGGCAGACCTGGTAACTCCTCTGGAAAGACATCTGGATACTCTCGGACAATAGGGATGTCTGCGATCTGAGAGTCACCACTGTCTTCTACATTGATCATAGATAATAGAAAACCCTGACAACTGTGCAATAAAAGCTTCTGAGCCTGAATCGCAGATATGGTCGCTATACCGTCGTCCCGGATGCTAGTGAAATCCCACGAGGGTTGGTTCAGAGGTCGAAATGTGACCACCCTCGTCTGGCAATCTACTGTGGCATGATATACTGACAGCCAATCCATGCCAAGAATAATGTCGAACTCGACTATGTCCAGTACCAATAAATCTACCATAAGAATGATGTTACCAAAATCTAAGGGACAACCTCGAACCTCCTGGGTAACATCCATTGTATCGCCAGACGTAGGGAGACGACTAATCTCTGTGATCTACTAGCAGGTAGTCTACCGATCTCTCTCATAAAAGTACAAGAAATAAACGAATGCGAACTACCAGTATCAACTAGCATAATAGCTGAAAATGCATAAAGTGAAACCGTACCGCGAAATACGGATTCGTTGGCTCGCTGCGCATCCTCTCTGGTAATCGCATGAATCCGCCCAGTCTCCGGTGGCGGTGGAGGTGGTATCACTGCCAAAGGTGGCTGTGCCTGAGCCTGAGACGATCAGAAGACTGAGTCGAGGTGATAGGAAGGTGAGTATAGCGCGCGATCTGTGCGGTGTGATCTGAACTAGTGGCGAAGGGCGGTGATCATCAGATGGTGCTGCTGCGAATGGTATCTTATCCGATGGCTAAGGCGCATCTGTCACTGCGGTCCTAAAATCGAACCTGTGACACCGTCACGGCATCGTGTACTCCTGTCCATGAATGCCATGGCGACTCCTGCAGGGGAGCCGCTCTGCGGCGTGCGCGAAGGTCCGGCCGTCGCCCCCTCTCGAGTCCTGCATCGACGCAACGGTCCTCCCTGAATAGAAACCCCGGAAGCCACATGCTGAGCCTTCAGCGAACAATCTCGGCTCATGTGTCCAGGCAGCTTGCAATAATAGCAAACTGACTGTCCCAAGGTGCAGGCTGAGACGATATGCTCTTTCGATCCACAACGAGTACAGTAGGTGTCGCCAGTGGGCGGTCTCCGGCTCTGCTGAAAAGACCGCGAGGGCCCAGCTGAAGATCGTCCTGATTTCTGAGGCGGCTAGATGCCCCGAATGACTACGGCCGATCGCGGCCACTCTGGCGATGTCCGATGATGTCTGGTGATGGTTCGACTTAGTTCGTCGGTTTGTTTCCTCTTCACATGCTGTATTGACCCTCTGTTGAGCCGACTCGATCAACGAGCTCTATCAACGCCTCTCGGTAGGAAGAACTACCAAATCCTGCCATCGACTGTAGATGCCCATCCGGTCCACGAACAAAGCATCATTCGTGACCTATCCTCGGACTAACTCGACAAAACATGGCTAACCGATTAAATTATGTATTATACTCCATCAGCGGCGATTATTACAGCCGTAGACTCGAGAAAATCGGCGTCGCATCATCATCCGCCCGCGGAAATCGTCAAAAGCCTTCGAATCTCGCCAGTAACTCCGCCGCCGCTAATAATCGAAGGCCAGATATCCCACCGTGATCTCTACGCTCGTGAAATGGAAGGTCGCCAACTCGCTTTCTCCCACTCAGAGGCACTATATAGTAAAAGGTACGCCCATCGCCTCGATCCAAGATCGAGCTACACTCGGATCGCTCTCCGCTGAATACAAGTGAACTGCTTTTCATCGACTTCGCTAATCTCGAATCCGAGCTCGTGGCCGCAGCCTACATCAATAGGATAAGTAGGGCCGATATCGAGTGAGGGCCGACCGGCCCACGATGGGCCTGCTCTCAGAGTAGAAGGTCCCATGGTGGGGTTTCGGCGTGTAGCAAGAGGATCTCCGCCGGTACATCGGATGCCCCAAAGAAGGGGTATCTCGTGAGGAGGATCCGCCGAGGACTGAGGATCCACTACTCCCGCAGCACCCTGTGGAATCTGACCCTGATCAATATGCTCACCCTCGAGATCTCTCCGCAAGTCACCACCAAAGATCTGGTGTCCTCGGCGTGGCTGCCCCACACCACGCCCTGTATACGCCCACCTCGCCTCATATCTCATTAAATGAATACAGATATTACCATGAATAAAAACATATCAAATTTATCATCATACCTATTTCACCGTCAGGAGAGGTCCAGTAGCCGCCAAAACCTCATATTAATCTCGTCAAAAATCCTCGAATTTACGAAACATAAAAATCATCGGAAATCCATACCAATCCAAAATTTCTAAATTACTCGCAAAACCTGCCAATACATGGCGAACTCTGAAAAATCCAAAAACCCCCAGGAACTCGAAAACCTAGGCGCTCTGATACCAAATAAATTGTCACGCCCCGAAGGAGACCCCGCCAGACAAAAATCCGGCAGCATCTCCCCTGTACGGGTGACAATCCCAATTTACATACAAGGCCTACACGGCCACTATACATCGGTCAACACGGAATCCAAACTCACACGCGAGTTATATAATTTGGCCTCGTGCCATCAACCAAAATAAATGATAAGCAATCTACCATAAATCGATTTACCCTTCTCGCCATCCAAGGCAGAATACTCAAAAAAACCACTCAAACCAAAATCCGAATCAGGTCCATAAGGACACCAAAAATCGAAATACAAAATCAATCTCCAAACCTATACTTGTCCTCTAACCAAAATATCCAAACCATAATCACATATCCAAAATAAAACATCTACGACGAGTGGGGTCCAATTTGCACTCTCTGGACTTCATCCCGAAATAGATATAAATCAAGGGTGAGTTCAAAGAACTCATGGGTATAGTAGATATGCAAAATCGGTATAGCTAACAATAAAAATATTATGCCAAGATCTCACATAAATAGGGTATGCAAGCAAGAAATACAAAATGATCATGTACTCAATCTCCTACCCCGATATAGGAGCATGTGCACGACTAAGTAATAGAGTCGACCATATATATAACATGTATCCTGTATGCATGACAATCATATGCACATCCAAGGCATCAATACAATAATGCAAAGAACACAATACAAAATGCAATCAGTGCAAAATGCATGTCGTGCCAATGACATGGTCACCCCTGACGCCAGTCAACCGCCTCACACGCAATGGTGAAGCCGAGTGGGTAGGGCTATGACAACTGTGCACTCTGCCATCACTGCTCCTGAGTGACCGAGTGGACAGGATGCTGTCGGAGTACACCTATCCTCCTGCCCTAAACATAGTGGGGGAGCTAAGCTCTCATCTCCCGGTGTCATAGACCAGAGGAGGGATCCCTGCCCGCTACCACGCTGCCTCATCGCTACCCATGAGCGGACCAAATGAGCTCGACAGAGCAACAGCGCACACACCCTCGATGTACCACTAACCCGCAGTGTGTAGCCATGTAACTAGTCAAGGGCTCAACAATAATGGAACCCCGTCCAGCTAGCATGCAATCATGCGAAAATGGTGCATGATACTAAAGCATGTAAATCCTACTCAAAATACCTGTCCGAATGATATGTACAACCAATATGTACATATCCCTAATCCACATACTATGATCCAAATCAAACAGGGAAATATAATCATATCCTATCACATGCATGTATCTAGTAGGCACCAAAAGTATACCAGGCATATAAACATGAAAAAGTTATTGTAAGCTATCCTACTAGCATATCAATTTGACTTAATCTAAAAGTTAAGTCAAAATACCCGCCTGAATATATATCCGCAAGAATGAAACCAAATCGTCACGACTGGGGACTCGCCTGCGATCAAACTCATAAAGCATGACTATAGTCAAGCACAAAAATACAATTCACCGACAAATCGAATAATTAATCGATTTCCTTTATATCCCAATTAACCCAAATCTCATATCCTCCGAACCATACCGATCAACCGAATAACTCCGGAATCAACCCAAATCGACCAATCAACCAAAACCCCAAGTTCAGCCCCAAATTGACCACAACTCCGACTCAACCCTTGTTTTCACAGCCGACACATCCACCCACAGCCCACTACCATCCGACCTTGCACGACCACTCTCAGCCGACCCAAATTCCTCGCTGCCCTAATGAATAACACCATCCATACTCACCGAAGAAAAGACCCTTACCTACTCCGGCGACCAACCACGTAAATCAAGGGAAAGGGCAGAGGAAATCGGCGAGCACAAAGTGTCCGGCGAGAGGAGTCGACGCGGGCCGTGGACGGCAGCGCCGCGCAAGGGAAGAGGGGCGCAGCAAATCTGCAGGTAGAGGAGCCGACGGCGTTGGTCGCAGAGGGGCGGCATGTCATCGGGCGAGGCGGCTCGAGCGGCAATGGCACTGGCCGCGGGCGGTGTGCTCACGGGCGAGGAGGATGGCACCGCTGTCTAGGGCAGAGGAGGCCGGGCGAAGAAGAGGCAGCTGTGTCGGTGAGAAGCGGCGTCGCCGGCGATGGAGAGGGCTCGCGCGAGAAGGGAAGAAGGGAACTGCCGAGGGGTCGCGGCGCGGCGGGGAAAAGAAAGTAAATAGAAAAATAAAATAGAGATTAGGTTTTCCACTGTGCGTATTTTATCCCCTTTAAATAGACCCCTCTAAAGCCCGTTTACTTTATCCTCAGAAAATCTATTTAAGTCCGTTTAATTCCAGAAAAATTCCAGAAAAATTCCTAAAATTCCCTAAAAATCTCGAAAAATTTCCAGAATTATTTCCTTAATTATTGGGCCTTTTAATTTAGGGTTTTTAAATCCCCGTATTTAACATTCTCCCCCACTAATAAAAATTTGGTCCCCAAATTTCCTACTCAGATGCACAACGAGTAAGAAATACCACAAGTACTGAAAATATACCTCACGTACCTTAAGTAAACAAGTGGGGGTATTGAGCTCTGATCTTTTCCTCGAGCTCCCAAGTAGCCTCCTCGTCGGTGTGGTCACTCCACCCGACCTTGACAAGTCGCACAACCTTGTTCCGCAACTGTCGTTCCTTGAAATCCAAAATCCGTACCGGAACGTATACGTAAGCAGCATCAGGTTGAATGGAACCTGACACATCTAACAGAATATGTGTAGAGTCTGGTACATACTTCCTCAGCATAGACACATGGAACACATCATGTATACTCGTCAAAGATGGTGGTAGCGCTAGACGATAAGCAACTGCTCCGATCCTCTCCAAAATCTCAAACGGACCGATATATCTAGGAGCAAGCTTACCACGGAGTCCAAACCTCTTCACCCCTTTCGTGGGTGAAACTCGCAAGAATACATGATCACCAACAGAGAACTCCAAAGGTCTCCGTCTACGATCTGCATAACTCTTCTGGCGATCCTGCGCCTCTGTCATCCTACGTCTGATAGTACGGACCAACTCTGCCTCATACTGAGCTCTCTGGGGTCCTAGCTACTGGGCCTCCCCAACCTCCTCCCAGAGGGTGGGTGTACGACACTGCCTACCATACAATGCCTCATACGGGGCCATTTGGATAGCCGAATGATAACTGTTATTGTAGGCGAATTCCACTAACGGTAAATGATCCTCCCAGTTGCCTCCGAAATCTATAACACATGACCTCAGTAAATCCTCTAGTGTCTGAATGGTCCGCTCAGACTGTCCATCTGTCTGCGGATGGAATGCAGTACTAAACCGAAGCTGTGTGCCTAAAGCCTGCTGCAGACTTTGCCAGAACCTAGACGTGAAACGGGGATCTCTATCTGATATAATGCTTAACGGAACACCATGCAATCTGATGATCTCCCGACAATATAGCTCTGCCAACCGATCCAGAGAGTCGGTCTTCCGAATCGATAAGAAGTGCACGGATTTGGTTAGTCGATCTACGACTACCCAAATCACGTCATGACCTTGACGTGTCCTAGGCAAACCCATCACAAAATCCATAGTAATATGATCCCACTTCCACTCAGGAATAGGAATCCTCTGAAGTAATCCAAGGTCTCGGTGCTCACTGACTGGCCGACAAATCAGACATCTAGCTACAAAATCCGCAATGTCTTTCTTCATACCGTTCCACCAATACAAATGCTTTAAATCTCGATACATGCGGGTTCCGCCTGGGTGGATCGCAAATCGAGAGCGATGTGCCTCCTGTAGTAACTCCTCCATAACCGGGTGAGGCTGAGGTACACATAATCTGCCTCGGTAATATATAATACCCTCCTCGTCTCGGGTGAACTCAGTCTGCTATCCAGAAGTGATCTGACTACCAATGAACTGTAAATGCTGATCACCGGCCTGAGCCTCCCGAACTCTCGTCCGGATAGACGACTGAGCAACCATGGTAACCAGAACACCCTGCTCTGTCGGTCCCTGCTCCTCTAAGCTCAACTCAGAGAAACCCTGAATCAAATCCGTGACCAAAACTCGGAAAGAAGCTAAAGTCCCTCGGGACTTCCGGCTAAGTGCATCGGCAACCACATTGGCTTTCCCTGGATGGTAGCTGATGGTACAGTCATAATCCTTCAGGAACTCCATCCATCTCCTCTATCGGAGATTGAGTTCCTTCAGAATGATATTTGAGACTCTTATGATCAGTAAGAATCTCAAACGTAATCCCATATAAATGATGCCTCCAAATCTTCAAGGCATAGATAATAGCGGCAAACTCTAAATCATGAACTGGGTAGTTTTTCTCATGATCCTTCAACTGGCGAGAAGCATAAGAAACTACCCTGCCGTGTTGCATCAATACTGCGCCTAAACCCTGGAGAGACACATCTGTATAAAGGACGAAACCATCATCCCCTGATGGTAGTACCAAAATCGGTGCTGACACCAATCTCCTCTTCAACTCCTGAAAACTAGTCTCGCACGCCTCTGTCCACATGAACTTCACGCCCTTCCTGGTAAGGCGTGTTAATGGCATAGAAATGCTTGAGAAACCCTCAACGAACCGTCTGTAATACCCGGCCAAGTCTAGGAAACTGTGAACCTCCTGAACTGATTTCGGCTGCTCCCAACTAGTGACAGCCTCGATCTTCTGGGGGTCAACTGAAATACCTCTACTCGAAACCACATGTCCCAGAAAACCGACTGAGTGTAACCAAAATGCGCACTTATTAAACCGATATAGCGCGCCTCGGAGCCTATCAAGAACAAGACGAAGATGCTGCGCGTGTTCCTCCTCGGAACGAGAATAAACCAGAATGTCATCGATAAAAACAATGACGAACCGATCTAGAAAATCCATAAATTCACGGTTCATTAAATCCATGAATACCGCTGGAGCATTGGTAAGCCCAAATGGCATTACCAAAAACTCATAGTGTCCATATCTGGTACGGAACGCTGTCTTCTGAATGTCAGAATCTCTAACCCTTAATTGATGATATCCGGACCGCAGATCAATCTTAGAATAGACTGATGTACCTCTGAGCTGATCAAATAAGTCCTCAATACGTGGCAGGGGATATTTATTCTTGATAGTGACGGCGTTATTCACGTAGTCGATGCATCTCATCGAACCATCTTTCTTCTTCACGAAGAGAACCAGGAGAACCCTGTGATGCACTAGGCGAATAAAACCTCTGTCCAAAAAGTTTCGAGTGAACCTTTAACTCATCCAACTCTCTGGGGCCATACGATAAGGAGCTTTCGATCGTGCAGTCGTGTATTAATTCAATCATGAACTCCACTTGCCTTCTGGGAGGCAGACCTGGTAACTCCTCTGGAAAGACATCTGGATACTCTCGGACAATAGGGATGTCTGCGATCTGAGAGTCACCACTGTCTTCTACATTGATCATAGATAATAGAAAACCCTGACAACTGTGCAATAAAAGCTTCTGAGCCTGAATCGCAGATATGGTCGCTATACCGTCGTCCCGGATGCCAGTGAAATCCCACGAGGGTTGGTTCAGAGGTCGAAATGTGACCACCCTCGTCTGGCAATCTACTGTGGCATGATATACTGACAGCCAATCCATGCCAAGAATAATGTCGAACTCGACTATGTCCAGTACCAATAAATCTACCATAAGAATGATGTTACCAAAATCTAAGGGACAACCTCGAACCTCCTGGGTAACATCCATTGTATCGCCAGACGTAGGGAGACGACTAATCTCTGTGATCTACTAGCAGGTAGTCTACCGATCTCTCTCATAAAAGTACAAGAAATAAACGAATGCGAACTACCAGTATCAACTAGCATAATAGCTGAAAATGCATAAAGTGAAACCGTACCGCGAAATACGGATTCGTTGGCTCGCTGCGCATCCTCTCTGGTAATCGCATGAATCCGCCCAGTCTCCGGTGGCGGTGGAGGTGGTATCACTGCCAAAGGTGGATGTGCCTAAGCCTGAGTCATCGGTAGTGATAGGAAGGTGGTATAGCGGTGCGATTGCATCGCATCATGCGCGGTGATCTGAACTAGTGGCGAAGTGCGGTGATATAGCGATGGGCTGCTGCGAATAGTCTGTACTGCATGGCTAAGGCTGCATGCTGCTGCGGTCCTAAAATCGAACCTGTGACACACCGTGACGGCAGCGGTGTACTCGTCCCATGAATGCCATAGGCGACTCTTGCAGGGGGAGCTGTCCTCTGAAGCGTTGCGAAGGTCTGGCTGTCTGGCCCCCTCTCTGAGTCCCAGACTGACGCAACGGTCCTCCCTGAATAGAAACCCCGGAAGCCACATGCTGAGCCTTCAACGAACAATATCGGCTCATGTGTCCAGGCAGCTTGCAATAATAGCAAACTGGCTATCCCAAGGTGCTGAGATGATATGCTCTTCGATCCACAACGACAGTCTGATGGGTGTCGCCAATGGCGGTCTCGGCTCTTTGAAAAGACCGCGAGGGCGGTGAAGATCGCCCCGATTTACGAGGCCGGCTTAGATGCCCTGCAGACTCGACCCGTCATTGCGCCACTCTGGCGATGTCCGATCGCGTGGAGCTGGTCGACTTGGTGTTGTCGGTTTGTTTCCTCTTCACATGCTCAGTATTGACCCTCTGTTGAGCCGACTCGATCAGCGAGCTCTATCAACGCCTCGGTAGGAAGAACTACCAAATCCACGCCATCTCGACTGTAGATGCCCATCCAGTCCCTGAACAAACTGCATCATTCGTGACCTATCCTCAGCAACTAACTCTGGACAAAACATGGCTAACCGATTAAATTATGTATTATACTCCATCACTGAGCGATTATTACCGTGAGACTCGAGAAAATCTGACGTCGCATCATCCGACACGCCTGTGGAAATCGACTCTCAAAAGCCTCTACGAATCTCGCCCGGTGTAACTGCGCTACCAATAATCGAGCGCTGCATATCCCACCAGATCTCGGCCTCACCTCGTAAATGGAAGGCTGCCAACTCTGCCTTCTCCCACTCAGAGCAGACCATATAGTAAAAGGTACACTCCATCGTCTCGATCCAAGACTGAGCTACACTCGGATCAGTCTCTCCGCTGAATACAGTGAACCGGCTTTTCATCGACTTCGCTAATCACGGAATCAGAGCTCGTCTGGCTACATCAATAGGATAAGTAGGGGCCGATACTGAGTGAGGGCTGACCGGCTCCACTGATGGGCCTGTCGGGTCTGTAGTAGAAGGTCCTCTTGGGGGTTTCGATGTGTAGACAGGATCTCCCACGGTACATCGGATGCCCAGTGATGGGTATCTCAGGAGGAGGATCCGTCGAGGACTGAGGATCCACTACTCCCGCAGCACCCTGTGGAATCTGACCCTGATCAATATGCTCACCCTCAGTAGATCTCTCTGGCAAGTCAGTCACCAAAGATCTCTGGGTCCTCTGGCGTGGCCGTCCCACACCACGTCTCGGCGCAGAAGTACGCCCACCTCGTCTCATATCTGTTAAATGAATACAGATATTACCATGAATAAAAACATATCAAATTTATCATCATACCTATTTCACCGTCAGGAGAGGTCCAGTAGCCGCCAAAACCTCATATTAATCTCGTCAAAAATCCTCGAATTTACGAAACATAAAAATCGCCTAAATCCATACCAATCCAAAATTTCCAAATTACCTCGCAAAACCTGCCAATACATGGCGAACTCCGAAAAATCCAAAAACCCCTAGGAACTCGAAAACCTAGGCGCTCTGATACCAAATAAATTGTCACGCCCCGAAGGAGACCCCGCCAGACAAAAATCCGGCAGCATCTCCCCTGTACGGGTGACAATCCCAATTTACATACAAAGCCTACACGGCCACTATACATCGGTCAACACGACCGGAATCCAAACTCACACGCAGTTATATAATTTGGCCTCAGGCCATCAACCAAAATAAATGATAAGCAGTCTACCATAAATCGACTTACCCCTTCTGCCATCTGGGCAGGAATACTCACCAAAAAAAAACCAATCAAACAAAAATCCGAATAAGGTCCATACGGACACCAAAAATCCAAATACAAAATCAATCTCCAAACCTATACATGTCCTCTAACCAAAATATCCAAACCATAAAGCAAATATCCAAAATAAAACATCTACGATGAGTGGGGGGTCCGGCAGCTGCACTCTCCTGACAGCTTCATCCTGAAATAGATATAAATCAACGGGGTGAGTTCAAAGAACTCTGCGGGTATAGTAGATATGCAAAATCAGGTATAGCTAACAATAAAAATATCATGCCAGTACAGTCTCACATAAATAGGGTATGCAAGCAAGAAATACAAAATGACTGTACTTACCTGAATCTCCTACCCTGATATAGGAGCATGTGCCTGACTAGAAGTAATAGAGTCCTGACCATATATAAACATGTATCCTGTATGCATGACAATCATATGCACATCCAAGGCATCAATACAATAATGCAGCAAACACAATACAAAATGCAATCAGTGCAAAATGCATGTCGTGCCAATGACATGGTCACCCCTGACGCCAGTCAGCCGCCTCACACGCAATGGTGAAGCCGAGTGGGTAGGGCTATGACAACTGTGCACTCTGCCATCATCGCGCTCTGAGTGGCCAGTGGGACAGGATCTTTGTCGGAGTACACCTATCCTCCTGCCCCAAACATAGTGGGGGAGCTAAGCTCTCATCTGCCGGTGTCATAGACCAGAGGAGGGATCCCTGCCCGCTACCACGCTGCCTCATCGCTACCCATGAGCGGACCAATGAGCTCGACAGAGCAACAGCGACACACCCTCGATGTACCACTAACCCATGAGTGGCGGTGTGTGCGGGCCATGTAACTAGTCGGGCTCAACAATAATGGAACCGAACTAGCATGCAATCATGCGAAAATGGTGCATGATACTAAAGCATGTAAATCCTACTCAAAATACTGTCAGAATGATATGTACAACCAATATGTACATATCCCTAATCCACATACTCTGATCCAAATCAAACAGGGAAATATAATCATATCCTATCACATGCATGTATCTAGTAGGCACCAAAAGTATACCAGGCATATAAACATGAAAAAGTTATTGTAAGCTATCCTACTAGCATATCAATTTGACTTAATCTAAAAGTTAAGTCAAAATACCCACATGAATATCTATCAAGAATGAAACCAAATCGTCACGATCGGGGACGCCTGTGGCCGAAACTCATAAAGCATGACTATAGTCAAGCACAAAAATACAATTCACCGACAAATCGAATAATTAATCGATTTCCTTTATATTCCAATTAACCCAAATCTCATATCCTCCGAACCATACCGATCAACCGAATAACTCCGGAATCAACCCAAATCGACCAATCAACCAAAACCCCAAGTTCAGCCCCAAATTGACCACAACTCCGACTCAACCCTTGTTTTCACAGCCGACACATCCACCCACAGCCCACTACCATCCGACCTTGCACGACCACTCTCGGTACCCAAATTCCTCAGCCCTAATGAATAACACGCGAAAAGACCCTTACCTACTCACCAACGGCGGAAATCACGCGAAGGGAAAAATCGAGGAAATCGCAGCGTGAGGAAGAGCGTCAGCGATCTGTGGTAGAGGAGCCGGCGGTTGGTCATGAAGAGCGGCTGGTCATCGGCGAGCGGCTCGGCGGCAATGCGCGTGGCGGCGGTGCTCACGGCGAGAGAGGATCGGTCTAGGCTAGAGGCGCGAAGAAGAGGCGCCTTGGCCGTCGGCGGAGAAGCGGTGTCGCCGCGATGGAGAGGGCTCGCGAAGGAAGAAGGAGCTGCGGGGTCACGCGTAGGAGGGGAAAAAGTAAATAGAAAAATAAAATAGAGATTAGGTTTTCCCTTTGTCGTATTTTATCCTTTAAATAGACCCTCTAAAGCCCGTTTACTTTATCCTAGTAAAAATCTAAATCTGAAGTCCGTTTAATTCAGAAAAATTCAGAAAAATTCCTAAAATTCCCTAAAAATCTCGAAAATTTCGAATTATTTCCTTAATTATTGGGCCTTTTAATTTAGGGTTTTTAAATCCCGTATTTAACATTCTCCCCACTAATAAAAATTTGGTCCCCAAATTTTCTACTCAGATGCACTGAGTAAGAAATACCACAAATCTTGAAAATATACCTCCGTACCTTAAGTAAACAAGTGGGGTATTGAGCTCGATCTTTTCCTCGAGCTCCCAAGTAGCCTCCTCGTCGGTGTGGTCACTCCACAGAGCCTTGACAAATCGCACAACCTTGTTCATGGTATCGTTCCTTGAAATCAAAATCCGTGCAGGAACCTCTCGTAAGTAGCATCGAGTTGAATGGAACTGATACATCGATAGAATATGTGTAGAATCGCATACTTCCTCGGCATAGACACATGGAATACATCATGTATACTGCAAAGATGGGGTAGCGCTAGGCGATAAGCAAGCTGCTCCGATCCTCTCCAAAATCTCAAGCGGACCGATATATCTAGGAGCAAGCTTACCACGAGTCAAACCTCTTCACCCCTTTCGTGGGTGAAACTTCATGAAGAATACATGATCACCAATGAGAGAACTCCAAAGGTCTCCGTCTACGATCTGCATAACTCTTCGCGATCCTGCGCCTCTGTCATCCTACGTCGATAGTACGGACTAACTCGCCTCACCAGGCTCTGCAGGGTCCTAGCAAGCTGGGCCTCCCCAACCTCCTCCCGGAGGGTGGGTGTCACGACAACGCCTACCATACAATGCCTCATCGGGGCCATTTGGATAGCCAGAATGATAAGCTATTATTGTGTAGCGAATTCCACTAACATTAAATGATCCTCCCGATTGCCTCGAAATCTATAACCACGGGACCTCGGCCAAATCCTCTAGTATGCGAATGGTCGCTCGGTATCCACGTCTGTCTGCGGATGGAATCTGATGCTAAAGCCGAAGTTGTGTGCCTAAAACTGCTGCGGACTTTGCGAACCTAGGCGTGAAGCGGGATCTCTATCGATATAATGCTCGAAGGAACACCATGCAATCGATGATCTCCGACAATATAGCTACGCCAACCGATCCGAGTCGGTCTTAGAATCGATAAAGTGCGATTTGGTTAGTCGGTCTCGACTACCCGAAATCGCGTCATGGGCGTGTCTAGGCAAACCCATCACAAAATCCATAGTAATATGATCCACTTCCACTCGGGAATAGGAATCCTCGAAGTAATCCGGTGGTCTGCGGTGCTCGTTGACCTGCTGGCGACAAATCGGACATCTAGCTACAAAATCGCGATGTCTTTCTTCATACCGTTCCACCAATACAAAGCGCTTTAAATCTCGATACATGCGGGTTCCGC
Source organism: Wurfbainia villosa (assembly GCA_025175895.1). Classification (NCBI taxonomy): domain Eukaryota; kingdom Viridiplantae; phylum Streptophyta; class Magnoliopsida; order Zingiberales; family Zingiberaceae; genus Wurfbainia; species Wurfbainia villosa. The sequence goes on from CM045996.1 coordinate 84,000,676, forward strand.
TGGGTGGATCGCCAAATCGAGCGATGTGCCTCTGTAGTAACTCCTCCATGCTTAGGGTGAGGCTGAGGTACACATAATCTGCCTCGGAAATATATAAGACCCTCATCTCTAGGGTGAACTCGATCTTTATCCGTGATCGACTACCAATGAGCTGTAAATCGATCAGCGGCTGAGCCTCCCGGACTCTCGTTCGGATAGACGACTGAGCAACCATGGTAACAGAAGCACCTGCTCGGTCCTGCTCTGCTCTCAAGCTCAACTCGGAGAAACCACAGATCAAATCAGTGACCAAAACTCGGAAGAAGCTAAAGTCCTCGGGACTTAGGCTAAGTGCATCAGCACCACATTGGCTTTCACTGGATGGTAGGTGATGAATGCAGTCATAATCCTTGGGAACTCCATCCATCTCCTCTCTCGGAGATTGAGTTCATACGTAATATTTGAGACTCTTATGATCGTAAGAATCTCAGCGTAATACCCATATAAATGATGCCTCCAGATCTTGAGGCATAGATAATAGCGGACTCTAAATCATGGTGGGTAGTTTTCTCATGATCCTTCAGTGGCGAGAAGCATAAGAAACTACCCTGCCGTGTTGCATCAATACTGCGCCTAAACCCTGGAGAGACACATCTGTATAAAGGACGAAACCATCATCCCCTGATGGTAGTACCAAAATCGGTGCTGACACCAATCTCCTCTTCAACTCCTGAAAACTAGTCTCGTACGCCTCTGTCCACGTGAACTTCACGCCCTTCCTGGTAAGGCGTGTTAATGGCATAGAAATGCTTGAGAAACCCTCAACGAACCGTCTGTAATACCCGGCCAAGTCTAGGAAACTGCGAACCTCTGAGCGATTTGGTGCTCCCAGCTAGTAATGACCTCGATCTTACGGGGTCATTGAAATACCTCTACTCGAAACCACATGTCCCGAAAACCGGTAGTGTAACCAAAATGCGCGCATTATTAAACTTAGCATATAGCGCCACGCCGAACCTATCAAGAACAAGGCGAAGATCTTTGCGCGTGTTCCTCCTCGGAGCGAGAATAAACGAGAATGTCATCGATAAAAACAATGTGAACCGATCTAGAAAATCCATAAATTCACGGTTCATTAAATCCATGAATACCGCTGGAGCATTGGTAAGCCCAAATGGCATTACCAAAAACTCATAGTGTCCATATACGTGCGGCATTTGTCTTAAGATATCGAATCTCTAACCCTTAATTGATGATATCCGGACCGCGGATCAATCTTAGAATAGGTGATGTACCTCGAGGTGATCAAACAAGTCCTCAATCGTGGCGGGGATATTTATTCTTGATAGTGACGGCGTTCAATTGCACGTAGTCGATGCTGCGATCTCATCGAACCATCTTTCTTCTTCACGAAGAGGCGGAGAACCCAGGGAGATGCACTAGGGCGAATAAAACCTCTGTTCAAAAGTTCCTAGAGCTGAACCTTTAACTCGTCCAACTCTCTCGGGGCCATACGATAAGGAGCTTTTGATGCCAGCGACGTCCCAGGAATTAACTCAATCACGAACTCCACTTGCCTTACGGGAAGGCGGACTCCGTAACTCCTGCGGAAAGACATCGGATACTCTCGGACAATAGGGATGTCACGCGATCGAGAGTCACCACTGTCTTCTACATTGATCATAGATAATAGAAAACCCTGACAACCGTGCAATAAAAGCTTCTGAGCCTGAATCGCAGAAATGGTCGATATACCGTCATCCCGGATGCTAGTGAAATCCCACGAGGGTTGGTTCGGAGGTTGAAATGTGACCACCCTCGTCGACAATCCGTGGCATGATATCTTGCGTGACCAATCCATGCCAAGAATAATGTCGAACTCGACTATATCGATGCCAATAAATCTATCCATAAGAATGATGTTACCAAAATCTAAGGACAACCTCGGACCTCTGGGTAACATCCATTGTATCGCCGGATGGTAGGGAGGCGACTAATCTCTGTGATCTACTAGCGGGTAGTCTACCAATCTCTCTCATAAAAATACGAGAAATAAGCGAATCACGAACTACCGGTATCAACTAGCATAATAGTGAAAATGCATAAAGTGAAACCGTCTGCGAAATCTGGATTCGTTGGCTCATTGCGCATCCTCTCTGTAATCGCATGAATCGCCCGATCTCGGTGGCGGTGGAGGTGGTATCCGCCAAGGTGGATGTGTGCCTAATCGAGGCGTCGAGGCGTCTAGGTGATAGGAAGGTATGGTATAGCAGTAGTCTTGCACGGTTGCGTGCGGTGATCTGAACTAGTGGCGAAGGCTGCGGTGTCTTTGTCGATGGGCTACTCTGCGAATATCTTGTGCGATGGCTAAGGCATCATGCTGCGGTCCTGGCCCGAACCACCTGTGACACCGTCACGCGGGCCTTTGGTGTACTCCTGTCCATGAATGCCATGGCGACTCCTGCGAGGGCTGTCCTCTGCGGACGTTGCGAAGGTCTGGGTCTCGCCCCTCTCGAGTCGGTACATAGCAGGTCCTCCTGAATAGAAACCGGAAGCCACATCTGAGCCTTGGCGAACAATCTCGGCTCATGTGTCGGGCTTGCAATAATAGCAACCAGCTATCCCAAGGTGCAGTGAGATGATATGCTCTTTCGATCCTAGCGAGTACAATGGTGTCGCATGATGGCGGTCTCCGGCTCTTGAAAAGACCGCGAGGCCGGTGAAGATCGTCTGATTTACGAGGCCGACTAGATGCCCCGAATGACTCGGACCCGTTGGCTGCGGCCACTCTGCGATGTCATATGTGCGTGGGTGAGTCGACTTGTAGTTCTTCGGTTGTGTTTCTCTTCTGTCAGTATTGACCCTCTGTTGAGCCGACTCGATCAACAAAGCTCTATCAACGCCTCTCGGTAGGAAGAACTGCAAATCCTGCCATCGACTGTAGATGCCCATCCGGTCCACTGAACAAAGCTGCATCATCGTGACCTATCCTCGTGACTAACTCTGGACAAAACACGGCTAACGATTAAATTATGTATTATACTCCATCAACGGCGATTATTACATCTTAGACTCGGAAAATCCGGCGTCGCATCATCGATCGCCCGTGAAATCGACTCTCAAAGCCTCTCTCGAATCTCGCCCGGGTAACTGCTGCTCGCCCGATAATCGGGCCTTTGCATATCCCCACGGATCTCGGCCTCACTCCTCGTAAATGGAAGGCGCCAACTCTGCCTTCTCCCACTCGGGCGAGACCATATAGTAAAAGGTACACGCTCCATCGTCTCGATCCAAGGCCGAGCTACACTCGGATCGATCTCTCCGTGAATCTGAATAAAGTGAACGGCTTTTCATCGACTTAGCTAATCCCGGAATCAGAGCTCGTCGTGCGCGGCTACATCAATAGGATAAGTAGGGGCGATCTTGAGTGAGTGTGGCCGGCTCCAGCGATGGGCACATGTCGGGTCTGTAGTAGAAGGTGTTTCGGCGCGTAGCAAGAGGATCTCCCCGGGTACATCGGATGCCTCAAAGAAGGGGTATCTCTGGGAGGAGGATCCGCGAGGATCGAGGATCCACAACTCCCGCAGCACTCGCGGAATCTCGACTCGATCAATACGCCACCTCGTGAGATCTCTCCGCAAGTCACTACCAAAGATCTGGTCCTCCTCGCGTGGCTGCCCCACACCACGCCTCTGCCGCAGTAAGTACGCACCTCGCCTCATATCTCTAAATGAATACAGATATTACCATAAATAAAAACATATCAAATTTATCATCATACCTATTTCACCGTCAGAGAGAGTCCAAGAGTCGCCAAAACCTCATATTAATCTCACAAAAATCCTCAATTTAAAACATAAAATCATCTAAATCCATACCAATCCAAAATTTCCAAATTACTGCAAAACCTCGCCAATACATGGCGAACTCCGAAAATCCAAAACCCCTAGAACTCAAAACCTAGGCGCTCGATACAAATAAATTGTCACGCTCAAGGAGACCCCACCGCTGCATTTAAAAATCCGGCAAAGATCTCTCAGACGGGTGACAATCCAATTTACATACAAAGCCTACACGACCACTATACATCTGGCCAACACGACCGAATCCAAACTCACACGCAAGATATAATTTGGCCTCGTGCCATCAACCAAAATAAATGATAAGCCTACCATAAATCGACTTACCCTTCCGCCATCCGAGGTGAATACTCACCAAAAAACCAATCAAACCAAAAATCCGAATAAGGTCCATACGGACACCAAAAATCCAAATACAAAATCAATCTCCAAACCTATACATGTCCTCTAACCAAAATATCCAAACCATAAAGCAAATATCCAAAATAAAATCTACGATGAGTGGGGTCCCACTCTCCCGACTTCATCCTCGAAATAGATATAAATCAACGGGTGAGTTCAAAGAACTCAAGGGTATAGTAGATATGCAAAATCAGGTATAGCTAACAATAAAAATATTATGCGACAGTCTCACATAAATAGGGTATGCAAGCAAGAAATACAAAATGATCAGATTACTCAATCTCCTACTCGATATAGGAGCATGTGCCCGACTAGAAGTAATAGAGTCCGACCATATATAAACATGTATCTGTATGCATGACAATCATATGCACATCCAAGGCATCAATACAATAATGCAAAGAAACACAATACAAAATGCAATGCAGGTAAAATGCATGTCGTACTAATGACATGGTCACCTCGACGCCACCACCGCCTCACACGCAATGGTGAAGCCGAGTGGGTAGGGCTATGACAAGCCACTCGCCATCATCGCCCCGAGTGACCGAGTGGACAGGATGTTTGCCGAGTACACCTATCCTCCCGCCCCTAAACATAGTGGGGAGCTAAGCTCTCATCTCCGGTGTCATAGACCGGAGGAGGGATCTCGCCCGCTACCACGCTTCATCGCTACCCATGAGCGGACCACGGAGCTCGACAGAGCAATCGCACACACCTCCCGATGTACCACTAACCCATGAGTGGCAAGTGTGTGCGAGCCATGTAACTGCCGGGCTCAACAATAATGGAACCGCCGGCTAGCATGCAATCATGAAAATGGTGCATGATACTAAAGCATGTAAATCCTACTCAAAATACCTGTCCGAATGATATGTACAACCAATATGTACATATCCCTAATCCACATACTATGATCCAAATCAAACAGGGAAATATAATCATATCCTATCACATGCATGTATCTAGTAGGCACCAAAAGTATACCAGGCATATAAACATGAAAAAGTTATTGTAAGCTATCCTACTAGCATATCAATTTGACTTAATCTAAAAGTTAAGTCAAAAAACCCGCCTGAATATATATCCTCAAGAATGAAACCAAATCGTCACGATCGGGACTCGCCTCGGATCGAAACTCGCATAAAGCATGACTATAGTCAAGCACAAAATACAAGACAAATCGAATAATTAATCGATTTCCTTTATATCCCAATTAACCCAAATCTCATATCCTCCGAATACCATACCGATCAACCGAATAACTCCGGAATCAACCCAATCGACCAATCAACCAAAACCCCAAGTTCAACCCCAAATTGACCACAACTCCGACTCAACCCTTGTTTTCACAGCCGACACATCCACCCACAACCCACTACCATCCGACCTTGCACGACCACTCTCAGCCGACCCAAATTCCTCGCTGCCCTAATGAATAACACCATCCATACTCACCGATCGACCAAAAACAGAAAAGACCCTTACCTACTCCGGCGACCAACGGCGTAAATCACGGCGAAGGAAAAATCGGTCAGCTCCGTCGGCGGCAGTTATGGCGAGGAAATCGGCGAGCCTGGCGTCCGGCGGCGAGGAGTCGGAGCCGTCTATGGGCCAGCGGCGCGAGGAAGAGGGGCGTCAGCGATCTGTGGTAGAGGAGCCGACTGGTTGGTCGCAGAGGGGCGGCACAGTCGTCGGGCGGCTCGGCGGCTGCAGCACGGCGGCGTGGCGGCGGTGCTCACGGCGAGGAGGATGGCACCATCTAGGGCAGAGAGGCGTGAAGAAGAGCGCAGTGGCCGTCGAGGAAGCGGCGCGGCGATGGAGAGGGCTCGCGCGAGAAGGGAAGAAGGGAACTGCCGAGGGGTCACGGCGCGGCGGGGAAAAGAAAGTAAATAGAAAAATAAAATAGAGATTAGGTTTTCCACTGTGCGTATTTTATCCCCTTTAAATAGACCCCTCTAAAGCCCGTTTACTTTATCCCCGTAAAAATCTCGTACGAAGTCCGTTTAATTCCAGAAAAATTCCAGAAAAATTCCTAAAATTCCCTAAAAATCTCGAAAAATTTCCAGAATTATTTCCTTAATTATTGGGCCTTTTAATTTAGGGTTTTTAAATCCCCGTATTTAACATTCTCCCCCACTAATAAAAATTTGGTCCCCAAATTTCCTACTCAGATGCACAACGAGTAAGAAATACCACAAGTACTGAAAATATACCTCACGTACCTTAAGTAAACAAGTGGGGGTATTGAGCTCTGATCTTTTCCTCGAGCTCCCAAGTAGCCTCCTCGTCGGTGTGGTCACTCCACCCTTGACACAATCGCACAACCTTGTTCAGTATGCGTTCCTTGAAATCCAAAATCCGTACCGGAACCTCTGCGTAAGTAGCATCAGGTTGAATGGAACCTGATACATCTGATAGAATATGTGTAGAATCTGGCACATACTTCCTCAGCATAGACACATGGAATACATCATGTATACTCCAAAAGATGGGGGTAGCGCTAGACGATAAGCAACTGCTCTGATCCTCTCCAAAATCTCAAACGGATCGATATATCTAGGAGCAAGCTTACCACGGAGTCCAAACCTCTTCACCCCTTTCGTGGGTGAAACTCGCAAGAATACATGATCACCAACGAGAGAACTCCAAAGGTCTCCGTCTCACGATCCGCATAACTCTTACGGCGATCCTGGCCTCTCTGTCATCCTACGTCGATAGTACGGACCAACTCGCCTCATCTTGAGCTCTCGGGGTCCTAGAATGGGCCTCCCAACCTCCTCCCGGAGGGTGGGTGTACGACACTGCCTACCATACAATGCCTCATACGGGGCCATTTGGATAGCCGAATGATAACTGTTATTGTAGGCGAATTCCACTAACGATAAATGATCCCCCCAGTTGCCTCCGAAATCTATAACACAGGACCTCAACAAATCCTCTAATGTCTGAATGGTCCGCTCAGACTGTCCATCTGCTCGCGGATGGAATGCAAGATTACTAACCGTGTGTGCCTAAACGCTGCCGCAGACTTTGCGCTGTAACCTAGACGTGAAACGGGGATCTCTATCTGATATAATGCTCAACGGAACACCATGCAATCTGATGATCTCCCGACAATATAGCTCTGCCAACCGATCCAGAGAGTCGGTCTTCCGAATCGATAAGAAGTGCGCGGATTTGGTTAGTCGATCTACGACTACCCAAATCGCGTCATGACCTTGACGTGTCCTAGGCAAACCCATCACAAAATCCATAGTAATATGATCCCACTTCCACTCAGGAATAGGAATCCTGTAATCCAGCTGGTCTCTGGTGCTCAGCCTTGACCTGCTGACAAATCAGACATCTAGCTACAAAATCCGCAATGTCTTTCTTCATACCGTTCCACCAATACAAACGCTTTAAATCTCGATACATGCGGGTTCCGCCTGGGTGGATCGCAAATCGAGAGCGATGTGCCTCCTGTAGTAACTCCTCCATAACCGGGTGAGGCTGAGGTACACATAATCTGCCTCGGTAATATATAATACCCTCCTCGTCTCGGGTGAACTCAGTCTGCTGTCCAGAAGTGATCTGACTACCAATGAACTGTAAATGCTGATCACTGGCCTGAGCCTCCCGGACTCTCGTCCGGATAGACGACTGAGCAACCATGGTAACCAGAACACCCTGCTCTGTCGGTCCCTGCTCCTCTAAGCTCAACTCAGAGAAACCCTGAATCAAATCCGTGACCAAAACTCGGAAAGAAGCTAAAGTCCCTCGGGACTTCCGGCTAAGTGCGTCAGCAACCACATTGGCTTTCCCTGGGTGGTAGCTGATGGTACAGTCATAATCCTTCAGGAACTCCATCCATCTCCTCTGTCGGAGATTGAGTTCCTTCTGCGTAAACAGATATTTGAGACTCTTATGATCAGTAAGAATCTCAAACGTAATACCATATAAATGATGCCTCCAAATCTTCAAGGCATAGATAATAGCGGCAAACTCTAAATCATGAACTGGGTAGTTTTTCTCATGATCCTTCAACTGGCGAGAAGCATAAGAAACTACCCTGCCGTGCTGCATCAATACTGCGCCTAAACCCTGTAGAGACGCATCTGTATAAAGGACGAAACCATCGTCCCCTGATGGTAATACCAAAATCGGTGCTGACACCAATCTCCTCTTCAACTCCTGAAAACTAGTCTCGCACGCCTCTGTCCACGTGAACTTCACGCCCTTCCTGGTAAGGCGTGTCAATGGCATAGAAATGCTCGAGAAACCCTCAACGAACCGTCTGTAATACCCGGCCAAGCCTAGGAAACTGCGAACCTCCTGAACTGATTTCGGCTGCTCCCAACTAGTGACAGCCTCGATCTTCTGGGGGTCAACTGAAATACCTCTACTCGAAACCACATGTCCCAGAAAACCGACTGAGTGTAACCAAAATGCGCACTTATTAAACTTCGCATATAGCCGCTTCTGTCGGAGCCTATCGAGAACAAGACGAAGATGCTGCGCGTGTTCCTCCTCGGAACGAGAATAAACCAGAATGTCATCGATAAAAACAATGACGAACCGATCTAGAAAATCCATAAATTCACGGTTCATTAAATCCATGAATACCGCTGGAGCATTGGTAAGCCCAAATGGCATTACCAAAAACTCATAGTGTCCATATCGATGCCATTTGTCTTACAATGTCAGAATCTCTAACCCTTAATTGATGATATCCGGACCGCAGATCAATCTTAGAATAGACTGATGTACCTCTGAGCTGATCAAATAAGTCCTCAATACGTGGCAGGGGATATTTATTCTTGATAGTGACGGCGTTCAACTGCCTGTAGTCGATGCACAGTCTCATCGAACCATCTTTCTTCTTCACGAAGAGAACCGGAGAACCCCAGGGTGATGCACTAGGGCGAATAAAACCTCTGTCCAAAAGTTCCCGAGTGAACCTTTAACTCATCCAACTCTCTGGGGCCATACGATAAGGAGCTGATGCGTGCGCCCTGTAGTATTAACTCAATCATGAACTCCACTTGCCTTCTGGGAGGCAGACCCGGTAACTCCTCTGGAAAGACATCTGGATACTCTCGGACAATAGGGATGTCCGCGATCTGAGAGTCACCACTGTCTTCTACATTGATCATAGATAATAGAAAACCCTGACAACCGTGCAATAAAAGCTTCTGAGCCTGAATCGCAGATATGGTCGCTATACCGTCGTCCGGATGCGGTGAAATCCCACGAGGTTGGTTCGAGGTCGAAATGTGACCACCCTCGCTCGGAAATCTCGTGGCATGATATCGACTGCCAATCCATGCCAAGAATAATGTCGAACTTCGACTATGTCGGTACCAATAAATCTACCATAAGAATGATGTTACCAAAATCTAAGGGACAACCTCGAACCTCCCGGGTAACATCCATTGTATCGCCGAGACGTAGGAGACGACTAATCTCTGTGATCTACTAGCGGGTAGTCTACCGATCTCTCTCATAAAAGTACAAGAAATAAGCGAATCACGAACTACGATCAACTAGCATAATAGCTGAAAATGCATAAAGTGAAACCGTACCGCGAAATACGGATTCGTTGGCTCGCTGCGCATCCTCTGGTAATCGCATGAATCCGCCCAGTCTCCGGTGGCGGTGGAGGTGGTATCACTGCCAAAGGTGGATGTGCCTAAGCACCGATACAAGACTGAAGGTGATAGGAAGGCTGGGTATAGCGGTGTCGGTATGCTGCGGTTGCGGTGATCTGAACTAGTGGCGAAGCGGTCGCACGATATCGAATATGCTGCGAATAATCTTATACCGATGGCTAAGATCGATCCGTATCGCGGTCCTAAAATCGAACCTGTGACCGTGCACGGCACGTGTACTCTGTCCATGAATGCCATAGGCGACTCGCAGGGGAGTGTCTCTGCGCGGCGAAGGTCCGCCGTTCGGCCTCTCTCGAGTCCTGCATCGACGCAACGGTCCTCCCTGAATAGAAACCCCGGAAGCCACATGTTGAGCCTTCAACGAACAATCTCGGCTCATGTGTCGAGCGTGCAATAATAATAGCAAACCGCTATCCCAAGGTGCAGTGAGATGATATGCTCTTCGATCCACAACGAGTACAGGTGTCGCCAATGGCGGTCTCGGCTCTTTGAAAAGACCGCGAGGGCCCACCAAGATCGCCCCGATTTACGAGGCGGCTAGATGCCCTGAGAATGACTCGACCGCCGTCGATCGCGGCCACTCTGGCGATGTCCGATGAGTCGTGGATCGCCGGGTCCGACTTGTGGTTCTGTCGGTTTGTTTCCTCTTCCATGCTCAGTATTGACCCTCTGTTGAGCCGACTCGATCAACAGAGCTCTATCCAACGCCTCTCGGTAGGAAGAACTACCAAATCCTGCCATCCTGACCTGTAGATGCCCATCCAGTCCCTGAACAAACTGCATCATTCGTGACCTATCCTCAGCAACTAACTCTGGACAAAACCTGGCTAACCGATTAAATTATGTATTATACTCCATCACTGAGCGATTATTCTGTCGTAGACTCAGAAAATCCTGACGTCGCATCATCTGATACGCCCGTGGGAAATACTGACTCTCAAAAGCCTCTCTGAATCTCGCCCAGGTAACTCGCCGCCAATAATCGAGCATATATCCCACCAGATCTCGGCCTCACCTCGTAAATGGAAGGCTGCCAACTCTGCCTTCTCCCACTCAGAGCAGACCATATAGTAAAAGGTACACTCCATCGTCTCGATCCAAGACTGAGCTACACTCGGATCAGTCTCTCCGCTGAATACAGTGAACCGGCTTTTCATCGACTTCGCTAATCCTGGAATCCGAGCTCGTGCCGCAGCTACATCAATAGGATAAGTAGGGGCCGATACTGAGTGAGGGCCGACCGGCTCCACTGATGGGCCTGTCGGGTCTGTAGTAGAAGGTCCTACTGGCTGGGGTTTCTGATGTGTAGCAGCAGGATCTCCCACTGGTACATCGGATGCCCCAGCAGTGGGTATCTCGGGAGGAGGATCCGTCGAGGACTGAGGATCCACTACTCCCGCAGCACCCTGTGGAATCTGACCCTGATCAATATGCTCACCCTCAGTAGATCTCTCCGGCAAGTCACCACCAAAGATCTGGGTCCTCCGGGCGTGGCTGCCCACACCACGCTCTCTAAAGTCGCCCACCTCGTCTCATATCTGTTAAATGAATACAGATATTACCATGAATAAAAACATATCAAATTTATCATCATACCTATTTCACCGTCAGGAGAGGTCCAGTAGCCGCCAAAACCTCATATTAATCTCGTCAAAAATCCTCGAATTTACGAAACATAAAAATCATCGGAAATCCATACCAATCCAAAATTTCCAAATTACCTCGCAAAACCTGCCAATACATGGCGAACTCCGAAAAATCCAAAAACCCCTAGGAACTCGAAAACCTAGGCGCTCTGATACCAAATAAATTGTCACGCCCCGAAGGAGACCCCGCCAGACAAAAATCCGGCAGCATCTCCCCTGTACGGGTGACAATCCCAATTTACATACAAAGCCTACACGGCCACTATACATCGGTCAACACGACCGGAATCCAAACTCACACGCAGTTATATAATTTGGCCTCAGGCCATCAACCAAAATAAATGATAAGCAGTCTACCATAAATCGACTTACCCCTTCTGCCATCTGGGCAGGAATACTCACCAAAAAAAAAACCAATCAAACAAAAATCCGAATAAGGTCCATACGGACACCAAAAATCCAAATACAAAATCAATCTCCAAACCTATACATGTCCTCTAACCAAAATATCCAAACCATAAAGCAAATATCCAAAATAAAACATCTACGAAAGTTGCACTCTCCTGACAGCTTCATCCTAAAATAGATATAAATCAACGGGGGTGAGTTCAAAGAACTCTGCGGGTATAGTATATATGCAAAATCAGGTATAGCTAACAATAAAAATATTATGCAGTCTGATCTCACATAAATAGGGTATGCAAGCAAGAAATACAAAATGATGTACTTACAGAATCTCCTACGATATAGGAGCATGTGCACGACTAGAAGTAATAGAGTCTGACCATATATAAACATGTATCCTGTATGCATGACAATCATATGCACATCCAAGGCATCAAAAACACAATACAAAATGCAATACATGCATAAAATGCATGTCGTGCAATGACATGGTCACCTGACGCCGATCGCCTCCACACGCAATGGTGAAGCCGAGTGGGTAGGGCTATGACAAGCTGTGCACTCTGCATCTGCTGCTCTGGTGGCCAGAGTGGGCGGGATCTTTGTCGGGTACACTATCCTCCTGCCCCCAAACATAGTGGGAGCTAAGCTCTCTCTCCGGTGTCATAGACGGAGGAGGATCACTGCCTACCATGCCGCCTCATCGCTACCCATGGCGGACCGGCGAACTGTGAACAATGCTACACACCCTCACGATGTACCACTAACCGCGAGTGGCGGTGTGTGCAGGCCATGTAACTAGCTGCGGGCTCAACAATAATGGAACCCCGTCCAGCTAGCATGCAATCATGCGAAAATGGTGCATGATACTAAAGCATGTAAATCCTACTCAAAATACTTGTCAGAATGATATGTACAACCAATATGTACATATCCTAATCCACATACTATGATCCAATCAAGCGGGGAAATATAATCATATCCTATCACATGCATGTATCTAGTAGGCACGAAAGTATACGGGCATATAAACATGAAAAAGTTATTGTAAGCTATCCTACTAGCATATCAATTTGACTTAATCTAAAGTTAAGTCAAAATACGCTGAATATATATCCGCAAGAATGAAACCAAATCGTCACGACTGGGGACCTGCCTCGTGACCGAAACCTGCATAAAGCATGACTATAGTCAAGCACAAAAATATAATTCACCGACAAATCGAATAATTAATCGATTTCCTTTATATCCCAATTAACCCCAAATCTCGTATCCTCCAGAACCATACCGATCAATAGAATAACTCGGAATCAACCCAAATCGACCAATCAACCAAAACCCCAAGTTATTGAACACAACTCAGACTCAACCCTTGTTTTCCTGGTAAACACATCCACCCACGACCCACTACCATCCAACCTTGCACGACCACTCTCGGTAGGCCCAAATTCCTCATGCCTAATGAATAACACCATCCATACTCACCGTCGACCAAAAGCGAAAAGACCGCCTTACCTACTCGGCGACCAGCGGCGAAATCACGGTGAAGGGAAAAATCGATGCTCCGTCGGCGGCGAGTTACGTGCGAGAGGAAATCGGCGAGCTCGGCAGCGGTCCGGCCGGGAGTCGGCCAGCGTCGTCTGTGGGCCAGCGGCCTTGAGGAAGAGGCGTCGGCGATCTTGTGGTAGAGGCCCGCAGCGGTTGGTCGCGAGAAGGCGGCGGCTGTCGTCAGCGAGGCGGCTCGGCGGCAACGCGGTCGTGGCCGGTGCTCACAGCGAGAGGATGGCACCGTCGTCTAGGGTAGAGGCCCGGCGAAGAAGGCGTGGCCTTGGCCGTCGAGGCGGAAGCGGCGTCGCCGTGATGGAGAGGGCTCTCGAGAAGGAAGAAGGGAGCTAGGGAAGTCATGAAAAGAAAGTAAATAGAAAAATAAAATAGAGATTAGGTTTTCCACTGTGCGTATTTTATCCCCTTTAAATAGACCCCTCTAAAGCCCGTTTACTTTATCCCCGTAAAAATCTCGTACGAAGTCCGTTTAATTCCAGAAAAATTCCCTAAAAATCTCGAAAAATTTCCAGAATTATTTCCTTAATTATTGGGCCTTTTAATTTAGGGTTTTTAAATCCCCGTATTTAACATTTTGTATGTAGATGACATACTTCTCATTGGAAATTATGTCCCTGTCCTAAAGTCTGTAAAGACTTGGCTTGGAAATTATTTCTTAATTAAAGACTTAGGTGAAGCTACCTATATTTTAGGGATTAAGATCAACAGAGATAGATATAAGAGATTGCTTAGTCTAAGTCATAGTATATATATTGACAAAGTGCTTAATCATTTCACCATACAGAATTCTAAGAGAGAATTCTTACCAATGTCATATGGTGTGAGCTTTTTTAAGGCTCAATGCCCCTCCACTAGAGAGCAAAGGGATTACATGGATATAATTTCTTATGCATCTTTAATCGCATCTATCATGTATGTCAAATTATATACTCATCCTGATGTCTCGTACGCATTAAGCATGACGAGCATGTACCAATCAGATTCGGGTGAAGTTTACTAGATAACAGTTAAGAATATTCTTAAGTACTTGAGAAGAACTAAAGAATTTGCTTGATATATATATGGAAGTGATGAGAAACTCATTGTAAAGGGTTACAACAATGCAATCTTCTAAACTGACAAGAATGATTCAAGATCGCAGTCAGGATATGTGTTTTGCTTAAATGGTGTTGTGAGCAGGAAGAGTTTAAAGCAAGATACAAATGTTGATTTTACTACAGTGGCTGAGTATATTACTGCTTCTAATACAGCAAAAGTGGTTGTTTTGATCAAAAAGTTCATCATAGAACTTGATGTAGTTCCTAACATAGCTAACCCAATAGACCTCTATTGTGATAACAACAGGGGTATTACACAAGCTAAGGAACCCAGGTCTTATTAGCGATCTAAACACATACTTCAATGGTTCTATCTTACTCGAGAGATTATCGATAGAGGAGATGTGAAAATATGCAGAGTACTGATAGATGATAATATTGTGAATCCACTGACCAAGACTTTGGCACAAAGAAAGCATGATGGTCACACTAGGTCACAGGTATTAGATACTTCAGTGATTGGCTCTAGTGCTAGTGGGAGTTGTTAGTGTCAACCCTAAGAGATAATCATGAGATGATTGATATAGAATTTTTGTATCATATTTTAATAAAAGGCAATATTTGTGTTTATTATATTTACTTTATTTCTGTGCAAAGTTGAATAAATATAATAATGTCCTAGTAGGCTCTGTTCTATAACATATCAATTATTTGAATTGATTGTGAAAAATTATAGTGAAGACTACTCTTAATTATCCCTAGTCAAATATTAATATACAAGGATAATATTAATGCATTAAGACTAGCATATAGGTTAATTGATAACTTAATCTCACAAGTCATGAATATGAAATATCAAATTAACACATAAGTATATATTAGAAAATATGTATTCGATTGACATGCCATGAAAATGTTTCATGGATTGTTATATGAGTGACATAAATATTTTCATAGTGACTATTGATATATAAACAATCCTCTGACAAGAAATTATTATGGTTCTCTACATAAGTTGTGTATTTTAGTATCGACAAATGTCACTTGTAACAAAGGTCGATATAAAGTCATTCACTGGTATACAATAAGTTATATAGAGGGATGTGGGTAATGTATATGAAATTTATCTCTTCCATATAATGGAAGTGATGTTTATGGACCTCTTGATTAAGTAGGAGTATTAAAATGCATGTCCATGTACAAATAAGTCAATATGAGATATTGAGTTTATTTGATTAAGTTAGTATACTTAGATATTAAGAAATACATAGATTGATGAGAGGATGACACACTCTATATCTCATAAATCAATCTAGATATCATGGATAAAAGGACTAATTTATATAATATAATAATCATAGACAGATTAGGTTGAATCTATGACAGATTATTTGATTAAGTTAGTCTACTTAGATATTAAGAAATACATAGATTGATGAGAGGATGACACACTTTATACCTCATAAATCAATCTAGATATCATGGATAAAAGGACTAATTTATATAATATAATAATCATAGACATATTAGGTTGAATCTATGACATTCTCGTCACTTGGGTAGCCATGATGCATTGCTAGATGTCACTCATCACTTGTGCCTTTAAAATGAGATTTAAGAGTTACTACCAATATTATGAAAACCTACTGGGTCACACACAAAGAGCATATTGATTTTGGAGTTTGGTAGTCCTTCATTTGAGGGGAGGACTATTGAGATTACAATTGATGTCCCACCTTAGAATTTTGGAGTTTGATTTATTCTAGTATAACTAAAATAAACTAGGTCTAAGTGGTAAGTCTGAAATTAGTTTTGGATTTTAAACTTGTTAGATTAATGGGTTAATCTAAGTGAATTCTAAACTTATTGGATTACTGAGTTAATTTAATTGAATCTTAAACTTATTAGATTAATGAGTTAATTCATTGTGTTTGAGTTTATTTTGTTTAAGTTTTTCAAACTAGACTAACCAAAATAAAGTCCACAATTTATGCCTACATTTTATTATATGGATATGCATGAAAAGAAAAGTCATATTAGATATAACTCGGAGATTAAGTAATAAATACGATTTTATCCGATAAAATTGTATAAGATTATATCAATCCAAAAATTAGAGTTTTAATTTCATCTTAAATAGCTGTTAGTACCATGACATGGGTAATATGCAACTCCAATTATGTTCGTGAGATGGACAATGACTGTTTATGTGAATATCATAGAAGCGTGAACATTTGATCATATAAAGATCGACTTTAATTCATCAAATCTTTAAAGTATTTGCACACCTAAAAGTAATATTCTAAACAAATGAATAATTTGAATCAGCATGAATCTTTGATGAATTTCTCTCTGTTGCATTTATTTATTTTAATTTTGCTAAAGAACCCAGCACATCCAGGGCAAATTCCCCCACCAAATAAATTGGCCCCATAACTACCCAGGGGATTAATCATGGTACTGAGTGATTTCTTTAGGAGGTCGTTGATGCCAAAGGACTTTCGTCCAGTGGAAATCAATCCCTACTTCATTTGGGGCAATTCACTATCTAAAATCAACCCAGCTAAGCCCGTGGAGGCAGGGTCATATAGTTTCAATTTTATACTTTGGGTGAATTTTCACCTTAGATATGGTCCTCATCTAAAAAAGTTATCATTAAAGAAAAAAATTATAAATTATATATACTCAAAACATCATCAAATATATGAGAGTTTAATATCCTTTTATAATTTAATTATACGACATAATCTTTAAAAAAATAAAATATTTTAAATTTTCTAATAAAATCTAATAGTTTTTTAAATTAAATAACTGTTTAAAATTTTGAATAAATTATAAAAATTAATCGCTTAACTTTGAATAATCCTAAATAGAATTATTATTTTTAATTAATGGATAAATTCCCTTAAACTACGAGATCACTTTGCTGATATTTAGGCATGCTCAATCGCATTAATTTTTTTAGTTGGTATTAAATATTTAAATTTTCAATTAGATTAATTTTGATGTTGATCGATTCGATTCTAAATTTTTTTATTAATTATGAAAGTAAATCTAAAAATGCTAATAGTAGTTGATCCAACAGTCTAATATTTTAAAATTTATAATTCTATTTAAATTTTTATAAGTGAAATACTTAGAGATTATACATATACGTAATGTGTTTTATTAATTTGTAACAAAAGACGATTACATTCGCTCATAATATTTTTCACTGTTAGTTCTTCGATAATATTAAAGGGAGGTAAATTACAAGAGACTATGCCTCTAGACCCGTTGACCAGAACAACGAAAGGCTTATGAGTTTGAGTGAGAATTTTATATTTCACGTCGAGAATCGACTCATGTCTATCTGTAACCATATCTATGTTGTTTTAGTTAACGGGGCGTCTCGAAAAGACTATACATTTGTAGTAAAAGATGATTATGTTCGTCCCTAATACTTTTTACCGTCGATTTCTCAGTGATAGTAAAAAGAAATACATCACAGAGAATTATACTCTTGACCCATTGATCTAAATAAAAAATTTAAACTCTATATTAATAATTGATCTTTGTCTATCTATAATAATATAATATTTTAATACAATCCAAAGGGACTATATATATGTTCTATCAGTGCATCTTAATAGGGGGACAAATTCAATCACATTAACGTTACTGTAAGTGACGATATTGGTACAAGCATGGCCCCGTTGCATTGCAGGTGTTCATGTCCACTTCTCGAGCTCAATCAATTAGGCGATGATGATACTTACTATGTCAAGCATGGGCATGGTACGAGATTCAGATGGACGAAGCTCGTCGGGATTGTTGAATGTCAAGCTGCCACAGCGCTTTAATGGCCGCTGCGACTTATTTCCTGGGCACGTTGACCAATGCGGTTATTTTCATGCCCACATTTTCGATTTGGTACGATCCTGATCCACCATGCCAAGCCCAAGCACAAGCTCAAGGACACCGCCACCGTTCTGATCGGGGAGTTCAACTACCACCTACCCAGTTTCCCTGTTCAACCATCGGTTTTAATCGCCAATCCCAACCTCTCGCGTCACTCGCTCCCCCCTTAAATCTCTCTCTCTCTCCCTCTCTCTCTCTCTCTCTCTCAGTCTTCTCGCCTTCAAGCAACTGCACGCGACGTTAGGGCTACGGGACATGGGCACCGTGCGCCGGGCAGCGGCCATCGCTGGCAGCGCCGCCAATGACCTCCTCGGCTTCCTCGTCTTCACTCTCTTGGACCTGCTGGACCTCCTCCTCTGCTTCACCTACAAGCTGGCAGACTACGCAGCGGAGGCGCAGTGGAAGCCATGCTACTGCTTCGCCGCCCCGGCCCGCGGCGGCGCAAGAGGCAGCGGCGGGGTCTTCGTCCTCTCGGTTTTGTCCTCGACCAAGCTGCAGCTCGAGGACATATCCGACACGCTCTTTGCCCGCCCTTCCGTGGTCTCCGACGTCGCCAGGGGCGCGCTGCGGAAGCTGAATGTGCTACGCGGTCGGCCTTCGCCGGCGGCGCCGGTGCGCGTGCGACCGACGAGGACGGGGGACGGCTTCACCGTTAATAATTCGACCGTAGTACGGATGCTGCAGGGGAAGGTGGCCGGCGACAAGCCGAGAACCGCGCCGTGCTGGTCGGATTGCCTCTGCGACAGCTGCTGCCCGCGCGGGTCGCCCGACGAGCTCTACGTCTTCGCCGAATGCCCCAACGGTGCTGTTTATTCCTAATCTCAATTATCAGATGTAATTAGTCATTAATTACTTTTAATTAGCAAAATAATCAGATGGGAAGGTGACCGACGAGGACGTTCTGTTCATCCACGGATTCATCTCCTCGTCGGCATTTTGGACGGAGACGGTGTTCCGGCACCTGAGCGCCGACGCGCGGTCGCGCTACCGTCTCTTGGCGGTTGACCTTCTGGGGTTCGGGAAGAGCCCCAAGCCGACGGACTCCTTCTACACGCTCCGGGAGCACGTCGACACCATCGACCGCTCCGTTCTCCGCCGCTATGGCGTCAAGTCCTTCCACCTCGTCGCGCACTCCCTTGGCTCTCTTCTCGCCCTAGCCCTCGCCGCCAAGCACCCCGCCGCCGTCAAGTCCATCACCATCCTCGCGCCGGTGACCGTCATTTAGCACATCAATAAGTAAAGATATCAATCCCTTCCTGGTTAATTAATTATTGACATAACTCGTGCCTGCAGCCGTATTTCCCAGTGCCTAAAGGCGTCCAGCGGACGCATTACTTGCTCCGGCGGGTGGCGCCCCGTCGCGTGTGGCCTCTGATTACCTTCGGCGCGTCGGTGATTTGCTGGTACGAACACATCAGCCGGACTGTTTGCCTCGTTCTCTGCAAGCACCACCGCTTGTGGGAGAAGGCCTTCAAGTTCGCGACGAGGAACAGGTTCCCCCTAAACACATTATATTAATCAATTCGGTTTAGAAATATTAACAAGCTAGCTCGATCGATCGGCCTGCAAAGAAATTGCACCGTAAATGAATAAGTAATAATTGTTTGCTGTGCATTAGCAGAATACGAAGAAGAGGAGTACCGCTGGGGCGGTGAACCACCTTCTTTTTTTCCTACTGCTCAATAAATTGACGTGAATAGGACAAGAATTGCATTAAAATTGGAGTTGTGGCTGACCAAGATAAACAAATTATTTCACGCGGTCTCTAAAATTGGGATTGACGATGGCATGTTTATGTTGCAGAGTGAGGACGTACTTAATGGATGGCTTCTTCTGCCACGCTCACCACGCTTCGTGGCACACAATGCACAACATCCTCTGCGGCAGCTCCGGCAGGGTGGAGGAGTGCATGGACGTGGTGAGGGAGCGGCTGAGCTGCGACGTGGTGGTGCTCCACGGGAAGGGCGATGAGCTCCTGCCGGTGGAGTGCAGCTACGCCGTCAAGGACAGGATCCCGCGAGCTCGCGTCGAGGTCGTCGACGGCGTGGATCATATCACCATCGTCGTCGGCCGGCAGAAGACCTTCGCCAGAGAGCTCGAGAAGATTTGGAGGAACGCTAAGGCCGAGGATACTGTGGTTGTTGATTAGGGAGAGACTGCTTCTGTAATTTTAACAGTTCTAAGCATGGAACATGAACAGTCCCGTAAGAAGGCGAAGATGAACAGAAACAGATCTGCAGGGAAGGTGTTCGATCTTTGTGTGCATTGTTCTTAAAAAAATTATAGATAAATTCAGATTATCGTTGTCTCTGTTTGCTTTGCTAGGCTATCTGCGATTGAGTTCTTCCTCCAATCTACTTTGGGGATGAGAATTAAAAGGGTTCTGCTTCCTCTAGCACGAACATCTTCAGAAACTTTTAATTTAGGAAACTGAATTAAGCTATCGTTGAATTGAACCTACACCAAGTCCAGTCTAAACATGTCCAGCCAATTAACTGGTAAATTAATTTAGTTGTTTGATACGATCTGTTGAACATTTACTAAACTGAATATACTTAATTTTTTATTTTTAATGCATATCTCCGTTGTGATCCTTCCAACTTACCTTCACCTTAGGCATCGCTATCACAATTTGACTTGAGTCCAAATTATCATCAACTGATCCATGTAACATTCCCTTGCATCTTCAGTTTTTTTTTCCCTTTTTTTTGATAATACAATTTCTAAGATGGGCAAAAGTTTTTTTATCCGTAATTAAAATAAATTCAAACAGTGTAGATATGAACAACAGATAATCGAACGACACAAATAGTTTTGACTCTTTCGAAAATTCAAATTCAAAAAATTTTAGAGAGTGATTTTTTTTAAAAAAAATTGGTATGGAAAATCAATTTACTATTTTACCACTACACCGTGTGCGGCAGAGGGAGTGGGATCATCCTACTGCTTTTGTGCTTCTTGTTTCCATGTCCAGCTTGTTTAAGAAAAGGAAGATCAAAAAGCGAATATGAAGAAATTATTTTGACTGATGATTTTGATCTGTTAAAGATGTTGGTGCAATCAATTCGATCATGATTGATCTGATTCGAGTGGAACTCGAGTGGTATTTTGATGTTTAACAAATAGATTGACAATGTAATTATCACGAGAAAGTCCAAGTCATGGATACTTGACAATCAAAGTCCAAGCATGAACACTTATCATGGAAAGTCCAAGAATGATTTTGACATGTAAAGTCAAAGCATGAGTCTTGTAATGAAAGTTCAACATGGAATTGACAAGGAAAGTCCAAATATAAATACTTGGCAAGGAAAAAGTCCAAAGGTGAAGTCTTGACAGTATAAGTCCAAGTGTGTCGTCTTGATGGCGTAAAGTCTAAGTAAACTTTGGCAATGGTAGACCCAGTTGGCATGACTAGGTTGACGGAAGCATTTGAAGGCTAGCGCGAGAATAAAGAGTCGTGAACTTGAGAGATTCAAGAGGCGTGAGACTGATGGAAGTGACTAGAAGGTCGATGTCTAGGCTAAGGATACTCGGTTAGGATGATATAGCTGATGAAAACACTTGAAAGCTTACGCGATGAGTGAACGAGTCGTGGAGGGCTCGGAGGGATTCGATAGACGTGAGACTGATGAAAGTGGCTAAAAAACTTAGGTCTAAGCTAAAGGTGGTATAGCAAGTATGCGGGGATCATACTTGGATTAAACCTCACTTTTGAAGTTTACTAGTCGACTGAGACCTTGGGTCAGTCGACTAGCTGAGTGTTTAACAATTGAGAGCTTAGTTGACTTGTGATAGTCAATTAGGGTTATGCCTAATCGACTGGTCATATAGTTGACTTAGGCTCAACTGCTCGAGCTGTGTTTTAGCAGTCGACTGTCAGTTGTGGGCAATCGATTGGTCTACGACAACCGAACTGCTAATGATGGACAATCGACTGATGGTGATGGATACGGGCACAAAATGTCCCGTAGTCGACTGGCTAATTGACTACTGAGTTCGAAGTCGACTGCTAGTAAGGGCAGTCTACTGCTAAGGTATCTGTTGGCTATAATGCCAACGTGGATTAGTCCGTTGTGAGACTATGACACTATGGGCAGTCGAATGAGACCTTTTGGCAGTCGACTTTCAGGCAAAAATTTAGGTCGAACGGATGCATAAAAGGAGCTCGATGGGGAGGATTTCAAAGGCGATTTTTGGTGATCTTGAAGGGGAATTGCTGTTGCATTCCAGACCTTTCAAGCTCGTCCAAGCAACCACATCAATAAGCATTCAAAGCTCTCATTTGTAAAGTGTTTCTTTGTATTTCAATCTTGTTGTTCTTTGGTTGTATCTTTATTATTACTATTATAATTCATTGTAAGAGATTTCTCCACCTTCGATGTGTCATCAAGAAGGAGAAGATTTAGTGGCAGTGTGCATCACTAGAGGTCACTTGAGCTCGACCCATGGAGTATGAACCTTAGGTTCTGAACCACATTATATCCTTGTGTTGTATGTTTGTGCATTTCATTCATGCTTTACTTTATTTCCGCTGCGCACTAACGATTATAGATAAGCACGACACGATCGAAGAGTAGAAATGTGAATCGCTATTCACACCCCGTAGCGCGGACAAATCAGTCCCTACAAATGGTATCAAAGCCTGGTGCACTCAAAAGAATAAGTCGCCTGATTACCAACCCTACAATTGGTATCAGAGCGAGGCCGCTCTTCAAAGGACTAATTGCCAAGAGAGCAAGCGTTAGAGGAGAAGAGGAAGATAGAGCCAAGTGATGGATTTGACTATGACACCCTAATTCGAGAAGATTTTTCAGCTTGGAAGGAGAGAATGGAGACCTTGTGCAAAAGGTTGGAACCGCCAATCTAGTGCCCCCCAATAAGATTCGAGAGGGAGTAAATCATAGGAGGGCAGTGCCCTGTGGACGCGATTGGCAAGGCATATGGCGACTATCTGAGTCCGAGGCAGGGTTTTAGATCGGTCTCCTGAATCAACCCTTGTAGATTGTGCAAGTTGAATAGAGACCTTCTTGATGATGGATATAGAGAGTTGGTTCATCATCTTGGATGGATTTGAACCTCCTATGGACAAGAAGGGAGGACTCCTCAAAATCAAGAAATGGACCAAGGAGCAACGTTGAAAATTTAAGACCGAGGTTAAGGTAATAATTTTTTTAAAAAATTTAATACCTAACGATATCTTGTCTAGATTAGGAGAATTTAGGGATGCTAAGGAGTTATGAAGCAAATTGATTGGGCTCCATGAGAGTCTCTCACCGACCCAAGAAGTAGAGGAGGAGTGTTCATCCTCTCAAGCTTAAGAAGAAAGCACATCATCATTATCCGAAGAGCTTGAGGATTTAGAGGTTGAAAGGGAATCAACATCCGGGGTAGTAGAATAGGTAGAAGAATTAAAGGAGGTCTCCATCTCTAGGATTGAAGGGGAGGAGATATCTTCCATGCCGGAGGAAGAGCAAGAAGAAGCTTCTACATCCAGAAGAGATGAAGAGCAAGCTCACGATTCCTCTACCCCTATAGGTAACTCAAGTGCATTGGTTAAAAATAAAAATAATATAACTTTCTTTGAGTGTAGGAAACAAGGGAACTATAAGAGCAAGTGCCCAACAAGAGTAAAAAAAACTCAACTGACATCAAAAGTCAATGAGAAGCCAAAGGAAGTCGGTGCCTGATACTGCTATAATATGACTTAAGAGTTGGAGAAAGGAATTATGAGCGGTAAGGTAAAGTCTGAGGGAGGGAATGTAGTGTAGGATATACAACCTGGTCCGATTATACTCGACTCGGACAAATAAATCGAGTTGATGAGGTGGCAACCTGCGATAGGACGAAGAAGCCTAACGGTCGGAAAGTAACCCGGGGAAGTAAGTCAGGAAATGATTCGGGAAACGACTCGAAAAATTAAGGGAGTTGTAGATGCGGGGGATTCATGGCCAAAGCAGGGCCAAATATCAACTCGGCGAGCCTAATTGGGTCATATATACATCTTGGCCTAAACAAACCATAAGAGTAGAAGGAAGTAAGTCGAAGGAGAGAATAAGTTGGGAACAACTCGGGAGATAGGGCTGAGGTGAAATCAAGGCAAGAAGAAGTAACTAGGGATGATAGGTGTCTCAAGGGAAGGGTTGGGTGGAGAAAGGGAAAGGTGCTCCTCGTCATGCTCCTTCGCAAGAGTTTATTACGTGACATAACAAACTAGGACCCCACATAAGATTCCCAAGGATTTTCATTTATTGATATTGTAATAGAATTATTCCTCGGGATGGAGGGCCTTCCACGTGGATGGTGATTTAAGTAGTTTGTTACATCACAACTGGCTCTAAGAGTAACAAGTATAAAAGAGGGGAAGGAAGGAAGAGAAAGGGGATCGATTCCATTGAAGACACATTTCTACACATCAGTTCTCGACCTCTCTCTCTCTCTGGTTCTCACCCTCACTCACTTGCTAACCGTTGGAGGGGCAGGAGTTTGCTAAACGGAGATCATCTTTCAGGGGAAGAGGATTGGAAAGGAAGAGAGAAGGCGGATAATCCTAGCAGCTTTACTCATTTTCTCTACATTGTACACAATTCTTATTTGTAAGAGATTTTCTCCACCTCCGGAAGCACTTTTGAGAAGGAGGGATTTTATAGTTGAGGTGTCTAGCACTGTAGCTCTCTCGAGAGCTCCTCCCGTGGAGTAGGAATTGAAATTCTGAACCACATTAAATCTTGTGTCATCATTCTTTGTGGCTTGCTTCACCGTTATCATCCTTTATTGTTGTGGTCGGAGAGGACCCTAAGCCTCCTTGATGTTATCATCTCTCAAAAGGAGATAAAAAATCTGTGCCGCATCAATTGGCGCCATATGTGGGAAACATTTTGCTGAACAAGACATGAAGATGCATCTGCAAGAGATCCCTCCTCTGACAACCTCTTCCGCAGAGGAGAACCCTATCACTATATTACCATCCCAGCTGAGGGTGATGGTGGATACGACTGTATCTGAAGCTCTAGTAAGGGAAAGGAAAAAACAGGATATCTCCATTCACATTCCGATGAACCTTCTTAGAGGGAGCCGCCATTTGAAGGACCTTCCCATGTCCCCCCACCGGGTCCCTAGGAGACGGAAATATTGTCAGGTGAAATGCCAACGGGGAGGGCATATCAGTATCCTTTCCCAACAGCACAGATGAGACGTGAAGATCATGAGGAGAGTCAGTCCACCAGGGTGGCCGAACCTTACGAGCCATGTCCTTTCACTGAAGACATTATAGTAGAGTAACCACCGCCACATTTTTGGGCTCCCAGGTGGGAACGTAATGGCGCTTCTAATCCAGAGGAACACCAGCCTCAGTTTGAAGGTGCAACCTCTCTCCATTGCTATTCTGATGCCCTTAAGTGCAGGGCTTTCCGCATCACGTTGGTTGCCTCAGCGCAAACTTGGTTTAAGTCTCTACCCCTGTTCCATTACATGTTTTGCTAATTTTAAGGGAGTTTTTCTTCAACAGTTTGCTAGTTGTAAAACCTATAAGCACGATGCTTCTATTTTGCTTTATTTAAAACAAGAATCCTTGGAGTCATTGAGGAGTTACATCCACCATTTCACTGCCGCTGCTCGAGAAATTCCCTCAGTCATGCCTGACATTTTGAGAGTAGCTATCCCTCATGGGTTGAAGGAGGGACCATTCCTCAGTTCCCTATTGAGAAAGCCAACCACCAGTTATGAAGAGCTCTTGGGCTAAGCCGAGGAGTATATCAACGAGGAAGAAGGGTTGAGGATGAGAAAGGCAGAAAAGAAGCCTGCCCCTATCCCTACAGAAAGGAACCCCCCTCCTATCCAACAGGGACCTCCCAGACGAGAATATCTCAGGCCCTTTTTGCCTGAGGCCCCTCGGATGAGACTACCGATGCCGGGAGTTCGCCCTCACTCCTCCCTTATGAATTATGTCTACCGAAGCCTTGCCTCCCTCGCGGATATGGAAGGAACAGGAGATGGAGGCGTATGATCAGTTGGGTATCCTTCAACGCTCGTAATCCCCCAACACCATTCTTTTGGTAATACCACATAGAGTATGGGCACACTAGTGACCACTATTTTAAGTTACAAAGCGAGTTGGAGCGCATCAGAGTGAAATATCTGCATCTACAACCATAGATGAGAGGGCAAGCGAGGAGAGGTCGCCGGCCAAATATTGCACACCCGGGGCCCTACAACAGAAGATCCCAGACTCTTCTCCCACTAGGCTCATGACCATCCAACCAGGAAGGTGTCTTAAGAGAGGGGTCATCTAGTGAAGGCGTGTTAGCTACTCCGGGTGATGTCCCCACTCGGGGAGTCATAAATGTTATTACTGGAGGACCCAGTGACGGGGATTCCAATAGACCTAGAAAATCATACGCCCACTTTATGGATAGTTTAGCTATAGGGGAGGACTGGGCCATTCAGAACACACCTCGGATATCCTTTGGACTGAAGTCTTCTTACCTCACACCGATGCTCTGGTCACCAGGGTCTCCCTGGCGAATTATGAGGTAGCCCGAGTCCTGGTGGACTCGAGAAGTTCTGTTAATATTATTTTCCATGAAGACTTTGAAAAAATGCAATTGGGGAACGTGCAGTTGGAAGATGTTGCAACTCCTCAATTCAGATTTACTGGGCACATGGTGCATTCTATCGGGCAGACCCCTCACCCTGGGTACCAAGCCCAGTCAAAAGACTAGTATGATTCCTTTCCTTATTATGGATGCTCCTTCCACTTATAATGCTATTTTGGGTCATCCTTTTTTGTCAATTTTTCAGGCGGTAGCTTCTCCCTACCACCAAAAAGTCAAGTTCCTGGTAGGCCAGCTCATCGGAGAAGTATGAGGAGAGCAGAAGGCCGCTCATAGTTGTTATGTGCAGATGGTGAGGGATGATCAGAAGAAAGCCCAGGTAGATGACCCTAAAGAAAAGGTTGTGGCTATTTTAGGGGTATATGTGCTGGAGGAAGCCTTACCCAAGACTGAGAAGATGGAGGAAGGAGAGCTGGTAGAGATAGCCCTTGAAAAAGCTACTCGGATAGCCCAACAATTGGAAGTGAAGGATGAACTTATTGCTTGCCTGTAGCGAAATGAAGATATCTTTGCCAAGGATGTGTATGATCTCATGGAAATTGATCCTCAAATTGTTGAACACCATCTCAACATTGCTCAAGGAGCTCGGCCGGTTCAGCAGAAGAGGCGTCACTTCGGGCCGAAGAAGGACAAGGTCATCGCTGAGGAGGTGGACAAATTACTGCAGGCTGGTCATATTAGAGAGATTCAATTCCCTGAGTGGGTTTCAAATGTTGTTTTTGTGCCCAAGCCTTCTGGGAAGTGGAGGATGTGTATCGACTTCTGTGATTTAAATAAAGCATGCCTTAAAGATTGTTACCCCTTGCCTCGTATTGATCAGTTGGTAGATTCTACGATAGGGTATGAGGTCGTCTCACTTATGGATGCTTATCAAGAGTATCACCAAATTCCTTTGGCATGGGATGATCAGAAGCGGGTTAGCTTTATCACGGAAGGAGGATTATATGCTTATGTGGTGATGCCTTTTGGGTTAAAGAATGTCGGGGTCACCTATCAAAGGCTCATGGATAAGATATTCGCTGAACAGAAAGGCAAAAATGTGGAGGTGTATGTTAATGATATTTTGGTAAAGTCCAATTTCATTCGGGATCTAGTGTAGGATCTGGAAGAAACGTTTGCCACCCTGAGTCGATACAACATGAAGTTAAATCCAAAGAAATGTTTGTTCGAGGTAAAGAGTGGAAAGTTTTTGGGATATATTATGGTAGAGAAAGGGCTGCAGGCTAATTCCGAAAAGGTGCAAGCATTATAGAGTATGAAGTCACCTACTAATTTGCGAGAAACTCAAAATTGGTGAGAAGGATAGTATCTTTGTCTCGATTTATAGCCAGATCATTAGATAAAGGGTTACCTTTCTTCCAAATTCTATGCAAGGATACTCGATTTCAGTGGGATGAATCATATGAGCAAGCTTTTCAGGAACTAAAGAAATATTTAGCTAAACTCCCTTTGTTAGCTAAGCCTATCTCTGGGAACCATTATGGATATACCTAGTGGTATCAGAAGGGGAAATCAGTTCAGTGTTATTGAAGCAGGAGGGTTCTCAACAACAACCTATCTATTATACCAGTCACATATTAAAAGGGGCAAAATTGAAGTACATTGAGTTGGAAAAGTTGGCATACATTCTGATCTTAACGGATCGTAAGTCAAGTCCTTATTTCTTGGCTCATCTGGTGAATGTGTTGACCAATAGTGAGTTAGGCTGGGTGGTCACTAAACCCAATTTTTCAAGGAGGTTAGCTAAGTGGGATGTGGAGCTAAGTGAATATGATATTCATTATCATCCCCGAACTGCCATCAAGGCTCAATCATTAGCTGATTTCCTAGCTGAAGTACCGATGGGCCTGGAAAATAGTTCAACAAAAGAAGAAAAGGGAAAGGGTGCCTAGAACATCTTTGTGGATGGATCTTCCGGGGCCAGAGGAAGTTGAGTTGGGGTGGTACTTATATCTCCTTCATATGTAAAAACTCATATAGCCATTCGCTTGGGATATAAGTCATCCAACAATGAGGTGGAGTATGAAGCTATTTTGGCTGGATTACAGGAAACTAGGGCAGTTGGGGCCACTTCAGTCATAATCCATTCAGATTCTCAATTGGTCCTATCACAACTTTAGGGTTCCTTTGCCATTAGAGAGGATAGATTGCAAAAATACTTTGTGGCTTTTGCAAAAGGAAAGACACATTTCTAGGAGGTCATCTTACAACAAATCCCTAGGGAGGAAAACCAAAGGGCAGACGAGTTGGCTCGGTTAGCCAGTGGTTTATAAGGATGGAGGCCTCAAGACTTTGTTTGTGTTGAAGTTCCTTATTCTTTGGCGGTGCATAATTTAGAAGATAGGGTGTGAGAAGATGAAAATACCTCCGACTAGAGAACTGACATCATGACTTATTTACAGCATGGAGACATTCCACCCGAAGAGAGGGCAGCATCAGCTTTGGTGAAAAGAGTGAAACAATTTGTAATTATTGATGGAACTTTATACAAGACGTCTTTTGGCCAACCTTTACTGAAATGTCTCGGGAAAGAGGATGCCGAGTGGGTGCTTAGAGAAATACATGAAGGATGTTGTAGAAATCACATGGGAGGAAGGGCGTTAACCAGGAAAGTATTGCTAGCTAAATACTTTTAGCCAACTCTTCATCAAGATGCAACACGCCTAGTGCAGACTTGTCCATCCTATCAAAAACGTAGCAACATATCATAATGGCCTGCCGAGTTGATGAAAGTTGTGGTCACTTCTTGTCCCTTTGATCAATGGGGAATGGACATAGTTGGCCCGATGCCTCTAGCCCCTCTACAGAAGAAGTTCTTGTTAGTGGCAGTGGATTACTTTTCCAAATGGGTGGAAGCTGAACTTTTAGCCAAGATTATCGAAAATGCAATGATATAGTTCTTGTGGAAGAATATCATTTGTCGATACAGAGTTCCCTGAAGGTTGGTCAGCGACAACAGGCATCAGTTCCTGGGCCAAAAGATTAGGGAATGGTGCCAAAGTCTCAATATTCAGTAGGCCTTCACCTCGGTAGCCCATCCTCAAGCTAATGGTCAAGTGAAGGTAATTAATAGAATTCTCATTCAAGGGTTAAAAACCAAGTTGGGTGCCAAGTGAGGAAATTAGGTGGATGAGTTGCTCGGGATCTTATGAGCCTACTGAACTACCCCTAAAACTGCCACTAGTGGAATCTCGTTCAACTTGGTGTATGAAGCTGAAGTAGTTATCCCAGTGGAAGCCATTCTGAGCAGTGCTCGAGTTGAAGCTTATAAACCAGAGCAGAACCAAATGGTGAGAAGCACTGAGTTAGATTTATTGGAGGAAAGGCGGGAGCAAGCTTGAGTACGGGCTGAAGCCTACAAGCAAAGAATACAACAAACCTTCAACAGAAGGGTAGCCAAAGAGGTTTCAAGAAGGTGATCTAGTTCTATGCAAAGTCAACCCTGTTGGAGATCCTGAAAAGTTAGCTCCTAATTGGGAAGAACCGTATACTGTTACTCGTTGAGTTGCTGGATCGACATATTATTTGAAAGATGCCGAAGGTAAGGAGCTACCTCGACCCTGGAATACTATGCATTTAAAATATTTTCATACCATGTAATCAAGAAGCATCTATGAGGGGAATTATTTGTTACATGTTTGCTATAAGGAATGTAACTGAAGTCCAATTTCATATCAGTAGTTGTTTACAATTACCAAAAGAAAGCGTCAGTAGGATCCGATTTCAATTCAGAAAAGGAGAATTTATAGAACATCATTGAAAGGGGGTTATTTGTCGCAAAGTTGTTGTTAGTTGTTAGGAAAGAGCAATTCCATTCGAATATCGTTTAGTACCATCAGAGCCAGTAATTGTTCATGACTACAAGAAAAAGGGAGGCAAAATAGAAAAGCTATAGCTTAAAATGGTCAGGGGGATAGAGTCTAAAGTCAATTTCCTAATTTAGGAAAGGAGTTGGTTGGTGTGCCGGAGGGAATCCCTGATCGATGTATTGTGTAAGTGTCTCATTGAAGTCGTCCTTAAATGTGGCTTGCATCAAAGGTTTCAAGCGCTCCTGGCGGCATTTGTCAGCAGCTTGGGTATCTTGGCAGAATTTGATGTAACGTTCCCTATGTTCCAAAAAGTCCCGGCGAATTTGGCGATAGCGATGCAATACTTGAGTTAATATATCAGTCATGGTGAACATGCCTTGAGATTGAGAATCATGGTCATGTTGTACAATTCTCGACATATCCACCGGATCCTATCGCATGGAGGCTGAAACTCCTTCCACAACTTCAGTATATGTCCTAGTGCGGCCAATTTCGTTCCTCACTTGCTGCAAGTAAACTTCATGCTGGTGCACTTGAGAAAGGGCCCGATTTCTCTCTGACATTAAAGTGGAACTGTGGCAGATCTCCCTACTTACTTGGGATCGCAAGGTTGCTATGGTCTCTGCATCCTTTTGATGTTGCTGTTGAACCTTTGATAGCTGAGCACGACATTGTGCTAATTCCTGAAGCAAGACAGTTTCTGTTAGTGATATATGAGAGATGTCCTAAGGCAATCGCCTTATGTTTGAACTATTTATATGATAAATGAAGATTCACTAGTTGAGTATACATGTTTTCATGTATTTGATTAGATCTTAAACTCATTTACTGAATGTCCACGATACGATTCACAACATGAGAGAATTTGTGATTGGATCACAACTAGTGAGTATCTCTACATGTGTAATTGTGATGTATCGAAATTATCCCTAGTCGATGAATTGATGGATTTGGACACCATTGATTCTGTCGAGACTAGCACGAGGTATACTCCTTGGTGTATCCAAGCAACTGATTCTCATTGGCTGGAGACATTGTGATGTCCGGAGTTAATCGTGGATGCTAGTTATGGTAACTAGTTCATTGGAGTGACCAGCCGTAAGACTTCATATGGTTATCTGCATATATAGATATGTCAATGAAGTTCTTACTGCAGCTTAAGTGCGATGTTCCTTTGACTTGTGGTATTCAAGTCATCTTGATCATAAAGACTTATGCTTTGACATCTTAAGCAAGCATCTCTAAGGAGATGTGGACCCGGGATGATTGGGTATAAGTCGAAGTGATCGAAGATGTTTGAATAGACTATAAAGGATTCATCACTCCTTGCGAGGAGATGTATACCCATGGCCTCTCATCGGATTGTTACTAAAGTCTTTGGCTAAAGCATTACATGTTTAGAGTAAGGTACTCTTTGATACATGTGCAGTAACTAGAATCCGTAGGACGAGGAAATGATACTTGGGCTAGGTGTGACATAGTCAACCTAGTGGGGACTGACACTATAGACCATGTCCTGAACCAAGTGGGTATAAGATGAGTGAAGGGAATGGGGCACGATTCATTCGAGCTGCTGAAGAGTTTCAGAAATAGTTCTGAATCAACTGTTGATCTTTTCGGTTAATTGGGGATCATGATGTACTACTAGGTGCCACTCATGATCGTTCTATAATTAATGGTTAATTATAGACGGCCAACATAAACCAGAACCTATTTGGTCACACGCACAATGAGCGTAATCCGAAGGATTTAAAACGAGCTTGAGAATGAGATTCTCAGACCGAGAGAAACTAGGTTTGGTTGGACCAAACATGGAGTGAGCATGAAATCGTTTCAGTCGCAATGGAAGCGTGGATGGGCCGTGTCTTATGAAGACATGATGGATGAACCAAATTGGTTTGGTTCTAATCCAATGGAGGAGAATAAACCAAAGGGTTTGGTTTGTTTTAAACGAATGAACCAAAGTTGGTTCGGTTCATTTTAACTTAAAATAAACCATCATAGTTTGGTTTATTTTAACTTAAATTAATGGAGCGGGTTAACGTGCCTTTGGTTATGATCCGATAACCATTAAGAGAATTTGTTCTCTATAAAATAGGGCTTAAGGGTTTTGTTAAGCCCTAATCCAAGTCCTTGCAACCCTAAGTTGCCGCCCCCTCCTCTCCTTGGTGTAGTCGGCGCCAACCCCACCTTGCCGCCGCCCACCACCACCCAACTCCATTGACGGCGTCCAGAAGGTGCTGTCATTCCCTCTTGCCAGCGTCGAGCTGCTACCGGAGGAGCTCCGGTGATCTCCTTTGGGTCCGGCGACAAGGTGAGCCTCAACCTTTCTTATTTGGCCGGCCCCTATTCCTCCACCAAAGCTGTCTAGTTTTCTGGACAGCTTGTTTCTTTCTCGTCAGAGCGTCGTTTGGACGACGTTTGGAGCTCCGACAGCGGTAGCCTTGCCAGGGATTCGATCTCCGGTAATCCTCATAGGTGGAGGACGAAGGATTCGTCAAACGGTTGACGAATACCTTTCCGGAGAAGCAAGTTTTTGAGGACTCATTTTGGATCCGAATTTTGATTCGGATCGTGATCTTCTCTCGATCACATCGTCTTCAACACGAGGCTAGTAACCTGTACGAAGAAGAGGCTCGTGACTTTGTGAAGTCATCCCGAAGATACTCGGTGTGGATACGGATAGAGACGATTCTAGCGAGAATCGTTCCGGTTGATGCCTTTCCCGCTACACATGATATGTCAGGTATACGTAGTATAAATTTCCTTTTATTGCAAAATTTGAATTTACGGTTATGTCTACACATGTTATACTATGCATGCGTGTGATGTGTGTGTTGTAATAAATTAGATTTATTATTTTATTCCTTCCGCTGTGCACATGTTTATGAAACATGTTTAAACACACACTCGCCGCGGTGCCGGAAACCCAACAGTGGTATCAGAGCCCAGGTTGTGTTTTGACATAATCATAAAATTGTTTTGTGATAGTCATAATGATATTTCTGGAAATTTTCTACTTTTGGAAAGTTGAAAGTATTTATGGAAATTTTTCAATTTTGGAAAGTCTAGAAGTATTTATAGAAATCTTCTACTTTTGGAAAGTTGGAAGTATTTATGGAAATTGATATTTTCCATAAATAAAATATTTGATTAGATTTTGGAAATTTATTTCCTAATTTAATCATGATTTGATTTGGGAAATCAAATCTTTAAATATTTTATTTCCATAAGTAGTTTTGATGATTTAGGAAATTGGTTTCCTAAATTAACTTTCCTTAATCAACTATTTCCACAAATAAAATATGTGATTAGATTTGGAAATTTGTTTCCTAATTTAATCATGATTTGATTTGGAGAATCAAATCTTAAACATATTTTATTTCCATAAATAGTTATGACATATAAGGAAATTTTGTACATGACATAATTGTATGCCATGTAATTGCATTAGATGCATATCATTATGCCATGCGTATCGTGACATGTAGATGTATGCCATGTATGCCATGCCATGTAGATAATAGTTACTTGCATGCAAAGAGGATGAGACATAAAAACCCTAACTCAATATTAAAGCCTACACCTTCCATTAATATGGTTAGAACCAGAGTTCCGTTTCTTGTTCGGGTTGTTGGACTCTCTCCAACCCCGGCTCGAACCCGAACATGTTCAAACCATGGAATAGTTTAATACTAATATGGTAAGAGTCAGAGGTCAATCGTTAGCTTTGGTTGTTGGACTCTCTCCAAGCCGGGCTAATTGGTTGAATGCACTCTAACCATATTAAAACTATTTCTCGATTAATGGGTTGGCTTTAACCTGGAGAGTATAAACTGTTGGACTCTCTCAAAGGTCGATGTAAAGGGAGGTGAAGTTGGGTGCTATGCATATGATGCATACTTGTTAATGTGTTAACAACCCGATGTATGTGTGAACATTCAATTAGTTGATAGCACATTGTGATAGTTGCATATATGTGACATGCAATCGGTATAGTTGATACCTACCATCGTAGTTATGAATGACTTGTTGGACTCTCTCCAAGGTTGTTCATATCTATGATGGATATAAGCCCATTTGGAGATGGACCTACGATCTCCCGAAGTGATTTTGGGGTTTTTTGAAATTCAAAAAATGAATGGGATTTATAAATGTATATTGATGCATTTTAAAATCATTTTCTCATATATGCTCGTTTTGTATTTCTAGGTTAATCGATTGATCATGACGTCTTTGAATTTGCGCACTATTTTGGATTCAAACAAATTGGTGGGCCTAACTTCTGGGTGGCTTAGAAACAGAATTGTTCTCAAGGCGGAAAAGCTAGCATATGTCCTTGAAGAGCCTCTTCCCGTCTAAGGGGCGATGCAACTCAGACCAAATGTTGGTCTATCGAGAAACATGTGGCGGTTACGAACAAATGAGGTTGCATCATGGCTAATGCTAATACCATGGTCTTCCATCTTCATGAGTTGTTTGATGAGCAAGCGAGATCCGAAAGGTTCAAGTCTCGGGCTCCTCTTCACCACGAAGATGCAAGAAGGTTCGTGCAGAGTGATTTGTGCTAAAGATGAAGGTACATCGAGCGCTAGCCACCCTCGGGTTTGTGATGGATCATGAATTAAGTATTGACTTAATTACGCATTGTTTGCCCAAGAGTTTCTCACAATTTGTGATGAACTATCGGATGAACAAATTAAAAATCCACTATTCTGAGCTCCTCAATATCTTTGAAGACTGTGGAGCCTTCATGAAGCATGAGGAGAAGGCGGTTACATTAGTTGATTCCTCGAAAGAAAGGTTCTAAGAGGAAGGCAAAAGGAACAGAAGAAAGGAAAGAACAAGAAGGCAAAGAAGGCGGAACGGCTACAAAGGGCACTTGCCATCATTGTGGCAAGGAAGGCCATTGGCGAAGAAACTACAAGATTTATCTTGAGTCCATGAAGAAGAAGAAGGCATCCGATGCCCCATCCTCTTCAGGTATCTTCGTTATTGATTGTCATTCTATTTCCTTAGACACTTGGGTATTGGATACTGGGTGTGGCTCACATATATGTAATGACATACAGGGGCTAAGGAATAGAAGAAGACTCGTCAGAGGGGAGTCAAATTTGCGAGTTGGCAATGGAGCAAAGGTTCTGATGCATCATCGGAACTTATTTCTTTGAAGCTCCCTAGTGGACTAGTCTTGGAACTGGACAATTGCTATTGTGTTCCTTCTCTAATAAAGAACATTGTTTCTATTTCCTGCTTAAATAGAAATGGTTACCATTTGACGTTTAGTAACAATTGTTGTTATATAACTTTGAATGACATACTTTATGGAACTGTAACTTTGAGAAATGACATTTATACGTTGGACGTATCCAGTGACATTTTCAATATTGAAGCGAGCAACAAGCGTGCTCGAAAGGATAATCAAATAGACTCCTACATGTGGCTTTGTCGTCTTGGCCATGTAAGCAAGAAACGCATGTCCGAATTACACCGATGTGGAATTCTGGAATTGTTTAAATTGGATTCATACGATACATGCGAATCATGCTTAAAAGGCAAGATGACTAAGTTACCTTTTACAGTAAAAGGTAAACGAGTGGGAGAGTTGCTGGGTCTAATACATACTGATGTATGTGGACCTATGTCAACTCAAGCTTTAGGAGGCTATAGCTACTTCATTACCTTCACCGATGATCACTCACGGTTTGAGTATGTGTTCTTGATGAAATACAAGTCTGATGCCTTTGAAAGGTTCAAAGAATTCAGAAATGAAGTAGAGAAACAACATGACAAGAGTATTAAAATACTTCGATCGGATCGAGGTGGTGAATACTTAAGTCAAGAGTTTCTTGATTATCTAAGAGACAATGGTATATTATCTCAATGGACTCCGCCATATACACCATAACATAATGGTGTATCTGAGAGGCGCAACCGGACCTTGTTGGACATGGTCAGGTCAATGATGAATCGTGCGAATCTTCCCAAGTCCTTTTGGGGCTATGCACTTCAGACAACTGTTTACTTGTTAAACAGAATGTCAACCAAGGTAGTTTCTACTACTCCATATGAGATATGGAATAGTAAGAAACCTCATGTATCTTACTTGAAGATATGGGGTTGTCCTGCTTATGTGAAGCGGACTGTATCAGACAAATTGAATGCTAA
The DNA here is from genome assembly GCA_025175895.1 of Wurfbainia villosa. Classification (NCBI taxonomy): domain Eukaryota; kingdom Viridiplantae; phylum Streptophyta; class Magnoliopsida; order Zingiberales; family Zingiberaceae; genus Wurfbainia; species Wurfbainia villosa. Next base: position 84,037,711 of record CM045996.1, read on the forward strand.
GTCTGTCTATTTATTGGATACCCTAAGGAAACAAGGGGTTACCAATTCTATCATCCTGTGGAACAAAAGGTGTTTGTTTCAAGGCATGCTGTGTTTCTAGAGAAAGAGTTTCTCTTGCAAGAAAACAGTGGGAGTGTCGTCGGGCTTGAGGAGGCTCGAGAGACTCAAATAGACATTGATGAGATACCTGGTGAAGCACAACAGCCGATAACTCATAGTGATGAGCAATCAGCTGGACCTATTGAAACACCACATCTTCATAGATCTGGTAGAACACGCAACATTCCTGAGAGATATGGATTTCTCGTAAGTGAATCGAACGATGTGTTACTCATTGATAATGAGGAGCCTACCAGTTATGAAGAAGTGCTGATAAGTTCAGAAAGGGATAAGTGGCTTGATGCCATGAAGTCAGAAATGGATTCCATGTATGAAAACCAAGTTTGGAACTTGGTTGACCCACCTGAAGGCATCAAGCCTATAGGGTGCAAGTGGGTTTTCAAGAAGAAAACCAACATGGATGGTAATGTGATTACCTATAAGGCTAGATTAGTGGCGAAAGGATATCGTCAAAAACAAGGTGTTGATTATGACGAAACCTATTCACCTATAGCTATGCTTAAATCCATTTGGATGCTCCTGGCCATAGCGGCTCATTATGATTATGAGATATGACAGATGGATGTGAAAACATCTTTCCTTAATGGAAACCTGCTCGAGGACGTGTATATGATACAGCCTGAGGGTTTCACATCGGTTGATAAAACCAAGGCATGCAAATTGCGATGGTCCATATATGGATTGAAGCAAGCATCCAGGAGCTGGAATATCCATTTTGATGAGACAATCAAAAAGTTTGATTTCTCACAAAATCCAGACGAACTTTGTGTGTACAAGAAGGTTAGTGGGAGTGCAGTCGTGTTCCTAGTATTGTATGTCGATGACATATTACTTATAGGAGACGATGTTTCAGTCTTACAGTCAGTTAAGATTTGGTTTTCCAAGACATTCTCCATGAAAAATCTGGGAGAAGCAACCTACATCATCAGGATTAAGATCTATAGAGATAGATCAAAACGGTTGCTTGGTCTTTCGCAGTCTACATATATAGAACGAGTGCTAAAGAGGTTTAGCATGTCGGAATCCAAGAAAGGTTTCCTACCCATCAGGCATGGGATACACCTTTCGAAGTCTATGTGTCCGCGCACAGAAGACGAGAGGATTTGCATGAGTAAGATTCCCTATGCATCCGAAATAGGATCTATCATGTATGTTATGTTATGTATGAGGCCCGATGTATCGTATGCTTTGAGTGTCATGAGTAGATACCAGTCTTATCCAGGAATGGATCATTGGGTGACTGTTAAGATGATCCTTAAGTACTTAAGAAGAACTAAGGATGTGTTCCTAATATATGGAGAAGGGGACATGGTGATACGCGGGTATACGGATGCCAGCTTCCAGACAGACAAGGATGATTCTAGGTCTCGATGCGGATCGTGTTCACCTTGAATAGCGCGATGAGTTGGAAAAGTTCCAAACAAGACACTGCAGATTTTACCACTAAGGCGAGAATACATTGCGGCGGCGGTTAAGAAGTTCATTTATGAACTTGGTGTGATTCGACCATTGTTGAAGCAATACCGGTCATCGCGACAACAATGGAGCAATTGCACAGGCGAAAGAGCCAAGGTCTCATCAACGATCCAAACATGTGCTTCGCCGCTATCATCTTATCAGAGAGATCATCAGTAGGAAGGAAATACAAATCGAGAAAATCCCCATTGAAAGGAACTTAGCGGATCCTTTGACTAAGGCATTACCTCAAAGTAAGTTTGAGGGTCATGTTAGAGCTTATGGTATTGGATACCGTAGCGATTGACATTAGGCCAAGTGGAAGTTTGTTAGTGATATATGAGAGATGTCCTAAGGCAATCGCCTTATGTTTGAACCATTTATATGATAAATGAAGATTCACTATTTGAGTATACATGTTTTCATGTATTTGATTAGATCTTAAACTCATTTACTGAATGTCCACGATACGATTCACAGCATGAGAGAATTTGTGATTGGATCACAACTAGTGAGTATCCCTACATGTGTAATTGTGATGTATCGAAATTATTCTTAGTCGATGAATTGATGGATTTGGACACCATTGATTCTGTTGAGACTAGCACGAGGTATACTCCTTGGTGTATCCAAGCAGCTGATTCTCACTGGCTGGAGACATTGTGATGTCCGGAGTTAATCGTGGATGCTAGTTATGGTAACTAGTTCATTGGAGTGACCAACCATAAGACTTCATATGGTTCTCTGCATATATAGATATGTCAATGAAGTTCTTACTGCAGCTTAAGTGCGATGTTCCTTTGACTTGCGATATTCAAGTCATCTTGATCATAAAGACTTATACTTTGACATCTTAAGCAAGCATCTCTAAGGAGATGTGGACCCGGGATGATTGGGTATAAGTCGAAGTGATCAAAGGTGTTTGAATAACCTATAAAGGATTCACCACCCTTGCGAGGAGATGTATACCCATGACCTCTCGTCGGATTGTTACTAAAGTCTTTGGCCAAAGCATTACATGTTTAGAGTAAGGTACTCTTCGATACATGTGCAGTAACTAGAATCCGTAGGACGAGGAAATGATACTTGGGCTAGGTGTGACATAGTCAACCTAGTGGGGACTGACACTATAGACCATGTCCTGAACCAAGTGGGTATAAGATGAGTGAAGGGAATGGGACACGATTCATTCGAGCTGCTGAAGGGTTTCAGAAATAGTTCTGGATCAACCGTTGATCTTTTCGGTTAATTGGGGATCATGATGTACTACTAGGTGCCACTCATGATCGTTCTATAATTAATGGTTAATTATAGACGACCAACATAAACCGAGAACCTATTTGGTCACACGCACAACGAGCGTAATCCGAAGGATTTAAAGCGAGCTTGAGAATGAGATTCTCAGACCGAGAGAAACTAGGTTTGGTTGGACCAAACATGGGCGAGCATGAAATCGTTTTGATCATGATATGGAGCGTGGATGGGCGTGTCTTATGAAGACATGATGGATGAACCAAATTGGTTTGGTTCTAATCCAATGGAGGAGAATAAACCAAAGGGTTTGGTTTGTTTTAAACGAATGAACCAAAGTTGGTTCGGTTCGTTTTAACTTAAAATAAACCATCATGGTTTGGTTTATTTTAACTTAAATTAATGGAGCGGGTTAACAGGCCTTTGGTTATGATCCGATAATCATTAAGAGAATTTGTTCTCTATAAAATAGGGCTTAAGGGTTTTGTTAAGCCCTAATCCAAGTCCTTGCAACCCTAAGTTGCCACCCCCTCCTCTCCTTGGTGTAGTCGGCGCCAACCCCACCTTGCCGCCGCCCACCACCACCCAGCTCCCTTGTTGGCATCCAGAAGGTGCTGTCCTTCCCTCTTGCCGGTGTTGAGCTGCTGCCGGAGGAGCTCCGGTGATCTCCTTTGGGTCCGGCGACAAGGTGAGCCTCAACCTTCCTTATTTGGCCGGCCCCTATTCCTCCACCAAAGCTGTCCAGTTTTCTGGACAGCTTGTTTCCTTCTCGTCGGAGCGTCGTTTGGACGACGTTTGGAGCTCCGACAGTGGTAGCCTTGCCGGGGATTTGATCTCCAGTAATCCTCATTGGTGGAGGACGAAGGATTCGTCAAACGGTTGACGAATACCTCTCCGGAGAAGCGAGTTTTTGAGGACTCGTTTTGGATCCGAATTTTGATTCGGATCGTGATCTTCTCTCGATCACATCATCTTCAACACGAGGCTAGTAACCCGTACGAAGACGAGGCTCGTGACTTTGTGAAGTCATCCCGAAGATACTCGGTGTGGATACGGATAGAGACGATTCTAGCGAGAATCGTTTCGGTTGATGCCTTTCCCGCTACACGTGATACGTCAGGTATACGTAGTATAACTTTCCTTTTATTGCAAAATTTGAATTTACGGTTATATCTACACATGTTGTACTATGCATGCGTGTGATGTGTGTATTGTAATAAATTAGATTTATTATTTTATTCCTTCCGCTATGCACATGTTTACGAAACATGTTCGAACATACACTCGCCACGGTGCCGGAAACCCAACAGTTTTTCTCTCTTGAGATGTTGAATGGGCTATAGATTGTTGCAGAGTTTGCTATTAGAGTTGTGCTTGGTAATGAGAGAAGGAGTGCTTTAGCTCTTGATAATTTGTCATTGCCTGAAGATAGCAAATCAGAGAAAAGTTTATTCCCAAAGATGCAGACGGAAGTGGCGTAGAGAAGCTTACCAACTCCAAAACATGTTGCAAGATTTCCATTCGAGGTATTAGTTCTTCTAAGTTAAGGATGCGAAAATTTCTGGAAGAAGGGGAAGGAGTAGAAGCCATGAGAGGAGCTGGCTCACTCATAATGGGGAAGGATGGCGCATTGCAGGGAATAATTCCATTGGTTCAAAAGAGAAAAGAAGAGAGATGCCAGAGAGGAAAGAGGGAACATTATGGCAAGGAGAGGAGTTATAATTCTGACTGGAAGATGGGGGCTTTGAATGTTTTGAAGATGAGGAGTGAGACGAAAGTGAAGCAGGTGATGTTGTGGAAGTAGGAATGTCCGTGGTAAGGGAGGATGTAGAGGTGGCGAGAAAAAGGAGCTTATGGAGGTGGAAGATGGAAAGGGAAGGCTCAACGACGGAGGAAGGAGGTCCGAAATTACTTGTGAATAATTAAGGAGGGGGGGGGCCTTTTGAAGATTGGGGAAGAGGAAGAGAGAAGAAGGGGACATGATAATCTGGGTGATATGGACATTGGAGCGGGGGTTGCAGAAGGCATGTGAACAATCGAGGGGGACGTAACCATCAGCGACTCCTTGTTGGCTGGAGAAAGGGTGCTGGAGGAGAAGTCTGGGCTAGGCCATTGATGGAGGCCTTCAGATGATAGAAAAGAGGTGGTAGAAATGAGAGCATTAGAAGGGGAAGATAGTGGTGTTGGTAGGGTTGGTGGAGTAGAAGGCGAAGGGAGCATGACCGGGGTTGACTCATTACTTGTAGGCAAGGCGAATGAAGAAGAGGGGTCAAATGTAGAAGTCTCTTCTTCCTGCATTCAGCGGCCCGCAACTCCCCACAATTTGGATTGGGTATGTAAGAAAGAGGGAGGTAACATAGTGCTATGTAGAAGTGAAGGCGAAGAAGAAGGAAGGCTAGGGTTTGGAGATAATATGAATAGGGAAGGATAAGATGGTGATACTGACCGGGGACTCACAGTAGATGATGGTGGGATAATGTGGAATGATGTTGTTGATGAAAAGGGAGGAGATGTAGCTATGGAAGCGCCGGGGGGAGCCTTGCATGAGTCGAAGCAGTGGGAGGTCGACAGACATTTGGACTAAGCTCAATGGAGCTTCTCGCAGTTGCTGGGAAGTGGCTTTCTGAAAGAGAGTCTTCATCTTGTTGCAAAGAAGGGAGAAAAGAGGATGATGCTAGAAGAAGAGGGGAGAATTTTCTCACTACATAGAAGGGCGGAGAGGTTTCGAAGACAAGAGGAGTGGAAGATGAAGAAGGGGGGAGGTGAGGAGTCAGATTTAAAGGGAGGAAATGTATTTGTGATAGGCGAACTAGTTGGGCCTTGGGGCAAGGGTATGTGCCTTAAAAGAAGGTGGAGGCGTGGTTCAGTTGAGGGTTGAGCCTTTATTCGACTCTTCACAGTCTAGCATTAGCTAGAGCTATTATCCCCATGTGGTGGCGGAATAGAGGAGTAGGGTTTATGGTGGATACACTTTGGAAGATTGGCGGAGTAGAAAATTCATTTTGATCTGATGAGGCAAGGCCTTAGATCGAATCATCACACTTTTTACAGCTTGGTATTAGTCGAAGCTATTATCCTCGTGCAGTTATGAAACGGAGGAATAGGGTTTAAGGTAAATACACCTTTGAGGATTGCGGAATAAAAAATTCATTCCAATATGATGAGGCAAGGCCTTAGATGAGATCATCACATTTTTTATAGCTCGGTATTAACCGAAGCTATTATCCCCGTGTGGTTACAGAACGGAGGAGTAGAGTTTAAGGTAAATACACCTGTGAAGATTGGCAGAGTAAAAAATTCATTTCGATCTGATGCGGCAAGGCTTTAGATCAGATTGTCACACTTTTTACAGCTTGACAATCACTGAAGCTATTATCTGTTAGGGCAATCAACCCATGTATAATGTAGTTTTGATGTGTGTGGTAAAGGGTTTAAGTTAGGTTGATATGTTGTTTTGATATGTGTGTTGAAGTCGTGCAGGACTTAGTAATTCACACATGGATTGGATTGATGTTAGCATCGGTGAATTCACCATCTCATGGCTCGGGTCCTTGAGTCGATGAAGGACGACATTGCGAAGCCGTGCGCTTGGTGCATCTGAGGGATCGCCGGATGAGCAACATTGGAGTGAAGCCAAGGAAGTAGACTTCAGGGCGAGATGCGAAGGATGACATTGCGAAGCCGTGCGCTTGGTGCATCCGAGGGACATGGCCGGACGAAGAGAACTTCGACGAGGGACTTCAAGCAGGATGAGAGAATGAGTGAAATGTAATGTAGCTCATAGGTGGACTTGGCCGAATGGCTAAGTCAAGTGTCGGATGCTCAACCAAGTTGGTTTAGGTTTTACCCGACCGTCGGATGCTCAAACAATATTTTGTTTGAGGTTTTATCCGACACTAGTCAACTGATATAGATATCAATCGACTACTCTGGGTCGATGGACTCCACCGGTGTTCGACCAAACCTTTTCTGGCCCAATAGTCAACTGCTAGTCTTTGGCAGTCAACTGCTCGACCATCAATCAATTGCCAAGGGATGACAGTCGACTGATCAAGGGAAACTCGAGCACAGAGGGTTTTGGAATCGACTGATCACTTCGGTCACTCGACTGTTGGCTCCATCAATCGATTGATGGGGATGATCAATCAACTGATGTGGGAGCCGTTGGCTGGAAGCCAATGTGGATAAGACCATTGCGAGGCAACAGCTACAGCAGCAGTCGACTGATGACTGCATCAGTCGACTGCTCGGTGCCCAACGGGAAGAATGACCTCTTCCCTATAAGAAGAGGCCTTGGGTCACTTTGGGAGGTTAATGCTTCATCTCTAAACATACTCCCAAGTGCCTAAATGTTCTCTACTCCTCTTCCTTGTGTTTAATTCAATCTTATTGTAAGAGGAGTGATTTTGTAAGAAAGGTTTACCTCCACCTTGAAGGAGAGATTAGTGAAGTTAGTTGAGGGAGTGATTCGCCATACGAATCGGTCGTGGATTAGTGGGAAGGGCCGTGAATCACGTTATACACTTGCGTTAGAGATTGTTCTTTCTTTGCTTCTTGTATTTGTTTTTAATTGTCTTAATTGTTAGTATTTGTGTTGCGCTAACCTTTGATTGTAGACGATTAAGCGAACGACTTCCATCGTACACAAAAGGGCTATTCACCCCCTCCAGCTAGCCACCGATCCTCCAACAAGTGGTATCAGAGCGAGGACCTTGTCGCGGACTCATCGCCAACACAAGCACGACAAGAGATGACCGGCTCCAATATTCATCTGCCTAAGTTCGAAGGAGAATTTGCTTGGTGGAAAAAGCGAATGGAGGTATTTTTCGAAACCGACTTTGAAATTATGCTTATCATGGAAAACGATTTCGAAGTACCTAGAGATGAAGAGGGGAGACTAATAGAAAAGTCAAGATGGACAAAGAAGCAAAGAGAGGAGAACTTGGCGAATTCAAAAGCCAAGCACCACCTATTCAATGTGCTTCCTCAACAAGAGATCAATCGAATAGGAGAATGCACAAGCGCCAAGGAGATGTGGGAAAAATTGGTAAAACTTCATGAAGGCACCTCCGAGGCAAAGCTTGCAAGAAGGGACCTCCTCCGATCGCAATTAAGCAATATCAAACTTGACAAAGGGGAGAAGGTACTTTCTTTACATTCTCGTTTTAAGGAAATAATAACCAATTTATCAAGTGTAGGAGAAAAACTTATAAACCGGGATATGATCATGAAAGCCATAGACGCCTTCCCCCGATATTCAAAATGGAGTTCCATGGTAGATTTATTCTACATCTCCAAGAATCTAGAGGTAAGTACTCTAGAAGAATTCTTTTCAACTATGGAACTTCATGAGACTAGGCTTGAAGGCATAATTGAAGAACCAAGCATAAAGCCGAGGGGAGTAGCGTTAGTGGCGGAAAAAGGAAAGAAGAAGAAGGAGACTCCACCCTCTTCCTCCGATGAAGAATCTTCCTCCTCCATGGATAGTAATGAAGAAGCCTACATGGTAAGGAAGGTGAGACGTGCTTTAAAGAGTTTTAGATTTAACAAGTCTCATGATAGGGGAAGAAGGTTGAGGAGAAAAATTATTTGCTACAATTTCCAAGGAGAGGGACACATAAGGGATGATTGTCCCCTCTTGAACAAAAGCAAGGAAGAAAGGAAAAAGAAAGAAGACAAGAAGAAGGGGAGTAAGAAAAAGAAAGAAGAAAGAAAATCAAAAGAAAAAGGGAAGGCCAAGGCACACAAGGCAACATGGGATGATCCATCATCATCATCAGAGGGAGAACAAGCATTCACAAGCCTTGCCCTAATGGCAATAGAAGACTTGGACTCCACCTCCTCTGAAAAAGAAGAAGCAAGCTCAAGTGAGAAGAGTTCAAGTGTAGGGGGAGCATCCTCATCAAAATCGGAGGAAGAAGAAGATATGGTGAGTATGGTAAGAAATCTTCCTACTCAAGAAATTTTTTCTATGATTTATAGTCTTACTAGAGATTTATTTAGGAGTAAGAAGAAGAACAAACGCTTGCAAAATAAAATTAAGGAACTAGAAGAAAAAGTGTACTAATTAAACCTTCTCGAGTAACGACTCAACCCTAGACTCAGACTTAGTTAATTTCCTAGTAAGTATTTTAATTATAAGGTAAAGTGTACTAATTAAAGAGCGGCTAACCTTGACTTTCCCTTTTGGTCCGACTTTGAGTTTCCTCTCGAAGTAGTCTTTGGGGTCGGAGTTGTAGTTGGAATCGGCTTTGGATTCTAACTCGGACTCTTCCGGTCTTGCCATGTAAGCTATGTCGACACCTTCTTCTCCGTTGTCCCAAGTTGCATGGAAGGCTTTCCTTGCTCCCTTTTGCTTTGGCCGCCTCCTTGACTTGAATTTCTCTTTGTTCTCGTTCTTCAATTGCCTTTTTTCTTGTCGAACTATTCTCCACACCATATTGACTATTGCGACCTCATCTTCGGATTCGGATTCATCTTCTTGCTCGGGAGGTGACTTGCTCTTCTCCTTTCTTCGTTGTCCTGCAAGTAAAGAAACACCTCTCTCGACCGAGACCGCGTTAGTTTGTTCATGTAACTCAAATTCCGAAAAGAATTCGTCTAACCTAATCTTAGATAAATCTTTAGATACCTTGTAGACATCAACCATGGATGCCCACAAGGTGGTCCTAGGAAATGTATTGAGTTCATACTTTATTATATCTCGATTGTCTACCTTTTGTCCGATGGCATGTAGGCCGTTCAAGATGTCTTGGATCCGCGCATGGAGTTGTGAAGCGGTCTCATGATGCTGCATATTTATATTATACAGTTTATTTAAAAGTAAATCTCTTTTACATGCCTTAGCATCGGACGTCCCTTCGTGTAGATCAATTAATTTGTACCAGAGGTCTTTGGTGCTAATGAATGGTCCAATTCGGTTGAGCTCCTCCTTGGACAAGCCGCATTACAACATTTGGGTTGCTCTTGCATCGACTTTGATTTGCCTCTTGGTTGTCCACTTGTCAAAATCCAAGGGCTCCCCTTGATCATTGGTGGGTAGAGCAAAGTCGGTTTGGATGATTATCCAAGTCTCGACTTGTGTTTTCCAGAAACACTTCATCCAACCTTTCAAATAACAGAAATAATTTCCGTTAAAGAACGGAGGTCGGGCGGTGCTATACCCCTCAATGTGAGCCATTAAATATTATGCAAAACACGAATAAAAACCAAAAGGAATTCCAAGACTTGGTCTTGGATTAGTAATGTGGGAAATAATAAGAAATAAGCAGAAATAAATAAGAAGAACAAGAAACTAACAAAAAGTAGAAACTTACGACCTTCGATGTCCCCGAAAGGGTACTAGACATTGGTTTTTGGGGATGAAGATAGCTTATTATGAGGGTAAACCCTCATAAGAATTGTAGATCTCTCAGGGTAAACCCTCATAAGAATTGTAAACCCTCACAAAAACCCTTATTATGAGGGTACTAGACATCGGTAGTACATTTCGTGGGTCCACTTGTATGAAAAGTTATGACAGTTTTTGTCACGCCCCGAGGGAGTCCCCGCAAGACAAAAATCCGACAGCATCTCCCCTGTACGGGTGACAATACCAAATTTTCATACAAGGCCTACACGGCCACAATACCTCGGTCAACATGATCGGAATCCAAACAACACACGCAGATAATACTTAGGCCTCAGGCCAGCAATCAAAGTAAATAGTAACAGTCTACTATATCTAGACTTACCCCTTCTGCCATCTGAGAAGGAATATACAACCCAAACCAATCGAAAATAAATCTCCGAACCAAGGTCCATAAAGACCATAACAAAAATCTCCAAACCTCCACAAATACATAACCAAAACAAACATAAGTTCTACACATTTCATCTAGTTAAAAACCAAAACCATAAGACCTATAAAACCTATCCATTTCGACGAGGGGGATTGGCAGCTGCACTCTCCTGACAGTTTCATCCTGAAATAAAAATAAATCAACGGGGTAAGTTCAAAGAACTCAGCGGGTATAGTCGATATGCAAAGTAAGATATAACTAACAATAAAAAATCATGCCAGTACAGTCTCACATATAGGATAAGCAAGAAATAAATGCAAAAGGACTGTACTCACCTGAATCTCCTACCCTGATATAGGAGCATGTGCCCTACTATAAGAGATAAAGTCATCACCATATACGAATATGTATCCTGTATGCATGACAATCATATGCAACATCCAAGGCATCAATACAATAATGCAGCAAACACAATACAAATGCGATCCGTGCAAAGTGCATTGCATGCAAATGACATGGTCACCCCTGACGCCAGTCAGCCGCCTCACACGCGATGGTGAAGCCGAGTGGGTAGGGCTATGACAACTGTGCACTCTGCCATCACTGCTCCTGAGTGAACGAGTGGACAAGATGCTGTCGGAGTACACCTATCCTCCTGCCCCAAACAGAGTGGGAGAGCTAAGCTCTCATCTCCCGGTGTCATAGACCAGAGGAGGGATCCCTGCCCGCTACCACGCTGCCTCATCGCTATCCATGAGCGGACCCGAGCTCGACAGAGCAATCGACACACCTCCCGATGTACCACTAACCGTTATGTAATCATGCGGGCTCAACAATAAAGGAACCCCGTCCAGCCAGCATGCAATCATGCAAGATGGTGCATGATACTAAAGCATGTAAATCCAACTAAATACACCTATCCGAATAATATGCACAATCAATATGTACATATCCATAATCCAAGTAACTATAATCCAAATAAAACAGGGAAGGTATAATCATAACCTATCACATGCATGTATCAAGTAGGCACCAAAAACATACTAGGCATATAAACATGAAAATTATTGCAATCTATCCTAACTAGCATATCAACTTGACTATATCTAAAAGATAAGTCAAAATATCCACCTGATAAAATGTCCGCAAAAGAACCAAATCGTCACGACCGTGAACCTGCCTCGTGATCGAAACCTGCATACAACATAACTATCATTAAGTTCTAGCACACAACAATGTGCTAACTTACTACTATACAGTTTCTATATTCGCATTCTTTTATCGATTACAAATTAGAAACTCTCACTTGTACATCTGACCAAATCCCATTAGGATTTCCATATTAACTCTTCTATTGCGTAATTAACCAAACACAAATTGAAACTTACCTAGTTTCAAATCCATGACACTAGCTCGTGGTTGCCTCCCATTCTATCCAATTCACAGATCGCAACCTTCTACAATCAGCAACAAACATCTTTTTTTTTCCATTTGATATAAATCATTGAATCAACACCACACTATCCACAACCATCCAGACTCACCTAGCTCCGAATCAAGATCCTCTGTTGATTTATCAATGGTTGTTGCTGTTGCATCCTCCTGACTTTCCAAAGCAGTTATGCGTTGGTTTAGGGCTTCAGATTGTTCATCGACAGTTTGATAAATGTTATTCACCTGTAGCAAAATGGCATCGTGAGCTAGCATGTAGTCCTTGTAGAGGAGACAGAAGCCAGCGATGGAGGTCGTAGCAGCACCAACGAAGAAGGACGCCATCCTGACCCGGAAAAAGAACCCATCATTCTCTCCTCCTGCCTCACGCACACTCTTCCCTGGCATGCACTCCCTGTAGATCAAGCTTGCAAACTATGGCAAGCCGGCAAGGTGCTCGCGACGTGATCGAGACGATGAGCAGCACCCTTCGCTCGAGCAAAGACACGAAAGAGAAAAGAAGAAAGAGGGATCAGGGAATGAAGAAATCACGCTGTGGAATAGGGCCCGACTGCAGGTGCAGATCTCCGACGTGTCCAACACTGAGAGCATGAGGAAGTCGAGGAAGAGAAGAAATGGAATCGGGGTAGTGAAAAGGGAGCGGCGGAAATTGAGAGGAAGAATTGGAAAATGCTTCGGGAGGAAAACGCGAAGCAGATCTAGAGAAATAAAAAAAAATAAACTTAGGGTTAATTTATAACCTAGGTTAATTAACCCAAATAAATTCTTTAATAGCGGCTAGTCTAAACAGACTTTCAAAAAGCCTATTCGCTTTAACCACATAAAATATCCATAAAAACTTTCGTTTAATTCTTGAAAAATTCCTAAAATTCTCTAAAAATCCCGAAATAATTCCCAGGATTACTTTTCCTAATTTTTTTCCCATAAATTTTATATTTTAAATTTTTCCGTATTTAACATTCTCTTCCACTAATAAAAATTTTGTCCCCAAATTTCCTACTCATATGCATAACAAGTACCACAAGTACTGAAAAATATATTTCACGTACCTTAATTAAACAGGTGGGTGTATTGAGCTCTACTCTTTTCCTCAAGCTCCCAAGTAGCCTCCTCATCGGTGTGGTGACTCCACCCGACCTTGATAAGTCGCATAATCTTGATTCGCAACTGTCGTTCCTTGTGGTTCAGAATCTGTACCGGAACCTCTTCGTAAGTAGCATCAGGTTGAATGGAACCTGACACATCTGACAGAATATGGGTAGGGTCTGGAACATACTTCCTCAGCATGGACACATGGAACACATCATGAATACTCGTCAAAGATGGTGGTAGTGCTAGTCGGTAAGCGACTGCTTCGATCCTCTCAAAATCTCGAAAGGCCCAATGTACCTTGGAGCTAACTTACCACGGAGGTCAAATATCTTCACCCCCTTTCGTGGGTGAGACTCGCAGGAATACCTGGTCACCAATAGAGAATTCTAGAGGTCTCCGTCTCCGATCTGCATAGCTCTCCTGACGATCCTGCGCCTCTGCCATCCTACGTCTGATAGTACGGACCAACTCTGCCTCATGCTGAGCTCTCTGGGGTCCTAGAAACTGGGCCTCCCCAACCTCCTCTCAGAGTGTGGGTGTACGACACTGTTAACCCTACGATGCTTCAAATAAAGTCATTTGGATAGTCGAATGATGGCTGTTACTGTAGGCGAATTCCACTAATGGCAAGTGGTCCTCCCAGTTGCCCCCCAAAATCCATAACAAAGGACCTCAGCAAATCCTCTAGAGTCTGAATGGTCCGCTCAGTCTGTCCACCTGTCTGCGGATGGAATGCAGTACTAAGACAAAGTTGTGTGCCTAAGGCCTGCTGCAAACTCTGCCAGAACTGAGACGTGAACCGGAGATCTCTATCTGATATAATGCTTAAAGGAACACCATGCAATCTGATGATATCCCGACAATATAACTCTGTCAAACAATCCAAAGAGTCGGTCTTCCGAATTGCTAAGAAGTGCGCAGATTTGGTTGATCGGTCAACGACTACTCAAATCGCGTCATGGCCTTGATGTGTCCTAGGCAAACCCACCACAAAATCCATAATAATATGCTTCCACTTCCATTTCGAAATCGGAATTTCCTGAAGCATCTGTTCTTTAAACTAAAGCAACTTCGGAAACCATTATCCTCATCGGAGTCGGAGACGGTAGTCCATCTACTGTCCAAAATCCACTCCACCACACACTCTGTAAGTACATGGGAGGCTTTTGCGACCAAACTTCCTTGTAACAACCATTCGTGTTCCAGCTACTCTATAGTAGCTATCCAATAGCTAGCCAAAACTCCATGAGCATTCCTGCTCTTCACCTCTTCAAAACAACATAATCACTGCGAAGTCCACGTCATATATATGACGGCTTATCTCGCAGTCCTTTAATTGTCGTAAGCTTAGGATATGTCTTATTCAATAGCATCGGAATCGCTCCAATCACCAAAATGATGCATCCGTGTACACTACCCTTTCATCCACACCAGAATGATTAATCAACACTGGCGTAAAAGTCAACCATCGTCTGAGCCCTGAAATTAGTTTCACAAGCTTCAGACCACGTAAATTCCATCACTTTCCTGGTTCAACCAGTCAGCGATGTAGTACCGCTAAAGCATCCTATCCATATATATGATAATAATCAAAACAATACTAAGAAAACTACCATCAACAGTGACCGAGTGCGCAACTCCAACTACCACCCTCAACAGTGGCCAAGTTATGCAATCCAAAGACCACAACTGAGCCAATCGTGTCCAGACTACACGACTTCCCAAATCCCTGGACGACTAAGTCGTCAATAAGTCTAATAAGATAATCATAAGCTCATACAATTCATACCAAGTATGAAATTGTCTTTGCTACACAACTACATTCTCCTTACTCTAGGCTGATGATATAACAATCATCACAACGACAATAATAATTGTATGACACCATGTCACTACAATATCATCACACTAGTCACAAATAAATCCTAGAGTATGCACTGGTGTCCTATAGCTGATCTAAATAGATCCTCTATCCACACTGAAGGATATTCATTTCCTTCCACAACTACCGCATTCTATCATCGACAATCGGTGCATAACCACAAAGGTTCATCTCTCTTTTAACAAAGAGTTCCGGATCTTCTCTAGAAAAATACTGGGATAGATAAATATCTCATCCAACACCTCCTATAATAAGGTAAAATGATCTTTCATCGTCTTGACCAGTGTAGGCATACACGCCTTATCCATAACCAAATTACTATTAGTAGGGACTGATATTTTCTGAAGGTTTACTCCTTGTCCTTCAAATTGGTGGCTAGCAGGCCAAATCCCTAGCTTCCTAATTCGACATCAGTCGACACCTCTAAAGAGTCCGTACTTCCAAAATCATCGTTAGGTTCCGCAAGGTCAATACGTCATCGACCTCGTCCCCGACCATGAGTAGGGGCAATTTCACTAAGCCAATACTTTTCCTAACCACTAAAGTACTGTAACCACTAAAGGCAATACTTTTCCTATAGCTCAGAGATATCCTTCAGCTTGCTTGGTCCCAAAACACGAGAACTCGCCAAAATCCAAGGAAAAGAAAATCCTTGAAACATAAAACCCACAAACCAAAACCGCAAACCAACAAAATTGTCACGTCCTGGGGGCATATCCGTCATCCAAATGACAAAGGAGCCCCTTAGTGACAATATTCCGAAGTACATGAACCAGATCTGGTAAAAACCTCGAAATAATTATAGAAATACCAATATTTTAATGACTGCATACATGCACGACTAAACATATATCAATTAATGTAAAATAGTTTTTTTTTGGCACCAAACAAATTGCAACAAAATCCAAAAGGCATAACCAAAATGCAATACCGATAAAGTAAACAAAGTGGCATCTCGACGATGCAGTAGAACAAGCACGGCAAGGAACTCTCTGAGCGACACAAGGTAGGTCAACATGACA
Source organism: Wurfbainia villosa (assembly GCA_025175895.1). Classification (NCBI taxonomy): domain Eukaryota; kingdom Viridiplantae; phylum Streptophyta; class Magnoliopsida; order Zingiberales; family Zingiberaceae; genus Wurfbainia; species Wurfbainia villosa. Next base: position 84,053,766 of record CM045996.1, read on the forward strand.
CGTCCTCCATCAGTTAACCTAGAGGATAAGTGAGGAGGGGGTGAGTACAACCAATCTGTGGATGTATAGACAATAGTACATAATCATAATGCACATAATGGAAGTTACAGGGAACAAGCTAGAGTAACCCAACCCTCAGAGTAACAATATGAGTCTGCAGTATAACAAATATACCCGCAACATACACAACCACTGCAACAAGCAGTGCACATCCGGATACCATGACAAAGCCTCGTGGCTCTCGCACAAAAAGGAACCCATGGGCCGACAATCAATAGCACGGTCTATGCGCAACTATATGCTATCACAAATGAGACTCGTGGATAGACCGGCAATAGAAAAACTCAATGTCTACGAGCAACGACATGCTACCACAAATGGGTATCGTGGGCAGACAACACATATAGATATCTAATTATTGACTGCACGCAATAGCATACTAAAACTAATGGGTTGTGTGGCCAGTCGATTATCCTAGGTTGTCAAGCCTAGGGTTATCCAATACATCCAGCATAAATCGACTTTCAACGTCGACAAAGATCATCGATCTACAATTAAAGAGGGTTTCAACACCTCTAATACAAAAGTTCTACCAAAGCCGATAAAGATCATCGACTTATAAATAAATAAGTCGAGATGGTTAAGTCTAGAGTTCCAACCCTTCAAACATGAACGGTTATCAAGGTCGATAAAAATCATAAATCCAGTCCACTTATAAACCCGTCGAGACGATTAATCATAGGGTTTTGTCCCAGCTAACAGGAAACATCTATCAAGGCCAATAAGGACAACAAATCTACCAACGAGCCCGGCAAGAGGGTTAAGCCTAAATTATATCATCCTACCAGTTCAATCGTTCATGCCCCAACCTGCAACCATTAACATATCTCATGGGTACTTAAGATGTAAAGTAGCTATCTAGCTACTGGCATTATAAGAATCCGATTATTACCAACTCTGAATGAATAACGCAAGAATATAACCTTACAGTAGGTCATCTTAACCATGATTGAGAGGCATGATTGACCACATGTATACAAAGCACCTACATATAGAGAGACTCTACTGCAGACTCTCTCTCTCAACCAAGAATGGGAGATATTGTAAGGATTAATCGTATCCTAACCATACGAACACTACTAGTCCAATCGCCATATCACTGAAACAGTAAATGGATAAACATATTTCATTTAGCTCATTCGGGTTATTACGCCTAGGGTTCTCCTAATGTTGTTTCCTTCCTGAGATCCGCTCCAACAGAATAACCTCATCTAAGTTATTCTACCTCTACTAGTCTTAATCATGGTATCCACCGCAAAAACACCTAACCATATAAATATATAACACACTGTCTAATAAATGACAGCATAATCATACTAACGGGAATCAATGGCTGAAATTAATTAGGGTATAACTAAAGGGTCATGCCAGAACAAAGTCCAGGCAATACTAAATAAAGCATCAGATGCTTATATATACCCTAAACTACGTAAGCAATGTAATCATGCCATCATGCACTAGGATCTAGAGAGTCAAAGAACCTCTATGTATACCTTCTATGAATTTATCCATCTTAGTCATATTATTCAACTAGTCTAATCCTAATACTAGTTCAATCCTAATACTAGTCCAAAAAGTAAAGTAAGAGGTAAACATCTATCAATAATATCTAATCATTTATATCACCATGATAACTAGCTACGTATAGCAGTAATAGCAATTAATAATCATATGCTAACCATAAACCAGCAACCTAAAAATCTAACAGTCTAACAAATATCAAGTTAAAGCAATACTAGACAAAACATGATATCACCGCATAACCAATATAAATATGCACTAAATCTAGAAAATTTTCTAGAATTTATTTACCTGTTAGCCGTCTGGAGATGTCCTGTTGCCGCCAAATCCCCCATATTGACCTCGTCAATAATACCTCGAATTTCCGAAACATAAAAATCGTCGAAAATCCGTACAACTCCAAAAATACCCAGTTAACCTGCCAAACGTGGAAAACTCCGAAAACCCAAAGATCCTAAGGAACTCGGAAACATACACTCTGATACCAAATAAATTGTCACGCCCCGAGGGAGTCCCCGCCAGACAAAAATCCGGCAGCATCTCCCCTGTACGGGTGACAATACCAAATTTTCATACAAGGCCTACACGACCACAATACCTCGGTCAACACGACCGGAATCCAAACAACACATGCAGATAATACTTAGGCCTAAGGCCATCAACCAAAGTAAATAGTAACAATCTACTATATCTAGACTTACCCCTTCTGCCATCTGAGCAAGAATATACAACCCAAACCAATTGAAAATAAATCTCCGAACAAAGGTCCATAAAGACCATAACAAAAATCTCCAAACCTCCACAAATACATAACCAAAACAAACACAAGTTCTACACACTTCATCTAGTTAAAAACCAAAACCATAAGACCTATAAAACCTATCCATTTCGACGAGGGGGATTGGCAGCTGGACTCTTCTGACAGCTTCATCCTGAAATAAAAATAAATCAATGGGGTAAGTTCAAAGAACTCAGCGGGTATAGTCGATATGCAAAGTAAGATATAACTAACAATAAAAAATCATGCCAGTACAGTCTCACATATAGGATAAGCAAGAAATAAATGCAAAAGGACTGTACTCACCTGAATCTCCTACCCTGATATAGGAGCATGTGCCCTACTATAAGAGATAAAGTCATCACCATATACGAATATGTATCCTGTATGCATGGAAATCATATGCAACATCCAAGGCATCAATACAATAATGCAGCAAACACAATCCAAATGCGATCCGTGCAAAGTGCATTGCGTGCAAATGACATGGTCACCTGGCCTTGATCCACCGCCTCTGCGATGGTGAAGCCGAGTAGGTAGGCTATGACAAGCTGTGCACTCTGCCATCACTCGCTCGAGTGAGCAGTGGACAAGATCTTTGTCGGAGTACACCTATCCTCCCGCCAAAGCAGTGGAGAGCTAAGCTCTCATCTCTCGGTGACATAGACCAGAGGAGGGATCCCTGCCCGCTACCACGCTGCCTCATCGCTATCCATGAGCGGACCGGTCGAACTGTGAACAGCCGCACACACCTCGATGTACCACTAACCAATGAGTGACGATGTGTGGGCCATGTAGCAGGGCTGGCAAATAAAGGAACTCCAACAAAGATGCAATCATGCAAGATGGTGCATGATACTAAAGCATGTAAATCCAACTAAATACACCTATCCGAATAATATGCACAATCAATATGTACATATCCATAATCCAAGTAACTATAATCCAAATAAAACAGGGAAGGTATAATCATAACCTATCACATGCATGTATCAAGTAGGCACCAAAAACATACTAGGCATATAAACATAAAAATTATTGCAAGCTATCCTAACTAGCATATCAACTTGACTATGTCTAAAAGATAAGTCAAAATATCCGCCTGATAAAATGTCCGCAAAAGAACCAAATCGTCACCACCGTGAACCTGCCTCGTGATCGAAACCTGCATACAACATAACTATCATTAAGTTCTAGCACACAACAATGTGCTAACTTACTACTATACAGTTTCTATATTCGCATTCTTTTATCGATTACAAATTAGAAACTCTCACTTGTACATCTGACCAAATCCCATTAGGATTTCCATATTAACTCTTCTATTGCGTAATTAACCAAACACAAATTGAAACTTACCTAGTTTCAAATCCATGACACTAGCTCGTGGTTGCCTCCCATTCTATCCAATTCACAGATCGCAACCTTCTACAATCAGCAACAAACATCTTTTTTTTTCCATTTGATATAAATCATTGAATCAACACCACACTATCCACAACCATCCAGACTCACCTAGCTCCGAATCAAGATCCTCTATTGATTTATCAATGGTTGTTGCTGTTGCATCCTCCTGACTTTCCAAAGCAGTTATGCGTTGGTTTAGGGCTTCAGATTGTTCATCGACAGTTTGATAAATGTTATTCACCTGTAGCAAAATGGCATCGTGAGCGAGCATGTAGTCCTTGTAGAGGAGACAGAAGCCAGCGATGGAGGTCGTAGCAGCACCAACGAAGAAGGACGCCATCCTGACCCGGAAAAAGAACCCATCGCTCTCTCCTCCAGCCTCACGCACACTCTTCCCTGGCATGCACTCCCTGCAGATCAAGCTTGTGGCAAGGTGCTCGCGCGTGATCGGATCGACGATGGCGGCACTTCGCTGAGCAAAGACACGAAAGAGAAAAGAAGAAAGAGGGATCAGCGAATGAAGAAATCACGTTGTGGAATAGGGCCCGACTGCAGGTGCAGATCTCCGACGTGTCCAGCACTGAGAGCATGAGGAAGTCGAGGAAGAGAAGAAATGGAATCGGGGTAGTGAAAAGGGAGCGGCGGAAATTTAGAGTAAGAATTGGAAAATGCTTTGGGAGGAAAACGCGAGGCAGATCTAGAGAAATAAAAAAAATAAACTTAGGGTTAATTTATAACCTAGGTTAATTAACCCAAATAAATTCTTTAATAGCGGCTAGTCTAAACAGACTTTCCAAAAGTCTATTCGCTTTAACCACATAAAATATCCATAAAAACTTCCGTTTAATTCTTGAAAAATTCCTAAAATTCTCTAAAAATCCCGAAATAATTCCCAGGATTACTTTTCCTAAATTTTTTGCCATAAAATTTATATTTTAAATTTTTCCGTATTTAACATTCTCTCCCACTAATAAAAATTTTCTTTCGTTCGTTCGATAAAAGCAAGCACAACAGAACAATAAATAACAAAAAATAAATAGACACTTTATTTTTACTTGGTTCACAACCCAGCTGTTGCTACTCCAAGGCCCCGCGATCCTTGATCGCGTACGAAGGGGAAATCCACTATAAAGTCTTCTCCTCATTGGAGGTAGGAGACAACGATCACAAAAATGAAAGCACGAGGATGAGGCAACAAGCCTACCTCACCTTGTTATGATTAAAACAATGGATATAGTAAATAAAAGAAATACTTGCTGCCGACGAAGAAGTTCTGAACTTGGTGTTGCATCGGCATCACAGTGTTTAGAGCTTTGGCATTGCAGGAGCACTTTGAGAGCAAGATGATGATAATTTGGATTGGAGTCCTCCCCTCCTTTTATAAACTTTTGCATTGGAATAAGTCCTAATAGAAATCCTCAACTTTTAGAACTGATCTCGAGGTGGCTCCTTATCTTATCGTGAAGTGGCCATGTCAAACATTATCTGTTTTGACCTAGCGCAAAAGGTTGATTCGTCGCCATCGTGATGTCTTTCATCGATCGGTGATATGCATCGGCCTAATGACCATGATTGTACCCGGTCGCTACTTCCCTACAGTAAGAGGTTAGCACGGAAATGGTAAATATGATGGTTCCTTACCGTCCGATCTCGACCTAGACCTTCCACTAGAAGTCTTAGTCGGATCGCTGCCTACGGTCATCCCCGTATAAAGGACACGACCTTACCATCTCTCTTCGCACTCGTGCTTACCTCTAGTCCTTTATGACTTGTCGCTTTCCTTCCGGTCTTCCACCTGGGTTCTTCGACTCCCACGAACTTCCTCCGGTGTTGCCCGACCACCATGGTTTCCCAACTTGGGATTCTCCGGGTGTCACTGACCTTCAACTTAGCTTAACCATTTCCTGCATACTTAATTCAGCTCATGAGATAACAATATGACCTTAACTTTGGATCTTTTCCATAATCAAAATCTAGGTTCGATTATCTAGTGCCCTTGCACCAACACTTGGTGCATCCGAGGGATGTGGCCGGACGAAGAGAACTTCGACAAGGGACTTCAAACGAGATGAGAGAATGAGTGAAATGTAATGTAGCTTATAGGTGGACTTGGCCGAATGGCTAACTCAAGTGTCGGATGCTCAACCAAGTTGGTTGAGATTTTACTCAACCGTTGGATGCTCAAACAATGTTTTGTTTGAGGTTTTACCCAACACCATTCGATTGATATAAATATCAGTTGACTTCTCTGGGTCGATGGACTCAACCAGTGTTCGACCAAACCTTTTATGGCCCAACAGTCGACTGTTGGTCTTTGGCAGTCGACTGCTCGACCATCAGTCGACTGCCACGGGATGATAGTTGACTAATCAAGGGAAACTCGAGCACAGAGGGTTTTGGAGTCGACTGATAGCTTCGGTCACTCGACTGTTGGATCCATCAATCGACTGATGGGGATGATCAGTCGATCGATGTGAAAGCCATTGGCTGGAAGCCAACGTGGATAAGGCTATTGCGAAGCAATGGCTACAACAGTAGTTGACCGATGACTGCATCAATTGACTGCTCGGTGCCCAACGGGAAGAATGGCCTCTTCCCTATAAGAAGAGGCCTTGGGTCACTTTGGGAGGTTAATGCTTCATCTCTAAATATACTCCCAAGTGCCAAAATGTTCTCTACTCCTCTTCCTTGTGTTTAATTCAATCTTATTGCAAGAGGAGTGATTTTGTAAGAAAGGTTTATGTTGGTGTAGTAGGCACCTGAATCGAACTTGAGTTTTGATTATAGAAAATACACAAAGTTAAGTTCACTTTGTTATCTCACGAGCTGAATCAAGTGTGTAAAATTGCTAAGCTAAGCCGAAGGTCAGCGATACCCGGAGGGAACTGTGGTGGTCGGGCAACACCCAGAGGGACTTCGGAGAGAGCCGAGGAACTCGGGTGAAGACTGGAAGTGAAGCTTCAAAGGTAAAGGTTGAGGTAAGCTCATGTGAGTGAGTGTAAATAAGGTCGTGTCCTCCGTACGGGGACGTCCTTAGGTGTTGATTCGACCAAGACTTTCCAGGGAAGGTCTAAGTCGAGATTGGATGGTAAATGGCTATCGAGCTTACTTATACTAACTGCATTTTCGAGCTAACTCTTCATTACAGTTGGAAACCCTGTCATTAATCGACTGATGCCTCCAGCAGTCGACTGATAGGGTTGATCAGTCGACTGATAGGGTTGATCAGTCGACTGCTGGTCAAGGATCAACCTCGAGGAGAGTCAAAGCTCATCACCATTTCTCAAGAGCTAGGTGGCATCACCTCATGAAACCTCATCTCAACGATTAGGGTGTCACAAGGCTATAAAAGTAGGGGTTCTCCACCCCTTTTCCATCATTCTAAGTACTCCAAAATGCTCCCACAATGCCTCTCTCTTATGATGACTCTACTATGCCAAAGTGCTGTCGGAACGATGACGACTCAACCTTAGCTCAAGATATTCTTTATCGTTGGTATAAACATATTTATTTAGAGTCTTAATTGTGCATTCTTTTTGTTTTCGGAGATTTAATAGTAACAAGGAGAGGGGGACTGTCCCTCTACCTTGAGTTTTATTGTTTTCTTGTAATCGTTCACTCCTACCTCTAACGAGGAGGAGTATTTTAGTGGATTGCTCTCCGTACACGGTCTAGGACTGTTAGGGCCTTGGATTAGCAGCCGAAGGCTATGAACCAAGTAAAAAGAAATAGTGTTTTTTTAGTTTCCACTGTGCATTTCTTAATTGCTCATATTTTATATCGAACGAACGAAAAGTTTTCACGTGCGCTATTCACCCCCCTCTAGCGCTCAAATCGATCCAACAATTGGTATCAGAGTCGGGGGTGCTACAATTTGGTGAAACCACCAATCTAGCAATTTTTACAAATTTTTTTTCTGTTTATTTTTTTTACGAGTTTTTATTTTCATTTAAATCCATTTTCCCGCACTACTAATCCAAGACGAAAGTCTTGGTACATTTCGATTGTTTTTGTTTTACGAGGTACTTGTTTTATTTCTTTTGTCTAAATGGCCAATCTCGAAGGGTTTAGCACCGTTCGACCTCCGTTTTACAACGGAGATGACTTCCATTATCGGAAGGGTCAGATGGAGTGCTTCCTAAAAATCCAAATCGAGATGTGGATCATAATCCAAATCGGATTCACGCTTCCTACTAATGAAGTGGGTGAATCGTTGGATTATGATCAATGGACTAATGCCACGAAAAGACAAGTGGAAGCCGATGTTGGCAATGTGCTAATCCTCGGAGGCTCATTGGCTCCCATGTCCCCGGATTAAAATTTTCACTAATGAAAACTAATCCGGATGAGATGAGTTTCCTAAGCACAACCAATTCGTCGTCGTGCCAACGACTCGAGCGATCGCTTGAACAAACTAGTTGTTCAAGCAACCAAACTCTTCTAGTCGATTAGCCGCGGAAGAGACGACGGACGGATTGCCGGTTTTTGTATTTCTTATTCGGGGTCCATGATTATACAAATACATGCAAATGTAAACTAGTATAATCAACATATACTAACATAAGCTAGCATATCAAATAAGAACATGCAAAGAACAATAATAAAAGTTATAAAACTTTTATACCTCTTGATCTTCTATCATATGTCCTAACCTCCTTGTAGACTTCGTGTGGGCGAAGATCCTCCACAAGTTGAAGCTTCCTAGATCTTCTTCAATCCAAAGAAAGAAGAACTCTCTTTCCCTTCTTGCTTGAGCCAACCACCATTCCACAAAAGGATTGATGCCGCCGGCCCCAAGAATAGAGAGAACATAATGGAAACAACCAAGGTACCGAACTAGGGACAAACCCTTGTTTTGGTGCCGCCAAGATGGAGTGAATAGGAGAAAAGGAATATGTTGGGCGCCGCCACGGTGGAGGAATAGAGGAAGGAGCCACACCCTAGGAAGAAGAAGACCTCCTCTCCTATAGTTGCCTCCCAACTTCCTTGCAATCCCTAGCCGCCCAACCTAAGGAGGAAACCCTAATTAGGGTTTCTCCTTAGGCTTTCTTGCCGCCCAACCATGGTGGAGAGAAGAGATCTAGGAGCTAGCAACCTCCAAGGAAGAAGACAAGCTCTTCCACAAGTTGCCACCCACTCTTCATTCCCATCCATGGCCGCCCATGCAAAGGAGCCAAAACCCTAATCAAATTAGGGTTTCCTCCATAGGTTCCTTGCGCCAAGCATGGTGGAAAGAAGAGATCTAGGAGCTAGCCACCTCCAAGGAAGAAGACAAACTCCTCCACAAGTTGCCGCCCACTCTTCATTCCCATCCATGGCCGCCCAACCTAAGGAGCCAAAACCCTAATTAGGGTTTCCTCCTTAAGTTGCTTGCCGCCCAAGCAATGCTAGGCAAAACCCTAATTTCCTTAGCATCCATCATCAACCATCAACCACTCTCCCTTTTTCCGCCCAACCCAAAGCCACCCTTTTATAGAACTTAGGAGAAAATTGGTTATTGATGAGGTAGCCAAAAATATAGGAACTAATTCCCAATTTTCTTGCCGCCCCCCTTATCCAACCTTTCCTCTCCCTTTTATATAGAGTTAGGTTTAGGCCTTGGTTTAATCTCCACCGTCGGTTCTAGGGTTTTAATCTCAACCGTCGGATTTAGAGATTTAATCTCAACCGTCGGTTCTAGGGTTTTAATCCCAACCGTCGGATCTAGAGATTTAATCTCAACCGTCGGTTCTAGGGATTTAATCCTAACCGTCGGATCTAGAGATTTGTTTTCCATCATTTGATCTAGACTTCATGAGGTTTATATTAGGCTACAATAGGGACCATGAGGAGGAGTTGGGTCTTGGCCACCCGATGGATTGGAACCACACAAACTTGATCCATCAATGATGTTCCATTCCACTAGAGGATCATCATCGAACTACCTCACCAACCCCCATAAATTAATATGGGCTCCATATATTATTTGTACATCCATCTCCCCGTGTTTAAGATATCGAATGTCCATCAATTGATTGATTTACTGACCATCAATCAATTAACATCTAACTCCTCGAGTAGTACCACTCAACCTTATCATCATGTTGACTAAGTCAACCTGCAGGGTTTACATGATGAACCTTATGAGCTCCTCAAGGGGACATCATCAACCTAATACATAGGACACGGATTCCTCCTATAATCAACGACACACCATGTAAATAATATCATTTCCCAACTTACCGGGCATATTGATTTAATCCATAGAAATCTCACCCTCTGGTAAATCAAAGAAATAAATACTAAGTACATGTGTCCGTTATTATATCGGGATTAAGAGCATGTACAACATAATATCCGAGGTCCGATTCAATTATGTAGTCAGCAACAAATTGAATCACCTCTATATCGGTCCTGCTCAATACACCTAAGTGTACTAGTGTAACTCTATGTTCAAGATAAAACAATACCAAGCTACACTACAACCATGCCAATGGTTTGTTCAAAACCATCTTGGTTGTGAGCCTCTGCTTATACTCTACAAGGGACTGATAACATGATCTTCTGTGCCACACCCAAGCACCATGTTATCTACAATGTAAAGTATTAGACAATATGCACACATATAAATATAACGTGCAAACAATGATCATGTGATTCTTATTTCAAAATAAAGATGTTCATACAAAAGAGCTAGGCTTTCAATATACATCCCAACAATCTCCCACTTATACTAAAAGACTATGCTGTCATCACACTGCCATACATCTGATTCCCCTTCCCTCCACATGCCTATCAAAGCTCTCGCTAGAAGGGCCTTAGTGAAAGGGTCTACCAGGTCATCCTTTGATGCATGCTAGGCGACAACAACTTCTACCTCCTTTACGATTTCTCGTATCAGGTGGTACTTGCACTCTATGTGTTTACTAGCCTTATGGGCTGGTGGTTCCTTCGAGTTTGCAACTGCACCATTATTATCACAATAAATTGTGATAATTCTTGGCAAACCAGGAATCACATCCAAGTCCATCAGGAAGTTCCTGAGCCATACAACTTCTTTGGCCGCCTCATAGGCTGCCACATACATAGCTTCCATGGTGGAGTCCGCCACGCATTTCTGCTTGACACTCCTCCATACTATGGCTCCACCTCCCAAAGTAAACACAAACCCTGAGGTAGACTTACTGTTATCCCTATCTGATTGGAAATCGCAATCCATGCAACCCACAGGGAGTAATTGGTCTGCCCGGTAAACTAGCATATAATCCCTAGTCCTTCTCAGGCACTACAATATATGCCTTTACCGCAGTCCAATGTCCCTGTCCTGGATTACTCTGATATCTGCTAACCATGCTCACGCAGAAAGATATCTTGTCTCATACATAGCATACATTAGGCTTCCTAACGCCGAAGCATAAGGAACTGCCTATATCTCCTCTATCTCCTCAGATGATCTAGGACACATCTGCTTAGATAAAGGAACTCCATGCCTGAAGGGTAGAAAACCCTTCTTGGAGTTTTGTATGCTAAAACGATCCAAAACCATGTCTATTTATGAAGCTTGGGATAAGCACAACAACCTTGATCCCCAAGGTTGTGACCCACTTCTCCCAAGTCCTTCATATCATACTGTTTGGACGACCATACCCTTCGTCGATAACACTTCGATGTTGTCGTAACCACCAAAATGTCATCGTATAGTACAAAAATACCACTACGTTTTCATCTACGATATACACAAGACTCATCGAACTTTGAATAAATCCATAGTGGATTTACTTCCTCAAAGCGGATGTCCCAAGACTTCAAAGCTTGCTTCAGTCCATTAACGGACCGATTAAGCTTATATACAATACGCTCTTTGCCCTTAGCAATGAATCCCTCTGGTTGCTTCAAATAGATGTTTTCCTCAAGACTTCCATTAAGGAAAGCTGTCTTGACATCCATCTATCACACCTCATAATCCATATGAGCTGCAATGCATAAGAGCTCCCAGACCTGACTTGAATCCATAGATTCAATCTCAGTATTCATTGCACTTTGCAAAGATGCTGTATTTATATCTTGGATTGCCTCGTCGTATGTCTAGGGATCAGGTTCATGTTTGCTAGGGACCAAATCAGAAGATTTGTCCAAAAACATGAATCTAAGAGGTTGTCTAACAACCCTCCCACTACGACGAGGTATCTTCTGTGACACGCGGTGCAGTGACATGTGGTATGTCCTCTTGTACCGGTGGTACTAAAGAAGTGACTTCCCTTTTTAACTCCTCCAGAACAATTTTACTCTTGGGCTTGTGGCTCATCACATAGTCTTCCTCTAGAAATCTAGCGTTCGTGTTAACGATCACCCTCTGATCTCTAGGACTATAAAACAAGTCAGAATAACTCATCATCGATCTAACCATCTCCATAAGAGTCCTATTCCTTCGCTCTGCTACACCATTCTGCTGGGGTGTACCAGGTGCAGTCAATTGGGATTGAATCCCAACCTCTGATAAGTAATTCCTAAACTCTCCCAAGAGGTACTTACCACCACGATCAGATAGTGGTGTCATCTTGAATAATTGTCTATGAAAAAGATGAAATATTCAAAACTACCTCTTGCCTGGATAGACATAGGACCATACAAATCAGAATGAACCAATTCCAACACATCTTTGGATCTATACCCCTTGGCCTTGAAAGGCCTCTTGGTCATCTTACCCTCCAAGCAAGATTCGCAGGTTGGGAGATGCTCCACCACTTATGAACCCAAAGGTCCATCAGCTATCAACCTTTGAATTCTACTTAGGTTAATATGACCAAGCCTAAGATCCCAAAGATATGTTTGGTTCATCTTCGAAGGTTCTTTTCTCTTATTAGACTTAGAAGATGAGTTAATAACTTCTATTTGCATCGTGGGAGCTCGTGGTTTAAGTTATAAATTTCCTATCTATATACCTGAATAGATAATGTCCCTATTCCTTTTATAACATATCTGTCATCAAAAGAAATAGATTATCCATCTAGAACAAATTTAGAAACCGAAATTAATTCTTTCTAAATAAGAGTACATAAAGGAAATTCTTAAGAACCAAAACCTTTATTTTTCTCAAAAGATAAATAAAACATCTCCCACTGCAATATCCACCATCTTCATGGCATTGCCCAAGTAAATGGTAATATCCCCTTTAGCTAGTTGTCGGGTTTCCTGGAACCCCTGCAAAGTATTGCAGACATGATTAGTGGCTCTCATATCTACACACCAGGTGCCGGTAGATAACACCGCTAACCATGTTACAACGACTAGACCAAAAGATATACTTTTGTTCTGTTTTGAATTGGGACAGTCCTCCTTCCAATGTCCATCCTGCTTGTAAGTGAAGTACTTGCCTTTCGGCTTCTTCACTCTTCCCTGAGATCCTCCCACCATCTTTGCTTCACCTTGTTTCTTCTTCTTCTTGCCTTTCGGCTTAGAAGTAGAAACCCTTTTGAGCAATGATGGCTTGAGGATACTCTTCGAAGAGTGCATACTAGCAGATAAGATAATATTTTGATTCATTTCCAATCAATATAATTTGGGTACAGTAAGTTTATTTCCTTTAGTATCATAATAAGTGGACTGAAAGTCATTTTGAAAATCCTAAGAATCACAATGATCAAAATATTAGATTTCAAATTTTATTGATTCCTCAAAACAATAAAATTTCGAAATCAACCAACACCTCAAAACACCGAGAATATCGCATGCCACGATAGTGTGGACGTATACGAATTCTACATTTGTAAGAGGAGGTTTTATCCATTAATTTTATTATCTTGTCAACCTTACTTTTTGACAAATAAAATTAATAGTTGGTTCCTCTTTGGCCCTACAAATAAAAGCAGTGACTCCGATGGGGAGGATACTTTTAATTTGCATCTAAGTGTGCACCATTACACGATACAAAGGGAATTATCTCGGATTATGTGCCTTACCGATGGGGAAGTACACACGCTCCTAAATAATTTCCTATAACCATTATTTGACCTAGTGATCCGCAAACAAACTCATCCGATGGGGAGGAAGGCACTCAGAGCCGACGCGCAAGTTTGTTGCATCATATGTCAAATTGTAATGGAGGCCGCGGGAATTAATTAAAATATCCCTCTCCCACTTAGTAAATTGAAAATGAGGAATTTTCAAGCACACACAACATGCATATAAAACAAATCAGCAATAAATATGGAAATATCAAAATTTTTCCAACTATTATGGCATTGTTCTCCAATATGCGTCCCGTCGTGTCGCCACCTCGTCCTCTCCTCCTACGCCATGTACGAGCCATTCGGAGATCCGAGCCGAGAATAAAACCTATTTTATTTTACATCCATCGATCCTATACTCCACGAGGGAGTGTACATGAAATCTAGATCGAAAGTAAAATAAAATAAAGAGTGGCTAAACAATGTCGTATTCAATCACAAAAATTAAATACTAATTTAGCCTCGTCAACCCCGAGGATTCAAATAATATACAATCACACACACATGCAATCACATACACACATATATAGCCATAATAGTTGGATCTTATGCCTGCAACCAAAAAGTTAGCCTACGCACATCCTACTATTATCCGGCATACACAATATATGATAAATGCGTGAAAGTAACCGAATCCAAAACACACAAAACCGGAAACCGTGGCTCTGATACCATTTGTTGGCAATCGTGCTATTTCTCGGAGGCTCATTGGCTCCCATGTCCCCGAATTAAAATTTTCACTAATGAAAACTAATCCGGATGGGATGAGTTTCCTAAGCACAACCAATTCGTCGTCGTGCCAACGACTCGAGCGATCGCTTGAACAAACTAGTTGTTCAAGCAACCAAACTCTTCTAGTCGATTAGCCGCGGAAGAGACGACGGACGGATTGCCGGTTTTTGTGTTTCTTATTCGGGGTCCATGATTATACAAATACATGCAAATGTAAACTAGTATAATCAACATATACTAACATAAGCTAGCATATCAAATAAGAACATGCAAAGAACAATAATAAAAGTTATAAAACTTTTATACCTCTTGATCTTCTATCGTATGTCCTAACCTCCTTGTAGACTTCGTGTGGGCGAAGATCCTCCACAAGTTGAAGCTTCCTAGATCTTCTTCAATCCAAAGAAAGAAGAACTCTCTTTCCCTTCTTGCTTGAGCCAACCACCATTCCACAAAAGGATTGATGCCGCCGGCCCCAAGAATAGAGAGAACATAATGGAAACAACCAAGGTACCGAACTAGGGACAAACCCTTGTTTTGGTGCCGTCGGCCAAGATGGAGTGAATAGGAGAAAAGGAATATGTTGGGCGCCGGCCACGGTGGAGGGAATAGAGGAAGGAGCCGGCCACACCCTAGGAAGAAGAAGACCTCCTCTCCTATAGTTGCCGCCCAACTTCCTTGCAATCCCTAGCCGCCCAACCTAAGGAGGAAACCCTAATTAGGGTTTCTCCTTAGGCTTTCTTCTTGCAACCATGGTGGAGAGAAGAGATCTAGGAGCTAGCAACCTCCAAGGAAGAAGACAAGCTCTTCCACAAGTTGCCACCCACTCTTCATTCCCATCTATGGCCGCCCATGCAAAGGAGCCAAAACCCTAATCAAATTAGGGTTTCCTCCATAGGGTTCCTTGCCGCCCAAGCATGGTGGAAAGAAGAGATCTAGGAGCTAGCCACCTCCAAGGAAGAAGACAAACTCCTCCACAAGTTGCCTCCCACTCTTCATTCCCATCCATGGCCGCCCAACCTAAGGAGCCAAAACCCTAATTAGGGTTTCCTCCTGTTGCTTGTCACCAAGCAATGCTAGGCAAAACCCTAATTTCCTTAGCATCCATCATCAACCATCAACCACTCTCCCTTTTTCCGCCCAACCCAAAGCCACCCTTTTATAGAACTTAGGAGAAAATTGGTTATTGATGAGGTAGCCAAAAATATAGGAACTAATTCCCAATTTTCTTGCCACCCCCCTTATCCAACCTTTCCTCTCCCTTTTATATAGAGTTAGGTTTAGGCCTTGGTTTAATCTCCACCGTCGGTTCTAGGGTTTTAATCTCAACCGTCGGATTTAGAGATTTAATCTCAACCGTCGGTTCTAGGGTTTTAATCCCAACCGTCGGATCTAGAGATTTAATCTCAACCGCCGGGTTCTAGGATTTAATCCTAACCGCTTGATCTAGAGATTTGTTTTCCATCATTTGATCTAGACTTCATGAGGTTTATATTAGGCTACGATAGGGACCATGAGGAGGAGTTGGGTCTTGGCCACCCGATGGATCGGAACCACACAAACTTGATCCATCAATGATGTTCCATTCCACTAGAGGATCATCATCGAACTACCTCACCAACCCCCATAAATTAATATGGGCTCCATATATTATTTGTACATCCATCTCCCCGTGTTTAAGATATCGAATGTCCGTCAATTGATTGATTTACTGACCATCAATCAATTAACATCTAACTCCTCGAGTAGTACCACTCAACCTTATCATCATGTTGACTAAGTCAACTGCGCAGGTTTACATGATGAACCTTATGAGCTCCTCAAGGGGACATCATCAACCTAATACATAGGACACGGATTCCTCCTATAATCAACGGCACACCATGTAAATAATATTATTTCCCAACTTACCGAGCATATTGATTTAATCCATAGAAATCTCACCCTCTGGTAAATCAAGGAAATAAATACTAAGTACATGTGTCCGTTATTATATCGGGATTAAGAGCATGTACAACATAATATCCGAGGTCCGATTCAATTATGTAGTCAGCAACAAATTGAATCACCTCTATGTCGGTCCTGCTCAATACACCTAAGTGTACTAGTGTAACTCTATGTTCAAGATAAAACAATACCAAGCTACACTACAACCATGCCAATGGTTTGTCCAAAACCATCTTGGTTGTGAGCCTCTGCTTATACTCTACAAGGGACTGATAACATGATCTTCTGTGCCACACCCAAGCACCATGTTATCTACAATGTAAAGTATTAGACAATATGCACACATATAAATATAACGTGCAAACAATGATCATGTGATTCTTATTTCAAAATAAAGATGTTCATACAAAAGAGCTAGGCTTTCAGTATACATCCCAACAGCCGACACCAAGGCGACCCAAATCCTTCAATGTGGCTTGTCCAAAGAGGAGTTAAACCGCATCGGCCCCTTCATTAGCGCGAAAGATCTATGGACTAAACTCGTAGAGCTACATGAAGGAACCAACGATGCGAAAGTATGTAAAAGTGACTTGCTTTTCAATAAGTTGTATAACCTTAAGATGCAGGAACACAAGACGGTGACACAACTACATGCTCGTATTCAAGACATCGTCAATAGCTTGCACGCCATCGGACAAAAGGTCGAGAATCGAGACCTCATAAGGTATGCCTTAAACTCTTTTCCTAGGACCACCTTGTGGGCATCCATGGTCGATGCCTACAAAGTTTCTAAGAATCTTTCTAAACTTAGATTAGAAGAGTTATTTTTTGAGTTTCAACTTCATGAACAAACTAACGTGGTCTGAGCTGAGAAAGATATTACCTTAATTGTAGGTTCGAAGAAGAAGGCCGCGAACAAACCACCCTCCAAGGAAGAGGACGAGTCGGAGGTAGATCTCGAAATGGAAACCGAACTAGTAAATCTAGTTCGGAAGATGATCAAGAGCCAAAAATGACCCATCAATCAAGGTAAAACTAAATCTAAGTCTAATTCGAATTTGAGATGTTTTGAATGTAACAGGTTCGGGCACATCAAGTTGGAGTGTTCGAAACTAAAGAACAAAGCACCCAAGAAAGTGCTTAACGCAACTTGGGAAGAATCATCGGAGGAGGAAGATGACGATCTCGTCTTCATGGCCAAGCCGACTGAGCTCGAGCAAGACTCCGAACCTGAGGAAGAGTCCGAGTCCGAATCTGACGATGAGTCGCTATTCAAGACAAGCCACAGATACGCATCTGGTTCAAAAGAGTCACTTAAGGTAAGTCAATCTTTGCTTAGCACTTTATACAATGCAATTAAATTATTAACTAGAAAGTTAGCTAAATCTGAGTCCAAGGTCGAGACCTTAGTTGAGGAGGTTAAACTCCTTAAACACAAGGTCTCACTAACCTCTTCGACTAGTCACATTCAAGAGGAGGACTCAACTCGAGTTGAAAAGCTCGAAGTTGAGAACTCACTTTTGAAAAGTCAAGTTGAAGACCTTATGCATACGTTGGAAAGGTTCACTTTGGGATTCAAGGGACTTGACCTTTTACTTGGATTGCAAAGGGTCGTGTACAACAAGGCCGGGCTTGGGTTTAGCTCAAATACGACTAACAAGTCGTATATGTCAATTATAAGTAGAAATAAAAAACATGTCCAAGCATGGATCCCTAAGACCATTTTGATTTCTCAATTAAAATCTAACAAGTACTGGGTTCCCAAGGACCAAATCCACTACATGGAAAGACTGAACTGATTCAATAGTCCAGGGGGAGCTAGTACAAAATTTGTTTGTGCCATTACTTAGAATTTGCATGCTTAGGTCTTTTTCTTTTTATTTTTAGAGCAGTTAGATAGGAACTATAACTTGTCAATTCTTGACAACATAGTACTAGGACGCGGCGAGATGATAGTACGCTAGGAAAGCGAAGTCTTGTGTGTCCGAGTTAGATAAGGCGTATCTAGCTCGGTGCACTCAACTAAGTGGAACTAGCTGAAGCTACCTCGTCGTATCCTTGACTAGTTAGACCAGGAAGTGATCTTAGGTGAATCAAGTTACTATTTTTTCAAACTTGGCTTTGTCTAAGGAAGTGGTCGTTGTTCCGATCAAAGAAGGCCTCTGTGCCTCGCCACAACCTAGAAGCCAATTTCTTGAAAAGGTGACTTAATGAGCTTAGGGTTAAATCCAAATCTAACCCAAGGTTGACTAGTTTCAATTCATTAAAATTAATCTGTAGGATCAAGTGAACTGAGAGAGGGGGGTGAATCTCGGTATTTTATATTTTTAAATTAATTTTATATTATTTATGCTAATCAAAGTACGTAGCAGAATATAAAGACAAATATCAACACAGGCAATTTACTTGGTTCACAACCCGGACTGGGTTGCTACTCCAAGGCCCGTAGCACTCCCGCGAGCTACCTCGATGGGCAATTTACTAAATACCCTCTGACTCGAGAACTCTCGACTTCGAAGGGTTTCACTTTTTACAAATAATGAAGAAGGATAACACACTACCCACTCTTCTTAAAATTAAGTGCATAAGCGAAATAATAAATTAAAAATAAAGTACAAGGCTTTATACCGACACTAAGAGATTGTAGAGGTAGTTGCAGTGTGTCGTAAGGTTGCCTTGTTGTGGAATGAAAATTTAATGGACAAGCAAGTATTTCGGTAGAACTTCGACGTTGATTGAATGTTCATATCGAGTTCTGGTCGAGCACAACTTTTATAAACTCTTTCCAATCGACTGGAATGCCTTCCAGTCGACTCCATATCAGCCCATCGATATGGTATTCGTGGTCTTCCAGTCGACTGAATCCCCTTCAGTCGACTCCACATCACTCGGCTCCGCATCAGGAAATTTCTCTCTTCAGTCGACTCAAACTCTTCAGTCGACTCAAGCCCTTTCCATCTACATCGCACGATCTTTGATCGATCACCAGCTGATCCTGCCAAATAGGTATCCAGTCGACTGGACTTTAGTCAACTTGATTCCATTCAGTCGACTGATTCATGCAAAACAGGATTAGCACAAAACAAATAATATGCAATGTAATAGCAGTAGTAATACTGTTCGATCTCGACTACTAAGTCCCATGCGGACTTTTTCGTCGGATCGACGCCTAGCTTTGTCCCCCTACAGAGGACTCGGCCTCACCCCTTCTCTTGAGGCTTACCTACCAGTTACCTGCCGGACTTACCATCCTTGACATCCGATCTGACCCTCCAGGGCTTCCACCAGCTGTCTGGTCTGCTTGACCCAGTTGGACTTTTTGCCGATTATCCGATAACCTAACCCAATCGGTCTTCATGTCAGATGTCCGGTCCATGAGACCCATCTGGACTTCATGCCTGGTGTTTGGTCCTCTTGATTTGTCAAGATTCATGCCTAGTATCCGGTCAACAAGACCTACTAGGACTTCCTATTAAGCATGCACACTTAACACTTATATTAGATCACACGTGAGTCCTAACTGTTAACTGTAGTTCATACATCAAAACTAAGGAGTGATGCTTACTGCATCAATAATCTCTTCCTTTTTGATGTATGATAACACATCAGTTAAAGTTAGGAGAATCAAATACCAATCTCCATATTTAACATGTATAAGTAATGAACTTACAACTTTTGTAATGAATATTGATGCATAAATTTAACCATGTATAACATGCATTAATCCTTATAAAATTTTGCATCTTCTCGAATTTTATCTCTTCTCTCCCCCTTTGGCATACATCAAAATAAGGGTGAAATTAAAGATTTATCACATTTTCAAAAACTACCCTTGAACAATTTATCTTTTTCAATTTTTTTTTTCAAGAATTAATAATTTTCCTTGAATAACAAATTTTCAAACATTTTCAGAAACTCCCCCTGAAAAATTTAATAATTTAAAAAAGTTTTTCAAAGTATTTTCAAGTCCCATGAAAAATTCAAAATTTTCAAACATTTTAAAAACTTTCATTCAAAACTTTTCAAACATTTTCAGAACTCCCCCTTAAAAATTACAAAGTATTCACAAGTTCACATGAAAAATTCAAATTTTCAAACAATTTAAAAAAAACCTTCATTCAAAATTTTCAAACATTTTCAGAACTCCCCCTTAAAATTTACAAAGTATTCACAAGTTCACATGAAAAATTCAAATTTTCAAACAATTTAAAAAAAAACTTCATTCAAAATTTTCAAACATTATCAGAGCTCCCCCTGAAAAATTTCAAAGTATTCACAAGTTCAGATGAAAAATTCAAAATTTTCAAACATTTAAAAAACTCCTCAAAAATTTTCAAACTCCTCCTGAAAAATTTAATAATTTAAAAAATTTCAACCAATTTTTTTTTTAAAATTTTATGCACAAATGATAGGGAGTAAACCCAAGCATGAATTCCTATTACATTTAGCTTTTGAAGAAGCACATCTAAAAATTGTCCTTAAAGCAAATGTCCAACTTTTTCTAGCTCAAATGATATAGAGTAAATCATCAAGCTTTGAGTTGCAGTCAGTCACCGAAGTGATCGATTTGCTTTTGTAAACCCCATGTTGGTTCATGTCGATGCACTTGATCTACATCTGAAACCTAGGGGTGTAGTCCTAACATCTCACGCCCATCTTCGTGGCTTAATACACAAACAGGTAAACTTAGGTATTTGTGAGATGCGAAGGCTACCTAGATCTATAGGATCATGAATTCTAGATTGACCTATTCTAGAATAAATTTTTAATTTTCTTACAAAAATAATATAATATTACTTTTCAAAATTCGGAATGGTAAGCAAAAAGAAAATTCCTAGTCTACCAAGCATGACCCTAATTGTCTTCTAAGCATACTAAACTCAGCTTCCGGAAGTGGTTTAGTGAATATGTCAGCAAGGTTTGATTTTGACTCGACATAGTCGAGTTCAATGTTACCTTTTGCCACATGATCTCTTACAAAGTGATGTTTAACATCAATGTGTTTAGTACGTGAGTGATGAATTGGATTTTTTGTTAAATTTATTGAACTTATATTATCAACTAAAGTCTTTACTTTTTTGTAATCTAGTTCAAAGTCCTTAAGTGTATGCATCATCTATGCTACACTTCACCTAATGCTATGTATTCTGCTTCAGTTGTGGAAAGTCCAACACAGTGTTGCTTCCTATTGAACCAGCTTACTAAGCAAGATCCTAAGAGCTGACATCCTCCACTGGTACTTTTCCTATCTAGTTTTCATCCTGCATAGTCTAAGTCAGAATATCCTATTAACTCAAAGGTACTAGATCTTGGGTACCACATTCCTACATTAATTGTTCCTTTAATGTATTTTAATATCCTTTTAACATTTGTTAAATGTGACTCCTTAGCACATGTTTGATATCTGGTGCACATGCTTACTGCAAATAGAATGTCGGGTCTACTTGCAGTTAAATAAAGTAAACTACCTATGACACTCCTATAGTACTTTAGATCTACAGATTTTCTTTCTTTGTCTTCATTTAATATTACATTCATAGCCATAGGTGTTTTAATGTCTTTCACATTTTCCATACCAAATTTCTTAATTAACTCTCTTGCATACTTATTTTGATATATATAATTACCGTCTCTTGTTTGTTTTATTTGTAAACCTAGGAAGAAGTTTAACTCACCTACTAAACTCATTTCGAATTCTTGTTCCATTAGGGTGATAAATTCCTTTAACAAATTTGAATTTGTTGATCCAAAAACTATGTCATCTACATAAATTTGAGCAATAAAAATATCATTGTTTAAGGTTTTTATGAAAAGTGTTGAATCAATTTGACCTTATCTGAAACCTTTAGAGCTTAAGTATGAGGATAGTCTTTCGTACCATGCTCTAGGAGCTTGTTTTAATCCATATAGTGCCTTTTTTAATCTATATACATGATTAAGATTTTCTAAGCTTTCAAAACCAGGAGGTTGACCTACGTATACTTCCTCTTTTATTACTCCATTTAAGAATGCAGATTTTACATCCATTTGGTATAACTTGAACCCTTTATTTGCCGCATATGCTAGCAACATTCTAATTGACTCAAGTCTAGCTACTGGTGTGTAGGTTTCATCATAATCTAGCCCTTCTACCTGACTGAACTCTTTAGCTACTAATCTAGCTTTATTCCTTACTATTTCTCTTTGATCATTTAATTTATTTCTAAACACCCATTTAGTGTCTATTATTGATTTATTTGCAGGTGGAGGCACCAAATCCCATACTTCATTTCTATCGAATTGTGCTAATTCTTCTTGCATGGCTATTATCCAATCAGTTGTTGGTGCAATCGGCCCAGGTCACGATTGACCAGACACGAGTTTAACTCAAGTGATATTTTGATGTTTGACAAAATGAGTTGACATTGATGTTTGACATTGATGTCTATTAATGTTTTGGGGATTGTTGGTATAATTGACCCGGGTTATGATTAATCGGACTCGAGTTTGACTCGAGGGAGACTTTGATGGTTAACTAGGGTTGACCATGTGATTATGGGAAAGTCCAAGCATGGGTCTTGGCAAGGTAAAGTCCAAGTCATGGGTACTTGGCATGGAAAGTCCAACATGGGTTGGCAAGGGAAAGTCCAAGCTTGAGTCTTGGCATTTGAGAAGTCCAAGGGGTTTGATATTGGCGGCGTAAAGTCCAAGCGGGAGTCTTGACAGCATAAGTCCAATGGTTGGCGGCGTAAAGTCCAAGCGGAGTCTTGGTGGCGTAAGTCCAATGTGCCTTTGCGTTGTAGACACCGTTAGCATGACATAGCCGATGGAAGCACCTGAAGGCTAGCGCGATGGATGACTTGAAGGGATCCGAGAGGCGTGAGGCTGATGGAGGTGGCTAGAAGGCGTAGGTCCAGGCTAAGGGTGGTCTAGCAAGTATGGGGGCACCATACTTGGGTTAAAACCTCATGTTTGAGGTGTGCCAGTCGACTGGTGCCATGTGGCAGTCGACTGGTGCGAGTCAACTCAGGTTTGACTGTGGGAATTGCCCTAGCAGTCGACTGCCATAGGTGGGCAGTCGACTGATTGGACTAGCAGTCGACTGATCTTGTGATCAGTCAACTAATGTTCAGGTTTTGGGGCATAGAATGGAGTCTCACTCGACCGCTGCGGTCAGTAGTCAAGTGATGGCTTGATCAATCGACTGATGTTCATGATCAGTCGATTGATGTCCTAGCCGTTGGAATTTTCCAGCGTGGATTACACCGTTGTCTAACAACAACAGTGTTATCAGTCGACTGATGGTTCTGATTAGTCGATTGATCGGCTTTTTCTAGCACAAGTTAAAGATATAAAAGAAGCTCATGATGGAGGAAAATCTATCTGGTTCTTGAGAGCTATTGGGGCGATTTGTTGCTGCAAATCAGGTCTCCAAGTGCAAGTCAAGCAACCAAGCATTCAAGCAATCAAAAATAAGTGTTGTAAAGTTTTTCTTTACTTGTCTTTCGTATTTGCATTGTATATTGCTTGTATTTCGTTCTTGCTGTTGTAAGATCATTTGTACGAGGTTTCTCCACATCTGACTTGTATCGAGAAGGAGTTATTGTGATCAGTAGTGCGTGTTTGCATTGCTAGGGCTTTTAGAGCCTGATCCATGGAATCCATGAGTAGGAACGTTTTCGAACCCGTTTCATGGGTTGTATGACACTTTTTCATTTATATTAGCCGTTTATTACATTTGGCATGCGCTCCATGCAAATTTGTGAGCCGAACACAGCGAATTCCATCATGACGAATCGGCCTTCTTCATCTGCGCCTCGAATATCACTACATCGATGTAATACATTAAGGCCTCCTCTATTGTTTTTGAATCTATTTTTGATATTAATGCGATTTGACTTAAGTTTCTTAGAGTTGATCTGGTTTGAACTCCTAAGGTTGGATTTTCCAATACTTGATCTATTGGATGTTTAGGATTAATTCTAGATGTCTTCAGATTTTCTTCACATTGATTAGGATTAAGTTGTTCTTCTTCATCATGTGTAGTTTTATTTAGATCATTTTGATTATTTTTCAATGTGTTCGATTGTTTATTAGTGATTTCTTCCTCATCAAATTTTACATTTGTTGTTTCTTCAATTTTTAGGGGTTTCTTATTATAAATCCTGTAGGCCCGACTAGTGTTCGAGTATCCTAAAAATATTCCTTCATCAGTTTTTGAAGAGAATTTACCTAAATGGTCTTTCGTATTTAAAATAAATACTTTACATCCAAATACCTTAAAATATTTTATTGAAGGTATTTTATTGTTAAAAATTTCATAAGATGTTTTGTCATATATTTTATTAATTATTACTCTATTTTGCACATAACATGCAGTGTTTATAGCTTCGACCCATAAGTAACTGGGTAGATTATATTCATTTATCATTGACCTAGCAGCTTCTTGTAAAGTTCTATTTTTTCTTTCTACTATACTATTTTGTTGAGGAGTTCTAGGGCATGAATACTCATGATGATATCCATTTTCTAAACACATTAATGTAAATTTATCAATTTTAAATTCTCCTCCATTATCACTTCGTATTCTTTTTATCTTATGATCTTTTTCATTCACTACAACAAAAATTCGAATAGACAATGGTGAAAAATCGTTGTCTATGATCCAAAAAATATATGGTAAATCGACCCGTTGTGAAAAGTGGTACGGGCATAGACAACGGTTAAAAATCATTGTCGATTTAAGGAAAAGACAACGGTTTTTAACCATTGTCTTTGAGCGACCCACTTTTCACAACGGGTTGATTTACAACGGATTGTTTAGATCATAGACAATGGTTTTTCACCATTGTCTTTCAACTAAACTTACAACAGATTATAACCGTTGTCTTTGAGTGTCATAATTTTTTCAACGCATGGATTTTTTATAATTTTTTGAGTTATAGACAACGGTTATTAACCATTGTCATTTATCAATGGTTATTCTAGAGAACAATAAACCGTTGTTGATTTATAGTATTGTGTTTTTAATATAAATCATACAACAATATCAAAAAGAATTATAGAAAACACATATACACTCGCACTTGTAGCAATGTAAAGTACAAGGTCACATCATCCCATTTTAAATGATCACTCTTAAAAATATATATAAAAAAGTACTGTAGCAAAACAACTACACATTATATGTTTAGTACTGCACCACAAGTATTATGCATAATAACCAAAACACTTATAGATTACCACATCTAACCAAAAGAGGTATGTACACTTAAATCTCCTAATTAATCATCAGATATGTGATCTTGTATGCATTCAGCCCACTCTGAACGTACTTCATCAATTTCCTTTGCAGCTATCACAGATTTTATGAACTGCATGTGAATAAATGAATGAAAATGTAATTAAACACTTTGAGTACTATGTGATAATTAATTGCACAAATCATTTTACAAATATGTATCAATAAGAAAATTTGAAAATATATCTAATATTACTATTGGTCGTAGAGAAGACTTGTCAATGGATGCGGCACCTTCAATTATATCTCTTATATATCGCAAAATAAAATAACTGCATTGAGCTCCATCCGGTTGAAGGGGAACCTATGATGGAAAAAATTATAGTAGTTATTTGGATAGTAAAATTTGATACATAAATTACACAAAAAAGAAGTCACTAACAAAAAATGTATATGAATAACATCTACTCTAACAAGAAAGTATATGATTCACATCTACTTTAACAAAAATGTCACTAAATAATTACTCAAATTATATAAGCTCCCCACAATGTAAAACATACCTTGATTATTTCCCACAAAGGTTGTTTCTTCCAATGCTTGCCAATCTCTGTGTTGAACAATTTCAAGGTCCTTCATAAAATCATAAAAGATTATAAACTTTTAGAGCATCTAGTATATATAAAAAAATTATAATAAATATTCCAAGTATTTTCCTACTAAAACTTACATCTTCACAACATTCTTCCAAGTCTCATCACGTTTACGCTGACCGAGACGATCCAACAACGAAACAACATCTTTGTGAGGATCGATGACAATCAAAATCCAATGGAAACTACATATATACACAATATTAATGCATATAGTTAAGCAAGTGTTTATCAAAGTAAAAAATTAGCATTCCACCTCTGTTTTATACACCCTATGTTAACTGGAACCAAAACTAGTTGGTTTGGTGGTGTGCCATTCAACCTAGCTGCCAAACCAAGGGCTCTCTTATCAACTAATGTGAAGTGACACCCAACAACATATGGATCCACAAATCTAAACCTCTCTAGCTTATTTTCCTCCTTCATCTTTTTATATAAATGCCTACCAGTTAAACATACAACAAAATGCATAAGACCAGGATAAATAAAACTCATAAATCAATAGTCAAAGTGTTAGTACATGAAAACAATATACGTACCATATGTACACAACTATGCAATTGTATGAAATTGGCGCCAAGTTGCAGAAAGGAATGATGTCTTGAAGGCAAACACTGGCTTCGAACTTACTACCAAATACATCATACTCCAACATTAATTTGATAGACTGGTGATCATGAAGAGCACGCTTGTAATAACAATACAACAACCACAATGATCTAGGCACACTTGATGATCGCACTATTAATGATTGCACATTTGGTGATTGCAATCGATGCTTCTTTTTAGCACAGTCAACTTTTTTCCCCTTGAGCTTCTAGTATATGAAAATATATACTTGTTAGGCACTTGTATAGCTAAATTTAAATAGATTGTAGCATTTACCGAAGAATCTTGTGTTTGCATCAAGTGTTTGGGTCAGGCTACATGTGATCCGATAGCATCACCAACGCTTTGACACGTGGGGTTTGGAATTGGCAAGGGGTTGTTTCATCCAATGCTTCATCAACCGTGACGAAACAATGGTTCATATGCTTATTTGGATCACCATTAAGATGCTCATCAACTCCTCCAATACTAACAATTGTACCAAAAGCTACATGGATGCCAGATTCCACACTCAATGCAACTAATTGACCCTGTAAGACAAAACATAATGCCTATATAAAAAATAAATGTATTTAAATTGGAAAATTCAATGATATCATTAGAGATTAAAGATACCTGTAAACCCTCAGCCTCATTAACCAACTCCACATCGTCGTCACTGTCTGCTTTCATCTCATTTGATGGACCAAGATCATAGTTAAACTCATTTTCATGCAAGGTAGGAGGAAACTTCACACTACAACTTCCCTTCTCATCATTCTCAAAGTCGCATACGCCGTTTTTGAAAACCATTGCTTCTAACTTGTTTATCCGATCCTCCTGCTCTAAAATTTTTTTATGTTGCTCCAACAACATATTTTGTTGATCATTAAATACAGCTTGCTGAACGTGAGACCCCAATTTTGACAAGCCAAAGTATGTACTTGGAGTGACGTAAGCTCCAACTGCCCTTATACGCCCACCATGTTCCTTAGATTCAAGTGCAACTGTTAGAATGTCTTGTGTTGGTTCACTAAGCACTAACTTTCCCTCCCTCTTCTGTAAGATACCATCATCCTGCAATGCACAAAAACATATATTGGATACTATTTGGATGGGAACCATTAACATAACAAGCCTAAATCTAAAACATTTACTTACAATTTTTGAGGTTGTTGCCTTCAGTTCATCACCAACAAACTCTCCTTCTTTATTGAGTCGACCTTTCTTCTAAAGGATAGCTCGGTTGATTTCATTATCAGTACATAATTCATCCTTCTAATAACAATAACAAATAACTCAATTATATTTAAATTTTTCCTAGGTAAGATATAAAATTTGTTGTAATTGATAATTAAAGATTACTTACTATTTCTTTAGCAAGGCGTGCATATCCTTTATGAGAAAGTCGATGGGGGTATTTGTTTTGGGCTCTCCTTTCCTGTTGTTTCTCACTTAGTTCCTTAAAAAATAAACAAGACAACAATGCATTACCAATCACAATAGTCTATTAAGAGTTCATTATTTGATACAAGAGATTTAAAAATCTTACTTTAAACTCATCAGACAACCGACTTATCACAAACTTGCTCCATATATCTGCTGGAATACTTGATCCTGGATGTGGTATATGCAACTTCTCTGGAGTTTTGCGATTGGGAAAAATATAGTTTTGTGTGAGACTACTTTTCCATTGGCGCCACTTTTCATTTGCTGAGCTCAAACATTCCTTTTTCCAACCGACATCAACCTTGTACACCAACAACAAATGCATAAAAAAATGGATACACATCAAATGTTAACAAACACAATAAAAAAAGTATTAGTTTATATTTGAAGAATAAAAGTATGGTCATTTATATTTACATTCATGGCTTCCCACACACGCTCCTTGATGTCATTAGGAACATGCTTCCAAGTATTGTAAGTTATTGGTACTTTCTCTCGAACAATCTGGCCAAGTGAACTTTGCATTTTAATCGCATTTTTCCTAATAGGTTGTCCCAGATTATTGAAATCAACTTTCAGTATAATGCCCTTAGTCCTTAGCCTTGAAATATTGTCCATATGTGTAGGACCTCTTGTCATTTTGTTTGATTGTGTGGCAGTTGAATCCTGGGTGCAGTCAACATTTTTCTCGTCTAATAAATCACCATCAATCTTAGTCTTACCCTTTTCAAGATTTGTACCTCCTCGTTTGCTTTGATTTTTTGTCATAAAGTTGACAACCTATTAATCACAAAATCTACAATATGCAAATATAAGGTAAATATCACAAAATCTGCAATATGCAAATATAAGGTAAATATCAAGAGAAAAAAATACTATATTACTTTTCCCTTATAGTTTGGATGACTTCAGCATATTGGGACCTAATTTAATTGAAGCAAATAATGCATATCATGATCAATGTGATTTATAACCAAACTGGGCATAGAGGGTAAAATTCAAGGAAATCGCAACAAATATATAACCAAATCCATAGTTTTATTAGAACACTCTCCAAATTAAGCTGAAGCACTAGGACACAGTTCGAGCAAAATTAAGGTTTCCAAACACTATCCAAATTGAGCTTACTTGTGTTGGAGATAACAACAAATATTAAACGTGCAACTTCCTGCAGTAGAATAAAATGTCAGCAAAGAGATGCATCTTTAGGAGACTTCCTCAAGAGGTCTCCATGACGGTCTGTGGAAGGAACTGTCACATAGCAACACAACAAAAATTTGTAAAATTAGCTTGACAGCAAAATGTGACAACCATTAAACCAAAATCAATAACAAAAAGTAACATTGAATGACCAAACCAGATTTGATATAGATCGATCAATTAATATTGTAGAATTCTGTATAATATTAATATTGCAGAGGTAAATCTGACTACCAAACTAGATTTGATATAGACCTCAAAAGAGCAAACCTAAACACCAGAATTCTGTAAAATAATAACATGAAAATATAAATGTTGGACGAAGGGGAGCAAAAAATATTTAGATATAGCTTTTAGATCTTTGCTCATTTCTCTTGTATTCCTTTTCTAGTTATAGTCCTAAGGTTTTACATGAGTAGGAACTGTGTGTACCAAAAAGAATTTGAAAATGAAAAACAAAAAAGATACGCCATCAACTTCTTAACCTGAAGAAGTTTTATCAACTGTTTTCATGTGATCAAAATATTTCTATGCTTGTTCATGGAAAAAGGAATTTGAAAACAAAACAAAAAAAAAATATCAACCTTTTAACGCCAGTATATAATAACATTTATTTTTTGCATAATAGATGTTGGTCTTTCCCAAATAAAATAAAGCAATCCCATAAGATATAGCAAATTGATGGGAAAAAAATCTAGTTTCAGTCCAAAGTAACACAAGGTGACACAAAGACAAACCAAAACATTAATGTAGGATTTAAAAATAAATATAATTGCCACACTAAGGTAAAACATCATCAACCCAAGTTCCATCACAATCTTCATGCATGCACGGTGGTTCATTGTCATCTAATCCGTCAACATCCATTATTGAAAGCCCTAGAGAAAAACATTGATAGTTAGTTGCAGTTTCTTCCAAATTATCACCAATAATATTATCAAAGTAGTCTCTACTAGGAGTTGCAAGTGCAACAGACCATGTGGGATCTTTAGGGTCTTCAAGATAAAAAACTTTTTTCGCTTGACTCCCTAAGATGAATGAATCAAATTTGAACCCTATCCTTCTGAGGTTTAATAATGTGAAACCATGTTTATCTACTTTAATACCACCATTATTATCAACCCAATTACATTTAAAAACTGGAATTCGATAGAGATGGTAATCGAGCTCCCATATTTCATTAATAACACCATAGAATACCATATCTGACACAATTGGATTCCTATCCTTTGCGCTAGCAACTTGCATAATCTTTGCAACTAAGCTTACTCCAGAATTTTGCACTACCCGCACATCATCATGCTCTTTTGTGTGATAAGTAACCCCATCAATTAAATATGTAGAATACTTGAATACTCGCGTGCTAGGTCCATGCGCCAACCACTTTAATTGTTCGGAGATTTGATGTGTGGAATGGCAAATTGCATTTACAACCTATAATTTGCAAAATGCAAAAGTTGAATTATATATTAATCTTCATAAATTATGAACTAGAACTAACTTGCATGTAACTTACAGTATCACGCAACCACGGAATAAAAGTCCGATTGTGCTCATCTTGTAACCACTTTTTTGACTTTGTTTTCTGATGAAATGTTGACTTCAAATGAGCCATGTGTTTTCTATTGAAGATATGATAATGAAACGATTAGATACTAGAATTTAATGTCACATTCGAAAGTAGCAATGAGTTGGAGAAATTACTCGATATATGACTCTATCTCATCATTATTTTCTAGTACGTGACGATGTGCTTGCTCCCACTCCTCATGATTGGTAGAGTGCACTCGATCTTGTGATAAAGGTCTGGTAAGCTCCAATT
Organism: Wurfbainia villosa; assembly: GCA_025175895.1. Classification (NCBI taxonomy): domain Eukaryota; kingdom Viridiplantae; phylum Streptophyta; class Magnoliopsida; order Zingiberales; family Zingiberaceae; genus Wurfbainia; species Wurfbainia villosa. The sequence goes on from CM045996.1 coordinate 84,085,129, forward strand.
GACGATTCCTTATTGGGATGCCAATAGTGTGCACATTAAATAGGTAGTTTGAGCAAAATTCTAGAGCCTCCTCAGCAATATAACATTCGGCTATACAACCTTCGGTCGATTGTGGTTTCACACATAACCTTTCAATGTTTTCATGAATCTTTCAAATGGGTACATCCATCTATACCAAACTGGTCCACACAATTTAACCTCACGCAAGAGGTGAACAGTCAAATGGAGAATGACATCAAAAAATGAAGGAGGAAAATATTTTTTAAGTAAGCACAATGTTGTCACAATATCTCTTTGCATATCATCTAACTTCGAGACATCTATCACTTTGCTACACAACTTGTTGAAGAAAAAGCACAATCGAGTGATAGTATATCTAACATGTTTGGGTAAGACACCACGAATGGCAATTGGAAGTAACTGTTGCATCAAAGTGTGACAATCGTGTGATTTCATACCAACAAGTTGCAATTCCTTCATTGATACAAGGCTTCTAATATTGGATGAATAACCTGTAGGAACCTTCATTCCCAACAAGGAGCTACAGAATTTTCTTTTCTCATCTTTACTTAATGTATAACACGCTGCTGGCAAAAAAGTTTTCTTTTCCCCCTCCTTTGGTGCCAATTCCAACCTGACATTCATATCCACAAGGTCTAGTCGTGCTACTAGGCCATCTTTTGTTTTCCCTAGAATGCCAAGTAATGTGCCAACTAGGCTTTCACATATATTTTTCTCGATGTGCATCACATCAAGAACATGTCGGACATGTAGATGCTCCCAATACGCAAGTTTGAAGAATATTGATTTCTTCTTCCAATATGGTTGACTACCATCCTCTGATGCTTGAAGTTTTCCATTCATTTTTCCCCAATGACAATTAATTTTATTAACTGTTTTGGAAATATCACGACCACTCAATGGTCTCGGTGCAATGTTAAAGTCTTGCTTCCCATCAAATGCTTTCTTTTGCCTTCGATAAGGATGGTTCTCAGGAAGAAACCTTCTATGGCCTATGAATGACATTTTTCTACTATGTTTCAACCTTTTTGCACATGTGTTTTCACCACATAAAACATGCCTTATATCCTTTCACGCGACATCCAGAAAGGTTTCCATATGCTGGAAAGTCATTAATTGTCTATAGTAAGACTGCCTTAAGGTTGAATCTTTCTTGTCGATATGCATCATATGCTTCAATACCTTCTTCCCATAAATGCTTTAAGTCATCAATCAAAGGTGCTAAGTAAACATCAATATCATTCCCTGGTTGTTTAGGACCCGATATCAATAAAGTAAGAATCATAAATTTTCTTGTCATACACAAAAATGGAGGAAGACTGTAAGTGATCAACAGAATTGGTCAACAACTATACGTAGAACTCATCAATCTATGAGGATTTATTCCGTCTGCCGATATGGCCAATCTCAAATTTCTTGGATCACAAGCAAAATTTGGCCACTTATGGTCGATTACCTTCCAATTGGGTGAATCTGCTGGATGACGCAAATAACCATCACAAGTTCTACTATCAGCATGCCAGGTTAACACCTTAGAGGTTTCTTGGTTTCGAAACATTTTTTGAAATCTTGGAATAGGTGGAAAATACCAGAGGACCTTTGCAGGAACTCCTTCATTTACTTTTGAATTCTTGCATATCTTCAATCCTGAAAACCCACAAGTAGGGCAATTGATACAATCCGCGTATTCCTTCCGATATAAGATACAATCATTAGGACATGCATGGATTTTTTCATAGTCCATACCCAATGCAGCCAAGGATTTCTTCGCAACATACACTGATAAAGGAAATTCATTACCATCTGGAAGCATTTCTCCCAACAAAGAAAGAATGTCTGTGAATCCTTTATCGCTCCAACTATATTTGGCTTTCAAGTTGTACAATTTAACAATGGCAGATAACTTTGTAAATTTTGTACATCCGGGATATAAAGGTTTCTCAACATCATGGAGTAAGTTATTGAATGTAGTTGGATTCTCATCATATTCATATGTCGCATTTACCATATCTACAAGCTTCTCATCAAAGAAATTATGTTCACCTTGTTGGCCTTATTCACTATCATTCATTAAGTTGGTAAATGAGGGTTTTTCTCCATGTCATATCCACACTACGTATGTTAAATCCATACCATTACTTCTTAAATGAGCCCTTGTGACATCAATACTGTTCCTTCTTAGGTTACCACACATGGCACATGGACAAGATATTGCATTAGAATCACCAGAATTTTGCACTACAAATTGCAAGAAAGACTCTACTCCATACGCATACTCAGGTGATAATCTATCCTTGAACATCCATTCTTTGTCCATTCTAGTGCATAAAAACATCAATTGACAATTAAATAAACCTTCATAATACTTAACACCACTAGATCATTAGTAAAGCAGCAGTAGATTCTTCAATGTATCAAATATATATTTTCAGGATAAGAAGGTAATATGAAGTAACTTAAATTTGTATATGATCTGGCTGTCCTAGTAGAGATAAAGTTAGAAATTGGCATTTTATATTAAAATAATGGAGAGAATGGCTTCAAACTAAAATAAAGATTAATATATGGAGACAGATAAATATCATCTTTAGTAGAAACTAACGATAAATGCAGACAAAGCAGTTGTTCAGTGAATTAAATATAAATTTTAGGGGTTGGAAGGCACTATAAAGTAACAAATTTAAACTAAATTTAGAAATATACATTTTATATTATAGAATACAGAGAAAATGACTTCTATAAAAGATAAATACGATGTACAGAGGATGATATAAGGTGAATAATCTTCATGAAGAATAAGGTTGGAACACTAACTAGAGTTTCTCCTTGAGCAGATACCGGATTATCTGTAACAATGAGATTAAGATACAATATCTTTCTCCATATGAAGAAAATACCATTTCAGCCTATTTTCTTGAAATTTTCATTTATGAATGTTTGGTTGACCAAACAATCCAACTCAAACTTTCTTAACCAATGAAGGTTTGAAGGCACAACATGATAACCATAATGCAAGAGTTGATGACGCCGAACCTATTGGGACGGAATCAGGGCGTTGAACTTGTTGGAACGATGGCCGACGAACGGAGGTCGAGCAATGTCCGACGAAAAAGGAAAAGAACGAACCAAGGGCGAGCAACAGTGAGAAGCGGCGCGGAAGAAGAAGGGACGGAAGAGCGCGAGAACGGTGTAGGTTTTGGAAAGTAGGAACGACGAAGAGGTTTAGGGAAGAAATTATTTAACCTAACCAAAATTTTAATATATATAAAATTTTAAAAAAATTATTGTTGTAATATATTGTTTAAAAAATATATATAAACTTTTAAATATATTGTTTAAAAAATATAAATAAACTTTTAAATATATTGTTGTAATCTTATATATTTATAACTTTTTTAAAAAAAACTTATTTCCAATATTTAAAAAAAAATAGTATCAATAATTTAAAAAATAATTTTTATTTGTTTTAAAATATTTTAAAATTAATAATTATTATTAATGAATTATGTTGTATTTTTGCTAATTCAATTGCACTATTAAAATTTCATTGACAACGGTTTACATCCGTTGTATTATTATCACAATGACACCAATTTTTTACCGCTGTGCCAAACGTTATGAAAACATTCTCATTGACAATGGTTGATTGCACCATTGTCCCAATTGTTGTTAAGATAAAAAAAAACTTAAAGACAACAGTTCTGGAAAACCGTTGTAAAATGCATTGTTGATTAAAAAAAATATGGTCAATGACAACGGATAGTGTAAAACTGTTGTCTTTTGTGTTATATGGGCACTCAAAGACAACGGTTTTGTAAAAAATCATTGTCTTTTATCAAATTAACAACGGTTTCTCCTAAAACCGTTGTCTTTGTGGTGTTGTCTTTTATCATTTTTGTTGTAGTGATTTTCTATTTGTTTGCTAAAATTTTTAAATACCTCAAATGTTTCATTTTTATGTTTTAAAAATTTTACCCATGTAAACCTAGAGTAATCATCTATTATTACTAAACAATATAGATTACCACTTAGTGATTTTACTTCATGTGAATCGAATAAATCTAAATGTATTAAATCAAGTATTGAGCTTGTTCTACCTTGATCGGTTAATTTATGTTGAGACATGGTTTGTTTCCCTTGTTGGCAAGCATTACAAATTTTATTTTCAATATTTTTAAGTTTGGGAAATCCTCTAACTAGATTAGTTTCACTTAACTTCGATATATTCCTAAAGTTGGTGTGAGCAAGTCGCCTATGCCACAACCAGCTCTCCTCTTGTTGTGTCATATGACATTTAATTGAGGATCTTTCTAAACTTATTGAATATATATTTTTATCCCTAACTCCCTTAAGTAATATTTTTGAATTTTCAATATCTTTGATCAAGCATTCATTAGATAAAAATTTTACTACATAACTAGCATCACACAACTGACTTATACTAAGCAAATTAAATTTAAAATTATCTACTAGCAGAACTTTTTGTATAATAAAATTAGATTCTAATTCAATATTACCTGATCCAATTACCTTAAGTTTACCATTGTTTTCAAAGGCAACTGTTCCTAGATTCTTGTAGCTTAATTTCGAGAACTTTTGAGTATCTCTAGTCATATGTCTGGAGCAGCCACTATCCAGAATCCATTGGTCCATTCTGGAGTCCTACATGGATTAAAAATTTAAGATAATTCAAACCTTGAGTAGGATGAATATATATATTTATATAGTTGTAAATTTGTTAAGCAAGTAAGTTATAGTTGAATATATTAGTTTGGGTTAAGTTTTGTTAATATAAATTTAATAAGTTAGATTTAGTTAAGTTTAAGAAAATTAGGTTGTGTTGACTTAAATTAGGTTAACATAATTTGGTATATTTGTTTAGTTTGAGTTAATTAAGGTAGGTTAACTAGAGTATGTTGAAAAAAAATTGGTTGAAGTGTATTTTAATCCTAAATCATCTCACCCAAGCTAGGTTTTAAATACACTTATCCTTATGAGTTTTGTGAGATGAGGATTTCTTTTATCTTTATTAAATTAAATGAGCAATTTCAAAGTGTTTAAACTTGTGTTAGATTAGGGCTTGGTTTGAGCTAGTCAAGTAGGTTTTTCCAGTATTGACTTCTAGGTCGTGGCGAGACACATGACCTTCTTGATTATCGGAGCAACGACCACTTCCTAGACAAAGTCAATAAAAGAATCAAGTACTTGATTCACTTTAGGTTAAGCCTTGGTCTAACTAGTCAAAGACTTAGTGAGTTAGCTTCGGTCAGTTCCACTCGACTTAGTGCACCAGGTCGTGGCGAGACACATGACCTTCTTGATTATCGGAGCAACGACCACTTCCTAGACATGCACTTCGAAGAGCTTCCCCAACTTACTATCAGTTCACTTGTCTTAGTACTAGGTTGTTCAAGTTTAAGCTACTTTGTTTCCTATCTAGTCCATTCTACATTAAGCAAGTAAACTAGACTAAGACATTCAAGTGTTTAACAAGGAAAGTACACTAAAGCAATCAAGTGTTAAACAAGAAAAGTTAACTAAAACATGCAGGTGTTTAACTAAACAAGGAAACAAGCAAGGTGTTATCTCCCCCTAAATGGTAGCTAGTTTGAGTTTTGTTCACTAAATGAACTTGCCTCTTGGAAACCCAAAATTGATTTGGTCTAACTTGGTTGACTAAGCTAGACTTAGGAACCCATGCTTGGACTCAATTTTTAGCATTTCGACTAAGTAATGACATGTAAGATTTATAGGTGGACTTAGCCTTATACCTGAGTCCAGATCTATTGTACACAGCTCTCTGAAATCCAAGCATCATGTTGAGATACTTGGAACCCGAAGTGAACTTTTCCAAAGATCCAGTTAGATCTTCTACTTATCTTTTTAGGACTGAGTTCTCTTCCTCAAGCTTTCCAACTTGAGTTGAGTCTCTATCCTTAAATTGGCAAGTCGAAATCTTCGAGTTGACTTGCTCCTTAAGTACTTGGACTTCCTTAAGTAGCGAGTCGACTCGATTTTCGGACTTAGCTAACTTCCTACCTAAGCATGCAATGATATTATATAATTTATCTTCTAATGGAGAAGTCACCTCATTTGAACCTTCGGAAACGGATACGGATCCGTGGCTTCTCTCGGATTCGAAATCGAACTCATATTCGGAACTCGACTCGGCTTTGGATCTTGATTCGGCCATAAACGCGATGAAGCTTCTCTTCGTCTCTTCCGCATCCGACTCCTTAGATGACGACTCATCCCATGTTGCCTTAAGAGCCTTCTTCTTCTTTTCCTTTTTCAGTTTTTCTTCCTTTTTCAAATTTGTGCACTCCGACTTGTAATGTCCTTTTCCGTTACATTCGTAGCAGGTTACTTCCAATCGAGGTCTCAGCTTGTTGTCGGCCACCTTTTTGGCATCTTTCTTTGTAAATGTTTTCTTTTGGTTGAACATTTTTCTTACCATGTTTACAATCTCCTCTTCTTCATTTGTTTCCGACTCTGACTCATCTTCAGACTCAACCTTCACTTTTCTTTCCTTTTTAGTTGAACCTGCCATCAAAGCTATACCATTCTCGGTTTGACCCGAGTTAGCTTGTTCGTGTAGTTCAAGTTGACAAAATAGTTCATCTAACCTAATTGTGGAGAGATCCCTAGATACCTTATAGGCATCAACAATCGATGTCCATAAAGCATTTCTTGGGAATGCCTTAAGGGTATACCTAATTAAATCTCTATTCTCTATTTGGTGTCCTATTAAATGTAATCCATTTAATATATCCTTAATCCTAGTATGAAGTTGACTAACATTTTCATTTTCGTTCATTTTACAATTAAATATATTTTTTTAAAAGCATGTCCCTTTTGGCTATCCTAGTGTCATTTGTACCCTCATGAAATTCAATTAACTTCTCCCATAATTCTTTAGAATTTTCAAATGGACATACCCTATTTAGCTCTTCTTTAGTAAGTTCGCATTGCAAGGTGTTAAGTGTCTTGTAATCGACTTGAGCTCTCTTCCTAATATCAGAGGTCTATTTCTCTGGTTCTAACTACTCCCCCGAGTTGTCTACCGGAGTTATAAATCTTTTCCTAATTAAAAACCAGACCTCTAGGTCAGTCTTCAGATAACATTCCATTCGCCTTTTCCAGTAGGAAAAGTTCTCTCCGTTAAAGAGAGGAGGGCGAACGGTACTGTATCCCTCTAAGTGTGACATTATCAATGATTTTTTTAAGGACAAAAATTTATTTTAAAAAGAATCTAATATGTAGAAAACTAATTTACCGAATTTAAATATGCTGAAAAAGAATTTAAAATACAAAATATTATTTTAACGAATTTTAAAATGCAGAAAATGAATTTAATATTTAGAAAATTATTTTAACTAATTTTAAAATGCAAAAAATGAATTTAATATTCAGAAAATTATTTTAATTAATTTTAAAATGCAAAAAATGAATTTAATATGTAGAAAATTATTTTAAGTAATATTAAAATGTAGAAAATGAATTTAATATGCATAAAATTATTTTAAGTAATATTAAAATGTAGAAAATGAATTTAATATGCAGAAAATTATTTTAAGTAATATTAAAATGCAAGAAATTAATTTAATGTGCAAAAAATTATTTTAAGTAATTTTAAAATGCTGAAAATGAATTTAATGTGCAAAAAATTATTCTAACTAATTTTAAAATGCAAGAAATTAATTTAATGTGCAGAAAATTATTTTAAGTAATTTTAAAATGATGAAAATGAATTTGATGTGCAGAAAATTATTCTATTGTAATAAAAATTATTCTAAAGCAATAAAAATTATTCTAAAGCAATAAAAATTATTCTAATGCAATCAAAATTATACTAAAGCAATAAAAAACTCACGATGGTGGTTTCACCAACTCGGAGCGCCCCTACTATGATACCAATTGTAGGATCGAGTGAACCGAGAGAGGGGAGTGAATCTCGGCATTTTATATTTTTAAATTAATTTTATATTATTTATTCTAATCAAAGTACGCAGCGGAATATAAAGACAAATATCAACACAGGCAATTTACTTGGTTCACAACCCGGACTGGGTTGCTACTCCAAGGCCCGTAGCTCTCCCACGAGCTACCTCGATGGATTCACTAAATATCCTCCGACTCGAGAACTCTTGACTTTGAAGGGTTTCGCTTTTTACAAATAATTAAGAAGGGTAACACACTACCCACTCTTCTTAAAATTAAGTGCAGAAGTGAAATAATAAATTAAAAATAAAGTACAAGGCTTTATACCGACACTAAGAGATTCTAGAGGTAGTTGCAGTGTGTCATATGGTTGCCTTGTTGTGGAATGAAAATTTAGTGGACGAGCAAGTATTTCGGCAACACTTCGACGTTGATTGAATGTTCATAACGAGTTTGGGTCGAGTACGACTTTTATAAACTCTTTCTAGTCGACTGAAATGTCTTCCAGTCGACTCCACATCAACCCGTCGATATGGTATTCGTGGTCTTCTAGTCGACTGAATCCCCTTTAGTCGACTCCACGTCACTCGGCTCCGCATCGGGAAATTTCTCTCTTCAGTCGACTCAAACTCTTCAGTCGACTCAAGCCCTTTCCATCTGCATCGCACGATCTTTGATCGATCACTAGCTGATCCTGCCAAATAGGTATCCAGCCGACTGATACATCTCCAGTCGATTGGAATTCAATCGACTTGAGTCCATTCAGTCGACTGATTCTTGCAAAATAGGATTAGAACAAAACAAATAATATGCAATGTAATAACAGTAGTAATACTGCTCGATCTCGACTACTAAGTCCCACACGGACTTTTTCGTCGGATCGACGCCTAGCTTTGTCCCCCTACAGAGGACTCGGCCTCATCTCTTCACTCGAGGCTTACCTGCCGGCTACATGCCAGACTTACCATCCTTGACATCCGATCTGACCCACTAGGGCTTCCACCAGTTGTCCGGTCTGCCTGACCCAGCTAGACTTTTTGCCGATTGTCCGGTCTCATGACCCAACTGGTCTTCATGCCAGATGTCCGGTCTACGTGACTTATCTGGACTTCATGCTTGGTGTCCGGTCCTCCTGATCTGTCAAGATTCATGCCTAGTATCCGGTCAACAAGACCTACTAGGACTTCCTGTTAAGTCTATACACTTAACACTTATATTAGATCACACGTGAGTCCTAACTGTTAACTGTAGTTCATACATCAAAACTAAGGAGTGATGCTTACTGCATCAACATAATCAACTAAAATTGAAGTCATCTCACAAGAACATATAAGGATAACATGTTTGATCATGCAGAAATGGGTGAGTTGATCTAGGACTAATAATTTTCAACCAACCCTTAAATTCCAATATCCGATCCAACTACCTTGTGTGTAGGATCAATGGATGTTGGACAGTGGGTGCTCCCGACATATGACCAGAGACCAACTTAAATTTTCAAAGCTTAGATTCAAACGACAAGGATCGGTAGCTTTCGGAAACAATGATAAGCTCAAAATCATCGGGTCAGGTGATATTGAGGTAAATTCTAATTTCACAATTCATAATGTTTTATTAGTCGAAGATTTTCAATATAATTTACTTAGTGTAAGCCAATTGTGTGATAACAACTATAAGGTTATATTCTTAGAAAATGAATGCTTAATTAAAGCAAATGAAACCTTTAAAACAATAATTAAAGGAACTAGAAATAGCAACCTCCACACAATTAATTTACCAAACTCCTCAACCAAGTGTCTTATGACACAGCAAGAGGAATCCTGGTTATGGCACCAATGACTCGGTCACTCGCACCCAAGACTCATTCACAAGATGAGTTAGAGTGGCTTAGTCAGAGGTTTGCCCAACCTTAACAACTTAGACAATAAAATTTGTAATGCTTGTCAACAATGTAAACAACCTAGGACACAACATCAACTAACTAACCAAGAACGAACCAAGAGTGTGCTTGAGCTCATTCATTTGGATCTATTCGATTCTCATGGCGCCAAGTCACTTAATGGGAGTCAATTTTGCTTAGTCATAATTGACGACTATTCTAGGTTTACCTGGTTTTGGTTCCTTAAACACAAAGTGATACCTTAGATCAACTCATCAACTTGTTTAAATTAATCGAAAACCAAAAGAACCTTAAAATTAAAAGACTTAGAAGCGATCATGGTGGTGAATTCGAAAATCACAGGTTCATAGATTTCTGTAACCTAAATGGATACCACTATGAATTCTCATGTCCTAGAATCCCATAATAAAATGGCCTAGTTGAGCGGAAAAATAGAACCCTACAAGAAGTCGCTAGGACCATGTTGAACGAATACAACCTACCCGATAGAATTTGAGCAGAAGCCGTTAGTACGGCTTGTTATGTCCAAAATAGAATCCTAATGGTAAAGAGGTACCTTAAGACCTCATACGAAACCTACCATGACAAAGTACCTAACATCAAATACTTTAGGGTATTTGGATGTAAGGTACATATCCTAAACACTAAGGACTACCTAGGAAAATTCACATCCAAAACCTCCACCGGTATCTTCCTAGGATACTCAACCATAAGTAGAGCCTATAGGGTATATAACAATGACACCCTTAGAATTGAGGAAACCATTAATGTAGTATTCGACGAAGGACATGAATGCACAGAACTTGTAGTAAAACCAATTAGCGAACCGATTCATAATAGACTCGACTCTGACCTTGAAATCGAGTCTAATATTAATCCTAATCCGAGCTAGTCTAGGATTCAATCGAGTCATCCTATCGACCAAGTGATAGGTGACCCTAACCCAAGTCATTCTAGGATTCAATCAAATCATCCTATCGACCAAGTGATAGGTGATCCTAGCCTAGGGGTTCGAACTAGATCATCATATAGAAATCTTAGTCAAATCTCCTTGATTTCGAAAATTGAACCCAAGACCATTGAACAAGCTCTTCTTGATCCCGATTGGATTATTGCAATGCAAGAGGAGCTAGCTCAATTTACTAGGAACAAAGTTTGGGAATTAGTACCACATTGCAAGATAAATCAATTATTGGAACAAGGTGGGTCTTCCGAAATAAACTTGATGACAAAGGTGAAGTAGTTAGAAACAAAGCGAGATTGGTCGCGAAAGGGTTTAGTCAAGTAGAAGGGCTAGATTACGATGAAACCTATGCCCCGTAGCTAGATTAGAATCCATCCGAATGTTGTTGGCATACGCTGCACATCGAGGATTTAAATTGTTTCAAATTGATGTCAAGTCAGTGTTTTTGAATGGACTTATTAAGGAAGAAGTGTACGTTAGTCAACCCCCAGGATTTGAAAGCTTAGATAAATCCGACCATGTGTTTAAACTCAAGAAAGCTCTGTATGGACTAAAACAAGCTCCTAGAGCTTTGTACGAGAGGCTTTCTGTATATCTTAAGTCCAAAGGGTTTAGCCAAGGCTTAGTCGACCCAACCCTTTTCGTGAAAACTGTAGGCAAAGAAATTTTTATAGCCCAAATCTACGTAGATGACATCATTATTGGAACCACTAATTCAATCCTACTAAACGAATTCATTTCACTCATGGAAAGTGAGTTTGAAATGAACTTAGTAGGAGAATTAAATTTCTTTTTAGGATTACAAATTAAACAAACTAAGGAAAGAATTTATTTACATCAACAAAAATATGCTAAGGAATTAATTAACCGATTCGGAATGCAAAATGCTAAAATCTTTAATATACCCATGGTAACAAATGTTAATATAGGAGAAGATGTAGACGGAAAGACTATTGACTTAAAATACTATAGGAGCACCATAGGGAGCCTCCTTTACTTAATTGTGAGTCGACCCGATATATTATTTGCAGTAAGTATGTGCGCAAGATTCCAAACTTGTGACAAGGAGTCTCACCTAACTTTAGTTAAGCATATCCTTAGGTATCTAAAGGGCATGCTAAGCGTAGGTATTTGGTACACTAGATCTACCGAGTTCAAACTAATCGGCTACTCTGACTCGGACTATGCCGATAGTAAACTCGATAGAAAGAGCACGAGTGGTTGTTGTCAACTTCTCGGCTCGAGTCTAGTGAGTTGGTGTAGTATGAAGCAACACTGTATTGCCTTATCTACCATCGAAGCCGAATACATCGAAATGTGTGAGTATGTGGCTCAGCTTCTTTGGATGAAGCACACTCTCTAAGACTTCAACTTAAACTTCAACAATATTAAAACTCACATAGATAATATTAGCTCAATCAACTTAACCAAAAATCCTATATGCCACTCTAGGACTAAACATATAGAGGTCAAATACCACTTTATTCGAGAACATGTAGCTAACGGAACCATACAACTCGAATACGTGGAATCCAAGTCAAACCTAGTCGATCTTTTTACTAAGCCACTACCCGAAGCAAAATTTAGTCTACTAAGATGAAAATTGGACATGTGCATAGTAGAGTAGGATTTACATTCATTTTATATATACTCTATTATTTACTTTTCTTTTCGTGTTAATGGAACTAGCTTAGGGCTTACCCTAGATATCATGTACCTATAGATTTAAGGAGCCAATACATCTCACAACACATAGGACTAATGTGTTTGTGTACTTAGCCACATAGATGGGCGTGAGATGTTAGGGACTTACTCCTGGTTCCAGATGTAGACTTAGTGCATCGCCATGAACCACGGAATATAATTACATAAATTAATCAACTCTAATCAGGACTTGTTGATCATTTCATATCAACCGAGTCAAATAGAGTTGAACATTCAAATAGATGAGCTTATGTTTAAACTACTATTTTCAAAATTTACTTGGAACATGCTTGGACTTAATACTTATTTTCCGACTTATGTTTTTCCAAAACCTCCTGTTCTTTTTCGATTTATGGCAAATTAAAGGGGGAGAAAAGCCAAAGTTAAGGGATCAATTTTTCGTAAGTATTAACTTGACTTAACTTTTAGAAACTTAACTTTCTTAATTAAGAAAGGCTAGGGTTAAGGAATCAAGCTTTGATCTCTTAACTTAAACTTATTTTAAACACTAAGACCAATATTAGTAGCAGGCATGAAGGGGGAGGATTAAAATCCTTTCTCAAGTACTCACCCTCGGTCAAGGGGGAGCACTTGAAAAAGATTTTTCATACTCCTACTTAACTTACTAAACTAAGCATACTCATTCCTTCATATTCATGTTTTATGTTATTCATTTTTAATGTACTTAATTTATTTACTTAACTTTGTGTTGGTTTGCCATAGATAAAAAAGGGGAGATTGTTGGTGCAGTAGGCACATGAATCGAACCTGAGTTTTGATTATAGCAAATACAAAAGTTAAGTTCACTTTGTTATCTCACGAGCTGAATCAAGTGTGCAGAATTGCTAAGCTAAGCCGAAGGTCAGCGACACCCGGAGGGAACCGTGGTGGTTGGGTGACACCGGGAGGACTTCGAAGAGTGCTGAGGAACTCGGATGAAGACCAAAAGCGAAGCTTCAAAGGTAAAGGTTGAGGTAAGCTCGTGTGAGTGAGTGTAAGTAAGGTCGTGTCCACCGTACGGGGATGTCCTTAGGCATCGATCCGACCAAGAATTCCCAAGGAAGGTCTAAGTCGAGATCGGATGGTAAATGGCCATCGAGCTTACTTATACTAACTGCATTTTCGAGCTAACTCTTCATTGAAGATGAAAACCTTGCCATCAGTCGACTGATGCCTCCAGTAGTTGACTGATAGGGTTGATCAATCGACTGCTGTTCAAGGATCAACCTCGAGGAGAGTTAAAGCTTATCACCATTTCTCAAGGGCTAGGTGGTATCCCCTCATGAAATCTCATCTCAACGATTAGGGTGTCACAAGGTTATAAAAGTAGGGGTTCTCCACCCCTTTTCCATCATTCTAAGTGCTCCAAAATGCTCTCGCAATGCCGCTCTCCTACGACGACTCTACTACGCCAAAGTGCTGTTGAAACGATGACGACTCAACCTTAGCTCAAGATCTTCTTCATCGTCGGTATAAACATCTTTATTTAGAGTCTTAATTGTGCATTCTTTTTGTTTTCGGAGCTTTAATCGTAACAAGGAGAGGGGGAGTGTCCCTCTACCTTGAGTTTTATTGTTTTCTTGTAATCATTCACTCCTACCTCTAATGAGGAGGAGTATTTTAGTGGATTGCCCTCCGTACACGGTCTAGGACCGTTAGGGCCTTGGATTAGCAGCCGAAGGTTGTGAACCAAGTAAAAAGAAGTAGTGTTTTTTTTAGTTTCCGCTGTGCATTTCTTTATTGCTCATATTTTATATCGAACAGAAGAAAAGTTTTCACATGCGCTATTCACCCCCCCCCCTCTAGCGCTCAAATCGATCCAACAATTTACCTCCATCTTGAAGGAGAGATTAGTGAAGTTAGTTGAGGGAGTGATTCGCCATATGAATCGGTCATGGATTAGGGGCAAGGGCCGTGAACCACGTTACACACTTGCATTAGTGATTGTTCTTTCTTTACTTCTTGTATTTGTTTTTAATTGTCTTAATTGTTATTATTTCCATTGCACTAACCTTTGATTGTAGACGATTGAGCGAACGACTTCCATCGTATGCGAAAAGGGCTATTCACCCCCCTCTAGCTGGCCACCGATCCTCCAACATTATCCCCATGCGGTTGCAGAATGGAGGAGTAAGATTTAATGTAAATACACCTGTGAAGATTGACAGAGTAAAAAAATTCATTCCGATCTAATAACGTAAGGTCTTAGATCAGATCGCAACACTTTTTATAGTTCGACACTTGTCGAAGCTATTATCCCTGTGTAGTTGCGGAACAGAAGAGTAGGGTTTAAGGTAAATACACCTGTGAAGATTGGAGTAAAAAATTCATTTTGATCTGTTGAGGCAAGGCCTTAGATCAGATCGCCACACATTTTTATAGCTCGACAATCGTCGAAGCTATTATCCTCGTCTGATTATGGAACGGAGGAGTAGGGTTTAAGGTAAATACACCTGTGAAGATTTGCAGAATAAAAAATTCATTCCAATTTGATATGGCAAGGCCTTAGATCAGATCGTCACACTTTTTACAGATCAGCAATCGTCGAAGCTATTATCCCCATGCAATTGCGGAATGGAGTAGGGTTTAAGGTAAATACACCTGTGAATATTGGCAGAGTAAAAAATTCATTATGATCTGATAAGGCAAGACCTTAGATCAGATCGTCACACTTTTTATAGCTCAACAATCACCAAAGTTATTATCCCCATGCGATTGCGGAATGAAGGAGTAGGGTTTAAGGTAAATACACATATGAAGATTTGCAAAGAAAAAAATTATTTCGATCTGACCAGGCGAAGCCCTAGGTCAGATCATCACTATTTTTTCAGCTTGCCTTCAAGTCAAGCTATTATCCCCATGTGATTGTGGAACAGAGGAGTTGAGTTTAAGGTAGATGCACTGTGGAAGATTGGCAGAGTAAAATATTTTTTTGATCTGACCAGGTGAAGACCTAGGTCAGATCGTCACTATTTTTTCAGCTTGTCTTCAAGTCAAGCTATTATCCCCATGTGATTGTGGAACGGAGGAGTTGGGTTCAAGGTAGATGCACTGTGGAAGATTGGTGGAGTAAAAAATTATTTTGATTTAACCAGGCGAAGCCCTAGGTCAGATCATCACTATTTTTTCAGCTTGTCTTCAAATCAAGCTATTATCCCCGTGTGGTTATGAAATGTAAGAGTTGGGTTCAAGGTAGATGCATTGTGGAAGATTGGCGGAATAAAAATTTATTCTAATCTGACTAGGTGAAACTCTTGGTCAGATCGCCACTATTCTTCAGCTTGTCCTCAGGTCAAGCTATTATCCCCGTGCAGTTGTAGATCAGAGCAGTTGGGTTCAAGGTAGATGCATTGTCGAAGATTGGCGGAGTAAAAAATTATTTTGATATGACTAGGCAAAGCCCTAAGTCAAATCGTCACTATTTTTTTAGCTTGTCCTCAGGTCAAGCTATTATCCCTGTGCGATTGCGGATCGGAGGAGTTGAGTTCAAGGTAGATGCACTGTGGAAGATTGGTAGAGTAAAAAAATTATTCCAATCTGACCAGGCGAAGCCCTAGGTCAGATCGTCACTATTCCCTTGCTTGTCCTTAGGTCAAGCTATTATCCCCGTGTGATTGCGGATCGGAGGAGTTGAGTTTAAGGTAGATGCACTGTGGAAGATTGGTGGAGTAAAAAAATTATTCCGATCTGACCAAGCAAAGTCCTAGGTCATATCATCACTATTCTTTAGCTTATCCTTAGGTCAAGCTATTATCCCCATCCGATTACGGATGGGAGGAGTTGGGTTAAAGGTAGATGCACTGTGGAAGATTGGTGGAGTTAAAAAATTATTCCTATCTGACGAGGCGAAGCCCTAGGTCAGATCGTCACTATTCCTCAGCTTATCCTCGTGTCAAGCTATTATCCACATGAGGTTGTAGATCGGAGGAGTTGGGTTCAAGGTAGATGCACTGTGGAAGATTGACGGAGTAAAAAATTATTCCGATATGACTAGATGAAGCCCTAGGTTAGATCGTCACTATTTTTTTTAGCTTGTCTCCAAGTCAAGCTATTATCCCAGTGCGGTTGTGGATCAGAGGAGTTGGGTTCAAGTTAGATGCACTGTAAAAGATTGGCGGAGTAAAAAATTATTCCGATCTGACCAGGTGAAGCCCTAGGTCAGATCGTCACTATTTTTTAGCTTGTGCTCAGGTCAAGCTATTATCCTCGTGTGATTGCAAAATAGAGGAGTTGGGTTCAAGGCAGATGCATTGATGAAGATTGGTGAAGTAAAAAATTATTCCGATCTGACCAGGCAAAGCCCTAGGTCAAATCGTCACTATTTTTTTAAGCTTGTCTCCAAGTCAAGCTATTATCCTCGTGTGGTTGCGGAATAGAGGTGTTGGGTTCAAGGTAGATGCACTGATGAAGATTGATGGAGTAAAAAATTATTCCAATCTGACCAGGCAAAGCTCTAGTTTAGAATCGTCACTATTTTTTTTAGCTTGTCTCCATGTCAAGCTATTATCCCCGTGTGGTTGCGGAACGGAAGAGTTGGGTTTAAGGCAAATGCACTAATGAAGATTGGTGGAATAAAAAATTATTATTCCGATTTAACCTGGCGAAGCCCCAGGTCAGGTCATCACTATTTTTTCATCTTGTCTTCGAGTCAAGCTGTTATTTTCGTGCGGTGGTGGATCGGAAGGGTTGGATTCAAGTGGTGGATTGGAAGAGTTGGGTTTAAGGGAGAAGCATTGCCAAAAGATGATGGAAGTAAGAAGTCTTGTTACAATTTGTCCAGGAGGAACTCGAAATATGATCGTCTTTATCTATTACAACTTAATTTCATCCCTGTATGGGGCCAGACTTAAGGTAAGGGAAGGTTGTTACGACGGACTTGTGCCAAAGGATCAAAGGGGGCGTTGGCATGAGGTTGATGAGTTTCTATTGTTGAAGGGTGGTGCTATGATATTTTACTTATCTCGGAAAATCAATTTTTAGCAAGAAGAGGTACACCCTAGTATTTTTCCAAAATAAGAATTTTATTGCTGTAGAAAAGTGTTACATGCATAACTTCTTAAGGAAAGTAAAGAAAATACATCCTAGTATATGAAAAGCTACGAAGCTTCGTGGATGATTCTCTCTGGAGGTAATGTCGGATCACTATGACGACCTGATATGGCGAGAAGTCGTCTGACATGAGACTGGTGCATGAAATGGTGTTTTGATAGGACCAGCTCTTGTCGTAGGGAGTAGTTACGAGTGGAGGCTGACTACAAGTGCCTCCTCAAGTCCCTCACTAGCTCTTTCAGCTCTTGTATGTGTCATTGATCTGTTGTACATGGCTTAGGGGAAGGAGAGTTACTCCCTTTCTCTGAAGAGTATGCCATTTAGAAGGTAGGAGAATGGAGGAGTGTACAAGTAAAAGGCAATGCCGGAAGTTTTTATAGAGAAAAGGGGGTATTAATTTGCCCTTTTGGAAAACAAAGAAAGTAAAAGATGATAGGATGGGAAGATGAGGGGGCAGTATTGGGAGTAGTTGGATGCATTAATGATGAAATGACCGTTCAGATCCTACATAAGAAGTAAATATTCGGCTGGCACAATCCGATTATAATGCAGCGGTTTTCTTGTGACACTTCTCAATTTCGCTGTACATTGCTAGTCCTTTAGAATGGGTCAAGTATTAAAATAATTACCCTGTGGGAATGTTCGGGCGATTGTGGCGGTTATGATGGACTTAATATTCTCTTCTTTTTAATATATATATAAAATAGTCAACCATGACTTTATCAGTCACAAAGATCAGACAGTACTGGAAGAGTTAGCAGAAGACTCCTCTTCTGAATGAGATAGTATGACTACCCTAAGAGGAGGAACCCCAACCAGTGTTCGAGGTCGAGGGACCTCAGCTTGATGAGATAGGAGAAGCATCAGCCGGTGGAGGAAGAGGAGTGTCGGCTAGTGGAGGAGGGAGACACCTTGTAAGTTATAGCAGAGTTGCAGGAGGATTCCATACATGATTGCCAAAGGAAGGGAAAGGATCGGAAGGACCTCCCGGTGTCTGGAGCTACTGTGTTAGTAAGAGTTTGAGGAGGTGGATGTCGATATGCTGAGGTCGCCATAGAACGA
This sequence comes from Wurfbainia villosa, assembly GCA_025175895.1. Taxonomy (NCBI): domain Eukaryota; kingdom Viridiplantae; phylum Streptophyta; class Magnoliopsida; order Zingiberales; family Zingiberaceae; genus Wurfbainia; species Wurfbainia villosa. The sequence continues at coordinate 84,103,770 of CM045996.1, forward strand.
GTATCCAGATCATCAGCCGAGTCCATTTTGAAATTTATGCTAATGGGGAGTGAAAGAGAAGCCATAGAAGTAGGATGAAGTCAAGAGGTCTCGTGGTATATATTTATAGAAGGGAAGGAGAATCAATATTCCTCCTTGAAAAAATAATAAGAATGCGGACGGTTAGACGGAGTAACTGAAGGGTTGGCATCAGAAATAGTAAGAACATTGACAATGAGGTGACTATTCTTATCCTCATTTGATTAAGGGGATAAGGGGTATTCAAGGTTGATCCGACTGCGGTGCAGGGTAACTCAGCAGTGGTGGGTCCCTCCTACTAGGGGAATAGCTCGGGATAATATGAAAATATAATATTTTCCAAACTAGCTAAGGTAATCTCTAGGGAGGCCATGTATCAGTTGACTGATACCAAGAAAGTTCTGATCAGAAGCGGTCAATCACAGAAAAAAGGGAAATATCCGGTCAATGAGGAAAATATTATCATCCAAAATAACTTAGGGGAAAAAGGAAAAAATACAGGCTATTTCATTAAAATTCACTAGTTTATATATATATATATATATATATATATATATATATATATATATATATATATATATATATATATATAGAGAGAGAGAGAGAGAGAGAGAGAGAGAGAGAGAGTCGCTTTGTGCGGTGCGACGACAGAACTGTGCTCGAGCCGTCGATCTCGCCAATGGAAGGCCAGATTTCGTCCTGATTTAGCCGGAATCTGATAGCAGTCCGGTCGGAATCTGGTCGCGATCCGATCGACACCGGAGTCTGGTCAGATTCTGACCGGAAATGGTTGTGATTATGGTCGCCAGTGGGTGCGCCACTAGCATCCACAATCGCGGTCGTTTTCGATCGTGATCCGACCGAAAACCAACCGAGATCTAACCGAAAACCGGTCAGGATTCGACCAGCACCGGAGTTCGGCCAGATCCCGACCCATTTCTGATCGGATTGCGGCTGCCAATGGGCATTCCACTGGCGGCCGCAATCACAGACATTTTCGACAGTAATTCGATCGGCACTGGAGTCCGGTGAGATCCCGATCGGAATCCGACTAGCACCGGAGTCCGACCGGATCCCAACAAGTTTCCTATTGAAATCTGGCCGGTCGGCGGTGAATCGTGGCGATAGCGGTAAAAATTGCGGAAAAATCACATTACATTCCCGTCACCGTGCAATTATGATTTTGATCGACGTAAAATTTGAGTCGCAAGCATGTAACATAAGGTCTTGTGATAGATCAACTCTCTCTCTCTCTCTCTCTCTCTCTCTCTCTATATATATATATATATATATATATATATATATATATATATATAGAATTACAGCTCAAAGACCTCTTCTGGATATTCTTCCATGGCAGCCTCCACATTTAGATAGCTTATATCTATACCCGGAGGGGGATGACCTTGGGCAGCATGTTGTTTGTTGGCCCCGTTGAAGCCTAAAATGAACAGCTTTACCCCTTTGTTGGCGCTTTTTGTCAGCAATTCCTCCTCCTGCTCTTTCCATTGAGCTTCATTATTGGCCACCTAGTTAACAAGAGCGTCCCTTTTTCTGGCGGCAATTATGGCGTGTTGGCCCAGGGAGGTTATAGCTTGAGCATATTCTTTTTGTAGTGCCTACAGTTGCCCTGCGATGTCTATCAAAGCCCAAGGAAGGGCTGATACTTTAGAGGAGAGGCTTTCCAGTTGAGCTCTGCATGCTGATAGGGAAGCCTCTAGAGTTTTATTGGTTGATTGAGCCTATAGGAGGGCAGCCGAGGATCTAGAGACTCTAGCCTCTGCCTCCTTGAGTTGAACTTTATGCTCCAATAGTTCCTGGGCTAGAGCATTGACGTGCTGAATCTTGTCAGTTTGCATGAACAACTGGTGGTGAAGGGCATTATTCTTCTTCAGGGTTTCTTCTTTCTCACGCTTCTTTGCTACCAACTGAGTTGGCAACTCTTCACAACGGGTAGCTAAAGCAGCCTCCCTCTGTTTACTCTCAGCTAGTTGCTGAGCTAATTTTTTCTGCTGGATTTGGGAGGCGCTATGATGATGCTATAATAGATTGGTAGTTAGCCAAATGTCGGGCGGTTTCATTATAATTATTGGCTACCTAGGAAAGTGTTGGTGCAATCGGCCCGGGTTGACTTGAGTTTGACTCGAGTAGTATTTTGATGATAGACAAAACTTATGACATGGGATTGTCATAGGAATGTCCAACATGGAGTTGGCATGGAAAATCCAAGCATGGGGCTTGGTGTGGAAAAGTTCAAAGCATTGTGAAGTCGTGCGTTTGGTGCTTGGTGAGAAATGCATTGAGAAGCCGTGCGCTTGGTGCATGTGGGAAGTCTTGAGGACTTGGCAAGTTCACTAGGCTCGGGGTCCTTGAGTCGGTGAAGGATGGCATTGCAAAGCCATGAGCTTGATGCATCCGAGGGACCACCGGACGGGGAGCGAATGGAGTGAGGCCTAAGGGAAGCATACTTCGAGGGCAAGAGATGAGAAGGATGGCATTGCGAAGCCGTGCGCTTGACGCATCCGAGGGACGTTGGCCGAGGGAAGAGAGCTTCGGTGGGGAACTCCATGAGGGATGAGGTGGACTTGGACAAGTGGCTAAGACTGAGTGTCGGATGCTCAAACAACTTGGTGTTTGAGGTTTTACCCGACATTAGTCGACTGACATAGGTGCCAGTCGATTGCTCTAAGTCGACTAGGGTTCGACTGGTATTCGACTGAACAGGGTCTGGCTAATAAGTCGATTGCCGAGGGATGGCAGTCGACTGATAACACCATCAGTCGACTGATGAGGGAGATCAGTCGACTAATCGGGGTGTTTTCAGCCACAGAATGGTTTCTAGTCGAGTGTTCGTGCGACCACTCGACTGATGGGTATCATTAGTCGACTAATGATGGATCCGTTGGAGTTTTTCCAATGTGGATCAAGTCGTTGTGAGACAACGACTACAGGACCAGTCGACTGATGGTCACGATCAATCGACTGATGTGCACGAAATTAGCTTGATGCAGGTTATAAATGGAGCTCAAGATGGAGGATTTCACCAATATTTTAAGGGTGACTTTGAAGGGGAATTGCTGTTGCATTCCAGACCTTCAAGAGCTATCTAAAGCAAGCAACAAGCAAAGGTTTCAAAGCAAGCATTGTAAAGTGTTCTTTACGTGTATTTCATATTTATCTTTGTATTGCTTGTATTTCATATTACTTAGTGTAATTACTTGTGAGAGGTTTCTCCACCTCTGACGTGTTGTCGAGAAGAAGTGTTGTTAGTGTCGTGCGCATAACACGAGCTTGTTGAGCTCACCCCGTGGAGTAGGAACCATTCGGTGCCGAACCACGTATATCTTGTGTATTGCATGTGATTGTATTGTTGTTATTATTTCTATTATTTCCGCTGCGTATATTAACGACAATTGTAGACAATCACGCAAGAACGAACGAATTTCATCATACAATGATTGAGGGCTATTCACCCCCCTCTAGTCGGCCACCGACGTTCCTATAAGTGGTATCAGAGTGAGGAGCTTGTCGAGGACTAACCGCCAATGCAAGCACTACAAGATGGCCAACTACAACCTCCAACCACCAAAATTCGAAGGAGATTTTCCATGGTGGAGAAGAAAAATGGAGGTATATCTAGAAACCGATTTTGATTTCATGCTAATCTTAGAAAATTGTTTCGAATTGCCTAGGGATGAAAGCAATAGGCAAATTGAAAAGTCAAGGTGGACCCAAGACCAAATCAAGGACTTCAAGACAAATCTCAAGGTAATTGAATTACTTAGTGATTTGTTACCTAACAATGTTTGGTCTAGATTAGGTAATTATAGGGATGCAAGGGAGTTATGGAATAAGGTAATCAAATTCCAAGAAATTCCTGAACCGACACAAGTAGAGGAAGATGCCGTGGAAGAGAGCCCATCCACATTCGACGATGTAGATGATTTGGTGGAAATCTCCACCTCTAGTATTGAGGAGGAGGAGAGACAATCTTCCATCCCGGAGCAAGGACAAGAAGCATCCACATCCAGGAGAAATGAAGACCAAGAAGAAAATTTCATAGGTAACTCAAGCATATTGATTTTAAATAAAGATCATATAATTTGCTTTGAGTGTAGGGAGAAAGGGCATTACAAGAGCAAATGTCCAATATTGGCTAAGAAGAAAACACCGGCACCAAAAGTCAACCAAAAGTCTAAGGATGCCGGAGTCCCCACAATCAAGAGCAAAGAGCACATTGTGTGCTTCAAATGCAACCAAAGGGGGCATTATAGAAGCCAATGTCCTAGGGGGAGGAAGAAAGGGCAAGAAGATGTATCTCATGTAGGGGGAGCTTCCAAAGCTAACCCTAAGGTAAATTTAGTTAATGCACCTTTAATTTCTAGAACTAAGAAGCATGCTAAAAACTATTTTAGTTCTCTTGCAATTATTAACGAAAAGCATGCTAGTAGAAATAATAAGGTTTATTGTTTAAGTGCTAAGCATGTAAATTTATCTAAGGATAAACCTAGGACCAATAACACTAGAACTATTTTACCTAGGGAATCAATTAGGAGAATAGAAGAAAATTTGGGTATTAATCCCAAAAAGTCTAGGCACATGCCTAAGAAGAAGAGGCCTTCCCAAAAATCGAATGATAAATCAAAATTGAGAAAATTAGAATTAGAAAACCAAGTCTTGAGGTCAAGACTTGAGAGAATGAAAAAGACCCTTAGAATTATAGAAAATTCTATTCAAGGGTCAAATGCCCAAAAGTCAAGACCTAGGGTTCAAGAACGGTCTAAGGGCAAGGAAGGTTTGGGTCACAAACCTAAGCCCAAGAAGACTTACCATAATGTCCCATTTAATTATGGAACAATTTCTAGGTCTAGGAAAACCAAAGCTAATAGAGAAGTTATCCCTAAGACTAGCCATGGTGTTTGCTTAGTGGCTAAGGACTTAGGAAAAATCAAGAAAGCCACTAAAAAGGTCAAAGGGGGAGTTACCCCTAGGTTTGACTTAGGAAAGACCCAAAAGACTATGGCTTCAAAGCCTAAAAGGGTCATTAGGAAGGTATCTAGGGAAGTTATCCCTAGTGAATACCTTGTTAACCCAAGGAGCTCCAATAGGTATTGGGTTCCTAGGAGAGTGATCGATTCACGCTAGATGGGTTAGGGTGTGTCAACCCTAAGTGGATGGGTAGTTAACCTAGCCATGATGAGTTGCCACATTAGGATGTGCCAATATGCTTTGAGAAGTTGAAAAATAATTAAATTGGCACAAATAGGTCTTAGAGGTATGGGTGTGTCATTTTGGGTTTATGGCACATTTGGGAGATAATGGTATTAAGGCAAAATAGAATGAATTCCTAGAAATGGTAATTTGGATTTAACACTTAGGTATTTTATACCTTAGTATATTTTACTTGTCATGATTTATTTGTCTTTCCATGTCATGACATCATTTTCATTTTTATCTCTAAAAATGTCATGATCATGTTTAGACTTATTTTTATATGTTATGTATGCTAACATGTCATTCACATGCCATGACATCATGATTTTGGCACATGCTTAGTTATATCATATATATGCCATAATCATATCATGCATAAAATAAAATTGATTTAAGGACCATTGGCATGACTTGATGTCCCATGCATAAGGGAATCAAGTAGAGTTGCCTTATAATATGCATGAAACCATTAAAGAACAAAAACCCATATCTCACTACAATAATTGACTTGAATGTGTTTTGCACATTTAGATACAAGTGAGATGTTTAATAAAAAGGAATTAAAGGTTTCGAAAACATTTTGAAAAACCTTGGTGAAGTCTATCTTTTGATAGCTATCACTATTGAATGAGATAATACAAAGAGGGCTCATTATTGAAGCTTTTGAACTTTGTGTCAATCTCACTATTTTGTGGGTAAAATAATTTTCCAATATTTTTCACCCATCATGATTGTAATAAGTAATATACATACAAAATTTCAAGATTTTTCAACTTATGTATATTTACTTATGAATTTCAAAAATTCATTTCTGAAAATCAGAAAATTGCAAATGATTATCAATGATCGCTAGGGAGGCCAATGATCGATGTGGAAGGAGTCGATCGTATATGATTGATACTGTTGATTTCGGGTAAACCTTGGTGGTTAGGCCCATGTTCAGCTAGGTTTTGGTCCCCTAACCACTCCTAACCCTAGGACATGCTTGGGAGAGAATTAGAAAGGGTAGAAATCCATTGGATATGGATTAGGAGAAGTGTTTAGGGTGAGTATCAATTTTAAGGTGGATGGAAGTTCATTGTTGAACTTTGCCTTAATTTTGATTGTTTAATGTTTCTATTGGCTTAGGGACTCTCCAAGGACATTGTTGGTGCAATGGTCAAGGGGGAGCAAGCCTCTAGGGGGAGGTATCCATCATGGGAAGATGGATGTGTACTTTTCCTCATGGGAGGGAAATTGGGTTGCCTCTCTTTAAGTGATATGGGACTTATCACTAGAAAGATTGTAGGTGTGTGTTCCTCCAAGGGAGAGATTATAAGATCTCATTAGGATATGAGACATTCATACCCTTGGGGAGGACCTTTTTGATGTAGGTCAAAAAGGGGGAGAAGTTACCGAGTTACCAATTGGGTTTGGTATTCTCATTGGGAGGTGAGAATTTCTAATTAGGGATAATTGGTAGACTTGAGGGATAGTTTTGTCAATCATCAAAAAGGGGGAGATTGTTGGTGCAATCGGCCTGGGTTGACTCGAGTTTGACTCGAGCAGTATTTTGATGATGAACAAAACTTATGACATGGGATTGTCATAGGAAAGTCCAACATGGAGTTGACATGGAAAATCCAAGCATGGGGCTTGGTGTGGAAAAGTCCAAAACATTGTGAACCCATGCGCTTGGTGCTTGGTGAGAAATGCATTGCGAAGTCGTGCGCTTGGTGCATGTGGGAAGTCTTGAGGAATTGACAAGTTCACTAGGCTCGGGGTCCTTTAGCTGGTGAAGGATGGCATTGCAAAGTCATGCGCTTGATGCATCCGAGGGACCACCAGACGGAGAGCGAATGGAGTGAGGCCTAAGGGAAGCATACTTCGAGGGAAAGAGACGAGAAGGATGGCGTTGCGAAGCCATGCGCTTGGCGCATCCGAGAGACGTAGGCCGAGGAAAGAGATATCATTCCCAAATTATTTACCGAACCCCCTAACTACACTAATGCAGTATAGGACTGACTCGGATCATCTCCCAATGAACCTAATGGCTGGACATTTGTTTTTAAACAGAAGTAAACACTGGGGGTTTTTACATTTATCAAAACAATTAAAATGCAAAATCAAAAGAAACCATGAGAATTATGTAGGTCGATGCTTCGGAGGCTCATTGGCTCCCATGTCCCCGGATTAAAATTTTCACTAATGAAAGGATTAATCCGGATGGGATGAGATTCCTTAGCAACACCATTTCGTTGTCGTGCTAACAACTTGAGTGGTCGCTTGAACAAACTAGTTGTTCAAGCAACACAACTCTTCTAGTTGGTTAGCCGCGGAAAAGACGACGGACGGATCGCCGGTTTTTGTGTTTATCTTCGGGATCCATTATTATACAATATATTTACTAATTCACACATGCATAATCAAAACATAAAAGAACATGCTCAGATCTGTAAATAAAGTTAAAATAACTTTATACCTTACGATCTTCTACCGTATGTCCTATCCTTCTCGTGGACGACGTGTGGACGAAGATCCTCCACGAGTAGAAGCCTTCTAGATCGCTTTCTTCTCTACCTTGTCCGCTGCGAACAAAGAGAAGAACTTACAAATACCTTTCCTATCTAGAACCGACCACCAAATTAGGGAATTTAGTGCAACTTGACCAGCAATTGGAGCAATTGATGAATCGCCAACTTGAAGATGAGTTGCCGCCGGCCACCAAGGAGAAGGGGAGGAGGAAGAGCACCGGCCACCAATGGAAGGAGAACCGCCTGCCAAGGAAGAAGGGAGAGTCCTCTAGGATGGTCACCAGCCAAGTCTTGATGGAGGGGGATGGGCGCCGGCAACAATCTAGAAGGAAGAAAAGTTGCCGCCCACTTCTTTGTTCCAAAACCCTAGCCGCCCAATGAACCCTAGCCGCCCACTTGTGGATGAGCCAAACCCTAACTCCAATTCCAAATCAATTATTTGATTATCCTTGCCGCCCAACCCTTAGCCATCTATATATAGAGTAGGGCCTAAGCCTCCTTTAATCTCCACCGTCGGATCTAGGGTTTTATCCCAACCGTCGGATCTAGGGTTTAATCCCAACCATCGGATCTAGGATTTCATCCCAACCTTCGGATCTAAGGTTTCTAGGGTTTCATCCCAACCGTCGGATCTAGGGATTTAATCCCAACCGTCGATTCTAGGGTTTCATCCTAACCATCGGATCTAGGGATTTAATCCCAACCGTTGGTTCTAGGGTTTCATCCAACCATCGGATCTAGGGATTTAATCCCAACCGTTGGTTCTAGGTTTTGTTTTACATTCTTGGATCTAGACTTCATAAGGATTATATTAGGCTACGATAGGGACCATAAGGAGGAGTTGGGTCTTGGCCACCCGGTGGATCGGAACCACACAAACTTGATCCATCAATGATGTTCCATTCCACTAGAGGATCATCATTGAACTACCTCACCAACCCCCATAAATTAATATGGGCTCCATATATTATTAGTACATTAATCTCCCCGTGTTTAAGATATCGAATGTCCGTCAATTAATTGATTTACTGACCATCAATTAATTAACATCTAATTCCTCGAGTAGTACCACTCAACCTTATCATCACGTTGACTAAGTCAACCAGCTGGGTTTACGTGATGAACTTTATGAGCTCCTCAATGGGACATCATCAACCTAATATATAGGACACGGTTTCCTCCTATAATCAATGACACACCATGTAAATAATATTATTTCCCAACTTACCGGGCATATTGATTTAATCCATCTAAATCTCACCCACTGGTAAATCAAAGAAATAAATACTAAGTACATGTGCCCGTTATTATATCGGGATTAAGAGCATGTACAACATAATATCCGAGGTCCGATTCAATTATGTAGTCAGTACTAAATTGAATCACCTCTATGTCGGTCCTGCTCAATACACCTAAGTGTACCAGTGTAACTCTATGTTCAAGACAAAACAATACCAAGCTACACTACAACCATGCCAATGGTTTGTCCAAAACCATCTTGGTTGTGAGCCTCTACTTATATTTTACAAGGAACTGATAACATGATCTTCTGTGCCACATCAAGCACCATGTTATCTACAATGTAAAATATTAGACAATATGCACACATATAATAAATATATAAAGTGCAAACAATGATCATGTGATTCTTATTTCAAAATAAAATATTCATACAAAAAGAGCTAGACTTTCAGTATACATTCCAACAATCTCCCACTTATACTAAAAGACTATGCCGTCATCACTCTGCTATACATCTGATCCCCATGTCCTCCACATGCCTATCAAACGCTTTCGCTGGAAGGGCCTTAGTGAATGGATCCGCCAGGTTATCCTCTGATGCAATCTTGGCGACAGCAACTTCTCCTCGCTTTACGATCTCTCGTATAAGGTGGTACTTGCGCTCTATATGTTTACTCGCCTTATGGGCTCGTGGTTCCTTCGAGTTTGCAACTGCACCACTGTTATCACAATAAATTATGATAGTTCTGGGCAAACCAAGAATCACATCCAAGTCCATCAAGAAGTTCCTGAGCCATACAGCTTCCTTGGCTGCCTCAGAGGCTGCCACATACTCAGCTTCCATGGTAGAGTCCGCCACGCATTTCTGCTTGACACTCCTCCATACTATGGCTCCACCTCCAAAAGTAAACACAAACCCCGAGGTAAACTTACTCTTGTCCCTATCTGATTGGAAATCCGAATCCATGTAACCCACAGGGACTAATTGATCTACCCGGTAAACCAGCATATAATCCCTAGTCCTTCTCAGGTACTTCAATATATGCTTTACCGCAGTCCAATGTCCCTGTCCAGGATTACTCTGATATCTGCTAACCATGCCCACGGCAAAGTATATATTCGGTCTCGTACATAGCATAGCATACATAAGGCTTCCTACTGCCGAAGCATAAGGAACCGCCTTCATGTCCTCTATCTCCTTTGATGTTTTGGGACACATCTCTTTAGATAAAGGAACTCCATGCCTAAAAGGTAGAAAACCTTTCTTGGAGTTCTGCATGCTAAAACGAGCAAGGATAGTGTCAATGTATGAAGCTTGAGACAAGCACAACGTCCTTTTCTTGCGATCCCTTATAACTTTGATCCCAAGGATGTGTCCCACTTCTCCCAAGTCCTTCATATCAAACTGTTTGGACAACCATACCCTTACATCTGATAACACTTTGATATTGTTGCCAACTAACAAAATGTCATCTACGTATAGTACAAGAAACACCACTACGTTTCCGTCACATCTCTTGTATACACAAGGCTCATCCGGACTTTGAATAAATCCATATGACTGGATTACCTCATCAAAGCGGATGTTCCAAGATCTAGAAGCTTGCTTCAATCCATAAATGGACCGATTAAGCTTACATACAAGATGCTCTTTGCCTTTAGCAATGAATCCCTCTGGTTGCCGCATATAGATGTTCTCCTCAAGACTTTCGTTAAGGAAAGCTGTCTTGACATCCATCTGCCAAATCTCATAATCCATATGAGCAGCTATAGATAAGTGAATCCGAATAGACTTAAGCATAGCTACCGACAAAAAGGTCTCCTCATAATCGATACCCTCTTTCTGAGTATACCCTTTCGCAACAAGCCTAGCTTTGAAGGTCTCAACCTTCCCGTCTACTCCTCTATTTCTCTTGTAGATCCACTTGTATATGAGCAACTATAGATAAGAGAATCCGAATAGACTTAAGCATAGCTACCGGCGAAAAGGTCTCCTCATAATCGATACTCTCTTTCTGAGTATACCCTTTCGCAACAAGCCTAGCTTTGAAGGTCTCAACCTTCCCGTCTACTCCTCTCTTTCTCTTGTAGATCCACTTGCATCCAATGGTTTTTACACCATCGGGTGGTTCTACTAGCTCCCAGACCTGATTAGAATCCATAAATTCTATCTCTGAATTCATCGCTCTTTGCCAAGATACCGCATCTCTATCTTGGATTGCCTCGTCATATGTCTAGGGATCAGGTTCATGTTCACCAGGGACTAAGTCCGAAGACTCTCCCAAAAACATGAATCTCTCGGGTTGTCTAACAACCCTCCCACTACAACGAGGTGCCTCCTGTGTATGCTCTGTGACATGCGGTGCAGTGACTTGTGGTGTCTCCTCTCGTACCGGTGGTACTGAAGTCGGGACTTCCCCTGTCAACTCCTCAAGAACAATCCTACTCGTGGGCTTGTGGTTCATCACATAGTCCTCCTCTAGAAATCTGGCATTCGTACTCACGATCACCTTCTGATCTCTAGGACTATAGAATAAACCACCCTTCATTCCCTTAGGGTAGCCAACAAACAAGCGTACTTCTGTACGAGATTCCAACTTACCAGCATCTCCCTTCAGCACATGTGCTGGACTACCCCAAATCCGAATATGTCTTAGACTAGGCTTTCGCCCAGTCCACAACTCTGTGGGAGTAGAGGGTACTGACTTAGATGGAACCAAGTTCAGAATGTGTGCTGCTTTTTCTAGAGCAAACCCCAAACGACGAATCGGTAACTCGTAATAACTCATCATCGATCCGACCATCTCCATAAGAGTCCTATTCCTTCTCGCCACACCATTCTCACTGGGTGTGCCAGGTGCGGACAATTGGGATTGAATCCTAGCCTCTGATAAGTAACTCCTAAACTCTCCCAAGAGGTACTCGCCACCACGATCAGATCGTAATGTCTTGATACTTTTACCTTGACGGTTCTCCACATCAGCCTTGAATTCTTTGAACTTGTCAAAGCATTGGACTTTGGCGCATCAAGTAAATGTATCCATACCTTGAATAATCGTCTATAAAAGAGACGAAGTATTCAAAGCCACCTCTTGCCTGGATAGACATAGGACCACACAAATCAGAATGAACCAATTCTAACACATCTTTGGCTCTATACCCCTTGGCCTTAAAAGGCCTCTTGGTCATTTTACCTTCCAAGCAAGATTCGCAGGTTGGGAGATCCTCCACCACTAATGAACCCAAAGGTCCATCAGCTATCAACCTTTGAATTCTGCTTAGGTTAATATGACCAAGCCTTAGATGCCAAAGATATGTTTGGTTTATTTGCGTAGGTTCTTTTCTCTTATTAGACTTAGAAGACTTAGAAGATGAGTTATTGATTTCTATATGCATCGTGGGAGTTTTTGGTTCAAGAGTATATAAATTGTCAACCAATGTACCAGAACAGATAATCTCCCTATTCCTTTTTATAACCACTTTGTCATTAAAAGAAACAGAATATCCATCCATAAACAATTTAGAAACTGAAATTAAATTCTTTCTAAAAGTAGGTACATAAAGACAATTTCTTAAAACCAAAACTTTATTCCTATCAAAAGATAAATAAACGTCTCCCATTGCAATAGCCGCCACCTTTGAAGCATTGCCCATGAAGATGGTAATCTCTCCCTTAGCTAGTCGTCGGGTTTCCTGGAACCCCTGCAAAGTATTGCAGACATGATCAGTGGCTCCTGTATCTACACACCAGGCACTGGTAGATAACACCGCTAAACATGTTTCAACAACTAAGCAAGAAGATATACCTTTGTTCTTTCGGCGAGGACAATCCGCCTTCCAATGTCCAGTCTGCTTGCAAGTGAAGCACTTGCCTTTCGGCTTCTTCACTCCTGCTTGCGGTCCTACTGCCACTTTCTTCGCTCCACTTTGCTTCTTCTTCTTCTTACCTTTCGGTTTAGAGGAAGAAACCTTCTGAGCGACAATGGCTTGAGCACTCTAACAAAAAAGCCCCTCTGCCGCCTGGAGATCTGTCAGAAGCTCTGCCAATGAATACAAACTTTTGTTCATGTTGTAGTTGAGGCGGAACTGCTCAAAACTCCTAGGCAGAGACTGGAGAATGATATCGACCTGGGTTTCCCCATCGATCTCAGCTCCTAGGACTTCCATCTCATTAAGATGAGTCATCATCTTGAGAACATGATCCCTAACGGGTGTTCCCTCGATCATGGAGGTCATCACCAAGTTTCTCATAGCCTCTTGCCTAGCCACCCTACTCTGATGTCCGAAAAGTTCCTTGAGATTGAACATCATGTCATAAGCTGTGGCTATGACCTGATGCTGATGTTGCAGCACATTTGACATAGATGCCAAAATGTAACACCGCGCCATCTCATCTGCCTTAATCCATTTCTTATAACGTTCTATCTCCTTTTCATCAGAGTCATCGGTGGGCTTAGGAGGACAGACCTCGAAGAGTATAAATTTGTACTCCTCCGCAGTTAAGACAATATCCAGGTTTCTTTTCCAATCAATGTAGTTTGGACCAGTAAGTTTGTTTTCTTTTAAAATCACAGCAAGTGGGTTGAAAGCCATTTGAAAACCCTAAAAATCACAATGATCAAAATATTAGATTTCAAATATTATTGATTCCTCAAAAAAATAAAATTTCGAAATCAACCAACACCTCAAAACACCGAGAATATCGCATGCCACGATAGTGTGGACGTATACGAATTCTACATTTGTAAGAGGAGGTTTTACCCATTAATTTTATTATCTTGTCAACCTTACTTTTTGACAAATAAAATTAATAGTTGGTTCCTCTTTAGCCCTACAAATAAAAGCAGTGACTCTGATGGGGAGGATACTTTTAATTTGCATCTAAGTGTGCACCATTACACGATAATAAGGGAATTATTTCGGATTATGTGCCTTACCGATGGGGAAGTACACACGCTCCTTAATAATTTCCTATAACCATTATTTGACCTAGTGATCCGCAAACAAACCCATCCGATGGGGAGGAAGGCACTCAGAGCCAACGCGCAAGTTTGTTGCATCACACGTCAAATTGTAATGGAGGCCGCGGGAATTAATTAAAATGTCCCTCTCCCACTTAGTAAATTCAAATTGAGGAATTTTAAAACACACACAACATGCATATAAAACAAATAAGCAATAAATATGGAAAAAAATAGAATTTTTCCAACTATTATGGCATTGTCTTCCAATATGCATCCCGTCGTGTCGCCACCTCGTCCGCTCCATCTTTTCCCGTGCGCAAGTCACCAAAGAGTTCCGAGCCGAGATAAAACATTTTAATTTACATCCATCGATCCTATACTCCACGAAGGAGTGTACAAATCATCTAGATCGAAAGTAAACTAAAATGAGTAGCTAAACAATGCCGTATTTAATTACAAAAATTAAATACTAATCTAGCCTCGTCAACCCCGAGGATTCAAATAATAAATTTTTACACACATCCATTCACATGGCCATAATAGTCGGATCTTATGCCTGCAACCAAAGAGTTAAACTACGCATATCCTACTATTATCCGACACATATAATATATGAAAAAGTGCATAAAAAATTAACCGAATCCAAAACACACAAAACCGGAAACCGTGGCTCTGATACCAATTGTAGGTAGATGCTTCGGAGGCTCATTGGCTCCCATGTCCCCGGATTAAAATTTTCACTAATGAAAGGATTAATCCGGATGGGATGAGATTCCTTATCAACACCATTTCATCGTCGTGCTAACAACTTGAGTGGTCGCTTGAACAAACTAGTTGTTCAAGCAACACAACTCTTCTAGTTGGTTAGCCGCGGAAGAGACGACGGACGGATCGCCGGTTTTTGTGTTTGTCTTCGGGGTCCATGATTATACAATATATTTACTAATTCACACATGCATAATCAAAACATAAAAGAACATGCTCAGATCTGTAAATAAAGTTAAAATAACTTTATACCTTACGATCTTCTACCGTATGTCCTATCCTTCTCGTGGATGACGTGTGGACGAAGATCCTCCACGAGTAGAAGCCTTCTAGATCACATTCTTCTCTACCTTGTCCGCTGCGAACAAAGAGAAGAACTTACAAATACCTTTCCTATCTAGAACTGGCCACCAAATTAGGGAATTTAGTGCAACCACCGGCCAAGGAGCAATTGGATGAATCGCCGGCCAACTTGAAGATGAGTTGCCGCCGGCCACCAAGGAGAAGGGGAGGAGGAAGAGCACCGGCCACCAATGGAAGGAGAACCGCCGGCCAAGGAAGAAGGGAGAGTCCTCTAGGATGGGCGCCGGCCAAGTCTTGATGGAGGAGGATGGGCGCCGGCAACAATCTAGAAGGAAGAAAAGTTGCCGCCCACTTCTTTGCTCCAAAACCCTAGCCGCCCAATGAACCCTAGCCGCCCACTTGTGGATGAGCCAAACCCTAACTCCAATTCCAAATCAATTATTTGATTATCCTTGCCGCCCAACCCTTAGCCATCTATATATAGAGTAGGGCCTAAGCCTCCTTTAATCTCCACTGTCGGATCTAGGGATTTAATCTCCACCATCGGATCTAGGGTTTTATCCCAACCGTCGGATCTAGGGTTTAATCCCAACCATCGGATCTAGGATTTCATCCCAACCTTTGGATCTAAGGTTTCATCCCAACCGTCGGTTCTAGGGTTTCATCCCAACCGTCGGATCTAGAGATTTAATCCCAACCGTCGATTCTAGGGTTTCATCCTAACCATCGGATCTAGGGATTTAATCCCAACCGTTGGTTCTAGGGTTTCATCCAACCATCAGATCTAGGGATTTAATCCCAACCGTTGGTTCTAGGTTTTGTTTTACATTCTTGGATCTAGACTTCATAAGGATTATATTAGGCTACGATAGGGACCATAAGGAGGAGTTGGGTGTTGGCCACCCGATGGATCGGAACCACACAAACTTGATCCATCAATGATGTTCCATTCCACTAGAGGATCATCATTGAACTACCTCACCAACCCCCATAAATTAATATGGGCTCCATATATTATTCGTACATTAATCTCCCCGTGTTTAAGATATCGAATGTCCGTCAATTAATTGATTTACTGACCATTAATTAATTAACATCTAATTCCTCGAGTAGTACCACTCAACCTTATCATCACGTTGACTAAGTCAACCAGCTGGGTTTACGTGATGAACTTTATGAGCTCCTCAAGGGGACATCATCAACCTAATATATAGGACACAGTTTCCTCCTATAATCAACGACACACCATGTAAATAATATTATTTCCCAACTTACCGGGCATATTGATTTAATCCATCTAAATCTCACCCACTGGTAAATCAAAGTAATAAATACTAAGTACATGTGCCCGTTATTATATCGGGATTAAGAGCATGTACAATATAATATCCGAGGTCCGATTCAATTATATAGTCAGTACTAAATTGAATCACCTCTATGTCGGTTCTGCTCAATACACCTAAGTGTACCAGTGTAACTCTATGTTCAAGACAAAACAATACCAAGCTACACTACAACCATGCCATTGGTTTGTCCAAAACCATCTTGGTTGTGAGCCTCTACTTATATTTTACAAGGAACTGATAACATGATCTTCTGTGCCACACCAGGCACCATGTTATCTACAATGTAAAATATTAGACAATATGCACACATATAATAAATATATAAAGTGCAAACAATGATCATGTGATTCTTATTTCAAAATAAAATGTTCATACAAAAAGAGCTAGGCTTTCAGTATACATTCCAACAAATTAAACATGCAAAACGAAAATCTAACTACCAAATAGCAAGTAACAAGCAACTATCCTAATGCGTAAAAGTAAGTGATCACGCACCACACTATCACTATATGGTACAATGATCAAACAAATGTGAACAATTTAACCAAGCACCGCACTGTCACTATACGACACAATGATCAAATAATCACTGAAAAACTAAACTAACAGACAGAAAAGAAATCGACCAAGCACCGCACTGTCACTATACGATACACTGATCAAACAAATGTGAATAATCACTTACTATACATACGAGTCAAACAATCACTAAAAACTGCAATAAATGAAATGCAATAAACGAAAGCAATTCAACCAAACATCGTACTGTCACTATACGGCACACTAGTTGAAGATTAACTAAAACGGGAAAGAACAATTACACTAAAGGAAATAAATCTAACCACTAGGTAAACACTGTAAATGAATAACAAGACTCACTAAACTATCAAACTAATTACCACGTGCACGATTTACCACACATAAACAAAATACTACTGAAACATCATTGAAACACACTGAACACTAGGAAATCAATACTAAAACAATACTAAAAAAAATATAGTGCACAGTAATGAGCCAACAATGTAAAAATACTAAAATACTCAAAATGAACACTGCAGTAAAACAATAAGAAACACAATACTGAATCAACAGTAAATCAATAAAGTAAATCAACAGTCATCCACAAACACCAGAAAGGTACCACCCTCTCCAGTGACCTACGACAATACCGAACACTCCAAGGGTATCAGGGTACGGATCTCTCGTCGGATCCCGATGAGAGGTGGATCGAGGCAGTAGTTCACAGCTCCGATGATGGATGCGGAACTGCCGTGATCATGAGCAGTCAATGTGGATGGAATCAGATTTGGGAACAGAAGATCATCGCCACCAGCTACTGTTGAAGACCGCCCTAGATTGAAAGAAGTGCTGTCGCCGGAAACTGGAAATAGATGCTGCGGGATCCCGACAGTAGCAAGTCACCCCTAGCTTCGCGTGACCACGACCCACTAGGGTAGCTCAGCTCGGCCGGTGAGGGATCTGAAGATCACTGGTGAAGACCGACGCACTCCCACCGCTCGATCAATGGATTGCCGCCGCCCAATTGTAGCTGCGAGCTCCGCCGAACCAAGGGAAGGAGAGAACGCCGAGTGGAATGGAATCGGGGAGGACCATGGATTACCGGAATCCGTCGCCGGAGTGCTTCTGTGGAATCGCTGTCGCCACGCTCGTTTTGGGATGAAGAAGGGGCTGTGCTATGTGGAGAAGATGAGGGAATAGGGAATGCCACCGCTGGCCTTGGTGGAGGAAGGAAACGGCCGAAGGTGCTCCAGGCGGATGTTGTGGAAGGAAGCCGCCGGCGAAGTGCGATTTGGGGAGGAAGTTGCACGAATTAGGGAAGAAGAAGACTACGCTCGCAATCTTGTTCTATTTTCTGTGCTGCGCATGGAGATTAGGTTGATTAAGTGAAAAACCTTAGTCGTCCGATCACACGCCCATTAATCTCAGCTGTCCATTTGAAACTAGGGCTTGATTAAGTTAATCCATTAAGAAGGCTATGATTCAACGGCTGTGATTCCTCTGATTTTGAATGGATGGATCTGATCCATCTGAAGGAATAATTACGATCGATTGAATTTGGAGGAAGGGATCAGATGTCCAGATCGAAATGTACAGACTGGATCTCTCCAGATCTGGATAGATGGCTCAGAATTAACTGCTTTCATCGAACGGTCCATAATGCTAAGATCTAATCTCTTGATCTAATTGTCTCTGATCTAGATGAAAGGCTCAGATTAAGTCAACTTGAATTTCCCATTATGACCCCAGATGAAGCCGTATTTGATCCAACTTGAGTCTAGTCCAGTGGCTCATCTCGATCTCCTACAAATAAAGACAAATTTTGCATATAAGTCCAAAATATAGGAGAATTTACAATTAGGTCCAAAAGATGATCCAACTAATAAAATATGCAAATAATCAACAATTAAACACACGAGAGGATTAAAACGATGATATTAAGGACCGAAATAATACAACAAAATGACAATTATCACCTAAGGGAAGCATACTTCGAGGGCAAGAGACGAGAAAGATGGCGTTGCGAAGCCGTGCGCTTGGTGCATCCGAGAGACGTAGGCCGAGGGAAGAGAGCTTCGGTGGGGAACTTCATGAGGGATGAGGTGGACTTGGCCAAGTGGCTAAGACTGAGTGTCAGATTCTCAAACAACTTGGTGTTTGAGATTTTACCCGACATCAGTCGATTGGCATAGGTGCCCGATCGGTGATCGACTAAGGTTCAACCGGAGTTAGTGAATAAGTCAGGTGATCGATCGCTGAGGATAACGATCGATAACACCATCGATCGGTGATAAGGGTGATCCGATCGGTGATCGGGGTGTTTTTATCCACAGAATGGTTTCCAATCGAGTGCTCGCGCGACCACTCGACTGATGGGATAATCAGTAGACTAATGGGTATCATCAGTCGACTGATGATGGATCCATTGGAGTTTTTCCAACGTGGATCAAGTCGTTGTGAGACAATGACTACAGGACCAGTTGACTGATGGTCACGATCAGTCGACTGATGAGCGCGAAATCAGCTTGATGCAGGTTATAAATGGAGCTCAAGATGGAGGATTTCACCAAGACTTTAAGGGTGACTTTGAAGGGGAATTGTTGTTGCATTCCAAACCTTCAAGAGCCATCTAAAGCAAGCAACAAGCAAAGGTTTCAAAGCAAGCATTGTAAAGTGTTCTTTACGTGTATTTCGTATTTATCTTTGTATTTCTTGTATTTCATATTACTTAGTGTAATTGCTTGTGAGAGGTTTCTCCACCTCCGACGTGTTGTTAAGAAGGAGTGTTGTTGGTGTCGTGCGCATAACACGAGCTCGTTAAGCTCACCTCATGGAGCAGGAACCATTCAGTTCCGAACCACATATATCTTGTGTATTGCGTGTGATTGTATTGTTGTTATTATTTCTATTGTTTCCGCTGCGTATATTAATGACAATTGTAGACAAGCACGCAAGAACGAATGAATTTTATCATACGACGATTGAGGGCTATTCACCCCCCTCTAGCCGGCCACCGACGTTCCTACAGAAAGGAGAAGAAATATTATAGAGGTAAATACTAGGATATCTCAAGTATAGGGAGGGTAAGGAATTATACCTCTGATATGTTCTTGCATATGCGTTCTAAGGGGCCTTGTACACCTGATTGGTTAAAGAGTTTCACCTCTTGTGTATTGTGGCCCTTGAGTATAGATCTGCGGGTGACGGTAGGAGGATTCAAGGGAGGGATATCTCCCATGGGAAGGGGAGGTTCTTCCTCAAGCAAGGAAAAATCGAGAGGGATAGAATCGGGGGTGGGAGAAGGCAAAGGAGATAATTCTATAGGGGTTGTTAGAGGAGGAGAAGATATGGGAAGATCAATTTCCCTGCCTGAAAGAAGAGGGAAGGGAAGAAGTAGGTATTAAAGGAGAGTGCTCCTCAGGAATAAGTGAAGGGAGGATAGGAGACTGGATGTCCTCCTCTGTGGGCTCAGAGATGACTAGGTGGTAGCGTGATGCCCGCGAATGCGATCTCAAATCTTGCGACAGAGACTGTTGAGGACTCGAAGCGCACACTCACGCTCAATGCCCGCAAGTGCATGGATATCGTCAAGTAATAAATAGATTTATCGATCTCACAGGGACTAAGACTCGAATATCGATCTATTCGGTGGATGTTATTGTTCGGAGATCAGATCTAAAGGTTGCGATTGTGAGGGTTGTCTGTGGACTAAACTCTAGTATGGTGTCACACGGAAGAAGAGAGGGTTTGCAGACTAAACTCTATTTTTGATGGAATTCTAGGACTTCAGTTTCGTTTGTGTATCGCAGAACATGCTATCAATTGAATGTATCCAGACTTTCTAACTAGGGATTTGTGGAAAGGACATCATTCACTTCCCCGATGAGCCTTCGTATATATCGGAAGCTACCTCTGCCATCCCAAGTCATCCCCTGGCCTCAGGACGGGATAGTCGGTATGAGGATGCCGAATCGATCCCTGTGACGAGTCGGAAATGAGATACATTACCAACTCTATCGCATCCTTCTATCCATAGCTGCAAGTGATGAGGCCAACCCCTAGGTTCCTCCTAATATCCCCTAAATTGTGATACAAGGACTGTCACCCCTTGTATCGTCTACACACAGAAGATAGAAAACCAAAACACAAAGCTATAGATCTAAACTATCATTCAACTGGAAATACGATTTCAAGAAACATATTTGAAATAGCAATGTTCTACTCAACACAAACTACTCCCTAATCCTAGAATTAGAGAATCTACTTCATGGATACGAGAAGAGAATCACAAAACATTATGGAATTCATGGATAAAATGATAAACATGTAAGAAATATGAATTATAATGCAATGCAACCCTTCTCTCTGGCATTGAGGTGTAGAATTTGGATCCCCAACGTCATTCTTCTTCCCCGTTGTGAGTCCTCGAAGCTTTTTAGGGCTTCAGAGTGTCGTCTCAGCCATCATGCCTCCTCCCTAGGGTTTGGGAGCCCTAGGGTGGCTCCCTCATGATCCCCTAGGGTTTGGGCGGAGCTTCCTTTATATAGACATCATGCCGGATCGCTGTGAAATCTGGAAAAATCCCTAATCGCGTCAATCTGCCTGGCCACCACACGGCCGTGTGAAAACATATCGCTTGGCCGTGTGTCAGGTTGTAGTGACTGTTTTTTCCCTCTGAACACGGTCGTGTGTAGACACACGCCCTGGCCATGTTCCCTTCTGCGTTCAGTTGCAAAATGCCCTTCTTTTGCTCCAAAAGTGCGCCTTTTCCCCATGAAATGCTATCCTGCACACAAAAGTACAAAGAGCATATCTCCGAACCAGAAAATAGGAAATGCATGCAAAATAAAGTGAAATATGCATAAAACAAACATAAAATGTAATGAGATGTGAGCAAAAACTACTCTTAAAACCCTATATGTTTTGCTCACATCAATTCCCCCAGACATAAATCTTTGCTTGTCCTCAAGCAAACCTCAGTGCCATGAATTTTTTTATAAAAAAGGTATTGTTCCATACTTAGCATGTTAGCTAAATTTATTAAGTGGTATTTGCAATCAAAGAAAAATAGATATGTTCTAGAAATTCACTAAGTTAGCTCCTCGTGCTCGTGCCAAGTGAATCTTCTTAGGGGATACTCATTCCATGATAAGTTAAGTCATCATCCTATAGCTTTCCTAAGGTCTCTGGCTCTTAGGTACTTACCTGCCCAAAGCGAGGGTCGTTCCCTAGATCTAGCACAAAGTCTTAAAGGCGTGCTCGGTATTGGGAGAAAATCTTAGGTGTTTCGCCAGTAACCTAACTCGGTCTCAAAGGGGCACCTAACCATTTCCACCCACAACAACTATTTTTTTATCCCTCAATTTTTTTTTCAAATTTTTTTTTCTTACTCTCTTTTTTTTTCTCTTTTCTTATTCCATTTTTTTTTCTTCTCTCTCTCTTGGGATTTTGATTTTTCTGAAAGGGCTTCCATAATCCGAGCATCTCCAGTAACTAAAATGCTAAATCTAGAGTCACCTATGAATTACAAAGTACTAGACTACTGAGATGAATCATAACTAGGTATGTACTAGATTTTCTCTTTCAGAATATTCATCATGTATAGGTGTAAAAATAAAAGATAACCAGTGTAAGTCTAGAACATTCATTAGAGCAACTAAAATAAAATACCACGAGATAAATAAAGTTAAGCTACCTATGGGAACAACTCATGAAAGTAACTTTAAAAATACTACTGAGGCAGCTTAAAGGTATCAAAGACTAAGTGAAGAAAGAAACTAAACACACTACGCATGAATAAATGAATTCTAACTAAAACTAAAATGTAAATATCAGGAAAGAAACTATTGCTAGAAACAAAACAAATCAAAACTTGGGGTCCCCCCCTGACTTATATGAGACCGTACCGCTAATATGGTGGCCGAGGTGGGAAGTCCGATAGTCTCGGCATGTCAGGCTCTTAGGAAAACCTGGTGCTCAACCGTTGATGCCACATGTACATGTGGTTGATCTGAGAGCTGGTGGATGCAGCGAATGCTCTGTGCTCCTCCTCCCGGTCCCACTATGTCTGCTGGGCATGAATGTGATGCCGCATCTCCTGGCGGTAGGGGGCCTCATCCTGGCGACGGACAACCTCCTCCTAGAAGTAGATGCGGGCCTCGTCGTAGAACTCCTCAGGCCGCTGAAAGTGCTCTCGAAAGCCTGGAAACTCTGCTTGTGTGTAAGCACTCTGCTCCTCCTATCGTTGCCTTTGCGTCTGCTGCTTGGCATATATGTCATCGAGGCACGATCGAAACTCCGAAAAATCATAGGCAGATGTACCTGCATCCTACTCAAAAGTAGAAAAAGATGGTGGTGTAGGTGCAGGCTCATGTCGATGTGGACTAAGTGAGCTCCTATACATGCGTGGACTGGAGGGAGAGTGATGTTTAGGGGCGAAACGCACAGTGCAGTGCCCTTTATCCCTTGTGCAATATGGCCATGTGAAAACACATGGCTAGGCCATGTGCATTGCTGGAATGTAGGGCACGACCATGTGAAAACACACGGCCAGGCCGTGTGCCCCCCATTTCTCTCTCATGGTGCACAATGGTCCGAATTCTCCTTACATGCTTAGTCGTGTAGGTTCAAAATGATTTTTGTTTCTACCTAGCAAGTTCTTTCTAGTCCTAATTCAAATGCAACACACTAAACGAATATAAATCAAAGTTAAAAAAAAATGAATGCAACAAACTAATAAGAAATAAACACAAAATCAAAACTTGGATTGCCTCTCAAGAAGTGCTTGTTTAAGGTCTTTAGCTCGGCCGTACTGTTATGCTTCAGCTTGGTTTTGATGGACAAAGGAGATCTTTCTCCCTCCCCTGATGTGTTTGAATCTTGCTCGTGGAGGAGCAAGATACTTGCTCACTTTATGCCTCTTGCCTGGTGGTCCTCCATCGCTATATCCCTTAAATCTTGCTCGTGGAGTGGCCAGATACTTTCTCACCTTTCGCTTCCTGCCTTTTGGTCCTCCATTACTATATCTTTTAAATCTTCCTCATGGAGGAGCAAGATACTTGGGTGCTTCTTTCCTTGACTCGAGGTTGAACATGCTTAGTCTCAATGAATCATCAATAGTTTGATCATTATACTCTAAATGTTGTAAATAATTTAACTCACCATAGACATCCTCACCAAAAGATTGATTAGTAGATTCTATTATGTCGAATGAAATTTTATCATTATCAATCACCAAAAGGGTTTTGTTACTAGTAACTAAAGTTTCAGTGAGGGTTAAGGTAGGCTTTTCTAGATCCTTGAGGTTAGAAGGTGTTTTGATTGAAGCAATGCACTCCTCGATTAAAGTAGCAATTAAATAATCCTCAAGTTATTCTTCAAGTGGTGATTGAATGGATTGCCCTTCTTTACTTCCTATGTCATCTACGTCTTCCTCATCCATTCACCCAAAGTGAGTCTCCGCAATATTAGGTGTAATCCAATCATCAAAGGCACCTTCTAGTCATTTGGTTTCTTCTTTCCATTGCATAATCTCCATGAATTGTAGACTATGCTCCTTGTATTCCCTAGTAGAATTGTCTAGCAAGGCTTCTAAGTGGGGACTTGATTCTCGATAAAATTCGCATGGTGATTCATAACTCTCGTTCTCACTTAGGAAACAATATTGAGTCTTTGTCTGCGAATGCCACCGTTGGAATTCAGTGTTCGCCGCTTGTTCTATTCGAATGAAATCTTCCATCATATGCTCAAGTCGGGATTTAGGCGAACAATATTGAGGGTTTAAGTACCCAGGGTCATAACTATATGAATAGGAATCATCTTGTGGCTACTGGTTGTAATTGTAGGTGACATCTTCTTGTTCAAATTGTGAAGGTTTGAATATATCCGAACAATCGTTAATAGTATGCCATGTTTCACCACAATGCTCACAATAAATGTTACCAAAACTTACAACATTAAATTGACCATAATCATGAGTAAAAGCATGCATCGTTATACATAGAAAATTATAGGTAAGGAAAGGAATAGCAGTGGGTTGGCAAGAGTCTTCCTTTCTTTTTAAAAAAAAACTAGAGCACTACTAAAAACTGAAAGAAAGAAAGATATAATTAATCTAAACTGCAAATTGAATAGTAAAAATCTAAAATAAAATAAAACTGAAATAATATAAAATAAAGCAAGTAAATAAATCTAATCCTAAGTCCGATCCAATTATCCACCTCTTGATTCGATATCGAATCAATCAGTCCCTAACAACGGCGCCAAAAACTTGATGCACGCGAATGCGACCTCAAATCTTGCGACGGAGACCGTCGAGGACTCGAAGCGCACGCTCATGCTCAACGTCTGCAAGTGAACAGATGTCGTCAAGTAATAAATAGATTTATTGATCCCACAGGGACTGAGACTCGAATACCGATCTATTCGGTGGATGTTATTGTTCAGGATCAGATCTAAAGGTTGCGATTGTAAGGGTTGTCAGTGGACTAAACTCTAGTACGGTGTCACACAGATGAAGAGAGGGTTTGCTGTGAGGATTTTTTATGGGATTCTAGGACTTCGGTTTCATTTGTGTATCGCAGAACATGCTATCAATTGAATGTATCCAGACTTTCTAACTAGGGATTTGTGGAAAGGACATCATACACTCCCCCGATGAGCCTTCGCATCTATCGGAAGCTACCTCTGCCATGCCAGGTCATCCCTTGGCCTCAGGACGGGATGTCGAATCGATCCCTGCGACGAGTCAGAAACGAGATACATTATCGACTCTATCGCATCCTTCTATCCACAATTGCAAGCGATGAGGCAAACCCTTAGGTTCCTCCTAATATCCCCTAAATTTGCGATACAAGGACTGTCACCCCTTGTATCGTCTACACACAGAAGATAGAAAACCAAAACACAAAGCTATAGATCTAAACTATCATTCAACTGCAAATACGATTTCAAGAAACATATTTGAAATAACAATGTTCTACTCAACACAAACTACTCCCTAATCCTAGAATCAAAGAATCTAATCCATGGATACGAGAAGAGAATCACAAAACATTATGGAATTCATGGATACAATGATAAAAGTGTAAGAAATATGAATTACAATGCAATGCAACCCTTCTCTTTGGCGTTGAGGTGTAGAATTTAGATCCCCGGTGTCGTCCTTCTTCCTCGTTGCGAGTCCCCAAAGCATTTTAGGGCTTCGGAGTGTTGTCCCAGCTATCGTGCCTCCTCCCTAGGGTCTGGGAGCACTAGGGCAGCTCCCTCGTGATCTCCTGGAGTTTGGGGGCAGCTTCCTTTATATAGACATCATTCCATATCGCTGCGAAATCTAGAAAAATCCCTAATCGCGTCAATCTGCCTGGCTGCCACACGGTCATGTGAAAACACATGACCTACCTGTGTGTCAGGCTATGGCAACCATTTTCGCCCTCTGAACACGATCGTGTGTAGACACACGCCCTGGCCGTGTTCCCTTCTGCGTCCAGCTACAAAATGCCCTTCTTTTGCTCCGAAAGTGCCCCTTTTCCCATGAAATGCTATCCTGCACACAAAAGTACAAAGAGCAGATTTCCGAACCCGAAAATAGGAAATGCATGCAAAACAAAGTGAAATATGCATGAAACAATCATAAAATGTAATGAGATGTGAGTGAAAACTACTCCTAAAATCCTATATATTTTGCTCACATCACAGCATCTATTATGTTTTAGAGGAGGTGGACTTGGGGAATGAGAGGAGGAAGATGCATGGAGGGTGGAGGATCTTGGGGTATTCCCTGGGTGCGGGCGGAGCTTCTTGAGAGGCGAAGGAGAGAGAATAGGGGATATGCCCCTCGCCCATTTCCTTGTAGGTTTCTGGGCGATCATCTTCTCTCCGCTGCTCCTGGTCCTCTGCATCAAGTCATTTGCAATTCAAGATATCCAGAACATTGAGTGATAGCAATAAGGGTTAATAGACATTGTGTACTAAATGTTGACAGTATCCTACTATTGACGACCAGATCATCTAGGGAGAAGGGGGACAATCCATAATAGCTTAGGATATGAGTGTCAAGTAGGAAGTTAGAATTGTAATTGTATTCCTTCAAGGTCTCATGGACTTCTACAAAAGGACATTGAAGTCTACAATCCTGAAAGGAAGGCAAGTCCAAAAGGGTTGTTTTCCAAGTTTCGGAATGAGGAAGGGGGGTAGGAAGTTGGGCGAAGAAGTATGAGTCCCTCCAACCTTTGTGGGAAGAGGGTACGTTGGTAAGAAATTGACATTCAGGGCGGCTAGAAAAATAAAAGGTGCCCTCTTTGAAAGATTTCAATTGGAAAAGACAATGAAACATTAACGGAGAAAGGGGGAGTTCTAAGTGTTTAAAAATGGCAACGGTGCCTGTTAGCAAGCGGAAGGCATTAGGTGCTAGTTTGTTGATGGGTAGTCCATAGAAATCTAATAGTTCAAAGTAAATGGAGGGTACAGGTAGGCGGAGGCCATTTATTAA
This sequence comes from Wurfbainia villosa, assembly GCA_025175895.1. NCBI lineage: Eukaryota > Viridiplantae > Streptophyta > Magnoliopsida > Zingiberales > Zingiberaceae > Wurfbainia > Wurfbainia villosa. The sequence continues at coordinate 84,131,146 of CM045996.1, forward strand.
TTGTTTAAAGAAGAAGAAGTGATAGCCAAGGGAGGACGATGTGGCTGGAATGAGCCGAAGGTAAAATGACATGGTATAGTAGGAACCATGAACAAGTCCTTAGCATAAAAAAAGTAGCGATGACTGTCTATGTTCATTATGGCATCTTCGTACCAATGAGTCGGACTAGAGTTTTTTGGAGCCATGGAGGGAAGGTAAAAAGGTCACTTATTTGCGGTTGGAGGAGGAGGGTGTTGGAACTTCGGTGGCTGGCTAGAGGGGGGTGAATAGCCTTTTATTGTGTACGATGGACATCATTCGTTCTTGCGTGTCTACGATTACGGTTAGCGCAATGGAATAATAAAATATAAGACAATTAATTAAATGCAAGAAGTAAAAGAAACCACAAACACTAACAAGAAGTCGTAACGTGGTTCATGACTCTTGTTGCTAATCCACGACCCGATTCATTCCAAGGTGAATCACGCCTTAACCAATTCACTATTCTCTCCTTTGCACCAAGCTAGGTGGAGGTAACCTTTCTTACAAGAAATAAATCCTCTTACAATATAATAGAAATAAGCTCAAGGAAGAAGATTGAAAGCGTTTACGGCACTTGGGAGATGTTTGGAAGCTAAACATTAACCCTCCCAAGTCACCCAAGGCCCCTTCTTATACGGAAGAAGCCATTCTTCCCGTTGGGCCTCGAGCAATCGACTGATGAAGCCATTAGTCGACTGCTGCTGTGGCCGTTGCCTCGTAATGACTCCTTCCACATTGGATTCCAACCAACAACTCCCACATCAGTCGACTGATCTTCCCATTAGTCGACTGATGGAGCTATCAGTCGAGTGGTCGATCGACATCACCGATCATTGCTCCCCTTGGAAGTCGACCGATAGAGCTATGATCGCCGCCATGAGCCGGGCATTGATCGTATTCGCCGAACTTTGACTCGAACACCAGTCGAGTCTCCAGTCGACTTGGAGCAGTCGACTGATGTCGGGAAACACTACAACAAAAATGCTAAAAGACAACACCACAAAGACAACGGTTTTAGGAGAAACCGTTGTCTTTTTGTTAAAAGACAACAGTTTTTGACAAAACCCCATTGTCTTTGAGCGCCCATATAACACAAAAGACAACAGTTTTACAGTATCCATTGTCGTTGAGCATATTTTTTTTAAATCAACAACACATTTTACAATAGATTTTCAGAACTGTTGTCTTTAAGGTTTTTTTTTATCTTAACAACAGTTGGGACAACGGTGCAATCAACCGTTGTCAATGAGAATTTTTTTGTTGTCATTGTGATAATATTACAACGGTTTTAAACCGTTATCAATGAAATTTTAAAAGTTTATAATACTATTTTTTTAATTATTTTTACTATTTTTTAAAAATTATTGGAAATAATACAATGGTGATTTTTTTAATACTATTAATACTATTTTTTTTATTATAATACAACGGTGAAATTATTTTTTTAATTATTAATACTATTTTTTTAAAATTATTGGAAATAAGTTTTTTTTTTAAATATAAATATATACGTTTACAACAATATATTTAAAATTTTATATATATTTTTTAAACAATATATTACAACAATAATTTTTTTAAAAGTTTATATATATTTAAAAATTTGTTAGGTTAAATAATGCTTCCCTAAACTTCTCTTCCTACTTCCCAAAAACCTCCGCCATTCCTACTTCCCAAAAAACCTCCGCCGTTCGTTCTAGGTTGCGCGCTCGTTCATCCCTTCTTCTTCCACGCCGCCTTCTCACGGTTGCTCGTCCTCTATTCATTCTCTTCCTTTTCCGTCGGTCATTGCTCGACCTCCGTCTGTCGGCCACACAAAATCAGAAGCTGCGCAATGTCATATGGCACGAGAGATCTGATAGCGCTTCCACGTGGTTGGGTGTTTCCAAACAATGGGAAGCCCCTGAGAATTGGAGTTCCCCACTGAGCAAGTTTCAAAGAGTTTGTGATAGATTCTTCAAACTCGGACAATCTCGGTGGCTTTTGCATTGATGTATTCAATGTTGCAATCAAGCTGTTGCCCTATCCAGTTCCATGTTTATTTATGCTGATCGGAAATAGTTCCAAGAATCCAAACTATGATGAAATTGTGAACATGGTAGCTCGGAATGTGCGTGCTTCGTTTTGTCATAAACTATGTTCGATTTGATTTCGCATTTCTTCTCTCCGACCATTCTGTTATTATTACTGACGCCGTTCGTAATTCTTCCTTCTCTTCAGGAACTCGATGCGGCGATAGGGGACATTGCTATCGTGAGAAATAGAACCAAAATCGCTGATTTTACTCAGCTATACACAGAATCAGGCCTTGTTATTGTTGCTCGTGTCCGAGAGCGCAGCACGAACGATTTGTCCTTCCTCAAACCATTTTCACTAGAGATGTGGTGTGTCACAGGAGCTTTCTTTCTCCTTGTGGGAACTGTTGTTTGGATTCTTGCACATCGAATGAACCCCGAGTTTCATGGTAAACCTAAACAACAAATAGCAATGATGTTTTGATGAGTTTTCTTCTCTGCTAGATACTGAAACAAAATGGTCACCTCTGACAGCAACAAAATTTAATTTTTTTTCTGAGCAAACAATAGCATATCTCATTGTCTGCTACTAAGGAATTTCAGTATCTTTTTTCACATACAAAAAACATACTTTTCATGGTTTTACTACGTCCCTGTCTTTATCCATTTATATATCCCAAATTCAAATATATTATTTCTTCACTAATTAGAGGTCCATTTCCAGTAGAAGGATTAGACATCTGTTTGTTACATGATTAACAGTTTAAATGTTCAATGAGACCATCAATGTTAACTGGCCTTGTCTTTAAATATATAGAGGTGGATTGAATATAACTATTTCAAGTATTTATCATATTAATTGATTTGTCTGTGATACAGTGTTTGTATCGTATTTTCATTTTTTTTTCAATTAAATTATAAGATCATGCTTATGGGATACCCTTCTAAAAATTTTCTTTTGCTCTTGTTGCATTCATTTCCACACGATGTTTACTTTTTCCTTGATCATACCTTTCAATTTCTCTTAGATTCATCTCAGAGTATTAGTTCCTCATAAAAAGGTTTCTCATTTGAACTATATATTATCTTATCGACAGGGAAATGTAATCAGAGAGAAGATTGCTGACGGACTGAACCCTGGTTTGGTGGTCTTGCTTGTTATCGGTGGACTTGTATTGTTGTTTCTTATTGGCAATTATGCACTCTATACCTATGCACAGAAAACCCTTCCGCCTAAGAAAAAGAAGCCCTTGTCCAAAAAGAAGATAAAGAGGGAAAGACTCAGGCAGGGGGTCAGTGCCCCTGGAGAATAAACATGTCTCACTAAATGAAGTGGGAGAGCCCGATCGACTGCACTAGGTTTGGTTCCATGTCTACGCCTTGGAAACTGAGTTTTGTTGTGGCTATGTGTAACCGTTGGATTTTTCTTGTTCCACTGACATCGATCTAATTTTCTAACTGTTGTAGTTTAACTAGTCATCTCCTAGTATTTATCATATTTGACAACTTTTTTTTTTGTCGTGTGTAATTTATGTATCAAATTTTACTATCAGAATAACTACTATAATTTTTTCCATCACAGATTCCCCTTCAACCGGATGGAGCTCAATGCGGTTATTTTGTTTTGCGATATATGAGAGAGATAATTGAAGGCGCCGCATCCTTTGACAAGTCTTCCCTACGATCAATAGTAATATTATATATATTTTCAAATTTTCTTATTGATATCATAGTGTTTAATTACATTTTCATTCATTTATTCATGCAAAATCTGTGATAGCTGCAAAGGAAATTGATGAAGTATGTTCGGAGTGGGCTGAATGCATACAAGATCACATATCTGATGATTAGGAGAGATTTAAGTATACATACCTCTTTTGGTTACATGTGGTAATCTATAAGTGTTTTGCTTATTATGCATAATACTTTTGGTGCATATGATGTGTAGTTGTTTTGCCACAGTACTTTTTAATATATATGTTTCTAAGAGTGATCATTTAAAATGTGATGTGACCTTGTACTTTACATTGCTACAAGTGCGAGTGTATATGTATTTTCTATAATTATTTTTGATGTTGTATGATTTATATTAAAAACGTAACACTATAAATCTACAATGGTTTATTGTGTTCTAGAGTAACCGTTGATGAATGACAACGGTGAAAAACCGTTGTCTATGAGCAAAAAAATCCGTGGTAAATCCGGGGTCGGTCAAAGACAACGGTGAAAGACCGTTGTAGATTTAAGGAAAAGACAACGGTGAAAAACCGTTGTCTATGAGCAAAAAAATCCGTGGTAAATCGACCCGTTGTGAAAAGTGGTTCGGTCAAAGACAACGGTTAAAAACCGTTGTCTTATCCTTGAAATGACAATGGTTTTTCACCGTTGTCTTTGCCCGAACCACTTTTCACAACGGGTCGATTTACCACAGATTTTTTTTTCTAATAGACAACGGTTTTTCACTGTTGTCTATTCGATTTTTTGTTGTAGTGAAATACCCAGCTGACACTTAGCCATTTGACCAAGTTCACCAACGAGCTACCCCGTCCTGGGTTACAATCGCTCACTCTCATCTTCCTTTGGAGTCCCTCGCCTTGAAGTTCTCTTCGTCCGGCCATGTCCCTCGGATGCGTCAAGCACATGGCTTCACAACGCCATCCTTCGCATCTCGGCCTGAAGTCTACTTCCTTCGGCTTCACTCCAATGATCCTCGTCCGGCGGTCCCTCGGATGCACAAAACGCACGGCTTCCACAATGCATCTTTCATCGACTCAAGGACCGAGTCATGAGATGGTGAATCTTGCCAATGCTATCATCATCCATGTGTGAATTACTAAGTCCTGCATGACTTCAACGCACAAATCAAATCCATAACAACCTAACTTAAACCCTTTGCCACACACATCAAAACGACATCACATGGGTTGATTGCTCTAACAGACGGTCTTTGAAAGGAAAGAGACTCACAAGTGCTGGAGGTTTAGGCATAGGGCAGTCACTGGCATAAGTCATCGGGTGGAGAAGAAGTGTCAAAGCAAAGGGAGAAGAAGCGTCAAAGCAAAAAGAGAAGAAGTTCACATATGATGAAGGGGTCGCCAAGGGTTTGCCTTTTAAACTTCCCTTTGGAAATGGGAAGCGGGGCCCGTTAGCCCAATAAAATGTTTAATATGCTCAAAGTAAGTTAAGAAAGGAAAATCTTGGTTCAATAGGTAGAATAACATCAGAAAGAAGGTGAGAAGGTGAGTCATGTAGGGTCGAAGGATGGTGATTGAAGGAAGTTTCTCACTTAGCAAGTCAAACTCAAAGACTCATTTGACTATTTTGGGGGGATGGTGATAAACGCGAGCACGACCCCAAATCTCTGACGAGGATCGTCGAGGGCTCGAAGTGCGCACTCGTGCTTAATGCCTACAAGTTCACGGATGTCGTCAAGTAATAAAAGATTTATTGATCCCATAGAGACTGAGATCCAAGTACCGTTTGTCCAGTGGATGTTATTGTTCGGAGTGAATATCCTATAGATGAGGGTTGCGAGATCGACAACAGTCCTAACTCAAGTATGATGTCACTTGGAGGAAGCGAAGGTAGGTTCGAGGTTTCCTAAGAGGATTCTAGGACTTCGGTTTCACTTGTGTGTTATTGGAACACGCTATCGATTAAATGCTTCCTAAATCTATAATTACGATCTTGCAGGAGGATCATCATACATTTGCCCGGTGAACTTTTGCTTCTACCAGGAACTACCTATTCCTAACCAAGTTAATCTTTCAAATCAACAGAGCTCAGGGGGTTGGTATCGTTGAGAGCCCTCTGTCACTAAGGTCTCTCAACCCTTCTAGAGTTAATTTCTCCTACTTTGGCCCTTCTGTTAAGATAGACTATTGGGTACGAGGATGTCCGAATAATCCCTATGAAGAGTCGGAACGTATTTCATTTCTCACTCTATCATATTCTAATATCTATGGTTATCGAAGGGAGGACGACCGCAAGGTTCCTCCTAGTTCTTTGATACAAAGGTTGTCACCCTTTGTATTGGCTATGCGTGATAGATATAGAATCAAAACATAATTTTCATCAATCCAATCAACACCAATTGCAAATATAAATTCAGAAACAGAAAATATATTCAAACTAGCATGTCCTACGTACACAAGCTACTCCCTAATCTTAGAATCGAAGTATCTACTCCATAGATGAAAGAGAACAGACACAAGGCATTGTAGAATGAATCATTACGATGTAAAGATATCTAAGAATGAAATTACAGTACTCTTGGTCATTCTCCTTGGCATTGGAGCATAGATTTCGGTCCTCCAGCCACTTCCTTCCTCTCCGGTGTGAGTCTATGATGCTTTTTAGGGCACCTTCTTGTCGTCACAACCGTCTAGCCTCCTCCTAGGGTTTGGGCATGCCTTCCTATTTATAGATGTGATGCAGGCTCCTCAGAAATCCCACAAAAAACCCTAGTCGCGTCAAAATGGCCTAGCGCCACACAACCGACCATGTGGGGCGCTGGGATGGTCGTCTTCGTGGCTTGGACATGATCGTATGGATTTCACACGGTCGACCGTGTCCGCCTCTATTCTACCTAGGGAATGCCTTCCTTTTGCTCCAAAAACATGTTGTTTCACCTATAAAATATCGTCTTGCACACAAAAGTGACAAGAGCAAATCTCCGAACCAGAAAATAGAAAATTCATGCAAAATAAAGTAGAATATGTATGAAACAAGGATAAAACGTAATGAGATGTGTGCAAAAACTACTCCTAAAATCCTATGTGTTTTGCTCACATCACTCCCCCCAAACTTAGATCTTTGCTTGTTCTCAAGCAATCCTCAGTGCCATGAAATTTTAAAAACTATTTTTTTCTATACTTAGCATGTTAACTAGATTTATCAAGTTATTTTCACTCAAAGAAAAATAGATATGTTCTAAAAGTTCACTAAGTTAGCTTTTCGTGCATGTGTTAAGCGAATTTTCCTAAGTGATACTCGTTCCACAGTGAGTTAAGTCGTCATCTTATAGCTTTCCTAAGGTTTCTGACTTTTAGGCACTTACCTGCCCTAAGCGAAGGTCATTCCCTAGATCTAGCATAAAGTCTCAAAGGCGTGCTCGATATTGAGAGAAATTGATAGGTATTTTCCCAGTAATCAAACTTGGTCTCAAAAGAGCATCTAACCATTTCCACCAATGACAACTATTTTTTTAGCCCTCATAAATAGTCTCTCTCATTTTTTTCCTTTTTTTCTCTCTCTCTTCTTTTTTTTTCTCTTTTAAAAGAACATTTTCTCCTCTCATGCTCACAGGAATTTCGATTTTTTTCAAATGGGCTTACACAATCTGAGCATCTCCACTAACTAAAATGCTAAATCTAAAGTCACTTATGGATTCCAAAGTACTAGATTACTAGGATGAATCATAACTATGTATGTAATAGATTTTCCCTTTTAGAATATTCGTCAAGTGTGAGTGAAATATAAAAGCTAACCAGTGCAAGTCTAGAATATTTATTAGAGCAACTAAAACAAATACCAAAAGAAAAATGAAGTTAAGCTATTGATGGAAACAATTCGTGAAGAGATCTTAAAAATATTACTGAGGCAGCTTAAAGATGGTAACAACTAAGTGCTAAAAGGAAACTAAACACTCTATGCATGGACAAATGAATGCAAACTAAAACTACACCTCAAATGTCAGAAAAGAAGCTACTGCTAGAAACAAAACATATCAAAATTTAGGGCCTTCCCCCCAGACTTAACCGAAACAGTACCTCTAATATGGCGGTCGAGGTGGGAAGTTTAGTAGTCTCGGTATATCGGGTTCCTGGGAAAATCTGGTGCTCAGCCACTGATGCCACATGTACATGTGGTTGATCTGGGAACTGGTGGATGCGACGACTGCTCTGTGCTCCTCTTCCCTGGCCCACTATGCCTGTGTAGCACGCATGTGCTGCCGAACCTCCTGGCGATAGGCAATCTCCTCTTGGAAATAGGCTCGAGCCTCACCGTAGAACTCCTCAGCCCACTGGAAGTGCTCCCGTAGGCCCTAAAACTCTGCCTGCATGTGGATGCTCTACTCATCCCATCGTTTCCTCTGTGTCTTCTTCTCGATGTATATGTTGTCAAGGCACGATCGGAACTCAAAAAAGTCATATGCAGACGTACCTGCATCCTGCTCAAAAGTAGAAAAAAGGGGGTGCAAGTGTAGGCTCCCGTCGTGGACTTGGAGGACTCCTATACATATGTGGACTCGAGGGAGAGTGATGGAAAGGGGGTGAGAGGGGTGTATGAGTAGAAGGTTCGACATGTGGTGGGGACTCCACTATAAGATCCAATCACTAATTGGCACGGTCTGCGATGGTAGTACGGTCAATGTCGTGGAGCCTAAGGGGTGTCAAGTTCTTCCTTGCAAAATAAAAATAGTGCCCCTCTCTGACTATCATCTTCATAGCCATGCACACCTCCAAGTCGATGCTAGGGTTCCCTTCTACTCTATCCAGTGTGGTGTAATCGTACCCCATCCTATGGCAAATGTGGGTAATCAATCCCCCTAAAATGATCTCCCCCCTCGCTGGCTTACTCATCTTTACTAGATGCCTAATGAAATGGGAACCGACATCGATGGTATTCCTGTCTTGTAGCATGTCCCATAGGCAAAGGAGCTCACTCATTCTTACCACTCCATCACTCTCTCCTCTCCCAAAAATGGTACTCTCCATAACCCGGTGAATATACCGAAAGATCAGGTTTTGTATGTCAAGCCCGCCCTTTTTTAATGGCGGCGCGACGCGATCATGCATACATACATCTACAGCGAAAGACTACATGCATTTACAACGGAAGACTTTAGACTTTTTTTTTCTTTTTAAAACATAGAACATGAAACATGGAGCATGCATCATCATTTCATAAGTACTTAGTTCAAGTTCATGATAATCAACTTAAAGGACACCAAGTAGCAACCATCAACATCAAGTAGAGTTCGACTCTTAACAACTAGCATGCAAAACTTAAAGGAAAACATGCATAAGTTTGTCAACATAAACAGATCTCCTCCACCATGCCACTACCACACACACTTTGCCCCTCCTGCTGCTCCCTTTAGTTTAGCCATTCTTTACCCTTATCTGCAGTATAAGGGAAACATGAAACTATAAGCACATAGGCTTAGTAAGATCCTTTCCTACTCACAAAAACCATACATCAAGACTTAGACATAGAGTAGTGAAATGATCATTTAAGAACATATAAGCATAACATTCATATAAACATTCAAGAACATATATGCATAACATCCATATAAACATACAAGATCATATAAGCATAGCATTCATATAAACGTACAAGAACATATAAGCATAGCATTCATATAAACATACAAGAACATATAAGCATAGCATTCATATAAACATAAAAGAACATATAGACATGGAAAGGGGTATATGCAAGATGCTCTTTGAAAACATATATTTTATAGGTACTTAAATATAATCTCAACATATTGGGCCCGACATTGTACCACATTCATCATCAACATTGTGTGTATCTCTAAATAGACCCGAGGTAGCTAATCTCGAACTTACTAGGTTACTAGACCCGTACTATGTCCGTCGACCGAGGGGCAATCATAACATAGAAGCTCATCCTAGGCCCGTACTATGTCCGTCGGCCTGGGCAACTTAGGAGCCCATCCCGTACTAGGTCCATACTATGACTGTCAACCAAGGGGCACGTAGGAGCCCATCCCTTGGACCTTGTTTGGATCCGGTACAAGTCATGTATAAAGTAAAATAACATATCATGTTCCTTCTTCATAACATATCATATTTCTTTTCATAACATATCATGTTCCTTATCATAGCATATCATGTTCCTTCTTCATAACATATCATATTTCTTTTCATAACATAAAAAGTGCTCATAGGGAAGCATCTCTTAGGCATTTTCATCATACATACTTGTTCATCATGATGCAATGAGCATAACATAATCATACATTCATACAATTAACATGACAATGAGCATAACAAAATCATACATTCATACAATTATCATGACAATGAGCTTAATATAATCATACATTCATACAATTAACATGACAATGAGCATAACATAATCATACATTCATACAATTAACATGGTCATAAGGTAGTGACCTAAACCAATCATGCTATCATAAGGTCTAACTAACATCATATTAACATCTTATATACATGTAGCATGGCATGGAGGATTATTAGAGGGCATGAGCATGGGTTGGCCGAAACCCTAAGGAAGGGTTCTTAAGAATTTAAACCCTAAACAACTTGTACAAGATTTAACTAACCACATGTTAACATCCATTACATATAGATCATGACATGGAAGACCATTAGGAGCACAACTAGGACTTGGCCGAAAGTTTCAAGGGGGCTTTGGGATCAACCACTCAAATCAAGCCTAGCTATCAACATATTATCTTCATCTACATACAAACATGGCATGGAAACATATACATCATAGCATGGAAGACCATTAGGATCATATATAGGTCTTGGCCGAAAGTTTCAAGGGGCCTTGGGATCAAATATTCAAACCAAACCTAGCGATCATCATGTCATCTTCATCTACATACAAAACATGGCATGGAAACATATAGATCATAGCATGGAAGACCATTAGGAGAATATATGGGTCTTGGCCGAAAGTTTCAAGGGGCCTTGGGATCAAGTACTCAAACCAAACCTAGCTATCATCATGTCATCTTCATCTACATACAAAACATGGCATGGAAACATATAGATCATAGCATGGAAGACTATTAGAAGCATATATTGGACTTGGCCGAAAGTTTCAAGGGCCTTGGGATCAAACACTCAAACCAAACCTAGCTATCACCATGTCATCTTCATCTACATACAAAACATGGAATGGAAACATATAGATCATAGCATGGAAGACCATTAGGAGCATATATAGGTCTTGGCCGAAAGTTTCAAGGGCCTTGGGATCAAACACTCAAACCAAACCTAGCTATCATCATGTCATCTTCATCTACATACAAAACATGGCATGGAAACATATAGATCATAGCATGGAAGACTATTAGGAGCATATATGGGTCTTGGCCAAAAGTTTCAAGGGCCTTGGGATCAAACACTCAAACCAAACCTAGCTATCAACATATTATCATCATATTCATACAAAACATGGCATGGAAAAATCATTGGAAGCTTGAAGGAGTCTTGGCCGAGAGTTTTAAAGGAGATTTTTAAGCAACTATCAACCGAAACAACTTGTACAGTAGGTGAGGGGATACTTACATCCTTTTGCTTGTTTAGTAGTAGAAAATACCCTATGTGATGCCAAGACTAGAGCCCTCTTCTTGCTTAGTTGGTTTTCAGAAATGGGAGAAGGGGGAGCTAGGGTTTCGGTGGGGAAGAAGAAGAGAAAGAGGAGAATGCCAACTTGGTTTCTCTTGTCTCGTCATACTCCTATTTATTCACTTGAAGGTGTCCCTTAGCCTCCCTTACCCTTATCTATCATTTCCTATATCCTTCTAATAGCACAACCCTGCTGGGCTTCTGGTTATTGGATGCATCCTAAGGTTTAGTTATCTACTTGAGGTTTAGGGTTCAAACCCTGGTCCTTGCATCCTTTTTGGCTCTATTTTCTTTTATTTTTGAAAGAGCCCACATAAAAGCCCATATGATCATGCAAAAATTCTTATAAAATTTCTAGAAATTTTACTGGCATTATAGTCCTTCATACCTTTTAAAAGTTTTATCCTCGAAACTTAGAACAACTCTTGGTACTTCTGTTTCATGTCCTCCTTACGTTCCCAGGTGGCTTATTCGTACCGTTGATTTTGCCATAGGACCTTCACTAAGGGCACCTCTTTATTCCTTAGTCTTTTGACTTCTCGGTCTAGTATCTGAATAGGCCTACTTTCATAACTCAGATCCTCTTGAACTTGCACTGTTTGTGGCTCAATCACTTGGTCTGTACTGGAAATGCACTTCTTGAGCATCGAAATGTGGAACACGTTGTGGATAGCCAACATCTCTTAAGGCTGCTCTAGCTCGTAAGCTACCTTGCCAACTCTCTTCAGTATCGGATACGACCCCACATAGCGCGGACTCAGGTTACCCTTCCTTCCGAATCTCATCACTCCCTTCATAGGGGCCACTTTGAGGAATACCAGATCCCCGACTTCGAATTCCAATGGTCTACGCCGCATATCTGCTTAGCTCTTTTGCCGGCTCTGAGCAGTTTCAATTCTTTGGCGGATGTTCTGTATAGCTCGAGTGGTGTCGTCAATGATATCTATTTGGAGTCCCATCCCCTTCTTTTCACCACCCTCGTACCAGCATATAGGAGATCTACATCTCCTCCCATAGAGAGCCTCGTAGGGCGCCATTCCAATAGTAGCTTAGTAGCTATTATTGTAGGCGAATTCTGCCAAGCATAAGTATCAGCACTAGCTCCCTTTGAAATCCAAGGCGTAAGCTCGTAACATATCCTCCAATACTTGGTTCACCCTTTCTGTCTGTCCGTCGGTCTGAGGATGAAAGGCAGTACTGAATAATAGCTTCGTGCCAAGGGCCTTCTGAACGCATTCCCAGAAATGGGAAATAAAGCGACCATCTCTATCAGAAATGATGGTCTTAGGAATCCCATGTAATCTGATAATTTCCCTAGCATATAATTGAGCCAGTTGCTCAGTCGAGTAGGTCATCTTGATTGCTAAGAAGTGGGCAGACTTCATCAATCTGTCCACAATCACCCATATAGCGTCATATCCTTTCGTCGTCTTGGATAGTCCTGAGATGAAATCCATAGAAATATCTTCCCATTTCCATTCTGGAATTTGGATTGGCTGCAGTGTTCCTCCAGGTCTCTGGTGTTCTGCTTTAACCCTCTGGCAGGTCAGGTAGGTACTGACATACTGAGCCACATCTCTTTTCATACCGAACCACCAGAACTTTCCCTTCAGATCTTGGTACATCTTGGTGGATCCTGGATGCATCACATAGGGGGTTCCGTGAGCTTCCTCAAATATCTTCTTCTGTAATTCTGGATCATTGGGAATACACAAGTGATCCTTGAGGTAGAGTACTCCACTGTCAGAGATACGAAATCCATCATCCTTTCCTTCTAGGATGTCTTGCTTGATCCTTTGAATGCTCGGGTCACGGGCTTGCTTTTCTAATATATCGTCGAACAACGTCGGTGTCATCGTCATGGTAGAAAGCTATCCGGAAATGATTTCAACCCCGTAACACATAATTTCCTTTTCTAGGGGCAGAGATAATACTGATAGAGACATCAAGGTGGCACTGGACTTCCTACTGAGTGCATCGGGCACTTTGTTCGCCTTTCCGGGATGGTAGAAGATCTCGTAGTCATAATCCTTGATGAGCTCGAGCCATCTGTGTTGTCTCATGTTTAGGTCTTTCTGTGTGAAGAAATATTTCAGACTCTGGTGATCTGTGTAAATCCTACACTGAGCTCCATATAGATAATGCCTCCATGTTTTAAGAGCAAAGACCACGACTGCTAGCTCTAGATCGTGAGTGGGATAATTCCTTTCATGTTCCTTGAGTTGCCTAGACGCGTAGGCAATGACCTTGCCATTCTGCATGAGTACAGCTCCGAGTCCCAACTTGGAATCATTGCTGTACATGTCGAAGCCTTCGTTACTATCCGAAAGAGCAAGGATTGGAGCACTGGTCAGTCTCCTTTTCAATTCCATGAAACTCTTCTCGTAGGCGTCCGTCCATTCATACTTTTTGTTCTTTCTGGTGAGAACTATCATAGGGACTGCAATTCTAGAGAAGTTCTCTACAAACTTCCTGTAGTAGCTTGCTAGTCCGAGAAAGCTTCTGATTTCGCTGGCATTCTTTGGCCTGTTCCAGTTACTCACGGCTTCAAACTTTATTGGGTCCACCATCACTCCGTGCTTGGATATAACGTGACCCAAAAATGATACTTGATTGAGCCAGAACTCGCACTTGGATAACTTTGCATACAACTCCTTTTCCTGAAGAATCTGCAATACCATATTTAGGTGTTCTGCGTGCTCTTCTTGGGTTCTCGAATATATCAGTATATCGTAGATGAAAATGATCACAAATTTGTCGAGGAATGCCGAGAATACCCGATTCATCAGATCCATGAACATAGCAGGAGCATTCGTCACTCCGAAAGGCATAACTACGAACTCATAATGCCCGTATCTTGTTCGGAAAGTCGTCTTCGGTATATCATTTGGTTTCACTTTCACCTGATGATAGACAGACCTCAGATCAATCTTAGAGAAGACGGTGGCACCCTTTAACTGGTCGAATAGGTCGTCAATCCGTGGTAAAGGGTACTTGTTCTTGATCGTCACATTATTTAGTGCGCGGTAGTCTATGCACATTCGCATATACCCATCTTTCTTCTTTACAAACAGTACTGGAGCTCCCCATGGAGAGCGACTTGGGCGTATGAGTCCCTTGTCGAGTAACTCTTGTAGTTGTCCCTGAAGTTCCTTCAATTCAGTCGGTGCCATATGGTAAGGTGCTTTAGAGATCGGGTTAGTACCAGGAATCAATTCGATCTCAAATTCAATTTCTCTATCTGGGGCTAACCCTGGTAGTTCATCTGGGAATACCTCTGGGTAGTTGCATACAACTCTGACATCTTCTAGCTGCTGGTCCTCGGCTTAACTTGTATCAACCACATGTGCTAGAAACCCAGTGCATCCACTGTTTAACATCTTGTGTGCCTTTAAAGCTGATAGAAATTTATCGATTCTTTTCCTTGGCTCTCCAATAAATTCAAACATAGGTTCTGTCTCTGGCTGGAAAACCACTTTTCTTTTACGGCACTCGATCGAAGCACCGTACTTACTTAAGAAATCCATGCCCAATATGATATCATAATCCTACATGTCGAGCACTATTAGATCATAGTAGAGTTCTCTGTCTGCGATTCTGATGGGTGCGGCTTGCTGCATATGAGTAGAGGGCATTACTTCCCCCGGGGGCAGGGTCGTTAAGAACTTGCGATCCAAAGCTTGTGGTGGCATGTCCATCTTTTCCGTCAAAGGTGTAGAGACAAACGAGTGTGTTGTTCCAGTATCAAATAATGCAGTAGCATGCTGACAGAAAATAAATATCTGACCTATGACAACTGTAGAAGCGTTCACCACATCTTCTTTGGTGAGAGAGAATACCCTAGCATTCGTCGTAACTGGTGGGGCTTCCAATCTCCCTTGGCTTATTGGAGTACCTTTGATTGCAGCCTGCATCTGGTGTAGCTGCGGAGTAACACCCCTGTACTGGGTATACTGCTGAGGAGGTGCCTGAACCTGAGTAGGGCAGTCCTTAACTCGATGCCCTTCTCATCCATAGTTGTAGCATCTATTCGTGCCCCTGTAGCACACTCCGAGATGTATCTTCCCGCATGTATTACACTGAGGGATCTTGGGCTGCTTGTTTGCTGGACCACCTTTAGAGTCATCTCATTGCTTTCTCTTGCCAATGTGGTTCTCTTTCCAAGTACTCTGGGTTCTCTGACCTGCTGACTGGGCTTGGCTCCTGCCTTCATTCAGTGCCTTCTTTTGCTGGTTAATATTGTTCAGGTAGTGCTCGGTGATCAGGGCACTACTGAACAGATCCTCTGCGGTCTGCGGTCTATTAACTCCGTGATAACTGTCATTTTATTGTATTATTTCGGTCCTTAATATCATCGTTTTAATCCTCTCGTGTGTTTAATTGTTGATTATTTGTATGTTTTATGAGTTGGATATATTTTTGGACCTTATTGTAAATTCTCCTAATTTTTAGACTTATATGCAAATTTTATCTTTGTTTGTAGGAGATCGAGATGAGCCACTGGACTAGACTCAAGTTGGATCAAATATGGCTTCATCTGGGGTCATAATGGACATTTCAAGATGATTTAATCTGAGCCCTTCATCCAGATCAGAAGGCAAATGAAATCAAGGGTTCAGATCTGAACATTATGGACCGTCCGAGGAAAGTGATTGATTCTGAGCCATCCATCTGGATCTGGAGTGATCCGACCTGTACATTAAGATCTACATGTCTTGGTCGTTCATTCGGACCGTTGGATCATGATTATACCTTCAAATGGATCAGATCCATCCATTTAAAATCAGATTGATCACAGCCGTTGGATCACAACCTTCTTAGGAGATTAATTGGACTCATTTAACCTAGCTCTATTTGAACGACTGAGATCGTGGGCAAAATGATCGGACGGTTCACAAAATTCCTTTAATCAACTTACCTTTACCTTCAAAGGCGGCGCAGAGAATCAGCAGCGACAGAAACTTCAGGAGAGCGGGTCTTCTTCCTCGCGAGCGACGGTGGCGTCCTCTTCCGCTTCCGTGCGAGCGGCGGCGGGATTGCACAGGAGTCGCCGGCGACGCGCAGAAGGAGGTCCTTCAATATCGCAGAGCCACAGAATCCGCAGCGCAGCTTCTTCCCCAAATTGTGTTACGCCGGCGGCGATTCCTCCACAGCATCCGGCCGGAGCACCGCCGGCCGTTCCCTTCCTCCACCAAGGCCGGTGGTGGCATTCCCTCCTCCCTCATCTTCTCCACGCAGCACAGTTTCTTCCTCCTCTCCAACGCGCGGCGGCGACAGCTTCTTCAACAGTTCTTCCACAAAGAAGACTCGGCGATGTATTCCTAATCCATGGTCTTCCCGATTCCATTTCGCCTAAGGCGTCCTCTCCTTCCCGGTCGGAGAGCTCGCGGTACATTTGGGCGGCGGCAGTCCGTTGATCGAGTGGTGGGATGTCGTCTGTCTTCACCGGAGATCTTCAGAGCCCTCACCGGAGGAACTGAGCTACCCTAGTGGGACGTGGTCACACGAAGCTAGGGGTGACTTGCTACTGTCGGGATCCCGCAGAATCTTTTCCCAGCTCCGGCGGCAGCGCTTCTTCCAATCCAGGGTGGTCTTCAACAGCAGCTGGTGATGACGATTATCAGTTCCCAGATTCGATTCCATCCACATTGACTGCTCATGGTTACGGCAGTCCCGCATCCACATCGGAGCTGTGAACTACCGCATCGATCCAACTCTTGTCGGAATCCGACGAGAGATCCGCATTCTGAGACCCTTGGAGTGTTCGGTATTGTCGTAGGTCATCGTAGAGGGTGGTACCTTTCCGGTGTTTGTGGATTACTGTGTTTAATTTTTTATTTCAGTGATTTACTATTGTGTTTGTTATTGTTTTACTGTGTTACCTTGTTACTTTGTGTGATTTCAGTTTATGGTTCATGTTATGTTTTCATTTGAATTTGCACTTGTGTTTTCCTTCGTATTTGCACTTGTGTTTTCATTTGTGTTGTCACTGGTGTTATTACATTGTGTTTGCATTAGTGTTTTCAATTGTGTTTTCGCTAGTGTTTTTAATATGTGGTTTCACCAGTGGCCTTGAACTGTGTTTTTACTAGTGTTCGTAACCTGTGTTTTCACTAGTATTTTACTTTGTATTTTAATCTGCGGTTTACCTTGTATTTTATTCTGTATTCTAACTTGTGTTTAATTCGAGTCGTAGTTAGAGTTTTATTTGTGTTATGCTTTAGTTGTTAGGTTAGTTTCATTTACATTTGGCCAGTGTACCGTATAGTGACAGTGCGATGCTTGGTTGAATTGCTTTCGTTTATTGTATTTCGTTTACTACAGTTTTTAGTGACTGTTTGACTACTATGTCGTATAGTGACAGTGCGGTGCATGGTTGAATTGTTCATATTTGTTTGATCATTGTACCGTATAGTGACAGTGCGGTGCTTGGTCGCTTTCTTTTCTGTTTGTTAGTTTAGTTTTTAGTGACTGTTTGACTAGTGTGTCGTATAGTGACAGTGCGGTACATGGTTGAATTGTTCACATTTGTTTGATCATTGTATCGTATAGTGACAGTGCGGTGCGTGATCACTTACTTCTGCGCATTAGGATAGTTGTTTGTTACTTGTTATTTGGTAGTTAGATTTACTTCTTGCATGTTTAATTCTCATATTTGCTTTTGATTTTGCATTTTAATTGTTTTGATAAATTGTGAAAACCCCCAGTGTTTACTTCTGTTTAAAAACAAACGTCCATCCATTAGGTTCGTTGGGAGATGACCCGAGTCAATCCTATACTGCATTAGTGTAGTTAGGGGGTTCGGTAAATAATTTTGGAACGGCATTGCGACATTAAAAATCATTCGATCACTCCGTCGGCCACATTCAGAGCTATCTCAGGTCGGAGCATCTTCAGCATGAGTCTGACCCTTTCTCTTTCTGTACTGGCCAACTCTGGGCATAAGCATGCGAGTCAGTTGAATCTCTTCACAGCTTCACTAACTGATAGGTCACCTTGCCGGAACCCAGTGAACTCATCGTAATACTTGTTTGTCACCCGCATATGGAAGAATTCTTCGAAAAATTCATATTTGAAGTCCATCCATCTCATCTGATTCACTTGCCTCTTTGCTTTAACCCTTTCCCACCACATTCGGGCATCTCCCAAAAGGCAAAATGATGCACACTTAATCTTCTCGTATTCGGGCCAGTCCAGTACCTCTACAATGCTTTCCACAGTCTTGAACCAAGCCTGGGCGTCCCACAGTTCACCAACACCAGAGAAGTTCTCCGTCTTCAGCCTCTGCCACTGGATTAGGTAAGCTTCTTGTCGAACTAACGGGCCAGGGCCTGCTGATGGGGCGGTAGGGTTTCCTCGCTGGTTCATTAAAGCATTTATTGCTTGTTGTTGCTCTGTGACTTGACGCTGGAGTTCAGTAACCACATGTGTAAGGTCAGGTGAGGGTGCTATCTCATCGACTCTATTACTGCGTCTCCCAGCCATGTTTATCTTCATATATTATAATAAGGCTAGTATAAGATTATCATCCATTTATTCATGCATATTTAAACTAAAGGCTAGCATAAGGTTATCATACATATATTCATGCATATTTAAACTAAAAGAATGTCTTATCATACATGAAAAAAAATAAAGTAGGCATAGAATTTCTTACTTGGAGCGGCAGGATTTGGAGCTTGATGTGTGTGTAGTGGAAAGGCAGATCTGTTCTGATACCAACCTATCACGCCCACCCTTTTTTAACAGCGGTGTGACGCGATCATGCATAAATACAACTACAGCGGAAGACTACATGCATTTACAGCGGAAGACTTTAGACTTCTTTTTTTTTTCTTTTTAAAACATAGAACATGAAACATGGAGCATGCATTATCATTTCATAAGTACTTAGTTCAAGTTCATGATAATCAACTTAAAGGACACCAAGTAGCAACCATCAACATCAAGTAGAGTTCGACTCTTAACAACTAGCATGCAAAACTTAAAGGAAAACATGCATAAGTTTGTGAACATAAACAAATCTCCTCCACCATGCCACTACCACACACACTTTGCCCCTCCTACTGCTCCCTTTAGTTTAGCCATTCTTTACCCTTATCTGCAGTACAAGGGAAACATGAAACTATAAGCACATAGGCTTAGTAAGATCCTTTCCTACTCACAAAAATCATACATCAAGACTTAGACATAGAGTAGTGACATGATCATTTAAGAACATATAAGCATAACATTCATATAAACATTCAAGAACATATAAGCAAAGCATCCATATAAACATACAAGATCATATAAGCATAGCATTCATATCATCATACAAGAACATATAAGCATAGCATTCATATAAACGTACAAGAACATATAAGCATAACATTCATATAAACATACAAGAACATATAAGCATAGCATTCATATAAACATACAAGAACATATAGACATGGAAAGGGGTATATGCAAGATGCTCTTTGAAAACCTATATTTTATAGGTACTTAAACATAATCTCAACGTATTGGGCCCGGCATTGTACCACATTCATCATTATCATTGTGCGCATCCCTAAATAGACCCGAGGTAGCTAATCCCGAACCTACTAAGTTACTAGGCCCGTACTATGTCCATTGACCTAGGGGCAATCATAACATAGAAGCCCATCCTAGGCCCGTACTATGTCCGTCGGCCTAGGGCAACTTAGGAGCCCATCCCGTACTAGGTCCGTACTATGACCGTCGACCTAAGGGCACGTAGGAGCCCATCCCTTGGACCTTGTTAGGGTCCGGTACAAGCCATGCATAAAGTAAAATAACATATCATATTCCTTCTTCATAACATATCATATTTATTTTCATAACATATCATGTTCCTTATCATAGCATATCATGTTTCTTCTTCATAACATATCATATTTCTTTTCATAACATATCATATTTCTTTTCATAACATAAAGTGTGCTCTTAGGGAAGCATCTCTTAGGCATTTTCATCATACATACTTGTTCATCATGATGCAATGAGCATAACATAATCATACATTCATACAATTAACATGACAATGAGCATAACATAATCATACATTCATACAATTAACATGGCAATGAGCATAACATAATCATACATTCATACAATTAACATGACAATGAGCATAACATAATCATACATTCATACAATTACGATGGCAATGAGCATAACATAATCATACATTCATACAATTAACATGACAATGAGCATAACATAATCATACATTCATACAATTAACATGGTCATAAGGTAGTGACCTAAACCAATCATGCTATCATAAGGTCTAACTAACATCATATTAACATTTTTTATACATTTAGCATGGCATGGAGGATTATTAGAGGGCATGAGCATGGGTTGTCCGAAACCCTAAGGGAGGGTTCTTAAGAATTTAAACCCTAAACAACTTATACATGATTTAACTAACCACATGTTAACATCCATTACATATAGATCATGACATGGAAGACTATTCGGAGCACAACTAGGACTTGGCCGAAAGTTTCAAGGGGGCTTTGAGATCAACCACTCAAATCAAGCCTAGCTATCAATATATTATCTTCATCTACATATAAACATGGCATGGAAACATATACATCATAGCATGGAAGACCATTAGGATCATATATAGGTCTTGGCCGAAAGTTTCAAGGGGCCTTGGGATCAAATACTCAAACCAAACCTAGCGATCATCATGTCATCTTCATCTACATACAAAACATGGCATGGAAACATATAGATCATAGCATGGAAGGCCATTAGGAGCATATATGGGTCTTGGCCGAAAGTTTCAAGGGGCCTTGGGATCAAGTACTCATACCAAACCTAGCTATCATCATGTCATCTTCATCTACATACAAAACATGACATGGAAACATATAGATCATAGCATGGAAGACTATTAGGAGCATATATGGGTCTTGGCCGAAAGTTTCAAGGGCCTTGGGATCAAACACTCAAACCAAACCTAGCTATCATCATGTCATCTTCATCTACATACAAAACATGGCATGGAAACATATAGATCATAGCATGGAAGACCATTAGGAGAATATATAGGTCTTGGCCGAAAGTTTCAAGGGCTTTTGGATCAAACAGTCAAACCAAACCTAGCTACCATCATGTCATCTTCATCTACATACAAAACATGTCATGGAAACATATAGATCATAGCATGGAAGACTATTAGGATCATATATGGGTCTTGGCCGAAACTTTCAAGGGCCTTGGGATCAAACACTCAAACCAAACCTAGCTATCAACATATTATCATCATATTCATACAAAACATGGCATGGAAAAACCATTAGAAGCATGAAGGAGTCTTGGACGAGAGTTTCAAAGGAGATTTTTAAGCAACTATCAACCGAAACAACTTGTACTGTAGGTGAGGGAATACTTACATCCTTTCGCTTGCTTAGTAGTAGAAAATACCCTATGTGATGCCAAGACTAGAGCCCTCTTCTTGCTTAGTTGGTTTTCGGAAATGGGAGAAGGGGGAGCTAGGGTTTTGGTGGGGAAGAAGAAGAGAAAGAGGAGAATGCCAACTCAGTTTCTCTTGTCTCGTCATATTCCTATTTATTCACTTGAAGGTGTCCATTAGCCTCCCTTACCCTTATCTATCATTTCCCATATCCTTCTAATAGCACAACCCTGCTGGGCTTCTGGTTATTGGATGCATCCTAAGGTTTAGTTATCTACTTGAGGTTTAGGGTTCAAACCCTGGGCCTTGAATCTTTTTTGGCTCTATTTTCTTTTATTTTTGAAAGAGCCCACATAAAAGCCCATATGATCATGCAAAAATTCTTATAAAATTTCTAGAAATTTTACGGGCGTTACATTGTAATCGGGATGCCTTAGCTCTAGAGGGGTCATAAGAGGTTTCTCCGATTAACTCTAACCAAAAAAATCTCGCATTGAACTCGTTAGGGGTCCTCTTCTCTCCTCCACTAGGCAATCTAAAATAGGAGTTCCATTGGTACAATGTCCACTCATGTTCAATGTTAAAAAGCCTAAAAGTAATCCTTCCCTCTTCACCCTCTCTCCCTGTTAAAATCTCTGCTTCCAATGAATTCAAGAATTCCAAAACTATCCTAGGGTAGGTTGGGTATTTCAACCCCATAATCTCTCTCCAGCCCATCTTTGCAAAAAGGGCTTGTACATCCCCAAGGAAACCTAGGATTTCTAGAAGATCTTCATTTAAATACCTAGTAGCAGTGATTTTTCTACTAGAAAGCATGTTAAATCTATGTCTATGCTCATCATTACAAAACACAAGGTTGGGAGAGCATCACCTTCCTTCGGAGTTTGTGGGGCATCCCTCCTCCTTGACCTTCGCTCTGAGGTAGTGGATCGCGTTGCCACACGCTTTGTCCTCCTCATTTTTGCTTCTTTGAGGCTTCCTTGAAGGTTGGAGAAGCTCCTAAGAGGTCGGGAAGGTGATTTCGCACAGCTAGGTCAAGAGGGATTGAAGCACACGGCGGATTTGAGGCAAAACACATGACACTTTGTCTTTTAAACCACATGACACAGTCGTGTGCCCCTCTATTTCTCTCCCAGAGTGCAACACAGTCCGAATTCTCCCACATGCCCCATCGTGTGGCCTTCTCATCATGGGGGCACGACCATGTGGAACCCACACGACCGCCCGTGCTTCTTACTGTGGGTTCAAACAAATTTTGTTTCTACTTAGCAAGTTCTTCCTAATCCTAATCTAATTGCAAAGATGCTAATGTCCATAAATTAAAGTTCAAACTATTGGATCGAAATGAGTGCTAGAGGGGGGGCGGGTGAATAGCGCACGTGAAAACTTTTCGTTCGTTGAGTATAAAACAAGTAAAAGAGAAATGCGCAACGGAAATAAAATGACACGAGTTTGTTTTTTCTTGGTTCACAGCCTACCGACTGCTAGTCCAAGGCCCTAGCGATCCGAGATCGCACATGAAGGACAATTCACTAAAACAATCTCCTCCTCATTGAAGGTAGGAGATAATGAATACAAAAATGGAAAATATCGAGGTAGAGGGACACTCCCCCTCTCCTTGTTATGATGAAAAGCTATGAGAAAGAAGTAAATACAAGAATTGAAAGTGATGATTTAGAATAAACTTATACCGATGACTAATGAAGTAGGGTTTGAGCTCTTGTCGTCGGTGTTGCGGCAACACTTCATTGTCATAGGATCGTCGTAGAAGAGTAGCATTGTGAGAGCACTTTGGAAGCTTGGAGATGATTAAAATGGTGAAGAACACTCCTTCTTTTATAGCCTTTGAGAACCCTAAACGTTGAGCTTAATCCTTATCACCAAAGGCCACCTCACCCTAAGATAAGGGGATGAGGTTTGACTCTCCTCGAAGTTGGAAATTCAAATAGCAGTCGACTGATTCACCATCAGTCGATTGATATAAGCCATCAATCGACTGTTGGCTAGGGTTTTCGACTGCAACAAGAGTTAGCTCAAAAATGATACTAAACTAAGTGTTTTCGACGGCCACCAACCGTTCGATCTTGACATAGACCTTCCATGGGATGTCTTAGTCGGATCGTCGCCTAAGGATGCCCCCGTACCGAGGACTCGACTTTACTTACACTTACTAACACGAGCTTACCTCCAGCTTTACCTTTGTAGCTTTTGCTTCCGGTCTCCACCCGATTTCTTCGGCTCCCTCTAAAGTCCTCCTGATGTCGCCCGACTATCACGGTTTCTCAACATGAGAACCTCCGGGTGTCGCCGACCTTCAGCTTAGTTTAGCATTCCTGCACACTTGATTCAACTCATGAGATAACAATATGAGCTTAACTTTGTGTCTTTGCTATAATCAAAACTTAGGTTCGATTCTGGTGCCTATTGCACCAACACAAACTATATATACGAATGCAATTAAAAACATATAAAACTAAACTTGGGTTGCCTCCCAAGAAGCACTTTGTTTAAGATCTTTTAGCTCGACTATACTTTGTCGCTTCAGCTGGGTTCCGGTGGTTTTGTGAAACTCCATTCATCCATCTTAGCATCTTCACCTTCCAGAGGGGTACTCATTATCTTGCAGGAAGTATATCCATCTGTGAATGGAGTCTTATACTCTGATAAGTTGAATATGATAATTTCACCATCCACTTCTAATGAGACTTTGTGCTCCCTCACATCTATGCATGCTCCTGCAGTTGGTAGAAAGGGTCGCCCTAAGATTATTGGATTATGAGGGTTTGGTCCTGTGTCCAATACGATAAAGTCTATGGGTATCACAAAACTTTCAACTACCATAAGTGCATTCTCCAGCATGCCAACGGGTTCCTTGATCGAGTCATCTGCCATGCGAATAGCCAAGCCTGTTGGTCGTATATCACTCAGTCCCATCTCCCTGTAGAATGCGTAGGGCATCATTCTAATGGATGACCCTAGGTTGCACAGTGCTTCATCGAAGCTCTCACCATAGATCATGCAGGGTATAACAAATTCACCAGGGTCCTCCAACTTGGGTGGAATCTTATCTTCAATTTCTGCTTGGTTTGGCAAGGTTGAAATCATGGCTACACACCCCTTAGTGACTTTGTTTTTCTAACCTACTTCCTCTCTGTATGCTCCCTCTCCCTTAACTGGGTTTTGCTCAGATGGTAGGGGGAAGCTATCCATGGATTGTTGGTGATTTGAGCCACTTGCATTTCTAGCATTCTTGTGTGGCTTGTGTGCCCGTCGACAAAGGCCTTCAGTTCCCTCAGTGCCTCTTCGGTTTATGAAACTGCTGCTGGAATTCTGCATTAGCCTTCATTTGGGTAGCAATGAAGCCTTCAATCTTTAATTCTAGTCTAGATTTAGGCGGTTGTTGCTGCCTATTACCCTCCTATTTCCTAAATTCTCCCGATTGTTGGAAATTCCCCGAATTATTCCTATAGGAAAAGTTCGGGTGGTTTCTCCATCCGGGGTTGTAGGTGCTAGAATATGGGTTGTTGAGCCTCTGATTGTGGTCGCCAACCGCTTGTAATGCTCAATATGCTCTTCAGAGCTTCCCTGCCTTCCATAGTAGTCCTCTTGATATGCCTCTACCCCTCTCTAAAGGTATTGGTCGCACATGCAGAAGTAGGGGTTAGAGAGTCAAACCATCTGCTCAACGCATTCATCCTTACCGCTAGGTGATCAATGGAGTTGACAACGTATCTACCAATTTCAGGTGCTAGGTGACTACGATCGGAAGCCCATTGGTAGTGGTTCTGGGCCACCTCCTTGATCAACTCTTCCACTTTCTCGATGGTCTTATTCATTAACACTCCTCCTGCAGTAGAATCGAGGGAGTCTTTCGTAGCATATGTGTTCCCATTATAGAATATATGGATCACCAGCCACCTCTCTGGACCATGATGGGGGCATTGATAGAGTAACCCTTTGTAGCGATCTTAGGCTTCAAATAAGGACTCCCCTTCCTTCTGATAGAAGCTAGTAATCAAATGGCGCATGTGGGCAGTTTTACTTGGTGGAAAGAATTTATTCATAAATTTCTACTAACACTGCTCCCGTGTAGTGATGCTTCCTGAGGGAAGGGAGTATAGTCATGTCTTCGCCTTGTCCCGCAAAGAGAATGGGGATAGGCTCAAACGGATCACATCGGCAGGCACTCCATTGAACTTCAATGTCGAGCATATCTCCAAAAATGTCTCTAGGTGCCAGTTCGGGTCTTCAGTTGTAGCTCCTCTGAATTGGCTCTGCTGGACCATGTGTATGAGTGCAGGTTTTAATTCAAAGTTATTAGCCATGATCGATGGTCCAGCTATACTCGGCCTATACCCTCTAGCACTCGGGGCTACGTAGTCCTGCAGAGGTCGGCTACCGAGGTTCGCTAAAGAGGTGTCTTGGTCTTCCATGCTTTTCTGTTCAGCTCTCCTGCGATGGTAGGTTCTTTCGATTTCTGGGTCTATCAAAAATATATTTTTCAATCATGATCTTATATGCATACAATGAGCTAAGCTGCGTGGTTGGGAGTATATCTATCACTTATTAAAAGGAAATCAAGTAATCTAAAGTACTAACCAAATGAAGAAAAACTAAACTAAAGGAAGATGTAATATAACTACCAAAATTAATCTAAACTGAATTTAAATAGAAAAAGTCTATAATTGAAAATAAAATAAAATAAGAAAACAAATCTAGCCTAGGTCAGATCCAAACTGTCCACTTTCGATTCGATATCGAATCAACAGTCCTCGACAAGGACGCCAAAAACTTGATGCACGTGAGCACGACCCCAACTCTCCGACGAGGATCGTTGAGGATTTGAAGCATACGCTCGTGCTCAACGCCCACAAGTGCATGGAGATTGAGATCTGAGTACCGTTTGTCCAGTGGATGTTATGGTTCGGAGCGAATATCCTATATACGAGGGTTGCGAGCTCGACAGCAGTCCTAACTCAAGAATGTTGGTGCAGGGGCACCAGATAATCGAACCTAGGTTTTGATTATGGAAAAGATCCAAAGTTAAGGTCTTATCATTATCTCATATGCTCTGTTGAATGTGCAAAAATGATTAAGCTAAGTTGAAGGTCAGCGGCATTCGGAGAATCTCGAGTCGAGAAACCATGGTAGTCGGGCGACACCGAGAGAACTTCGAATGGAGTCGAAGAACCCAGGTGGAAACGAAAGCTAAGCGACTGGTCAAAAATGACCGGAGGTAAGCATGAGTGCGAAGAGAGATAGTAAGGGCGTGTCCTCCATACGGGGACAACTGTAGGCGGCGATCTGACTAAGACTTCCAGTGGAAGGTCAAGGTCGAGATCGGATAGTAAGGAACTGTCATATTTACTATCTTTCATTTCCCTTGTGATAAATCTTTATTGTAGTTGAATAACCAAGCTGGCAGTCGACTGCTAGCTATTTGCAATCGACAGCTGCTAGCATCAGTCGACTGATGAAGGCCATCAGTCGATTTCTATTCAAACTATCCAGCTCGATGAAGGTCAAGATAAGAACCCCTTTTCTTGAGGTGAGGTGTCCATTTGGATCAGATCTTGGACTCAACGTTCAGGGGGTTGGAGGGCTATAAAAGAAGGGGGGTTTCACCCCTTTAGGTTATCCAAATTGCTCCCAAGTGCTCTTACTATGTGTCGTCACCAAAGACAACTCCACGTCGTCGTAACGCCGACAACACGCCGTGACTACATCTTCATTTCTGTCGGTAGCTTTTCATAGTTGTCTTACTTTATTTAGAGTTTTCTACTTTTGTGTGATCGAGATTTATATTCGAGCTTTTTCATTGTAAAGAGGAGAGGTGGGATTGTCCCTCTTCCTCAAGCTTTTGTTCTTTGTAATCATCGTCTCCTACCTCCAACAAGGAGAAGATTTTACTAGTGAATTGCCCCTTCATACATGGTCAAGGACCGTGGGGCCTTGGAGTAGCAACCCTTTGGTTGCGAACCAAGTAAAAACAAAATTGAGTCATTTACTTTTATTACATCTTAATTTCCGCTGTGCCACTCGAGTTTTATCAAACGGAAAGAAATTTTTCAAGCTCGCTATTCACCCCCCCCCCCTCTCCTCTAGCTTGCTTTCGATCCAACAATTGGTATCAGAGCAGGGGCACTACGATTTAGTGCAACCACCAATCTAGCGATTTTATATTCTTTTCGTATTATTTTTCGTTTCATTTTTCTTTACTATTTTTCCCGCACTACTAATCCAAGGCAAAGTCTTGAAACTTTTTTCGTGTCTTTTTGTTTGTGTGCAAGATTTGGTTTAGATGACCCATCTTGAAGGGTTTAGCACCGTCCGACCTCCATTTTACAATGGAGTTGACTTCCATTACTGGAAGAGTCGGATGGAGTGTTATATAAAAACCCAAGTAGAGATGTGAATCGTGATTCAAACTGGATTCTCGCTACCTACCAACGAAGACGGTGAGTTCCTAGATTGTGACAAGTGGACCAACACCATGAAGCATCAAGTGGAGGCCGATGCAAAGGCAACCCAAATCCTACAATGCAGTCTTTCCAAGGAGGAGCTCAACCGGGTCGGACCATTCATAAGCGCGAAGGACTTATGGAACAAGCTCATTGAGCTACACGAAGGAACGACCGGCACGAAGGTATGTAAGTGTGATTTATTATTAAATAAATTATTTAATTTGAAAATGCAGAAACATGAGACCACTACGCAATTACATGCAAGGATCCAAGATATTATGAACAACCTCCACTCGAACGGACAAAAGGTCAAAATAGAGATGTTATCAGGTATGCCTTAAATGCTTTTCCTAGGACCACCTTGTGGGAATCCATGGTTGATGCCTACAAGGTATCTAGAGATCTATCTAAGATTAGGTTAGATGAACTTTTTTCAGAATTTGAATTACACGAACAGTCTAATGCGGTCCCGACCGAGAAAGGTATTGCATTGGTTGTAGGTCAAAAGAAGAAGGCGAAGAGAAAACCATCTCTCTCGAAGAAGAAGAGGAGTACGAATCAGAGGTGAACGATGAGATGGAGACCGACCTAGTGAATCTAGTTCAGAAGATGATCAAGAGCCAAAAACGCCCGATCAAGCAATCCAAGGAAAAGCAAAGTTCCAACTATAGATGCTACGAATGCAACAAGATGGGCCACATCAAATCAGATTGCCCAAGACTAAAGAACAAACCATCTCAATTCAAGAAGAAGTCACTCAATGCAACATGGGAGGAGTTGTCAGAGGAGGAAGATGAGCTCAACAATTCACGTTCATGGCCAAGCCGATCGAACCCAAAGATGAGTCCGAACCCGAAGCAAGCGACGAGTCCAAGACTGAGTTCGACTCTGGATCCGAAGATGAACTTCAATTCAAGACAAGCCACGGATCCGTATCCGGTTCAAGAGATTCGATCAAGGTAAGTTGGTCTTTAATTGATATGCTTTACAATTCAATTAAATATTTAACTAAAAATTTAGCTAAGTCCAAGTCCAAGATCGAGAGCTTAGTTGAGGAGGTGAAACTCCTTAAACATGAGGTCTCCCTAACCTCTTCGACTAGTTGAGTCAAAGAGGAGAACTCAACTCGAGTTGAAAAACTCGAAGAAGAGAACTCTCTCTTGAAAGGACAAGTTAAAGATCTTAGGCAAACATTGGAAAGGTTTACTTTGGGGTCCAAGGGTCTTGACCTACTACTTGGATCACAAAGGGTCATGTACAATAAGGCCGAACTCGGATTTAGATCAAACACAACAAATAAATCGTATATGTCAATTGTGAATAGAAATAGACAAATAGTCCAAGCATGGGGTACCTAAGACCACTTTGATTTCACAATTAGGATCCACTAAGTACTGGGTTCCCAATGACTAAATCCACTACGTGAAAAGACCGAATTGATTCAATGGTCCAGGGGGAGCTAGTACTAAACTTGTTTGTTTTATTTCTTGAATTAGACTTGCATGCTTGTTAATTTTTGTTTTAATTTTTAGAATGGCTAGATAAGGTTAATAGGTAGTCAACCTTGACAACATAGTATCAGGATACGGCGAGATGATAGTATGTTAGGGAAATGAAGTCTTGTGTGTCCGAACTAGATAAGGCGTATCTAGCTTGGTGTACTCGACTAAGTTAAACTAGCTAAAGCTACCTCGCCATATCCTAAACTAGTTAGACCAGGAAGTAATCTTAAGTGACTCAAGTGATCAATTTCTTCAATTTGGCTTTGTCTAAGGAAGTGATCGTTGTTCCGATCAAAGAAGGCCTTTGTACCTCGCCACGACCTTAAAGCCAATTTCTCGAAAAGGTTACTTGACGAGCTAAGGGTTAAATCTGAATCTAACCCAAGGTTGATTATCTTCAATTCACTAAACTTAATCAAGTAAAATTGAAGTAATCTCAAAAATATATAAGGTTAACATGTTTGATTATGTAGCAAGGGTGAGATGACTACTAGGCTAAAATATTCAACCAACTTTAAAATTCTAATGTCCGATCCAACTACTACATGTGTAGGATCAATGGATGTTGGACAGTGGGTGCTCCCGACACATGACCGGAGACCGGCTAAAATTTTCGAAGCTCAGATTCAAAAGTCAAGGATCGATAGCCTTCGAAAATAGCGGGAAGCTCAAAATCATCGGTTCAGGTGATATTGAGCTGAACTCTAACGTTATAATTCATAATGTACTTTTAGTTGAGAAATTTCGATTTTAATTTACTTAGCGTAAGCCAATTGTGTGATAACAACTATAAAATTACCTTCTTACAAAATGAATGCCTAATCAAAAATAATGATACTTCAAAAATTATACTTAAGGGAACTAGGAACAGAAACATTTACACAATTAACTTAACCAACTCCTCAACCAAGTGTCTAATGATACATTAAGAGGAATCCTGATTGTGGCATCGATGACTCGGCCACTCTCACCCAAGACTCATACATAAAATGAGTCAGAGTGGTTTAGTCAGAGGTCTGCCCAACCTTAATAACATGGAAAATAAAAATTGTAATGCTTGTCAATAAGGTAAACAAACTAGGACCTCACATCAACTAACCAACCAAGAAAGAACTAAAAGTGTACTTGAGCTCCTACACTTAGACCTATTTGATTCTCATGGAGCCAAGTCACTAAATGGAAGTCAATATTGTCTAGTCATAGTCGATGACTTCTCTAGGTTCACTTGGGTTAGGTTTCTAAAATACAAAAGTGAAACCTTAGAGTAACTCACCAACTTATGTAAATTAATAGAAAATGAAAAGAATCTTAAGGAAAAAAGACTTAGAAGTGATCATGGTGGTGAATTCAAAAACCATAGGTTTACTGATTTTTATAACCAAAACGGATACCACCATGAGTTTTCCTTCCCTAGGAGTCCTCAACAAAATGGTCTAGTCGAACGTAAAAATTGAACATTACAAGAAGCCTCTAGAACCATGTTGAGTGAGATAACTTACCTAATAGGTTTTGGGCAGACGCGATCAATACGACCTGCTATGTTCAAAATAGGATCCTCCTAGTTAGAAGACACCTTAAAACCTCTTATGAAATTTATTATGAAAAATTACCAAACATTAAGTATTTTAGGGCCTTTGGTTATAGGGTGCACATATTGAACATTAAGGATTACTTAGGGAAATTCACCCCTAAAATAGCTACCGGGACATTCCTAGGATACTCAACCACTAGTAAAGCCTATAGGGTGTATAACAATGAAACCCTAAAAATTGAAGAAATAATTAACGTAGTATTTGATGAAGAAAACAAAACTACAAAACCCAGATTAGAGGTGTTTAATGAACCTAACTCTCGACCTGAACCTAACTCTAGCCCTGAACCTACTTCTAGACCCGAATCTAACTCACAAAACGAGTCTATTATGTTAGGGCAATTGGTTTTGATGTCTGTGGCAAAGAGTTTAAGTTAGGTTGATTATGGATTTGATATGTGCATTGAAGTCATGCAGGACTTAATAATTTGCACATGGATAACGATAACATTGGTAAGATTCACCTCTCATGACTCGGTCCTTGAGTCGGTGAAAGATGCATTGCGGAAGTCGTACGCTTGGTGTATCCGAGGGACTGCCGACGAGGAGCATTGGAGTGAAGTCGAAGGAAGTAGACTTCAGGGCGAGATACGAAGGATGGCGCTGCGAAGCTGTGCGCTTGGCGCATCTGAGGGACGTGGTCGGACGAAGAGAACTTCAAAGGCGAGGGACTCCAAGGGAATGAGAGTGAACGACTGTAACCCGGGACGGACTAGCTCTTAGGTGATTCTGGCCAATTGGTTATATGTCGGATGAGTTTTCCTGACATCTGAGTTTCATCACCGATCGCTAAGGAGAAGCGATCGTGATGCCGAGGCTTTGGGCACGAAGCCTCGGCGATCAGTGATCGTGTCAACCACTCGACTAATGGCTCCTTCAGTCGACTGATGGGAAGATCAGTCGACTGATGTGGGAGCCGTTGGTTGGAATCCAATGTGGAAGGAGCCATTAGAAGGCAACGACTATAGCAACAATCGACTGATCGGGGCATCAATTGACTGCTGCTGGCTCAATGGGAAGAATGACCTCTTCCCTATAAGAGGAGGCCTTTGGACACTTGGGGAGGCTAATGCTTTAACTCCAAACAATGCCTAAGTGCCCAAAATGTTTTCCTACTCTTCTTACTTGCATTTATCTCAATTCAATTGTAAGAAGAGTGATCTTGTAAGAAAAGGTTACCTCCACCTTGCTTGGTGCCAAGGAGAGAATAGTGAAGGTTTAGGCGTGATTCACCTGGAACAAATCGGTCCGTGGATTAGCGGCAAGGCCGTGAACCACGTTACGTCTTCGTGTTTACGTTTGCCTTCCTTTGTCTTAATTTTTTTACTTTAGCTTTATATTCCTCTTGCGCTAATCATATTCGTAGATGATCAAAAACGAGTAAATTCCACCGTACACGAGAAAGGCGATTTACCCCCCTCTAGCCGGCCACCGACGTTCCAACAAGTGGTATCAGAGCCAAGTTACTTATCACTGGACTCACTGCCGCAACAAGCACGACATCAAAAATGGTCAGCTCCAACATTCAACCGCCAAAGTTCGAGGGGGAATTCTCTTGGTGGAAGAAGAGAATGGAGGTATTCTTCGAGACCGATTTTGATATAATGTTAATTATGGAAAACAGTTTCGAGTTGCCTAGGGATGAAGAAGGGGAGTCACTAGAAAAATCAAGATAGACCAAGAAACAAAGGGAGGAGCACTTGGCGAATTCAAAGGTCAAGCATCACCTTTTCAATGTGCTCCCCCAACAAGAGATCAACCGGATTGGGGAGTGCTCAAGTGCTAAAGAGATGTGGGAGAGATTGGTAGAGCTTCATGAAGACACCTCGGAAGCCAAATTAGCAAGAAGGGATCTCTTTCGCTCCCAATTGAACAATATCAAACTTGACAAGGGAGAAAAGGTATTATCACTACACTCTAGATTTAAAGAAATTATTAATGGGCTATCAAGTGTAGGTGAGAAGCAATCGAACCGGGACATTATCATGAAGGCAATAGATGCTTTCCCCCGGTCCTCAATGTGGAGCTCCATGGTGGACTCCTTCTACATTTCTAAGAATCTAGAGGTAAGTACTCTAGATGAATTCTTTTCGACTATGGAATTACATGAAACACGACTTGAAGGCATAGTAGAAGAGCCAAGGAGCCAATCAAGGGGAGTAGCACTCATGGCCGAAAAAGGGAAGAAGAAGAAGGAGATTACACCGTCTTCATCTGATGAATCATCCTCCTCCTCCATGGATAGCAATGAGGAGGCCTACATAGTAAGAAAGGTGAGACGTGCACTTAAAAATTTTAAATTTAATAAATCTCATGATAGGGGAAGAAGACCAAGGAGAAAAAACATATGCTATAATTGCCAAGGAGAGGGACACATAAGGGATGATTGTCCCCTCTTGAACAAGCGCAAAGAAGAAAGGAAGAAAAGAGAAGGGAAGAAGAAAGGGAGCAAAAAGAAGGAGGATGAAAAGAAAACAAAAGAAAAAGAGAAGGCTAAGGCACACAAAGCTGTGACTTGGGATGATCCTTCTTCCTCATCGGAAGAGGAAGAAGCTTTCACAAGCCTTGCCTTAATGGCAATAGAAAATCTAGACTCCATCTCCTCCTCCGAGCAAGAAGAAAGAAGTTCTAGTGAGGAGAGCTCGAGTGAAGGGGGAGCTTCATCTTCATCCTCATAATCGGAAGAGGATTTGATAAGTGAGGTAATGAATCTTCCTCCCAAGAAAATTATGTCTATGATATCTAGCTTAACTAAGGAATTATTTAGGGTTAAGAAAAAGAATAAATGCATGCTTGATCAAATTAAGGCCATAGAGGAAAAACTAGAAAATGCATGCTCACATAATGATTACATTCCTTTTAATGTTAGTGATGTATGTATGGATGAAAACAAGGCCTTAAGGGAAAAGGTAGACCATTTAACTAAGGCCTTAGAGAAATTCACCATTGGCTCCAACACCCTAAATATGATTATAGGGAGCCAAAGGGCAAGTTTTAATAAAAAAAAGGCCTAGGTTATAAGGGAAACAAAAATGAAAATGCCTACCATTGCCTAATTGCTAGAGGTCAAGCTAAGAAGAAAATGGTAGCTAGGAAATGGATCCCTAAAGAATACTTGGTGAACCCTATAGGAAAGAACTTATATTGGGTTCCTAAGTCCATCCTTAAGGGTTATGAAAACCCTAGGATAGTCAACCATAGTGGACTTTATTTTATATCATATTATTTGGTTGACTTAGGATGATGAGGGTTATTAGTTTTTGAATTAAGTGTTGAGTGATGATAATATGATCATAATATGGGAATCATAATAATATTTGATTTTTGATCATGATATGCAATAATTGAAAATATTTGATCATGATTGATAATGTGTGTTTTTATGATCATATTGATGGTGTTAGGATATAGATACTTAACCTTGATAGAATCGCATGAAAATTATGGTTAAGTATAAATACCTTTAGGTACATCTCACACTCACTATAGGCTACTTTGATTGAGAACATAGCAATGGGTGAGATGATAGGATGATACAAATGGTCCACTAATGCTTATGACATTTAGATGGGTCATTAAGTGTATTAATAGATTAATCATAGACCAACTATGGGGAAAGAAAATGCTTAATCAATGGACATATTGCCCATAGATCATAGTTGGATATTTTAAATGATTTAAAAAACATTCCATGTTTCATAAACAGTGAGTTCATGTTTTGAAAAGTTTCTAAGGCAAAACTAATTTTCAAGTTGATACAAAATTGAGACTTTTTATAACTTTTGGGTATTTGCAAAATTTTCAAAAATAAAATGAATTTTCATGAAAAACAAATTTTCACTGATAAATGAACTCATGAGAAATATGTACTCCAAATTTCATGATTTTTCGAATTTCCTAGAATTTTTAATGCATTTCTGAAATTGGATTTCGAAAATCAGAATTTCTAAAAATTGGGTGCCAGTCGACTAATGCTCTGATTCAGTCGACTAATGTACTGTGCACGAGCATAATAACCTATTTTATTAGGTTTTGAGTTTGGTTTTTGGTATTTTTCTTCCATTAGACTTGATGTCATGCTTGTATAACATTTGTATAATGTTTTTGATGGTGTCAAAGGGGGAGAAATGGTGAATTTAAGTTAATCATGCTAAGGGGAGAGTTAGCATGTCTTAAGGGGAAGTTGCATGTTTAAGGGGGAGTTTGATACTCATGTTTAGTTACATGCTTTCTTGCCTTATGTTTTATGTTAATTATTTTACCTAACTTAAACGGATTGTCACACATCAAAAAGGGGGAGATTGTTAGGGCAATCAGTTTTGATGTGTGTGGCAAAGGGTTTAAGTTAGGTTGATTATGGATTTGATATGTGCGTTGAAGTCGTGCAGGACTTAGTAATTCGCACATGGATGATGATAGCATTGGCAAGATTCACCTCTCATGATTCGGTCCTTGAGTCAGTGAAAGATGCATTGCGGAAGCCATAAGCTTGGTGCATCCAAGGGACCGCCGGACGAGGAGCATTGGAATGAAGCCGAAGAAAGTAGACTTCAGGGCGAGATGCGAAGGATGGTGTTGTGAAGCCGTGCGCTTGGTGCATCCGAGGGAAGTGGTCGGACGAAGAGAACTTCAAAGGCAAGGGCTCCAAGGGAATGAGAGTGAGCGACTGTAACCCAGGACGGGATATCTCTTAGGTGATCTTGGCCAATTGGCTAAGTGTCGGATGAGCTTTCCCGACATCAGTCGACTGCCATGATATGACAATCGACTGCTCCAAGTCGAATGGAGACTCGATTGGTGTTCGAGTCAAACTTCTGGTCGAATAGTCGATCGCCCGACTTGTGGCGACCAGCTAGCTCCATCGATCACAAGGATTTGCACGAAGCTCGAGTGATCGCGGCCGACCACTCGGATCGATGGCTCCATCGATCCAACGATGGGAAGATCAGTCGACTGATGTGGGAGTCGTTGGTTGAAATCCAATGTGGAAGGAACCGTTAGAGGGCAACAGCTACAGCAACAGTCGACTGATCGGGGCATCAGTCGACTGATGCTGGCTCAATGGGAAGAATGGCCTCTTCCCTATAAGAGGAGGCCTTTGGACGCTTGGGAAGGCTAATGCTTTAACTCCAAACAACACCCAAGTGCCCAAAAGGTTTTCCTACTCTTCTTACTTGCATTTATCTCAATCCTATTGTAAGAAGAGTGATCTTGTAAGAAAAGGCTACCTCCACCTTGCTTGGTGCCAAGGAGAGAATAGTGAAGGTTTAGGCGTGATTCACATAGAATGAATCGGTCCGTGGATTAGCAGCAAGGCCATGACCCACATTACGTCTTCGTGTTTGTGTTTGCCTTCCTTTTTCTTAATTGTTTTACTTTAGCTTTATATTTCCGCTTGCGCTAATCATATTCGTAGACGATCAAGAAAGGCTATTCACCCCCCTCTAGCCGGCCACCGACATTCCAACATATTATAAATCCAAACCCAAACCAATCTAGGGTACAATCAAACCACCCTATTGATCAAGTAATAGGTGATCCCAATTTAGGGGTTCGAATTAGAGCATCCTATAGGAACCTAAGCCAAATTCCACTCATCTCAAAAATCAAACCCAAAACAATTGAACAAGCTCTTCTTGATCTCAATTGGATTATAGCTATGTAAGAAGAGTTGGCTCAATTTACTAGGAGTCAAGTTTAGGAATTAGTACCCCCACCTAAGGGGAAAACGATAATTGGAACAAGGTGGGTATTTCGAAACAAACTTGATGATAAAGGAGATGTTGTTAGGAATAAGGCTAGGTTAGTTGCTAAGGGATTCAGTCAAGTAGAGGGATTAGACTACGATGAAACATATGCCCCCGTAGCTATACTTGAATCAATTAGGATGTTATTAGCCTACGCTGCACATCGAGGATTTAAACTATTCAAAATGGAT
Organism: Wurfbainia villosa; assembly: GCA_025175895.1. Classification (NCBI taxonomy): domain Eukaryota; kingdom Viridiplantae; phylum Streptophyta; class Magnoliopsida; order Zingiberales; family Zingiberaceae; genus Wurfbainia; species Wurfbainia villosa. The sequence goes on from CM045996.1 coordinate 84,168,477, forward strand.
GTCATGTCAACATTTTTGAATGGATTTATTAAGGAAGAAGTTTACGTTAGGCAACCACCCGGATTTGAGAGTCTAGACAAACCCGACCATGTCTTTAAACTTAGAAAAGCCTTATATGGACAAAAAAAGCTCCTAGAGCTTGGTATGAAAGGCTTTCTATTTATCTTAAGTCTAAGGGGTTTAGTCAAGGCTTGGTTGCCCAACCTTGTTTGTAAAATTCGTAGGAAAAGAGATTTTCATTACCCAAATCTATATAGATGGCATAATCTTTGGAACAACTAATTTAATATTACTAAATGAGTTCATTTCACTAATGGAAAGTGAATTCGAAATGAACTTAGTAGGCTAATTGACCTTTTTCTTAGGCTTACAAATTAAACAAACTAGAGAAAGTATCTACCTACCCCAACGAAAATATGCTAAAGAATTAATTAATAGATTTGGAATGCAAAAAAGCTAATAAAATTAACACACCAATGGCAACTAATGTGAATATAGGAGAAGACTTAGAAGTAAAACTAACCGATTTAAAATACTATAGGAGCGCAATAGGTAGCCTCCTTTACTTAACTTCAAGTCGACCCGATATACTCTTTGCGGTAAGTATGTGTGCGAGATTTCAATCTTGCGCTAAGGAGTCACACCTAACACTAGTCAAATGCATCTTTAGGTACCTAAAAGGAACATTAAACATAGGAATTTGGTATCCTAGGTCTAACGAGTTTGAATTAATCGGCTACTCCGATTCGGATTATGCCAGTAGTAAACTCAATAGGAAGAGCATGAGTGGTTGTTGCCAACTCCTAGGATTAAGTCTAGTTAGCTGGTGTAGTACAAAGCAACATTGTGTTGCTTTATCTACCACTGAAGCCGAGTACTTTTCTATGGATGAGTGTGTGGCTCAACTTCTTTGAATGAAGCACACTCTCCAAGATTTTCAATTAAAGTTTAATCACACTAAACTTTTCATCGACAACATTAGTTCCATTAACCAAACTACGAACCCAAATTGTCACTCTAGGACTAAACACATAGAGGTTAAACATCATTTTATTCTAGAACAAGTAGCAAATGGAACAATACAACTCAAATATGTTGAGTCTAAATCGAACCTAGCAAATATTTTCACCAAACTCTTACCCGAAGCAGAATTTAGTCTGCTTAGATGAAAATTAGGAATGTGCGTAATAAAGTAGGACTCAACTCTTATATTTTTCTTGTATACTCTGTTTTTGTTTTTCATGCTACATGGTGTTGGTGCAATCGACCCAGGTCACGATTGACCATACTCGAGTTTGACTCGAGCGGTATTTTGATATTCGACAAAATGTATAACAATGTGATTGTCATGGGAAAGTCTAAGTCATAGGTACTTTGCATGGAAAGTCCAAGTGGGACACTTGGCAATGGGAAAGTCCAAGTCATGGGTACTTGGCATAGAAAGTCCAAGTGGGACACTTGGCAATGGGAAAGTCCAAGTCATGGGTACTTGGCATGGAAAGTCCAAGCATGGGTCTTGGCAAGGGAAAGTCCAAGCTTGAGTCTTAGCAATTGAAAAGTCCAACATGGGTTGGCATGGAAAGTCCAAGCATGGGTCTTGCCAAGGGAAAGTCCAAGCTTGAGTCTTGGCAAATGGAAAGCCCAACATGGGTTGGCAAGGGAAGTCCAAGGGTTGATATTTGTGGCGTAAAGTCTAAGGGTGGAGTCTTGGCAACATAAGTCTAATGGTTGGCGGAATAAAGTCCAAGCGGTAGTCTTGGCAAAGTAAACACAATGTGCCTTGGCAGTGTAGACCAACTTAGCATGATAATAGCCGATGGAAGCACTTAAAGGCTAGCATATGGATGAACAAGTCATGGATGACTTGGAGGGATCCGATAGACGTGAGGTTGACGGAGGTGGCAATAAGGCTTAGGTCTAGGCTAAGAGTGATCTAGCAAGTATGAGAGCATCATACTTAGGGTTAAACCTCATGGTTAAGGTTATCAGTCAACTGGGGCTTTGGACCAGTCGATTGGTCAAGTGTTTTGACACTTAGCAGTCGAGTTGACTCTTGGTAGTCAATTGGGATTATGGCCAATCGAACTACTCAGAGTCGACTAGTGTTTGACTATAGAAAATGGTTTGGCGATCATGACCGCCAAAATTGACAATGATCGTGATGAGAAGCGGCGATCGACTACCATGGATGGCAATGACCGTTGGTCGAACTACGGAGGCGAGAATGCTTGATATGGCCGATCGATCGATTACCTAGCGATCGACTTATGGGTAATGGGCGATTGCTATGCTAGTGTAACCGGCAGTTGTTGTCTCACAACGATACTATTGGCATTCGACTAGGGCCTTATGGCAGTCGACTGTCAGACACGAAATCAGCCCAATGTAGGCATAAAAGGAGCAGCTCGTGGAGGTTTTCACCATGGTTCTTTGAGGGGTTTCTTAAGGTGATTTGAAGGCGAATTGCTGGTGCATTTCAGGGTCCTTCAAACTCATTCAAGCAACCACATCAACAAAACATTCAATGCCCTAGTTTGTAAGTTTTCTTTACGTTTCATTGTTTACTTGTTGTATTTTTGTATTATTTGTGTAATCGCTTGTAAGAGGTTTCTCCGCCTCTGACTTATTGTCAAGGAGTGTTTTGGTTTAGTGGTGGTGTTTGCATCGCTAGAGCTCATTCGAGCTCAACCCGTGGAGTAGGAACCTTGAGGTTCCGAACCACGTTATATCTTGTGTATTGTGCTTGTGTTGTGCATTTGTTTTTATTGTTATTATTCCGCTGTGCTAATAACTATTGTAGACGATCAAGCACAACACAACATATGCGCTATTCACCCCCCTCTAGCAGTCACCAACGTTCCTACACATGGAACTAGCTTAGGGTTTACCTTAGCAAGCATGCACCTATAGATTTAAGGAGCCAACACATCTCACAACACATAGGATCAATGTGTTTGTGTACTTAGCCACGTAGATGGATGTGAGATGTTAGGACCTTACTCCTTGTTCCATATGTAGATCTACTGCATCGATATGAACCATGGAGTATAATCATTTAAAATAACCAACTCTATTCAAGACTTATTGATCATTTTATATCAATTAAGTCAAAAAGAGTTGAACATACTATTAGTGAAGATTATTTTGAAATTATTTATTTTCAAAATCTATACGGGACATGCTCGGACTTACAAATTTCATATGGTTTCCTTAACTTAACCTTTTTAATTTATGGCAAAAGGGGGAGAAGAGGCCAAAGTTAAGGGATCAAAATTATTTTGCAAAGTTACATAACTTAACCTTTTTAGTGGAAAACGTTAAGGGGGAGAGCTAAGCTTCTTTTTCAAGTACTCACCTAAGGTCAAGGGGGAGGTTACCTCAAGGGGGAGGACTTGAAAAAGAAGTTTTACTCTTACTTATGCTAACTTACTAAGTTATGCATTCTTTAATATTCATGCTTCTTTCATGTTCATGCTTCTTTTATACTTATGCTAATTGTGTTTCGCATTTACTACTCGTCTGGTTTTACACTTAATTTTTCCTTAACTTTGTGTCGATTTGCCATAGATCAAAAAAGGAGAGATTATTGGTGCAGGGGCACCAGATAATCGAACCTAGGTTTTGATTATGACAAAGATCGAAAGTTAAGGTCTTATCACTATCACATATGCTCTGTTGAGTGTGCAGAAATGATTAAGCTGAGTTGAAAGTCGGCAGTGGTCGGGCGACATCATGAGAACTTCGGATGGAGTCGAAGAACTCAGGTGGAGATCGGAAGCTAAGCGACTAGTCAAAAATGACCGGAGGTAAGCACGAGTGCGAAGAGAGATGGTAAGGTCGTGTCATCCGTACAGGAATGATTGTAGGCGACGATCCGACTAAGACTTCTAGTGGAAGGTCTAGGTCAAGATTGGACGGTAAGGAACTGTCATATTTATTATCTTTCATTGTCTTGTGCTAACTCTTTATTGCAGTTGAATAACCAAGCTGGCAGTCGACTGCTGCTGGCATTAGTCGACTAATGAAGGTTGCCAGTCGACTGCTATTCAAACTGTCTAGCTCGATGAAGGTCAAGATAAGAATCCCTTTTCTTGGGGTGAGGTGTCCATTTGGATCAGATCTTCGACTCAATGTTCAAGGGTTGGAGGGCTATAAAAGAAGGGGGGTTTCACCCCTTTAGGTCATCCAAATTTCTCTTAAGTTCTGTTACTACGTTCCGTCACCAAAGACAACTCCACACCGTCGTAATGCCGACAACATGTCGTGACTACATCTTCATTTCTGTCGGTAGCTTTTCATAGTTGTCTTATTTTATTTAGAGTTTTCTACTTTTGTGTAATCGAGCTTTATATTTGAGCTTTTTAGTTGTAAAGAGAGGTAGGATTGTCCCTCTTCCTCAAGCTTTTGTTCTTTATAATCGTCATCTCCTACCTCCAACAAGGAGGAGACTTTGCTAGTGAATTGCCTCTTCATACGTGGTTAAGGATTGCGGGCCCTTGGAGTAGCAACCCTTTGGTTGCAAACCAAGTAAAAACAAAATTGAGTCATTTACTTTTATTGCATCTTAATTTTCGCTATGCCACTCAAGTTTTATTGAACGGAAAGAAAAGTTTTCAAGCTCACTATTCACCCCCCCCCCTCTAGCTTGTTTTCGATCCAACAAAGTACGGTGTCACTTAGAGGAAGTGAAGGTAGGTTCGAGTTCCCTAATAGGATTCTAGGACTTCAGTTTCACTTGTGTGTTATTGGAACATGTTATCAATTAATTACAATCTTGCGGGAGGATCATCATACATTTGCCCAGTGAACTTTTGCTTCTACCAAGAACTAGCTATTTCTAACCAAGCTGACCTTTCGGATCATCAGAACTCAGGGGGTTGGTACCATTGGGAGCCCTCTATCACTAAGGTCCCTCGACCCTTCTAGAGTTAATTTCTCCTACTTTAGCCCTTTTGTTAAGATAGGCTATTGGGTAAGAGGATGTCCTAATAATCCCTATGAAGAGTCAGAACGTATTTCGTTTTCCACTCTATCATATTCTAATATCTACGACTATCAGAGGGAGGACGACTGCAAGGTTCCTCCTTAGTTCTCCTAGATCTTTGATATGAAGGTTGTCACCCTTTGTATTGGCTATACACGATAGATATAGAATCAAAATATAATTTTCATCGATCCAATCAACACCAATTGCAAATATAAATTCAAAAAGAGAAAATATATTCAAACTAGTATGTCCTACGTACACAAGCTACTCCCTAATCCTAGAATCGAAGTATCTACTCCATAGATAAAAGAGAACAAACACAATGCATCGTAGAATGAATCATTACAATGTAAAAATATCTAAGAATGAAATTACAGTACTCTTGGTCATTCTCCTTGGCATTGGAGCGTAGATTTCGGTCCTCCAGCCGCTTCCTTCCTCCTCGGTGTGAGTCTCCAGTGCTTTTTAGGGCATCTTCTTGTCGTCGCAATCATTTGGCCTCCTCCTAGGGTTTGGGCATGTCTTACTATTTATAGATGTGATGTTGGCTCCTCAGAAATCCTACGAAAAACCCTAGTCGTGTCAAAACAACCCAGCATCACACGGTCATGTGGAATCCACATGACCGACCATGTGAAGCGCTGGGATGGTCGTCTTCATGGTTTGGACACGACCGTGTGGATTTCACACAGTCGGTCGTGTCCGCCTCTGTTTTACCTAGTGAATGCCTTCTTTTTGCTCCAAAAATGTGTCGTTTCATCTATAAAATGTTGTCCTGCACACAAAAGCAACATGAGTAGATCTTCGAATAAAAAAATAGAAAATTCATGCAAAACAAAGTAGAATATGTATGAAACAAGGATAAAATGTAACGAGATGTGTGCGAAAACTACTCCTAAAATCTTATGTGTTTTGCTCACATCAGGTGGCTAATGATACTGCTATAATATGACTTAAGAGTTGGAGAAAGGAATTACGAGTGGTAAGGTAAAGTCTAAGGGAGGGAATGTAGTGTAGGATATACAACCTGGTTCGATTAGACCTAACTCAGGGAAATAAACCGAGTTGATGAGGTGGCAACCCAGGGTAGGACGGAGAAGCCTAACGGTCGGAAAGTAACCCAGGGAAGTAAGTTGGGAAACGACTTGGGAAACAACTCGAAAAATTAAAGTAGTTGTAGATGTAGGGGTTTCATGGCCAAAGCAGGGCCAAATATCAACTCAGCGAGCCTAATTGGGTCATATATACATCTCAGCCTAAACAAACCAAAAGAGTGGAAGGAAGTTGAAGTATAGAATAAGCTGGGAGCAACTTGGGAGATAGGGCTGAGGTGAAATCAAGGCAAGAAGAGGTAACTAGGGAGAATAGGTGTCTCAAGGGAAGGTTTTGATGGAGAAAAGGGGAAGGTGCTTTGATGCACATGAACGTGACATCAAATCTTGCGACGGAGACAATCGAGAACTCGAAGCGCGCGCTGAACGCCTGTAAGTGCACAAGTGTCGTCAAGTAATAAAGATTTATTGATCCCACAGGGACTGAGATTCGAGTACCGATCTATTCGGTGGATGTTATTGTTCGGAAATCGATTCTAATGGTTGTGGTTCAGATAGTTGTCGGTGGTCCTAACTCTAGTACGGTGTCACACGGAGGAAGAGAAGGGATACTACGAGTCTTTGGATGGATTCTAGGATTTTGATTTCGTTTGTGTGTCGCAGAACACATTGTCAATTGGGTTTTGTCTAGGTTTCTAGCTACGATTTTATGGAAAGAACATCATACTATACCAGGTCAACCCCTAGCTTTAGGACGGGATAGTCGATATGAGGATGCCGAATCAATCCCTACGATGAGTTGAAAATGGGGCACGTTTCCTACTCTATCGCATCCTTCTACCCACAATTACCGATGATGAGGACAACCCCTAGGTTCCTCTTTAAATTCACCTAAATCTTTGATACGAGGGCTATCACCCCTCGTATCGTCTAAGTACAGTGACTAGAAAACCAAAACAATAGCTATGGATCTAAACCAAACACCAATTGCAAATATAGATTCGAGAACGAAAAAATATTTGAACCAACATGTTCTAACTCAACACAAACTACTCCCAATCCTAGAATCAGAAAATCTACTCCATGAATGCGAGAAAAGAATCACAAGGCATTGTCGAATTCATATATACAAGATAAAGTATGGAAAGAATATAGATTACAATGCGTTGAGGCTCTTCTCTCTGGCATTGAGGTGCATAACTTGGATCTCGAGCAGCTTCCTTCCTCCCCGTTGTGAGTTTCTGAAGCTTTTTAGGGCTTCGGAGTATTGTCTCGGCCGTCGTGCCTCCTCCTTAGGGTTTGGGCGTGGCTTTCTTTATATAGACATGAGGTCGGCTCTTCACGAAATCCATGTCGAGTTTGACTCGAGCAGTACCTTGATAGTATTTTGATAATAGACAAAACTCATGACATGGGATTGTCATGGGAAAGTCCAACATGGTGTTGGCATGGAAAATCCAAGCATGGAGCTTGGTGTGGGAAAGTCCAACATGGAGTTGGCATGGAAAATCCAAGCATGGAGCTTGGTGTGGAAAAGTCCAAAGCATTGTGAAGTCGTGCGCTTGGTGCATGTGGGAAGTCTTGAGGACTTGGTAAGTTCACTAGGCTCGGGGTCCTTGAGTCGGTGAAGGATGGCATTGCGAAGCCGTGCGCTTGGTGCATCCGAGGGACCGCCGGACGGGGAGCGAATGGAGTGAGACCAAAGGGAAGCATACTTCGAGGGCATGAGACATGAAGGATGGCATTGCGAAGCCATGCGCTTGGCGCATCCGAGGGGCGTAGGCCGAGGGAAGAGAACTTCGGTGGAAAACTCCATGAGGGATAAGGTGGACTTGGCCAAGTGGCTAAGACTGAGTGTCGGAGGCTCAAACTTGATATTTGAGGGTTTACCCGACGGTCGGATGCTCAAACAATTTGGTGTTTGAGGTTTTGTCCGACATCAGTCGACTTGCATAGGTGCCGGTTCGACTGATCCAAGTCGACTAGGGTTCGTCTGGTGTTAGACTATAGTTTTGTGGTCGGATGACTTCCATGGATTAGCGATCGATGTCGATCAGCAATGATCGGCTAGGGATGGCTGATCGATGGGAATGTCGCGAGCACGTAACGCTCCATAGCCGATGGCTGATCGACTTAGGTTACTAATCGATCGCCATGGATCGCAATGATCGGGTAGGTGATCCGTTGGAACTTATCCAATGTGGATCTGGCCGTTGTGAGACAACGGCTACAGGGGCAGTCGACTGGTGCCTTTTGGCAGTCGACTGCTGGGCACGAAAACAGCTTGATGCAGGTTATAAATGGAGCTCAAGTGGGAGGGTTTCGCAAAGACTTTAAGGAAGCGATTGGAGGGGAATTGCTGATGCATTCCAATTCTTCAAGAGTCATCTAAAGCAAGCAACAAGAAAGGGTTCAAAGCAAATAGTTGTAAAGCATTCTTTACTTGTATTTCTTGTGTCTTTGTATTTCTTGTAGTATTACTGTTGTAATAGCTTGTACGAGGTTTCTCCACCTCCGACGTGTAGTCGAGAAGGAGTTTAGTTAGTGTCGTTCGCATAACTATAGCTCGGTGAGCTCGCCCGTGGAGTAGGAACCATTCGGTTCCAAACCACGTATACCGTGTGTGTTTGCGTATGCTTGTATTGTTATTAGCATTATTATTGTTTCTATTGTTTTCGTTGCACTAACGACAATCGTAGGAAAGCAACGCAACGAGAATGAATGAATTCCATCATCGTACGAAGAGGGCTATTCACCTCCCTCTAGCCGACTAACACATACACATCGATCCCCTACAAGTGGTATCAGAGCCAAGGTGCTTGTCGAGGACTAACCGCCGACACAAGCACTATAAGATGGCCGGCTATAACATTCATCCACCGAAATTCGATGGAGATTTTGCTTGGTGGAAGAAACGGATGGAGGTATATCTCGAAACCGACTTTGATTTTATGATTATTGTAGAAAATGGTTTTGAGATGCCTAGGGACAAAGACAACAAGCCAATTGAGAAGTCAAGGTGGACCCAAGACCAAATCAAGGATTTCAAGACAAATCTTGAGGTAATCAAATTGCTTAGTGAATTGTTACCTAACAATATTTGGTCTAGATTGGGTGACTATAGGGATGCGAGGGAGCTTTGGAATAAGATTATGAAATTCCAAGAAAATTCTCAACTGGCACAAGTAGAGGTGAATGTCGTGGAAGAAGCACCCATTACATTTGAAGATGTTGATGATTTGGTGGAGACCTCCACCTCTAGCATTGAGGGGGAGGAAAGGGTTTCTATTCCGGAACAAAGTCAAAATGAAGCATCTACCTCCGGAAGATGTGATCAAGAAGAATCCTCCACCTCCCTAGGTAACTCAAGTGTTGTTATTTTAAATAAAAATCACATAATATGCTTTGAGTGTAGGGAGAAAGGGCATTACAAGAGCAAATGCCCTAAATTGGCTAAGGAAAAGGCATCGGCACCAAAAGTCAACCCAACGTCAAAGGATGCCGAAGTCCCCACAACTAGAAGCAAAGAGCACATTGTGTGCTTTAAATGCAATCAAAAGGGGCACTACCGAAGCCAATGCCCTAGGGGGAGGAAGAAAGGGCAAGAAGGTGTATCTCATGTAGGGGGAGCTCCTAAAGCTAACCCTAAGGTAAATTTAAATTATGCACCTTTAATTTCTAAAGCTAAAAAGCATGCTAAGAATTATTTTAGCTCTTTTGCAATTGTTAATGAAAAGCATGCTAAGAGAAATAATAAGGTTTATTGCTTAGGTGCCAAGCATGTTCATATAACTAAGGATAAACCTAGGACTCATAATTCTAGAAATATTTTGCCTAGGGAATCAATTAGGAGAGTAGAAGAAAATTTGGGTATTAATCCCAAAAAGTCTAGGCACATGCCTAAGAAGAAGAGGTCTTTCCAAAAACCAAATGAAAATTCAAAAATGGGAAAATTAGAGCTAGAGAACCAAGTCTTGAGGTCAAGACTTGAGAGAATGGAGAAAACCCTTAGAATCATAGAAAATTCAATTCTAGGGTCAAATGCCCAAAAGTAGAGACCTAGGGTTCAAAAACGGTCTAAGGGCAAGGAAGGTTTGGGTCACAAACCTAAGCCCAAGAAGACTTATCATAATGTTCCATTTGATTATGAAACAATTTCTAGGTCTAGGAAAACCAAGGCTAATAGGGAAGTCATCCCTAAGTCTAGCCATGGTGTGTGTTTAGTGGCCAAGGACTTAACGAAAACCAAGAAGGCCACTGGGAAGGTCATTAGGGGAGTTACCTCTAGAGTTGACCTAGGAAAGACCCAAAAGACAATGGCTTCAAAGTCTAAAAGGGTCATTAGGAAGGTATCTAGGGAAGCTATCCCTAGGGAATACCTTGTTAACCCAAGGAGCTCCAATAGGTATTGGGTTCCTAGAAGCGTGATCGATTCACGCTAGATGGGTTAGGGTGTGTCAACCCTAAGTGGATGGGTAGTTAACCTAGCCATGGTGAGTTGACACATTAGGGTATGCCAATATGGATTGAGAAGTTGAAAAATGATTAAATTGGCACATTTATGTCTTAGAGGTATTGTTGTGCCATTTTGGGTTTATGGCACACTTGGGAGATAATGGCTTTAAGGCAAAATGGGGTTAATTCCTAGAAATGGCATTTTGGATTTAACACTTAGGTATTTTATACCTTAGTATATTTTACTTGCCATGATTTATTTGTCTTGCCATGTCATGACATCATCTTCATTTTTATCTCTAAAAATGTCATGATCATGTTTAGACTTCTTCTTTATATGTCATGTATGCTAAAATGTCATTCACATGCCATGACATCATGATTTTGGCATATGCTTTTATCTATATCATATTTATGCCATAATCATCATCATGCATATAACTAAAATGAAATTAAGGACTATGACATGATTTGATGGGAATCAAATAATATTGCCTAGAAATATGCATGAAACCATTAAAAGAACAAAAACCCACATCTCACTAAAAACTTGACTTGTATGTGTTTTACACATCTAGATATAAGTGAGATGTTTAGGAAAAAAAATTAAAGGTTTCAAAAACATTTCGAAAACATTTTGAAAAACCTTGGTGAAGTCTATCTTTTGATAGCTATCACCATTGAATGGGATGATACAAAGAGGGCTCTTTATTGAAGCTTTTCTTAACTTTTGGACTTTGTGTCAATCTCTTAATTTAATGGATAAAATAATTTTCAAATATTTTTCACCCATAGTGTTTATGATAAGAAATATACATACCAAATTTCAAGAATTTTAAACTTATGTATATTTACTTATGGATTTCAAAAATTCATTTAAAATCTTTGAAAATTGCAAATCAATTATCGATCGTTGCGGAAGGCCAGTCGATTGATGGGGTGGCAAAGCTTGATTTGAATTCAATGATCGCCCAAGATGATTTCGGGTAAACCTTGTTGGTTAGGCCCATGTTCAGCTAGGTTAAGGTCCCCTAACCACTCCTAACCCTAGTATATGCTTGGGAGAGCATTAGAAATGGTGGAAATCCATTGGACATGGATTAGGAGAAGGGTTTAGGGAGAGTATCAATTTTAAGGTGGATGAGAGTTCATTGTTGAACTTTGCCTTAATTTTGATTGGTTAAATGTTCCTATTGGCTTAGAGACTCTCCAAGGACATTGTTGGTGCAATGGTCAAGGGGGAGCAAGGCTCTAGGGGGAGGTATCCATTATGGTAAGATGGATGTGTATTTCCTCATGGGAGGAAAATTGGGTTGCCTCTCTTTAAGTGATATGGGATCACTAGAAAGATTGTAGACATGTGTTCCTTCAAGGGAGAGATTGTAAGATCTCATTGGGATATGAGACATTCATACCCTTGGGGAGGACCTTTTTGATGTAATGTCAAAAAGGGGGAGAAGTTACCAAGTTACCAATTAGGGTTCGTTGGAATTCTCATTGGGATGTGAGAATTGCAAATATGGGAGAATTGGTAGACTTGAGATGGTAGTTTTGTCAATCATCAAAAAGGGGGAGATTGTTGGTGCAATCGGCCCAGGTTGACTCGAGTTTGACTCGAGCAGTACCTTGATAGTATTTTGATGATAGACAAAACTCATGACATGGGATTGTCATGGGAAAGTCCAACATGGTGTTGGCATGGAAAATCCAAGCATGGAGCTTGGTGTGGGAAAGTCCAACATGGAGTTTGCATGGAAAATCCAAGCATGGAGCTTGGTGTGGAAAAGTCCAAAGCATTGCGAAGTCGTGCACTTGGTGTTTGGTGAGAAATGCATTGTGAAGCCGTGCGCTTGGTGCATGTGGGAAGTCTTAAGGACTTGGTAAGTTCACTAGGCTCGGGGTCCTTGAGACGGTGAAGGATGACATTGTGAAGTCGTGCGCTTGGTGCATCCGAGGGACCGCCGGACGGGGAGCGAATGGAGTGAGACCAAAGGGAAGCATACTTCGAGGGCATGAGATGCGAAGGATGGCATTGCGAAGTCGTGCGCTTGGCGCATCCAAGGGACGTAGGCCGAGGGAAGAGAGCTTCGATGGAAAACTTCATGAGGGATAAGCTGGACTTGGCCAAGTGGCTAAGACTGAGTGTCGGAGGCTCAAACTTGATGTTTGAGGGTTTACCCGACGGTCGGATGCTCAAACAACTTGGTGTTTGAGGTTTTGCCCGACATCAGTCGACTGGCATAGGTGCCGGTTTGACTAATCCAAGTCGACTAGGGTTCGACTGGTGTTAGACTGCAGTTTTGTGGTGGCGATCAAGCGCCATGGATTAGCGATCGGTGATGTCGACAACGATCATTGTCGAGGATAGCGATCGTGATTGGAATGTCGCGAGCATAGAACGCTCCATAGCCGACTGGGCAGTCGACTACTAGGTCACCAGTCGACTGCCATGGACTGGTAGTCGACTGGTAGGTGATCCGTTGGAACTTATCCAACGTGGATCTGGCCGTTGTGAGACAACGGCTACTGAGTGACGATCGGTGTGCCTTTTGGCGATCGGCGGTGTCTTTGGCGATCGACTCGGGCACGAAAATAGCTTGATGCAGGTTATAAATGGAGCTCAAGTGGGAGGGTTTCGCAAAGACTTTAAGGAAGCGATTGGAGGGGAATTGCTGCTGCATTCCAGTCCTTCAAGATCCATCCAAAGCAAGCAACAAGAAAGGGTTCAAAGCAAAAAGTTGTAAAGCGTTCTTTACTTGTATTTCTTGTGTCTTTGTATTTCTTGTAGTATTACTATTGTAATAGCTTGTACGAGGTTTCTCCACCTCCGACGTGTAGTCGAGAAGGAGTTTAGTTAGTGTCGTGCGCATAACTAGAGCTCAGTGAGCTCGCCCGTGGAGTAGAAACCATTCGGTTCCGAACCACGTATATCGTGTGTGTTTGCATATGCTTGTATTGTTGTTAGCATTATTATTGTTTAGCTTGTACGAGGTTTCTCCACCTCCGACGTGTAGTCGAGAAGGAGTTTAGTTAGTGTCGTGCGCATAACTAGAGCTCGGTGAGCTCGCCCGTGGAGTAGGAATCATTCGGTTCTGAACCACGTATATCGTGTGTGTTTGCATATGCTTGTATTGTTGTTAGCATTATTATTGTTTCCGCTGCGCTAACGTCAATCGTAGGAAAGCAACGCAACGAGAGCGAACGAATTCCATCATCGTACGAAGAGGGCTATTCACCCCCCTCTAGTCGGCCAACACATACACATCGATCCCCTACAATCCAGAAAAAGACCTAATCATGCCAAAATTCTGGGCCGCCACACGACCATGTGTTTCCACATGGCCAAGTCATGTGTGGCCCTGTGGTGGCCAATCTCAAGCTTAGGACATGACCGTGTGTAGCCACACGCCCTGACCGTGTGCTCTACTGCATCCAGCTGCCAAATGCTCTTTTTCGCTCCGAAAGTGCGCCGTTTTTCCCATGAAATGCTATCCTGCACACTAAAGTACAAAGAGCATATCTCCAAACTAGAAAACAAGAAATGCATGCAAAACAAAGTAAAATATGCATGAAACAAACATAAAATGAAATGAGATGTGAGCGAAAACTACTCCTAAAACCCTATATGTTTTGCTCACATCAATTCCCCTAGACTTAGATCTTTGCTTGTCCTCAAGCAAACCTCAGTGCCATGAAATTTTAAAAAGGTATCATTCCATACTTAGCATGTTTACTAGATTTATCAAGTGGTATTTTCAATCAAAGCAAAATAGATGTGTTCTAAAAATTCACTAAGTTAGCTCCTTGTGCATGTGCCAAGCGAATATTCTTAGGGAATACTCGTTCCATGGTAAGTTAAGTTGTCATCCTATAGCTTTCATAAAGTCTCTAGCTCTTAGGCACTTATCTTCCCTAGATCTAGCACAAAGTCTCAAAGGTGTTTCTTGGTATTGAGAGAAATTGGTAGGTGTTTCCCTAGTAACCTAACTCGGTCTTAAAGGGGCACCTAACTATTTTCACCCACGATAACTATTTTTTTTATCCCTCATAATCTCTCTTTTTTTCAATTTTTTTTTCTTACTCTCTTTTTCTTTTTTTTTTTTTGTCTTTTCTTATTCTATTTTTTTCTTTCTTTTTTTTCTCTCTCTCTTGGGATTTTGATTTTTTCGAATGGGCTTCCACAATCCGAGCATCTCTAGTAACTAAAATGCTAAATCTAGAGTTACCTATGGATTCCAAAGTACTAGACTACTGAGATGAATCATAACTAGATACGTACTAGATTTTTCCTTTCAGAATATTCATCATGTGTAGGTGTAAAAATAAAATCTAACCAGTATAAGTCTAGAACATTCATTTAGAGCAAATAAAATAAAATACCACGAGGTAAATGAAGTTAAGCTATCCATGGAAACAACTCATGAACAAACTTTAGAAATACTGCCGAGGCATCTTTATAGAAAACAAAAATTAAGTGTTGAAAGCAACTAAACAACTTATGCATAAACAAATGAATGCTAACCATAATGCAAATATCAGGAAAGAAACTACTGCTAGAAACAAAGTAAATCAAAACTTGGGGTCCCCCCAGACTTAAGCAAAGCATACCTCTAGTATTGTGGACGAGGTGGAAAGTCCGGTAGCCTATGCAATCTCGGGATCATGGGAGAATCTGGTGTTGAGCCGCTGATGCCACATGTACATGTGGTCGATCTGAGAGCTGGTGGATGCAACGTCTGCTCAGTGCTCCTCCTCCCTAGCCCACTGTGCTTGTTGGGATGCCACATTTTCTGATGGTGGGTGACCTTCTCCTGGCGACGGGCAGCCTCCTCCTGGAAGTAGATACGGGCCTCATTATAGAACTCCTCGGCTCGCTGAAAGTGCTCTCAGAAGCCCTGAAACTCTGTCTGCGTGTAGGCACTCTGCTCCTCCCATCGCTACCTCTGCATCTGTTGCTCAGTATATATGTCGTCGAGGCGTGATCGGAACTCCGCAAAATCATAGGCAGATGTACTTGCATCCTGCTCAAAAGTAGAAAAAGGTGGCGGTGCAGGTGCAGGCTCATGTCGACATGGACTAAGTGGGCTCAAAATGATCTTTGCTTCTTCCTAGCAGTTTTTTCCCTAATCCTAAGCTATTTGCAAAGAACATAAGCAACAATAAATCTAAGTCTAATTATACACATGAATGCAGAAAGATTAAAAACATGTAAAATTAAACTTGGATTACCTCCCAAGAAGCGCTTTATTTTAGGTCTTTTAGCTCGACCTCACTCCATTATCTTCAACTTAGCTCCGAAGGCTCTGTGAACCTCCATTCATCCGTCTCGGTGCTGATATCCGATGGGCTCAATTTTACCCTGCTAAAAGTGTAGCCGTCTAAGAAGGGAGCTTTACATTCTGACAGATTGAAGAGGATGATCTCCCCGTCTACCTCCAAGGAGATCTTGTGCGCCTTTACATCTATGCATGCTCCCACAGTCGCCTGAAAGGGTCTTCCCAAGATGATGGGATTTTGGGGATTTGGTCCTGTGTCGAGTATAATAAAATATGTATGTACAACGAAGTTCTCAATGACCACAGGCACATGTGCTAGCATGCCGACGGATTCCTTGACTGAGTTGTCCCCTATACGAATACCAAGGTTTGCTAGTTGGATCCCATTCAGTCTCATCTTCAGATAGAGTGCGTAGGGCATCACGCTAACTGATGACCCTAAATCGCACAGTGCTTCATCGAAGCTCTCCCCATAAATCGAGCAGGGTATAACAAATTCACCAGGGTCCTCAAGCTGCGGAGGAATCTTATCTTCAATTTTAGCTTGGTCAAGTAGGGTGGAAATCATGGCTGCACACCCCTTAGCAAATCTGTTTCTTTGTGCTACTCTCTCGCTGCACACTCCCTCTTCATTTACTTGACTCGACTCGGGTAATGATGGAGAACTATCCATATGTTGCAACATGGTTTGGGCTATCTAGGCCACTTGTATTTCCAACATCCTCGTGTGACTTATAAGACCGTCAATAGTGGCCTTTTTTTCCTTAAGTGAATCTTCTATCTTCTGATGTTGGCGTCGGAATTCTTCATTGACCTTTGATTGGGTAGCAATGAAGTCTTTCATCATCAATTCCAGCTTAGACTCTTGTGATTGTTGTTGCCCATTGTCCTGTTGTTGCCCATACCCTCCTGATGGTTGGAAGCTCCTCGAGTTATTCCGTTAGGAAAAATTCGAGTGATTCCTCCATCCAGGATTGTAAGTACCGGAGTATGGGTCCTTGGGCCTTTGATTATAATCCCCAACTACATCGACATGCTCAAGTTGCTCTTCTAAGCCACCTTTCCCTCCATAGTAGTCCTCCCAATACGCTGTTGCTCCTTCTCCAAAGTCATTGTCTGCACATGCAGATACAAGATTTAAAGAGTCAAACTATCTGCTAAGCACGTCCATCCTAGCTGCTAGGTGGTCCACGGAGTTGACAGCATATCATCCCGCTGTAGGAGCTAAGTGACTATGTTCAGAAGCCCATTGATGGTGGTTGTGGGCCACCTCTTCTATCGGCTCCTCTGCTTCCTTGATAGTCTTGTTCATTAGCGCTCCTCCTGCAGTAGAATCAAGGGACATCTTTGTGGCGTACGTGATCCTATTATAGAAGATGTGGATCACCAGGCACCTTTCCAGTCCATGGTGGGGGCATTGGAAGAGTAGCCCCTTGTAGCGATCCCAGGCTTCAAATAGGGACTCCCCTTCCTTCTAATGGAAGCTCATGATTAGATGGCGCATGTGAGCAGTCTTGCTTAGCGGGAAGTACTTGTTCAAAAATTGCTGCTCACATTGCTCCCTTGTAGTAATACTTCCCGATGGCAGGGAGTGAAGCCATGCCTTAGCCTTATCCCGTAATGAGAAAGGGAATAGGCTCAGGCGGAATGCATCGGCAAAGACTCCATTGATCTTCATTGTCGAGCGGATTTCCAAAAATATCTCTAGGTCCCGGTTTGGGTCTTCGGTCGCAGCTCCCCCGAATTAACTCTGCTAGACCATGTGTATGAGTGTCAGTTTCAGCTCAAAGTTATTTGCCAAAATAGACGGTCCATCTATACTCAGTCTAAATCCTCTAACACTAAGGGTTGTGTACTCCCACAAGGGTCGGCTACCTACGTTTACCACGGATGTAGCTTGGTCCTCTATCCTCTTCTGTTCAGCTCTCCGATAATGATAGTTTTGTTCGATTTCTAGATCGATTAGAATCAGGCCTTCCGATCCTAGGCATCTAAGCATACAAAGAACCAAGCTACAAAATTAGGAGTATTGCCTAATGCTCATAAACAAAACATAAACTAATCTAGCTAACTAAATCAAATGAAGAAGAGCTAAAAACAAAATGTAGAACTACTGCTAAAATAAAAACTAATTCTAGATATGGAAAATCAAAAACTGAAGTAAATACAGTAAAATAAATTAAAATAATAATAATAATAAAAGTAAAGCAAGTAAATAAATCTAACCTAAGTCCGATCCAATTATCCACTTCTTGATTCGATATCGAATCAATCAGTCCCCGACAACGGCGTCAAAAACTTGATGCACGCGAACGCGACCTCAAATCTCACGATGGAGATCGTCGAAGACTTGAAGCGCGCACTCGCTCTCAATGTCTGCAAGTGCACATGTGTCGTTAAGTAATAAAGATTTATCGATCTCATAGGGACTGAGATTCGAATACCGATCTATTCGGTGGACATTATTGTTCAAAAATCAATTCTAATGGTTGCGGTTCAGAGGGTTGTCGGCGGTCCTAACTCTAGTACGGTGTCACTTGGAGGAAGAGAAGAGATGCTACGAGTCTTTGGATGGATTCTAGGATTTCGGTTTCGTTTGTGTGTCGCAGAACACATTGTTAATTGGGTTTTGTCTAGGTTTCTAGCTATAATTTTGTGGAAAGGACATCATACACTCCCTCGATGAGCCTTCTCATCTATCGGAAGCTACCTCTGTCATACCAGGTCAACTCCTGCCTTTAGGATGGGATAGTCAGTATGAGGATGCTGAATCGACCCCTACGACGAGTCAAAAATGGGGCGAGTTTCCTAATCTATCGCATCCTTCTACCCACAATTACCGGTGATGAGGACAACCCCTAGGTTCCTCTTTAAATTCCCCTAAATCTTTGATACGAGGGTTGTCACCCCTCGTATCGGTTAAGCACAGTGACTAGAAAACCAAAACAATATCTATAGATCTGAACCAAACACCAATTGCAAATATAGATTCAAGAACGAAAAGATATTTGAACCAACATGTTCTAACTCAACACAAACTACTCCCTAGTCCTAAAATCAGAGAATCTACTCTATGAATGCGAGAAAAGAATCACAAGGCATTGTCGAATTCATATATACAAGAAAAAGTATGGAAAAAATATAGATTACAATACGTTGAGGCTCTTCTCTCTGGCATTGAGGTGCATAACTTGGATCTCGAGCGGCTTCCTTCCTCCCCATTGCGAGTTTTCGAAGCTTTTTAGGGCTTCGGAGTGTTGTCCTGACTGTCGTGCCTCCTCCCTAGGGTTTGGGCGTGACTTTCTTTATATAGACATGATGTCGTCTCTTCACGAAATTCGAAAAAAGACCTAATCGCGCCAAAACGCTGGGCCGCCACACGACCGTGTGTTTCCACACGGCCATCCCATGTGTGGCCCTGTGGTCCAATCTCGAGCTTCGGACATGACCGTGTGTAGCCACACGCCCTGGTCGTATGCCCTACTTAATCCAGCTGCCAAATTCTCTTTTTCGCTCTGAAAGTGCACCGATTTCCCCATGAAATGCTATCCTGGACACAAAAGTACAAAGAACAAATCTCCGAACCAGAAAATAGGAAATACATGCAAAACAAAATAAAATATGCATGAAACAAACATTAAATGAAATGAGATGTGAGCAAAAACTACTCCTAAAATCCTATATATTTTGCTCACATCAGTGTTGCTCATCATGCTCCTTCGCAAAAGTTTGTTACGCGACATAACAAACTAGGACCCCACATAAGTTTCCCAAGGGTTTCCATTTATTGATATTGTAATAGAATTATTCCTCAGGATGGAGGGCCTTCCATGTGGACCATGATTCTGGTAGTTTGTTACATCACAACTGGCTCCAGGAGTAACAAGTATAAAAGAGAGGAAGGAAGGAAGAGGAAGGGGATCGATTCCATTGAAGAAACATCTCTATACACCAGTTCTCTCTCTCTCTCTCTCTCTCTCTGGTTCTCACCCTCACTCACTTGCTGACTGTCGAAGAGGAAGGAGTTTGCTAAACAGAGATCAGCTTTCAAGGGAAGAGGATTGGAAAGGAAGTGAGAAGGCAGATAATCCTAGACGAGTTACTAATTTTCTCTACATTGTACACACTTCTTGTTTGTAAGAGATTTTCTCCACCTCCGGAAGCACTTTTGAGAAGGAGGGATTTTATAGTTGAGGCATCTAGCACCGTAGCTCTCTCGATATCTCCTCCCATGGAGTAGGAATTAGAATTCCGAACCACGTTAAACCTTTTGTCATCATTCTCTGTGGCTTGCTTCACCGTTATCATTCTTTACTGTTGTGGCCGAAGAGGACCCTAAGCCTCCTTGACATTATCATTCCCAAAAGGAGGTAAAAAATCCGTGTCGCATTAGTGCCCAAAGTTAAAAGAGCAAGAAGCATATTATTTACTTCAAATGTAATCAAAGCGGCCACTATAGGAGCCAATTCCCTAAAGGAAGACAACCTAAGAAGGGAAAAAGAGGGAGCTCAAGTGTAGGGAGAGCTAAGGCAAACTTGAAGGTATCATTTAATAATGCTCCTATTTACGTAATAATCAAAAGCATGCTGGGAATTTTCCTACTATTGCTCATGAAAAGCATGCTAGAAGTAATAAGTATTTTTGTTTAAGAGCTAAACATGATACTTGGCCCAAGGACAAGTCTAGAAAAATTAGCTCTAAGACTACCTTACTCAAGGATAGGAAGGTAGATAACAACAACCTAGGCATTAATCCCAAAAATTATAGACGCATTCCTAGAAGAAAGAAAAACATCCAAAATTATAATAGTAAATCAAAAATTGATAGACTAGAGGAAGAAAATCAAACATTGAGGTCAAGTCTTGAAAAATTAAAAAAATACTCTTCAAATTATGGAAAATTCAATTAAAGGGTCTAGGAGTCAAAATGTAGGAGTTAGGAGGCAAGAGTCTTCTAAGGACAAGAAGGGTTTGAGTTACAAACCTAAGTCCAAGAAGGTAATGCTTACCTACCATAGTATTCCATTTGACTATGGAACCATTTCTAGGTCTAGGAAAACCAAGGTCACAAGGGAAGTCATCCCTAGAGTTGACCATGGTAGGTGTCTAGTGGCCAAGGTTTCTAAAACCAAAGAAGGTCACCAACAAGATTACAAGGGGAGTTACCCCTAGAGTTAACCTTGAAAAGACTCAAATGACCAAGGCTTCTAAGCCTAGGAGGGTCATTAGGAGGGTAGCTAAGGAAGTTATCCCTAGTGAATACCTCATTAATCTAAGGAGCTCCAATAGGTATTGGGTTCTTAGTAGTGTGATTCCATCACGCTAGATGGGTTTAGGGGTGCCAACCTTGAATGGATAGGTAGTTAACCTAACCATGGTAAAGGAGGCACCTTAGGTCATTTTCAAGATTATGTGATAACTTGAAAATGAAATTATATTTCAATCCTAAAAGATTTTAGGATGTGCTAATAAAATTTTAGAAAGTTTGGAAAATTGATCAAATTGGCATAAGAAAGTTTAGAGTCAATGATGTGTCATTTTGAGTTTTTGACACACTTGAGAATTTGGTTATTATGGCAAAATTGGGGTTTATTCCTAACAAATGACAATTAATATTAAAATTTAGGTATTCTTATGTCTTTACATCTTATTTTTCATGCTTTGTTTGTCATGTGTCATGTCATGACATCATATTTCATTTAATCATATAAAATGTCATGATTAATATTTAGGGTATTATGTCATATTTGAATTTAGGTCATTTTTATGCCATGGCATCATGCTTATTAGCAAATGCTTTAAATTATGTACATTCTTATTCCATGATCATCATTCATGCATTTAGGTTAATAAAATTGAATTAAGGAAAATAGCATGATTTGAAGTTCCATTATAAGGGAATCAAATAGAATTGCCTAGAAAAATATATGAGACCTTAGATTAAGGAAGAACAAAAGCCCATATATCACAAAAATATTTAATTAACATGTGTGTATATTGATACACCCTAGACACATGTGAGGTATTAGATTATCAATAGTTTTGAACTTTGTATCAATATTGTAATTCAATGTGTATTTTATTATAAAATTAATTTTCACCCATTGTATTTCATGTAGGTAATGTACTTATGAATTTTTAAGATTTTTCAAAATACATATAGTTACTTATCAATTTCCAAAATTCAGCTGTAAACTCTGATTTCTGAAAAATTAGAGTCCAGTTGATTGCTATCAGAGAGCAGTCGACTGGTGGTGTTTTCAGTCGACTGATGTGTCTGATATTGGCTGAATAAGAGTTGTTTAGCCAATTATCAACACCATTAAGTACCCTAATGTCTCCTAACCCTAGAATATACTTTCGAAAGCATGGGAAGGGTGAAATATCATTGAAAATGATTAGGAGAGGTGTTTAGGGTGGAGTATTAAATTTTAAGGGAGGTTAAAGTTCAAGTTTGAACTTTTACCCTTATTTTCGATGGTTTGAGTTTCCTATTGGCTTAGGAACTCTCCAAGGACATTGTTGGTGTAATGGTCAAGGGGGAGTAAGTCTTTAGGGGGAGGTTATCCATCAAGGGATAATGGATGGTTTTTTATCAAAGGGCGAATAATGTTCGTAAAACTTTTCTTTTTGTCGATTGAAACAAAGTACACAGCGGAAAACTAAACACAAAACACAAGTATTTTTTACTTGGTTCATAGCCCACCGACTGTTAATCCAAGGCCCTGCGATCCTTGATCGCTTCCGAAGGGCAAAGCACTAAAAATCTCCTCCTTGTTGGAGGTAAGAGGCAATCGAATATAGTGATGTAGAGGAAGAGGTAACAATCTTACCTCTCCTCTTTACAAATAATAATTAAGAAGTAAAAGATACCGACAAATAACTTGTAGCAGATGCACGGTCAGAGTAGCGTTGTAGCACAAAGGATTGCGGAGAGCCGACACACTTAGGAGTTCATTGATTGATTGATTATCATGGGTTTGAGTCCTCTCCTCCTTTTATAGATTGTCGCCTTGGAATATGTCCCGATCCATATCCAAAACTCGTGGATCTTATCTTGTAGTGGCGGCTTATCTTATTATGAGGTGGCAGCATCGATCTATATCTCTTTGACCTTGTGCACTAGGTTGATTCGTAGACATCAGTCAACTAATCCTCTTGGTCGTCGACTGCCTCCAGTCGATTGCTAAACCCTTCAGTCGACTGCTACACTTGAGAATTCTACCTGACACCTACAACACAAGGTTAACACAAGAGATGCATAATGCTATGCAGTGTAGCAGTCCTTTGACTATCTGATCTCGACTTCGACATTCCTCCGTAAGCCTTAGTTGGATCGACGCCTAGGATTGTCCTCTAACTAAGGACGCGTCCCTACCACCGCTCCACACCCGGAGCTTACCTTTGGTGCTCCTGACCTATCACTTAGTTTTCGGTCACTTGATCACCGAGATTTCTCCTTCCGAGATTCTCCTAGCATCACCCGACCATCGAGGTTTCTCCTTCCGAGATTCTCCTGGTGTCACCCGACCACTAAGGTTTCTCGTCCCAAGATTCTCCTAGTGTCGTTGACCACCGAGGTTTCTCATCTCAAGATTCTCCTGGTGTCACCCGACCACCGAGGTTTCTCATCCTGAGATTCTCCTGGTGTCGTTGACCACCGAGGTTTCTCTTCCGGAGATTCTCCTGGTGTCATTGACCTTGGCAAAGTCTAATACAATACCTAAACACTTACCATACCACATGAGATAACAAAATAGCTCAACTTTGAATCTTTGTCATTATCAAAATCAAGATTAGATTATCTAGTGCTCCTGCACCAATAATCTCCCCCTTTTTGATCTATGGGAACCAATTCAAAGTTAAGGAAATAGTAAGCATTAAAGTAAGCATTAAACAAGAATTTTTCAAATGAGTTTTGAAAAACAAATACTTTTCAATAAAATAAAGCTAAACTCTTAACTTTAACCTCTCTCCCCCTTTGCCATATATAAAAAATAACTTTATAAGGTGCATTTTTAAGATTAACATTTGAACCATATTTTCAAGTGTGAGTCCTTTACTTTTACCAAAAATAGAATTTTGAAACATTCTAATCAATTTGACTCAACATGTTCAACTCCCTTTAACATTTATGAGCTTAGATTTCTAGATCCTGCACCAACAATATATATCCTAGGTTAGGATGTGACCGTCCAATCTTTAACATTGTTATAAAATTTTGAGAAAGGATTTTTTTAAAGAAATTAAATATACATTTTAAATGCTCATGTATATTGGGTTTTATGTCAAACTAGAGGTAGCTAGAGATACTAAGTTTGTCCAACTTAAGTCTTCTCTCCCCTTTGGCATATTGATGTTTGACGATGGTTTGACCATTGTCATGAGAAAAGTCCAAGTTTTGTGTACTTGACATGAAAAGTCCAATCTTGAGTCTTGGCATGGAAAGTCCAACATGGGTTGGCAAGAGAAAGTCCAAGCATGAGTCTTGACAATTGAGAAGCCCAAGGAGAATATTGGCGGCGTAAAGTCCAAGGGTGAAGTCTTTGCAGCATAAGTCCAATGGTTGGCGGCGTAAAGTCCAAGCGGGAGTCTTGGCAGCGTAAGTCCAATGTGCCTTGGTGGTGTAGACCACATTAGCATGACAATAGCTGATGGAAGCACCTGAAGGCTAGCGTATTGATGAACAAGTCATGGATGAATTGGAGGGATTCGATAAGCGTGAGACTGATGGAGGTGGCTAAAAGGCTTAGGTCTAGGCTATGGGTGGTCTAGCAAGTATGGGGGCACCATACTTGGGTTAAAATCTCATGTTTGAGGTGTATCAGTCGACTGGGACTATGGTCAGTTGACTTATGTGAGTCAATTAGGGTTTGACTGCGGGAAGATGGCCTAGTAGTCAACTGTCAGCATTGGGCAGTCGACTGATGACCTGAGCAGTCAATTGATCTGAAGATCAGTCGATTGCTAGTCGGGATATCGAGCACAGAATGCTCTTCAGTCGAGTGATCGGTGCGAATACTCGACTAATTGAGCCATCAGTTGACTGATGGTGTATCCATTGGACTTATCCGACGTGGTTCATGCTGTTGTGAGACAACGGCTACAGGGGTAGTCAATTGATGGTCCCGATCAGTCAACTACTAGGTGAAAAATTAGCCCGAATGCAGGTTATAAAAGCTGTTCATGGGGAGGATTTTTGGCAAGGTTTCTTGAGCTTATTTGGGGTGATTTGCTGCTGCAATTCAGCGTCTCCAAGTGCAACTCAAGCAATCAGAAAGCAAACATCCAAGTTCACAATTGTAAAGTGTTTCTTTACTTGTATTTGTGTAGTTTACTTATATTAGCTTGTATTTGTCTTTATTACTGTTGTAATACATTGTACGAGGTTTCTCCACCTCCGACTTATTGTCAAGAAGGAGTTTATTAGATTAGTGGTGTGTGATTGCATCGCTAGGGCTCTTACGAGCTCAATCCGTGGAGTATGAACCATTCGGTTTCGAACCACATTATATCGCCTTGTGTTATTGTGCTTGTGTGTATTTGTATTGTATTATTTTTATTTCTGCTACGTACTAATATAATTGTAGCAAGCACAATCAAATTCCTCCATCAACGACGTACACACTATTCACCCCCTCGAGCAATCACCGAAAGTTCCTACAGTTTTGGATGAACTCCCATGCTTGCCACTGCATAGGTAAGTGGAGTATACGATCGGAGTGATTTTGGCAATAGTCTCGATATTGAATACCTCATACTAGGTGATAATTTTATTGGTATCAATGTTGCTAAACACTATGGAATTGGAAGAATGAAAGTTGCAATTATAGGAGGTATTGGATGGGAGATTTATCTGTCCCAGTGTTTCTTCTTGAGAAGATTTGGAACACTTTGTTAAGAGAGAGACGAATCTTTGAGGTTATGCATCGATTATCGATGATGGAATGCAGTAGTTATTGAAAATGAATATCCTTCATTGTGGATAGATGATCTATTTAGATTAGCTAAAGAACACTTGTTTATACTCTAGGGTTGAGTTATGATTGGAGTGTTGATATTGTTGTGACTTGGTGTCATACAATTATCATTGTCGGTGTGATGAGTGAGATATCCTTAGCTTAGAGTAAAAAGGATGTGGGTGTGTAGAAGATGATATTTCATACTTGGTATGAATTTTAGGAGTTGTTGATAATGTTGTTGGACTTATTGACGATTTAGTCGTTCATGGACTTAAGAAATCGAGTATTCTGGAATTGATTGAATGGATTGGTGGTGGTTGTCTCATAGACGATATTTTTGGATATATTCACGATCTTAAGGGAAGTTGTGGCTTTCCTATATTGATTTGATTATTACCGCTGATGTGGATAGGATGTTGTTATCGTTATTATACCACTGGCTTGTTTGACCAAGAAGGTGGTGGGATTCACTTGGTCAAAAGCTGGTGAAATTAGGTTTCAGGACCTAGACAATGGTTAACTTTTGCACGAGTATTAGTTAATCCTTCCTGCGTTGATGGAAGGATACTGTACACAGATGCATCATTACAGATCGAAGCAATTCTAATGCGGTTGTATGAGACATATCATAAGGTTATGCCAATTAAGGAATTATGAGATAAGCGGTCATAAGTATGACGTAGACTTAGTAGTTACTATCTTGATTTGTAGATGTATGGAGCAGGAATGCTCGTGGGATTTTGGCTAGCTACTATAGAGTGGTTGGAACACGGACAGTTGTAATAAGGGAGATTGGTCACTATAGTCTCCCAGCCACTTCTAGTTCTGTGTGATAGAGTGGATTTTGGATAGTAGATTAATTTCTCTAGTGAGAAAATAATTCTCCATCTTTGAGGAGGATAGTGGTTCCTGGAGTTATATTAGACTCAGGATGAGTTGATTTTAAAGACTCGTCATTCGAGATCGATGATTTATTCATAGTGGATCCGAAAATAGTGGGTGTTAACACTTTCTTCGTGGTGGAATGACATGCAGGACATGGTTGAGTTCGTAGCTTGGTGTTGGTGTGCCAACTAGTAAAGGTGGAATATTGGTGACTAGTAGGGTTACATACCGAGATGGAATGGGGAGCCTAGTATGATGGACTGTGTTGGGAGATTATCTGGAACTCAGAAAGGACTTGATGCGGTTTGAATAATCGATGGTCAGTTAATCGAGTCTGCTCATTTTCTACTGAGCCGTAAGATAGATTTAGGTGGGTCTCTCGATGAAATTATACTGTAAGGAGATTTTCAGTTTCCTTGGAGTATCCTTGGGTATCATTTCCCATAGTGATTCATGATTCACCTTACGATTCCGACAAAGTCTCCAACAGGTCATGGATATAGAGCTCCACTCTGGTGTAGTTGTTCACCTGCAGATAAGTGGTTAGACAGAGTGTATTATTCAGACTATAGATGATTTGTTGGGAGTATAGGTGATTGATGTTAGAGACTATATGAGAGTAAGAAAATAATATTCGAGCTCAATACCCCTGATGAACGGGGTATTTGTCGTGGTACCATTTCAAATTAATTACCGAACCCCCTAACTACACTAATATAGCATAGTGGATGACCCAGATCATTTTCCAACGAGTGTAATCAACATAATAGTAAACTTAGAATTTCTAATTATTGCTTGGATTTTCTATTGAAGATGGGGGTTTGGATTTGAGCTCTAACCTACGGTTGTAAGGTAATTAAAACTCTAAACTAACATGCAACAACTAAATCAAACAAAGTAGGAATTAAAGCAATAAAAACTGAAAGAGGAACTAATTTGATCAACCCATGATAGACCCGATGACTAAACAAGGCCCTCCGGCTAAGTCCGACGAAGCTCGATCGAGACTCCGCAAACGGCAATGGATGTGGGATGGTGCAAACTCCTGAATTCAGTAGTTTGATGGATGCTCCGAACTCTCACGAATCCGATTGAGCTCGAAGAAGTGTTGTCGGGGCAGACTCCTCCTCGAATCCGAAAGAAAAGGTGGATGAGCTATGGAGATAGAGGACGTCGCCGAAATCTCTCGATGAAGTGGTTCCTCCTCAAATCCGTGAAGGATGGATGGAAGGAAGGTGACGACAACTGCTAAGACTCAAAGGAAGAAAAGATTTAACTATCAACTAAATAAAATAAGCAATGCATCAATGAAATTTAATACATGAACATGATGTAAAGTAAAGCACCAAACTAAATCTAGACTAACTAACTACAACCTAATTACTCTAAGAAGCATTTTATCGAACACCAACAAAACATGACACAAAGTAAATCGAATATGTACAATTCTAAATGTAGAAGCAAATTTGATTACAATCATTCCAAACTAAACTAAGGGTAAAGAACAATCAAACACATCAATGAAAGGCTTGCAATCCAAACAAGAATATTATCCAGAAATACTAGAAATGCTGTCAGAAACTGCTGCTGGAAATGAAGATTGAACAAGCTACCGGAGACTGTGATATGTTGTCCGGCGGTGTGGAATGAATCTGGCCGGAGCTGTGGAGGTGGAACAGGTGGCCGGCGGAGATGGGGCGAAGGAAAAACCAGCGATGGGCGATCGGCGCGTGGAAGGCGAATCCGCTCCTCTGTCGCGCGATCAAAGGGGGAAAATGGAATGGGTCGGCTGTGGCTACCGATGATAGAGGAGGTGATGGAGGAGGCCACCACCGGCCTTGGCGGGGGAAGTGGACGGTCGGCGGTGTCGCACGGATGGGGTGAAGGTGGAGAGCTGCCGGCATCACGCGAGGAGAAGGAACTGCGCGATGAAGCCATTTGGGAAGATGTTGGATTTATTAAAAGCAATTTCCATGACCGTCTGATCTAAGCCCATCAAATCCAAGCCGTCCATTAAACCTAGTGCTAAATGAAGCTGATTAATCAAATTAAGGGTTGTGCATCCAACGACTAAGAATTCTCCGAGTTTAAATGGATGGATCTGATCAATCTGAAGTGATAATCATGATCGGTCGAATCTAGATGAATGGTCAAGATATCCAGATCTAAATGTATAGACCAGATCATTCCAGATTTAGATGGATGGCTCAGATCAATCAGATCTCATCGGACGGTCAGGATTAAACAGATCTGAATCCTTGATTAAATTTCCTCTGATCTTGATAAAGGGCTAAGATTCTTTCATCTTAAAATGCCCATTACAACTCTTAGATCAAACCATATTTGATCCAACTTGAGTCTAGTCCAGCAACTCATCTCGATCTCCTACAAACAAAAATAAAATTCGCATATAAATCTAAAATTTAGAAGAATTTACACTAAGGTCCAAAAATATATCCAACTCATAAAACATGCAAATAATCAACAATTAAACACATGAGAGGATTAAAACAATGATATTAAGGAAAAAAATAACCCGACAAAATGGTAGTTATCAACCCCTACTTGGTTACTTGAGGTGTCATATTTTTCTCGAAGTACTTGAGTTAATTAGCATGATAGTGCTTACTCGTTGTGCTTAAGTACGAAATTTAGAGACCCAATTTTTATAAGTGGAGGAGAATATAAGATATCAGAAAATAAAATAATAATAAAATACCCCTGATTAATTAGAAAATTAATCTATAGAATTTTCCAAGATTTTTAGAAATTTTTTTAGAATTAAATGGAGTTCTTATGATATTTTATAGGGAAAGATTTAATAGGCTTCGATAAAGTCTGTTGGGACTAATTTTGATAGAGGTTAATTGGGTTGATTAACCTAAAGTATATAAATACCAAAACCTAGGTTTATTCCCTATTTTCTTTTCCCCATTTTATCACACCGCAGCCGCTCAAATCCCGATCGTGTTTTCTTCCTCTCCTGATCGCGCATTTTCTCCTTCCCGTGCTAGCTGTCGCCGCCTCCTCAGCCGCTCGTCGCGCCACTCATCGCCGCCCCCCATCGCCGCCTCTTCTCTTCCTCTCCCGATGCGCAGCCTCTCTTCTGCCTCCTTGCTCGAGCGAGGGAATTGATGTTGTTGCCAAATCTGTCCCGCTGCCTTTCCCTCCTTCACCCTTTTCCTATCACCGGCGACATTGACCTCGGCGGAAGGCACTCGGAGTTGTTGACAACCATGGCAGGTGCAGTGAAGCGGCGGGTTCACCGGATGCGGGTCCTTCACCCCATTCCGGGCAGCAACTGGGACTTGCTCTGATTCCATCCCGATGATTATATCGCCTCTCTTCCACTGTCGACCCGACAACATCTAGTTTCGCCGGCCTTGAGCAGGGACGACCACCAAGAGTAAACTTTCCATCTTTGTCGTGTATGATGGATACATCCACCGCCGTTTACCTCGCCAACTGCTTGCCCATGGTCGAAGGGAAGCTGATGGGTTGTAGGTGAAGGTGTTGTGGATAGGGATTTCTGCAAACCAACCTGATTATTCTAGCTAGAATATTGGTCATTCTGATCTTCGTTGGCCACTCTTCCACGAATAGGTGAGGCTGTGAATGAGTGAGGCAAGGCTAAGTAAGTGTAGGTTTCATGAATTTTGTATATGGATGTTATGTAGCTAATTTGATAGTTGTGTTATGAATGATGGTGAATAGGAGGAGAATATTTTGGATGGGTTGTGGAAGCTGAACGATTGAGACCAAGAAGTTGTGCCGATTGAATTGGAGTAGGTAAGTTTAGATTTGAAAACTTTTTTGATATGTTTCCGCAGCTAGGTTCTATGTTGTGGTTGTGATGTTAGGTGGCAACTACGACTGAGTTCATCTGGTTGTTATAGATTGCTACTTTAACAGTGGATCAAGAGCTAATTGAAGATAAGCAAGGACTTTGATTTGAGGCAGAGTTCTCGGACATGAAGACAACTGGTGTTCTTCATATAAGGTAGGTAATTTTCTACCCTGGTCAGGTAGTAGATAAATCTTGTGCATGATATTTATGTTGACGATACCTTTACCTTAACTCCACTCTTATTTAATCATGTGTTTGATACTTAGTCTTTGCACTTTGAGATATACTATTGTTGTTGTCATATTTCGTTCATCGTTGCTATAAATTACCGATGCGATAATATGTAGGTCTTTAGATGCTTAACCATGGGGGGAGTAGCTGAGTATAGATGTCGATTTGACTCGTGTCATCAGGAACAATCATCTAGGGATGATGTCCTTAATGTAAAGTTTGTGGTTGTATCACCTTACCTTTCCTTGTATAACTATTAAGGATCATATGTCTATACATGGTAGTGTGGGTGTCAACGATGTGTCGCTACGGACTTGAAGTCCTAGCATGTTTGACTGTCAATTGTGTATAACTCTCTGTTGGATAGAGAGTGTGTTGTGGATGTATGTGTGTGTAGTTGTGCATTCATTCCATTTACATGCATGCTGGCGACTTGGTCTCCCTTGTGGTTGAGAGGGTCGTCAGTCATCCTGCCTCCACGGTTACTCGTGGTAGTAGTAACTGGTATGAGAGCAATTCATTTGTTGTGCCCCACTCGGCCACTATTTATAGTGGTAGTTAAAGTTGCGTGCAATTATCCTGGGTGTGTGGCACTCGACCACTCATGAGTAGTGTCAGTTGGAGTGGTCAACAACATGGACCCTCATTGTGTAGCTTATAGCTCTTTAGCTTATCGCTACTTCTTCATACTGTCCACTCGCCCACTCGAGAGTAGTGGTTGTTGTTGAGTTGAGATAGTTGTCATGTCGTGCCACTTAGGCCACACTGGGGTCGTGGTAGCGAGTGGGGTGTGCATGCATGACGATGCATTTGCATTGCCATGTGTGAGAGTATTTGTATATATATATATATATACATATACATATATTTATGTATATATATGTGTGTGAGTATGAGCAGTATATATAGATACAGCCTATATATATGCTTGTTGTATTGTTGCATTTGTTTATGCTATGATTGCTGCATTTGATTATACATCATCTTGCATGTTATTTGCATAATTTATACTGCTGTGTGTGGGATACTAGTGTATGACTTAGACCGAACTGTTGTATGCCTATGGCCAGTATCATGATGTTGTATAGGACTGACCAGGTTTGATGATGTTGTTGTTTATAGGTTAGTAGGGCAGTGTGTTGATTACATGCTTAGTGTTGTTCTTTCATGTTGTATTTGTTATATGGTAGTATGTCTGTTCAGGTCATATGAGTTGTATCGTTGCAGATATTCAGGTATGTCAGTACATTATGTTATATATATATATATATATATATATATATATATGTTCATCTCCATTTGTATATTTGTTGTCCTTTATATCTTAGTTGTTGATCATGCACTATCTTGCATATTACCGCTGAGTTTTATACTCACCACTACATATCCTGAGTTTTCTTGTTGCCCAGGTAACATGTAGAAGACTCCTTGGATGCTCGGATCACCGCCAGCTGATCCCATCTCACCTTGAGTATTTGAATTGAAATTCATATTGGTGTTGTATATTTTGGATTGTAAGTTTTGGATTTTTATCCTATATTGTTTCCGTTGTTTGGTAATCGGTTAAGTTGTTATGTATTTGGTTTCGATCATGTTTTCTTATCGTGTCAAAGTCATACCGGTACGCATGTATTCGAGTCTTTGTATTTTTCTATTATTGTTGGTGTATTCCGCTGTGACTTTGGTTATATACTTCTATATGTTGTGTGGTTGTGGCTGAGAGGCTATGTATCAATAGGAAATTGTATCACGTACAGGAAAAATGTTGTCCGATTTTTGGGCCCGACATATTCTCGGGGCATGACACTGATCTCATCGACGACAAATCTCATTAAACACATATGTGACTTGTACTCAGTCAGTTGAAATTGTTCAACCGTGGGTACTATACTAAATCATTCAATCTCTGGTTCTCAGCATGAATATTTTGTCACCATCTGTGGGAACTCCGAGTTGAGACATAGAGATGGAAAGATATTCAGAGAATCACGACTCTGCGGGATGACAAGAAAAACACTCACTGTTAAACACAAAGATAATGACAAAGGAAGATCTCAATTAAATTGTGGCAGCTGTCGTGGAAGAGATTTTGAGAAGATGCGTGCCTCCTAGAGAACAAACTCCAGTTTCAGGCATGACACCACCCATACTCACAGAAGCTTTGGGCCATACACCGGCTCGCAAAGACGAGAAATCTCGGGAATCCAGGTCACAAGAGTCCTCGAAGCGAGGAGACAAGGGAAAATCTCTCTTAGTTTCCCTAAGTAACTGTCGAAGCACTCCTTTTACTGAGGGTATATTAGCAGAGGGATTATCAAAAAAATTTTGGCCTCTTCAACTCAGATAATATGTTGGAACATCAAATCCAAAAGATCATCTAATCCACTTTGAAAATCCTTCTCTACTGCACCAGTATACAGATAGGGTTAAGTGACGGGTTTTTCTGACAACTTTATGTAGGGGTTGTGACGTGCACTAGAGGAGGAGGGGGTGAATAGTATTTTGTCGATTTCTTTGCTTGATCGTATCGTACTCGTCTACAATAGTTAGTAATGCACAACTAAAACAAATATACAAGTATAAACAAAAACAAAAGACGACACAATCACAACACACGATTGTTATGTGGTTCGGAACACTAGTTCCTATTCCACAATGGTGCTCTAGTGATCTAGCCTCACTATGAACTTTTCCTTTTCGGTATGACACCGGAGGTGGAGAAACCTCTTACAATGTACTTACAAAAGTAAAATACAACCAAAAGAAAATACAAATAAAGAATACTTTATAAACGATTGCTTTGATTGCTTGATGCTTTGGTTGCTTTGGATGGCTTTTGAAGACTTGAAATGCAACAGCACTTCTCCTCAAAATCACTCAAAAATCACTATCGAAATCCTCCATCTTGAGCTCCATTTAAAGCATGATACTAGTCGATTTTGTGTCTGGCAGTTGACTACCAAAAGACTGTTAGTGCAATCAGTCTACGTCACGATTGATCGAACTCGAGTTTGAGTCGAGTAGTATTTTGATGTTTAACAATGGATTGACCATTGTTTGACAATGGGTTAACTATATGGTTGACATGGGGTTGATCATATGATGGAAAGTCCAAGTCATGGGTACTTGGCAAGGAAAGTCCAAGTCATGGGTACTTGGCAATGGAAAGTCCAAGTCATGGGTACTTGACAATGGAAAGTCCAAACATGGGTCGTGGCATTTGGAAAGTCCAACATGGAGTTGGCATGGAAAGTCCAAGGGTGTAGTCTTAGCCACGTAAGTTCAAGTGTGTAGTCTTGGCAGTGAAAGTCCAAGTCATGGGTACTTGACAATTGGAAAGTCCAAGGGTATGATATTGGCGGCGTAAAGTTCAAGTGGTAGTCTTGGCTGCATATGTCCAATGTTTGACGGCGTAAAGTCCAAGCATGTGTCTTGGCAGTCCAAGCATGTGTCTTGGCAGCGTTAGCTCAAATGTGCCTTGGCGGTATAGAACTGGTTAGCATGACAATAGCCGATAGAAACACCTAAAGGCTAGCATATGAATGAACAAATCATGGATGACTTGGAGGGATCCAATAGGCGTGAGGCTAAAGGATGTGACTAGAAGGCTTAGGTCTAGGCTAAAGGTGGTCTAGCAAGTATGAGGGCATCATACTTTGGTTAAACCTCATGGTTAAGGTTTATCAGTCAACTGTGGTTATATACTAGTCGACTGGTCAAGTGTTTTGACACTTGGCAGCCTAGTTGACTCTGAGCAGTCGACTAGGATTATGATCAGTCGGCTGGCTAGAGTCGACTGGAGTTTGACTGTGGCTGAGTGGCCTTGGTAGTCGACTACCAACATTAGACAGTCGATTGATGTGTAACAGTCGACTGATGGATGCGGCGACAGAAGCAAGGTAGGCTTGACCACCTACTCAACTTCCTATGCATTAGTCTACTACTAGGGTTTGACAGTCGACTGATCTGTTATCCGTTGGAGTTTTTCTAGCATGGAACAAGTCATTGTGAGACAATGGCTATAGGAGCAGTCGACTACTAGGTATGGGCAGTCGACTGCTAGGCAAAAATCAGCTCGAGTTGTAGTTTTAAAGGGAGCTCGAAGGGGAGATTTTTGGCAGCGGTTCTTAGAGCGATTTGAGGTGATTTGCTAGTACAAGTCAGGGTCTTCAAGTGCAGTCCAAGCAACCAGCAATCAAAGCTCTCATTTGTAAAGTGTTCTTTACATAGTTTGTTGTATTTACTTTGTATTTTCTTGTATCTTTCGTATTGATGTTGTAATCTTTTGTACGAGTTTTCTCTGCCTCCGGATTGTTCTAAGAAGAAGTTTTATTAGTGGTGTGTGCATCACTAGAGCTCACTTGAGCTCTACCCATGGAGTAGGAATCCTAAGGTTCCGAACCACGTTATATTGTTGTCTTGTGCTTGTGTATTCGTCTTCATATTTGTATTTGTATCTTGTATTTTTGCTGCGCTGATCAAATTGTAGAGACTAATGATTGAATTCCATCATCAAGCACGAAAATGCTATTCACCCCCCTAGCAACGTACGATTCTTCTACAAGTGGTATCAGAGTGAGGTCGCTCTTCAAGGCTTAACAACCAAGGGAGCATGCTAGAGGTGAAGAAAATGGCAGTTGAAGAAAGATTGGGTGATGACATCAATGTGCCTCCTCCATATGAACTCTATAGAACTAAGGAATTTGAGCAATGGCCGGTAAGAATGAAATATTTTCTTATGTGCAATTATGATAATTGGATTAGTGTGATAGTAGAGTTCGACGCTCTGAAAAATGAGAATGGAAGGATACTCAAGAAGAAGAAGTAGAGCAAAGAGTAACTCCAATACTTTAACATAAACAATAAGGTAATGGGTATATTAGTTAGTGCAATTCCTAATGATATATTATGTAGATTAGGAGATTGTAAGGATGTCAAGGAGCTTTGGAGCAAGCTAGCTAAGTTCCAAAAAGAACCCTCGACGGACCAAGAAATAAAGGAGCCCAAGGAACAAGAATGCTGATCGGCTCATTTGGAGAAGGAGACCAAAGAAGCAAGCTCATCTTCACAAGAAAGTGAGGACTCGGAAGTTGAAAGGCCATCAACATCTGAGGAAGAGGTAGAGGAATTGAAGGAAACCTCCACTTCTATAATTGAGGGAGAGGAGAGACCATCCTCAATGTCGGAGCAAGAAGAGGAGCCATCAACCTTCGATCATGAAGAAGAGGAAGTTCAAATTTCCCCTACCAAGGAAGGTAACTTAAATGCAATTCATAAAAATAAGGATCACATAATTTGTTTTGAGTGTAGAGAGAAAGGGCATTACAAGAGTAAATATCCAAAATTGGCTAAGGAGAAAGCGTCGGCACCAAAAGTAAATGGAAAATCAAAGGATACCGAAGTCCCCACTAAGAAGAGCAAGGAGCACGTCGTGTGCTTCAAATGCCAACAACGGGGTCACTACCGAAGTCAATGCCCTAGGGGGAGGAAGCAAACCAAGGGCCAAGAAGGAGCATCAAATGTAAGGGGAGCTTCTAAAGCAAACCCTAAGGTATATTTTAGTAATGCACCCTCAAATCCTTATGTTAAAAAGCATGCTTTTAATACTCTTGCAATTGTGCTTAATCATAAGGAGCATGCTAGAAATAATAGATTTTATTGTTTAGGTGCAAAATCTTGCAATTTTAGGGCTAAAGACAAATCTAGATACAATACCCCTAAAACAGTTCTACCTAGGGAAACTATTAGGAAGGTAGAGAATCAGGCATTAATGCCAAGAACCATAAACATATGCCTAGGAAGATCCATTCCCAAAGAAAGAATGACAATTTAAAAATAGGGAAATTGGAATTAGAAAATCAAGCTTTAAAGTTAAGGCTTGAGAAATTAGAAAAGACTCTTAGAAACATGCAAAATCAAGTGCAAGGGTCAAATGGATAAAATTTAGGATATAGAAGATAGGAACCATCTAGGAGCAAGAAAGGTTTGGGTCACAAACCTAAGCCCAAAGAGACCTACCATAGTGTTCCATTCGATTATGGAACCATCCATAGGTCTAGAAAGACCAAGGTTACTAGGAAAGTCATCCCTAAGATTAACCATGGTGTGTGCCTAGTGGCTAAGGTCTCAAGGAAACCTAGGGAAGCTACTAAGAATGTTACAAGGGGAGTTACCCCTAGAGTTGACCTAGGCAAGACCCAATTGACCAAGGCTTCCAAGCCAAAAAGGGTCATTAGGAAGGTATCAAGGGAAGTTATCCCTAGTGAATACCTTGTAACCCCAAGGAGCTCCAATAGGTATTGGGTTCGTAGGAGCGTGATCCCATCATGCTAAATGGGTTAGGTTGTGTCAACCATGAATGAATGAGTAGTTAACCTAACCATAGCAAAGTTGACACTTTAGGTCATTTCCAAGGTAATGGAATACTTTGGAAATAAGTTTGGATTTATATCCTAAAGGAATTTATGATGCGCCAATATCATTTAAGAAGTTTGATAAATTGATCAAATTGGCACGAATTAAGTTTAAAGGTCATGGTGTGCCACTTTGAATTTTGGCACATTTAGAAGATTGATCTATCTAGGCAAATTATCTTATTTTGTTTAAAATGACAATTGGGTTTAACACTTAGGTATTATATACTTTGGTATATGATGTGAGCAAAATATATAGGGTTTTAGGAGTAGTTTTCGCTCACATCCCGTTTCATTTTATATTTGATTCTTGTATATTTCACTTTATTTTGCATGCATTTCCTATTTTCTAGTACGGAGATCTGCTCTTTGCACTCTTGTGTGCAGGACATCATTCTACGGGGAAAATGGCACACTTTTGGAGCGAAAAGAAGGTATTTGGCAACTAGAACAGAAGGACACACACCCTAGCCCTATGAATCCACACGGATCGCACCCCAGGGCCACACAAAACCTGGTCGTGTGAATCCACACGGTCATGCGACACTGGGCAATTTCGATGCGAATCAATTATTTTCCAGGATTCGGGGAGATCCGCCCTGATGTATATATAAAGGAAGCTACACCCAAACCCTATGGGGGAGGCCCGACGGACGGAATGACACACCGGTGCCCTAAAAAGCATCGGAAACTCGCAACGGGGAGGAAGGAAGTCGCTCGAGGATCAAGTTCTGCACTTTAACGCTAGAGAGAAGAGCCACATTGCATTGTAATTCACGTTCCTTGCGTAATTTACATTATTTCTATGAATTCGATTATGCTTTGTGTTTCTCTTCTCGTATTCATGGAGTAGATTCTCCAATTCTAGGATTAGGGAGTAGTTTGTGTGCATAGAACATGCTATTTCAAATATATTTCTGTTATTGAATTCATATTTACAATTGATGTTTGTTTAGATCGATAGTTATTCATTTTGGCTTTCTATCTACTATGCGTAGCCGATACGAGGAGTGACAACCCTCATATCAAAGATTTAGGAGAACTAAGGAGGAGCCTAGGGGTTGATTTCTCTCCGGTAACCACGGATAGAAGGGTGTGATAGAGTCGGAAACGAGACACATTTCGATTCATCACAGGGATTGATTCGGCATCCTCATATCGCCTACCCCATCCTAAATCCAGGGGTCAACCTGGTATTGCAGAGGTAGTTTCCGATAGATGTGAAAGCTCATCGGGGAAGTGTATGATGTCTCTTCCATAAAATCGTAGTTAGAAATCTAGACGACATTCAATTGATAGCATATTCTACGACACACAGGTGAAATCGAAGTCCTAGAATCCCATTCAAAGACTCGTAGCAAACCTTCTCTTCCTCCGTGTGACACCGTACTTGAGTTAAGTCCACCGTCAACCTCTCATTCGTGAACCCTAGGATTCCCAATCCGAACAACAACACGTCCACTGAACAATCGGTACTCGAATCTCAGTCCCTGTGAGATTGATAATCTTTTTACTACTTGACGACATCCGTGCACTTGTGGGCATTGAGTGCCAGTGCGCGCTTCGAGTCTTCGACGGTTCCTGTCGCGAGATTTGAGGTCGCATTCGTGTGCATCAAGTTTTTGGTGTCGTTGTCGGGGACTGATTGATTCGATATCAAATCAAAAGTGGACAGTTGGATCGGACTTAGGGTAGATTTGTTTTTTTTCTTATTTTAATTATTTTAGTTTTATACTTTTAACTATTTAAATTTAGTTTAGATTAATTTTAGTAGACATCTTGCTTTATTTCAGTTTTTTAGTTTTTCTTCATCTAGTTTAGTGCTCCAGTTTAATTTAGTATTAATTTGGATCTTAGTTTTCTTCTAGCTTTAGTTATTTTCTACCAGTTTTTTTCTTTTAGTTATTTTCTTAGCATTTTTTTTAAGACTCTTGCCAAGGCACTACTCCTTTCTTTGTCTATATTTTCTTGTATATAAAGATGCATGCTTTTACTCATGATTATGGTCAAATTAATGTTGTGAGTTTCAGTAACATTTATTGTGAGCACTGTGGTGAAACGTGGCATACCATTAACAATTGTCCGGATATATTTGAACCTTCGAAATTTGAACAAGAAGATGTCACCTATGATTACAACCAATGGTCACGAGATGAATCCTATTTATATAGTTATGATCCTAGCTACTTGAACCCTAAATATTATTTCCCAAGTGAGCACGAGAGCTATGAATCACCATGTGAATTTTATCCAGAACCAAGTTCCCGCTTAGAAGCCTTGCTAGCCAATTTTACTAGGAAATGCGAGGAGCATAGCTGACAATTTGCGGAGATTATGCAACGAGATCTAGCAAGAGAAGAAACCAAACGATGAGAAGGTGGCTTTAATGACTGGATTACACCTAATATGGCAGAGACTCACTTTGAGCGAATGGATGAGGAAGACATAGATGACATAGGAAGTAAAGAAGGGGCAATCCATGCAATCACCACTTGAAGAAGAACTTGAGGATTATATATAATTAATACTTTAATCAAGGAGTGCATTGCTTCAATCAAAACACCTCCTAACCTCAAGAATCTAGAAGAGCCTACCTTAACCCTCACCAAAACTTCAATTAACAATAGCGAAGCTCTCTTAGTAATTTGTAATGATAAAATTTCATTCGACATAATAGAATCTACTAATCAATCTCTTGGTGAGAATGCCCATGGTGAGTTACGTTATTTACAACATTTGGACAAAATGGAATACTATGATCAAACTCCTGATAATCCTGTGAAGATAAGCATGTTCAATCTTGAACCAAGGAAGGAGGCTAGTAAATATCTTACCCCTCCACGAGCAAGATTTAAGAGATGTGGTGATGATGGACAACAAGGGAGGAGGCGTAAAGTGAGCAAATATCTTGCTCCCCCACGAACAAGATTTAAACGCATCAAGAAGGGGAGGAAGAAAAATCTCCTTGGGCCACTAGAGCCAAGATGAGATGCAGGAATATGATCAAGCTAAAGACCTTAAACAAGCGCTTCTTGGGAGGCAACCCAAGTGTAGTTTTATATATGTTTTTGATTTTATTGCATTCATGTGTATAATTTAGACTTTGATTTATAGTCATTTACATTTTTGCAAATAGTTTAGGATTAGAAAGAACTTGCTAGGTAGAAACAAAAATTGTTTTGAGCCCACCTAGCCCACGACGAGAGCCTACACCTGACCACCATCTTTTTCTACATTCGAGCAGGATACAGGTACATCTTCCTATGACTTTTCAGTGTTTCGATGGTGCCTCAATGACATATATGCCGAGCAGTGGACGTAGAGGCAGCAATGGGAGGAGCAGAGCACTTATACGCATGCAGATTTCAAGGCTTACGGGACCACTTCCAACGGGCTGAGGAGTTCTATGACAAGGCCCGTATCTATTTCTCGGAGGAGGTTGCCCATCATCAGGAGGAGGTTTCATATCGCTAGGAGGTTCGACAGCACATGCGCGCCCAATAGGCACAGTGGGCCTGGGAGGAGGAGCATCGAGCAGCCGCTGCATCCACCAGCTTTCAGATCGACCACATGTATATGTGGCATCAGCGGCTAAGCACCAGATTCTCCTAGAATCCCGAGATGCCGAGGCTACCGGACTTTCCACCTCGGCCATCATATTAGAGGTATAACTTCATATGAGTCCGGGGGGCCCTAAGTTTTGATTTATTTTCTTTCTAGCAGTAGTTTCTTTCCTGATATTTGTATTTTAGTTAGCATTCATTGTTCGTGCATAGGTTATTTAGTTTCTTTCAACACTTAGTTTTTTCTTTCTATAAGCTGCCTCAGTAGTATTTTTAAAGTTTTCTTCATGAGTTGCTTCCATGGGTAGCTTAACTTCATTTAACTCGTGGTATTTTATTTTATTTTATTTTATTTGCTCTAATGAATGTTCTAGACTTACACTGGTTAGCTTTTATTTTTACACCTACACATGACAAATATTCTAAAAGGGAAAATCTAGTACGTACCTTATTATGATTCATCTCAGTAGTCTAGTACTTTGGAATCCATAGGTGACTCTAGATTTAACATTTTAGTTACTGGAGATGCTCAGATTGTGGATGCCCATTCGGAAAAATCAAAATCCCAAGTGAGAGAAAAGAAAAGAAAAAAAAATGGAATAAGAAAAGAAAAAAAAATAAAAAAGAGAGTAAGAAAAATTGAAAAAGATTATGAGGGATAAAAAAATAATTGTCGTGGGTGGAAATGGTTAGGTGCCCCTTTGAGACCGAGTTAGGTTACTGGGGAAATACATATCAATTTTTCTCAATACCGAGCATGCCTTTGAGACTTTATGCTAGATCTAGGGAATGACCCTCGCTTTGGGTAGGTAAGTGCCTAAGAGTCGGAGACCTTAGGAAATCTATAGGATGACGACTTAACTTACCATGGAACGAGTATCCCTTAAGAAGATTGGCTTAGCACATGCACGAGAAGCTAACTTAGTGAATTTTTAGAGCATATCTATTTGCTTTGATTGAAAATACCGCTTGATAAATCTAGTTAACATGCTAAGTATGAAACAATACCTTTTTAAAATTTTATGGCACTGAGATTTTCTTGAGGACAAGCAAAGACTTAAGTCTAGGGGAATTGATGTGAGCAAAATATATAGAGTTTTAGGAGTAGTTTTTGCTCACATCCCATTGCATTTTATATTTTATTCTTACATATTTCACTTTATTTTGCATGTATTTTTTATTTTCTAGTGCGGAGATCTGCTCTTTGTACTCTTGTATGCAGGACAACATTCTACGAGGAAAATGACGCACTTTTAGAGTGAAAACAAGGCATTTGGCAACTAGAGTAGAAGAACACACACCCTGGCCCTGTGAATCCACACGGCTCGCACCCAAGCCCCACACACGGCCTAGCCATGTGAATCCACACGGTCGTGTGGCGCTGGGCGATTTCGACACAATTCAATTATTTTCCAAGTTTCAGGGAGATCCCACCTGATGTCTATATAAAGGAAGCTACGCCCAAACCCTAGGGGGGAGGCTTGACGGCCGGGACGGCACATCGATGCCCTAAAAAGCATCGAAATCTCACAACGGGAAGGAAGGAAGCCACTCGAGGCTCAAGTTCTGCACTTCAATGCCAGAGATAAGAGCCACATTGCATTGTAATTCATGTTCCTTGCTCAATTTACATTATTTCTATGAATTTGATTATGCTTTATGTTTCTCTTCTCGTAATCATGGAGTAGATTCTCCAATTATAGGATTAGGGAGTAGTTTGTGTGCATAAAACATGCTATTTCAAATATATTTCTGTTCTTGAATTCATATTTGCAATTGATGTTTGTTTAGATCGATAGTTATTCATTTTGGATTTCTATCTACTGTGCGTAGCCGATATAAGGGGTGACAACCCTCGTATCAAATATTTAAGAGAACTAAGGAGGAGCCTAGGGGTTGACCTCTCTTCGGTAATCGCGGATAGAAGGGTGTGATAGAGTCGAAAATGAGACACATTCCAATTTGTCATAGGGATTGATTTGGTATCCTCGTACAACCTACCCCATCCTAAAGCTAGGGGTCGACATGGTATGGCAGAGGTAGTTCTCGATAGATGCAAAAGCTCATCGGGGAAGTGTATGATGTCCCTTCCACAAAACCGTAGTTAGAAATCTAGACGACATTCAATTGATAATGTGTTCTGTAACACACAGGCGAAATCGAAGTCCTAGAATCCCATTCAAA
Source organism: Wurfbainia villosa (assembly GCA_025175895.1). Lineage (NCBI taxonomy): Eukaryota > Viridiplantae > Streptophyta > Magnoliopsida > Zingiberales > Zingiberaceae > Wurfbainia > Wurfbainia villosa. The sequence continues at coordinate 84,211,331 of CM045996.1, forward strand.
GACTCGTAGCAAACCTTCTCTTCCTTTATGTGACACCGTACTTGAGTTAAGTCCACCGTCAACTTCTCATTCGTGAACCCTAGGATTCCCAATCCGAACAACAACACGTCCACTGAACAATCGGTACTCGAATCTCAGTCCCTATGAGATCGATAATCTTTTTATTACTTGACGACATTCGTGCACTTGTGGGCGTTGAGCATGAGCGCGCGCTTCGAGTCCTCGATCGTTCCCATAGCGAGATTTGAGGTCGCGTTCGCGTGCATCCGTATGTCATACACTTGCCATACTTCATATGCCTTATCATGTGTTTGCATAGAAGGTATGTTTATGGTGTATTGCATCTCACAAAATAAAGGATTCACCTTGATTGTGTATTTCAAACATTTAGAAAGGGTGAGACGCTAGGAATAAAATTCTTGGATATTAATGCTTGTGGAAATAGGACAAAAATATCAAAACATATTAATAAATACACAAATACAAGCATAATACTGGACTAATTGATATACATGCAATAAACACACCAAATGAAACAAAATTAAGTGAAGAAATCAAATTCACATAAATTCCAAACAAATAATAAGATATCACGATCATTGCGTCGATTGGCGATTATGAATACTGCTTCGGCCACAGAGAGTTCAGTAGTCGACTACCGAACCCTAGCAGTCAACTACTATTTTCGTGAACCGATCATAGAATCGCGAGCAGCCAATTGCTCTGGCTCATCAGTCGATTGCTCGCCGCAATTTTATAAGGTCGATCCCTAGTGGTTCGACTTCTTCACGTGATTTCTTCTCTCCCAGGTGCTTTCAACATCTTCACCCTTTCACGTTAGAGTGCTCTAGGCGATTCCAACTTTAGGTAAGCCTCAGTCCTTGAAACCTAGCCCCTTTTCACCCTATTTTTGCCTATATCTCATGCTAATGGGTGTCCTATCTCTATCTTCCATGCAAGCTAGGGTTCCGACGATCTTCTCACCAGTATTTCTTCAGGTTTTGCTTGTTCCAGCCGACTCACACAGCTTCCAATCAAATGGAACCTAAGTAACTTCTCTAACCTAAACCCTAATCATGTTTTCTTATAAATTGCCATGATCTAATCATTCTTTACACTTTCATTCATGTTCATGCATTGCATTCATTAGACAAAAGCGTAGGGTTGAGTCGGGTGAGGCTTCATCACGATCATATCAACCTATGTCGGTTAGATACTTAGATGAGATGTTTTTCAGATCATACTGTAGGGATGTTATCCAAATTATAATGCATTATCATTTAGCAAAAATAGTGTTTTGCATGCATCCCATTAACATTAACTTACTCACGGAGTTTTACTCTAATTTGAGGAGAGTTGGGGATGGTCCAGTATACTCCACTCGCATTGCAAAATGCGATTTAGAGTTCACTCCTATGATCCTATAGGAGTTTTTGGAGTGTCGACCATCTGACAACACATTCATATTTTATCCTACTTTTGATGAACCCTTACCGGCTCCATTTGATCACATCTCACTAGAGTCCATGCATGATTTCTTCTTTAATCGACCTCATCCTATAGGTCAAAATCCATTTTGAATCAATACCTTATCTGCTCCTGACAATGTACTTTATAAAGTCATTATTGGATGCCTTTTGCCTATTGTGACCCAGGGTCAGGCCAAGATTCAACCTCCCCATCTATTTCTTATGTATGCAATGCACCATTTATTAGATATCAATCTTGCATTAAACATTTTTCATTGCATAATCCACTTTGTGTCCCTTGTGCAAGGGAAGGTCCATATGCCTTTTGGACATATCATCACTTCATGGTTAGCATCCATAGGCATAAATATTTCTAGGGGAACATTGAGGCCACTATCCGACTCATACGACCGTATCACTATAAGACATTTTGCATTAGCCGGCATGCGGATAGGGCCTGGGAGGATGGAGTGGCCAGCTCAGCCTCAGCCAGCTGGGGAGCTTGGAGAGCCAGCAGCAGAGGAGGATGACCCCATGCTATCGGATTCATCGTCGGAGAGTCTCTCGGTACGATTTGCACCCTTGGAGACCAGATTCGAGGAGTTTCATGAGGAGGTTGACATGCGATTGGAGGAGCTCAACTTAGAGCAGTCCTCCATTTCCTATCAGCTGAGCCGAATGGAGCAGTGTCAGATCGACATGTTCGAGATGATGCGGACTTGGACCCTGAGTCAGCAGCCTCCACCTCCTCCATCACCTCCGGCAGATAACTCTAGAGGATGGTAGCTAGGAGATTGTTATGTATCTCCTTTTATTTTCGTAGTGAGGTCAAGAGCATTTAAACATCAGTTTTGATTGTATAAATGACTATATGTTTTGCAAAATTATGTGTCTTTGCTTGGTTGATGTGTGTTGATGTGTGTGTTTATTATGCCATCTCACATGATATCATATCTCATTTAATTATTTTAAATGTCATGATAATGCTTAGGGTTAAGTTTTATGTCATGTTCATGTTTAGATTGTATTCATATGTCATGACATCATAAGTATTAGCACATGTTTATTTATACTATCATTATATACCATAATCATCATTCATGCATTTAAGGTTAATTAAAATTGATTTAAGGACAATGGAATGATTTGAAGTCCCATGTATAAGGGAATCAAATAGAGTTGCCTAGAAAATGCATGAAACCCTATTAACCCTAAACCCACGTCTCACAAATACATCGACCTGTGTGTGTTTTTATACACCTTAGATACATGTGAGATGTTAGAAAAATGAGTTAAGTTCAAGGTGTATAGATGTTGCATCTAGATGAACTCAAACTCATTTCAATCATAGGTATGGATCATGAGAAAAGCTAATGTACAAGTCATGTACATCTAGCCCATAGTCCATGGTTCTAAATAGGTTTTCAAAAGCATTTGAAAATTATTTTATAAAACCCTAGTGAAGTCTATCTTTTAATAGAAATCATCATTGGAGGAGTTGAAACAAAGTAGGTCAAAAACATTGAAAGTTTCAATGGTTTTGAACTTTATATCAATCCCTCATTTTAATGGGTATTTTATTTTAAAACTATTTTTCACCCATTGCATTTCATGTAAGTAATATACGAATGGACTTTCGTAATTTTTCCATATACATATTTTTACTTATGAATTTCCAAAACTCATTTTTTGAAAAATTGATTTATGAAAATCAGAGATTAGTCGACTATTTCTGTATGGCAGTTGACTGATGATGTTGGTAGTCGACTGCTGAGCTGATTTTGAGTAAACAAGATTTGTTTAGCCCATTTTCAACTCTTCCTATGTACCCTAACTACTCCTAACCTAGGACATGCTTTGGAAAGCATTGGAAGAGTGAAAATTCATTGAAAATGGATTAGGAGAGTTGTTTAGGGTGAAAATAAATTTTAAGATGTGTGAAAGTTCAAGTTTTAACTTTTGCCTTTAATTTCGATAACTTAGTGTTTCTATAGGCTTAGGGACTCTCCAAGGATATTGTAGGTGCAATGGTCAAGGGGGAGCAAGCCTTTAGGGGGAGGTTATCCATCATGGGATGATGGATGTGTTTTTTCTCATAAGGGAGAGAATTTGAAGAAGTGAGGATTGCCTCTCATTTAGTGATATGGGACTTATCACTGGGAAGAATGAAAGCATCCTAGATGTTTTTGGAAAAAGGGAGAGATTTTAAGATCTCATTGAGATATAAGACATTGATACCCTTGGAGGGTCTTTTTGATGTATGCCAAAGGGGGAGAAGTGAGGTTTAAGTTAGGTAAACCTTCACTATGCTTTGGCATTGGAAGTATTTAAGTTTAGGTTATTGTTAGCCTAACTTAAAGATATTGTCAAACATCAAACAAGGAGAGATTGTTGGTGCAACCAGCCTAGGTCACGATTGACCGGACTCGAGTTTGACTCGAGTAGTATTTTGATATTTGATAATGGGTTAACTATATGGTTGACATGGGGTTGACCATATGATGGAAAGTCTAAGTCATGGGTACTTGGCAATGGAAAGTCCAAGTCATGGGTACTTGGCAAGGAAAGTCCAAGTCATGGGTATTTGGCAATGAAAAGTCCAAGTCATGAGTACTTGGCAAGGAAAGTCCAAGTCATGAGACTTGGCAATGGAAAGTCCAAGCATGGGTCTTGGCATTTGGAAAGTCCAACATGGAGTTGGCATGGAAAGTCCAAGGGTGTAGTCTTGGCCACGTAAGTCCAAGTGTGTAGTCTTGGCTGTGAAAGTCCAAGTCATGAGTACTTGATAATTGGAAAGTCCAAGGGTATAATATTGGCGGCGTAAAGTCCAAGCGGTAGTCTTGGCAGCATAAGTCCAATGTTTGGTGGCGTAAAGTCCAAGCATGTGTCTTGCCAGCATAAGGCCAAATGTGCCTTGGTGGTATAAACCTAGTTAGAATGACAATAGCCAATGGAAGCACCTGAAGGGTAGCGTATGGATGAACAAGTCATGGATGACTTGGAGGGATCCAATAGGCGTGAGGCTGACAGAGGTGGCTAGAAAGCTTAGGTCTAGGCTAAGGGTGGTCTAGCAAGTATGAGGGAATCATACTTTAGTTAAACCTCATGGTTGAGGTTTATCAGTGGACTGTAGTTATATACTAGTCGACTGATCAAGTGTTTTGATATTTGGCAGCCTAATTGACTCTGAGCAGTAGACTGGGATTATGACTAGTCAATTGGCTGGAGTCGACTAGAGTTCGACTGTGGCCAAGTTGCCTTGGCAGTCAACTGCCAGTATTAGGCAATAGATTGGTGTGTAGCAGTCGACTCCCATGGATGGCAGTCGACTGATGGATGCGGCCACAAAAGCGAGGTAGGCTCGACCATTGGCTCGACCAGTGGCTCGATTGCTAGGGTTTGGCAGTCGATTGATCTGCTATCCGTTGGAGTTTTTCCAGCATGGAACAAGTCATTGTGAGACAACGGCTACAGGAGCAATCGGCTGCTAGGCAAAAATTAGCCCGAGTTACATCTTTAAAGGGAGCTCGAAGGTGAGATTTTTGGCATCATTTCTTAGGGCGATTCGAGGCGATTTGCTGGTGCAAGTCAAGGTCTTCGAGTGCAGTCCAAGCAACCAACAAGCAAAGCAATCAAAGCTCTTATATGTAAAGTGTTCTTTACATAGTTTGTTGTATTTACTTTGTATTTTCTTGTTTCTTTTGTATTACTATTGTAATCTTCTGTACGAGGTTTCTTCACCTCCGGATTATTCCAAGAAGGGGTTTTATTAGTGGTGTGTGCATCACTAGAGCTCACTTGAGCTTGACCCGTGGAGTTGGAACCCTGAGGTTCCGAACCACGTTATATTATTGTCTTGTTCTTGTGTATTCATCTTCAAATTTGTATTTATATCTTGTATTTTCGTTGCTCTAATCGAATTGTAGAGACGAACGATCGAATTCCATCATCAATCACGAAAATGCTATTCACCCCCCCCTCTAGCGACGTACAATTCTTCTACAAAGACACCAATCGATTTCTCATCTATCTATTGTCTCATAATAGACTAATCCACATTGACATTCTAGCCAATGGATACCCTAGTAGTCAACTGCCCTTCACAGCAGTCGACTGCCAAGCAATAGTTGACTTTCTAGTTGACTACCAGACATAAGACATGTTAGTGTCAACCCTTAGTGTCAATCATGAGATGATTGATTAGGGATCATATGTATCATATTTCATTAATAATAGGTAAAGATTTATTATTATTATATTTACTTTAAGCGTGTGTCAGTTAAATAAATATAATAATGCACTTGAATAGTAGGTTCTAATCTACAGTATATCAATTGGTAGAATTGATTATGAGAAGCTGTAGAGAACACTATTCTTAAACATTCCTAGTCAAGTATTGTATTAATAGACAAAGGGATATATTAATACATTGAGACTAACCTGTAGGTCAACGGATGACTTGATCTCACAAGTCATGAATATGTGATATCACATTGACATTGGGTATATATATTAGAGAATATATGTATTGAATTGACCCGCCATAAGAAAGTTTCATGGATCGTTATATGAAGTGTCATAAAGTTTCTCATGTGACTATTAGTATGAATAGTCCTTAGACCTAAAATCACTACGGTTCCCTACATATGGAGCTATGTATTTTGGTATCGTCAAATGTCACCCATAACAGGGTGAACTATAAAGGCGATCACTGGGTATGTAACAAATTATGTGGAGGGATATGAGTGATGTAGATTGGATCTATTCCTCCCAAATGACGGGAGTGATATCTTTGTACTCTTGATAGAGTATGACCACGAAATGCATGGTCATGCTCAAATGAGTCAATATGAGATATTGAGCTCATTTGTTTGAGTGGGTCTACTTGGGGATCAAGAAACATAAAGATCGATAAGGGGATGACACGGTCTATGCCTCATTGATCGATTTAAGATATCAAGGATAGAAGGACACCGTCATACAAGATAATAGTCACAGAAAGGTTTTGTCAGATCTTGACATTTTCATAACTTGGGTAGCAATGATGCATTGCTAGATGTCTCTCATTGCTTATATGTCTAAAGTGGTTTAGAGACATTGCCAACGTTATGAAAACCTATAGGGTACACACAAAGAACATGTTGTTTTGGAGATGATATTCATTTTAGTTTGACTAAATGAACCATTAGGCATTGAATTGGATTCATTGAAAGGATTGGATATGAGTTAGACTCAAATTAAATGGCTGAATTTGAGTTGGACTCAAATTGATTTGACTTAAGTTGGACTCAAATCAATTTGGATGGAATAAATTCATCATGCATGATTAATGTGGATTAATCATGCATTGAAGAGGGAAAAAAAATCAAAAGTTGGATGAATGGACTCAAATTGATTTGACTTGAGTTGGACTCAAATCAATTTGGATGGTATAAATTCATCATGCATGATTAATGTGGATTAATCATGCATTGAAGAGGGAAAACCAAGAGTTGGATGAAACCTCTTTTCATGCATGATTAATGTAGATTAATCATGCATTGAAGAGGGAAAACCAAGGGTTGGATGAAACCTTTTGTATTCATGGGATGAATATAAAAAGGGGGCCTTGGATCATGATGTTTTTGGTTGAAAATTGCCTTTGTTTTTCCGCTCTTCTTCCCTTGGCCGAAATCTTCTCTTGGCCTAGCATCTTTTGTGGAGTTTCTAGCACAACCTTTCTCCAAAGAGTGTTCGTGTGGATACCATAGAGGCACGTACACTTGAACGTGCAAGAGATCCATCGGACCGTGGACAAGCGGGATAAACAAAGGGCGCGCATCAAAGGTATACCCTATAGGATAGGGCTTTATAGATCTATTCTTTAGTATGAGTTTTCTTTCGCAAGGATCGCTCGAGGGATTCTTTTTTCGCTGCGATTTTTTTATTTATCGCATAGGATTATCTACAGTGGTATCAGAGCCACTTGCGAAAGATCATACATAAAGATCGTCATAGGTCATTTTATATGTGATATAAAATTTTGTATAAGAAGTTTATTATGGTGCATGCATGCTTGTTTTGGTGATTTTGTGCAACAAGATATGCATGTCATATTTGTTGATCGAACAGCATGTTTGTCGTTCAGATCTATCACCCAAAATTGCTACGAACAAGGGAAAGAAAGGGTCTCGGGTTTACTAGCGAGACCGCCGTGTCGTAGCAACTTATAAGTTGTGTTTAGCATCATAATAAAATCTTTATGTCATAGATCGTTGTGAATGATGTATGCCATGATGCATGGTTATGGCCCGTTAACCTCGATGTGATTGTGGTTGTGTTGTGAGTGCATGTTGTAATTCATAATACGACCTGTGAGTCGTGCCTCCCTCTCTATTTTTCTAGTTGTAAAATAGATCTAGACTTGAATGTAACTCTAGTATTCTTATTTTATAATGTACAAAATGATGAGTGGAAAGTCCATTGGAGGATGAAGTTACAAGAAAGATGCCAACGACACAAAACAACCAAAGGATGCAGTTGGAGGAGATGCAATCCCTAGGTTGACCCATCGCTCTTCTCATTGGCTTGAGGAGATCGTAGATTCGGGCCATAACCATGTCACGTTTAAGCTTATATGTTGATATATGCTATGGTTATATGTGATGCATGTGATGTTTGTATGTGATGCTTGTATGTAATGCATGCGTAGTTAGTTGTCACAAAAATTAAGGTCACTTATTATATGTCTACCAAAGTTTAATACTTACTATTACTTTGTTCAATCGTATCACGTTTGTCAAAGCAAAGTGACTCGATTTACATTGGTAAAGTACGACAGAAAAATTGTGATGTCTGCCTATTAAACCTTGGGTTTGACTTAACTAACCTCTCTCAATTAGATTGATGAACTTAGAGGCATAGCTCATACGAGACATCTACCTACATTATGTAAATCTTAGGCGATTAGCCAAAGCTAACTCAAGATGAGTGGTAATTTAGAAGGATATCTCATGCGATGGGCACTATGAACAAATGTTGTCCATAATATACAAGAGTTACATTAGATGTAATTGGTACAAGTTACCTACCTAACTTATATACGTCTTGGGCAATTAGCCAAATCTAACTCAAGATGCAGTATAATATGGATCTTGTCTCACTTTGTGACCAGTGGGAGAATCATTTAGTTAAAGGCCTAATTAAATGATTATAATATGATACATTTCTGTATTGTAGATCACCATGTGGTCAAATACATCAAACACACTCTCTCTGCGATCTGTCCTTGATAAGGATAAGCTCACTGGAGCTAATTTCCTGGACTGGTACAGGAACTTGATGTTGGTGCAACAATGCTCCAAGCATTTATATGTTTTGATGTTTGGCTAATCATCTAAGTTAGGCAATATCTTGTGATCTAATTACGAATGTGTTTAAGTGACAGGGAAATCCAAGGATGAAGACTTGGTAAAAGGAAGTCCAAGTATGATCTTGGCAAAGGAAGTCTAAGGGATGGACTTGGCGGCATAAGACCAAGCTTGTAGTCTTGGCAGCATAAAGTCCAAAGTGAACCTTGGCAAAGGAAGTCCAAAGTAAAGTCTTGGCAGCATAAGTCCAAGCTTGTAGTCTTGGCGGCGTAAAGTCCAAGCATTTGGCAACCCAAGACATGACGAAACCGAAGGAAGCTCTTAGAAGCAAAGCGCAAAGGATGAACAAGTCGCGGACTCAGAGAGATCCTGAAGGCGCAAGGCTTAATGAGGAGCTAGAAGGTTGAGTCTAGGTCTAGGGAATAAAATCAAGTATGAATTACTCATACTTGATGAGTATCAGTCGATCGATATGATGTATCGATCGGGTCAGTGCGGCCAGTCGGTGAAACCACGACCATCGATCAACCGCCTTGATCGAGCGATCGGCCCGATCTTTGCGATCGATCGACGCAAGGGCATCGATCGTGATCGAGGAAATATCGCGCGAATGCGCCTCACTCATTGCTCGCCTTGATCACTCGGTGATCCCCATCGGTCGGTGATGGAGGATCGGTCGATCGATCACCCGCCATTGGAGATTGCGGCTCGAATCTTCGCGAAGATCGCGTTTCAGAAGCCGTTGGCCGGCGATCGTGATGGTATGCATCGATCGACGATCGGCAAACGGAAAAACAACCCTCTTCTATAAAAATGGGCCATGGGAGCTTGGTGAAGCTAGTGCTCTTGCTCCTAACTATACTCTCGTGATCACCAAGCCTTCCAAGTGTTTTTAGTGATTTAAATCCTCCTCTTCTCTTGTTCTTGATCATCCATCATTGTAAAGAAGAGGAGAGCATTGTAAGAAAGGTTTCTCCACCTTGGTTCATCCAAAGGAGGTTCTAGTGAAGGTTGATTAGGGCTAATCCACCTTACGGATTGCCGTGGAGTAGGAGCGTCATCTCCGAACCACGTACATCGGGTGTTAGCTTTGTTCTTGCTTTGATTTGTGTTTATATTTTGTATTGCTTCCGCTAACATTTTTTGTAGAAAAGAAGAAAGGCTCCCTCTAGCCATTCCAAGGGTCCTAACAAGTGGTATCGAGCAGGATAGCTTGGAAGATCTCACCATCAACCAAGACATCAATGGCTCTTCAAGAGGGATATAGCATCGCCAAGCCACCGCTTTTCGATGGGAGTCATTTTGCGTATTGGAAAGGTAGGATGAAGTACTATCTTATGAGTAATATTGAAATTTGGCATAGTGTTGTAGATGGCTTCGAGGAACCGGTGGATGAACATGGACATCCTATTCCAAGCAAGGATTGGACAAGAGAAATAAACAAGAAATTTGAATCAAATGCAAAGGCCGTCCTCACCATCCAATGCGGCGTCACAATGGAGCAACTCAACAAGGTGGGGCCTTTTGAATCCGCCAAGGAGCTATGGGAAAAGCTCATTGAGCTAAATGAAGGTTCCAAGGAATCAAAGAGGGCCAAGAAGGACCTATTAATTGGACAACTTCAAGCCTTCCAAATGAAGATGCATGAAACCGTAAGTCAAATGCATGGAAGGTTCAAGGAAATTGTAAACGGACTCCATATCATAGGTGAGCGAGTTGACAACCGGGATTTGGTAAGGTATATTTTACAAGCATTTCCTAGAAATTCTTTATGGACTTCAATAGTTGATGTCATTAAGGTAACTAGGGATTTATCTCAAATTAAAATTGATGAATTATTTTGTGAGTTTGAATTACATGAGCAAACTAACATGTCCTCTAAGGAAAAGGGTTTAGCTCTATTTGTTGAAAAGAAGGACAAGAAAGAAAAGAAGAAGAAGGAAAGAAAAGAAGCATCATCATCATCCGAGTCGGAGGATGAGTCAAGTAGCGATGGAGACTCATCTAGTGAAATGGCAAATTTCGTCAAGAAGCTTTATAGAAAGTCAAGAGAGTTCAAGAATAGAGAAGCAAGGAAGGGGTCTCATTCCTCAAAAGGTAAATTTAATGGTAATTCAAGTTTTAGCAATAATGTGATTTGCCATGCTTGCAATAAGAAGGGGCATATAAAGCCGAATTGCCCGGAGCTAAAGAAGAAGGAGGAAAAGGAAAAGAAAAAGAAGGACAAGAAGGAAAAGAAGAAGAAGGAGGTCATGGTGGCTCAAACCACATGGGATACACCAAGTGTTGAAGACTCTTCATCCGATGATGAGCTTTGCCACATCACACGCCATGTGGCACTCATGGCATTAGAAGATGATTCCGGCACATCAAGTCAAGAAGACTCTTCAAGTGATGAATCGTCATCTAGTGACGATGAGGTAATGAATTCTCCCAAGGTTATGCTTCTCTATAAATCAATTTCTTATCTTAAAGAAGCTCTAGATAAGTCAAAATCTAAGGTTAAGAGCATGAAGGTAGAACTAAAGGCCATTAGGAATGAAAAGCCTTCACATATTGACTCTTGCATGCTTAGGGAAGAAAATGACAAACTTAATGATGAGGTTAGTGAATTGAAAGCATGTTTAGAAAAATTTTCAAATGGTTCAAAGTGTCTTGATATGATTCTTAGTAGACAAAGAGCGGTTTATAACAAGGCCGGGTTAGGATATAAGCCAAAAGAAAAAGAAGTTGCTTATATTTCATTAATTAATAGGAAAGCAACCATTAAGGGTAAGGTTAAGAAAGCTTGGGTACCTAAGAAGTTTTTACTTAATGTTACCGGTCCAAATGTTTGTGTACCAAAAGCTTGTGTTTTTCATGTGATTTAGGTAGGAGAGCGAGGTATGTGGATTGTGGATAGCGGTTGCTCAACACATATGACCGGGGATGTGAGCAAGTTCTCCACAATTAAATATGTGAAGAAGGGAGTGGTGTCTTTTGGGAATAGTGGAAAACTCAAGATATTAGGTAGAGGTACAATTGAGGTATCCTCTAAAATTGTTATTCACAAAGTATTGCTAGTTGAAAATAAGAAATTTAATTTATTAAGTGTTAGTCAACTTTGTGATGCAAACTATCATGTTTTTTTTGAATCCTCTAAATGCATGATTAGACACAAGGAATTAAATGATTGTATGTTAGTTGGATATAGGAAATCAAACATCTATTATTTTGATCTTTCATATGCTTCTAACATTTCTACTAAGTGTTTTGTTGCAAAAGAAGAGGAAAGTTGGCTATGGCATAGAAGATTGGGGCATATCAACATGAAAAACATAGCCAAGGTAGCCAAGATGGAGTTGGTCAAAGGGCTACCAAAGATCAAGTATGTCAAGAACAAATTGTGTGATGCATGCCAAGAAGGAAAACAAACAAAGGCATCACACAAAGGTAAAACCCTAACCAATACCTCTTTACCATTAGAATTATTGCATCTTGACTTATTTGATTGCCATAGTACTCCATCTTTAAATGGTAATAAATATTGTTTGGTTATAGTAGATGATTTTTCTAGGTATACTTGGGTATATTTTATGAAATATAAGGATGATACCTTAGAAATAATCATATGATTTAGTAAAAGGGTTGAAAATGAAAAGAGTCTCAAAATCAACCGGATCCGTAGTGATCATGGTGGTGAATTTGAAAATCTAAAATTTTCACAATTTTGTTTAGAGCAAGGGTACAAGCATGAGTTCTCTTGTCCTAGAATACCCCAACAAAATGGGGTGGTGGAAAGGAGAAATCGTGCCCTACAAGAGGCGGCTAGGACTATGCTTAATGCATATTCTCTACCTAGCTACTTGTGGGCGGAAGCGGTTAATACCGCTTGCTATATCCAAAATAGGGTTCAAATCCATAGGTTTTTAGGAAAAACACCATTTGAATTATGGAATGGGACTATACCCACAATTCATTATTTCAAAGTCTTTGGATGTAAAGTCTATATTCTAAACACCAAAGATAACTTAGGAAAATTTGAATCAAAAGCGGATGAGGGAATCCTAGTTGGATACTCATCCACAAGTAGAGGGTATAGAGTCTACAATAAGAGAACCAAAGGGATTGAGGAGTCTTCCAATGTTCAATTTGATGAAACTACTAGTACCTACCCTAGAAAGTCCTCCATTGATAAAGATATTAATGACAATAATCAAGACATTACCCAAAAACTTCAAAATTTGACCATTAGGGTAATGATCAAGGGGAGGAAGAGGAGACTCGATGATGAAAGAAGGGTGGAAGATAACAATGATCAAATTGAAACCCCTTCTAGAAACCTAAGAATTCATCAAGATCATCCACTTGACCAAGTAGTAGGAGATCTATCTCAAGGAGTAAGAACTAGGTCATTTCATAGACCTCCTACTAGTCAAGTTGCTCTTATCTCACAAATTGAGCCCAAATCGATCAATGATGCATTACATGATCCGGATTGGATTTTGGCAATGCAAGATGAATTGACTCAATTTGAGAGAAGTCAAGTGTGGGAATTAGTACCTAGACCCAATGATAGCACCATAATTACTACAAGATGGGTCTTTAGGAATAAGCTAGATGATCAAGGAAATATCACTAGAAATAAAGCTAGGTTGGTTGCTAGGGGATTCAATCAAGTTGAGGGGCTTGACTATGATGAGACTTATGCCCCGGTTGCAAGGTTAGAATCTATTAGGATTCTCTTAGGGTATGCTTCCTACATGGGATTTAAACTTTACCAAATGGATGTTAAATCGGCATTCTTAAATGGTTTTATTAAGGAGGAAGTATATGTAGAGCAACCTCCCGGATTTGAGAACATAGATTATCCAAATCATGTATGTAAGCTTAGGAAAACATTATATGGGTTAAAACAAGCTCCCCGGGCATGGTATGAAAGATTGTCATCCTTCTTAGTTTCTAAGGATTTTAGAAGAGGCCAAGTAGATCAAACTTTGTTTATAAAGTCAACGTTAAAAGATATATTCATAGCCCAAGTATATGTTGATGATATCATTTTTGGGTCAACAAATGATGATCTTCTTCAAGACTTTATAAAAAATATGGAAAATGAATTTGAAATGAGTTTGGTTGGAGAGCTTACCTTTTTCCTAGGTTTACAAGTCAAACAAACCAATGAGGGTATTCATATTTATCAAACCAAATATGCAAATGAAATGATCAAGAAATTTGGTTTGGAAAATGCCAAAATTATAACCACTCCTATGGCCACTAGCACTAGAATAGATAGTGATCATGAAGGTAAATCAATTGATCTTAAATCAGAGTATGATTGGTAGCTTACTATACCTAACCGCTAGTAGACCCGACATTTTATTTGCGGTAGGTATGTGCGCAAGATACCAATCTTGTGCCAAAGAATCACATTTAGTAGCCGTCAAAAGAATATTAAGATATATTAAAGGCACCCTAAATGTAGGACTTTGGTATCCTAGGACTAAGTCATTTGAATTACTTGGTTATACCGATTCCGATTATGCCGGGTGCAAATTGGATAGGAAAAGTACTAGTAGTGGATGTCAATTTCTTGGGTCCTCCCTAGTTAGTTGGAGTAGTAGGAAGCAACATTGTGTTGCTTTATCAACCACCGGTCGAATATGTGGCTATGGGTGGTTGTGTAGCTCAATTACTTTGGATGAGGCATACTCTTGTGGACTATGAGCTACACTACTCTAACATTAAAGTTTATTGTGATAATGTGAGTACCATCAACTTGACCAAAAATTCGGTACATCACTCTAGGACCAAGCACATTGAAGTGAAACATCACTTCATAAGAGATCATGTGGCAAGAGGGGACATTGAACTTAATTATGTAGAATCTAAGTCCAACCTTGCCGATATCTTCACCAAAGCTCTTCCCGAAAATGAATTTTCATCTTTAAGGAGAGAGCTTGGTATGTGCTTTGTAGAGTAAAATTCTAGGTTTGCATGATCCCATGTTTATATGTTATCTTTATACCTTGATACATCTCACAAAAAGCCTTGATTTTTGTATTGAGACACTTAGAACCATGTGAGATGATAGGGAAGGTGTACTTGGCTCATCATGCTTGTTATGATGCATTACTATGAACCAATGACACACCTAGAGACATAAATACCTTATGGACCAACCATTGGGAAGGCTTGTATTCAAGTAATGAGTACATAGCTCTAAGAACATGGTTGGAAATTCCAAATCATATATATGTTAAACTATGTTCATTATATTTTGGAAAACAGTTTTCAAGTGAATCACAAAAGTGATACAAAGTTTGAAAATTCTTTAGAACTTTTGTAAGTTTCCAAATTTGTATCCATCTTGAAATCTGGAAAACATATATTTTTCAAATCATTTTTTCTTAATAAAGTATGATTTCAGAAATGTGTACGCAAAAATTCGTGATTTTTCGAGATTTTTGGAATTTCTACCGCATTTTTGAAAATGGGAAAATGAAATTTCGATTTAGCGAGTAATGATCGTTCGTATACTACTGATAATAAAGCTCCATTTTCTGATATTTGGTGTATTTTTGATGTCCTAACACTCTAGTATGATAATATTATGCGTATAAACGAGTTTTAGATCGCTTATCTGATGGTTTAGGGAGTTTCAATAAATTCTATCCTTTATCCCCAAAACCATTGTTGGTGCTAAGTTAGGATTTAACTTTTGAATTTTAGATTATGCTTTGCCTCAAATGTAATTTACATCCTATCTTGGATTAAGGGGGAGCTTAATTTCAATCTAATACCTTAGTCCAAGATCCAACACTCTAAATTCTTTCATCCTTCTCTTTTTGATGTATGTCAAAGGGGGAGAAGGAATGCTTAAGTTAGATGATTATGTGTGTATCTTTAAAGACCTAACTTAAATGATTGTCAAACATCAAAAAGGGGGAGATTGTTGGTGCAACAATGCTCCAAGCATTTATATGTTTTGATGTTTGGCTAATCATCTAAGTTAGGCAATATCTTGTGATCTAATTATGAATGTGTTTAAGTGACAGGGAAATCCAAGGATGAAGTACTTGGTAAAAGGAAGTCCAAGTATGATCTTGGCAAAGGAAGTCCAAGGGATGGACTTGGCGGCATAAGACCAAGCTTGTAGTCTTGGCAGCATAAAGTCCAAAGTGAACCTTGGCAAAGGAAGTCCAAAGTAAAGTCTTGGCAGCATAAGTCCAAGCTTGTAGTCTTGGCGGCGTAAAGTCCAAGCATTTGGCAACCCAAGACATGACGAAACTGAAGGAAGCTCTTGGAAGCAAAGCGCAAAGGATGAACAAGTCATGACTAGGAGAGATTCCAAGGCGCAAGGCTTAATGAGGAGCTAGAAGGTTGAGTCTAGGTCTAGGGAATAAAATCAAGTATGAATTACTCATACTTGATGAGTATCAGTCGACTGATACGATGTATCACCGAATCGTCGGCGTTCGACGCGAGTCGTGGTGAAACCGACCATCGCATCGATCCGCCTTGATCGAGCGATCGGTGATCGCGATCGATGCCAGGGCATCGATCGATCAAGGGAAATATCGCAAGAATGCGCCTCACTCGATCGCGCTTGATCACTCGACTGATCACCCCATCAGTCGACTGATGGAGGGATCAGTCGACTGATCACCTGTCCATTGGAGATTGCGGCTACGAATCTCCGCGGAGATCGCGTTTGGCCGCTGGTTGACCGGCAATGATCGATGGTGGTATCACCGACCGATCGACGCCCAACGGGAAAAACAGCCCCTCTTCTATAAAAAGGGGCCATGGGGAGCTTGGTGAAGCTAGTGCTCTTGCTCCTAACTATACTCTCGTGCTCACCAAGCCTTCCAAGTATTTTTAGTGATTTAAATCCTCCTCTTCTCTTGTTCTTGATCATCCATCATTGTAAAGAAGAGGAGAGCATTGTAAGAAAGGTTTCTCCACCTTGGTTCATCCAAAGGAGGTTCTAGTGAAGGTTGATTAGGGTTAATCCACCTTACGGATTGCCGTGGAGTAGGAGCGTCATCTCCGAACCACGTACATTGGGTGTTAGCTTTGTTCTTGCTTTGATTTGTGTTTATATTTTGTATTGCTTCCGCTAACATTTTTTGTAGAAAAGAAGAAAGGCTAATCACCCCCCCTCTAGCCATTCCAAGGGTCCTAACACTTGAGGATAGTCCTCAAGCAAGAATGAAAACTGTACATCCTAGAGCAGTCCACTCCTGAACCACCTGCCCCTACGGCCACTTGTGCTGACAAGGATGCTTATAAGAAGCATCAAGATGACACATTAGATATGTCATGCCTTATGCTTGCCACCATTACCTCTGAGCTTCAGAAGCAACATGAGAACATGGATGCCTATGGTATGGTTGAGGATTTGAAACAACTATATCAGGGTCAAGCAAGGCACGAGAGATACGAAGTATCAAATGTCTTATTTCAATGCAAAATGCAAGAAGAAACTTTCGTAGGCACTCATGTACTCAAGATGATTGGGTACGTTGAGAACCTACAGAGATTGGGATTTCCATTGGGCCAAGAGCTGGTCACTGATCTTGTTTTGCAGTCATTGCCAAAAGGCTACAGTCAATTTGTCATGAACTACAACATGAATGAAATTGACAAGCCATTACCTGAGTTGTTGAGCATGTTACGAACTGCTGAACTCAACCTTAAGAAGGCAAAGCGTGGTACCATTTTGATGGTGAACAAAGGCAAAGGCAAAGGCAAGCCTAAAGGTAAGGGGAAGACCCAAGCCAAAGGCAAAGGCAAGGCAAATTCATTGAAACCTAAAGGAGGGGTGTCTAAGGAAGGGGAATGCTTCCATTGCGGTGAGACCGAGCATTGGAAGAGAAACTGCAAGCTATACCTGGAAGAGATAAAAAGGAAGAGAAGTGAGACTTCTGCCTCATGTATACATGTTATAAAAGTCAATTTATCAATCTTGTCTTCTTGGGTATTAGATATCGGCTGTGCTTCTCACATTTGTACCAATGTGTAGGGCCTTCGAAAGACTATATCATTGATGAAGGGCGAAGTGGACCTATGGGTAGGCAATGGAGCAAAAGTTATCACCATCGCTGTAGGGACATATTCCTTATCTTTGTCCACTGAGCTTATCTTAGAATTAGAGGACTGTTGTTATGTGCCTGCCTTGACGAAAAACATTATCTTCGTTTCTTGTTTAGACAAGAAAGGTTTCTCATTTGTAATAAAGGACAAGTATTGTTCCGTTTATTTACATGATATATTTTTTTGTAGTGCACACCTTGTGAACAGTCTCTACCTTCTAGATCTTGAAACCCCAATTTATAACATAAATACCAAACGGTTCAAATCTAATGATCTGAACCAAATATATCTCTGGCATTGTCGCCTAAACCCTAAACCCAACACATAAATGAGAGTCACATATCCCAGCTCCATAAGGATGGATTACTGGACTCATTTGATTTTGAATCATATGAGACAAGTGAATCTTGTCTTCTAGGCAAGATGACCAAGACTCCATTTAGTGGACATGGCGAATGAGCTACTGATTTGTTAGAACTCATACATACTGGTGTATGTGGGCCTTTCAATGTAGCAGCTAGAGAAGGCTATCAGTACTTCATTACTTTTACTGATGATTTCAGTAGATATGGATATGTGTATCTTATGAGACACAAATCTGAATCCTTTGAAAAGTTCAAAGAATTCAAGAATGAAGTACAAAACCAACTTGGTAAGAGTATAAAAGTTCTTCGATCAGATCGAGGTGGGGAATACCTTAGCCAAGTTTTTCGTGACTATCTCATTGAGTTTGGTATTAGATCTCAACTCACTCCACCTGGAACACCACAGTGGAATGGTGTATCAGAAAGGATAAATCGTACATTATTAGATATGGTACGATCTATGATGAGTCACACAAATCTTCCTTCTTTCTTTTGGGGATATGCTTTAGAGACGACTGCTTTCACACTTAACTGCGTCTCATCTAAGGCAGTCATAAAGACACCATATGCGATATGGAGTGGGAAGAGTCCCAAGATGTCTTTTATGAAGATTTGGGGTTGTGAGGCTTATGTTCGACGTCAAGTCTCCGACTAAATAGGGCCCAAATCAGACAAGTGCTACTTTGTAGGATATCCTAAGGAAACAAAAGGATATTACTTC
Source organism: Wurfbainia villosa (assembly GCA_025175895.1). Lineage (NCBI taxonomy): Eukaryota > Viridiplantae > Streptophyta > Magnoliopsida > Zingiberales > Zingiberaceae > Wurfbainia > Wurfbainia villosa. Next base: position 84,230,310 of record CM045996.1, read on the forward strand.
TACAATCCCACACAAGGCAAAGTGTTTGTCGCTAGAAATGGAGTATTTCTAGATAGAGAGTTCATCTCTAGAAGAACTAGTGGGAGTAAAATACATCTTGAAGAAATTCAAGATCAAGATAACACTGAGATGGAAATTGAACAGGCACCACAAAGTGTTGTGGATGATGAGATTGTTGCACAAGAAGTTATGGAGCAATAACCTGTTCAAGTAGACCAACATCTTCGCAAGTCTAATAGGATACGTCATTAGCCTGAGAGATATTCATTTCTCTTGTCTGATAATGATGACGTTATACTTGTTGAGTTGAACGAGCCTACATCCTATCAGGAAGCTGTGATGAGCCCATTCTGAGAAATGGCTAGAGGCTATTAGATTCGAAATGGAATCCATGTACACTAACCAAGTATGGACTTTGGTTGATCCACCTGAAGGGGTCAAACCCATTGGGTGTAAGTGGGTCTTTAAGAGAAAGACTGACATGGATGGTCTTATGCATACCTATAAAGGGTGATTGGTAGCTAAAGGTTTCAAACAAATTCATGGTATCGACTATGATGAAAAAATTTTCACCAGTTGCGATGCTAAAGTCCATTCGGATCATGGTTGCTATTGCCTCTTACCACGATTATGAGATCTAGCAAATGGATGTCAAAACTGCATTTCTGAATGAAAACCTCCTCGAGGATGTGTACATGACACAACCTGAGGGTTTTGTAGATCCAAAGCATGTTGGTAAGGTATGCAAGCTACAAAGGTCCATTTATGGTTTAAAGCAAGCATCTAGAAGCTGGAATCTTCGATTCAATGATGCAATCAAATAGTTTGGTTTCATCAAGAATTTAGATGAACCCTGTGTCTACAAGAGGGTTAGTGGGAGCATAGTTATCTTTCTTATCTTGTATGTTGATGACATACTTCTCATGGAAAACGACATCCCTACATTGCAGTCTATGAAGACTTGGCTTGGGAATTGTTTCTCAATGAAAGACTTAGGTGAAACAACCTACATTTTACGCATTAGGATCTATAGAGATAGATCTAAGAGATTGCTTGGCCTAAGTCAGAGTGCATACATTGACAAGGTGCTTAAACATTTTGCCATGCAGAACTCCAAGAAGGGATTTCTGCCAATGTCACATAGTATGAGCCTTTCGAAGGCTCAATGCCCTTCTTCTAAGGAAGAAAGGGAACGCATGGATCAGATCTCTTATGCATCTGCTATAGAGTCTATTATGTACACTATGCTATGCACTCGTCCTGATGTCTCATATGCTTTAAGCATGACGAGTAGGTACCAGTCAGATCCAAGTGACGGTCACTGGATAGCCGTTAAGAATATTCTTAAGCATTTGAGAAGAGCTAAAGAATATTTCTTGATATTTGGAGGCAATGAGGAGCTCGCTGTAAAGGGTTATAGCGATGCTAGCTTCCAAATGGATAAGGACAATTATAGATCACAGTCAGGGTATATTTTTTGTTTAAATGGTGGTGTTGTGAGCTGGAAAAGTTTAAAGCAAGGCACAGTCACGGATTTTACTACAGAGGTCGAGTATATTGCTGCTTCTGATGCGGCAAAGGAGACTATTTAGATTAGGAAATTTGTTTCTGAGCTTAGTGTAGTTCCTAGCATCTCGAGCCTTATAGAGCTTTATTGTGACAACAACGAGGCTATAGCACAAGCTAAGGAACCTCGTTCTCACTAGCGTTTCAAACAGATACTACAACGATATCACCTCATTAGAGAAATCATCGATAGAGGAGATGTGCGGATATGCAGAGTAGATACTGACGCTAATATTGCAGATCCCTTGACCAAGGCTTTGGCACATAGAAAGCATGATGGTCATACTAGGTCATTGGGTCTTAGAGATTACAGTGATTGGCACTAGTGCTAGTGGGAGATTGTTAGTGTCAGCCCTTAGTGTCAATCATGAGATGATTGATTAGGGATCATATGTATCATATTTCATTAATAATAGGTAAAGATTTATTATTATATTTACTTTACGCGTGTGCCAGCCAAATAAATATAATAATGCCCTTGAATAGTAGGTTCTAATCTACAGTATATCAATAGGTAAAATTGATTATGAGAAGCTGTAGAGAATACTATTCTTAAACATTGCTAGTCAAGTATTATATTAATAGACAAAGGGATATATTAATACATTGAGACTAGCCTGTAGGTCAATGGATGACTTGATCTCACAAGTCATGAATATGTGATATCACATTGACACATGGGTATATATATTGGAGAATATATGTACTAAATTGACCCGCCATGAGAAAGTTTCATGGATCGTTATATGAAGTGTCATAAAGTTTCTCATGTGACTATTAGTATAAATAGTCCTTAGACCTGAAATCACTGCAGTTCCCTACATATGGAGCTATGTACTTTGGTATCGTCAAATGTCACCCATAATAGGGTGGACTATAAAGGCGACTACTGGGTATGTAATAAATTTTGCGGAGGGATGTGAGTGATGTAGATGGGATATATCCCTCCCAAATGACGGGAGTGATATCTTTAGCCTCTTGATAGAGTATGACCACGAAATGCATGGTCATGCTCAAATGAGTCAATATGAGATATTGAGCTCATTTGTTTGAGTGAGTCTACTTGGAGATCAAGAAACATAAAGATCGATAAGGGGATGACACGGTCTATGCCTCATTGATCGATCTAAGATATCAAGGATAGAAGGGCACCGTCATACAAGATAATAGTCACAGAAAGGTTTTGTCGGATCTTGATATTTTCGTAACTTGGGTAGCAATGATGCATTGCTAGTTGCCGCTCATTGCTTATGTGTCTAAAGTGGTTTAGAGGAATTGTCAACGTTACGAAAACCTATAGGGTCACACACAAAAAACATGTTTTAGAGATGACATTCATTTTAGTTTGACTAAATGAACCATTAGGCATTGAATTGGATTCATTGAAAGGATTGGATTTGAGTTAGACTCAAATTAAATGGCAGAATTTGAGTTGGACTCAAATTGATTTGACTTGAGTTGGACTCAAATCAATTTGGATGGAATAAATTCATCACGCATGATTAATGTGGATTAATCATGCATTGAAGAGGGAAAATCAAAAGTTGGATGAATGGACTCAAATTGATTTGACTTGAGTTGGACTCAAATCAATTTGGATGGTATAAATTCATCATGCATGATTAATGTGGATTAATCATGCATTGAAGAGGGAAAACCAAGAGTTGGATGAAACCTCTTTTCATGCATGATTAATGTGGATTAATCATGCATTGAAGAGGGAAAACCAAGGGTTGGATGAAACCTTTTGTATTCATGGGATGAATATAAAAAGGGGGCCTTGGATCATGATGTTTTTGGTTGAAAATTGCCTTTGTTTTTCCCCTCTTCTTCCCTTGGCCAAAATCTTCTCTTGGCCTAGCATCTTTTGTGGTGTTGCTAGCATAACCTTTCTTCAAAGAGTGTTCGTGTGGATACCATAGAGGCACGTACACTTGAACGTACAAGAGATCCGATGGACCATGGATAAGCCGGATAAACAAAGGGCACGCATCAAAGGTATACCCTATAGGATAGGGCTTTATAGATCTATTCTTTAGTATGAGTTTTCTTCGCATGGATCGCTCGAGGAATCCTTTTTTCGCTGTAATTTTCTTATTTATCGCATAGGATTACCTACAAGACATTCTGTGTTCTGGTCACTTATGTCTAGTCGACTGCTCAACCATAATAGTCAACTACTCAAGGTCAATCGACCAAACTTTAGTCGATTGGATCATAGCCCCAGTTGACTATTACGATTCAACTGAGCTCCCGAGTATTGAACACTCGACCAGTTGACTGGCCAATACCATCAGTCGACTGGTAAACCTTAAAAGTGAGGTTTAACCCAATTATGAACACCTTATACTTGATTGACTATCCTTAGCTTAGACCTAAGCCTTCTAGTCACCTCCATCAGCCTCATGCCCTCACAGTCCATCCGAGTCCTCTATGACTCCTTCACCCTTCGCGTTAGCCTTTAGATGCTTCCATCGGCTATGTCATGCTAACCGGGTCTCCTTTGCCAAGGTTCATTTAGACTTATGCCGCCAAGACTACATGCTTGGACTTTATGTTGTCAAAACCTCACCCTTGGACTTCCTTGCCAAGTATCTATACTTGGATTTTCACCACCAAGACTACACACTTGGATTTACGTAACCAAGACTACACCCTTGGACTTTCCATTTGCCAAGTATCTAAACTTGGACTTTCATCGCCAAAACTACACATTTGGACTTACGTGGCCAAGACTACACCCTTGGACTTTTCATTTGCCAAGTATCCAAACTTGGACTTCTCCATTGCCAAGAATCCAATCTTGGACTTTACATTGTCAAGTATTCATACTTGGACTTTCCCTCGAGTCTCACTCGAGCTTGGTCTACCATAACCTGAGGTTGATTGCTCCAACAATCACCTCCTAACATTCTCCCCTATATGACCTTAGATATCCCAAACATCCACTTGTTATATGGTCAACATATGGTCAAACTAGTTGTCAATCCATTGTCAAACATCAAAATCCTACTCGAGTCTCACTCAAGTTTGGTCAATCGTCACCTGAGTCGATTGCACCAATAATCTCCCCATTTTTAATATTTGACATTAGCTTTAAGTTAGGTTGTGCCATAACCCAACTTAACTCTTCTTATGCCAAAAACATAATGAAGGTTTTCCTAACTTAAACCCTTACTTCTCTCCCTTTGGCATACATCGAAAAGTCTAGCAAGGTTTTCAATGTCTCATCTCCAAATGAGATCCCATATTATCCTCCTTTGTCCAAAATCATCTTGGATACCTTCACTTTTCTTAGTGATACAATCCTTATCACTAAATGAGAGGAAATGCACAATGAAGGTTTACCTAACCCTCACATTTCCTCCTTTGTAAGAAAAATTTATTCATCATACCAAGATGGATAAACTCCCCCTTGACCATTGCACCAACAATATCCTTGGAGAGTTCCTAAGCCTATAGGAACACTATACCAATTGGAAATAAGGGTAAAATATTTGATACTCCGCCCTAAATAATTCTCCTAATTATTTTCAATGATTATTTCACCCTTCCAATGCTTTCCAATGCATATCCTAGGGTTAGGAGACATTAGGCAGCCTAAAATTGCTAATAAATGGCTAAACAAACCTTGTTCAGTCAGAAATCAGACTAACAGTCGACTGCACTACCACCAGTTGACTGCTCCATGTGGCAGTCAACTGGTTTCTGCAAATGCAGAAATCATACTTCAAATTCGAGTTTTTAAAAATCATAAGTAATTATACGTAATTCAAAAAATATTGAAAATTCATATGTATATTTCCTATACCAAATGCGATGGGTAAAAAATAATTTTATAATAAAATATACATTATTTTTAAAAATTGATACAAATTTCAAAACTATTGAAAATTTTAATATTTTTGGTCTAACTTGTATCAAAATTCTCAATGGTGATTGCTATCAAAACATAGGTTTCATCAAGGTTTTTTAAAATGATTTTAAAATATTTTCAAAACCTTATATTGAATTATGGTTTATGGGCTTAATGCACATAACTTGTACATTAGTTTTTCTCATTATCCATTATTATATTTCAATGAGTTCAAAGTGTAGGTGATAGTTAGAAGCTAGAGGGGGGGGGGGTGAATAGCTTCTTTTCGTTTCGTGATGGAAATCGATTGCGTTTGTCTCTACAAATTTCATTAGCGCGCAGCAGAATAATAATAGTAGCAATAACGAAACAAGACAATCACGCAAACACAAATATATAACGTGGTTCGGAACCGAACGGTTCCTACTCCACGGATCGGGCTCTAAAAGCCCTAGCAATGCCAACATGCACTACTAATCACAATAACTCCTTGACACAAGTCGAAGGTGGAGAAACCTCGTACAAATGGTCTTACAATAGCAAGAAATAAATACAAGCAATATACAATACAAATATGAAAGACAAGTAAAGAAAACTTTACAACACTTTGCTTTTGATTGCTTGAATGTTTGGTTGCTTGACTTGCACTTGGAGACCTGATTTGCAGCAATAAATTGCCCCAAAAGCTCTCAAGAACCAATGTTGATTTCCTCCTCCTCGAGCTCCATTTAAACCTTTAACCTGGGCTGGAAATTGTCGATCAGTCGACTGCTAGGGACCATCAGTCGACTGATACCACTGTTGTCGTGAGACAACAGCTAGATCCACACTGGAAAAATCTAACGGATCCATCACCGATGACCGATAATGACTATCGCTGATCGTTAGAGCTCCACTCATCGCTAACCCCGATGAGTCGACTCATTCTGTGTGAAAAACCGAGCACCGATCGATTGATTACGATCGATCGATTGCTCGCCAATCGCTTGATCGCCCACCTCTAGCGCGCGATCGCTCAGGCGATTCTCACAATCAAGCCCTTAGTTAACTCGATCCGGATTGCCATATGGCACCGATCGGCCGACCGCACACCTCAAACATGAGGTTTTAACCCAAGTATGGTTCCCCCATACTTGCTAGACCACCCTTAGCCTAGACCTAAGCCTTCTAGCCACCTCCATCAGCCTCACGCCTCTCGGATCCCTCCAAGTCATCCATGACTTGTTCATCCATTGCGCTAGCGTTCAGGTGCTTCCATCGGCTATGTCATGCTAACGGTGTCTACACCGCCAAGGCACATTGGACTTACGCTGTCAAGACTCCGCTTGGACTTTACGCCACCAACCATTGGACTTATGCTGCCAAGACTCCCGCTTGGACTTTACGCCGCCAATATCAAACCTCTTGGACTTCTCAAATGCCAAGACTCAAGCTTGGACTTTCCCTTGCCAACCCATGTTGGACTTCCCATGCCAAGACCCATGCTTGGACTTTTCCTTGCCAAGACCAATGCTTGGACTTTACATGCCAAGTACTCAAGACTTGGACTTTCCAAATGCTAAGTGTCCCACTTGGACTTTCCATTGCCAAGACCCAAAACTTGGACTTTCCCATGACAATCACATTGTCATATATTTTTGTCGAACATCAAAACATCTCTCGAGTCAAGCTCGAGTCCTGGTCAATCGTGACCTCGGTCGATTGCACCAACAATCTTCCCCTTTTTGATGTTTGACAAAAACCAAACAAACCATTGAGTTAGACCATCTAACTCAAACCAATCATCCCCATCAATTTTCCCAATTGATGTCATTCTCCCAATAAATTCTCCCCCTTTTGACTAACATCAAAAAGGTTCTCTCCAAGGAGGTCAATGTCTCATGTCTCATGTCTCAATGAGATCTTACAATATCCCCCTTGATCCAAAAATACCTAGGATGCCTACCATCTTCCTAGTGATAAGTCCTATAATATCACTCAAGAGAGGCAATCCTATTCACTCTCCCAATTTCCAAATTGGGTATCTCAAAATCCCATTTCTCCTCCTCATAAGGAAAAATATCATCCATCATCCCACGATGGATACCTCCCCCTAAAGGCTTGCTCCCCCTTGATCATTGCACCAACAATGTCCTTGGGAAGTCCCTAAGCCAATAGGAACTCTAAACCATCAAAGTTAAGGCCTAAAGTTCAACATTTTACTTTCCCATCCTTAAATTTGATACAAACCCTAAACAACTCTCCTAATCCATATCCAATGGATTTTTCACCTTTTATAATGCTTCCCAAAGTATATCCTAGGGTTAGGAGTGGTTAGGGTACTTACCATAGCTGAAATGGGGCTAACAAACCTTGTTTTCCCGTATTCAGTCTTGGCAGTCGACTTTATCAGAGATCAGTCGACTGTCATCTCCATCAGTCGACTGCCACCAAGGGCAGCCTACTGATAACTAAAATTTCAGAATTTTAGTTATCAGAAATGAATTTTGTAAATTCATAAATAATTATACGTATATCGAAAAATCACGAAAATTCATACGTATAATACTTATGACCAATACAATGGGTGAAAAATATTTAAAATTATTTTACTCATAAAATATTAAAATTGACACAAAGTTCAAAACCATTGAAATTTTCAATGTTTTGGCCCTACTTTGTATCAACTTCATCAATGGTAATAGCTATCAAAAGATAGACTTCACCAAGGTTTTCTAAATTGATTTTAAAATGTTTTTGAAACCCTATATTGGATCATGTTCCTTGGGCTTAATATACATGACTTGTACACAAGCTTTCGCAATGATCCACACAATGAAATTAGATGAGTTTTAGTTCATCTAGATGCAAAAACTATGCACCTTGAACTTAACTCATATCCTAGCATCTCACATGTATCTAGGGTGTATAAATATACATACATGTCAATGTAATGTGAAATGTGGGTTTTGTTCTCCTAATCTAGGGTTTCATGCATGTTCCTAAGGCAACACTACTTGATTCCCTTATAAATGAGACTCCAAGTCATGTCATTGTCCTTACATCAATTTTAATCAAATTCAAATGCACGAATGATTATGGCATTAATGATGGTATAAATAAACACATGCTTATAATCATGATGTCATGACATAAGATGGAATCTAAAAACACATGACATTAAACCTAATCCTACAAACATGATCATGACATATTAAGTGATTAAACATAGATATGATGTCATGGCATGTTATATGGCAATCAAAGCATGGCAAATAAAATGTATAGGTATAATAATACCTAAATTTTGATATTAATTTCCATTTGATATAATTAAATATATTTTTCCATATTATCACTTTTCTCCCTAGTGTGTCAAAAACCCAAAATGACACACTATGACCTATAATCCTAACTTGTGACAATTTAATCGATTTTTCATAATTCCAAGAATGTATTGGCACATCCTAAAATCTTTTAGGATCAAAAATCAAACCTATTTCCAAGGTATCCATAACCTTGAAAATAACCTAAAATGTCACCTTTACCATGGTTAGGTTAACTACCCTTCCATTTAAGTTGGAACACCCTAAACCCATCTAGTGTGAATCAATCACGCTCTTAGGAACCCAAAATATATTTGAGCTCCTAGGGTTTACTAGGTATTTCTTAGGGATAACCTCCCTAGATACCTTTCTAATGACCCTTCTAGGCTTGTTAGCCTTGGTCATTGTGGTCTTACCTAGGTTGACTCTAGGGGTAACTCCCCTTGTAACCTTCTTAGTGGCCATCCTAGGTTTCTTCAAAATCCTAGCCACTAGGCACATACCTTGGTCAACTCTAGGGATGACTTCCCTATTGACTTTGGTCTTCCTAGACCTAGTTTGTGTTCCATAATCAAATGGAACATTATGATAAGTCACCTTAGGCCTAGGTTTGTGACCCAAACCCTTCTTACCCTTGGTTGACTTTTGTCTCTTAGATTCTAGGTGTTGACTCTTGGTCCTAGACTCTTGACTTTGACCATTTGACCCTTCAACTTGATTTTGCATAATTCTAAGGGTATTTTCTAGTTTTTCAAGCCTTGACCTCAAGGATTTATTGAGCTCAAATAGATTTTGGGTTCCAAAGAGCGTGATTGATTCACGTTAAATGGGTTAGAATGTGCCAACCATGATGAGTAGTTAACTCAACCATGGTAAAGGTGGCATTTTAGGTTATTTTCAAGGTTATGGTTACCTTGGAAATACATTTGAGCTTTAATCCTAAAAGATTTTAGGATGTGCCAATATATATTTCTGAAATCATGAAAATCAATAAAATTGGCACAATCTAGATTTAGAGGTCATAGTGTGTAAATTTGATCTTTGGCACACTTTAGGAATCAATGTATCAAGAGAAGTGTGTCTAAGATGTAGAAAGAACATCAAGATTGATACTCAAGTGCCACACGCCTTGATGTCTTGCACTTCCCATGCTTCATGTGTTTCACCATGTGTTTGCATGGAAGGAATGTATAGGGTGGATTGCATCTCACAAAACAAGTCTTTTACCTTGATTGTGTATTTCAACACTTAGAAAGGGTGAGATGTTAGGATTTTGAAACCATTGGATGTTAATGTTTGCTAAAATGAAATAAAATATCAAAACACATTAACGAATACATGAATATAAGCATAACATCAATATATTCAATATACAAGATTAAAACATGAGAAAATGGAATTGCTGGATAAAGAAATCGAGATTTTTTGAATTTCAGAACCGGAAATCAGAGATCAGTCGACTGATATAGTTATCAGTCGACTGATCATACTGTAGCGTGATACGATGTGTCCAGCAGTCGAGTGCTATTTTCGAGACTCGATTGCTTGAACATCGCCGATCGTGATGGGATACATCGATCGATGGTAATCTTATTCATCGAGGTGAGGATCATCGATCGAGTGCTCGGCCGAGCATCGAGTGGTGATTGTATCGATCAATCGATGGGCCACATCACCGATCGATGTTATTCTTGTAAACGACACGAAGACTCGGATCGATTCGAGCCGGAGCAGTCAACTGTCGATTCGATTAAAACCGCTCATAAGCCATGATCAGTCGACTGATGATGCACATTAGTCGACTGGCATCGCAATTTTATAACGCCAAACCGCGAGGGTTCGGCATCTTCACGCGATGATTCTTCACTTCCTTCTCCTCTCCGGTCGCCGCTGCCTTTCTCCGACGAGTTTTTCGACCGAGCTGGCCGCCTAAGTCTTAGGTTTGATAGCCACTCTCTTCCACTCATGCTTTCACTCGTCTCATAACCCTAATCAACTCACTTCCAACGGTTGTTTCTTCTTTTTCGATTAGGGTTCCGGCGTCCAGTCCTCCGGCGAACTTTCCGACGGCACCTTCAGCGATATTCGACTATTCTCTCATCATCCCTCCAAATGGCACCGAAGTAAAATTTTCTTACTCAAAAAACCCTAATTTTTCCTTTCCATTGTAATCTATTATAATCTAATTGTGTATTGGTGCCCTTTCATTTCATATCGTCGCATTACATTCATATAGGAGATCCCGTAGAAATGATCCACCCGAGGGTGAATCACGATTGTACCAACCTATGTTGGTTAGGTACATCGATAGGGACTTCTTTACACGTTATTGTAGTGACGTCATGGACATATTTTCATATTATCATCTTATGAAAATTGTCTTATGCACACATGCCATCAATGATGATCTCCTTAAGGAGTTCTATCAGAATTTAAAGAAGGTAGACGATGGCCCTACCTACACTACTCGCTGTAATAGATTAGACATAAACATTGCATTGAACATGTTTCATTGCATTGTGCATTTCATTTCCCCTGTACAAGGGAAAGTGCATATGCCTTATGGCCATATTATCACTGCATGGTTAGAGTCAGTAGGCATCAACATTCACAGGGGATCACTGAGGACGCTATCTGAGGTGTAATCACATATCACCAGAATTTTTAGCGAAGCTGCGGATGGGGCATGGGCAGATGGAGTTGGCACCTCGACCACCGCCCAGGGCACGTGGAGAGCCGCCTCTGGTGCCTAGAGAGGCTGGAGAGGACTATGAGGATGCAGACACCGCTGATGAGGAGGATCAAATGCCAGCAGATGCATCAACGGCAGTCCATCAGATAGTCTTGGCCAGCTGGAGTCCAGATTCCAGGACTATCAGCAGATAGTCGACTCTAGGCTGTTAGAGCTCTTAGTAGGGCAAGCCTCCATGGGCATACGTCTTGGTCGAATAGAGGAGAGATACATTCAAATTGCAGAGTCCCAGAGCTGCATCGAGCAGCGTCAGCTCGATATGTATGAGATGATGTGGGCCTGGACTTTGATCCAGCAGCCTCCTCTACCTCCACCTCCTGCAGACGACTAGATCTAGAGGATGTTAGAATTTTTTTGTTGTTTTTCAGTTTTTGTAGTGAGATTGAGCATATCAAATCTCTATTTTGGATGTAAAAAAAAACTGAAATCTTTTTAAATTAAATGAAATTTCTGTTTGTGAAAATCATGTGTGTTTGAGTGTGTATTTGTATTAATGTATTGGTTTATGAAAGTTGCTATATCATGACATGAAATTTCATCTTATCATATAACATGTCATGCCATTGGTTATGATTATTTTATATGTCATGTTTATTCTTTTTGATTATATCACAAGTCATGACATCATGATTATTGGCCATGCGTTATTATTATTATTATTATGCCATGATTATTCATGCATTTTATTGTGATTAAAATTGATTTAAGGAAAAAAAAATGGCATGACTTGAAGTCCTATTTATAAGGGAATCAAGTAGGGTTGCCTAGAAAATGCATGAGGCCATAATAATCCTAACTCCACATCTCACATCACATTGACATGTATGTGTATTTATACACCCTAGATACATGTGAGATGCTAGGATAATAAGTTAGGTTCAAGGTGTATAGATAGTGCATCTAGATGAACTAAAACTTATTTCAATCATCACCAAGAATCATAAGGAAAGCTAATATACAAGTTATGTATATTTAGCCAATAAACCATGGTTCAAAATAGGTTTTCAAAAACATTTTAAAATCAATTTAGAAAACCTTGGTGAAGTCTATCTTTTGATAGCCATCATCATTGTAGGGGTTGATACAAAGTAGATCAAAAACCTTAAAGCTTTAATAGTTTTTGAACTTTGTACCAATCTCCTATTTCAATGGTAAAAATACTTTTCCAAAAATTTTCACCGATTGTATGTGTGATAAGTAATATACGTATCAAATTTCGTGATTTTTTTAATTTACGTAGAATTACTTATGAATTTCCAAAAGTCGAGTCTGGTATCTGAAAATCAGGTTTTCAATTATCGATCATTGCCTCTACTGAGGTAGTCGATGATGGGTAGCGCCGACTCATTGGCGTAGATATCACTCATTGCTTAGTGCCGGTCGGTGATGGGCATCACATCGAGTCATGTAGTCGATCGTGATAATGCTAATTTCGGGAAAACTAGGTTTGTTTAGCCCAGTTTTAACTACGGTTAAGGTCCCTAATCACTTCTAACCCTAGGATATGCTTTGGGAAGCATTATAAAGGGTGAAAATCCATTGGATATGGATTTGGAGAGGTGTTTAGGGTTTGTATTAAAGTGTTGGAAAGTTCAATGTTGAACTTCTAACCGTATCTTTGAAGGTTTAGAGTTCCTATTGGCTTAGGGACTTCCCAAAGATATTGTTGGTGCAATGGTCAAGGGGGAGCAAGCCTTTAGGGGGAGGAATTCATCATGGGATGATGAATGATATTTTTTTTCCTCATAAGGAGGACAATGAGACCTTGAGAGACTCAATTTGAAAATTGGGAGAGTGAATAGGATTGCCTCTCTTGAGTGATATGAGACTTATCACTAGGAAGATGGTAGGCATACTAGGTATTTTTAGACCAAGGGGGAGATTGGAAGATCTCATTGGGACATGAGACATTACCTCCTTGGAGGGAAGACCTTTTTGATGTTAGTCAAAAAGGGGGAGAATGTTTGGGGGAGAATATTTGGAAAATATTTAAGATTACCAATTTGGGATAATTGGTAAGGGATTTGAATTAGTGGTCTAACTCAATGGTTTGTTTGATTTTTGTCAAACATCAAAAAGGGGGAGATTGTTGGTGCAATCGGCCCAGGTCACGATTGACCAGGACTCAAGTTTGACTCGAGTGATGTTTTGATGTTTCGACAAAAACATATGACAATGTGATTGTCATGGGAAAGTCCAAGTGGGACACTTGGCATTTGGGAAAAGTCCAAGCATGGGTCTTGGCAAGGAAAGTCCAAGTCATGGGTACTTGGCATGGAAAGTCTAAGCTTGAGTCTTGGCACTTGAGAAGTCCAAGGGGTTTGGTATTGGCGGCGTAAAGTCCAAGCGGGAGTCTTGGCGGCGTAAGTCCAATGTGCCTTGGCGGTGTAGATACCGTTAGCATGACATAGCCGATGGAAGCACCTGAAGGCTAGCGCGATGGATGAACAAGTCATGGATGACTTGGAGGGATCCGAGAGGCGTGAGGCTGATGGAGGTGACTAGAAGGCTTAGGTCTAGGCTAAGGGTGATCTAGCAAGTATGGGGATACCATATTTGGGCTAAAACCTCATGCTTGAGGTGTACCATGATCGTGCCATGTGGCGATCGGGCGCGAATCAACTAGGGTTTAATCGCGAGAATTACCTAGCAATAACGCCATTGATAGGCAATGATCGATTGAGCGATCGATCGATCTTATGATCAGTCGGTTGATGCTCGGATTTTGGGGCACAGAATAGAGTCTCACTCGACCACTATGACGAGCAGTCGAGTGATGGCTCATCAGTCGACTGATGCTCATGATCAGTCGACTGATGTCCTAGCCATTGGATTTTTCCAGCGTGGATTACACCGTTGTCTCACAGCAACAGTGTTATCAGTCGACTGATGGTCCCGATCAATCGACTGATCGACTTCTTCTAGCACAGGTTGAAGCTATATAAGGAGCTCGTGATGGAGGAAAAGATAGCGATTTTCTTGGGCGAAATTGAAGGGGAAAGTTGGTGCTTTCCGGTCCTTCAAAGCTAGTTCAAGGCAATCAAAGATCTAGTAATCAAAAGCTCTTGTAAAGTGTTTTCCTTTACTTGCATTTTTATTTCATTATCGTATTTGCATGTATCTATTTGATTATTGTTGTAATCATCTTGTACGAGGTTTCACCGCCTCCGGATTGTTCCGAGAAGGAGTGTTTATTAGTGGTTGCGTGTGCATCACTAGAGCTCATAGAGCTCGATCCGTGGAGTAGGAACCGTGCGGTTCCGAACCATGTTATTTCTATTTCCGCTGCGTACTAACAAAATTGTAGAGACGACCACGATCGAATTCCATAACACTACGCTATTCACCCCCCTCTAGCGGCTTCAAATATCCTACACTAGACTCTTGACTTTGACCATTTGACCCTTCAACTTGATTTTGCATAATTTTAAGGGTCTTTTCTAGTCTTTCAAGCCTTGACCTCAAGGATTTATTTTCAATCTCTATTTGCCAAATTTTAGAATTTTGATTTGGTCTTTGGGCAATGTTCTTTCTAGGCATATGTCTAGTCCATTTGGGGTTAATGCCTAGGTGATCTCCTATTTTCCTAATGGTTTCCTTAGGTAGAATATTTTTAGGGACATTAGTCCCAAATTTCTCCTTATTCCTAAGGTGAATATTCTTAGCTCCTAGGCAAAAATATTTATTGCTCTTAGCATGTTTTTCATGATAAATAGCAAGTGAATTGAAATTCCTAGCATGCTTTTGTCTATTAACTAAAATAGGATCATTATTAAAATATACCTTAGGGTTTGCCTTAGTGTGGCTCCCCTTACTTGTGATGCTCCCCTTTGAGTCTTCTTCTCCCCCTTTAAGCATTGATTCCGGTAGTGTCCTGATTGCCAGCATTTGAAGCAAATCACTTGCTCCTTGCTTTTGGTTGTTGGGGGACCGACTTCCTTAACTTTTGGTGCTGGAAGAGACTTCTTCATCCTTTTAGGACACTTACTCTTGTAGTGTCCAAATTCCCTACACTCAAAACACATAATAATATTTTTATTTTGAATTGAGGTGTTTGAGTTACCTAAGTCAATGGAGGCCAAAATTGGATTTTGAGCTTCTTCATCTTGACCGAATGTTGAAGCTTCTTCTTGATGTTGCTCTGGTGATCTAATCTCCTCCACTTCAATCCTAGAGATGGAGGTCTCCTCCGATTCTACTTCCTCTTCCTCCTTGGATGTTGATGGTCTCTCAACCTCCAAGTCCTCACTTCCTTGTGAGGATGATGCATTTGCCTCTTCGGTCTCTTCCTCTTGGACCGGTGATGGACTTTCATGGAGCTTGGCCACTTGGCTCCATAGCTCCTTGGCATCTACATAATTACCTAACATACACAAGATATTATTAGGAATTAAATCAATTAAAAACTTCATTACCTTATCATTTTTCTCGAAGGCTTGGACTTGCTCTTCGGTCCATCTCTTTTTCTTGAGGAACCCTCCCTTTGGTCCTATTGGATAGCTATATCCCTCCATCAAAATGGACCATTCTTCGAAGTCCCTCATCATGATAAAATCTTCAATTCTTCTCTTCCAAGAACTGAAGCCTTCTCGTCCATATAGGGTGTAGGGCAACGGTATGTTGATGTTAAATATGGAAATTTAAAATACTAAATTAAAAAGGCCAAAATTTAGGAAAAATAATCCTAGGATTTTTTTCGAGAATTTTGGAGAATTTTAGGAATTTTTTCCAGAATTTTTCTGGAATTAAACGGAGCTTGTACGAGATTTACGGGGATAATTAATTACTGGGGGGATTAATAGAAACCAAACCTATATTTTCTATTTCTCATTTTTCTTTCCACGCCGCACCTGACTCCCTCTTCACTCGCGATAACTCCTTTTCCCCAGCGCCACAGTTTTTCTTCTCCTCTCTTCTCCCCGCGCATCGCCCACGCCAGATCTAGCCGCCGCAGTTTTTCTTCTCCTCTCTTCTCCCCGCGCGTCGCCCACGCCAGATCTAGCCGCCACAGTTTTTCTTCTCCTCTCTTCTCCCCGTGCGTCGCCCATGCCAGATCTCGCCGCCACTGCCCTTCCCTGTGCCCAGGCCACCGCGGGTTGCCCTCTCCACCGCTGCTCGCCCGAGCCGCATGCGTCGATGATCAGGCCACTGCCCACGCTGCAGCAAGCATCCGCCGCACTGACCTCTCTTTCTCAGCGAGTTCTCATCCTCGCTGCGAACGATGGCTCTCGGACTAGCCTTGCGATCTTCTCTGCACGATCTCATGATTCTCTCCTCGCTGTGACCTCCAAGCTTTCCCGACCCCTCATCTCCCTGCTCCTTTGTTTCCTCTGCAATCCAGCGACTGTCGATGCTCTTGGTGGGAGATTCGACCGGTTGTCGTCGAAACTAGGTAAGGGCTTATCTCCTCTTACCATGGACAAGCAGTAATTTTCTCTTCATTGAGATTGATCGATGAATTTGGCAGTGGTATGGTGCTGGTGAACAGGGTTTCCAGCTGGAGCTAAGGCAGCGGTGTTGGTGTCAGGTTTCCGACAGACTGAGCAATTGGGGAGGACTGTCGAGTGGAGGTGCTAATTTCTGGTATATGGCTTGTCTTCCTCTATTTTTGTTCTCTCAGTCCATTTCGATTTTGTGAATTGTCGTTGAACAGTGGACTGTGGGTGCCAATTTGCTCGGCTGTGTAAGGGTGTCGATGGAATTAGAGGGGATGTGAATGGAGGGTTGTTGTTGATTGTTTTGTTTGAGTTTCATTATCTGTATGACACTTGTTAGATGATTGATGTTGGTTAATGGGTGGTTATGGAAGGTGTTCAGTCTGTGCTTTTGATGGAGCAGCGAATGAGAGATTTAGGGGGTTTATAATTCGTATTCAATAAAAGGATGCAAATATAGAAACTATATAGTAGTAAGTTAGCACATTGTCGTGTGCTTGGATTTGATGGTAATTATATTATATGCAGGTTTCGGTCATGAGACAGGTCCACGGGCATGAAGATTACATTATTTTCGAGCATTTTAGCAGGCGGGTATTTTGACTTATCTTTTAGATATAGTCGTGTTGATATGATTAGTTAGTTATAGCTTGCAATAATTTTTATGTTTAACTGACTTGTATGTTATTGTGCCTACTTGATACATGCATTTGATCATCTTTTAGTTATACCTTCCCTGTTTTACTTAGGTCATTGATATGTACCTATTTGTTATGCATTTTATTCGGAGACATATTTTAGTTGGTATTTCATGTTTTATTGTCATGCACCATCTTGCATGATTGCACCACGCTGCCTGCTGGACAGGGTTCCTTTGTAGTTGAGCCCACAGCCAATTACATGGTCTGCACACACTGCCACTCATGGGTTAGTGGTACATCAGGAGGGTGTGTGCAGTAGCTTTGTCAGGCTCCGCTGGCCCGCTCATGGATAGCGATGAGGCAGCGTGGTAGCGGGCAGAGATCCCTCCTATGGTCTACGACACCAGGAGATGAGAGCATTGCTCCCCCACTCTGTTTGGGGCAGGAGGATAGGTGTACTCCGACAACATCTTGTCCACTCGGTCACTCAGGAGCAGTGATGGCAGAGTGCACAGTTGTCATAGCCCTACCCACTCGGCTTCACCATCGCGTGTGAGGTGACTGACTGGCGTCAGGGGTGACTATGTCATTTGCATCGCATGCATATTGCATGGATTACATTTGTATTGTGTTTGCTGCATTTTAGTTGCTGCCTTGGATGTTGCATATGATTGACATGCATACAGGATACATTTTTGTATTTGGTTGGACGACCTTATTTCTGCTAGTATGGCACATGCTCCTATGTCAGGATAGGAGATTAAGGTAAGTACAGTCTTTTCGTATTTCTTTCTTGCATTTCCTATTATTGATTAGGAGACTGTACTGGCATGATTATTATTGTTAGTTATATCTTACTATATATATCGACTATTATCCGCTGAGTTCATTGAACTTACCCCGTTGTTTTATATATTTTTCAAAATGAAACTACCAGGAGAGTCCAGCTGCCAATCCCCCTCATCGTAATGGCTTCATTTTTATTTGGTTTTATATTTTCGGTTATATTGACATTGATTAGAGGACATGTGTAAGACTGATGTTTTGGACTTTTATTCAGACTTGTATTCGATATGGTTTTGGTTGTGTGTTCTTGCTCAGATGGCAGAAGGGGTAGGTATAGATGTTGTAGATCTTTTATTTATGTTGGTTGTTGGCCTGAGGCCATATATGATATGTATGTGTGGTCTTTGTTCCGGTCGTGTTGACCGATGTATAGTAGGTCGTGTGGGTCTTGTATGCGAATTTGGTATTGTCACCCGTATAGGGGAGATGTTGCCGAATTTTTGTCTGGCAGGGACTCCCCTGGGGCGTGATAGTTGATGTCCCAATCGAGTTGTTCTTCCAACTCTATCTTCACCCTCTAGCATGCTCCCTGTTAGGACCCTTGTAATGGCTAGAGGGGGGTGAATAGCCTTTCTTCGTTTCTACAAGTAAGTTAGCGGAAGCAATACAAATACGAAAACGAATACGAATAAGAAATAAGAAATCAAACGCTAACACCCGATGTACGTGGTTCAGAGATGACGCTCCTACTCCACGGCAATCCGTAAGGTGGATTAGTCCTAGCCAAGCTTCACTATATTCTCCTTTGGATGAACCAAGGTGGAGAAACCTTTCTTACAATGCTCTCCTCTTCCTTTACAATGATGGATGATTAAGAACTAGAGAGGAGGAGGTTTTGAATTGCTAAAACACTTGGGAAAGCTTGGTGAGCATGAGGGTGTAGTTAGGAATAAGAGCACTATCTTCACCAAGCTCCCCAAGGCCCCTTTTTATAGAAGAGGGGATGTTTTTCCCGTTGGGCCTCGATCAGTCGACTGATGTTTGCCATTAGTCGACTGCCGCTGAAGCCAACGACTTCTGACCATGCAGATCCGCGGAGATTCGTAGCCGTATTTTCCAACGGCCAGGTGATCAGTCGACTGATCCCTCCATCAGTCGACTGATGGAGTGATCGATCAGTGATCAAGGCGGCAATCAGTGAGGCGCATTCGTGCGGGCAATTTTCTCCTTGATCGGTCATTCTTTGCCCTAAGCGATCGGGTCTATCGATCATTGCCTTGACCAAGCGTTGGTTCGATTTCAGATACTCATCAAATATGAGTAATTCACACTTGATTTTACACCCTAGACCTAGACTCAACCTTCTAGCTCCTCATTAAGCCTTGCGCCTCCAGGATCCATCCGAGTCCGCGACTTGTTCATCCTTTGCGCTTTGCTTCCAAGAGCTTCCTTCGGTTTCGTCATGTCTTGGGTTGCCAAATGCTTGGACTTTACGCCGCCAAGGCTACAAGCTTGGACTTATGCTGCCAAGTCCTTACTTTGGACTTCCTTTGCCAAGGTTCACTTGGACTTTATGCTGCCAAGACTGCAGGCTTGGTCTTACGCTGCCAAGTCCATCCCTTGGACTTCCTTTGCCAAGATCATACTTGGACTTCCTTTGCCAAGGTTCACTTGGACTTTACGCTGCCAAGACTACAAGCTTGGTCTTATGCTGCCAAGTCCATCCATTGGACTTCTCTTTTACCAAGTCTTCATCCTTGGATTTCCCTGTCACTTTAAAACATATTCGCAATTAGATCACAAGATATTGCCTAACTTAGATGATTATCCAAACATCAAAACATATAAATGCTTGGAGCATTGTTGCACCAACAATCTCCCCCTTTTTGATGTTTGGCAATCATTTAAGTTAGGTCTTTAAAGATACACACATAATCATATTTTCAATATGAATTATAACTTAAACACTCCTTCTCCCCCATTGACATACATCAAAAAGAGAAGGATTCAAACATGAAAGAAATAATGTGTTGGATCTTGGACTAAGGTATAAGATTGAAATTAAGCTCCCCCTTAATCCAAGATATGCTTGATAATGTGTAAATAATATTTGAAGCAAAGCATAATCAAAAATTCAAAAGTTAAGTCCTAACTTTGCACCAACAATGATTTTGGGGATGAAAAAGAAACTCCCCCTAAAACACTGCATTAATCAGTCCTAAAACTTTATGTATACGCAATATTATCATACTATAATTTTAGGACATCAAAGATACACTAAATACCAAAACATGGAGTTGTTTATCCGAAAATACGATTATGTCGATCGACTGGTTTACAACGATCGGTATCAAAATCGAAATGCGTTAGAAATTCTAGAAATCTCGAAAAATCACGAAATTTTGTGTACACATTTCTGGAATCATACTTTATTAAGGAAAAATAGTTTAAAAAATATATGTTTTCCATATTTCAAGATTGATACAAACTTGGAACCTACCAAAAGTTCTAAAGATTTGGCAAACTTTGTATCACTTTTGTGTTCCACTTGAAAACTGTTTTTCAAAATATGATGAATATAGTTTAAAATATATATGATTTGGAATTTCCAACCATGTTCTTAGAGCTATGTATCCATTACTTGAATACAAGCTTTCCCAATGATTGGTCCATAAGGTATTTATGTCTCTAGGTGTGTCATTAGCTCATAGTAATGCATCATAACAAGCATGATGAGCCAAGTACACCTTTCCTATCATCTCACATGTTTCTAAGTGTCTCAATACAAAAATCAAGGTTTCTTAAGGCTTTTGTGAGATGTATCAAGGTATAATGCCAACATATAAATATAGGATCATGCATACCTAGAATTTTACTCTACAAAGCACATACCAAGCTCTCTCCTTAATGATGAAAATTCGGTTTCGGGAAGAGCTTTGGTGAAGATATCGGCAAGGTTGGACTTAGATTCTACATAATTTAGTTCAATGCCCCCTCTTGCCACATGATCTCTTATGAAGTGATGTTTCACTTCAATATGCTTGGTCCTAGAGTGATGTACCGAATTTTTGGTCAAGTTGATGGTACTCACATTATCACAATAAACTTTAATGTTAGAGTAGTGTAGCTCATAGTCCACAAGAGTATGTCTCATCCAAAGTAATTGAGCTACACAACCACCCATAGCCACATATTCGGCTTCGGTGGTTGATAACGCAACACAATGTTGCTTCATACTACTCCAACTAACTAGGGAGGACCCAAAAAATTGGCATCCACCACTAGTACTCTTCCTATCCAATTTGCATCTGGCATAATCGGAATCGGTAAAGCCAAGCAACTCAAAGGACCTAGTCCTGGGATACCAAAGTCCTACATTTAGAGTGCCTTTAATATATCTTAAAATTCTCTTAACTGCTATTAAATGTGATTCTTTGGCACAAGATTGGTATCTTGCACACATACCTACCACAAATAAGATATCGGGTCTACTAGTGGTTAGGTATAGTAGGCTACCAATCATACTCCTATAAAGTTTAAGATCAATTGATTTACCTTCATGATCACTATCTATTCTAGTGCTAGTGGCCATAGGAGTGGTTACAATTTTGGCATTCTCCAAACCAAATTTCTTGATCATTTCATTTGCATATTTGGTTTGATAAATATGAATACCTTCATTGGTTTGTTTGACTTGTAAACCTAGGAAAAAGGTAAGCTCTCCAACTAAACTCATTTCAAATTCATTTTCCATATTTTTTATAAAGTCTTGAAGAAGATCATCATTTGTTGACCCAAAAATGATATCATCAACATATACTTGGGCTATGAATATATCCTTTAATGTTGACTTTATAAACAAAGTTTGATCTACTTGGCCTCTTCTAAAATCCTTAGAAATTAAGAAAGATGACAATCTTTCATACCATGCCCGAGGAGCTTGTTTTAACCCATATAATACTTTCCTAAGCTTACATACATGGTTTGGATAATCTATGTTCTCAAATCCGGGTGGTTGCTCTACATATACTCCCTCCTTAATAAAACCGTTTAAGAATGCCGATTTAACATCCATTTGGTAAAGTTTAAATCCCATGTAAGAAGTATATTCTAAGAGAATTCTAATAGATTCTAACCTAGCAACCGAGGCATAAGTCTCATCATAGTTAAGCCCCTCAACTTGATTAAATCCTCTAGCAACCAACCTAGCCTTATTTCTAGTGATATTTCCTTGGTCATCTAGCTTATTCCTAAAGACCCATCTTATGGTAATTATGGTGCTATCATTGGGTCTATGTACTAACTCTCATACTTGACTCCTCTCAAATTGAGCCAATTCATCTTGCATTGCCAAAATCCAATCCGGATCATGTAATGCATCATTGATCGATTTGGGCTCAATTTGTGAAATGAGAGCTACTTGACTAGTAGGAGGTCTATGAAATGACCTAGTTCTTACTCCTTGAGATAGATCTCCTACTACTTGGTCAAGTGGATGATCTTGATGAATTCTTAGGGTTCTAGAAGGGATTTCAAATTGATCATTGTTATCTTCTACCCTCCTTTCATCATCGGAATCTCCTCTTCCTCCCCCTTGATCATTACCCCTAATGGTCAAACTTTGAAGTTTTTGGGTAATGTCTTGATTATTGTCATTAATATCCTTATCAATGGAGGACTTTCTAGGGTAGGTACTAGTAGTTTCATCAAATTGAACATTGGAGGACTCCTCAATCCCTTGGGTTCTCTTATTGTAGACTCGATACCCTCTACTTGTGGATGAGTATCCAACTAGGATTCCCTCATCCGCTTTGGATTCAAATTTTCCTAAGTTATCCTTGGTGTTTAGAATATAAACTTTACATCCAAAGACTTTAAAATAATGAATTGTGGGAATAGTCTCATTCCATAATTCAAATGGTGTTTTTCCTAAAAACCTATGGATTTGAACCCTATTTTGGATATAGCAAGCGGTATTAACCGCTTCCGCCCACAAGTAGCTAGGTAGAGAATATGCATTAAGCATAGTCCTAGCCGTCTCTTGTAGGGCACGATTTCTCCTTTCCACCACCTCATTTTGGTGAGGTGTTCTAGGACAAGAGAACTCATGCTTGTACCCTTGCTCTAAACAAAATTGTGAAAATTTTGAGTTCTCAAATTCACCACCATGATCACTACGGATCCGGTTGATTTTGAGACTCTTTTCATTTTCAACCCTTTTACTAAATCCTATGATTATTTCTAAGGTATCATCCTTATGTTTCATAAAGTAGACCCAAGTATACCTAGAAAAATCATCTACTATAACTAAACAATATTTGTTACCATTTAAAGATGGAGTATTATGACAATCAAATAAGTCAAGATGCAACAATTCTAATGGTAAAGAGGTATTAGTTAGGGTTTTACCTTTGTGTGATGCTTTTGTTTATTTTCCTTCTTGGCATTTTGTTCTTGACATACTTGATCTTCGGTAGCCCTTTGACCAACTCCATCTTGGCTACCTTGGCTATGTTTTTCATGTTGATGTGCCCCAATCTCCTAAGTCATAGCCAACTTTCCTCTTCTTTTGCAACAAAACACTTAGTAGAAATGTTAGAAGCATATGAAAGATCAACATAATAGATATTTGATTTCCTATATCCAACTAACATGCAATCATTTAATTCCTTGTGCCTAATCATGCATTTAGAGGATTCAAAAGAAACATGATAGTTTGCATCACAAAGTTGACTAACACTTAATAAATTAAATTTCATATTTTCAACTAGTAAAACTTTGTGAATGACAATTTTGGGGGATACCTCAATTGTACCTCTACCTAATATCTTGAGTTTTCCACTATTCCCAAAGGACACCGCTCCCTTCTTCACATACTTAATTGTGGAGAACTTGCTCACATCCCCGGTCATATGTGTTGAGCAACCGCTATCCACAATCCACATACCTTGCTCTCCTACCTAAATCACATGAAAAACACAAGCTTTTGGTACCCAAACATTTGGACCGGTAACATTAAGTAAAAACTTCTTAGGTGCCCATGCTTTCTTAACCTTTCTTTTAATGGTTGCATTCCTATTAATCAATGAAATATAAGCAACTTCTTTTTCTTTTGGCTTATATCCTAAACCGGCCTTGTTGTAAACGACTCTTTGTCGACTAAGGATCATATCAAGACATTTTGAGCTATTTGAAAATTTTTCTAAACATGTTTTTAATTCACTAACCTCATCCTTAAGTTTGTCATTTTCTTCCTTAAGTAAGCAAGAATCGACATGTGAAGGTTTTTCATTCCTAATGGCCTTTAGTTCTACCTTCATGCTCTTAACCTTAGATTTAGACTTATCTAGAGCTTCTTTAAGGTAGGCAATTGATTTATAGAGAAGCATAACTTTGGGAGAGTTCATTACCTCATCGTCACTAGATGACGATTCATCACTTGAGGAGTCTTCTTGGCTTGATGTATCAGAATCATCTCCTAGGGCCATAAGTGCCACATGGCGTGTGATGTGGCAAAGTTCATCATCGGAGGAGGAGTCTTCAACACTTGGTGTGTCCCATGTGGTTTGAGCCACCATGGCCTCCTTCTTCTTCTTCTCCTTCTTGTCCTTCTTTTTCTTTTCTTTTTCCTCCTTCTTTAGCTCCGGGCAATTCGGCTTTATGTGCCCCTTCTTGTTGCAAGCATGGCAAATCACATTATTGTTAAAACTTGAATTACCACTATTTTTACCTCTTGAAGAATGGGACCCCTTTCTTGCTTCTCTATTCTTGAACTCCTTTGATTTTCTATATAGCTTCTTGACAAAATTGGCCATCTCGCTAGACGAGTCTCCATCACTACTTGAGTCATGCTCCGATTCGGATGATGACGATACTTCTTTCCTTTCTTTCTTCTTCTTTTCTTTCTTTTCAACAAATAGAGCTAAACCCTTTTCCTTAGAGGACATGTTAGTTTGCTCATGTAATTCAAACTCACAAAATAATTCATCAATTTTAATTTGAGAGAGATCCCTAGTTACCTTAATGACATCAACTATAGAAGTCCATAAAGAATTTCTAGGAAATGCTTGAAGAATATACCTTACCAAGTCCCGGTTGTCAACTCGCTCACCTATGATATGGAGTCCGTTCACAATCTCCTTGAACCTTCCATGCATTTGGCTTACGGTTTCATGCATCTTCATTTGGAAGGCTTGAAGTTGTCCAATTAGTAAGTCCTTCTTGGCCCTCTTTGACTCCTTGGATCCTTCATTTAGCTCAATGAGCTTTTCCCATAATTCCTTGGCGGATTCGAAAGGCCCCACCTTGTTGAGTTGCTCCATGGTAATACCGCATTGAATGGTGAGTACCGCCTTTGCATTTGACTCGAAATGCCTATTCATTTCCCTTGTCCAATCCTTGCTTGGAATAGGGTTTCCTTGTTCATCCACCGGTTCCTCGAAGCCATCTACAATACTATGCCAAATTTCAATATTGCTCATTAGATAATACTTCATCCTACCTTTCCAATATGCAAAGTGACTCCCATCGAAGAGTGGTGGCTTGGCGGTGCTATATCCCTCTTGAAGAGCCATTGATGCCTTGGTTGATGGTGAGATCTTCCAAGCTATCCGGGCTCTGATACCACTTGTTAGGACCCTTGTAATGGCTAGAGGGGGGTGAATAACCTTTCTTCGTTTCTACAAGTAAGTTAGCGGAAGCAATACAAATACGAAAACGAATACGAATAAGAAATAAGAAATCAAACGCTAACACCCGATGTACGTGGTTCGGAGATGACGCTCCTACTCCACGGCAATCCGTAAGGTGGATTAGTCCTAGCCAAGTATATTCTCCTTTGGATGAACCAAGGTGGAGAAACCTTTCTTACAATGCTCTCCTCTTCCTTTACAATGATGGATGATTAAGAACTAGAGAAGAGGAGGTTTTGAATTGCTAAAACACTTGGGAAAGCTTGGTGAGCACGAGGGTGTAGTTAGGAATAAGAGCACTAGCTTCACCAAGCTCCCCAAGGCCCCTTTTTATAGAAGAGGGGTTGTTTTTCCCATGACCGATTGACATCAGATCACGCCAAAGCCAATGGCTTCGACCATGCATCCGTGGAGATTCGTAGCATTTTCCAATGGCGGAGTGATGACCGTGATCCTCCATTAGTCGACCGATGGAGTGATCACCGAGTGATCAAGGCGAATGAGTGAGATCGTGATTCGTGGCAATTTTCTCCTTGATCGCCGATCGCGCTCGAGCAAATAACTAATCGCAACATCGACACGCCTTGACCAAGGCGCGACTAATAGTCGGTTTCACTGATCGATCGAATGCCTGACGGTCGATCGATACATCGTATCAGTCGACTGATACTCATCAAATATGAGTAATTCACACTTGATTTCACACCCTAGACCTAGACTCAACCTTCTAGCTCCTCATTAAGCCTTGCGCCTCCAGGATCCATCCGAGTCCGCGACTTGTTCATCCTTTGCGCTTTGCTTCCAAGAGCTTCCTTCGGTTTCGTCATGTCTTGGGTTGCCAAATGCTTGGACTTTACGCCGCCAAGACTACAAGCTTGGACTTATGCTGCCAAGACCTTACTTTGGACTTCCTTTGCCAAGGTTCACTTGGACTTTATGCTACCAAGACTGCAGGCTTGGTCTTACGCTGCTAAGTCCATCCCTTGGACTTCCTTTGCCAAGATCATACTTGGACTTCCTTTGCCAAGGTTCACTTGGACTTTACGCTGCCAAGACTACAAGCTTGGTCTTATGCTGCCAAGTCCATCCCTTGGACTTCTCTTTTACCAAGTCTTCATCCTTGGATTTCCCTGTCACTTTAAAATATATTCGCAATTAGATCACAAGATATTACCTAACTTAGATGATTATCCAAACATCAAAACATATAAATGCTTGGAGCATTGTTGCACCCACACTCCCTTAGTTGTTAAACTTGAAGAGCGACCTCGCTCTGATACGACTTGTAGGTGATCGTTGGAAGCCAGATGGGGGGGGGGGGGTGAATAGCTTCTTTTTGTTTCGTGATGGAAATCGATTGTGTTTGTCTCTACAAATTTCGTTAGCGTACAGCGGAATAATAATAGTAGCAATAACGAAACAAGACAATCACGCAAACACAAATATATAACATGGTTCAGAACCGAACGGTTCCTACTCCACGGATCGGGCTCTAAAAGCCCTAGCAATGCCAACATGCACTACTAATCACAATAACTCCTTCTCAACACAAGTCGGAGGTGGAGAAACCTCATACAAATGGTCTTACAATAGCAAGAAATAAATACAAGCAAATACAATACAAATATGAAAGACAATTAAAGAAAACTTTACAACACTTTGCTTTTGATTGCTTGAATACTTGGTTGCTTGACTTGCACTTGGAGACCTGATTTGCAGCAATAAATAGCCCCAAAAGCTCTCAAGAACCGATGTTGATTTCCTTCGGCTCGAGCTCCATTTAAAGCTTCAACCTAGGCTGGAAATCGCCGATCAGTCGACTGCTCGGGACCATCAGTCGACTGATGCCACTGTTGTCGTGAGACAATGACTAGATCCACGCTGGAAAAATCCAACGGATCCATCATCAGTCGACTGATAATGACCATCAGTCTACTGTTAGAGCCTCCACTCGACTGATAACCCCAGCCGATCGAGTCGGATTCTGCGTCTGAAAAACCGAGCACCGACCGATTACACGATCGATCGCCGCCAATCACCGATCGATCCCACCTCTAGTAGTCGATCGTCACAGTGAATTCCCGTAGTCAAGCCCTAGTTGACTCAGTCCATTTGACTGCCACATGGAACCAATCGATTGACACACCTCAAACATGAGGTTTTAACTCAAGTATGGTTCCCCCATACTTGCTAGACCACCCTTAGCCTAGACCTAAGCCTTCTAGCCACCTCCATCAGCCTCACGCCTCTCGGATCCCTCCAAGTCATCCATGACTTTTTCATCCATTGCGCTAGCCTTCAGGAGCTTCCATCAGCTATGTCATGCTAACAGTGTCTACACCGCCAAGGCACATTGGACTTACACTGCCAAGACTCCACTTGGACTTTACACCGCCAACCATTGGACTTATGCTTCCAAGACTCTCGCTTGGACTTTACGCCACCAATATCAAACCCCTTGGACTTCTCAAATGCCAAGACTCAAGCTTGGACTTTCCCTTGCCAACCCATGTTGGACTTTCTATGCTAAGACCCATGCTTAGACTTTTCCTTGCCAGGACCCATGCTTGGACTTTACATGCCAAGTACTCAAGACTTGGACTTTCCAAATGTCAAGTGTCCCACTTGGACTTTCCATTGCCAAGACCCAAAACTTGGACTTTCCCATGACAATCACATTGTCATATATTTTTGTCGAACATCAAAACATCTCTCGAGTCAAGCTCGAGTCCTGGTCAATCGTGACCTGGGTCGATTGCACCAACACAAAGTTCATATTGATGTACCATTTAAGTACCTTGAACTTAACTCATATTCTTAACATCTCACATGTGTCTAGATGTATCAATACACACACATGTCTTTCTAAGGTTTTGAGAGATATGGGTTTTGTTTTTCTTAAATCTATTGACTCATGTATTATATCTAGGCATATCCAATTTGATTCATTTATATGAGACTTCAAATCATGTTATTATCCTTAAATTCAATTCAAATGCATGAAAATGGTCATGGCATAAATGATTTCATAATTTAAACATATTTGACAATGATGCATGATTCATAGCATAATAAAATTAAACTTAAACATTATCATGATATTTTATATGATCCAATGAAGTATGATGTCATGACATGACAAGACAAACAATGCACAACAAATTTTGTATAAGATACAAAGGTACAAGAATACCTAAGTATTAAGGTAATTTGTCATTTTATAAGATTATATTAACTTTTCCATAATGCCTAATTTCTCTCAAGTGTGCCAAAATCCAAAATGGCACACTTTTGACTCTAATTCTATTTGTGTCAATTTTGATCAATTTTTCAACCTTTATAATTTCTATTGACATATCTTAAAATCTTTTAGGAAAATAACTAAACACATTTCTAAGGTATCACATAACCTTGAAAATGTCCTAAAGTGTCAACTCTACCATGATTAGATTAACTACCCATCCATTTGAGGTTGACACACCCTAACTCATCTAGTGTGATAGGATCATGCTCCTAGGAACCCAATACTTATTGGAGCTCCTTGGATTCACAAGGTACTCACAAGGGATAACCTCCCTTATTACCTTCCTAATAACCCTTCTAGGCTTGGAAGCCTTGGTCATTATGGTATTTTCAAGGTTAATCCTAGGGATAACTTCCCTTGTGACCTTGTTAGCGACTTTCCTAGGTTTTCTTGAAACTTGGCCACTAGAAATTCGAGTACGGCCACAGGGACTGAGATTCGAGTACTGATTTGTTCAGTGGGTGAAATTATTCGGAAGTAAAATCTAAAGGTTTTGATTGCAAGGGTTGTCAGTGGACTAAACTCTAGTACGGTGTCACACGGAGGAAGAAAGGAGCGTGCCGAGATCTTTAAAAGGTATTCTAGGACTTCGGTTTTGCTTATGTGTCACAAAACATGCTATCAACTGGGTGTTGTCTAAACGTCTAGCTATGGTTTTGTGGAAGGGACATCATACATTCTCTCGATGAGCCACCACATCTATCGGGAGTTATCTCTGCCTTACAAGGACGAGATAGGTGGTACGAGGATGTCAAATCAATCCCTACGATGAACCGTTTCCAGTTCCATCACATCCTTCTACCCACGGTTACAGAAGATCATGTTTACCCCTAGGTTCCTTGTATAAATCCCCTAAATCTTAGATACGAGGGTTGTCACCCCTCGTGTCACCTAAGCACAGCAGGTAGAAAACCAAATATGCATAAATATTGGTATAAACAATTTCCAATTGCAAATTCAAACTCAGAAACAGAATTCAATTTGAAGCAATATGTCATGCGTACACAAGCTACTCCCTAATCCTAGAATCGAAGGAACTACTCCATATATAGAAGAGGAGAATTACAAGGCATGTTCATGTTTGAATATATCAGAAATAAAATGCAAGAACAAGAGGTTACAATGTCGATGTAGCCTTCTCTCCAGTGTTGAAGTGCAGAACTTGGATCTCTTGCGGCGTTCTTCCTCCCCGTTACGAGTTCCCGAAGCTTTTTAGGGCTTCGGTATGTCGTCCCAGCCGTCGTGCCTCCCTCCTAGGGTTTGGGCAGAGCTCTCCTTATATAGACATCACAGCGGATTGCTGTAAAATTTGAAAAAAAAAAACCCTAATCGCGTCAATCTGTTGGGCCGCCACACGGCCGTGTGTTTCCACACGACCAGGCTGTGTACAACCCTGGGTGGCTGATCTCGCCCATTGGACATGGTCGTGTGTAGCCATACGCCCTGACCGTGTCCCATTCTGCGTCTAGCTGTAAAATGCCCTTCTTTTGCTCTGAAAGTGCGCCTTTTCCCCCGGAATGCTATCCTGCTCGCAAAAGTACAAATAGCAGATCTCTAAACCAGAAAATAGGAAATGCATGCAAAACTAAATAACATACGCATGAAACTAACATGAAATGTAATGAGATGTGAGCGAAAACTACTCCTAAAACCCTATATGTTTTGCTCACATCACTTCCTTCAGACTTAAATCTTTGCTTGTCCTCAAGCAAACCTCAGTGTCATGAAATTTTAAAAGGATATTGTTCCATACTAGCATGTTAACTAAATTTATCAAGTGATATTGCAATCAAAGCAAAATAAATATATTCTAGAAATTCACTAAATTAGCTCCTCGTGCTTGTGCCAAGCGAATCATTCTTAGGGGATACTTGTTCCATGGTGAGTTAAGTCGTCATCTTATAGCTTTCCTAAGGTCTCCGGCTCTTAGGCATTTACCTGCCCAAAGCGAGGGTTGTTCCCTAGATCTAGCACAAAGTCTCAAAGGCGTGCTCGGTATTGAGAGAAATTGGTAGGTGTTTCCTCAGTAACCTAACTCGGTCTCAAAGGGGCACCTAGCCATTTCCACCCACGACAACTATTTTTTTATCCCTCATAATCTCTCTCTCTCTCTTTTCTTTTCTTTTTCATTTTTTTCTTTCTTTTATTTCTCTTTTCTTTTCCTTTCTCTTTTTTATTTTTCGGCTCACTGGGATTTTGATTTTTTCGAATGGGCTTACACAATTCGAGCATCTCCAGTAACAAAAATGCTAGTCCTAGGGTCACCTGTGGATTCCAAAGTACTAGACTACTGAGATAAATCATAACTAGGTATGTACTAGACTCTCCCTTTCAGAATGTTCGACATGTGTAGGTGTAAAAATAGAAGCTAACCAGTGTAAGTCTAGAATATTCATTTAAGCTAATAAAATAAAATACCATGAGGTAAATGAAGTTACACTACTCATGGAAACAACTCATGAAGAAAACTCTAAAAAATACTACTGAGGCAGCTTTACAGATAGCAACAACTAAGTGTTGAAAGAAACTCAACCACCTATGCACGAACAAATGAATGACAACAATGATGCAAATATCAGGAAAGAAACTACTGCTAGAAACAAAATAAAATTTGGGGTCCCCCCCAGAGTTAAATGAAAGTATACCTCTAGTATGGTGGACGAGGTGGAAAGTCTGGAAGCCTCAGCATCTCGGGATCCTGGGAGAACCTGCTGCTGAGCCACTGATGCCACATGTACATGTGGTCGATATGAGAGCTGATGGATGTAGCAGTTGCTTGGTGCTCCTCCTCCCTAGCCCACTGTGCCTGCTGGGCATGCATGTGCTGTCGCATCTCCTGGCGATAGGCGGCCTCGTCCTGGCGATGGGCAGCCTCCTCCTGGAAGTAGATGCGGGCCTCGTCGTAGAACTCCTCAGCCCGCTAGAAGTGCTCCCGGAAGCCCTAGAACTCCACCTACGTGTAGGCGCTCTTCTCCTCCCATTACTGCCTTTGTGTCTACTACTCGGCGTATATATCGTCGAGGTGTGAACGAAACTCCGAGAAATCATAGGCCGACGTACCTGCATCCTGCTCAAAAGTAGAAAAAGGTGGTGGTACAGGTGTGGGCTCATGTCGACGTGGACTAGGTGGGCTCCTATGCATGTGTGGACTGGAGGGAGAGTGATGTAAAGGGGGAGAGATGGGCACTGATGTGGATGGTCCCTCGTGTGGCGGGGACTCCACTATCAGGTCCAAGCGTCAGTTAGTGCGTGTGGTGATGGTAGTACGATTAGGGTCTGGGAGCCTAAGGGCTGTCAGGTTTTTCCTTACAAAGCATAAGGAGTGTCCCTCTCTTACAATCATTTTCATCGCCATGCACACTCCTAGGTTGATCCTAGGGCTTCCCTCTATACTCTCTAATGCAGTGTAATCGTACCCCTTCCTATGGAAAATGTGGGTAAGTAGGCCTCCCACATTAATCTCTCCTCTTGCTGCTTTGTCCATCTTCACTAAGTGTCTGATGAAGTGGGACCCTACATCGATGCTACTTCTTTCTTGTAGCATGTCCCAGAGGCAAAGCAGCTCACTAGCTCTTACTACACCGTCACTCTCCCCATGACCAAATATAGTACTGGCCATGATTTGGTGGAGGTATCGAAAAATGGGGTTTTGGAGACGCGATGCTTTGGCCCTAGAATGGTCATAAGCATGCTCCCCCGTCAACTCGGTCCAAAATATCTGAGAGTTAAATCCAATAGGGATTCTTCTCTCTCCCCCACTCGGCAAGCCAAAGCATGAATTCCATTGGTGGAGGGTCCATTCATGCTCAATGTTAAATATTCTAAAAGTTATCCTACTCCCTTCACTCTCTCTACCCGTTAAAATTTCCGCTTCTAAGGAACTCAAAAATTCTAAAACTATCCTAGGGTAGGTTGGGTGTCTTATTCTCATTATCTCTTCCCACCCCATTTTTGCAAATAGGGCTTGAATGTCACCTAACAACCCTAAGGACTCTAGCAAATCTTCATCAAGGTACCTAGTAGCAGTGAGTTTATGAGTAGAAAGCATATTATATCTATCTCTATGTTCATTGTTGCGAAAAAGAAGGGTTGGTAGAGCGTTACCCTCCTCCGGAGCTTGAGGGGTGTCGGTTCTCCTTGCTCATCGCTCTGAAGCACCGGATCGAGATGCCACTTGCTTGGTCCTCCTCATCCTTTTTTCTTTTGGCTTCCTTGAAGGTTAGAAAAGCTTCTAGGTGGCGGGGAAGAAGAAACCACATGGCTAGGGCAAGAGAAATCGAAGCACACGACACAAATGGGGTGAAAACACACGGCTCACCCTACTTAACCTGGCACGACACGACAGTGTGAAAACACACACCCAGGCCATGTGCGCCTCAGGTCTGTCAGGCACGGCTGTGGGAAAACACATGGCTAGGCCGTGTGTCCCCTTTCTTCTCCCTTTTTTCACCACGGTCCGAATTTCCTCATACGCCTCGCCGTGTAAGCTAATATGGCTTTTATTTTTACCTAGCAAAGTTCTTTTCTTGTTCTAATGCTAAATGAAATGGAAATAAAAGTTCAAATTAACTAAATGCATGCAATACAATCAAAGGGAAATCTAAAAACTAAACTTGGGTTGCCTCCCAAGAAGCGCTTTGTTTAAGGTCGTTTAGCTCGACCACACTCCATTATCAACTTGGCTCCGGAAGTTCAGTGAACCTCCATTCATCCGTCTCAGAATCTTCATCTGGGGGCCTCGCCTTTAACCTACTGAAAGTGAAGCCATCAAGGTAGTGGGCTCTACACTCTGAAAGGTTGAAGAGGATGATCTCCCCATCTACCTCTAGGGAGATCTGGTGTGCCTTAACATCTATGCACGCCCCCGCAGTTGCCAGAAAAGGCCTTCTCAAAATGATGGGATTCTTGAGATTTGGTCATGTGTCGAGTATGATGAAATCTGTATGGATCACGAAGTTCTCGACAACCATAGGCACGTGTGCTAGCAAGCCGATGGGTTCCTTGACTGAGTCGTCCCCCATACGAATACCAAGATTTGCTGGATGGAGCCCATTCAGTCCCATCTTCAGATAGTATGCATAGGGCATCACACTTACTGATGACCCCAAGTCACACAGTGCTTCATCGAATTTTTCCCCATATATTGAGCAGGGGATAACAAATTCATCGGGGTCCTCAAGCTGTGGTGGAATCTTATCTTCAATTTCATCTTGGTCAGGTAGGGTGGAAATCATGGTTGCACACCCCTTGGCAAATCTGTTTCTCTACCCCACTCCCTCATTGTATACTCCTTCCTCTTTAGCCTGACTTGGCTCGGGTACTGATGGAGAACTATCCATAGATTTCGACACGGTTTGGGTTATTTGGGCCACTTGTGTCTCCAACATCCTTGTGTAACTTGCAAGACCGTCAACGGTGGCCTTCAAGTCTCTGAGTGACTCCTCTATTTTCTGATGTTGGTGACGAAATTCCTCATTGGCCTTTATTTGGGTAGCAATGAAGTCTTCCATCATCAGTTCCAGTCTAGACTTCTGTTGTTGCTACTGCCCATTGCCCTGCTGCTGCCCATACCCTCCTGATGGTTGGAAATTCCTCGAGTTATTCTTATAGGAGAAATTCGAATGATTTCTCCATCCGGGATTATAGGTACTGGAGTATGGGTTGTTGGGCCTTAGATTGTAGTCCCCAATCGCATCAACATGCTCAATCTGCTCTTCTGAGGTTCCATGCCCTCCATAGTGGTCCTCTCGATATGTTGTTGCTCCCTCTCCAAAGTCAATGGCCGCGCATGCAGATGAAGGATTCAAAGAGTCAAAACGTCTACTAAGCGCATCCATCCTTGCTATTAAGTGGTCAACGGAGTTGACATCATATCGTCCTACCGCAGGAGCTGGGTGACAACGTTTGGAAGCCCATTGATGGTGGTTCTGGGTCATCTCTTCTATCATCTCTTCTGCTTCCTCTATGGTCTTATTCATAAGCACTCCTCCTGTAGTAGAATCTAGGGACATCTTCGTGGTGTACGCGATCCCATTGTAGAAGATGTGGATCACCAGCCACCTTTCCAGTCCGTGGTGGGGGCATTGGTAGAGTAGCCCCTAGTAGCGATCCCAAGCTTCGAATAAGGACTCCCCCTCCTTCTGACGAAAGCTCATGATAAGATGGCGCATGTGAGCAGTCTTACTTGGTGGGAAGTATTTATTGAAAAATTGATGCTCACATTGTTCCAATGTAGTGATGCTTCCCGAAGGTAGGGAGTGAAGTCATGCCTTAGCCTTATCCCGCAATGAGAACGGGAATAGGCTCAGGCGGATCGTGTCAGTAGGGACTCCGTTCATCTTTATTGTTGAGAAGATTTCCAAAAATGCCTCTAGGTGCCGATTCGGGTCTTCAGTCGCAGCTCCCCCGAATTTACTCTGCTGGACCATATGTATAAGTGCTGGTTTAAGTTCAAAGTTGTTTGCCGAAATAGATGGTCCAGCTATACTCGGCCTAAATCCTCTAGCGCTAAGAGTTGCGTAATCCCGCAGAGGTCAGCTACTTATATGTACTTCGGATGTAGCTTGGTCCTCCATCCTCTTCTGTTCTGCTTTTCGACGATGAAAGGTTTGTTCAATTTCTAAGTCGATCGGAATCAGGCCTTTCGATCATAAGCGTCTAAGCATACGAATAACCGAGCCACAAAAATTAGGAGTGCTACCTAATACTAAGAAACAGGAAATAAACAAATCTAGCTAATAAAATCAAAGAGGCAATAAGGAAATAGAAAACTACTGCTAAAATAAAAAGAAAAATTAAATCTAAATATGGAAAATATAAAACTAAAATAAATGAAACAAACTAAAAAGAAAATTAAACAAGTAAATAAATCTAATCCTAAGTCCGATCCAATTTTCCACTTCTCGATTAGATATCGAATCGATCAGTACCCGACAACGGCGCCAACAACTTAATGCACGCGAACGCGACCTCAAATCTCATGACGGAGATTGTCGATGACTCGAAGTGTACGCTCGTGCTCAAGGCCCGCAAGTGCATGGATGTTATCAAGTAATAAAAGATTATCGATCCCACAGGGACTGAGATTTGAGTATCGATTTGTTCAGTGGGTGAAATTGTTTGGAAGTAAAATCTAAAGGTTTCGATTGTGAGGGTTGTCGGTGGACTAAACTCTAGTATGGTGTCACACGGAGGAAGAAAGGAGCATGCCGAGATCTTTAAAAGGGATTCAAGGACTTTGGTTTCGCTTGTGTGTCATAAAACATGCTATCAACTGGTCGTTGTCTAAACGTCTAGCTATGGTTTTGTCGAAGGGGCATCATACACTCTCCCGATGAGCCACCTCATCTATTGGGAGCTATCTTTGCCTTACAAGGATGGGATAGGCGGTACGAGGATGTCAAATCAATCCCTGCGATGAACCGTTTCCAATTCCATCGCATCCTGGTTATAGGAGATCAGGTTTACCCCTAGGTTCCTTGTATAAATCCCCTAAATCTTAGATACGAGGGTTGTCACCCCTCGTATCGCCTAAGCACAGCAGGTAGAAAACCAAATACGCATAGATATTGGTATAAATAATTTCCAATTGCAAATTCAAACTCAGAAACAGAATTCAATTTGAAGCAACATGTCATGCGTACACAAGCTACTCCATAATCCTAGAATTGAAGGAACTACTCCATATATAGAAGAGGAGAATCACAAGGCATGTTCATGTTCGAATATATCAGAAATAAAATGCAAGAACAAGAGGTTACAATGTTGATGTGGCCTTCTCTCCGGCGTTAAAGTGAAGAACTTGGATCTCCGACGGCGTTCTTCCTCCCCATTGCGAGTTCCCGAAGCTTTTTAGGGCTTCGATGTGCCATCCCAACCGTCATGCCTCCCTCCTAGGGTTTGGGCGGAACTCTCCTTATATAGACATCACATCGGATCGCTGTAAAATCCGAAAAAAATCCTAATCGCATCAATCTGCTGGGTCGCCACACGACCGTGTGTTTCCACACGGCCAGGCCGTGTGTGGCCCTGGGGTGGCTGATCTCGCCCATTGGACACGACCGTATGTAGCCACACGCCCTGGTCATGTCCCATTCTGCATCTAGCTGCAAAATGCCCTTCTTTTTCTCCAAAAGTGCATCTTTTCCCCCCGAAATGCTATCCTACACGCAAAAGTACAAAGAACAGATCTTCGAACCAGAAAATAGGAAATGCATGCAAAACAAAGTAACATACGCGTGAAACTAACATGAAATGTAATGAGATGTGAGCAAAAACTACTCCTAAAATCCTATATGTTTTGCTCACATCACCAAACATTTCTTGTCCATTGCTGGTTCCTTCCTACCAACCCCTAGATTTTGACCATTATACCCTAGAATCATGTTTTATATTCTTTTTAGGGTCTTTTCCATTTTCTCAAGCTTTGACTTAAAAGCTTGATTTTCAATCTCTAATTTCTCAATTTGTGATTTTTCATTCTTCTTATGAGAATTTCTCTTCCTAGATATATGTCTACTTTTTTTGGATTAATACCTAGGTTCTCTACCTTCCTATCCTTAGATGTGGTAGTACTAGGGTTAATGGGTCTAGATTTATCCTTAGATTTAAATTCATAAGGTTTAGCTCCTAAACAAAAATACTTATTTCTAGCATACTTTTCATGATTAACAATAGCAAGAAAATTCTTAGCATAATTTTTATTCTTACATAAAGTACAAGAATTATTGAAATATACCTTAGAGTTTACCTTAGCTCCCCCTGCATATAAAGCTCTTCCTTTGTCCTTTCTAGAGTCCCTCTCCCTAAGACATTGGCTTCTATAATGCCCTTTTTTATTGCATTTGAAGCACACAATGTGCTCCTTGCTCTTGCGAATTGGGGCATTGACTTTCTTGATCTTCTCTTTCTCCTTTGGTGTCGGTTGAGCCTTCTTGACACTTTTTGGGAATTTGCTCTTAGAATGTCTTTGTTTCCTACACTCAAAGCATGTTATATGATTTTTATTTTTATTTACCATGCTAGAATTACTGGATAGTTGTCACACCCCGAGGGAGTCCCCGCCAGACGAAAATCTGATAGCATCTCCCCTATATGGGTGACAATACCAATTTTCATACAAGGCCTACATGACCACTATACATCGGTCAACACGATCGAAATCCAAACAACCCACGCAGGTAATAATTAGGTCTCAGGCCATCAATCAACGTAAATAAATAAAATCTATCACCTCTTAACTTACCCCTTCTGCCATCTGGGCAGGAATACTATCCAAATCCAATCCAAAATAAAACTCCGAACCGAGGTCCATAAAGACATACCAAAACATCCACAAAAACATAAATCCAACTCCAGTCCTAAAAATATCTTCAAATCAAAATATCCAAAACCATAAATGTGTTAGTGAAAGCCCTAGAGCCAATCATGTGATGATTGTTGTATGGACTTCATTGTATCATATTCCTATTTATAAAGACATGGTTATTATACTTACTTGTATTGGTGCCAAATAACTAAATATAATAATGTCCTTGAGTAGTAGGTTCTTATCTATATCAATCGATTGGTTGAATCGATAATGAGATGATATAGAGAACACTACTCTTAATCATTCCTAGTCGAGTATTAACATTCAGGGACAATGTTAATGCGTAGAGACTAGCATGTAGGTCAACATGATGACTTAATCTCACAAGTCATGGATATGAGATATCAAGTTGACACATGGGTATGCATTGGAGAATGTATACTGAATGACCCGCCATGAGAAAGTATCATGGATCGTTATATGAGTGTCATATACTTTCTCATGTGGCTATTAGTATGGCTATTAGTCCTTAGACCTGAAGTCACCATGGTTCCCTACATAAGGAGTTGCATACTTTGGCTTCGTCAAACGTCACCCGTAAATGGGTGGACTATAAAGGCGATTACTGGGTATGTAACAAATTATGCGGAGGGATGTGAGTGATGTAGATGGGATCTATCCCTCCTATATGACGGGAGTGGCATCGATATTCTTGATAGAGTGAGACCACGAAGTTCATGACCATGCCCAAATGAGTCAACATAAGATATTGAGCTCATTTGATTAGAGTGAGTCTACTTGGAGTTCAAGATTTAGATTGTACCGAGGATGACACGGTCTATACCTCGATTGGTCAATCTATATGTCAAGGATAGAGGGACATTGTCACATATTGTGAGAGTCACAATTAGTAGTCACAAAGGTGATGTTGGAGCTCAACATTCTTGTAACTTGGGTAGCAATGATGTGTTGCTAGATACCGCTCATTGCTTATGTTCCTAAATCGGTTTAGGGACATTGCCAACGTTATAAAAACCTATAGGGTCACACACATAAGAGCAATTAGATGAAGATTAGGTTCATATGATGAACTTAGACTAATTGAGTTAGACTCAAGTTGATTCAAGTGTTAAATGAGTCTAATTTAGATTTGATTCATCAAATCAATTTAAATTAATGAATAGAGATTCATTAAATTAAAATTGACTTGAATCAAATGGTTGGATTTGATCAACCATGGGAGATAAGAGGTCAAGTTTGACTTGACTTGAGAGGGAAGATGAAAGGTCAAGTTTAACTTGACCAAATGCCATGTCATGATGATGACTTGGCATGGCCGGCCAATGATGATGCTCCACATCATCATTGACTTTGTCATGTGGTGCCACCTCATGAGGGAGACCAAGGGTCATGGGAGTTACATGCATTCATGTAACCCCTTCTCCATGAAGTGGCCGGCCACTTGATGGTTATTCATGTGGTAATTCATTTTGTGTGGGTTACACAACTTCATCTTCAACCTTGGATCAACTTCCCTCAAGCTCTCTCCCTCTCCCAACCTCTTGGCCGAACCATCCATAGAGTGCTAGCACACTCAAGGGTGTGTTTTCTCCACCTATTGCTTGTGTGGATACCAATAGAGGAGTGTGCACTTGACACTCTTGAGTTCCGGCGAACCTTTTGGACGAGCGGGATTTGCGAAGGGCATCGCATCGAGGGTAACGTCCTTATCATGTATATATAAGGTAGATCTAGGGTTTTATATAAACACATACATGTGTTTGTTTTAATACATCTTCGCACGGATCCATGGTCGGGGCTTCCGAGGTTTCCGCAACGCAAAAAGCGGTTTTTGCGGCTCGGAAAAACTCAACAGTGGTATCAGAGCCACGTGCGAAGCATGTATGTGTTTCATTTTTTGTAATTTTTGTATTAGATATAAAATTTACAGATTTATATGTTTCTGTAAATTTCCTATTTTTATAGAATTTTTGGGTATTTTTCTCGAAGAATCGAAGCAACGAGTGTTGGGACACTTGTAGGCTTCAACCGTCGAGAAAAACTCTCCGAAACGGCGAGTTCTCGCTTTAGGTTTTTGGGACAACGACTTAAGTTGCTGTAATATCATTGTAGGGACACTCACAAAGTTTATTTTGCGAGTAGGGGCGCTGCCCCTATCCCCGAAAGGGGCCTTGTCCCGCGATCGCGCGCCGGAAATCGCTTAGCGGGACCGTTATGGGGAGATGACTCATAAAATTGAAAAAAAAAATAGGAAAAATTATAGAAATTTTTTGTAAAAAATACATAATTTAGAATTATGTATAATTCTGTGATTGCCATGGCCCAATAACCCCAATTTGATTGGATGATGTGTTATAATTCATAATACGACATGCGTGCCATTTTTGTGGTTGTGCGTGTTGTATAATGTATGCGACCTGCGCGTCGTACCTCTTCTTATGATATTCTAGTTGTAAATAGTTTTAGACTTGAATGTAACTCGAGTTTCATATTTGTAATGTACAAAATGGAGCGGTGGAAAGTCCACTTGAAGACGAGGTTACGAGAAGGGTGCCGACGACACATGGCGGTCAAAGGAAGCGCTTGGAGAAGCCGCTAGCCTTAGGTTGACCGTCCGATCTTCTCATTATATTTGATTTTGCTTGTATGTATGTGATGCATGCTAGTAGAATAATGCTTGTATGTATATGATGCATGCTAGGATAATTTTCTTGTATGTATATGATGCATGCTAGAATAATGATTGTATGTATGTGATGCATGCTAATATAGGATAAAAAAAGGCCTAAATGCATATAAGATACATATTACGATTAGATTAGATCATAATCGAATCAACTCAAAAATGCCTACCGAGCCTTGATATCCATCACTACCTCGATCATTTGTTGTTGTTGAATCTGCCAAAGCAGAGCAACGCATATTATCTTGGTAGGGTGCGGAGGGACAATCTTGGTCCCGCCTATCACGCTTGGGTTAGAGTAAGATCAATTAGATTGAGCAAAACTAGTTAACTCAATTGGATCGAGTAGAACTATAGGCATATTCCAATCGTTGGAAAGATAGGTTAAGATCGCATTTACACTAAATCTTGGGCGATTTAGCCAAAGCTAACTCAAGGTCTTTTGTAAATGTGGGTCTTAATCCTATAAACAAGAGTTGCATAGAGATGTAATCGGTAATGTGTTACCCACCGATCGTACTAAGTCTTGGGCGATTTAGCCAAAGCTAACTCA
This sequence comes from Wurfbainia villosa, assembly GCA_025175895.1. Taxonomy (NCBI): domain Eukaryota; kingdom Viridiplantae; phylum Streptophyta; class Magnoliopsida; order Zingiberales; family Zingiberaceae; genus Wurfbainia; species Wurfbainia villosa. The sequence goes on from CM045996.1 coordinate 84,272,213, forward strand.
AGGCTTAGTATGATGTGGATCTTGTCCCGCAAGAATTATAGCTAGTTTGTATGAATCTAGTAATGTGGTTTGACCACATCCATAACTTGATTCTGCAAAATTCCTATAATTCAGTGGGAGCATCATTTGATTAAAGGCCTAATTAAATGATAAAAGGAATATGATATTAATTCTCTGCATTGTATGTTGTAGATAACTATGTCGACAAACACGAACACTCTCTCTCTCTGCGTTCTGTCCTTGAGAAGGACAAACTCAATGGAGCAAATTTCCTGGACTGGTATAGGAACCTGAGAATTGTTCTCACCCAAGAAAAGAAGTTGTACGTCCTGGAGCAGCCCATTCCGGAGGCACCTCCTGCCACTGCCTCGCGAGCTGACAAAGATGCTTACAAGAAGCATCAAGATGATACATTAGATGTGTCATGTCTAATGCTTGCGACCATGAACTCTGAGCTTCAGAAGTAACACGAGTTCATGAATGCTTATGATATGGTTGGACATCTTCGTCAACTATATCAAGGACAAGCAAGGCATGAGAGATATGAAGTCTCTAAGGCATTATTTTGGTCCAAAATGCAAGATGGGACTCCCGTAGGTCCATATGTACTCAAGATGATTGGGTACGTAGAAAACCTACAAAGGCTGGGATTCTCACTTGGCCAAGAGCTGGCCACTGACCTAATCTTGCAATCTTTGCCACAAGCCTACAATCTTGCCTAAGATGCTCAGCATGTTGAGAACTGCTGAGCTTAATCTTAAGAAGGGAAAATCTGACACCATTTTGATGGTGCACAAAAAGAAAGGCAAGGGCAAGCCTAAAGGTAAGGGAAAGTCTCAAGCCAAGGGAAAAGGCAAAGAACTTAAACCCAAAGGAGGGGTAGCCAAGTAAGGGGCTTGCTTCCACTGCAAGAAAGTTGGACACTGGAAGCGTAACTGCAAAGCTTACCTGGAAGATCTTAAGAAGAAAAGAAGTGAGACTTCTACTTCAGGTATAAATATTATAGAAGTCAATCTATCTATTTCTTCATCATGGGTATTAGATACCGGATGTGCATCTCACATTTGTACCAATGTGCAGGCGCTGAGAAATAGCAGGGCATTGACAAAGGGCAAGGTAGACCTACGAGTAGGCAATGGAGCAAGGGTTGCTGCTATTGTTGTAGGAACTTATGATCTATCTCTGCCCTCTGGGCTTGTACTAGAATTAGATGAATATTGTTATGTGTCTGCCTTAACTAAGAACATCATTTCAGTTTCTTGTTTGGACAAGAAAGGTTTTTCATTTATAATAAAGAACAAATATTGTTCAGTTTATTTAAATGATATGTTCTATTGTAGTGCACCTCTAATGAACGGACTCTACTTTCTAGACTTAGAGAGCCCTATCTATAACATAAGTACCAAGAGGTTCAAGTCAAATGGGTTTAACCAAACCTATCTCTGGCATTGTCGCTTAGGTCACATAAATGAGAGTCGCTTATCTCAGCTCCATAAGGATGGGCTGCTAGACTCATTTGATTTTGAATCATATGAGACATGCGAGTCTTGCCTTTTAGGCAAGATGACCAAGACTCCCTTTAGTGGACACAGCGAAAGAGCAACAGATTTGTTAGGACTTATACATAGTGATGTATGTGGTCCTTTCAATGTTGTTACTAGAGGTGGTTACAGGTACTTCATTACATTTACTGATGACTTCAGTAGATATGGTTATGTGTATCTTATGACACATAAATCAGAATCCTTTGAAAAGTTCAAAGAATTCAAGAATGAAGTACAAAACCAGCTTGGCAAGAGTATTAAGATACTTCGACCAGATCGAAGTGGTGAATACCTTAGCCATGAGTTTCGTGACTATCTAGCTGAGTGTGGGATTTTATCCCAACTCACTCCTCCTGGAACACCACAGTGGAATGGTGTATCCGAAAGGAGGAATCGTACCCTATTAGATATGGTACGATCTATGATGAGTCACACAGATCTTCCTATATCCTTTTGGGGATATGCTCTAGACACAACAGCCTTTACTCTTAACCGTGTACCATCCAAGGCTATCATAAAGACACCATATACGATATGGACAGGGAGAAATCCCAAGATATCTTTCATGAGGATTTGGGGTTGTGAGGCTTACGTTTGACGTCAAGTCTCAAACAAACTGGGACCTAAATCCGATAGGTGTTATTTTGTTGGATATCCCAAGGATACAAAGGGATATTACTTCTACATTCCCAGTCATCACAAAGTGTTTGTGGCAAAGACAGGAGTTTTTCTAGAAAGGGATTTTATTTCTAGAAAAACTAGTGGGAGTACCTTCGATCTTGAAGAAATTCAAGATAAGGACCATAGCACTGAGGCCTTGATGGAGGTTGAACAGGAACCACAAAGTGTTGTGGGTGATGAGGTTGTTGCACAAAGAGTTGTGGAACAACCACCTGTTCAGGTAGACCTACCTCTTCGCAGGTCTGATAGGGTACGTCGTCAGTCTAAGAGATACTCATTTCTCTTGTCTGACCATGATGACGTTATGCTCATTGAGAATGAGCCTACCTTCTATCAGGAAGCTGTGATGAGCCCAGATTCTGAGAAATGGCTAGAAGCCATGAGATCCGAGATGGAATCCATGTACACCAACCAAGTATGGACTTTGGTTGATCCACCTGAAGGGGTCAAACCCATTGGGTGTAAGTGGGTCTTTAGGAGAAAGACTGACATGGATGGACTTACACATACCTATAAGGGCCGATTGGTAGCTAAAGGTTTCAAGCAAATTCATGGTATTGACTATGATGAAACCTTTTCTCCAGTGGCGATGTTTAAGTCCATTCGGATCTTGCTTGCTATTGTAGCATACCACGATTATGAGATCTGGCAGATGGATGTCAAAACTGCATTTCTGAATGGAAACTTACTCGAGGATGTGTACATGACACAACCTGAGGATTTTATAGATCCACAGCATACTGGGAAGGTATGCAAGCTACAAAGGTCCATTTATGGGCTAAAGCAACCTTCTCAGAGCTAGAATCTTCGATTCGATGATGCAATCAAACGGTTTGGTTTCATCAAGAATGAAGATGAACCCTGTGTCTACAAGAGGGTTAATGGGAACACAGTTGTCTTCCTTGTATTGTATGTGGATGACATACTGCTCATTGGGAATGACATCCCTTCGCTACAGTCTGTGAAGACTTGGCTCGGGACGTGCTTCTCAATGAAGGACTTAGGTGAAGCAGCCTGTATTCTAGGCATCAAGATCTATAGAGATAGATCTAAGAGATTTCTTGGCCTAAGTCAGAGTACATACATTGACACGGTATTACTACGATTTTCCATGCAGAATTCCAAGAAGGGACTTCTGCCGATGTCACATGGTGTGAGTCTTTCGAAGACTCAAAGTCCCTCTTCTAGAGAGGAGAGAGACCGCATGGATAAGATCCCTTATGCATCTGCTATAGGATCTATCATGTACGCCATGCTGTGTACTCATCCTGATGTCTCGTATGCTTTGAGCATGACGAGTAGATACCAGTCAGATCTAGGTGAATGTCACTGGATAGCAGTCAAGAATATTCTTAAGTACTTGAGAAGGACTAAAGAATATTTCTTGATATTTGGAGGCGATGAGGAGCTAGCTGTAAAGGGTTACAGCGATGCCAGCTTCCAAACTGACCAGGATGATTATAGATCGCAGTCAGGGTTCATGTTTTGCTTGAATGGTGGCACTGTGAGCTGGAAGAGTTCGAAGTAGGACACAGTTGCTGATTCTACAACAGAAGCCGAGTATATTGCTGCATCTGAGGCAGCAAAGGAGGCAGTTTAGATCCGCAAGTTCATTACTGAGCTTGGGGTGGTTCCTAGCAAAGCAGATCCCATAGAGCTCTATTGTGACAACAATGGAGCGATTGCACAAGCTAAGGAACCTCGCTTACACCAGCGGACCAAACACATACTACAGCGCTTCCATCTCATTCGAGAGATTATCGATAGAGGAGATGTGAAGATTTGCAGAGTACCCACAGAGGCTAACATCGCAGATCCCTTGACCAAGGCTTTGGCACAGAAAAAGCATGATGGTCACACTAGGTCATTGGGTATTAGATACTACGATAATTGGCACTAGTACTAGTGGGAGATTGTTAGTGAAAGCCCTAGAGTCAATCATGTGATGATTATTGTATGGACTTCATTGTATCATATTCCTATTTATAAAGGCATGGTTATTATATTTACTTGTATTGGTGCCAAATAACTAAATATAATAATGTCCTTGAGTAGTAGGTTCTTATCTATATCAATCGATTGGTTGAATCGATAATGAGATGATATAGAGAACACTACTCTTAATCATTCCTAGTCGAGTATTAACATTCAGGGACAATGTTAATGCGTAGAGACTAGCATGTAGGTCAACATGATGACTTAATCTCACAAGTCATGGATATGAGATATCAAGTTGACACATGGGTATGCATTGGAGAATGTATACTGAATGACCCGCCATGAGAAAGTATCATGGATCGTTATATGAGTGTCATATACTTTCTCATATGGCTATTAGTATGGCTATTAGTCCTTAGACCTGAAGTCACCATGGTTCCCTACATAAGGAGTTGCATACTTTGGCTTCGTCAAACGTCACCCGTAAATGGGTGGACTATAAAGGCGATTACTGGGTATGTAACAAATTATGCGGAGGGATGTGAGTGATGTAGATGAGATCTATCCCTCCTATATGATGGGAGTGACATCGATATTCTTGATAGAGTGAGACCACGAAGTGCATGACCATGCCCAAATGAGTCAATATAAGATATTGAGCTCATTTGATTAGAGTGAGTCTACTTGGAGTTCAAGATTTAGATTGTACCGAGGATGACACGGTCTATACCTCGATTGGTCAATCTATATGTCAAGGATAGAGGGACATTGTCACATATTATGAGAGTCACAATTAGTAGTCACAAAGGTGATGTTGGAGCTCAACATTCTTGTAACTTGGGTAGCAATGATGTGTTGCTAGATACCGCTCATTGCTTATGTTCCTAAATCGGTTTAGAGACATTGCCAACGTTACAAGAACCTATGGGGTCACACACATAAGAGCAATTAGATGGAGATTAGGTTCATATGATGAACCATGAGGATTAGGTTCATGGGATGAACCAAATTGGATTAAGAGTAATCCAAATTAGACTAATTGAGTTAGACTCAAGTTGATTCAAGTGTTGAATGAGTCTAATTTAGATTTGATTCATCAAATCAATTTAAATTAATGAATAGAGATTCATTAAATTAAAATTGACTTGAATCAAATGGTTGGATTTGATCAACCATGGGAGATAAGAGGTCAAGTTTGACTTGACTTGAGAGGGAAGATGAAAGGTCAAGTTTGACTTGACCAAATGCCATGTCATGATGATGACTTGGCATGGGCAGCCAATGATGATGCTCCACATCATCATTGACTTTGTCATGTGGTGCCACCTCATGAGAGAGACCAAGGGTCATGGGAGTTACATGCATGCATGTAACCCCCTCTCCATGAAGTGGTCGGCCACTTGATGGTTATTCATGTGGTAATTCATTTTGTGTGGGTTACACAACTTCATCTTCAACCTTGGATCAACTTCCCTCAAGCTCTCTCCATCTCCCAACCTCTTGGTCGAACCATCCATAGAGGAGTGTGCACTTGACACTCTTGAGTTCCGGCGAACCTTTTGAACGAGCGGGATTTGCAAAGGGCATCGCATCGAGGGTAACATCCTTATCATGTAGATATAAGGTAGATCTAGGGTTTTATATAAACACATACATGTTTTTATTTTAATACATCTTCGCACAGATCCGTGGCCGGGGCTTCCGAGGTTTCCGCAACGCAAAAAGCGGTTTTTGCGGCTCGAAAAAACCCAACAAAATGAAATAACCAAATAAAACTATCCCGACGAGGGGGGTTTGGAAACTGGACTCTCCTGACAGCTTCATCCTGAAATAGATATAAATCAACGGGGTAAGTTCAAAGAACTCAACGGATATAGTCAATATGCAAAGTAAAATATAGCTAACAATAACAATCATGTCAGTACAGTCTCACATATATAGGGTATGCAAGAAAGAAATACAATAGGATTGTACTTACCTGAATCTCCTACCCTGATATAGGAGCATGTGCCATTCTAGAAGAAATAAAGTCATCACCATATACAAATATGTATCCTGTATGCATGGCAATCATATGTAACATCCAAGGTAGTAATAAAAATGCAGCAAACACAATACAAATGTTATCCATGCAAAATGCATGCGGTGCAAATGACATGGTCACCCCTAATGCCAGTCAGCCGCCTCACACGTGATGGTGAAGCCGAGTGGGTAGGGCTATGACAACTGTGCACTCTACCATCACTGCTCCAGAGTGACCGAGTGGACAAGATGTTGTCGGAGTACACCTATCCTCCTGCCCCAAACAGAGTGGGGGAGCTAAGCTCTCATCTCCCGGTGTCGTAGACCAAAGGAGGGATCCCTGCCCGCTACCACGCTGCCTCATCGCTACCCATGAGGGGACCAGCGGAGCCTGACAGAACAACTACACACACCCTCCTGATGTACCACTAACCCATGAGTGGCAGTGTGTGCAGACCATGTAACTGGCTGCGAGCTCAACTATAAAGCAACCTCGTCCAGCCAGTATGCAATCATGCAAGATGGTGCATGATACTAAAGCATGTAAATCCAACTAAAATACATATCCGAATAATATGCATAACCAATAAGTACATATCTATGATCCAAGTAAAACAAGGAAGATATAATCATAACCAATCAAATGCATGTATCAAGTAGGCACAAAAACATACTAGGCATATAAACATGAAAATTATTGCAAGCTATCCTAACTAGCATATCAACATGACTATATCTAAGAGATAAGTCAAAATACTCGCCTGATAAATTGCTCGAGAAAACAACCAAATCGTCACGACCGTGAACCTGCCTCGTGACCGAAACCTGCATACAACATAACTATTGTTAAACACAAAAATGCAATCCATCAAAAATCGAATACTTAATCGATTTCTTACATAACCAATTAACCCAAATCAACTTCCAATTTCACTAATTTATCTAACCCTTTCACAACCCTAACAACTCCCAATTACACCAATTTAGGGATCTAATCACCCTAACTGAAATCTCATCACAACACAAAGTAGATTCACCCCCAAATCGAGCCTAAATCTTGATTAGCTTTAGATCTAACATCATAATCATAACAAACATTATACCAACTATATAATAGTGTACATCCATAACGTATTCATATCTAAGCTTACCGAACAATTGCTTCAATCTCATGACTCCTTGATCCAAGTTTTTGGGTATCAAATCTATATCAATCGAACTGCAACACCTCGTACTCAGATTTCCTTCAACACCTGATCATTTGCAAGTTATAACCATCCATAACCTATTAAAGAGATATATATAAACTGAAGTCCATCCCAACGAATACCATCAAAGAGGAGATTGCACTGGGCTATCGATTAGACCTCCAACCACTCCAAGACACAACGAAACTGAACTTTCCTGATGCAGCAACAGGTCAGCCGATCTAGGGCTCATGAAACAAGGTGTGGCAGCCTGAGCGGAGGGAAGGAGATCCGGCAATCTCATGTTGCGAGAGACTAACTCTTGCTCGGCCATTGGCGATAATGGGGCGGCAGTACAAGCCGAGGTGAACACCGACAAGCGGCGCGAGATCAAAATCGAGGCTATCGAACACTGGCGGTCTCGCATGCACCAACAGCGGACTACGGTGGCCTGCACAGGGAAGGGCGGCGACGACGCTCTTTGGCAGAGGAGGTCGCGCGTGTGCGACTCGGGCGAGCAACGACAGAGGGAGGTTCGGCCATCGCCATCTACTGCGAGGAGAAAGGAGAGAGGAGGCTGACGCTCGTCATCTAGGGCAGAGGAGGCCGGTGCGAGGAAGAGCGAAGCAGCGGCGGAAGGAAAATGCTGCCTGTGAGCAGCGACCCCGGTGCGACCTTGGCGTCGGACGACGAAGGGGAGACCTGGCGTGGCCGACGCGCGGGAAGAAGAAGACTCGACCGTGAGGAAGGGCGAGGAGTCAGAGAAGAACGGTGGAAGGAAACTCACGGAGAAGGAGGGGTGTGGCCGGTGCTGTGTGTGGCGACGCGAGGAAGAAGGGCTCGGAACAGGGATGCGACACGCGAGAAACTGTCGACTGAGGAGATGGGGTCGCGAGAGAGAAACCGGCACGGCGGGGGAAAATAAAAAGAGAAATAGAAAAACTTAGGTTAATGTCGTCGATTAACCCCCTTAAATAGACTCCTCCAAAACCTATTTATTTTATCCCCATAATTTTCTCGTACGAATTCCGTTTAAATCCAGAAAAAATTCCTAAAAATCTCAAAAAATTTCCCGGAGTATTTCTCTTAATTTTTGTCCATTTATTTTGGTATTTTAAATTTTCCGTATTTAACATTCTCCCCCCTAATAAAAATTTGGTCCCCAAATTTCCTACTCATATATTAGTACGAGATGTCACAACAGCCATCTCAAGCATCTAAAGATAAGTCACACCTCAAGTGACCTAGTGGGGTTACTGATATCCCCTAAAATCTATCACACCTGTTTCCCGCAACCCTTCCAAAGTATGAATAGTATCTTCATATCGACCACCTATCATAAGTACCTAACTGTACCAGAGTGGAGCTCGATATCCGTGACCTCTTAAAGACTATGCCATAATCCTAAGGTAAATCCTGAATCGCTATCGCATACAATACTCAAAGATACTCCATGAACTGGAAATCTTCACAGTATAAATCTATCCAGCGATCAAACTTTTTAAGACATCTAATCTTGGCTCCAATTTTTTTTTTTTTCATCTCATTCAACACACTAAAACCTTCTTCAGGCCTCAGATCCTTACTATACATCATTATGAGGGTATTGTAAGTATCTTCATTCATCTCAAATCCAGCATCTTTAATAAGCTTATATATCTCTAATGTTTTCCTAAAATCCTCAATATTTGTATACATCTTAAGTAGCAATTTGAAGATGTTGAGATCAGGTTTAAATCTGGCTTCCTCCATCTCTGCTAGAATTGCCTCGACATCATTGACCCTTTTTCCACGAGACAATAAAGTAAGCATACTAGTATATATTTTCATGGTAGGCAAATATCCAAATTCCTTCATTCCATTATAGATCTTCTTAACTTCAAAGATGTTTCCAACTCTTGTGAATGCATCAAGCATAATCATAATAGTACTTTTGGATATTTTAAAATTTGAATCTTGCAAATCCTCAACAACAACAAAAGTTCATTTAATCTACCATCGACAACCAATGTTCGCATAAGTCCACTGATGGAATCTACATTTGGTGAAGGGCCATTCTTTACCATCGTATCAAAGATTGCTCGTGCTTCTTCATAGTGCCCGCTCTCAGCATAAGCGTCAATAAGAGCATTCAAAACATTCCGATCAATTTTACATTGCAGTGATACCAAATAAATTATCACCCAGTAGGAGATCTTCGATATCGAAAACTATTTTCGAAATCACTCTAGTCGCCTACTCTACTTGCCTATACAGCGGCAAGCCTAGAAGTTCATCCGACACTACATCTGATTACTCTCGAATTATACAGGCATCCAAGAGACATTCTTATACCATCATGTCACAATCATAACCTCCAAGTTAATATCCAGATATCCACATCATATCAACCAAGTTAACTATAACTCAACTAAGTCAACTCTCTCACCATACTATAATAATTCCATCAATCAACCTCTAAACATCCAAAATCAATATCATACCCCTCTGATAATCATCACAGTAATCATCTCAACATCTCACCTGTCGGTGGAAACACTATTAATCCACATGATCCAAATATAGAAAACCTTCTAATCCTATCTATACATGTTTTAACCAAAGATATCTGTAAACTATCAGTATCTCTCAATATATCATTAAGTAAGGTAACCTATAGTAATACCCCAATGATCAATCCTTCAACCATCTACAACTCCTTTCGAGTAAAGATGCAAACTCATCCAACATCTGCTCTTAACAGATTCCCTATTTCACAATGACCTAGAATAAGAATTCGGTAACTGTATGCATCTAAGTGTACACCTCTTCCGATCATTTTCTCCAAGAACCACACAACCAGCTTCATATCTTCCACAAGTGCACAAGCCACTTCTGATAACCACGTAAATCTGAGGAAAAAGCTTTAATCCATGTTCCTATTTTCCGCTGGGAAATGAAGTGTTTCATAAACCTTTCATTCCCGGGACAAAGCCTTGATCACCACCAAAAATAAACTAAAATTCCAACTAATCCCTCAATCACTCAAGAGGTTGTAGACTTCCATCATCAACCATCAAGTTACCATCTCTAGCAACAGACATGATCAATATCGAGCATCAACATGGGAACGAAATAATGCCACGTGAATTTAGCTAGAAGAGCACGTTCATGACTTCTACGGTTGCCTTATCAGAAGTGTAGGTTATTATCACTAGATCGACTACACCATTATCTTGAGACACTTGCTGCAGTGTCATTTTTATAAATATGACTCACCCTAATGCCTCCCGATAGGAACTGATGGAAGATTCAACTATCCTAATCCAAATGTAGGTCAATAAATTGTGGGTGATCGAAAACAACTCAATCACTATCTTGAGTCATTAAGTGGGGGTAAACTCTGCAAGTCTATCAAACTCTATAGTGAACTCCATTAACAATTTATCACTCAACTAAAGGCTCAAGAATTCCCCAATAATGAGTCATACAAAATAGCATAGGGAAATACTGTCTCTCGAAAACATCATGAACCTGTGATCCCGTAATGGGTTATTTCCCCAAAATTCTTCTACATATTCCACCAAGTATCAACTTGATCATTGCAATAGTAAGAAACTAACTCCACTCCCCCTATATAAATATAAATTAGGTACTTAAAAGTACCTTCAACGTTATCGATCTAAGCTCAAGCAGCTCAAGGATCAAAATCCCTATGAAACTTCGTAACTTAAATCTCCATTGTCTGCATCAACAATAGTATACATTCCTTGTCCATTACCCCCACAGGGTAATAATCTGACTAGCATAATTAGTGAAAATCCCTAACACTGTAGCCCTTGATTTCCACAACAAATGTGACGACTTGACCCCTGCTTTCTGACTCGGTATCAGTCAGCTCCAAAGGAAATTCACCTTTTCGACACAGGTTCAAGACTCACAGACTGAACAGGTCATTTACGTGGTCAACTCCATCTACGATTACGAATAGTGACCAACACACTAATTGTTATTTCCTATTATCCACTAAACACATAGCCAATCTAACCGGGAGTATAAACACTATCGGCAACTCCGGCTGGTCGCCTTGGTGGGAGACCCTTACTACGAGTCTGCACATGTGTCACAACTCTATAGACCTTTCTAGCAACTCAATCGCTAGAGATCTCAATGTCCTCTTGCGTGACTGCACTGCACCACATCTCGAAGCAAGAGCACACACCTCGTCTCATATCTGTTAAATTATTACAGATGTTACTACAAGAAAAAATATATAAAATTAATCATCATACCTATTTCACCGTCAGGAGAGGTCCCGTCGCCGCCAAATCCCCAAATTAACCTCGTCAATAATACCTCGAATTTCCGAAATATAAAAATCGTCGAAAATCCATACCAATCTAAAAATTTCCAAATTGACTCGCAAAAACCTGCCAAACGTGGCGAACTCTGAAAAATCCAAAAACCCCAAGGAACTTGTAAACCTAGGCGCTCTGATACCAAATAAATTTGTCACGCCCCGAGGGAGTCCCCGCCATATGAAAATCCGGCAACATCTCCCCTGTACGGATGACAATACTAATTTTCATACAAGGCCTACACGACCACTATACATCAGTCAACACGACCGAAATCCAAACAACCCACGTAGGTAATAATTAGGTCTCAGGCCATCAATCAACATAAATAAATAAAATATATCACCTCTTGACTTACCCCTTCTACCATCTGGGCAAGAATACTATCCAAATCTAATCCAAAATAAAACTCCGAACCGAGGTCCATAAAGATATACCAAAACATCCACAAGAACATAAATCCAACTCCAGTCCTAAACATATCTTCTAATCAAAATATCCAAAACCATAAATGAAATAACCAAATAAAACTGTCCCGACGAGGGGGGTTTGGAAATTGGACTCTCCTGACAGCTTCATCCTGAAATAGATATAAATCAACGGGGTAAGTTTAAAGAACTCAGCGGATATAGTCGATATGCAAAATAAGATATAGCTAACAATAACAATCATGTCAGTACAGTCTCACATATATAGGGTATGCAAGAAAGAAATACAACAGGACTGTACTTACCTGAATCTCCTACCCTGATATAGGAGCATGTGTCATACTAGAACAAATAAAGTCATCACCATATGCAAATATGTATCCTGTATGCATGACAATCATATGCAACATCCAAGGCAGCAATAAAAATGCAGCAAACACAATACAAATGTTATCCATGCAAAATGCATGCGGTGCAAATGACATGGTCACTCCTGACGCCAATCAGCCGCCTCACATGCGATGGTGAAGCCGAGTGGGTAGGGCTATGACAACTGTGCACTCTGCCATCACTGCTCCTGAGTGACCGAGTGGACAGGATGCTGTCGGAGTACACCTATCCTCCTACCCCAAACAGAGTGGGGGAGCTAAGCTCTCATCTCCCGGTGTCGTAGACCAGAGGAGGGATTCCTGCCCGCTACCACGCTGCCTCATTGCTACCCATGAGCGGACTAGCGAAGCCTGACAGAGCAACTGCACACACCCTCCTGATGTACCACTAACCAATGAGTGGCAGTGTGTGCAGACCATATAATTGGCTGCGTGCTCAACTATAAAGGAACCCCGTCTAGCAGCATGCAATCATGCAAAATGGTGCATGATACTAAAGTATGTAAATCCAACTAAAACACATATCCGAATAATATGCATAACCAATAAGTACATATCTATGATCCAAGTAAAACAAGGAAGATATAATCATAACCAATCAAATGCATGTATCAAGTAGGCACAAAAACATACTAGGCATATAAAAATGAAAATTATTACAAGCTATCCTAACTATCATATCAACATGACTATATCTAAGAGATAAGTCAAAATACCCGCCTGATAAATTGCTCGAGAAAACAACCAAATCGTCATGACCGTGAACCTGCCTCGTGACCGAAACCTGCATACAATATAACTATTGTTAAGCACAAAAATGCAATCCACCGACAAATCGAATACTTAATCAATTTTTTACATAACCAATTAACCCAAATCAACTTCCAATTTCACTAATTTATCTAACCCTTTCACAACCCTCACAACTCCCAATTACACCAATTTAGGGATCTAATCACCCTAACTGAAATCTCATCACAACACAAAGTAGATTCACCCCCAAATCGAGCCTAAATCTTGATTAGCTTTAGATCTAACATCATAATCATAACAAACATTAGACCAACTATATAATAGTGTACATCCATAACGTATCCATATCTAAGCTTACCGAACAATTGCTTCAATCTCACGACTCCTTGATCCAAGTTTTTGGGTATCAAATCTATATCAATCGAACTGCAACACCTCGTACTTAGATTTCCTTCAACACCTGATCATTTGCAAGTTATAACCATCCATAACCTATTAAAGAGATATATATAAACTAAAGTCCATCCCAACGAATACCATCAAAGAGGAGATTGCACTGGGCTATCGATCGGACCTCCAACCACTCCAAGACACAACGAAACTGAACTTTCCTGATGCAGCAACAGGTCAGCCGATCTAGGGCTCACGAAACAAGGTGTGGCAGCCTGAGCGGAGGGAAGGAGATCCGGCGATCTCGACTGTCGACAGAGACAGCTAGCCTACTGGCTCGGCTGCTGGCGACAATGGCGCGACGGTACAAGCCCGAGGTGGAAACACCCGACGAAGCAATGGATGAGATCGAAATCAGAGATTGCTGAACCAGGCAGTCTCGCATACGCTGGCGATGGACTGCGGCGGCCTGCGCAAGGAAGGGCGGCGACGGCGCTCTTTGGCAGAGGAGGTCGCGCGTGTGCGACTCGGGCGAGCAGCGACAGAGGGAGGTTCAACCACCGCCGTCTGTCGCAAGGAGAAAGGCGAGAGGAGGCCGACGCTCGTCGACTAGGGCAGAGGAGGCCGGCACGAGGAAGAGCAAAGCAGCGGCAGAAGGCAAACGCTACCTGTGAGCAGCGACCCCGGCGCGACCTCGGCGTCGGACGGCGAAGGGGAGACCTGGCGTGGCCAACGCACGGGAAGAAGAAGACTCGGCCGCGAAGAAGGGCAAGGAGTCGGAGAAGAGCGGCGGAAGGAAACTCGCGGAGAAGGAGGGGTGCGGCCGGTGTTGTGTGTGGCGACGCGAGGAAGAAGAGCTCGGAACAGGGATGCGACGCGCGAGAAACTGCCGACTGAGGAGATGGGGTCGCGAGAGAGAAACCGGCGCGGCGGGGGAAAATTAAAAGGGAAATAGAAAAGCTTGGGTTAATGTCACCGATTAACCCCTTAAATAGACTCCTCCAAAACCTATTTATTTTATCCCCGTAATTTTCTCGTACGGACTCCGTTTAAATCCAGAAAAATTCCGAAAAAAATTCCTAAAATTCCCGAAAAATTTCCAGGAGTATTTCTCTTAATTTTTGGCCATTTTATTTTAGTATTTAAATTTTCAGTATTTAACAATGGTGGTAGGGGACTCTTGAGCTTGTTCTTCACTTCTCTCGGATGTGAAAGGTTCATCTTCTTGTTACGGTATTGAAGATCTATCCTCCCCCTCAACCCCTGAAGTGGAGGCTTTCGAGACTTCTTCTACCTCGGACGTTGAGCACCTCTCAACTTTCGATTCTTCATGAGCTTGAGAGGATGAGCATCCCTCCTTAGACTTCTCCTTTACCTCTTAGGTCGGTGAGGGATCTTCATGGAACTTGACCAAGTTATTCCATAAATCTCTTGCGTCCTTATAATAATCTATCTTAGGCAAAATACCTCTAGCACTTGTGCTCTCTTGGCGGTTAATGATAAACAAGTATTTATCGTGATACCGTTTCAAATTAATTACCGAACCCCCTAACTACACTAATATAGCATAATGGATGATCCGGATCGTTTCCCAACGAGTGTAATCGACAGAATAGTAAACTCGGGATTTCAAATTATTATTTTGGGTTTTCTATTGAAGATTGGGGGTTTGGGTTTTAAAAGACTAATCCTACTGAACGAAAAGACAATGCACGAAATTAAATCAACAAAAACTGAAAGGGGAAATAAAGATCTAATCAACCCAAGATAGGCTTGGTAAATGAACAAGTTCCTCCGACTAAGTCCGACAAAGCTCGATCGAGACTCCGTAAATGGCAGTGGATGTGGGATGGTACAAACTCCTGAATCTAGTAGTTTGATGGATGCTCCGAACTCTCGCGGATCCGATTGAGCTCGAAGAAGTGTCGTCGGGACGGAACTCCTCCTCGAATCCGAAGGAGAAGGTGGATGCTGTGAAGATGGAGGACGTCGTCGAATTCTCTTGATGAAGCGGTTCCTCCTCGAATCCGTGGAGGAAAATGGATGGAAGAAAGTTGACGGTTGTTGCTAGGGCTTAAAGGAAGAAAAGATGTAACTAACTATTAAATTAAATGAGCAATGTATCAAAGAAATCTACTGCATGAACATGATTAAAAGAAAGCAATTAAAGTAAAACATGAAACTAAATCTAAACTAACCAACTACAACCTAATTACTCTAAGAAGCATTTAATCGAACACCACAAAGGCATGAAATACATTAAACTAACTACATGCAATTCTAAATATGAAAGGGAAATGTGATTACAAACAATCAATGCAAATTAAACCAAGAGACAAACAAAACACATCAAGCTGTAGGATTCTGAAATTGAAGCTGCTGGATGAAGATAGAAGTGTTGGCCGGAGCAAAGGTGTGCAGGTGCTATGATATGATGTCCGACGGTGTGGAATGGAGCTAGCAGGTGGAAGAAACGGAAGCAATTGAAGTGGAGATGCTGTCGGAACCGATCGGAGGGGAATTAGAAGTACAAGTAAAATTAGAAGTACAAGTAGAAGTCATCTCCATGTGTATATACTTGAGTCGTATAATACTTAAATACACAGATCAAGTGTATTTAAGTAAAATTAGAAGTACAAGTAGAAGTCACCTCCATGTGTATATACTTGAGTCGTATAATACTTAAATACACAGATCAAATACAAATATAAAATTAAGCTTAAACTTTTTACCCAAACATCAAAATGAGATCAAAGGTTCCAATAGTAGTAACGAAAGGCTCATTAAACAAAGCCTACGTGTGTCAAATGGCCTGTAGAGGTCAAGGGGAGATTGATATCACTGGCAAATCTAGAATGTGGCGGTGATGTGTGATCACTCCAGATCTCGAAGCTCTACTAGTCTCACTCAAGATTTATCTACAAATAAAGACTTGTTAAATTTACAAAATTATGATAGAATCGTATCATCATTTTAACGTACATGGATCAAACCTTTGATAAACACTATATATATTTTAATATGAAATGTGTACGATTAGAGAAAGATAAAGTAAAGTTATGCTAAATTTGAGAAAACCCATAAAGGTTACTCTAGATCGATGGATTAATCTATTTAAAAGCTAATTTTGATTTGGTGTGGTACAAAATCCAATCATCACTTATTACAAGCGGCAAAAAGAAGAAAAGAAGTAAGGAGAGGTCCCATTAAAAAAAATGCGTTTTTGAAAAATATTAAAAAAAAAGAAAATATTTTTTATTTTTATTGCGTTACTAAAATTTCTTAAAAAATATTTTCTACATTTTGTATATATATAGCAAATCAATTACTTGGAGTAAAATGGTGGGATGCTTAACTTATATATATATATATATATACTCCTAAAGTTAGGTAGGTTAAGCATCCGACTATTTTACTCCAAATAATTGATTCAACTGGTTCGTCTAACTCATCTAATTTAATTAACCTATACAAACTAATCAATCCACTAGTGAATCGATCATTTAGTTTGCTCAGCTCGATTGATTTTATTGTCTTATACTCTATTTACTTGGATCAAACAACTTGCTAGGATCGATAACTCATTAGGTCTATTCAACCGGGCTAGTTTGATCAAGCTGCTGAATTTACTATTTAACATAATTAGCTTACTTAAATTATTTGATGGCATAAAATAGAGTGGAGGGTGAAGATGATAGAGAAAATTCTTAATAGAGTACTAAAATAGAGGGGAGCGACAAGAAAAAATGACTTCTATTTCTTAAAAAAATTAAGTTCTTAAAATATATTTATTATCAAAGTAAATTTTGTTGGGGATCGGTGTTGTGCTAGAGGGGGGTGAATAACATCGTTCGATTTTGTCGTTTCGATTTGATTGATTATGCGTTCGTCTATAAAACTTGTTAATACACAACGGAAATAAAATAATGCATAAACAGAGTACAATATAAAACACAATACAAAATTTACGTGGTTCAGAATTAGGGTTCCTATTCTACGGGGCGAGCTCTAGTGATGCACACCACTACTATCAAACTTCTCCTTTTCGGTATGACATCGGATGTGGAGAAACCTCTTACAAAATGTTTACAACAATAAACAACAAGATACAAACAAATACAATAAACAAATGTAAGCTAGGAGTGAAAATACTTTATAAAATTGTGCTTTTGATTGTTTGCACTTTGGTTGCTTTGGACGATCTTGGAAGGTCTGGAATGCAGCAACAATTCCCCTTCGAGATCACTAAAAAATTGACATCCATCTTCTCTCTCTCAAGCTTCTTATAAAGCTGCAACTCGGGTTGATTTTCGCCTTCCAGTCAACTGCTCTTACCTAACAGTCGATTGGACACTGTACTATTATCTCACAACAGCTTAATCTACATCAAAAAGTTGCCCATCAATCGACTACCTTGACTATCAGCCGACTACTAGAGACCACCAGTAGATTGCTAGAGACCACCAGTCGACTGCTTAGTGTCTAGTCAACTACTAAACCCTAGCAATCAGCTGCAAGAGCCACAACCGAGCAGTCAGCCGACTACACAACCAATCGACTGGTCATAATCTCAGTCGATTGCTCGAGTCAAACTAGACTCTTGAGTGTTGAACACTCGACCAATCGACTGACCCAAAGTCCCAGTCAATTGATAAACCTCAACCATAAGGTTTAACCTAAATATGATCCTCTCATACTTGATCGACCATCCTTGGGCAAGACTTAAGCCTTCTAGTCACCTTCATTAGCCCCATGCCTCCATCAGGGTCCGTCTGAGCCCTCTACAGCTCATTCACCTTTCGCGCTAGCCTTCAAGTGCTTTCATCGGCTATGTCATGTCTTCGGATACCTTTGCCAAGATTTTTGGACTTATGCCGCCAAGACTTCATGCTTAGATTTTACGCTGCCAAAACCTCAACCTTGTGTAAGAACGTTCGTGACCGCTAAAGGGGGGGTGAATAGTGCTTCGACGTTGATGGAGGAATTCGATCGTGCTTGCTATAATTATATTAGTACGCAGCAGAAATAGAAATAATACAATACAAAATGAACACAAGCACAATACAACATGATATAACGTGGTTCAGAATCGAATGGTTCCTACTCCACGGATTGGGCTCGAATGAGCCCTAGTGATGCCAATCACACACCACTATAACAATAACTCTTTCTCGGAATAATCCAGAGGTGGAGAAACTTCGTACAATAGTTCTTACAACAATAAGAATGAAATACAAGCAAAATACACTAAAATGCAAGTAAAGAAAACTTTACAAAGAGCTTTTGGATGCTTGCTTGTTGGTTGCTTGAGTTGCACTTGGAGACCTTGATTTGCAACAAAAAATCGCCTCAAACACATCCAAGAACTGATGCCAAAAATCCTCCCCACGAACAGCTTTTATAACCTGCATTCGGGGTGATTTTTTGCCTAGCAGTCGACTGATCGGGGCCATCAGTTGACTGCCCCTGTAGTCGTTGTCTCACAACAACATGAGCCACGTTGGATAAGTCTAACGGATAGACCATCAGTCAATTGATTATACCCATCAGTCGACTGATGGCTCAATCAGTCGAGTGTTCGGGTTGATCACTCGACTGGAGAGATTTTTGTGCCCGAAAACCTGGCTATCAGTCGACTGATCCCCAGATCAGTCGACTGCTCAGGCCATTAGTCGACTGCCCAATGCTAACAATCGACTGCTAGGCCATTTCTCACAGTCAAACCCTAATTGACTCTTATCAGTTGATTGACCATAGTCTCAGTCGACTGATACACCTCAAACATGAGGTTTTAACCCAAGTATGGTGCTAGAGCACCCTTAGCCTAAATCTAAGCCTTCTAGCCACCTCCGTCAGTCTCACGCCTATCGGATCTCTCCAAGTCATCCATGACTTGTTCATCTATGTGCTAGCTTTCAGGTGTTTCCATCAGCTATTGTCATGCTAATGTGGTATATACCGCCAAGGCACATTGGACTTATGCTGTCAAGACCACACTTGGACTTTACGCCGCCAACCATTGGACTTATGCTGTCAAGACTCCACCCTTGGACTTTATGCCGTCAATATTCCCCTTGGAATTATCAATTGCCAAGACTCATCCTTGGACTTTCCTTGCCAACCTATGTTGGACTTTCCATGCTAAGACCCAAGCTTGGACTTTTCATGCCAAGTACACAAGACTTAGACTTCTCCCATGACAATGGTCAAACCATTGTCAAACATCAAATACTAATCTGGGTCAATTGCACCAACAATCTCCCCAACACATGTCAGACATCAATGTCAAACATCAATGTCAAACATCAAAATACTACTCGAGTCAAACTCGAGTCTAGTCAATCGTGACTTGGGCTGATTGCACCAACAATCTCCTCCTTTTTTATGTTTGACAAAAACACCCTTAAGTTAAGCCCCTAACTCAAATTCCCTTATCAATTTTCCCAAATTGGTAATTCCATACATTCTCCCCCTTTTTGATATACATCAAAAAGGTTCACCCCAAGGAGATCAATGTCTCATATCCAATGAGATCTTACAATCTCCCCCTTGGTCCAAAAATATTTAGGATGCCTAAAATCTTCCTAGTGATAATTCTCATATCACTTAAGAGAGACAATCCTACAAACTCTCCTAACTTCCAAATTGGGCATCTCAAATTCACATTTCTCCCCCTCACGAGGAAAAAATACATTCATCATCCCATGATGGATACCTCCCCCTAAAAGCTTGCTTCCCCTTGACCATTGCACCAACAATGTCCTTGGAGAGTCCCTAAACTAATATGAACACTAAACCATCAAAATTAAGGTCTAAAGTTCAACATTGAACTTCCCAACACCTTAAAATTGATACACACCCTAACAATTCTCCTAATTCATATCCAATGGATTTTCACTCTTTCTAATGCTTCCCAAAGCATATCTTAGGGTTAGGAGTGATTAGGGAACCTTACTATAGCTGAAATTGGGCTAAACATACCTTGTTTACCCAAAATCAGTCTGGCAGTCGACTCTATCAGGCAACAGTCGGCTGCCTTGCTCATCAGTCAACTGATAACTGAAATTCCGAATTTCAGTTATCAGAAATGAAATTCAAAAATGCATAAGTAATGATACGTAACTCGAAAAATCATGAAACTTCATACGTATAATACTTATTAACAATACAATGGGTGAAAAATATTTGAAAAATAATTTACCCATAAAATAGTGAAATTGATACAAAGTTCAAAAGTGAAGAAAAACTTCAATGTTTTAGCTCACTTTATATCAACATTATCAATGGTGATTTCTATCAAAAGATAGACTTCACCAAGGTTTTTCAAAATGATTTTAAAATAGTTTTAAAACCTTATGTTGGATCATATTCTTTGAGCTTAATGTATATGGTTTGAATATAAGCTTTCCCAATGATCCATACCATGATATAAATGAGTTTTAGTTCATCTAGATGCAAAAACTATGCACCTTAAACTTAACTCATATCCTAACATCTCACATGTATATAAAGTGTATCAATACACATACATGTCAGTGTAATGTGAGATGTGAGTTTTGTTCATCCTAAACTAAGGTCACATGTATTTTTCTAAGGCAACACTACTTGATTCTCTTATACATGGGACTTCAAGTTATGTCAATTGTTCTTAAATCAATTTTCATAAATGCATGAATGATTATGGCATTAATGATGATATAAATAAGCATGTTCTCATAATCATGATGTCATGGCATAAAGTGGAATCTAAGTATACATGATATTTAACCTTAATCCTAAGCATGATCATGACATATTATATAATTAAAAGTAGATATGATGTCATGACATATTATATGACAAATCAAGCATGGAAAATAAAAAGTAAGATATATAATACCTAAATTTTAATATTTGTTGCCATTTGTTATTATTAAACTCATTTTGTCATATTATCATTTATCTCCCAAGTGTGCCAAAAACTCAAAATGGCACACTATGACCTTTAACACCTAAATTGTGCCAATTTGATTAATTTTTTATAATCTTCAAAATATATTGGCACATCCTATAAACCTTTAGGATTAAAATTCAAACCATATTTCCAAGGTACCTTTGACCTTGAAAATGACCTAAAGTGCTACCTTTACCATGGTTAGGTTAACTACCCATTCATTTAAAGTTGGCACACCTAAACTCATCTAGCATGAATCAATCATGCTCTTAGTAACTCAATATCTATTGGAGCTCCTTGAGTTTACTAGGTATTCCTTAGGGATAACTTCCCTAGATGTCTTCCTAATGACCCTCCTAGACTTAGAAGCCTTGGTCATTTGGGTCTTATCATGGTTAATCTTAGGGATTGCCTCCCTGGTAACCTTCTTAGCGGTCTTTCTAGGTTTCATAGAAACCTTGGCCACTAGACACTTGCCTTGGTTAATCTTAGGGATTGCCTCCCTAGTAACCATGGCCTTCCTAGACCTAGGTTGTGTTTCATAATTGAATGGAACACTATGGTAGGTCTCCTTGGGCTTAGATTTGTGACCCAAACTTTCTTGCCCTTAGGGGGACCTTGCTTTTTAGACCCTAGGTTTTAACTCCTAGACCCTAGATTTTGACAATTTGACCCTTTAATTTGATTTTGCATCTTTCTAAGGGTCTGCTCTATTTTCTCAAGGTTTGACCTCAAAACTTGATTTTCTAGCTCTAATTGCCTAATTTTTGAATTTTGATCTAATATTTGGACATTGTTCCATTTCTTAGGCATATGCCTACCCTTCTTAGAGTTAATGCCTAAATGGTCCTCTATGTTCTTAATGGTTTCACTAGATAGGATTTTTCTAGGGACATTCATCCCAAATTTCTCCTTATTTTTAACATTATAACACTTAGCCCCTAAACAATAAAATTTATTATTTTTAGCATGCTCTTTATGAAACATAGAAAGATTACTTCTAGCATGTTTTTTCTTATTACTTAAAGAATGAGCATTATTAAATTTTGTTGAGGATTCGGTGGTCGCTAGAGGGGGGGGGGGTGAATAGCGCGTTTCGATGTTTGATGGAATTTGTTCGCGATTGTGTCTACAAGTCATGTTAGTGCGCAGCGGAATAATAACAATAAAAACAATAACATGATACAAACACGTAAACACAACGATATAACGTGGTTCGGAATCGAATGGTTCCTACTCCACGGATCGGGCTCTAAAGAGCTCTAGCGATGCCACAAACACCACTAAACAATAAAACTCCTTCTTGACAAAAGTCGGAGGTGGAGAAACCTCGTACAAATGATTACACTAAGTAATACAACAAATACAAGCAATTACACTAATGAAATGCAATACAAGTAAAGAAAAACACTTTACAATTGCGCTTTTGGATGCTTGCTTTGTGGTTGCTTGAAATACACTTGGAGACCCTGATTTGCAGCAGCAAATCACTCCAAAACTTCTCAAGAACCGGTTGTCAAATCCCCCTTCACGAGCTCCCTTTAAAGCTGCTCGTTGGACTGATTTTCACCTGGCAATCGACTGATCAGGACCATCAGTTGACTACCTCTGTAGCTGTTGTCTCACAACGGCATAATCCACGCTGGAAAAATCCAACTGATCCATCATCATTCGACTGATCAAACCCATCAGTCAACTGGTGACTCAATCATTCGAGTGGTCGGGCCGATCACTCGACTGAAGACCATTCTGTGGCCAAAATATCGAGCACTAGTCGACTGCTCGGTCCAGTAGTCGACTGCCCACCTCTGGCAATCGACTGCTAGGACACTTCCCGCAGCCAAACCCTAATTGACTAACACCAGTCGACTACCACATGGTACCAATCGACTGATACACCTCAAACATGAGGTTTAACCCAAGTATGGTGCCCCCATACTTGCTAGACCACCCATAGCTTAGACCTAAACCTTATAGCCACCTCTGTTAGCCTCACGCCTATCGGATCCCTCCAAATCTTCCATGACTTGTTCATCCATACGCTAGCCTTCAGGTGCTTCCATCGGCTATGTCATGCTAACGGTGTCTACACCACTAAGGTGTTGGAGTATTGGGAATACAATCAAAGTCCCATATTGGTAAGACATGGAAAAGTGCATGTGCTTATAAGATGAAAAGATATCTCCATTGGTATGAGACCTTTTGGGTAGAGCCCAAAAACAAAATCATGAGGGTTGAATCTTATAAGCACTAACAATTGGTATTATAGCCATGGTCCATGTCAAGCCATGAATTTCGAACGAAGGAAGTTGAGCTCCCATGTCCGGATCAAGAGAACCAGACACCAGGCAAGAAGTCCAGTTGGGTCGGGAGGACCGAACAACTGACAGGAAGTCCAGCTGAGTCAGGAGGACCAGACAATTGGCAGGAAGTCCTGGTGGATTGAGGATCGGACATCAAGAATAGGATTTCCTTTGAGGACGGATAGGCTTGAGGGGGGGGGGAGGGGTCAATGTGGTCCTTCGTTTGGGGGGGGGATTGTTGGAGTATTGGAAATACAATCAAAGTCCCACATTGGTAAGACATGGAAAAGATCATGTGCTTATAAGATGAAAAGATATCTTCATTGGTATGAGGCTTTTTGGGTAGAGCCCAAAAACAAAACTATGAGGGCTTAGGCTCAAAGTGGACAATATCATGTCATTGTGGAGATATGTGAATCTTATAAGCACTAACACAGGGCACATTAGACTTACGCTGCCAAGACTCTGCTTGGACTTTACGCTGCCAACCATTGGACTTATGCTGCCAAGACTTCACCCTTAGACATTACGCCACCAACCATTGGACTTATGCTGCCAAGACTTCACCCTTGGACTTTACGTCGCCAATATCAAATCCCTTGGACTTTCAAAATGCCAAGTACTCATGACTTGGACTTTCACCGCCAAGACTACACCCTTAGACTTTACTTGCCAACCCATGTTGGACTTTCCATGCCAAGACCCATGCTTGGACTTTTCCTTTCCAAGTACTCAAGACTTGGACTTTCCATGACATGGTCACCTCCAGTCAACCATCAAAATCCCCCACAAGTCAAACTCAAGTCCGATCAATCATGACCCGGGTCGATTGCACCAACAATCTTCCCAAAATATTATCAGACATCAATGTCAAACCTTCATGTCAAACATCAAAACATCTCTTAAGTCAAACTCGAGTCTGGTCAATCATGACTTGGGTCGATTGCACCAACAATCTCCCCCTTTTTGATGTTTGACAAAATCACATACCTTTGAGTTAGAATACTAACTCAAATCTTCTTTACTAACTATCCCAAATTGGTAATCCTATAAATTTTCCCAAACATTCTCCCCCTTTTTGACTAACATCAAAAAGGTTTTCTCCAAGGAGGTCAATGTCTCATGTCCCAATGAGATCTTACAATCCCCCCTTGATCCAAAAATACCTAGAATGCTTACAATCTTCCTAGTGATAAGTCTCATATCACTCAAGAGAGATAATTCTATAAACTCTCCCAATTTTAAAATTGGGTATCTCAAAGTTGACTGCTCAAGACCAGTCGATTGCCCAATGTTGGCATTCGACTGCCAAGACCACTTGCCACAGTCAAATGCCAGTCGGCTCACGGTAGTCGACTGGTCATAATCTCAGTTGATTGCTCAGTGTCGACTCGGCTGCCAAGTGTCCAAACACTTGACCAGTCGACTGGTCCATAACCACAGTCGACTGCTACACCTAAACCATGAGGTTTACCTCAAGTATGATGCCCTCATACTTGCTAGACCACTCTTAGCCTAGACCTAAGCCTTCTAGCCACCTCTATCAGTCTTAAGCCTATCGGATCCCTCTAAGTCATCCATGCCTTGTTCATCCATACGCTAACCTTCAGGTGCTTCCATCGGCTATTTTCATGCTAAGCTGGTCTACACTGGCAAGGCACATTGAGCTTACACTACTAAGACACACGCTTGGACTTTACGCCACCAACCATTAGACTTATGCTGCCAAGACTCCACCCTTGGACTTTACGCCAGCAATATCAACACTTGGACTTACCAAATGCCAAGCACCCATGACTTGGACTTTCACCGCTAAGACTACACCCTTGTACTTTCCTTGCCAACCCATGTTGGGCTTTCCAATTGCCAAGACTCAAGCTTGGACATTCCCGTGCCAAGACCCATGCTTGGACTTTCCAAATGCCAAGACCCATGCTTGGACTTTCCATGTCAAATACTCAAAACTTGGACTTTACCATTGCCAAGACTCATGCTTGGACTTTCCATGCCAAGTGTCCCACTTGGACTTCTCCATCATATGGTCAACCCCATGTCAACCATATAGTCAACCCATTATCAAACAATGGTCAACTCATCGTCAAACATCAAAATACTACTCAAGTCAAACTCGAGTCTGTTCAATCGTGACCTGGGCCGATTGCACCAATAATCTTCCCCTTTTTGATGTTTGACAAAAACCAAAACTTTGAGTTAGAAAACTAACTCTAACAAATCCTCCCAATTTTCCAAATTGAGAATTCTCACATTCTCCCATCAATTCTCCACATCAATTCTCTCACAATTCTCCCCTTTTTTGACATACATCAAAAAGGTTTCCCCAAGGGTATCAATGTCTCTTATCCCAATGAGATCTTACAATCTCCCCCTTAGTCCAAAAACATCTAGGATGCCTTCACTCTTCCTAGTGATAAATCTCATATCACTAAAGAGAGGCAATCATTCAAACTCTCAATTTTCAAATTCTCCCCCTCATGAGGAAGAACACATCCATCATCTCATGATGGATAACCTCCCCCTAAAGGCTTATTCTCCCTTGGCCATTGCACCAATAATGTACTTGGAGAGTTCCTAATCCTATAGGAGCACTAACTAATCAAAATTAAGGTAGAAAGTTCAAACTCATGCACCTTAAAATTTGATACACTCCCTAACAACTCTCCTAATCTATATCCAATGGATTTTCACCCTTTATAATGCTTTCCAAAGTATATCCTAAGATTAGGAGCAGTTAGGGTAGCCTAACATAAATGAAATCAGGCTAAACAAGTCTTGTTTACCTGAAATCAAGCATAGCAGTCGACTTTGTCAGTCAACAGTCGATTGCCCTTGACGTCAGTCGACTGCCATCAATGGCAGTCGACTAATTTATGCAAGTACAGAAATCAAGTTCAGAAATTGAAGTTTGAAAATACATAAGTAATTATACGTAATTAGAAAAATAGTAAAACTTCATACGTATAATACTCATTACAATCATAATGGATGAAAAATATTTGAAAAATAAAATACCTATTAAATATTGAGATTGATACAAAACTCTAAACCATTGATAACTTCAATGTTTTTGACCTATTTTATATCAACTTCTTCAATGGTGACTTCTATCAAAAGATAGACTACACCAAGGTTTTTAAAAATGATTTTGAAATATTTTTTAAAACCTTATATTGAACCATGGTCTATGAGTTTAATGCACATGGCTTGTACATAAGCTTTCCTCATGATTCATCCATGGTATAAGATGAGTTTGAGTTCATCTAGATGCAAAAACTATGCACCTTGAACATTACTCATTTCCTAGCATCTCACATGTGTCTAGGGTGTATCAATACATACACATGTCAATGTGATGTGAGATGTGGGTTTTGTTCATTCTAATCTAAAGTCTCATGCATTTTTCTAAGGTGAGTGCTAGAGGGGGGTGTGTAGGGAATCTAAGCGCGCTCGAAAATATTTTACAAGCACTAATCAACGAAAAAATAAGATCCCTCCAGAGATCCATGCGAAAACCATACTCGTTTGATCGATTCTATCCTATGAGAATCGTAGTTACCTTTGATGCATGCCCTTCGCGGTTCCATCAGCAACACTTGCATTCAAGGTGTCCTGATCTCAGCGCGGTCAAGATGTTCGCGCCTCCACGGTATCCACACGAACCATGAGATGAAGAGGAACCAAGCTGTGGTGCTAGCCACAAGGTTGGTTCGGCCAAGAAGGTAGGAAAAGAAGAAGAGGAAGATCACACGAAAAACCACACATCCCAAAGTCTCATCAAATCCCTTTTATATTCAACCATTGAATATGAAGGGTTTGTGACTCTTGGTTTCCATGGAATTAATAACTCAATAATTCCATTTTAATGATCATGCAACTCCTCTTAATGATGAGTCTCACTTAATCCGAATCAGACTTGAGTCTAACTCGAGTCAGATTCATTGGGTATACCTTGAGTCCTACTCAATCCGAATTTGACTTGAGTCTAACTCAAGTCAGATTCATTGGGTATACCTTGAGTCCTACTCAATTTGAATTTGAATTGAGTCTAACTCGAGTCAGATTCATTGGGTATACCTTGAGTCTCACTCATTAAGTCTAATCTACATTAGACTCAACCCGATGGCCCAATGGCTCATCACATGAGCCATCTCCAACTCACATGTCCTAAGTGTGTAACCCAATAGGTTCTCGTAATGTTGGCAATGTTTCTAAAATCCTTTTAGAGACATAAGCAATGAGCGACATCTAGCAATATATCATTGTTACCCAAGTGACGAGAATATCGAGATCCGACATAACCTTTCCGTGACTACTATCATGTATGACTCAATCCATATATCCTTGATATCTAGATTGATCAATGAGGCATAGACTGTGTCATCCTCTTATCAATCAAGAGTTTCTTGATCTCCAAGTAGACTACTCAACCAAATAAGCTCAATATCTCATATTGACTTATTCGAGCATGGTCATGCATTTTAGCAGTCCTACTCTATCAAGAGGCTCATAGATATCACTTTCGATATATGAAAGGGATAAATCTCATCTACATCACTCACATCCCTCCGCATAACTTATTGCATACCCAATGATTGCCTTTAAACTCACCTTGTTACGGGTGACATTTGACGAAGCTAAAGTATACAACTCATTATATAAGGAACCGTAGTGACTTCAGGTCTAAGGATTATTCATACCAATAGTCACATGAGAATGTTTATGACACTCATATAACGATTCATGAAACATTCTCATGGTGAGTCAATTCAGTACATGTCTCTAATATGTACCCATGTGTCAACTTGATATCACATATCCATGACTATATATATATGTGTGTGTGTGTGTGTGTGTGTCTACAGACTCTCACTATCAATTCAACTAATTGATATGTTGTAAACCTGAACCTACTATTCAAGGATACTATTATATTATTTATATAGAACATATAAGAAATAATATATAGCAAACCTTGCCTGTTATTAATGAAATATGATACATATGATCCTTAATCAATCATCTCATGATTGGCACTAAGGGTTGACACTAACAGGGTGAATGGTGTTTACGATTGCTTGACGAAATTTGTTCGTGCTTGTTTAAGATTGTAAGTACGCAGCGAAATATAGAAAATACAATATGAATACAACCACACAAGCAAAAAGACAAGCGATATAATGTGGTTCAAAACCTTAGGATTCCTACCCCACAGATTGAGCTTGAATGAGCTCTAGTGATGTATGCACCATCACTAATCAATAACACTCCTTCTCAGTGATACACCGGAGGTGGAGAAATCTCTTACAAGCGACTACAAAAGTAATACAATGAATTACAAGGAAATACAAAGATGAAATGCAATACAAGTAAAGAAAAACACTTTACAATAAGACTTTGAATGTTTGCTTTTAGTTGCTTGAGAAAAGACTTGAAGGTCTGGATTGCAGCAGCAAATCCCCTCCAATTATCTCAAAGAACCATTACAAAATCCTCCTCCTCGAGCTCCTTTTAAAGCTACAACTCGGGCTGGATTTCGCCTAGCAGTTGACTGATCGTGACCATCAGTCGACTACTCCTGTAGCCATTGTGAGACAATGACTTAATCCACGTCAGAAAGGTTCCAACAGATAGACCATCAATCGACAGCCAAACCCTAGCAGTCGACTGATGCACAGGCAGTCGAGCCACTGGTCGAGCCTGCCTCACATCTATAGTATTTCCTTAACATCAATCGACTGCCCTCCATGGCAGTCGACTGCTCAAAGGCAGTCGAGGCGCCGCCTTGACTAGGGCTCCAATCGAGGCGCCAGTCGAGGTGCCTTGCTTTTGTTCGATCACAGTCGAGGCCAGTCGAGGCAAAAGTCGAGCCTCCTTACGTCTATGGCCGCAATTCGACCTCAGTCGAACGCCAGTCGACTCCCATCAATCGACTGGTCATAATCCCAGTCGACTATTCAGTGTTGACTCGGCTGCCAAGTGTTAAAACACTTGACCAGTCGACTGATACACCTCAACTATGAGGTTTAACTTAAGTATGATGCCCTCATACTCGCTAGACCACCCTTAGCCTAGACCTAAGCCTTCTAGCCACCTCCATCATCCTCACGCCTATTAGATCCCTCCAAGTCATCCATGACTTGTTCATCCATATGTTAGCCTTCATGTGCTTCCATCGATTATTGTCATGCTAAGCTGGTCTACACCGTCAAAGCACATTGGACTTATACTATCAAGACATACACTTGGACTTTATGCCGCTAATATCAACCTTTGGACTTCCCTTGCCAACCCATATTGGACTTTTTAATTGCCAAGACTCAAGATTGGACTTTCCCTTGGCAACCAATGTTGGACTTTCCAATTGCCAAGACTCAAGCTTGGACTTTCCACGCCAAGTACTCAAGACTTAGACTTTACCATTGCCAAGACTCATGCTTGGACTTTCCATGCCAAGTGTCCCACTTGGACTTCTCCATCATATGGTCAACCCCATGTCACCATATAGTCAATCCATTGTCAAACAATGGTCAACTCATCGTCAAACATCAAAACACCAACATCAAATCACTACTCGAGTCAAACTCAAATCTGGTTAATCGTGACCTGGGTCGATTGCACCAACATTTGATTCCCTTATACATGGGACTTCAAATCATGTCATAGTCCTTACATCAATTTTAATTAATGCATGAATGATAATTATGGCATATAAGATAACATAAATAATCATGATGTCATAGCATATGAATAAAATCTAAGTATACATGATATTAAAAAAATTAAACCTAAATATTATCATGACATATAAAATGATAAAAATGAAATATGATGTCATGACATGGCAATGACAAACAAGATATGGCAAATAAAAGGTAAAAGTATAGAAATACCTAAATTTTAGTAATAATTGTCATTTTTTAGGATTAAATTAATTTTTGTCATATTACTACTTATCTCCAAAGTGTGTCAAAAATCCAAAATGGCACACTATGACCTCTAAACATAATTGTGACAATTTGATCAATTTTTCATAATTCTCAAAATATATTGTCACATCCTAAAATCTTTTAGGATAAATGATTCTAACTTATTTCCAAAGTATCCTATTACCTTGGAAATGTCCTAAATTGTTAACTTTGCTATGGTTGAGTTAACTACCCATCCATTCAAGGTTGACACAACCTAATCCATTTAGCATGAATCGATCACGCTCCTAGGAACCCAATACCTATTAGAGCTCCTTGGGTTTACTAGGTATTCCTTAGGGATAACTTCCTTAGATACCCTCCTAATTACCCTCCTAGGCTTAGAAGCCTTGGTCATTTGGGTCTTACCTAGGTAACTCTAGGGGTAACTCCCCTTATAACCTTCTTAGTGGCTTCCCTAGGTTTTCATGAAACCTTAGCCACTATGCACACACCATGGTTACCCTTAGGGATGACCTCCCTAGTAACTTTGGTTTTCCTAGACCTAGGTTGTGTTCCATAATCAAATGGAACATTGTGGTAGGTCTCCTTAGGCTTAAGTTTGTGACTCAAATCTTTCTTACCCTTACGTGAACCTTGCCTTCTAGACCCTAGGTTTTGACTTCTAGACTCTAAATTTTGACTATTTGACCCTTGCATTTAATTTGCATCTTTCTAAGGGTCTTTTCCAGTTTCTCAAGCTTTGACCTCAAAGCTTGGTTCTCTAACTCAAATTGCCCAATTTTTGATTTTTCATCTATTCTATGGGTATGGTTCTTCATTTTAGACATATGTCTACCCTTCTTAGGGTTAATGTCTAAATGCTCCTCTACCTTTCTAATAGTTTTCCTAGGTAGAATTGTTTTAGGGGTATTTGACCTAGATTTGTTCTTAGCTTCAAAATTATAAGATTTTGTACCTAAGCAATAAAATCTATTATTTCTAGCATGCTCCTTGTGATTATGCACAATTGCAAGAGTATTAAAATTATTTCTAGCATGCTTTTGCCTATTACTTAAAGAATGAACATTATTTAAATTTACCTTAGGGTTCGCTTTAGCTCCCCCTACATGTGTAGCTCCTTTTTTGACCTTCTTCCTCCCCCTAGGGCATTGGCTTCTATAATGTCCCCATTGTTGGCACTTGAAGCACACCACGTGCTCCTTGCTCTTCCTAATTGGGGCTCGACATCCTTTGACTTTTCTTGAACTTTTGGAGTCGGTTGAGTCTTCTTGACTCTCTTTGGACACTTGCTCTTATAGTGCCCGGATTCCCTACACTCAAAATATATTGTGATTTTTATTTCTAATTACAATGTTTGAGTTACCTTCTATGGTAGGGGAATTTTGAACTTCCTCTTCATCTTGACCGGAGGTAGATGTTTTTTCTTGTCCTTGCTCCAGATAAATTATCTCTCCTCCCCCTCAATCCTAAGGTGGAGGCTTCCTCCAATTCTTCTTCTACCTTGGATGTTGATGGCCTTTCAACCTCCAAATCCTCACACACTTGTGAGAATGATGAACTTGCTTTTTCGGCCTCCTTGTCCAATTGAGCCGAAGAGCATTCTTGTCCCTTGGGCTCCTCTATTTCTTGAGCCATCGAGGGTTCTTCATAGTGCTTAGCTAGCTTGCTCCAAAGCTCATTGGCATCCTTACAATCTCCTAATCTATACAATATATTATTACGAATTACATTAACTAATATACCCATTACATTATTGTTTATGTTGAAGTATCGGATTTGCTCCTCGCTCCACTTCTTCTTCTTGAATATTTTCCCATTCTCATCCTTAGGAGCATCGAAACCTACTACAACACTAATCCAATTGTCATAATCACACATAAGGTAATACATCATTTTACTTTTCCAATTTGAAAAATCTTTGCGGTCGAACGAAGAAGGAATGTTGATGTTGTCACCCAATTTCTCTTGAAGATCCATCTTGCCCTCTAGAGGTGCTCCCTTGGTTGTCAAAACTTGAAGAGTGTCCTCGCTCTGATACCACTTGTAGGAACTTCGGTGAGCGCTAGAGGGGGAGTGAATGGTGCATTCGTTGATTGACAATGGAATTCGTCCGCGTTTGCTTGTCTACAATGTCATTAGCGCAGTGAAATACAAATAAAAAATAACATTATAACAACAATACAAGCACACAAATACAAAATCGCGATATAACATGGTTCGGAACCTTAGGATTCCTAATCCACGGGGTGAGCTTAAATGAGCTATAGTGATGCAAACACCACCACTAATCAATACACTCCTTCTCGGAACAATCTGGAGGTGGAGAAACCTCATATAAATGATTACAAAATTAATACAATGAAATACAATAAGTAAACTAAACAACGCACAAATACAAATAAAGAAAACTTTACAATAAGAGCTTTGAATTGCTTGCTTGTTGATTGCTTTAGTTTGCTCTTGAAGGTCTGGAATGCAACAGCAATTCCCCTCCAAATTGCCTCAAGAACCATAAACAAAAACCTCCCATTCGAGCTCCATTTAAAGCTGCAACTCGAGCTGATTTTTGCCTAGCAGTCGACTGCTCATACCTATCAGTCAACTGCTTCTGTAGCTGTTGTCTCACAATGGCTTAATCCACACTGGAAAAGTTCCAACGGATACCTAGCAGTCGACTGATCAGACCCATTACTCAACTGGTCAAAGCCTCCAATCGACTGCCAAACCCTAGCAGTCGACTCGGAAACTTTCTGTGCTCATGTCCTCGACTGGAAGTCAACTGCCTTTCATGGCAGTCGACTACTCAAGGCTAGACGACTGCCCAATGCTGACAGTCAACTGTCGAGGCCACTTGCCGCGGTCGAATGCCAATCGACTCATGGCGGTCATTGGTCATAATCGATCGTAGTCGTAATCGATCGACTCACGGCTACCAAGTGTCCAAACACTTAACGAGTCGACTGATCCATAATCTCAATCGACTGCTACACCCCAACCATGAGGTTTACCTCAAGTATGATGTCATCATACTTGCTAGACCACCCTTAACCTAGACCTGAGTCTTCTAGTCACCTCCATCAACCTCACGCCTATCGAATCCCTCTAAGTCATCCATGACTTGTTCATCCATACGCTATCCTTTAGGTGCTTCCATCGGCTATTGTCATGCTAAGCTGATCTACAATGCCAAGGCACATTGGGCTTATGCTACCAAGACACATGCTTGAACTTTATGCCACCAACCATTAGACTTATTCTGCCAAGACTCCACCCTTGAACTTTACGTCACCAATATCAACCCTTGGACTTTTCAAATGTCAAGTACCCATGACTTGGACTTTCCCTGCCAAGACTACACCCTTGGACTTTTCTTGCCAACCCATGTTGGACTTTCCAATTGCCAAGACTCAAGCTTGGACATTCCCTTGCCAAGACCCATACTTGGACTTTCCAAATGCCAAGACCTATGCTTGGATTTTCCATGCCAAGACCCATGCTTGAACTTTCCATGCCAAGTACTCAAGACTTGAACTTTACCATTGCCAAGACCCATGCTTGGACTTTTCATGCCAAGTGTCCCACATGGACTTCTCCATCATATTGTCAACCATATAGTCAACCCATTGTCAAACAATGGTTTCTCATCATCAAACATCAAAATACTACTCGAGTCAAACTCGAGTCTGGTCAATCATGATCTTGGTTGATTGCACCAATAGTTGTCTCACAACGGAATTAATCCACGTTGACATTCCAGCCAATGGATATACTGACAGTCGACTGTCATTACCAGCAGTCAACTGTCAAGCCCGTAGTTGATTGCTCCGACTACCGAGCTTTCTGTGCTCGTGTTCACAAGCAGCAGTCGATTGCCAAATGGCCAATCGACTAGAAATCCCTCCAATCGACTTCCAGAGAACATCCAGTAGTCTAGCCTCTAGTCAACTACCAAGCAGTTGACTGATCATAATCCCAATCGACTGCTCTTGAGTCAACTCGGCTTCAGAGTGTTAAACACTCAGCTAGTCGACTGTCCAATATCCTAGTCGACTAATAAACCTCAACAATGAGGTTTAACCCCAAGTATGATGCCCTCATACTTGATAGACCACCCTTAGCCTAGACCTAAGCTTTCTAACCATCTTCATCAGTCTCACACCTATCAGATCCCTCCAAGTCATCCATAACATATTCATCCATACGGTAGCCTTCAGGTGCTTCCATCGACTATTGTCATGCTAACCAGGTCTACACCGCTAAGGTACATTTGGGCTTACGCTGTCAAGTCACACACTTGGACTTTACGCTGCTAATATCACACCCTTGGACTTCCCTTGCCAACTCCATGTTGGACTTTCCAAATGTCAAGACTCATGTTTGGACTTTCCAATTACCAAGGCCCACGCTTGGACTTTCCAATTGCCAAGACCCATGCTCGGACTTTCCAAATGTCAAGTACCCATGACTTGGACTTTACCATTGCCAAGACCCATCCTTAGACTTTCCATGACAATCACATTGTCAAATGTTTGTCGAACATCAATGACAATTACATTGTAGAGGAAATGTTGACCGCTAGAGGGGGTGAATAGCGTCGATTCGTTGCGTGATGGATTTCATTGCGTGCTCATCTACAAATCTTCGTTAGTGCAGTGGAAATAAAGCAATAACAATACAAGCACACAATTACACAATCATATAACGTGGTTCAAAACCGAATGATTTCTACTCCGTGGATCGAGCTCTAAAAGCCCTAGCAATGCAAACAACACTACTAATCACAATAACTCCTTCTCGACACAAGTCGGAGGTGGAGAAACCTCGTACAAATGATTTTACAATAGCAAGAAATAAATACAAGCAATTACAATAAGAAAATACACTACAAGTAAAGAAAAACACTTTACAATTGCCTTTGGATTGCTTGCTTTTGGTTGCTTGAAGAATAGCCTTGGAGACCTTAATTTGCAGCAACAAATCGCCCCAAAGTAGCTCAGAACCATGGTTGATTTCCTTCTCCACGAGCTCCATTTAAAGCTTCTGCCTGGGCTGGAAATCACCGATCAGTCAACTGCTCGGGACCATCAGTCGACTGATGTCACTGTTGTCGTGAGATAACGGCTAGATCCACGCTGAAAAAATCCAACAGATCCATCATCAATCGACTGATCATACCCATCAGTCGACTGATGGAGCCTTCACTCGATTGCTAACCCTAGAGGTCGAGTCCGACTCCATTCTGTACCCAAATTCTCGAGTA
Organism: Wurfbainia villosa; assembly: GCA_025175895.1. Taxonomy (NCBI): domain Eukaryota; kingdom Viridiplantae; phylum Streptophyta; class Magnoliopsida; order Zingiberales; family Zingiberaceae; genus Wurfbainia; species Wurfbainia villosa. Next base: position 84,308,325 of record CM045996.1, read on the forward strand.
CGATCGACCGATCGATCACCGATCGATCGACGCTCAAGGCGATGATCGACTACTCGAGCGATGGTCATTGCTCACATCTGGCGGTCATTCTGGACACTTCCAGCGATCAGCCCTAGTTGACTCACGACGGTCACAAACATGAGGTTTAACCCAAGTATGGTGCCCCCATACTTGCTAGACCACCCGTAGCCTAGACTTAAGCCTTCTAGCCACCTCCGTCAGCCTCGCGCCTATCGGATCCCTCCAAGTCATTCATGACTTGTTCATCCATACGCTAGCCTTCAGGTGCTTCCATCGGCTATGTCATGCTAACGGTGTCTATACCGCCAAGGCACATTGGACTTACACTGCCAAGACTCCGCTTGGACTTTACACCACCAACCATTGGACTTATGCTGCCAAGACTTCACCCTTGGACTTTACACTGCCAATATCAAACCCCTTGGGCTTCTTAAATGTCAAGTACTCATGACTTGGACTTTCACCGCCAAGACTACATCCTTGAACTTACGTGGCCAAGACTACACCCTTGGACTTTCCAAATGCCAAGACTCAAGCTTGGACTTTCCCTTGCCAACCCATGTTGGAATTTCCATGCCAAGACCCATTCTTAGACTTTCTTCATCACATGGTCAACCCTATTCAACCATCAAAATCCCCCTCGAGTCAAACTCGAGTCCGGTCAATAATGACCCGGGTCGATTGCTCCAATAATCTCTCCAAAATATTATCAGACATCAATGTCAAACATCGATGTCAAACTCCCATGTCAAACATTAAAACATCGCTCGAGTCAAACTCGAGTCCGGTCAATCGTGACCTGGGTCGATTACACCAACAATCTCCCCCTTTTTGATATTTGACCAAAACACATACCTTTGAGTTAGAACACTAACTCAAATCTCCTTACCAATTATCTCAAATTGGTAATCTCAAACATTCTCCCCAATTCTCTGAATTGACAATTGATAACACTCTCCATAACATTCTCCCCCAAACATTCTCCCCCTTTTTGACTAACATCAAAAAGGTCTTCTCCCCAAGAAGGTCAATGTCTCATGTCCAAATGAGATCTTATAATCTCCCCCTTGGTCCAAAAATACCTAGGATGCCTACCATCTTCCTAGTGATAAGTCTCATATCACTCAAGAGAGGCAATCATATACACTCTCTCAATTTCCAGATTGGGTATCTCCTAATTCCATTTTCCCCCTTCATGAGGAAAAATACCATCCATCATCCCATGATGGATACCTCCCCCTAAAGGCTTGCTCCCCCTTGACCATTGCACCAACAATGTCCTTGGGAAGTCCCTAAGCCAATAGGAACTCTAAACCATCAAAGATAGGTTCAAAGTTCAAACATGAACTCTTCACACCTTAAATTTGATACATCATCCTAACACCTCTCCTAATCCATATCCAATAGATTTTCACCCTTTATAATGTTTCCCAAAGCATATCCTAGGGTTAGGAGTGGTTAGGGAACTTTACCATGGCTGAAAATGGGCTAAACAACTTTGTTTTACCCGAAATTAGCCTGACAATCGACTCTATCAGAGATCAGTTGACTGCCATGTCCATCAGTCGATTGCCATCAAGGGCAGTCGACTGATAACTGAAAATTTTTGAATTTCAGTTATCAAAAATGGATTTTAAAAATTCTTAAATAATTATATGTATATCGAAAAATCATGAAAATTCATACGTATAATACTTATGACCAATACAATGGGTGAAAATGTTAGAAAAATATTTTACCCATAAAATATCGAAATTGATACAAAATTCAAAAGTGAAGAAAAACTTCAATGTTTTAGCTCACTTTGTATCAACTTCATCAATAGTGATTGCTATCAAAAGATAGACTTCACCAAGGTTTTCTAAATTGATTTTAAAATGTTTTTGAAAACCTATATTGGATCATATTCCTTGGGCTTAATGTACATGACTTGTACACAAGCTCTCCCAATGATCCACCTTTAGTTAAAGATGAGTTTTAGTTCATCTAGATGCAAAAACTATGCATCTTGAACTTAACTCACATCCTAGCATCTCACATGTATCTAGAGTGTATAAATACACATATATATCAATTTAATGTGAGATGTGGGTTTTGGTTATCCTAATCTAAGGTCTCATGTATTTTCTAAGGCAACACTACTTGATTCCCTTATAATGGGACTTCAAGTCATGCCATTGTCCTTAAATTAATTTTAATCAAATTAAATGCATGAATGATCATGGCATAAATGATAGCAATAATTAAGCATGGCCAATGATCATGATGTCATGACATATGATATAATCTAAAAACACATGACATTAAATCTTAATCCTAAACATGATCATGACATATTAAATGGTAAAAATAAATATGATGTCATGGCATGTTATATGGCAAACAAGGCATGGCATATAAAATGTATAGGTATAACAATACCTAAATTTTAATATTAATTGTCATTTGATATAATTAAGTATATTTTACCATATTATCACTTTTCTCCCTAGTGTGCTAAAAATCTAAAATGACACACTATGACCTCTAATCCTAAATTGTGCAAATTTGATTGACTTTTCATAATTCCAAAAGTATTGGCACATCCTAAAATCTTTTAGGATCGTAATATCAAATATATTTCCAAGGTATCCATAACCTTAAAAATTACCTAAAGTGTCGCCTTTACCATGGTTAGGTTAACTACACATCCATTTAAAGTTGACACACCTAAACCCATCTAGCGTGAATCGATCACGCTCTTAGGAACCCAAAATCTATTTGAGCTCTTAGGGTTTACTAGGTATTCCTTAGGGATAACATCCCTAGATACCCTCCTAATGACCCTTCTAGGCTTGTTAGCCTTGGTCATTGTGGTCTTGCCTAGGTTAACCTTAGGGATTGCCTCCCTAGTAACCTTCTTAGTGGTCTTCCTAGGTTTCATGGAAACCTTGGCCACTAAGCACCTACCTTAGTCAACCTTAGGGATGACTTCCCTATTGACCTTTGCTTTCCTAGACCTAATTTGAGTTCCATAATCAAATGGAACATTATGGTAGGTTTTTTTAGGCTTAGGCTTGCCCTTGGTTGACTCTTGATTTCTAGGTCTTTGACTTTGACTCCTAGACCTAGATTTTTGATCACTTGACTCTTGAAATTGATTTTGCATTTTCTTGAGGGTCCTTTCAAGTTTCTCAAGCCTTGACCCCAAGGCTTGATTTTCTATCTCTAATTTCACTAATTTTGTGGGCTCATTGTTTCTATGATCATTTTTGCCCTTCCTAGGCATGTGTCTAGAATTCTTGGAGTTAAAACCTAGGTGGTCTTCTATTTTCTTGATAGATTCCCTAGGTAAGGTTTTTCTAGGGACATTAGTCCCAAATTTCTCCTTATTTTCAAGGTAAATATTCTTAGCTCCTAGGCAAAATTTTTTGTTATTCCTAGCATGCTTTTCATGAATAATTGCAAGATTACTTAAGTTATTTCTAGCATGTATTCTGACATTAAAACTAGAAGAATGAGCATTATTGAAATGATATGCCTTAGGGTTTGCCTTAGTGGCTCCCCCTACTTGTGATGCTTCTCCTTTCCTCCTAGGGCATTAACTCCTATAATGCCCCGGTAGTCGGCATTTGAAGCAAATCACTTACTCCTTGCTCTTGATTGTTGGAGGAGCGGCATCCTTGACCTTTGGTGTCGGTGGAGCTTTCCTTACTCTCTTTGGGCATTTGCTCTTATAGTGCCCGATTTCCCTACACTCAAAGCAAATTATATGATTTTTGTTTAAACCTAAATTACTTGAGTTACCTAGGATATTTGTGGTGGTCGAAGTGGATTCTTCATCTCTCCCGGAGGTGGATGGCTCCTCTTGAGGTTGCTCCGGTGTGGATGGTCTCTCCTCTCCCTCAATCCTTGAAGTGGAGGCTTCTTCCACTTTTTCTTCTTCTTCCACCGATTCGGAGGTTGACTCCCTATCAACTTCTGAATCCTCACTCGATTGTGAGGATGAGGATTCATCTTCGGCCTCCTCTTCTTGAGCCGGTGATGGGTCTTCATGGAGCTTGGCCAATTCCCTCCAAAGCTCTTTGGCATCCATGCAATCACCTAGGCTACACAAGAAGTCATTAGGAATTAAATCAAAAAAAAATTTGATTACCTTCTTGTTTTTCTCGAATTGTTGGAGTTGCTCCTCACTCCATCTCTTCTTTTTGAGGAAGCCACCTTTTGGTCCTCTTGGATATTCAAATCCTTCCATTAAGATGGGTCACTCCTTAAAATCTCTCATCATGATAAAATCTTCAATTCTTCTCTTCTAAGAATTGAAGCCTTCTAGTCCATATAGGGTGTAAGGCACCGGTGTGTTGATGTCCCAACCTAGTTGTTCTTCCAACTCCATCTTCCCTCTAGCGTCTTTTGCTCCCGACGGTTAATCCGTAGAAGAGCTCCGAGCTCTAATACCAATTGTAGAGGAAATGTTGATCGCTAGAGGGGGGTGAATAGCGTCAATTCGTTGCATGATGGATTTCATTGCATGCTCGTCTACAAATCTTCGTTAGCACAGCGGAAATAAAGTAATAACAATACAAGAACACAATTACACAATCATATAACGTGGTTCGGAACCGAATGGTTCCTACTCCACAGATCGGGCTCTAAAAGCCCTAGCAACGCAAACACACACTACTAATCACAATAACTCCTTCTCGACACAAGTCGGAGGTGAAGAAACCTCGTACAAATGATCTTACAATAGTAAGAAATAAATACAAGTAATTACAATAAGGAAATACACTACAAGTAAAGAAAAACACTTTACAATTGCTTTTGGATTGCTTGCTTTTAGTTGCTTGAAGAATAGCCTTGGAGACCCTGATTTGTAGCAACAAATCGCCCCAAAGTTGCTCAAGAACCATGGTTGATTTCCTCCTCCATGAGCTCCATTTAAAGCTTATGCCTGGGCTGGAAATCGCCGATCAATCGACTGCTCTGGACCATCAGTCGACTAATGCCATTGTTATCGTGAGACAACGGCTAGATCCACGCTGGAAAAATCCAATGGATCCACATCAGTCGACTGATCATACCCATCAGTCGACTGATGGAGCCTTCACTCGACTGCTAACCCCAGCGGTCGAGTCCGACTCCATTCTGTGCCCAAATTCTTGAGCACCAGTCGACTGATCACACGATCAGTCGACTGCTCGAGCCAGCAGTCGACTGCCCACCTCTGGCAGTTGACTGCTGGGACACTTCCCGCAGTCAAACCCTAGTTGACTCACACCAGTCGACTGTCATATGGCACCAGTCGACTGGCACACCTCAAACATGAGGTTTTAACCTCAAACATGAGGTTTAACCCAAGTATGGTGCCCCCATACTTGCTAGACTACCTGTAGCCTAGACCTAAGCCTTCTAGCCACCTCCGTCAGTCTCACGCCTATCGGATCCCTCCAAGTCATTCATGACTTGTTCATCCATACGCTAGCCTTCAGGTGCTTCCATCGGCTATGTCATGCTAACGGTGTCTACACCGCCAAGGCACATTCGACTTACGCTGCCAAGACTCCGCTTGGACTTTACGCCGCCAACCATTGGACTTATGCTACCAAGACTTCGTCCTTGGACTTTATGCCGCCAATATCAAACCCCTTGGGCTTCTCAAATGCCAAGTACTCATGACTTGAACTTTCACCGCCAAGACTACACCCTTGGACTTACGTGGTCAAGACTACACTCTTGGACTTTCCAAATGCCAAGACTCAAGCTTGGACTTTCCCTTGCCAACCCATGTTGGACTTTCCATGCCAAGACCCATGCTTGGACTTTCTTCAACACATGGTCAACCCTAGTCGACCATCAAAATCTTCCTTGAGTCAAACTCGAGTCCGGTCAATCATGACCCGGGTCGATTACTCCAACAATCTCCCTAAAACATTACCAGACATCAATGTCAAACTTCCATGTCAAACATCAAAACATCACTCGAGTCAAACTCGAGTCCGGTCAATCGTGACCTGGGTCGATTGTACCAATAAAGTACCTATGACTTGGACTTTACCATAGCCAAGACCCATGCTTGGACTTTTTATGACAATCACATTGTCAAATGTTTGTCAAACATCAATGACAATTACATTGTCATACGTTTTTGTCGAACATCAAAATACTGCTCGAGTCAAACTCGAGTCTGGTCAATTGTGACATGGACCAATTGCATCAATAATCTCCCCCTTTTGATGTTTGACAAAACTGTTGGATTGTCGGTGGCCGGCTAGAGGGGGGTGAATAGCCCTAAGTCGTCATAGAATGGAATTCGATCGTTCATTTGTCTACACGTTAGGGTTAGCACAGCGAAAATAAAACTAAACAACAATAAAGATAAAACAAGATAAAAACAATCCTAACAAAGAGATATAACGTGGTTCACGACCCTATGCCGCTAATCCACGGTCCGATTCATCTCCGGTGAATCACTCCGAAACCAATCCAATATGGTCTCTCCCTTTAGCCAAAGCAAGGTGGAGGTAAACCTTCTTACAACACAAAAACACTCTTTCTTACAATGGATTTGAAATAAGAACAAGAGAAAGAGTTTAAAACTTGTGGGGCACTTGGATGATCAATTGGAGCATAAACATTAGCCATCCCAAAGCCCACACCCTCTCTTTTTATAGAGAGGGTTGATTTCTTATCGTTGGTCGCCATCAGTCGACTGCCGTCATTACAACGGCTTCTGAACACTGTTAGTAATATATGAGAGATGTCCTAAGGCAATCGCCTTATGTATGAACCATTTATATGATAAATGAAGATTCACTATTTGAGTATACATGTTTTATGTATTTGATTGGATCTTAAACTCATTTACTGAATGCCCACGATACGATTCACAGCATGAGAGAATTTGTGATTGGATCACAACTAGTGAGTATCTCTACATGTGTAATTGTGATGTATCAGAATTATCCCTAGTCGATGAATTGATGGATTTGGACACCATCAATTCTCGAGACTAGCACGAGGTATACTCCTTGGTGTATCCAAGCGGTGATTCTCACCGGAGACATAGTGATGTCCGAGTTAATCGTGGATGCTAGTTATGGTAACTAGTTCATTGGAGTGACCACCGTAAGACTTCATATGGTTCTCTGCATATATAGATATGTCAATGAAGTTCTTACTGTGGCTTAAGTGCGATGTTCCTTTGACTTGCGGTATTCAAGTCATCTTGATCATGGAGACTTATGCTTTGACATCTTAAGCAAACATCTCTAAGGAGATGTGGACCCGAGATGATTGGGTATAAGTCGAAGTGATCGAAGGTGTTTGAATAGCCTATAAAGGATTCACCACTCCTTGCGAGGAGATGTATACCCATGGCCTCTCGTCGGATTGTTACTAAAGTCTTTGGCCAAAGCATTACATGTTTAGAGTAAGGTACTCTTCGATACATGTGGAGTAACTAGAATCCGCAGGACGAGGAAATGATACTTGGGCTAGGTGTGACGTAGTCAGCCTAGTGGGGACTGACACTATAGACCATGTCTTGAACCAAGTGGGTATAAGATGAGTGAAGCGAATGGGGCACGATTCATTCGAGCTACTGAAGGGTTTCAGAAATAGTTTTGGATCAACCGTTGATCTTTTCGGTTAATTGGGGATCATGATGTACTACTAGGTGCCACTCATGATCGTTCTATAATTAATGGTTAATTATAGACGGCCAACATAAACCGAGAACCTATTTGGTCACACGCACAACGAGTGTAATCCAAAGGATTTAAAACGAGCTTGAGAATGGGATTCTCAGACCGAGAGAAACTATATTTGGTTGGACCAAACATAAAGCGAGCATGAAATTGTTTCAGTCGCAATGGAAGCGTGGATGGGCCGTGGCTTATGAAGACATAATGGATGGACCAAAATGGTTTGGTTCTAATCCAATGGATGAGAATAAACCAAAGGGTTTGGTTTATTTTAAACGAATGAACCAAAAGTTGGTTCGGTTCGTTTTAACTTAAAATAAACCATCATGGTTTGGTTTATTTTAACTTATCTTAATGGAGCGGGTTAACGGGCTTTATGGATATGATCCATTAACCATTAAGAGAATTAGTTCTCTATAAAATAGGGCTTAAACCCTAACCCTAAAGCTAATGAAGTTTTGGCCGCCCAACCCTAGCCTCCTTTTGTTGTTGCCGCCCAACATGGTGTTGCCGCCAACTTCATGGAGCTGCTGCCACCTCCTTGCCGCCGGCATCCAAGCTTCAGCCGGTGATGCTCCGGCGACCCTCCGGTGATCTCTTGTGGGTTCGGTGATAAGGTGAGCTCCACATCTCCTTTGGCCGGCCTCTATTCCTCCACCAAAAGCTGTCCAGTTTTTTTGGACAGCTTGTTTCTTTGTTGTCGGAGCGTCGTTAGGACGACGGTTAGTGCTCCGACAGCGGCTAACTTACCGGGGATTTGATCTCCGGTAATCCTCTGAGGTGGAGGACGAAGGATTCGTCAAACGGTTGACGAATACCTCTCCGGAGAATCGAGTTTTGAGGACTCGGTTTTGAATCCGAATTTGGATTCGGATTGTGATCATCTCTCGATCACGTCGTCTTCAACACGAGGCTAATAACCCGTACGAAGACGAAGCTCGTGGCTTAGCGAAGTCATCCCGAGGAGCTCGGCGTGGATACGGATAGAGACGATTCTTACGAGGATCGTTCCGGTTGATGCCGTTCCCGCTATACGTCATACGAAAGGTATAACGTATATAAATTTCCTTTTATTGCAAATTTTAATTTACGGTTATGTCTACACTTGTTGTAATATGCATGCGTGTGTTGTGTGTGTTGTAATAAATATAGATTTATTATTTTTAATTGCTTCCGCTGTGTTCATGTTTACGAAACATGATCGAACACACACATGCCGCGGTGCCGGAAACCCAACAGTGCTATCAGAGCCCAGGTTGTGTTTCGACATAATCATAAAAATGGTTTTGCGATAGTCATAATGTATTTCTGAAAATTTTCTAAATTTTGGAAATTTAGAAGTATTTATGGAAATTTTTCAATTTTGGAAAGTCTAGAAGTATTTATGGAAATCTTCCACTTTTGGAAAGTTGGAAGTATTTATGGAAATTGATATTTTCATAAATAAAATATTTGATTAGATTCTGGAAATTTGTTTCCTAATTTAATCATGATTTGATTTGGGAAATCAAATCTTAAAATATTTTATTTCCATAAGTAGTTTTAATATTTAGGAAATTGGTTTCCTAAATAGATTTTCCTTAATCAAATAATTCCATGAATAAAATATGTGATTAGATTTGGAAACTTGTTTCCTAATTTAATTATGATTTGATTTGGAGAATCAAATCTTAAATATATTTTATTTCCATAAATAGTTATGACATATAAGGAAATTATATACATGACATAATTGTATGTCATGTAATTGCATTAGATGCATAACATTATGTCATGCGTGTCGTGACATGTAGATGTATGCCATGTATGTCATGCCATGTAGATAATAGTTATTTGCATGCAAAGAGGATGAGACATAAAAACCCTTAATCAATATTAAAGCCTACACATTCCATTAATATGGTTAGAACCAGAGTTCTGTTTCTTGTTTGGGTTGTTGGACTCTCTCCAAGCCCGGCTCGAACCTGAATATGTTCAAACCATGGAATAGTTTAATACTAATATGGTAAGAGTCAGAGGTCAATCGTTAGCTTTGGTTGTTGGACTCTCTCCAAGCTGGGCTAATTGGTTGAATGCGCTCTAACCATATTAAAACTATGTCCTGATTAATGGGTTGGCTTTAACCTGGAGCATCGATTTGTTGGACTCTCTCCAAGGTCGATGTAAAGGGAGGTGAAGTTGGGTGCTATGCATATGATGCATACTTGTTAATGTGTTAACAACCCGATGTATGTGTGAACATTCAATTAGTTGATAGCACATTGTGATAGTTGCATATACGTGATATGCACCTCGTATAGATGATACCTACCGTCAGAGTTATGAATGGCTTGTTGGACTCTTCCAAGGTTGTTCATAACTATGATGGATATCAGCCCATTCGAGATGGACCTACGATCTCCAAGTGATTTTGGGGTTTTTGAAATTCAAAAATGAATGGGATTTATAAATGTATATTGATGCATTTTAAAATCATCTTTCTCATATATGCTCATTTGTATTTCTAAGTTAATATATTGATCATGATGTGTTTGAATTTATGCTCCATTTTGATTCAAATAAATTGATCCGGGCCAACTTGGACTAGCTTAGAAGCTTGAGAATTGTTCTCAAGGTTGAAAAGCTTGCAAATGTCCTCGCGCTCTTCCCGCCATCTCTAGTGACGATGCAACTCGACCAATTGTTGGCCTATCGTAAACATGTGAGTGATTCAACAAATGAGTTGCATCATGCTAGCCGCGATGGAACCCAAGCTACGAAAGCGATGAGCATATGGATGCTCATATCGTAGTCCTTCATCTTTGTGAGTTGGTTGATGAGCAAGTGAGATTCAAAGGTTCAAGTCTCAAAGCCCTCTTCACCTCCGAGATGCTAGAAGGTTCATCTCGTGGTATCGCCAATATGTCAAGACCGTGGAGTCTTCTCGAGAAGCATGAGCAGGATGTTGTTAGTTGATTCTCAAGAAAGGTTCTAAGAGGAAGTCAAAGGAACAAAGAAGGGAAAGAAGAGAAAGGCTAAGAAGGTAGAACTAGCACAAAGGAAACTTGCCATCATTATGGCAAGGAGAGCCATTTATGAAGAAACTGCAAGATTTATCTTGAGTCCGTGAAGAAGAATAAGGCATCTGATGCCCCATCTTTTTCAGATATCTTCGTTATTGATTGTCATTCTATTTCCTCAAACACTTGGGTATTGGATACTGGGTGTGGCTCACATATATGTAATGACATACATGGGCTAAGGAATAGAAGAAGACTCGCCAAGGGAGAGTCAAATTTACGTGTTGGGAATGGAGCAAAGGTTCGTGACTCGCCATCTAACGTATTTATCAAAACTCCTGCAGGACTTGTCTTAGAATCGACAATTGCTTTTATGTTTTTCCTTCGCTTGATAAAGAACATCATTTCTATTTCTTGTTTAAATAGAAATGGGTACCATTTGACTTTTAGTAACAATTGTTGTTACATAACTTTGAATGGAGTTCTTTATGGATCGAACTTTAAGCAATGGTGTTTATACGCTGGACGATCCAAAGGACATTTGCAATATCGGCGAGCAACAAGCGCGTGCTCGAAAGGATAATCAAATAGACTCCTACATGTGGCATTGTCGCCTTGGCCATATAAGCAAGAAACGCATGTCCAATTACACCGATGTGGAATTCGAATCGCTTGAATTGGATTCATACGATACATAATCATGCTTAAAAGGCAAGATGACTAAGTTACCTTTTACAGGAAAAGGTGAACGAGTGGGAGAGTTGCTAGGCCTAATACATAGTGATGTATGTGGACCTATGTCAACTCAAGCTTTAGGAGGCTATAGCTACTTCATTACCTTCACCGATGATCACTCACGGTTTGGGTATGTGTTCTTGATGAAACACAAGTCTGAAGCCTTTGAAAGGTTCAAAGAGTTCAGAAATGAAGTAGAGAAACAACATGACAAGTGTGTTAAAATACTGATCGGATTGAGGTGGTGAATACTTAAGTCAAGAGTTTCTTGATTATCTAAGAGACAATGGCATATTGTCTCAATGGACTCCGCCTATACACCACAAAGATAATGGTGTATCCGAGAGGCGAATCGACCTTGTTGGACATGGTCAGTCAATGATGAATCATGCAACTCTTCCCAAGTCCTTTGGGGCTATGCACTGCATAATTGTTTACTTGTTAAATGTAATGCCTACCAAGGTAGTCTCAACTACTCCATATGAGATATGGAATAGTAAGAAACCTCATGTATCTTACTTGAAGATATGGGGTTGTCCTCGCTTATGTGAAGCGGATCAGATCGCATAAATTGGATGCTAAGTCTGATAAATGTCTATTTGTTGGATACCCTAAGGAAACAAGGGGTTACCAATTCTATCATCCTGTGGAACAAAAGGTGTTTGTTTCAAGGCATGCTGTGTTTCTAGAGAAAGAGTTTCTCTTGCAAGAAAAACAAGGGGAGTGTCGCCGAGCTTGAGGAGGCTCGAGAGACTCAAATAGACATTAATGAGATACGGTGAGCACAACCGGCAACTCATAGTGATGAGCAATCTCGGACCATTGTAAACACCACATCTTCGTAGATCCGTAGAACACGCAATATTCCCGAGAGATATGGATTTCTCGTAAGTGAATCGAACGACGTGTTACTCATTGATGATGAGGAGCCTACCAGCTTATGAAGAAGTGGCCGACAAGTTCAGAAAGGGATAAGTGGCTTGGTGCCATGAAGTCGGAAATGGATTCCATGTATGAAACCAAGTTTGGAACTTGGTTGACCCACCAAAGGATAAATCCTATAGGGTGCAAGTGGGTTTTCAAGAAGAAAACCGACATGGATGGTAATGTGATTACCTATAAGGCTAGATTGGTGGCAAAGGATATCGCCAAAAACAAGGTGTTGATTATGACGAAACCTATTCGCTCGTAGCTATGCTTAAATCCATTCGGATGCTCCCGCCATAGCGGCTCATTATGATTATGAGATATGGGATGGATGTGAAAACAATTTTCCTTAATGGAAACTCGCCGAGGACGGTATATGATACAAACTGAGGGTTTCACATCGGTTGATAAAACCAAGGTATGCAAATTGCGGCGATCCATTTATGGATTGAAGCAAGCATCCAGAGTCGAATATCCGCTTTGATGAGACAATCAAAAGTTTGATTTCTCACAAAATCCGCATTTAACCTTGTGTGTACAAGAAGGTTAGTGGGAGTGCAATGTGTTCCTAGTATTGTATGTCGATGACATATTACTTATAGGAAACGATGTGTCAATCTTACATCGATTAAGGTTTGGTTATCCAAGACATTCTCCATGAAAGACTCGGGAGAAGCAACCTACATCCTCTGGGATTAAGATCTATAGAGATAGATCAAACGGTTGCTTGGTCTTTCGCCTATCTACATATATAGACCGAGCAAAGAGGTTTAGCATGTCGGAATCCAAGAAAGGTTATCGCCCATCGTGCATGGGGTACACCTTTCAAGTCTATGTGTCCGCGCGTTTAAGACGAGAGAATTTGCATGAGTAAGATTCCCTATGCATCCGCAATAGGATCTATCATGTATGCTATGTTATGTACGAGGCCCGATGTATCGTATGCTCTGAGTGTCACGAGCAGATACCAGTCTGATCCAGAAATGGATCATTGGGTGACTGTTAAGACGATCCTTAAGTACTTAAGAAGAACAAAGGATGCGTTCCTAATATATGGAGAAGGGTACATGGTGATACGTGGGTATACGGATGACTCCGCATGCATAAGGATGATTCCATGTCTTTGTCCTATGTATTCACCTGGAATGGAGGCGCAATAAGCTGGAAAGGTTCCAAGCTTGACACTATAGCGGATTCTGCCACTAAGGCAGAATACATTGCCGCTTTGGAAGCAGCAAAGGAAGCGGTTTGGATCAAGAAGTTCATCTCTGAACTTGATGTGGTCTCATCAATGATCCAAACATGTGCTTCGCCGCTATCATCTTATCAGAGAGATCATCAGTAGGAACGAAATACAAATCGAGAAAATTCCCACTGAAAGGAACTTAGCGGATCCCTTGACTAAGGCATTACCTCAAAATAAGTTTGAGGGTCATGTTAGAGCTTATGGTATTGGATACCGTAGCGATTGGCATTAGGCCAAGTGGGAGTCCGTTAGTAATATATGAGAGATGTCCTAAGGCAATCGCCTTATGTATGAACCATTTATATGATAAATGAAGATTCACTATTTGAGTATACATGTTTTATGTATTTGATTGGATCTTAAACTCATTTATCAATGTCCCACGATACGATTCACAAAGATGAGAGAATTTGTGATTGGATCACAACTAGTGAGTATCTCTACATGTGTAATTGTGATGTATCGAATTATCCCTAGTCGATGAATTGATGGATTTGGACACCATCAATTCCGAGACTAGCACGAGGTATACTCCTTGGTGTATCCAAGCCTGATTCTCACCGGGCCGAGACATAGTGATGTCCGAGAGTTAATCGTGGATGCTAGTTATGGTAACTAGTTCATTGGAGTGACCAGCCGTAAGACTTCATATGGTTCTCTGCATATATAGATATGTCAATGAAGTTCTTATCGTGGCTTAAGTGCGATGTTCCTTTGACTTGCGGTATTCAAGTCATCTTGATCATGGAGACTTATGCTTTGACATCTTAAGCAAACATCTCTAAGGAGATGTGGACCCGGATGATTGGGTATAAGTCAAGTGATCAAGGTGTTTGAATAGCCTATAAAGGATTCACCACTCCTTGCGAGGAGATGTATACCCATGGCCTCTCGTCGGATTGTTACTAAAGTCTTTGGCCAAAGCATTACATGTTTAGAGTAAGGTACTCTTGATACATGTGGAGTAACTAGAATCTGAGGACGAGGAAATGATACTTGGGCTAGGTGTGACGAGTCACCTAGTGGGGTGACACTATAGACCATGTCCCGAACCAAGTGGGTATAAGATGAGTGAAGGGAATGGGGCACGATTCATTCGAGCATCAAGGGTTTCGTAAATAGTTCGATCAACCGTTGATCTTTTTTGCTAATTGGGGATCATGATGTACTACTAGGTGCCACTCATGATCGTTCTATAATTAATGGTTAATTATAGACGGCCAACATAAACCGAGAACCTATTTGGTCACATGCACAACGAGTGTAATCCAAAGGATTTAAAACGAGCTTGAGAATGGGATTCTCAGACCGAGAGAAGCTATGTTTGGTTGGACCAAACATAAAGCGAGCATGAAATTGTTTCAGTCGCAATGGAAGCGTGGATGGGCCGTGTCTTATGAAGACATAATGGATGAACCAAAATGGTTTGGTTCTAATCCAATGGATGAGAATAAACCAAAGGGTTTGGTTTATTTTAAACGAATGAACCAAAAGTTGGTTCGGTTCGTTTTAACTTAAAATAAACCATCATGGTTTGGTTTATTTTAACTTATCTTAATGGAGCGGGTTAACGGGCTTTATGGATATGATCCATTAACCATTAAGAGAATTAGTTCTCTATAAAATAGGGCTTAAACCCTAACCCTAAAGCTAATGAAGTTTAACCCTAGCCTCCTTTTTGTTGTTGCCGCCCCAACATGGTGTTGCCGCCAACTTCATGGAGCTGCTGCCACCTCCTTGCCGCGGCATCCAAGCTTCAGGCAGCGATGCTCGTGACCCTCCGGTGATCTCTTGTGGGTTCGGTGATAAGGTGAGCTCCACATCTCCTTTGGCCGGCCTCTATTCCTCCACCAAAAGCTGTCCAGTTTTTCTGGACAGCTTGTTTCTTTGTTGTCGGAGCATCGTTTGGACGACGGTTAGTGCTCCGACAGCGGCTAACTTACCGGGGATTTGATCTCCGGTAATCCTCTGAGGTCGAGGACGAAGGATTCGTCAAACGGTTGACGAATACCTCTCCGGAGAATCGAGTTTTGAGGACTCGGTTTTGGATCCGAATTTGGATTCGGATTGTGATCATCTCTCGATCACGTCGTCTTCAACACGAGGCTAGTAACCCATACGAAGACGAAGCTCGTGGCTTAGCGAAGTCATCCCGAGGAGCTCGGCGTGGATACGGATAGAGACGATTCTTACGAGGATCGTTCCGGTTGATGTCGTTCCCGCTATACGTCATACGAAAGGTATAACGTATATAAATTTCCTTTTATTGCAAATTTTAATTTACGGTTATGTCTACACTTGTTGTAATATGCATGCGTGTGTTGTGTGTGTTGTAATAAATATAGATTTATTATTTTTAATTGCTTCCGCTGTGTTCATGTTTACGAAACATGATCGAACACACACACGCCGCGGTGCCGGAAACCCAACAAACACGTCAGATCCCGACCGTTGTAGTCTAACGGAAGACTTGACAGTCGACTAATGGATACGTCGACTGATGTATCCATCAGTCGACTGATGCCTCCGTAGCCGAATGATCAGTCGGCTACGGGAGGTTATGTGTCCACGACTGCCTTCATCAGTCGACTACCATCCTTGGCAGTCAACTGATGGTATGGCAGTGGACTGCCATTCTTTGGCAGTCGACTGCTGGGTCAGAAACCCACCAGTCGAACCTAAGTCGACTTAGAG
This sequence comes from Wurfbainia villosa, assembly GCA_025175895.1. Classification (NCBI taxonomy): domain Eukaryota; kingdom Viridiplantae; phylum Streptophyta; class Magnoliopsida; order Zingiberales; family Zingiberaceae; genus Wurfbainia; species Wurfbainia villosa. The sequence continues at coordinate 84,324,632 of CM045996.1, forward strand.
CAGTCGACTGCCCATTCACAACAATCGACTGATGCCGGGTAAACCTCAAACTTCACATCCATTTGAGCATCCGGCGGTCGGGTAAAACCTCAACCCTCACGGTTGATTATCCGACTTGTCGGGTAAAACCCCAACCAAGTTGGTTGAGCATCCGACTTAACTAAACATGTCGAGTATAACCTCAACCAACTCGGTCAAGCCTCCAACACTTAGCCATTTCGGCCAAGTTCACCTAATGAGCTACTTACATTTCACTCATTCTCTCATCTCACTTGAAGTCCCTCGTCGAAGCTCTCTTCATTCGCGTCCACGTCCCTCGACAACACCAAGTGCACGGCTTTGCAATGCTCCTTCATGTCTCTTGCCCTCAAAGTATGCTTCCTTGGCTTCGCTTCAAATCATCTCGTCCGGTGGTCCCTCAGATGCATCAAGCGCATGGCTTCGCAATGCTCCTTCGCCGACTCAAACACGAGGTTGTGAGTTGGTGAACTTACCAATGTTATTCATCATATGTACGAATTACTAAGTCTTGCATGACTTCAACACACATATTAAATCCACAATAATATCCTAACTTAAACCTTTGCCACACACATCAAAACCATAATCCAAACCATAACTTGGGTCGATTGCCCTAATAATCTCCCCCTTTTTTATGTGTGGCAACTACATTTAAGTTAGGTAAATTATAAACAAAATAACATAAGCAAGGAAAGCATGTAAACAATTCATGAGCATCAAACTCCCCCTAAATACATGCAACTCCCCCTTAACCCATTCTAATCTCCTCCCTAGCATGATTAAACTTAAACATCCCTATTTCTCCCCCTTTGACACAATCAAAAACATTAACATAATGTCATAATCCAAGGCATCAAAGTCTAAGGGTTGAAAAACCATCAAAACAGCCTAAAAATATTGAAATCAGGCCATGAACAGTGCCACCAGTCGACTGAATCAGACATCAGTCGACTGGCATGCTAGTTTAAGCAATTTCTGATTTTCGGACCGAAATTCAAAAATGCACTAGAAATTACAAAAAATTCAAAAAATTGTGAAATTTTGAAAACACATTTCTTTTAAAGTCCTTTATTAGTGAAAAATGAGTTTTCATGAAAATTACTTATATTTTCAATGATTTGCTAAAAATCCAAAAGTTTCAAAAACAACTAGTATTTGATCAAGTTTGTATCAATTTTAACACCTAGCTTTGCCTTAGATTATTTCAAAACATGAAAACACAGATTTTAAAGTAAGGAATGATTTTGAAAAAATATTGTTAGGGCAATATCTTGCCATGATTAGGTTTTGATGTGTGTGGCAAAGGGATTAAGTTAGTTTGTTATGTTGATTTGATATGTGCGTTGAAGTCGTGTAGGACTTAGTAATTCGCACATGGAGCCGTGGTGAGTTTCACATCTCATGACTCGGGCCTTGAGTCGGTGAAGGATAGTTTTGCGGAAGCTGTGCGTTTGGAGCATCTGAGGGACCGCCGGACGAGGAGCTTGGAGTGAAGCCGGAGGAAGTAGACTTCGAGGCAAGAGACGCGAAGGAGCATTGCAGAGTCGTGCGCCTGATGCTGCCGAGGGACGTGGCCGCGAACGAAGAGAACTTCGAAGGCGAAGGACTCCGAGGGATGAGAGTGAGCGAATGTAACCCGGGAAGGGGTAGTAGCTCGTAGGTGAAACTTGACCATTTGGCTAAGTGTCGGATGGGATTTCCCGACACCGATCGCGCCATGGAATGACAATGATCGCTCGAGTCGATTAGGTTCGGTGGTGTCGACTCATGGGCATTTGGCCCAGCGTTCGCCATGGGTATCGATCGACTCATGTCGTTATCCATCGCTAAGGGACGTAATCGATCGGTGATAACCGCGTGCGGGCACAGAATGGAGTCGACCTCGTTGAGGACTCGACTGATCGAGCATCAGTCGACTGATGGTAGGATCAGTCGACTGATGCCAGTGCCGTTGGATGGAATCCAACGTGGAAAGCGGCCGTTATTGGGCAACGACTACAGGACCAGTCGACTGATCGAGGGCATCAGTCGACTGCTCCTGTGTCAACAGGAAGAAACCCTCTTCCTCTATAAAAAGGAAGGGGATGGGGCTTTGGGAGGCTAATGCTTGAGCTCTAAACTTCTCCCAAAGTGCCATACACGATTCCCTACTCTTCTTACTTGCTTTTTACTTCAATCTTATTGTAAGAAGAGTGATCTTGATTGTAAAGGTTACCTCCACCTAGCTTGGTGCAAAGGAGAGACCAATAGTGATTGGCTTTGGCGGAGTGATTCACCATGGACGAATCGGACCGTGGATTAGCGGCGTAGCCGTGAACCACGTTACATCTCGGTGTTTGTATTGTTTATTTATCTTTTGCTTCGTCTTTATTTATATTTGCATATTCCGCTTGCACTAAAATTTTGTAGACGAGCAAAATACGACATCCAACGAACGAGGGTTATTCACCCCCCTCTAGCCGGCCGTTTCGATCCCCAACAAGTGGTATCAGAGCCAAGTCGCTTGTCGAGGACTAACCGCCGTAACAAGCTCTTCATCAAAAGATGGTCGGCTCGAACATTCATCCACCGAAGTTTGAAGGAGAATTCGCTTGGTGGAAGAAGCGAATGGAGGTATTTTTCGAAACGGATTTTGATATTATGATTACAATGGAATCTGGTTTCGTTTTGCCTAGGGATGAAGAGGGGAAGCCAATAGAGAAGCCAAGGTGGACCAAGAGGCAAAGAGAGGAGCACCTTGCAAACTCAAAAGCCAAGCACCATCTATACAATGTGCTTCCTCAACAAGAAATAAATAGAATTGGAGATTGCCTAAGTGCCAAGGAAATGTGGGAGAAGCTAGTAGAGCTTCATGAAGGTACCTCAGAGGCTAAACTTGCAAGAAGAGATCTCCTCCGCTCCCAATTATCCAACATAAAATTAGAAAAGGGAGAAAAGGTAACTTCATTGCATTCTATGTTTAAAGAGATTTTAATTGGGCTAACAAGTGTAAGTGAAAATCTCTCCAACCGGGATATGATAATGAAAGCCATAGATGCTTTTCCCCGATCATCCAAGTGGAGTTCAATGGTGGACTCATTTTATATTTCAAAGAATCTAGAGGTAAGTACTCTAGATGAATTTTTCTCCACTATGGAATTACATGAATCTAGGCTTGAAGGAGTAGTAGAAGAGCCAAGAATTCAATCATCAAGAGGAGTAGCCTTGATGGCCAACAAGGGGAAGAACAAGATGGAAATCCCCTCCTCCGATGATGATGAAGCATCCTCATCCTCCTCCATGGATAGCACGGAAGAAGCATATATGGTAAGGAGGGTAAGACATGCATTAAAAGGTTTTAGATTTAACAAATCAAATGATAGGAATAGGAGACCAAGAGGAAAGATCATATGCTACAATTGCCAAGGAGAGGGCCACATAAGGGACAATTGTCCCCTCCTAAACAAGAGCAAGGAAGAAAAGAAAAAGAAGGAAGAAAAGAAGAAGAAAAAGGGGAGCAAGAAGAAAAAGGAAGAGGAGAAGAAAGCAAAGGAGAAGGGAAAGGCCAAAGCATTCAAGGCCAAGACATGGGATGACCCTTCTTCCTCTTCCTCATCCGATGAAGAAGAGCATGTCTATTCCAACCTTGCATTGATGGCCTTCGACGACTTGGATTGCTCCTCCACCGAAAATGAAGAATCAAGCTCAAGTGGAGAGAGCTCAAGTGAAGGGGGAGCCTCTACATCCTTCTCATCCAAAGAAGAAGAAGAGGATATGGAAACTATGGTAACGAATCTAACTCCTAAGAAAATAGTTTCCATGGTTTCTAGCTTAACTAGGGATTTATTTAGAGCTAAGAAGAAGAACAAAATCATGCTAGATCAAATTAAGGACTTAGAAAATAAACTAGAAAAAGCATGCTTAAATCAAAATGAAAATATTTCTTCTTGCCATGATGATGCATGCTCACATGAATATATGCCATTTAATGTTAGTGATGCATGTATGGATGAAAATAGGGCTTTAAGAGAGAAAGTAGATTATTTAACCAAAGCCCTAGAAAAGTTTACAATTGGCTCAAACACCTTGAACATGATTATAGGGAGCCAAAGAGCTAGCTTCAATAAGAAAGGCCTAGGATACAAAGAAAAGAAAAATGAAAAGGCCTATAAATGCCTAATTGCTAGGGGTCAAGATAAGAAAAAGACAATTGCTAAGAAATGGATCCCCAAGGAGTATCTAGTGAATCCTATAGGTAAGAATTTGTATTGGGTTCCAAAATCCATCCTTAAGGGTTAGAAAAACCCTATGATAGTCAACCATATGGACTTGACCTATATCATATCTTTGGTTGACTTAGGATGTTGGGACACATTTTTGAAATAGTATTAGGTGATGATAATGTGCCTATAAATTGATAATAATGCTTAAATCATGATAATCAATGTAATTGCTATGTATATGTGCAATCATGATTTATGATTTTGAAATTTGGCACATCATCATGAGAAATAGGATTTAAATCATGCCTTAGGTGATATTTTCTTATTATCATGATATAATACCTAATGCATGATTATTACTTGATGAATACATGTATTTAATGATCATAATGTGTAATCCATTCATATATGTCATTATGATCATGTGGATTGTTAGGATGATACTTAACCTTGATAGAATTGTATGAATATAATGGTTAAGTATATACAAATACCCTCTAGGATGCATCTCACACTCACTATAGGCTACCATGATTGAAAACTTAACATGAGTGAGATGTCAGGATGATACAAATGTCCACTAATGTCTATGGCATTTAGATGGTCATTTATAGTATCAAAATAGCAATAATACACCAGTCATGGGGAAGGCTTATGTTTAATTCATAGACATATTGCCCAAAGATCATGGTTGTATATTTCATATGTTTTCAAAACAATTTCTTAATCTAAAATCTATGTATTCATGTTTTGAAACAATTGGAACCAAAACTAGGTGGTAAACTTGATACTAGAATGATCAAAAACCTAGTGGTTTTTAAAGCTTTTGAATTTTTGACAAATCTCAGAAAATATAATGATTTTTCATAAAAAAAAACTATTTTTCATTGATAGATATACTTAAAAGAAATGTGTTCCCCAAATTTCATGATTTTTCGAATTTTCTGACATTTTTAATGCATTTCTGAATTTCGCGAAAAATCGTAGAATTCAAAAAGCGATGACCGATCGTAGTCCAACTGACGATCGGTGGCCTAATATTCCAAACAGTAAAGGCTGATTTCAATTATTAAACCAATTTTTGGTATTTTCCTTCTATTATACTTGATGCCATGAGTTTATAACTTAGTGTTAATTTTTTTTTGATGGTGTCAAAGGGGGAGAAATGAGTATGTTTAAGTAAATTATGATAGGGGGAGAGAAAGTTTCATGGATTAAGGGGGAGTTGCATGTTGCTATATCATGTTTATGTTTACATGTTTTCTTACCTTAGAAATTTTTATCAAATATTTTTACCTAACTTAAACGGATTGCCACACATCAAAAAGGGGGAGATTGTTAGGGCAATCTCTTGCCATGATTAGGTTTTGATGTGTGTGGCAAAGGGTTTAAGTTAGTTTGTTATGTTGATTTGATATGTGCGTTGAAGTCATGCAGGACTTAGTAATTCGCACATGGAGCTGTGGTGAGTTTCACATCTCATGACTCGGGCCTTGAGTCGGTGAAGGATAGCTTTGCGGAAGTCGTGCGCTTGGAGCATCCGAGGGATCGTCGGACGAAGAGCTTGGAGTGAAGCTGGAGGAAGTAGACTTCGAGGAAAGAGACGCGAAGGAGCATTGCAGAGCCATGCGCCTGATGCTGCCGAGGAACGTGGTCGCGAACGAAGAGAACTTCGAAGGCGAGGGACTCCGAGGGATGAGAGTGAGAGAATGTAACCCGGGAAGGGGTAGTAGCTCGTAGGTGAAACTTAGCCATTTGGCTAAGTGTCGGATGGGATTTCTCGACACGGTCATTGCCATGGAATGGATCGCTCTCCGAGTCGATTAGGGTTCGGTGTCGACTCATGGGCATTTGGCAGCGATCGATTGCCATGGTAGCGATCGGCTGCATCAACATCGATCGCTAAGGGGCGACGATCGGTGATGGCGTACTGCGACGCGAGAATGGAGTCGACCTCGTTGAGGACTCGACTGATCGAGCATCAGTCGACTGATGGTAGGATCAGTCGACTGATGCCAGTGCCGTTGGATGGAATCCAACGTGGAAAGTGGCCGTTATTGGGCAACGGCTAGGACCAGTTGATCGGTGATCGAGGGCATCGATCGCTCTCCTGTCAACGGGAAGAAACCCTCTTCCTCTATAAAAAAGAAGGGGATGGGGCTTTGGGAGACTAATGCTTGAGCTCTAAACTTCTCCCAAAGTGCCATACACGATTCCCTACTCTTCTTACTTGCTTTTTACTTCAATCTTATTGTAAGAAGAGTGATCTTGATTGTAAAGGTTACCTCCACCTAGCTTTGTGCAAAGGAGAGACCAATAGTGATTGGCTTTGGCGGAGTGATTTACCATGGACGAATCGGACTGTGGATTAGCGGCGTAGCCGTGAACCACGTTACATCTCGGTGTTTGTATTGTTTGTTTATCTTTTGCTTCGTCTTTATTTATATTTGCATATTCCGCTTGTGCTAACGTTTTGTAGACGAGCAAAATACGACATCCAACGAACGAGGGCTATTCACCCCCTCTAGCCGGCCGTTTCGATCCCCAACACATATGAAATATCCAACCATGATCTTTGGGCAATATGTCTATGAATTAGACATAAGTCTTCCCCATGATTAGTCTATTATTACTATTTTGATACTTTAAATGACCATCTAAATGTCATAGGCATTAGTGGACCATTAGTATCATCCTAACATCTCACCCATGCTAAGTTTTCAATCAAGGTTATCCTTATGGTGAGTGTGAGATGTTCCTAAAGGAATTTATATACTTAACCTTCAAATTCATGCAATTCTACACAAGGTTAAGTATCACTCTAACATACCACATGATCATAAAGACATATATGCATTGATTTCACATTATGATCATGAAACAAGTGTATCAATCAATTTGTAATCATGCATTAGGTATAAAATCATGATAATAAGTCAAGTATCACCCAAAGCATGATTTAAGCTATTTATGGGTGCATTATCATCACCCAACACTATTTCAAAAATTAAGTCTCACACCATCCTAAGTCAACCAAATAATATGATATAAGTAAAATCCTTATGGTTGACTAACCTAGGGTTTTCCTAACCCTTAAGGATAGATTTAGGAACCCAATATAAGTTCTTTCCTATGGAGTTCACTAAATATTCTTTAGGGATCTATTTTCTAGCAATTGTTTTATTTTTGGCTTGACCCCTAGCAATTAGGCATTGATAGGCCTTTTCATTTTTCTTCCCCTTGTAACCTAGGCCTTTCCTATTGAAGCTTGCCCTTCGGCTCCCTATAATCATGTTTAATGTGTTGGAGCCTATTGTGAATTTTTCTAAGGTTTTAGTTAGGTGATATACCTTTTCCCTTAAAGCCTTATTTTCATCCATACATGCATCACTAACATTTAGAGGCATATAATCATTATGTGAGCATGTATCATCATTAACATTTAAGCATGCTTTTTCTAGTTTTTCTTCTAGGGCCTTAATTTGATCAAGCATACTCTTATTTCTATTTTTAGCCCTAAACAAATCCCTAGTTAAGCTAGAAATCATGGCAACTACTTCTTGAGTGGGAAGATGTTTTACCATAGTTACCATGTCTTCTTCTTCGGATGATGAGGATGATGATAAGCCTCCCCCTTCACTTGAGCTCTCCTCACTTGAGCTTCTTTCTTCTTCCTCAGAGGAGGTGGTGTCCACATCTTCTATTTCCATTAGAGCTAAATTTGTGACAAAGGCATTTTCTTCCTCCGATGATGAAGATGAAGGATCATCCCATGTCCTTGCTTTGAGTGCTTTGGCCTTCTTCTCCTTTTCTTTTTCCTTGGACTTCTTCTCTTCTTCATTTTTCTTACTCCCCTTCTTCTTTTCTTATTTTCTTCTTCTTTGTTCCTTGGTCTTGTTCAAGAGGGGACAATCATCCCTCATGTGTCCCTCTTGTTGGCAATTATAGCAAATGAACTTCCTCTTGTGCCTTCTCCTATCATAAGACTTGTTAAATTTTGAATTTCTTAAAGCATGCATTACCTTCCTTACCATATAAGCATCTTCATTGTTATTCATGGAGGATGAGGAGGATGCTTCATTGGAAGAGGAAGGTGGTGTCTCCTTCTTCTTTTTCTTCCCCTTTTCGGCTATCAAGGCTACTCCTCTTGATGGTTGATTTCTTGGCTCTTCTACTACTTCAAGCCTTGTTTCGTGGAGCTCTATGGTTGAGAAGAACTCCTCTAAGGTGCTAACTTTTAGGTTCTTTGAGATGTAGAAGGAGTCTACCATTGAGCTCCATTTCGATGACTGGGAAAAGGCGTCGATTGCTTTCATAATCATATCTCGGTTCGAAAGTTTTTCTCCTATACTCGTTAGTCCATTTAAAATTTCTTTAAAATGAGAGTGTAATGAGGCTACCTTTTCTCCCTTTTAAAGTTGATATTAGTTAGTTGGGAGCAGAGGAGGTCTCTTCTTGCAAGCTTGGCCTCCGAGGTGCCTTTATGAAGCTCTATCAATCTCTCCCACATCTCTTTGGCACTCGCACACTCCCCTATCCGGTTGATTTCTTGTTGAGGGAGTACGTTGTAGAGATGATGTTTGGCTTTTGAGTTTGCCAAGTACTCATCCCATTGCTTTTTGGTCCATCTTGTCTTCTCTATTTGCTCCCCATCTTCATCCCTAGGTATCTCAAAATCATTTTCCATTATCAATAAAATTTCAAAGTCGGTTTCAAAAAATATCTCCATTCGCTTTTTCCACCAAGCGAATTCCCCCTCAAACTTTAGCGGATGAATATTTGAGCCGACCATCCTTGATGTAGTGCTTGTTGCGGCGGTGAGTCCGTTAACAAGCGACCTTGCTCTGATACCACTTGTTGGACTGTCGGTGGCCGGCTAGAGGGGGGTGAATAGCCCTAAGTCGTCATAGAATGGAATTCGATCGTTCGTTTGTCTACATGTTAGGGTTAGCATAGCGAAAATAAAACTAAACAACAATAAAGATAAAACAAGATAAAAACAATGCTAACAAAGAGATATAATGTGGTTCACGGCCCTATGCCGCTAATCCACGGTCCGATTCGTCTCGGGTGAATCACTCCGAAACCAATCCAATATGATCTCTCCCTTTAGCCAAAGCAAGGTGGAGATAAACCTTCTTACAACACAAAAACACTCTTTCTTACAATGGATTTGAAATAAGAACAAGAGAAAGAGTTTAAAGCTTGTGGGGCACTTGGATGATCAATTGGAGCATAAGCATTAGCCATCCCAAAGCCCACACCCTCTCTTTTTATAGAGAGGGTTGATTTCTTCCTGTTGGCCGCCATAAGTCGACAACTGCCTTTGGCAGTCGACTGCCACTGTTACAATGGCTTCTGAACACGTTAGATCCCGACCGTTGTAGTCCAATGAAAGACTTGTGATCGGTCGATGTATCCATCGATCGATCGATGCTCCCGACCGATCGATCGGCTCACGAGAGGTTGTGCCGCGCCCGCTTTCATCATTGCCATCCTTGCGCCTACGCGAAAACCCACCAGTCGAACCTAAGTCGACTTAGAGCAGTCGACTGCCCATTCACAGCAGTTGACTGATGTCGGGTAAACCTCAAACTTCACATCTGTTTGAGCATCCGACGGTCAGGTAAAACCTCAACCCTCACGGTTGAACATCCGACTTGTCGGGTAAAACCCCAACCAAGTTGGTTGAGTATCTGACTTAACTATGTTAGTAATATATGAAAGATGTCCTAAGGCAATCGCCTTATGTTTGAACCATTTATATGTTAAATGAAGATTCACTATTTGAGTATACATGTTTTCTTGTATTTGATTAGATCTTAAACTCATTTATTGAATGTCCACGATACGATTCACAGCATAAGAGAATTTGTGATTAGATCACAACTAGTGAGTATCTCTACATGTGTAATTGCGATGTATCGGAATCATCCCTAGTTGATGAATTGATAGATTTGGACACCATAAATTCTGTCAAGACTAGCACGAGATATACTCCTTGGTGTATCCAAGCAGCTGATTCTCACTGGCTGGAGACATTGTGATGTTCGGAGTTAATCGTGGATGCTAGTTATGGTAACTAGTTCATTGGAGTGACCAGCTATAAAATTTCATATGGTTCTCTACATATATGGATATGTCAATGAAGTTCTTACTGCAGTTTAAGTGCGATGTTTCTTTGACTTGCGGTATTCAAGTCATCTTGGTCATGAAGACTTATGCTTTGACATCTTAAGCAAGCATCTCTGAGGAGATGCGAACTCGGGATGATTGGGTATAAGTCGAAGTGATCGAAGGTGTTTGAATAGCCTATAAAGGATTCACCACTCATTGCGAGGAGATGTATACCCATGGCCTCTCGTCGGATTGTTACTAAAGTCTTTGGCCAAAGCATTACATGTTTAGAGTAAGGTACTCTTGGATACATGTGCAGTAACTAGAATCCGTAGGATGAGAAAATGATACTTGGGTTAGGTGTGACGTAGTCAACCTAGTGGGGACTGACACTATAGACCATGTCCTGAACCAAGTGGGTATAAGATGCATGAAAAGAATGGGGCACAATTCATTGTAGCTGCTGAAGGGTTTCAGAAATAGTTCTGGATCAACCGTTGATCTTTCGGTTAATTAGGGATCATGATGTACTACAAGGTGCAACTCAAGATCATTCTATAATTAATGGTTAATTATAGATGACCAACATAAACAAAGAACCTATTTGGTCACACGCACAATAAGCGTAATCCAAAGGATTTAAAACGAGCTTGAGAATGAGATTCTCAGACCGAGAGAAACTAGGTTTGGTTGGACCAAACAAGGATCGAGCATGAAATCGTTTTAGTCACAATGGAAGCGTGGATGGGCCATGTCTTATGAAGACATGATGGATGAACCAAATTGGTTTGGTTCTAATCCAATGGTGGAGAATAAACCAAAGGGGTTTGGTTTATTTTAAAAGAATGAACCAAAAGTTGGTTCAGTTCGTTTTCACTTAAAATAGACCAACACGGTTTGGTTTATTTTAACTTAAGTTATTGGAGCGGGTTAATGGGTTTTGGTTATAAACCAATAACCGTTAGAAGAATGTGTTCTCTATAAAAACATGGCTTAATGGTTTTTCGTGGATAACTTTTGGAGTTGAAAAACCTAGCCACCCACTCCCTCTCTTCTCATTGCCACCGCCCAAGAGTTCCACGCCGCCCAGCTTTTTTCCGCCATCCCCCCTTGCTGTCGGCGTCCAGCTGCTGTCGGCCACTTCTCCGGTGACCCTCCGGCGACTCACCTTGGTTCCGGCGACCAAGGGTTGGTCGACCATCCTCTTTGGCCGGCGCAACATCCTCCACCAAGCTGTCAAGTTTTCTGGATAGCTTGTATACTTCTTGTCAGAGCATCGTTTGGACGATATTTGGAGCTCTGATAACGGCTACCTTACCGGGGATTCGATCTCCGATAATCCTCATAGGTGGAGGACGAAGGATTCGTCAAACAGTTGACGAATACCTATCTGGAGAAACGAGTTTTGGGGACTCGTTTTTGAATCCAAATTTTGATTCGGATTGTGATCTTCTCTCGATCACATCGTCTTCGACACGATACTAGTGACTCGTACGAAGACGAGGCTCATGTCTTTGTGAAGTCATCCCGACGATACTCGACGTGGATACGGATAGAGGCGATTATAGCGAGAGTCGCTCTGGTTGATGCCTTTTCTGCTACACGTGATACGTCAGGTATACGTAGAGTAATTTCCTTTTATTGCAAAATTTGAAACTACGATTATGTCTACACATGTTGTACTATGCATGCGTGTGTGGTGTGTGTTGTAATAAATTAGATTTATTGATTTTTAATTCTTCCGTTGTGCACATATTTACGAAACATGTTCGAACACACACTCGCCGCAGTGCCGGAAACCCAACAAACTAAACATGTCAGGTATAACCTCTACCAACTCGGTTAAGCCTCCGACACTTAGCCATTTCGGCCAAGTTCACCTAATGAGCTACTTACATTTCACTCATTCTCTCATCTCACTTGAAGTTCCTCGCCGAAGCTCTCTTCGTTCGTGGTCACGTCCCTCAGCAATATCAAGCGCACGGCTTTGCAATGCTCATTCGTGTCTCTTGCCCTCGAAGTCTGTTTCCTTGGCTTCGCTTCAAGTCATCTCGTCCGGCGGTCCCTCGGATGCATCAAGCGCACGGCTTCGCAATGCTCCTTCGCTGACTCAAACATGAGGTTGTGAGTTGGTGAACTTACCAATGCTATTCATCATATGTGCGAATTACTAAGTCCTGCATGACTTCAACACACATATTAAATCCACAATAATATCCTAACTTAAACCTTTGCCACACACATCAAAACCATAATCCAAACCATAACTTGGGTCGATTGCCCTAACAAAAACCTTTAAGTTAAGCTACCTAACTTAAGCCATCAATTTCTACAATTCTTCCCCTTTTTGACATACATTAAAAAAGCTTTTCCCAAGGGTATCAATGTCTCATATCCCAATGAGATCTTACAATCTCTCCCTTGGTCCAAAAACATTTAGGATGCCTTCACTCTTCCTAGTGATAAATCCCATATAACTAAATGAGAGGCAATCCTCACTTCTCTAATTTTTCCCCTTTGGTGAGCACAATGAGGGCTTCCAAAATCCTTCATGTCTCCCCCTTTGAGGAATACACATCCATCATCTCATGATGGATAGCCTCCCCCTAAAGGCTTGTCCCCCCCTTGACCATTGCATCAACAATGTCCTTGGAGAGCCCCTAAGCCTAAAGGAATACTAAACCATCAAAATTAAGGGCAAAAGTTCAAACTTGAACTTTCACACACCTTAAAATTTGATTTTCACTCTAAACAACTCTCTTAATCCATTTCCAATGGATGTTCGCCCTTCTAATTCTTTTCAAAGCATATCCTAGGGTTAGGAGCAGTTAGTGTTGGTGCAATCGGCCCAGGTCACGATTGACCAGGACTCGAGTTTAACTCGAGTGATGTTTTGATGTTTCGACAAAAACATATGACAATGTGAATGTCATGGGAAAAGTCCAAGCATGGTACTTGGCATGGAAAGTCCAACATGAGTTGGCAAGGGAAAGTCCAAGCTTGAGTCTTGGCACTTGAGAAGTCCAAGGGGTTTTTGGTATTGGCGGCGTAAAGTCCAAGCGAGAGTCTTGGCGGCGTAAGTCCAGTGTGCCTTGGCGGTGTAGACACCATTAGCATGACATAGCTGATGGAAGCACCTGAAGGCTAGCGCGATAGATGAACAAGTCATGGATGACTTGGAGGGATCCGAGAGGCGTGAGGCTGATGGAGGTGGCTAGAAGGCTTAGGTCTAGTCTAAGGGTGGTCTAGCAAGTATGGGGACACTATACTTGGGTTAAAACCTCATGATTGAGGTGTGTCAGTCGACTGATGCCATGTGGCAGTCGACTGGCATGGTCAACTAGGGTTTGACTGCGAGAATTGCCCTAGCAGTCGACTTCCATAGGTGGGCAGTCGACTGATTGGATGAGCAGTCGACTGATCGTGTGATCAGTCGACTGATGCTCGGATTTCAGGGCACAGAATGGAGTCTCACTCGATCGCTGGGACAAGCAGTCGAGTGATGCTTCATCAGTCGACTGATGTGTTTGATCAGTCGACTGATGTCCTAGTCGTTGGATTTTTTCAGCGTGGATTATGTTGGGTTTCCGGCACCGCGGCGTGTGTGTGTTCGATCATGTTTCGTAAACATGAGCACAGCGGAAGCAATTAAAAATAATAAATATATATTTATTACAACACACACAACACACGCATGCATATTACAACAAGTGTAGACATAACCGTAAATTAAAATTTGCAATAAAAGAAATTTATCTACGTTATACCTTTCGTATGACGTGTAGCGGGAACGGCATCAATCGGAACGATCCTCGTAAGAATCTTCTCTATCCGTATCCACGCCGAGCTCCTCGGGATGACTTCGCTAAGTCACGAGCTTCGTCTTCGTACGGGTTACTAGCCTCGTGTTGAAGACGACGTGATCGAGAGATGATCACGATCCGAATCCAAATTCGGATCCTAAAATGAGTTCTCAAAACTCGCTTCTCCGGAGAGGTATTCGTCAACCGCTTGATTTAATCCTTCGTCCTCCACCTCAGAGGATTACCGGAGATCAAATCCCCGGTAAGTTAGGCGCTATCGGAGCACTAACCGTCGTCCAAACGACGCTCCGACAACAAAGAAACAAGCTGTCCAGAAAAACTGGACAGCTTTTGGTGGAGGAATAGAGGCCGGCCAAGGAGAGATGGAAGCTCACCTTATCACCGAACCTAGAGGAGATCACCGGAGGGTCGCCGGAGGTTCACCGGCTGAAGCTTGGTCGCCGGCAACAAGTTGGAAGGCTGCACAAAAAGCTGGGTGGCGGTAGCTTAGGGTTGGGCACCGAAAACTCCAACAAGGGGTGGGCGGCAACACCAAGGGCTGGGGTTTTGGATTAGGGTTTAAGCCCTATTTTATAGAGAACTAATTCTCTTAATGGTTAATGGATCATATCCATAAAGCCCGTTAACCCGCTCCATTAAGATAAGTTAAAATAAACCAAACCATGATGGTTTATTTTAAGTTAAAACGAACCGAACCAACCTTTGGTTCATTCGTTTAATATAAACCAAACCCTTTGGTTTATTCTCATCCATTGGATTAGAACCAAACCATTTTGGTCCATCCATTATGTCTTCATAAGACACGGCCCATCCACGCTTCCATTGCGACTGAAACAATTTCATGCTCGCTTTATGTTTGGTCCAACCAAACATAGTATCTCTCGGTCTGAGAATCCCATTCTCAAGCTCGTTTTAAATCCTTTGGATTACACTCGTTGTGCGTGTGACCAAATAGGTTCTCGGTTTATGTTGGCCGTCTATAATTAACCATTAATTATAGAACGATCATGAGTGGCACCTAATAGTACATCATGATCCCCAATTAACCGAAAAGATCAACGGATGATCCGTAACTATTTCAAACCCTTCATGCTCGAATGAATCGTGCCTCATTCCCTTCACTCATCTTATACCCACTTGGTTCAGGACATGGTCTATTGTGTCAGTCCCCACTAGGCTGACTACGTCACACCTAGCCCAAGTATCATTTCCTCGTCCTACGGATTCTAGTTACTCCACATGTATCGAAGAGTACTTTACTCTAAACATGTAATGCTTTGGCCAAAGACTTTAGTAACAATCCGACGAGAGGCCATGGGTATACATCTCCTCGCAAGGAGTGGTGAATCCTTTATAGGCTATTCAAACACCTTCGATCACTTCGACTTATACCCAATCATCTCGGGTCCACATCTCCTTAGAGATGTTTGCTTAAGATGTCAAAGCATAAGTCTCCATGATCAAGATGACTTGAATACCGCAAGTCAAAGGAACATCGCACTTAAGCCACAGTAAGAACTTCATTGACATATCTATATCTGCAGAGAACCATATGAAGTCTTACGGCTGGTCACTCCAATGAACTAGTTACCATAACTAGCATCCACGATGAACGCCGGACATCACAATGTCTCTAGTGAGAATCACCGCTTGGATACACCAAGGAGTATACCTCGTGCTAGTCTCGACAGAATTGATGGTGTCCAAATCCATCAATTCATCGACTAGGGATAATTCCGATACATCACAATTACACATATAGAGATACTCACTAGTTGTGATCCAATCACAAATTCTCTCATGCTGTGAATCGTATCGTGGACATTCAGTAAATGAGTTTAAGATCCAATCAAATACATTAAACATGTACAATCAAATAGTGAATCTTCATTTATCATATAAATGGTTCATACATAAGGCGATTGCCTTAGGACATCTCTCATATATTACTAACAGACTCCCACTTGGCCTAATGTCAATCGCTACGGTATCCAATACCATAAGCTCTAACATGACCCTCAAACTTACTTTGAGGTAATGCTTTAGTCAAAGGATCCGCTAAGTTCCTTTCAGTGGGAATTTTCTCGATTTGTATTTCGTTCCTACTGATGATCTCTCTGATAAGATGATAGCGGCGATGTACATGTTTGGATCATTGATGAGACCACATCAAGTTCATAGATGAACTACTTGATCCAAACCGCTTCCTTTGCTGCTTCCAAAGCTGCAACGTATTCTGCCTTAGTGGCAGAATCCGCTATAGTGTTAAGCTTGGAACCTTTCCAACTTATTGCGCCTCCATTCCAGGTGAATACATACCCAGACTAAGACATGGAATCATCCTTGTGCATCGGATGCATATCCGTATACCCACGTATCACCATGTACCCTTCTCCATATATTAGGAACACATCCTTAGTTCTTCTTAAGTACTTAAGGATCGTCTTAATCCACCCAATGATCCATTCTCGATCGATTGGTATCCGCCGTGACACTCGTGAGCATACGATACATCGGGTCTCGTACATAACATAGCATACATGATAGATCCTATTGCGGATGCATAGGGAATCTTACTCATGCAAATCCTCTCGCCTTGCGCGGACATAGACTTGAAAGGTGTACCCTATGCACCGATGGGTAGGAAACCTTTCTTGGATTCCGACATGCTAAACCTCTTTAGCACTCGGTCTATATATGTAGACTGCGAAAGACCAAGCAACCATTCGATCTATCTCTATAGATCTTAATCCCGAGGATGTAGGTTGCTTCTCCCAGTCTTTATGGAGAATGTCTTGGATAACCAAACCTTAATCGATCAGAAGATTGACACATCGCTTCTATAAGTAATATGTCATCGACATACAATACTAGGAACACGACTGCACTCCCACTAACCTTCTTGTACACACAAGGTTCGTCTGGATTTTGTGAGAAATCAAACTTTTTGATTGTCTCATCAAAACGGATATTCTAGCTCTTGGATGCTTGCTTCAATCCATATATGGACCGTCGCAATTTGCATACCTTGGTTTTATCAACTGATGTGAAACCCTCAAGCTGTATCATATACACGTCCTCGAGCAGGTTTCCATTAACGAAAGCTGTTTTCACATCCATCTGTCATATCTCATAATCATAATGAGCCGCTATGGCCAGGAGCATCCGAATGGATTTAAGCATAGCAACAGGCGAATAGGTTTCGTCATAATCAACACCTTGCTTTTGATGATATCCTTTCAACACCAATCTAGCCTTATAGGTAATCACATTACCATCCATGTCGGTTTTCTTCTTGAAAATCCACTTGCACCCTATAGGCTCTATGCCTTCAGGTGGGTCAACCAAGTTCCAAACTTGGTTTTCATACATGAAATCCATTTCCGACTTCATGGCACCAAGCCACTTATCCCTTTCTGAACTTGTCAGCACTTCTTCATAACTGGTAGGCTCCTCATCATCAATGAGTAACACGTCGTTCGATTCACTTACGAGAAATCCATATCTCTCAGGAATATTGCGTGTTCTACCAGATCTACGAAGATGTGGTGTTACAATAGGTCCAGCCGATTGCTCATCACTATGAGTTGTCGGCTGTTGTGCTTCACCAGATATCTCATCAATGTCTATTTGAGTCTCTCGAGCCTCCTCAAGCTCGACGACACTCCCACTGTTTTCTTGCAAGAGAAACTCTTTCTCTAGAAACACAACATGCCTTGAAACAAACACCTTTTGTTCCACAGGATGATAGAATTGGTAACCCCTTGTTTCCTTAGGGTATCCAATAAATAGACATTTATCAGACTTAGCATCCATTTTGTCTGATACAGTCCGCTTCACATAAGCAGGACAACCCCATATCTTCAAGTAAGATACATGAGGTTTCTTACAATTCCATATCTCATATGGAGTAGTTGAGATTACCTTGGTAGGCATTCTGTTTAACAAGTAAACAGCTGTTTGAAGTGCATAACCCCAAAAGGACTTGGGAAGAGTCGCATGATTCATCATTGACCTGACCATGTCCAACAAGGTCCGGTTACGCCTCTCAGATACACCATTATGCTGTGGTGTATATGGCGGAGTCCATTGAGACAATATGTCATTGTCTCTTAGATAATCAAGAAACTCTTGACTTAAGTATTCACCACCTCGATCCGATCGAAGTATTTTAATACTTTTGTCATGTTGTTTCTCTACTTCATTTCTGAATTCTTTGAACCTTTCAAAGGCTTCAGACTTGTGTTTCATCAAGAACACATACCCAAACCGTGAGTGATCATCGGTGAAGGTAATGAAGTAGCTATAGCCTCCTAAAGCTTGAGTTGACATAGGTCCACATACATCAGTATGTATTAGACCTAGTAACTCTCCCACTCGTTCACCTTTTCCCGTAAAAGGTAACTTAGTCATCTTGCCTTTTAAGCATGATTCGCATGTATCGTATGAATCCAATTCAAACAATTCCAGAATTCCACATCGGTGTAATTCGGACGTTTCTTGCTTACATGGCCAAGACGACAATGCCACATGTAGGAGTCTATTTGATTATCCTTTCGAGCACTCTTGTTGCTCGCTTCGATATTGCAAATGTCACTGGATACGTCCAACGTATAAACACCATTGCTTAAAGTTCCAGTACCATAAAGAACCCCATTCAAAGTTATGTAACAACAATTGTTACTAAACGTCAATGGAAACCATTTCTATTTAAACAAGAAATAGAAATGATGTTCTTTATCAACAAAGGAATATAAAAGCAATTGTCCAGTTCTAAGACAAGTCCTGGGGAGTTTCAACAAATACGTTTGATGGCGAAAAGAACCTTGCTTCATTCCCAACACGTAAATTTGACTCTCCTCGAAGTCTTCTTCTATTCCTTAGCCCATGTATGTCATTACATATATGTGAGCCACACCTAGTATCCAATACCCAAGTGTCTAAGGAAATAGAATGACAATCAATAAAGAAGATTTCTGAAGAAGATGGGGCATCCGATGCCTTATCCTTCTTCACGGACTCTTGATAAACCTTGCAATTTCTTCGCCAATGACCCTCCTTGCCATAATGATGGCAAGTGCCCTTTTGAGTTGGTTCTTCCTTTTAGCCTTTTTCTTCTTCCCCTTCTGTTGTTCCTTTGACTCCCTCTTAGAACCTTTCTTCGAGGAATCAACTAACAACACTGTCCCCTACTCATGCTTCTCAGAAGGCTCCATATCTTGATGTTGAGCAAGACTACAGATGAACCTCCTTGCATCTCGAGGTGAAGAGGAGCTTGGAGACTTTGAACCTTTAATCTCACTTGCTCATCAACCAACTCACAGAGATGAAGGACTACGATATGAGCATCCAGGGTTCCATCGCGGCTAGCATGATGCAACTCATTTGTTCAGAATCACTCACATGTTTCTGATAGGCCAACAATTGGTCCAAAGTTGCATCGTCACTAGAACGGGCGGGAAGAGGCGCTTCGAGGACATACACAAGCTTTTCACCTTGAGAACAATTCTCAAGTTTCTAAGCCATTCCAAGAAGTTCGGCCCAGTCAATTTATTTGAATCCAAAATGGAACGCAAATTCAAACACATCATGATCAATATATTAACTTAGAAATACAAAACGAGCATATATGAGAAAGATGATTTTAAAATGCATCAATATACATTTATAAATCCCATTCATTTTTCGAATTTCAAAAACCCCAAAATCACTTCGGGAGATCGTAGGTCCATCTCCGAATGGGATGATATCCATCATAGTTATGAACAACCTTGGAGAGAGTCCAACAAGCCATTCATAACTACGACGGTAGGTATCAACTATACCGATTGCATATCACGTATATGCAACTATCACAATGTGCTATCAACTAATTGAATGTTCACACATACATCGGGTTGTTAACACATTAACAAGTATGCATCATATGCATAGCACCCAACTTCACCTCCCTTTACATCGACCTTGGAGAGAGTCCAACAAGCCGATACTCCAGGTTAAAGCCAACCCATTAATCAAGACATAGTTTTAATATGGCTAGAGCGCATTCAACCAATTAGCCCAGCTTGGAGAGAGTCCAACAACCAAAGCTAATGATTGACCTCTGACTCTTACCATATTAGTATTAAACTATTCCATGGTTTGAACATATTCAGGTTCGAGCCGGGCTTGGAGAGAGTCCAACAACCCAAACAAGAAACAGAACTCTGGTTCTAACCATATTAATGGAAGGTGTAGGCTTTAGTATTGATTAAGGGTTTTTTATGTCTCATCCTCTTTGCATGCAAATAACTATTATCTACATGGCATGGCATACATGGCATACATCTACATGTCACGACACGCATGGCATAATGTTATGCATCTAATGCAATTACATGACATACAATTATGTTATGTATATAATTTCCTTATATGTCATAACTATTTATGGAAATAAAATATGTTTAAGATTTGATTCTCCAAATCAAATCATAATTAAATTAGGAAACAAATTTCCAAATCTAATCACATATTTTATTCATGGAATTATTTGATTAAGGAAAATCTATTTAGGAAACCAATTTCCTAAATCTTTAAAACTACTTATGGAAATAAAATATTTTAAGATTTGATTTCTCAAATCAAATCATAATTAAATTAGGAAACAAATTTCCAGAATCTAATCAAATATTTTATTTATGGAAAATATCAATTTCCATAAATACTTCCAACTTTCCAAAAGTGGAAGATTTCCATAAATACTTCTAGACTTTCCAAAATTGAAAAATTTCCATAAATACTTCTAAATTTCCAAAATTTAGAAAATTTCCAGAAATACATTATGACTATCACAAAACCAATTTTATGATTATGTCGAAACACAACCTGGGCTCTGATACCACTGTTGGGTTTCCGGCACCGCGGCGTGTGTGTGTTCGATCATGTTTCGTAAACATGAGCACAGCGGAAGCAATTAAAAATAATAAATATATATTTATTACAACACACACAACACACGCATGCATATTACAACAAGTGTAGACATAACCGTAAATTAAAATTTGCAATAAAAGAAATTTATCTACGTTATACCTTTCGTATGACGTGTAGCGGGAACGGCATCAACCGGAACGATCCTCGTAAGAATCGTCTCTATCCGTATCCACGCCGAGCTCCTCGGGATGACTTCGCTAAGTCACGAGCTTCGTCTTCGTACGGGTTACTAGCCTCGTGTTGAAGACGACGTGATCGAGAGATGATCACGATCCGAATCCAAATTCGGATCCTAAAATGAGTTCTCAAAACTCGCTTCTCCGGAGAGGTATTCGTCAACCGTTTGACGAATCCTTCGTCCTCCACCTCAGAGGATTACCGGAGATCAAATCCCCGGTAAGTTAGGCGCTATCGGAGCACTAACCGTCATCCAAACGACGCTCCGACAACAAAGAAACAAGCTGTCCAGAAAAACTGGACAGCTTTTGGTGGAGGAATAGAGGCCGGCCAAGGAGAGATGGAAGCTCACCTTATCACCGAACCTAGAAGAGATCACCGGAGGGTCGCCGGAGGTTCGCTGAAGCAGTCGCGGCAACAAGTTGGAAGGCTGCACAAAAAGCTGGGCGGCGGCAGCTTAGGGTTGGGCGCCGAAAACTCCAACAAGGGGTGGGCGGCAACACCAAGGGCTGGGGTTTTGGATTAGGGTTTAAGCCCTATTTTATAGAGAACTAATTCTCTTAATGGTTAATGGATCATATCCATAAAGCCCGTTAACCCGCTCCATTAAGATAAGTTAAAATAAACCAAACCATGATGGTTTATTTTAAGTAAAAACGAACCGAACCAACCTTTGGTTCATTCGTTTAATATAAACCAAACCCTTTGGTTTATTCTCATCCATTGGATTAGAACCAAACCATTTTGGTCCATCCATTATGTCTTCATAAGACACGGCCCATCCACGCTTCCATTGCGACTGAAACAATTTCATGCTCGCTTTATGTTTGGTCCAACCAAACATAGTATCTCTCGGTCTGAGAATCCCATTCTCAAGCTCGTTTTAAATCCTTTGGATTACACTCGTTGTGCGTGTGACCAAATAGGTTCTCGGTTTATGTTGGCCGTCTATAATTAACCATTAATTATAGAACGATCATGAGTGGCACCTAGTAGTACATCATGATCCCCAATTAACCGAAAAGATCAACTGATCGAGAACTATTTACGAAACCCTTGATGCTCGAATGAATCATGCCCCATTCCCTTCACTCATCTTATACCCACTTGGTTCAGGACATGGTCTATTGTGTCAGTCCCCACTAGGCTGACTACGTCACACCTAGCCCAAGTATCATTTCCTCGTCCTACGGATTCTAGTTACTCCACATGTATCGAAGAGTACTTTACTCTAAACATGTAATGCTTTGGCCAAAGACTTTAGTAACAATCCGACGAGAGGCCATGGGTATACATCTCCTCGCAAGGAGTGGTGAATCCTTTATAGGCTATTCAAACACCTTCGATCACCGACTTATACCCAATCATCCGGGTCCACATCTCCTTAGAGATGTTTGCTTAAGATGTCAAAGCATAAGTCTCCATGATCAAGATGACTTGAATACCGCAAGTCAAAGGAACATCGCACTTAAGCCACGAAGAACTTCATTGACATATCTATATATGCAGAGAACCATATGAAGTCTTACTACCGGTCACTCCAATGAACTAGTGACCATAACTAGCATCCACGATTAACTCCGGACATCACAATGTCTCCAGCCAGTGAGAATCAGCTGCTTGGATACACCAAGGAGTATACCTCGTGCTAGTCTCGACAGAATTGATGGTGTCCAAATCCATCAATTCATCGACTAGGGATAATTTCAATACATCACAATTACACATGTAGAGATACTCACTAGTTGTGATCCAATCACAAATTCTCTCATGCTGTGAATCGTATCGTGGACATTCAGTAAATGAGTTTAAGATCCAATCAAATACATTAAACATGTACACTCAAATAGTGAATCTTCATTTATCATATAAATGGTTCATACATAAGGCGATTGCCTTAGGACATCTCTCATATTACGATCTGATGGTCTCGCTAATGATCGGTGATCAACCTTTTCAAGACACGAGTTGAAGCTATAAAAGGAGCTCATGATGGAGGAAAAGATAGTGATTTTCTTGGGTGAAATTGAAGGGGAAAGTTGGTGCTTTCCAGTCCTTCAAAGCTAGTTCAAGGCAATCAAAGATCAAGCAATCAAAAGCTCTTGTAAAGTGTTTGTCTTTACTTGCATTTCATATAAATTGTTGTAATGGCTTGTTTTAGTTTCTTACTGTTGTAAGATTACTTGTAAGGGGTTTCTCCGCCTCCGACTTGTGTCGAGAAGGAGTGTTTACTATAGTGGTGTGTGATTGGCATCGCTAGGGTTCGTACGAACCCGATCCGTGGAGTAGGAACCATTTGGTTCTGAACCATGTTAAACGATTGTGTTTGCGTGTTGTTAATTGTTTCGTTATTGCTTTCATTACTATTCCGCTACGTACTAACGAAATTGTAGAGACAAACACGCGATCGAATTCCATCTACTAACGGACACTACGCTATTCACCCCCCTCTAGCGGCGTCAAATATCCTACAATTGGTATCAGAGCCAGGTTCTCTTCTATGGATTAACCACCGGGAGCTAAAAGGCTAGAGGAAAGATGGAATTCCAAAACAAGCTCAGATGGGACATGCAACGACCGGGCCCCTATTGGCGGAATTCGGCGACCCCTATTGGTCGACGACCGTCGCCCCTGTTGGCCCGTCGTTACCCATCTGGTCTTCCCACCCCTGGAAGTGGGTTTTTGCCTTCCCCAGGATTCGAACTCTAGACCTCCAGGCTAAGTACTAAAGTTTATGAATCTTGGTAACCAAGTGATCCTTGTGCATTGTATTTTGGAGTTTCGTGATGTATATGTTGTATATTCAGATTTTGTCGAGATTTCGTGTTGTTGTGGTGTGTTAGTCATACCGGTATGCATGTGTGGGATTGTTGTATTGTTGTGGTATGTTTCCGCTGTGTTTTTGTGTAGTTGTTGTTTTGATATATATATATATATATATATATATATATTGTTGTTATTGTGGGCCTATGGGCCTTGTATTAATCCGAAATGTTGCCACGTACAGGGGAGATGCTGTCCGTTTGATTTTCGGCTCGGCATGCTCTGGATTACTTGGTTACCAGGATTCATAAACTTTAGTACTTAGCCTGGAGGTCTAAAGTTCGAATCCTAGGGAAGGCAAAAAACCCACTTCCAGGGGTGGGAAGTCCAGGTGAGTAACGATGGGCCAACAGGGGCGACGGTCGTCGACCAATAGGGGTCGCCGAATTCCGCCAATAGGGGCCAGGTCGTTACAAAGGATCACTTGGTTACCAGGATTCATAAACTTTAGTACTTAGCCTGGAGGTCTAGAGTTCGAATCCTGGGGAAGGCAAAAATCCACTTCCAGGGGTGGGAAGACCAGATGGGTAACGACGGGCCAACAGGGGCCACGATCGTCGACCAATAGGGGTCGCCGAATTCCGCCAATAGGGACCCGGTCGTTGCAATAAAAAGGCACCTTTTTATTGTAATGATCTGGCCCCTATTGGCGGAGTCGGCGACCTTGTCGGCGACGTCGCTATTGGCCCGTCGTTACTCTTGGACTTCCACACGAAGTGAGTTTTTGCCTTCCCCAGGATTCGAACTCTAGACCTCCAGGCTAAGTACTAAAGTTTATGAATCCTAGGATCACTTGGTTACCAGGATTCATAAACTTTAGTACTTAGCCTAGAGGTCTAGAGTTCTAATCCTGGGGAAGGCAAAAACTCACTTCCAGGGGTGGGAAGTCCAGGTGAGTAACGACGGGCCAACAGGGTCGACGGTCGCCGACCAATAGGGGTCGCCGAATTCCGCCAATAGGGGTCAGGTCGTTACAGGACATCAACACTCCACCGCCATATGATCAAGAAGATTTTTCGACGTGGAGAACAAGAATGGAGACATTCTTCATGATGGATATAAAGGATTGGTTCATCCTTGTAGAAGGTTTTGAACCTCCTCGGGATCAGAAGGGACAAGTCCTCAAGTTGAAGAAATGGACCCAAGAGCAATGACAAAAATTCAAAACCGAAGCCAAGGTAACAAAACTCTTAGAAGATTTGATACCTAATGATGTTTTGTCTAGGCTAGGTGAATATCTTGATGCCAAGGAGCTATGGGACAAATTAGCCAAGTTCAATGAGAAGCCTCACTTGGCACAAGTAGAAGAAGATAAGGAAGAGGATGAGGAGAACTCATCTTCCTCATGAGCAAGTGAGGAATCGGACGTGGAAGAGGAGTCAACTTCCGGATCGGTGGAAGAAGAAGTAGAAGACACCTCCACCTCTAGGATTGAGGGGGAGGAAAGAATTTCCACTCTGGAGCAACAAGAGAAAGCTTCGACATCTAGTCAAGATGAAGAAGATCCAATTCCAGTCTCAATTAACCTAGGTAACTCAAACACTCTAATTTCAAATAAAATTCATATATTGTGTTTTGAGTGTAGGGAGTATGGGCACTACAAGAGCAAGTGCCCAAAGAAGGTTAAGAAGACTCCTTCGGCGCCTAAAAGTCAACAAAAGTCAAAGGATGTTGTTTCTCCATCACCTAAAGACAAGGAGCACATCATTTGCTTCAAATGTCGGCAACCGAGGCATTACCGAAATCAATGTTCTAGGGGGAGCAAAAAGATCCAAGAAGGAGCATCACAAGTAGGGGGAGCTACTAAGGCAAACCCTAAGGTATATCGTCATAATGCTCATTCCTTAAATTCTAAGCAAAAGCATGTTAGAATTAATTCAAATAACTTTTCTATTACTCATGATTCAAAGCATGCTAGGAATGATAACTCTAGATCTATTTCAAAGAAGGAGAAATTTGGGACTAATGTCCCTAGAAATGTCATTCCTAAGAAAGCAATTAAGAGAATCGAAAACCATTTAGGTATCAATCCCAGTAAGGGTAAACATATGTCTAACGTAAATGGTAATGCCCAAAAACCTAATCAAAAATCATTTGGGCAATTAGAATTAGAGAACCAAGCCTTAAGGTTAAGGCTTGAAAAACTAGAAAAGACCCTAAATAAGATACAAAATCAATTTAGAGGGTCTAATGGTCAAAGTCAATGGTCAAGATTTCAAAGTCAACATCTAGGACCCAAAAGACAAAAGTCAACCAAGGGCAAGAAAGGTTTGTGTCACAAACCTAAGCCTAAGGTGGCTTATCATTGTGTTCCATTTGACTATGGAACATAAACTAGGAAGACCAAGGTTGCAAGGGGAGTTACCTCTAGAGTCAACCTAGGTAAGACCACAATGACCAAGGCTAACAAGCCTAGGAGGGTCATTAGGAAGGTATCTAGGGAGGTTATTCCTAAGGAATACCTAATTAATTCAATGAGCTCAAATAGATTTTGGGTTCCAAAGAGCGTGATTGATTCACGTTAAAAGGGTTAGAATGTGCCAACCATGATTTGATGGGTAGTTAACTCAACCATGGTAAAGGTGACACTTTAGGTTATTTTCAAGGTTATGGTTACCTTGGAAATACATTTGAGCTTTAATTCTAAAAGATCTTAGGATGTGCCAATATATTTTTTAAAAATCATGAAAATCAATAAAATTGACACAATCTAGGTTTAAAGGTCATAGTGTGTCACTTTGATCTTTGACTTTGAGTCAGCAGCCTCCTCCACCGCCACCTCCTGTAGACGACTAGATTTGGAGGATGTTAGATTTTTTGTTTTTCAGTTCTTGTAGTGAGATTGATCATATCAATCTCTATTTTGGATGTAAGAAACTGAAATCTTTTTAAATTGAATGAAATTTCTGTTTGTGAAAATCCTGTGTTTGAGTGTGTATTTGTATTAATGTATTAGTTTTTGAAAATTGCTATATCATGACATGAAATTTCATCTTATTATATAACATGTCATGTCATTGGTTGTGATTATTTTAGATGTCATGGTTGTTTTCAGATTATATCATATGTCATGACATCATTGGCCATGCGTTATTGTTGATATCATTTATGCTATGATCATTTCATGCATTTAATTGTTTAAAATTGATTCAAGGATAATGGCATGACTTGGAGTCTCAGTTATAAGGGAATCAAGTAGAGTTGCCTTAGAAAAATGCATGAAACCCAAATTTAGGGAGAATGACTTCACATCTCACATCACATTGACATGTATGTGTATTTATACACCCTAGATACATGTGAGATGGTAGGATAATAAGTTAGGTTCAAGGTGCATAGGTAGTGCATCTAGATGAACTCAAACTTATTTTAATCATCACCAAGAATCATAAGAAAAGCTAATATACAAGTTATGTATATTTAGCCAATAAACCATGGTTCAAAATAGGTTTTCAAAAACATTTTAAAATCAATTTAGAAAACCTTGGTGAAGTCTATCTTTTGATAGCCATCATCATTGTAGAAGTTGATACAAAGTAGATCAAAAACTTTAAAGTTTTAATAGTTTTTGAACTTTGTACCAATCTCCTATTTTCATGGTAAAAATATTTTTCCAAAATTTTTCACCGATTGTATGTGTGATAAGTAATATACGTATCAAGTTTCGTGATTTTTTGATTTACATAGAATTACTTATGAATTTCCAAAAGTCGAATCTGATATCTGAAAATCAAGTTTTGATTATCGATCATTGACTCTAAGCGATCGGTGATGGGCAGCGTTGGACTCATTGCGTAGCAGATATCACTCATATTTAGCCGTGTCGGTCGGTGATGGACGATGGACAAATCAATTGTAGCGTAGTCATTGTGTCAATCTTGATTCGAAAACTAGGTTTTTAGGATTTTTAAGCGGTAAAGGTCCTTAACCACTCCTAACCCTAGGATATGCTTTGGGAAGCATTATAAAGGGTGAAAATCCATTAGATATGGATTATGAGAGGTGTTAGGGTTTGTATCAAATTTAAGGTGTGGAAAGTTCAGGTTTGAACTTAGAACCTTAATTTTGATGGTTTAGAGTTCCTATTGGCTTAGGGACTTCCCAAGGACATTGTTTGTGCAATAGTCAAGGGGGAGCAAGCCTTTAGGGGGAGGTATCCATCCTGGGATGATGGCTGTGTTTTTTTCTCCTTAAAGAGGAGAAGTTATTGGGAGAGTATCATCAATTGGGAAAAGTGATGGGCTTTTGATACCCAATTTGGAAATTGGGAGAGTGAATAGGATTGCCTCTCTTAAGTGATATGGGACTTATCACTAGGAAGATGGTAGGCATCCTAGGCATTTTTAGACCAAGGGGGAGATTGTAAGATCTCATTGGGACATGAGACATTGACCTCCTTGTTGAGAAGACCTTTTTGATGTTAGTCAAAAAGGGGGAGAATGTTTGGGGGAGAACATTTGGAGAATGTTTAAGATTACCAATTTGGGATAATTGGTAAGGGATTTGAGTTAGTGTTCTAACTCAATGTTTTGTTTGGTTTTTGTCAAACATCAAAAAGGGGGAGATTGTTGGTGCAATCGGCCCAGGTCACGATTGACCAGGACTCGAGTTTAACTCGAGTGATGTTTTGATGTTTCGACAAAAACATATGACAATGTGATTGTCATGGGAAAAGTCCAAGCATGGTACTTGGCATGGAAAGTCCAACATGGGTTGGCAAGGGAAAGTCCAAGCTTGAGTCTTGGCACTTGAGAATTCCAAGGGGTTTTTGGTATTGGCGGCGTAAAGTCCAAGCGCGAGTCTTGGCGGCGTAAGTCCAATGTGCCTTGGTGGTGTAGACATCGTTAGCATGACATAGCTGATGGAAGCATCTGAAGGCTAGCGCGATGGATGAACAAGTCATGGATGACTTGGAGGGATCCGAGAGGCGTGAGACTGATGGAGGTGGCTAGAAGGCTTAGGTCTAGTCTAAGGGTGGTCTAGCAAGTATGGGGACACCATACTTGGGTTAAAACCTCATGATTGAGGTGTGCCAGTCGACTGATGCCATGTGGCAGTCGACTGGCATAGTCAACTAGGGTTTGATCGCTGAGAATTGCCTAGCAATGATCGCCACAGGTGGGCCGATCGATTGATTGAGCAATGACCGATCGATCGTGTGATCACCGATCGATGCTCGGATTTACAATGGAGTCTCACTCACCACCGGGACAAGCAATGAGTGATGCTTCATCACCGATGTGTTTGATCACCGATCCGATGTCCTAGCTGGATTTTTCCAGCGTGGATTACACCGTTGTCTCACAGCAACAGTGTGATCAGTCGACTGATGGTCCCGAGCAGTCGACTGATCAACCTTTTCCAGCACAGGTTGAAGCTATAAAAGGAGCTCGTGATGGAGGAAAAGATAGCGATTTTCTTGGGCGAAATTGAAGGGGAAAGTTGGTGCTTTCCAGTCCTTCAAAGCTAGTTCAAGGCAATCAAAGATCAAGCAATCAAAAGCTCTTGTAAAGTGTTTTTCTTTACTTGCATTTCATATAAATTGTTGTAATTGCTTGTTTTAGTTTCTTACTGTTGTAAGATTACTTGTAAGGGGTTTCTCCACCTCCGACTTGTGTCGAGAAGGAGTGTTTACTATAGTGGTGTGTGATTGGCATCGCTAGGGTTCGTACGAACCCGATCCGTGGAGTAGGAACCATTCGGTTCTGAACCACGTTAAACAATTGTGTTTGCGTGTTGTTAATTGTTTCGTTATTGCTTTCATTACTATTCCGCTGTGTACTAACGAAATTGTAGAGACGAACACGCGATCGAATTCCATCTACTAACGGACACTATGCTATTCACCCCCCCCCCTCTAGCGGCGTCAAATATCCTACAGTTAGGGTAGCCTAAAATGATTGAATTATGGGCTAATCTCGATCGAAACTACCGATCATTGCTTAATGATCGCCTCAAGCTAAATGATCGTTTTTGTATCATGTAAATCGAGTTGAAATTAAATTTTGAAAATGCATAAGTAAATATACATAATTTAAAAAATAATGAAACTTCATACATATAATACTTATGTCAGATACAATGGGTAAAAAATATTTGAAAAATAAAATATCCATTAAATAGTGAGATTGATACAAAGTTTAAAAATAAAGATAACTATAATGTTTTGAGCCTACTTTGTATCAACTTCATCTATGGTGACTTATATCAAAAGATAGACTGCACCAAGATTTTTCAAAGTAATTTTGAAATGATTTTAAAACCTTATATTGAACCATGATCTATGAGCTCAATGCACATGACTTGCACATTAGCTTTTCCAATGATCCATCAATAATATAAGATGAGTTTGAGTTCATCTAGATGCAAGAACTATACACCTTAAACTTAACTCATTTTCTTAACATCTCACATATGTCTAGGGTGTATCAATACACATATGTCAATTTAATGTGAGATGTGGATTTTTGTTCTTCCTAATCTAAGGTCTCATGTATTTTTCTAGTCAACTCTATTTGATTCCCTTATACATGGGACTTCAAATCATATCATTAACTTTAAATCAATTTTAATTCACTTACATTCATGAATGATGATTATGGCATATAAGAATAGCATATATAAAACATGCGCCAATAATCATAATGTTATGACATATAAATAAAATCTAAGCACTAACATGACATAAAAAATTAAACCTAAACATTATCATGAGATTTTAAATAGTAATATAAAGCATGATGTCATGACATAGTATATAGAAAACATAAGCATGGCTCTTTTTTACAATATCAAGGTATAAGAATACCTAAAGTTTAAACCTAATTGTCATTTCCTAGGATTAAACCCAAATTTTCCATAATAGATCAATCTCCCAAGTGTGTCAAAAATCTAAAATGACACACCATGACCTCTAAATCTAATTGTGCCAATTTTGATCAAATTTTCATACTTCTCAAATTCCATTGGTACACCCTAAAATCTTTTAGGATATAAATTCAACCCTCATTTCCAAAGTATCCAATAACCTTGGAAATAACTTAAAGTGTCAGCTTTGCTATGGTTAGGTTAACTATCCATCCATTCAAGGTTGCACAACCTAACCCATTTAGCGTGATAGAATCACGCTCCTAAGAACCCAATACCTATTGGAGCTCCTTGGATTTGCTAGGTATTCACTAGGAATATCTTCCCTTAGTACTTTCCTAATGACCCTTTTTTTCTTGGAAGCCTTAAACAATTGGGTCTTGCCTAGGTCAACTCTAGGGATAACTTCCCTTGTGATCTTCTTGTAGGGGATCGATGAAGTGTAGATGGTCGGCTAGAGGGGGGTGAATAGCCATCTTCGTACGATGATGGAATTTGCTCGTCTACAAAATTGTCAGCACAAGCGGAATACTAAACAAGACAAGCAAATATAAATAAACAAGAATACAAACGCTAACAAGGGATATAACGTGGTTCACGATTACGCCGCTAATCCACGGTCCGATTCGTCCAAGGTGAATCACTCCTCAATCTTTCCACTAGATCTCTCCTTTGCATAAAGCTAGGTGGAGGTAACCTCTTTTACACAAGGATCACTCTTCTACAATAGAATGAAGATTAGCACTAGTAGAAGAGTGGAAAAATTTTTAGGGCACTTTGGGAGTTATTAGGAGTTCAAGAATTAGGCCCCTAAAGCCCCACACCCTTCCACTTTATAGAGGAAGAGGGTTTCTTCCCGTTGACACAGGAACAGTCGACTGATGTCCCTATTAGTCGACTGGTCCCGTAGTCGTTGCCCAATAACGGCTGCTTTCCACATTGGATTCCATCCAACGACACCATCATCAGTCGACTGATATTGTCATCAGTCGACTGATGCTCAATCAGTCGAGTGCTCGCGAGCTCGACTCCATTCTGTGACCGAAACACTTGCGACCAGTCGACTGATGCCTTCATCAGTTGATTGGTGGTCTCGCAATCGACTGTCATTCCATGGCGGTCTTTATTAACGAACTGAACACTAATTAGTCGAGTCTACCTGAGTGATCGACTACCATTACATGGTAGTCGACTGATGTCGGAAAATCCCATCCGACACTTAGCCAAATGGCCAAGTTTCACCTAAGAGCACTACCCCTTCCCGGGTTACATTCGCTCACTCTCATCCCTTGGAGTCCCTCGCCTTTGAAGTTATCTTCGTTCGGCCACGTCCCTCGGATGCGCCAAGCGCACAGCTCTGCAGCGCCATCCTTCGCATCTCGCCCTGAAGTCTACTTCCTCCGGCTTCACTCCAAGCTCCTCGTCCGGCGATCCCTCGAATGCTCCAAGCGCACGACTTCCGCAAAGTCATCCTTCACCGACTCAAGGACTGAGTCATGAGAGGTGAAACTCGTCAAGGCTCCATGTGCGAATTACTAAGTCCTTCAAGACTCCAACGCACATATCAAATCACAATAACAATCTAACTTAAACCCTTTGCCACACACATCAAAACCATATCACGGGTTGATTGCACTAACAATCTCCCCCTTTTTGATGTGTGGCAATCCATTTAAGTTAGGTAAAAATATTTGATAAAATATTAAGGAAAAAAAGCATGTAAATAACATGATTTAGCAACTCTCCCCCTTAATACATGAAACTCCCCTTAAATATAATTCCCCCTTACTTAAACAAATATATTTCTCCCCCTTTGACACCATCAAAAATAATTAACAAAGTTTATTCAGCATGACATCAAGTCTAGAGAGAAACAAAAACCAAAACACGCCTTAAAATCGGATACAAAAGGTTATTGGGCATGTTATTGTTAGGGCAATCTCTTGCCGTGATATGGTTTTGATGGTGTGGCAAAGGGTTTAAGTTAGTTTGATATGTTGATGTGATATGTGCGTTGAAGTCGTGCAGGACTTAGTAATTCGCACATGGAGCCGTGGCGAGTTTCACATCTCATGACTCGTGCCTTGAGTCGGTGAAGGATAGCTTTGCGGAAGCCGTGCGCTTGGAGCATCCGAGGGACACCGGATGAGAAGCTTGGAGTGGCCGGAGGAAGTAGACTTGAGGCAAGAGGCGCGAAGGAGCATTGCGAGAGCGCGCTGATCTTTGGAGGGCGTGGCCGAACGAAGAGAACTTCAAGCGAGGACTCAGAAATGAGTGGCGATTGTAACCGGGAAGGGTAGCTCTTAGGTGAAACTTGGCCATTTGGCCGAGTGTCGGATGGGTTTTCAGACACGGTCATTGCCATGTCATGGCGTCGATCGCTCTATCGAATGAGTTCATTGGTATATATTGGATTTGTGGCGGTAGCGCCATCGTGGGCGATCATTGCCAAGACTCCATCGATCATTGCTGGCGGCGATTGGTAGTAGATAAGGGTTCGACCCGCAGAACCGTCCGTCAGCGGGCGTCGACTGGTCGGCTGATCGTGATGAGGTCCATCGATGCCAAGAGTTCCGATTGGACTACAGCGGTCGGGATCCGGCGTGTTCGGAGGCCGTTGTAGTGGCGATCGCCAAGCGGCGCCGTGATGTGATGGCGGCAAAGCAGGAAGAAGTTAGCCCTCTCTATAAAAGAGAGGGTGTAAGCCTTTGAGAGGCTAATGCTCATACTCCAAACAATCTTCCTAGTGCCCCAGCTCTAAACTCTTCTTACTTGTCTTTACTTCAATCCTATTGTAAGAAGAGTGATCTTGGTTGTAAAGGTTACCTCCACCTAGCTTTGTGCAAAGGAGAGACCGATAGTGATTGGTTTTGGCGGAGTGATTCACCGTGGGCCGAATCGGGCCAGTGGATTAGCGTCGTGAACCACGTTATATCTCGGTGTTTGTATTGCTTGTTTATATTTTGCTTGTCTTTACTTATAGTTGTATATTCACTTGCGCTAACGTTTTGTAGGCGAGCAATTTACGGCGCCAACGATTTAGGGCTATTCACCCCTCTAGCCGCCATATCGATCCCCTACAAGTGGTATCGAGTTTAGGTTGCTTGTCACCGGACTAACCGCCACAACAAGCCCTACATCAAAAATGGCCGGCTCCAACATCCATCCTCCGAAGTTTGAAGGAGAATTCGCTTGGTGGAAGAAGCGAATGGAGGTATTTTTCGAAACGGATTTTGATATAATGATTACAATGGAATCCGGTTTCGTTTTGCCTAGGGATGAAGAGGGGAAGCCAATAGAGAAATCTAGGTGGACCAAGAGGCAAAGAGAAGAGCACCTTGCAAACTCCAAAGCCAAGCACCATCTCTACAATGTGCTCCCTCAACAAGAGATCAACCGGATCGGAGAATGTGCTAGCGCCAAAGAGATGTGGGAGAAGCTTATAGAACTCCATGAAGGCACATCCGAGGCCAAGCTAGCAAGGAGAGACCTCCTCCGCTCCCAACTATCCAATATAAAACTAGAAAAGGGAGAAAAGGTAACCTCACTACACTCTAGGTTTAAAGAAATTTTAATTGGGCTAACAAGTGTAGGTGAGAATCTATCAAACCGGGATATGGTAATTGTTGGAAGATTGTTGGTGCAATCGTCCCAGGTAGACTCCCGATGGTATTTTGATGATAGACAAAACTCATAACATGGGGTTGACATGGTAAATCCAAGCATGGAGCTTGGTGTGGGAAAGTCCAAAGCATTGCGAAGCCGTGCGCTTGGTGCTTGGCATGGAAAATCCAAGCATGGAGCTTGGTGTGGGAAAGTCCAACATGGGCTTGGCATGGGAAATCCAAAGCATTGCGGAGCCGTGCGCTCGGTGCTTGGTGAGAAATGCATTGCGAAGTCGTGCGCTTGGTGCATTTGGGAAGTCTTGAGGACTTGGTAAGTTCACTAGGCTCGGGGTCCTTGAGTCGGTGAAGGATGGCATTGCGAAGCCGTGCGCTTGGTGCATCCGAGGGACCGCCGGACGGGGAGCGAAGGGAGTGAGCCCAAAGGAAGCATACTTCTAGGGCATGAGACGCGAAGGATGGCGTTGCGGCCGTGCGCGGCGCATCCGGGGACGAGGCCGAGGGAAGAGAGCCGGTGGGGAACTCCGTGTGGACTTGGCCAAGTGGCTAAGACGATATGTCGGAGGCTCAAACATGGTAATGTTTAGGTTTGATGAACGAGATGGTGACGATCGCCGATCGGAGCAGGGAATGATCGATTGATGGCTCGACGCCAAGGGACGGAGCCGATCGATGACACCGCACGCACGGAATGGAGTCGAGCTCGCCAAAGACTTCGGTGATGGATGATCGGTCGGTCGACGATGGGTGCCATCGATCGGCCCGATGTGTGATCCGTTGGAACTTGTCCGAGCGTGGATCCGGCCGTTGTTGTGAGACAACGGCAGCGATATCGATCGTGATGGTCACGATCGGTCGTGATGGGCGAGATCAGCTTGATGAGGTTATAAAAGGAGCTCAAGAGGAGGATTTCGCCCAAAGCCTTTAAGGAAGCTATTGGAGGATTTCTTTGTTGCAGATTCCTCCTTCAAGAGTCAATCAAAGCAAGCAACAAACAAGTGATCAAAAGCAATCGGTGAAAAGAGTTTCTTTTGTATTGTATTTGTATTCTTGTTTGTATTTCTATATTACTTTGTAATTGCTTGTGAGAGGTTTCTCCACCTCCGACGTATAGTCGATAAGGAGTATTGTTAGTGCCGTGCGCATAACACGAGCTCGAGGAGCTCACCCGTGGAGTAGGAATCATTCGGTTCCGAACCACGTATATCTTGTGTATTGCGTGTGATTGTATTTGTTGTTAGTATTGTTATTTGTATTAGTATTCCGCTGCGCTAACAACAATCGTAGACAAGCGACGCAAGAAGAACGAGCGAATTACGACGTCAAACGAACGAGGGCTATTCACCCCCCTCTAGCCGGTCAACCGATCCTCCCAACAAGTGGTATCAGAGCCGAGGTCGCTCTTCAAGGACTAACCGCCGCGAGAGCACTACAAATGGCCGGCTTCATCCATCCACCGAAATTCGATGGAGATTTTTCTTGGTGGAGGAAACGGATGGAGGTATATTTCGAAACCGATTTCGATTTCATGTTAATCATTGAAAATGGTTTTGAAGTGCCTAGGGACAAAGAAAACAAGCCATTAGAAAAATCAAGGTGGACTCAAGACAAAATGAAGGATTTCAAGACAAATCTTGAGGTAATCAAATTACTTAGTGAATTGATTCCTAACCATATTTGGTCTAGGCTAGGTAATTTTAGGAATGCAAAGGATTTGTGGAATAAGGTGATTGAATTCCACAAGAATCCTCAACCGGCACAAATAGAAGAAAATGCCGAAGAAGAAGCTCCCACAACATTTGAAGATGTTGATGATTTGGTGGAGACCTCCACCTCTAGTATTGAGGGGGAGGAAAGGCAATCTTCAATCCCGGAGCAAGAACAAGAAGTATCCACATCCGGGAGAAGTGAAGATCAAGAAGAGGCCTCCACCACCTCCCTAGGTAACTCAAGTGTTATCATTTTGAATAAAAATCACATAATATGCTTTGAGTGTAGGGAGAAAGGGCATTACAAAAGCAAATGCCCTAAATTGGCTAAGAAGAAGGCATCGACACCAAAAGTCAATCCAAAGTCAAAGGATGCCGGTGTTCCCTCAACTAGAAGCAAAGAGCACATTGTGTGCTTCAAATGCAATCAAAATGGACACTACCGAAGCCAATGCCCTAGGGGGAGGAAGAAAGGGCAAGAAGGTGCAACTCATGTAGGGGGAGCTCGTAAAGCTAACCCTAAGGTACATTTATTTAATGCACTTTTAATTCCTAAAGTCAAAAAGCATGCCAAAAGGAATTATTTTAGCTCTCTTGCTATGATTAATGAAAAGCATGCTAGTAGGAATAAACATGTTTGTTTAAGTGCTAAGCATGTTAGTTTCTCTAAGAACAAACCTAGGACTCACAATTCTAGATCAATTTTACCTAAAGAGTCAATTAGGAGAGTTGAAAAAAACTTGGGTATTAATCCCAAGAAATCTAGGCACATGCCTAAAAGGAAAAATATTTCCCCTAAATCTAATGAAAATTCAAAATTGAGGAAATTGGAGTTAGAAAACCAAGCCTTAAGGTCAAGGCTTGAAAAATTGGAGAAGACCTAGCATTGATATCAAATTCGGTTAAGGGCCTAACATACAAAAATCAAAACCTAGAAAACAAGAAATGTCTAAGGGCAAGAAGGGTTTGGGTCACAAACCTATGTCCTACCATAATGTTCCATTTGATTATGGAACTATTTCTAGGTCTAGACAAACCAAGGCTAATAGGAAGTTATCCTAAGTCTAGCCATGGTATGTGTTTAGTGGCCAAGGACTTAAGAAAAACCAAGAAAGCCACTAAGAAGGTCAATGGAGGAGTCACCTCTAGAGTTGACCCAAGTAAGACCCATTTGACTAAGGCTTCAAAGCCTAAAAGGGTCATTAGGAAGGTATCTAGGAAGTTATCCTAGGGAATACCTTGTTAACCCAAGGAGCTCCAATAGGTATTGGGTTCCTAAAAGCGTGATCGATTCACGCTAAATGGGTTAGGTGTGTCAACCCTAGGTGGATGGGTAGTTAACCTAACCATAGTAGAGTTGACACATTAGGTGTGCCAATATGCTTGAGAAGTTTAAAATGATTTAAATTGGCACAATTAGGTCTTAGAGGTATTGGTGTGCCATTTTGGGTTTTTGGCACACTAGGGAGATGAATGGCTTTAAGGCAAATTGATTTAATCCTAGAAATGGCAAATTGATTTTAACACTTAGGTATTCTAGACCTTAGTATATTTTCTTGCCATGCTTTATTTGCCTTGCCATGTCATGACATCATTCTCATTTTTATTTATAAAAATGTCATGATCATGTTTAATGTTATTTTTAGATGTCATGTATGCTTAAGGTTCATTTACATGCCATGACATCATGATATTGGCATATGTTTTTATCTAAATCATATCTATGCCATAATCATCATGCATAATAAAATGAATTCAAGGACTATGGCACAATTTGATGGGAATCAAATAAATATTGCCTAGATATATGCATGAGACCAAGAAAAGAACAAAACCCACATCTCACTATGTTAATTGCCTTGAATGTGTTTTACAAATCTAGATATTAGTGAGATGTTTAGGAAAATGAAATTAAAGGTTTTGAAAACATTTTGAAAACATTTTGCAAAACCTTGGTGAAGACTATCTTGTGATAGCTATCACCATTGAATGGGATGATACAAAGAGGGCTCTTTATTGAAGCTTTTCTAAACTTTTGAACTTTGTATCAATCTCCTAATTTAATGGGTAAAATAATTTTCCAATAATTTTCACCCATAATGATTGTAATAAGTATTATGCATACCAAATTTCAAGATTTATCTATGTATGTATATTTACTTATGGATTTCGGAAATTCATTTCTGAAATCTGAAAAAGCGAAAATTCGATTATCGATCATTGCCAGGTGACGGATCGTGATAGTAAACTTGATAATTAGGCCCATGTTCAGCTAGGTTGGTCCCTAACCACTCCTAACCCTAGGATATGCTTGGGA
The DNA here is from genome assembly GCA_025175895.1 of Wurfbainia villosa. NCBI lineage: Eukaryota > Viridiplantae > Streptophyta > Magnoliopsida > Zingiberales > Zingiberaceae > Wurfbainia > Wurfbainia villosa. The sequence goes on from CM045996.1 coordinate 84,363,287, forward strand.
TAGCATTAGAGAGGTGGAAATCCATTGGATATGGATTAGGAGTTGGGTTGAGGGTGAGTATCAATTTTAAGGTGGAAGAAAGTTCATTGTTGAACTTTGCCTTAATTTTGATTGGTAAATGTTCCTATTGGCTTAGGGACTCTCCAAGGACATTGTTGGTGCAATGGTCAAGGGGGAGCAAGCCTCTAGGGGGAGGAATCCATCATGGGAGGATGGATTTGTATTTCCTCATGGGAGGAAATTGGGGTGCCTCTCTTTAAGTGATATGGGATCACTTGGAAGATTGTAGGCATGTGTTCCTCCAAGGGAGAGATTGTAAGATCTCATTGGGATATGAGACATTCATACCCTTGGGGAGGACCTTTTTGATGTAATGTCAAAAAGGGGGAGAAGTTACCAAGTTACCAATTAGGGTTCGTTGGAATTCTCATTGGGATATGAGAATTGCCAATATGGGAGAATTGGTAGACTTGAGATGGTAGTTTTGTCAATCATCAAAAAGGGGGAGATTGTTGGAAGATTGTTGGTGCAATCGTCCCAGGTAGACTCCCGATGGTATTTTGATGATAGACAAAACTCATGACATGGGTTGACATGGTAAATCCAAGCATGGAGCTTGGTGTGGGAAAGTCCAAAGCATTGCGAAGCCGTGCGCTTGGTGCTTGGTGAAAAATGCATTGCGAAGCCGTGCGCTTGGTGCATTTGGGAAGTCTTGAGGACTTGGTAAGTTCACTAGGCTCGGGGTCCTTGAGTCGGTGAAGGATGGCATTGCGAAGCCGTGCGCTTGGTGCATCAGGGACCCGCGGGGCCGGGAAGCGAAGTGAGCCCAAAGGAAGCATACTTCTAGGGCATGAGACGCGAAGGATGGCGTTGCGGCCGCGCGCGATCCGGGGCGTAGGCCGAGGGAAGAGAGCTTCGGTGGGGAACTCCGGTGTGGACTTGGCCAAGTGGCTAAGGCCCGATGTCGGAGGCTCAAACATGGTAATGTTTGAGGTTTTAGCCTGACATCGATCGGGCATAGGTGCCGATGCTCTAGGTCGAATAGGTTCGACCAGTGTTCGATCAACCACGGTGATCGATGCTAGAGAGGGCGGTCGATCGATGGGATGATTCGATCGCTAAGGACGGCCGATCGATGATGACACTGCACGCAGAATGGAGTCGAGCTCGCCGACTCGGTGATGGATGATCGGTCGGATCGATGGGTGCCATCGGTCGTCGATGTGTGATCCGTTGGAACTTGTCCGCGTGGATCGGCCGTTGTGAGACACGAAGCGATATCACCGATCGGTGATGGTCACGATCACGGTCGTGATGGCGAGATCGCCTTGATGCAGGTTATAAAAGGAGCTCAAGAGGAGGATTTTCGCCAAAGCCTTTAAGGAAGCTATTGGAGGATTTCTTTATTGCATTCCAGTCCTTCTCAAGAGCAAACAATCAAACAAGCAACAAACAAGTGATCAAAAGCAACTTTTGTATTGTATTTGTATTCTTGTTTGTATTTCTATATTACTTTGTAATTGCTTGTGAGAGGTTTCTCCACCTCCGACGTATAGTCGATAAGGAGTATTGTTAGTGCCGTGCGCATAACACGAGCTCGAGGAGCTCACCCGTGGAGTAGGAATCATTCGGTTCCGAACCACGTATATCTTGTGTATTGCGTGTGATTGTATTTGTTGTTAGTATTGTTATTTGTATTAGTATTCCGCTGCGCTAACAACAATCGTAGACAAGCGACGCAAGAAGAACGAGCGAATTACGACGTCAAACGAACGAGGGCTATTCACCCCCCTCTAGCCGGTCAACCGATCCTCCTAACAGTAATGAAGGCCATAGATGCCTTTCCCCGGTCCTCAAAATGGAGCTCCATGGTGGACTCATTCTATATCTCAAAGAATTTAGAAGTGAGCACCTTGGAGGAGTTCTTTTCAATCATGGAGCTTCACGAAACTAGGCTTGAGGGAATACAAGAGGAGCCTAGAATTCAACCCTCAAGAGGAGTAGCATTATTGGCAAGTAAGGGGAAGAAGAAGATGGAAATCCCCTCCTCCTCCGATGACGAAGCGTCTTCCTCCTCCTCCATGGATAGCACCGAAGAAGCCTACATGGTAAGGAGGGTAAGACGTGCATTTAAGAATTTTAGATTTGATAAATCTAATGATAGGATGAGAAGACCAAGGGGGAAGGTCATATGCTATAATTGCCAAGGAGAATGGCACATAAGGGACAATTGTCCTCTCCTAAACAAGAGCAAGGAAGAAAGGAAAAAGAAAGAAGAAAAGAAGAAGAAAAAGGGGAGCAAGAAAAAGAAGGAAGAGGAGAAGAAAACAAAGGAGAAGGGAAAGGCTAAGGCTCTCAAGGCAAGGACTTGGGATGACCCATCCTCATCCTCCTCATCATCATCGGATGAGGAGAATGCCTTTGTCACCAATTTGGCCTTGATGGCCTTTGATGACTTGGATTGCTCTTCATCCGAAAATGAAGAATCAAGCTCAAATGGGGAGAGCTCAAATGAAGGGGGAGCTTCCACATCCTCATCATCCGAAGAAGAAGAGGACATGGAAACTATGGTAACCAATCTCTCACCTAGTAAAATAGTTTCTATGATTTCTAGTTTAACTAAGGATTTATTTAGGGCTAAGAAGAAAAATAAAAGCATGCTAGATCAAATTAAGGACCTAGAACAAAAATTAGAAAAGGCATGCTTAAATGAAAATGATAATATTTCTTCTAGCTTAAATGATGATGCATGCTCATATGATTATATGCTTTTAAATGTTAATGATGCATGCATAGAGGAAAATAGGGCATTAAGGGAAAAGGTAGATTACTTAACCAAAGCCCTAGAGAAATTCACTATTGGCTCCAACACATTGAACATGATCTTAGGGAGCCAAAGAGCTAGCTTCAACAAAAAGGGCCTAGGCTACAAGGAAAAGAAAAATGAAAAAGCCTACAAATGCCTTATAGCTAGAGGACAAGATAAAAAGAAGGTAATAGCTAGAAAATGGATCCCCAAGGAATATTTAGTGAACCCAATAGGAAAGAATTTATTTTGGGTTCCAAAATCCATCCTTAAGGGTTAGAATAACCCTAGGGTAGTCAACCATATGAACTTGACCTATATCACATTTTGGTTGACTTAGGATGACGGGACAACATTTTTTTGATAGTGTTGGGTGATGATAACGTACCCATAAATAGGTAATAATGCTTAAATCATAATGATTGATGTAATTGCTATGTATGTTTTAAATCATGATTTATGATTTTGAAATTTGGCACGTTATCACTAGAAATAGCTTTAAATCATGCTTTAGGTGATAATTTGTTTATTATCATCGTATAATACCTAATGCATGACTATTATTTGATGGATACATGAGTTTCATGATCATAATGTAGAATTAATTGATATATGTCATTATGATCATGTAGGATGTTAGGTTGATACTTAACCATGATAGAATTACATGAATATATTGGTTAAGTATATACAAATACCCCCTAGGATACATCTCACACTCACTATAGGCTAACTTGATTGCAAACTTAGCATGGGTGAGATATTAGGATGATACAAATGTCCACTAATGCCTATGGCATTTAGATGGTCATTTGAAGTATCAAAATAGCAATAATAGACCAATCATGGGGAAGGCTTATGTTTAATTCATAGACATATTGCCCAAAGATCATGGTTGAATATTTCATATGTTTTCAAAACAATTTCTTACCTTAAAATACATGTATTCATGTTTTGAAACAATTGGATGCAAAACTAGGTAGCTAACTTGATACTAGAATGATCAAAAACCTAGTGGTTTTTAGAACTTTTGGATTTTTGGCAAAAACAAGAAAATATAATGAGTTTTCATGAAAAACTATTTTTCATTGATAGATATACTTAAAAGAAATATGTTCCCCAAATTTCATGATTTTTAGAATTTTCTGGAATTTATAATGCATTTCTGAAATTCGTCTAGAAAATCAGAAATTTAGATTCCTTTAATGATCATTGCCATACTGATAGCAGTCGACTGGTGGCCTGTAAATCAGAATATTGAAGGCCGAATTCAGTTTGTAAACCTCCTACAAGTGGTAGAAATATACTTGATGCCACCAACAAGTGGTAGAAATATACTTGATGCCATCAACAAATGGTACCCAATTTTTAAATCAACTTGACATATTTTTCCCTCCATTATACTTGATGCCATGAGCTTATAACTTAGTGTTAATTTTTTTTTTTTGATGGTGTCAAAGGGGGAGAAATAATTATGTTTAAGTTAATCACTTTAGGGGGAGAAATATATTGTAGGGGGAGAAATATATGATAGGGGGAGAAAATTTGCATGGAGAGTTTCATGGATTAAGGGGGAGTTGCATGTTGCTATATCATGTTTATCTTTACATGCTTTCTTACCTTAGAATTTATATCAAATGTTTTTACCTAACTTAAACGGATTGCCACACATCAAAAAGGGGGAGATTGTTAGGGCAATCTCTTGCCGTGATATGGTTTTGATGGTGTGGCAAAGGGTTTAAGTTAGTTTGATATGTTGATGTGATATGTGCGTTGAAGTCGTGCAGGACTTAGTAATTCGCACATGGAGCCGTGGCGAGTTTCACATCTCATGACTCGTGCCTTGAGTCGGTGAAGGATAGCTTTGCGGGCCGTCGCTTGGAGCATCGAGGACCACGGACGAGAAGCTTGGAGTGGCCGGAGGAAGTAGACTTGAGGCAAGAGACGCGAAGGAGCATTGCGAGCCGTCGCTTTGATCTTGCCGAGGCGTGGCGAGCGAAGAGAACTTGAGCGAGGGACTCAGAAATGAGAGTGGCGATTGTAACCCGGGAAGGGTAGCTCTTAGGTGAAACTTGGCCATTTGGCCAAGTGTCGGATCGTTTTCGGACACGATCATTGCCATGTCATGGCGATCGATTGCTCTAATCGAATGAGTTCGGGTATCTGACGGGGATTGTGGCGTGATCGGTATCATCGTCGGCGATCGCCAAGACCATCGATCATTCCCGGCGATATCGGTAGATAAGGGTTCACCGCGAGCGTTCGTAGCCCCAGGCGATCGACTACAGTCGTGATGATCGATGAGGTCCATCGATCGCCAAGAGTTCCGTTGGACTACGGTCGGGATCCGGCGTGTTCGAAGGCCGTTAGTAGTGGCCTGCCAAGGCGGCGATCGTGATGGCGGCGCAAGCGGGAAGAAGTTAGCCCTCTCTATAAAAAGAGAGGGTGTAAGCCTTTGAGAGGCTAATGCTCATACTCCAAACAATCTTCCTAGTGCCCCACAAGCTCTAAACTCTTCTTACTTGTCTTTACTTCAATCCTATTGTAAGAAGAGTGATCTTGGTTGTAAAGGTTACCTCCACCTAGCTTTGTGCAAAGGAGAGACCGATAGTGATTGGTTTTGGCGGAGTGATTCACCGTGGACGAATCGGACCGTGGATTAGCGGCGTAGCCGTGAACCACGTTATATCTCGGTGTTTGTATTGCTTGTTTATATTTTGCTTGTCTTTACTTATAGTTGTATATTCCGCTTGCGCTAACGTTTTGTAGACGAGCAATTTACGACGTCCAACGTACGAGGGCTATTCACCCCCCTCTAGCCGGCCATATCGATCACCTACAGTTATCAGACGACCAATCAACTGGTTCAGACTACCAGTCGACTGACACATGCATTTCGGGTTTTTCAGGTTTTCAGGGTGGATTTCAAAAATACATTAAAAATTCTACAAAATTCAAAAAATCATGAAATTTGGGGAACATATTTCTTGTAAGTATATTTATCAATGAAAAATAATTGTCATGAAAAATCATTATATTTTCAAGTATTTGCCAAAAATCCAAAAGCTTCAAAAGTAACTAAGTTTTTGATTAAGTTAGTATCAAGTTTAACACCTAGTTTTGCTTTAAATTGTTTCAAAACATGAACACAGATTTTAAAGTAAGAAATTGTTTTGAAAATATATGAAATATCCAACCATGATCTTTGGGCAATATGTCTTCTATGAATTAAACATAAGCCTTCCCCATGATTGGTCTATTATTGCTATTTCGATACCTTAAATGACCATCTAAATGTCATAGGCATTAGTGGACATTTGTATCATCCTAACATCTCACTCATGCTAAGTTTTCAATCAAGGTAGCCTATGGTGAGTGTGAGATGTATCCTAAAGGTATTTGTATATACTTAACCATTATTTTCATGCAATTCTATACAAGGTTAAGTATCATCCTAACAATCCACATGATCATAAAGACATGTATGAATGAATTCCATATTATGACCATGAAACAAATGTATTCATCAAATTGTGATCATGCATCAGGTATTACATCATGATAATAAGACAAATATCACCTAAAACATGATTTATCTATTTATAGGTGCATTATCATCACCTAACACTATTTCAAAAACATTGTCCCGCCATCCTAAGTCAACCAAAAATATGATATAGGTAAAATCCTTATGGTTGACTATCCTAGGGTTTTCTTAACCCTTAAGGATGGATTTTGGAACCCAAAATAAGTTTTTTCCTATGGGGTTCACTAAAAATTCCTTAGGGATCCATTTTCTACCTATTACCTTCTTTCTGTCTTGACCCCTAGCAATTAAATATTTATAGGCCTTTTCATTTTTATTTTCTTTATATCCTAGGTCTTTCTTATTGAAACTTGCTCTTTGGCTCCCTATAATCATGTTAAGGGTGTTGGAGCCAATTGTAAACTTTTCTAGGGCCTTGGTCAAATGATCTACCTTTTCCCTTAGAGCCCTATTTTCATCCATACATGCATCACTAACATTAAATGTCATATATTCATGTGAGCATGCATCATTAAGGCTAGAAGAAATATCATCATTAATATTTAAGCATGCTTTTTCTAATTTTTCTTCTAAGTCCTTAATTTGATCTAGCATGCATTTGTTCTTTTTCTTTGCCCTAAACAAATCCTTAGTGAGACTAGATATCATGGAGACTATTTTTCTTGGTGAGAGGTTCGTTACCATTGTCTTCATGTCTTCTTCTTCTTCGGATGAGGATGGTGAAGAAGCTCCCCCTTCACTCGAGCTCTCCTCACTTGAGCTTTCTTCTTCATTTTTGGAGGAGGAGCAATCTAGGTCGTCAAAGGACATTAGGGCAAGGTTGGAGTAGACATGTTCTTCCTCTTCGGATGATGATGATGATGAAGAGGGATCATCCCATGTCCTTGCTTTGAGTGCTTTTGTCTTCCCTTTCTCTTTGGCTTTCTTTTCTTCTTCCTTTTCCTTCTTGCTTCCCTTCTTCTTCTTTTCTTCCTTCTTTCTCTTCTCCTCTTTGCTCTTGTTCAAGAGGGGACAATTGTCCCTTATGTGTCCCTCTCCTTGGCAATTATAACAAATCACCTTCCCCCTTGGTCTTCTTCTTCTATCATTAGAGTTATTGAATTTAAAACCTTTTAATGCATGCCTTACCCTCCTTACCATATAAGCTTCTTCCATGCTATCCATGGAGGAGAATGAAGATGCTTCGTCGGAGGAGGAGGAAGTCTCTATTTTCTTCTTCTTCCCTTTGTTGGCTACCAAGGCTACTCCTCTTGAAGGCTTGATACTTGATTCTTCATTTATTCCTTCAAGCCTTGTTTCATGAAGCTCCATAGTTGAGAAGAACTCCTCCAAGGTGCTCCCTTCTAAATTTTTGGACATGTAGTGGGAGTCCACCATTGAGCTCCATTTTGATGACCGAGGAAAGGCATCAATTGCTTTCATGAGCATATCCCGGTTTGAAAGTCTTTCTCCTACACTCATTAGACCAATTAAAATTTCTTTGAATCTAGAATGTAAGGAGGTTACCTTTTCTCCCTTTTCAAGCTTGATATTTGCTAGTTGGGAGCGGAGGAGGTCTCTTCTTGCAAGCTTGGCCTCCGAGGTACCTTCATGAAGCTCTACAAGCTTCTCCCACATCTCCTTGGTGCTAGCACACTCTCCTATCCTATTCACTTCTTGTTGGGGGAGTACATTGTAGAGATGGTGCTTGGCCTTTGAATTCGCCAAGTACTCCTCTCTTTGTCTTTTATTCCATCTTGATTTCTCCAAAAGCTCCCCTTCTTCATTCCTAGGCATCTCGAAATCCTTTTCCATAATTAATAAAATTTCGAAGTCAGTTTCGAAGAATACCTCCATTCTCTTTTTCCACCAAGAGAATTCTCCTTCAAACTTTGGTGGATGAATATTGGAGTCGGCCATTCTTGAATGTGATTGTTGTGGCGGTTAGTCCTCGACAAGATTTCCTTGGCTATGATACCACTTGTAGGGGATAGATGAAGTGTAGATGCCCAGCTAGAGGGGGGTGAATAGCCCTCTTCGTACGATGATGGAATTTGCTCGTCTACAAAATCGTTAGCGCAAGCGGAATACTAAACAAGATAAGAAAATATAAATAAACAAGAATACAAATGCTAACAAGGGATATAATGTGGTTCACGGCTACGCAGCTAATCCACGGTCTGATTCGTCCAAGGTGAATCACTCCTCAATCTTTCCACTAGATCTCTCCTTTACACAAAGCTAGGTGGAGGTAACCTCTTTTACACAAGGATCACTCTTCTATAATAGAATGAAAATTAGCACTAGTAGAAGAGTGGAAAAATGTTTAGGGAACTTTGGGAGCTGTTAGGAGTTCAAACATTAGGCCCCTAAAGCCCCACACCCTTCCTCTTTATAGAGGAAGAGGGTTTCTTCCCGTTGACACAGAAGCAGTCGACTGATGTCCCTATCAGTCGACTGGTCCCGTAGTCATTGCCCAATAATGGCTACTTTCCACGTTGGATTCCATCAAATGGCACCATCATCAGTCGACTGATATTGCCATCAGTTGACTGATGCTCGATCAGTCGAGTGCTCACGAGCTCGACTCTATTCTGTACCCAAAAATCTTGCGACCAGTCGACTGATGCCTTCATCAGTCGATCGTGCCATTCCATGGCGAACACTAGTTGAGTCACAATCGACTTAGAGTAGTCGACTACTATTACATGGCAGTCGACTGATGTCAGAAAATCGCATCCGACACTTAGCCAAATGGTCAAGTTTCACCTAAGAGCACTACCCCTTCTCGGGTTATATTCGCTCACTCTCATCCCTTGGAGTCCCTCACCTTTGAAGTTATCTTCGTTCGGCCACGTCCCTCGGATGCGCCAAGCGCACAGCTCTGCAGCGCCATCCTTCGTGTCTCACCCTGAAGTCTACTTCCTTCGGCTTCACTCCAAGCTCCTCGTTCGGCGGTCCCTCGAATGCTCCAAGCGCACGGCTTCCGCAAAGCCATCCTTCACCGACTCAAGGACCGAGTCATGAGAGATGAAACTCGCCAAGGCTCCATGTGCGAATTACTAAATCCTGCAAGACTCCAACGCACATATTAAATCACAATAACAACTTAACTTAAACCCTTTGTCACACACATCAAAATCATATCACGGGTTGATTGCACTAACACTTCTTAGTGGCTTTCCTAGGTTTCATGGAAACCTTGACCATTAGACATCTACCATGGTTAACCTTAGGGATGGCTTCCCCAGTAACCTTGGTTTTCCTAGACCTAGAAATGATTCCATAATCGAATGGAACACTATGGTAGGTCTCCTTGAGCTTAGGTTTGTGACCCAAACTTTCTTGCCCCTAGATGACTCTTGCCTCCTAGACCTTAGATTTTGTCCATTTGACTATTGACTTGGATTTTGCATCTTCCTAAGGATCTTCTCTAATTTCTCAAGCCTTGACCTCAAGGCTTAGTTATCTAATTCTAATTTCCCATTTTTTGATTTTTCATTAACCTTTTGGGAATAGTTATTTCTCTTAGGCATATGCCTACCCTTCTTAGGGTTAATACCTAAATGATCTTCTACATTCCTAATGGCTTCCTTAGGTAGAATTATTTTAGGGTTATTGGTTCTAGATTTGTTCTTAACCCTAACATCACAAGATTTGGCACCTAAGCAATAAGCTCTATTTCTAACATGCTCCTTATGATATTATTGTAACGACCGGGCCCCTGTTGGCGGAATTCGGTGACCCCTATTGGTCAACGACCGTCGCCCCTGTTGGCGGAATTCGGTGACCCCTATTGGTCAACGACCGTCGCCCCTGTTGGCCCGTCGTTACTCACATGGACTTCCCACCCCTGGAAGTGGGTTTTTGCCTTCCCCAGGATTCGAACTCTAGACCTCCAAGCTAAGTACTAAAGTTTATGAATCCTGGTAACCAAGTGATCAGTTACAATAACCCTGTTGGCGGAATTCGGTGACCCCTATTGGTCAACGACCGTCGCCCCTGTTGGCGGAATTCGGTGACCCCTATTGGTCAACGACCGTCGCCCCTGTTGGCCCGTCGTTACTCACATGGACTTCCCACCCCTGGAAGTGGGTTTTTGCCTTCCCCAGGATTCAAACTCTAGACCTCCAGGCTAAGTATTAAAGTTTATGAATCCTGGTAACCAAGTGATCAGATGCACAATTGCAAGTGAATTAAAAATATAATTTTTATCATTAAGATTTGAAGGTACACTACTAAAATATACCTTAGGGTTTGCTTTAAAAGCTTCCTCTACATATGTAGCTCCTCCCTTGCCCTTGCTAGGTTGTCTTCCCTTAGGGCATTGGCTTCTATAGTGCCCCTTTTGATTGCATTTGAAGCAAATGATGTGCTCCTTGATTTTTTGACTTTGGCCACTGGCTTCCTTGATCTTTGGCACGACTTATGCCGTCTTCTTTACTCGTTTCAGACACTTACACTTGTAATGTCCTACTTCCCTACACTCAAAATACACAATATGATTTTTATTTCTAATTATTGCACTTGAGTTACCTTCCATGGTAGGGGAATTTTGAACTTCTTCATCTCTCTCAGATGTCGATGGTTCTTCTTCTTGCTCCGGCATAGAAGACCTAATCTCCTCCCCCTCAATCCTAAAGGTAGAGGCTTCCTCCAATTCTTCCACTTCTTCTACCGATCGGGATATTGATTTCTTCTCGACCATCAAATCCTCACTCTCTTGAGATTTTTGTTCACTTGAGGCCGGTGAGGAATTTTCATGAAGCTTTGCCAAATTACTTCATAGCTCCTTGGCATCTTGAGATTCACCTAATCTAGATAAGATATCGTTAGGTAACGAATTTAATATCATTTGCATTACCTTATCATTTCTTTCAAAGGCTTGGACTTACTCTTCCCATCTCTTATTCTTGAGGTATCCACCTTTTGGACCCCTTAGAAATTCAAATCCCTTCATTAGGATGACCCATTCTTCAAAGTCCATCATGAAGAAATTCTCCATCTGTGCCTTCTATTGATCGAACCCTTCTCGTTCATAGAAGGTGTATGGAATTGGAGTGTTGATGTCCCATACAAATCCATCGTTGGGCAACTCCATCCTCCTTCTTCCCTCTAGCGATGCTCCCTTGGCGATTAGTCCGTAGAAGAGCTCCTAGCTCTAATATCACTTGTTGAGTATCGGAGCGTCTTCTTCTTCTGGGAGCCACCGGACTCTGATACCACTTGTTGAGAATCAATGGTGTTGCGCTAGAGGGGGGTGAATACGGTTTCTGTCACTCGATGGAATTCGTTCGTGTTCGTCTCTATAATTTGTTAGTATGTAGCAGAAATAGAAATACTAATATAAATACAAACACGAATACACAACCACAAAGACACAAGATGTAACGTGGTTCGGAACCCTAGTTTCTACTCCACGGGTTGAGCTCAAATGAGTTCTAGTGATGAAAACCACCACTAATCAACCTCTCTTTCTCGGAAAACACTCCGGAGGCGGAGAAAACCTTTTACAATAGTTCTTACAATAATAAGAAGAAAATACAATCAAATATAAATGAAATACAATAAATAATGTAAAGAAAACTTTACACAAGTTTGCTTTGAATGCTTTGTTTGTTGGTTGCTTGGATGAGCTTGAAGGATCCTGAAATGCACCAACACTTTTCCTCAAATCTCCCCTAGAACCGTTCAAGAAACCATGGCCGAAATACCCCATTTATTGTTCCTGTTATGCCTCCGCGCGACCTAGATTTCCGCTTGGCAGTCGACTGCCTATAGTGTCGTTGTCTCACAACGAACTTAATCAACGTTGGCATTCCAAGCAATATATACATTGACAGTCGACTGTCATTACCAGCAGTCGACTGCCAAGCTCAGTCGACTATCGAACTTTATGTGCTCGTGTCCGCAAGCGATTGGTATCATCCATGGATCGCCGCCCATTAATCGATCGAAATCCTCGATCGATTGCCGGGCATCCGACAAGTATAGCCTCTAGTCGACTCGAAAGCGATCGATCGTCATAATCGATCATTGTTCTTAAGTCAACTCGGCTTTCGAGTATTAAACATTCGGCTAATCGACTGTCCAATATCCCAATCGACTAATAAATCCTAACAATGAGGTTTAACCCCAAGTATGATGCTCTCATACTTGATGGGTCACTCTTAGCCTAGACCTAAGCCTTCTAATCACCTCCATCAGTCTCACGTCTATCGAATCTCTCCAAGTCATCCATGACTTGTTCATCCATACGCTAGCCTTCAGGTGCTTCCATCGGCTATTGTCATGCTAACCGGGCATGCACCGCCATGGTATATTTAGGCTTATGCTGCCAAGATACACGCTTGACCTTTATGCCGCCAATATCACACCCTTGGACTTCCCTTGCCAACTCAATGTTGAACTTTCCAAATGCCAAGGCTCATACTTGGACTTTTTAATTGCCAAGACTCATGCTTGAACTTTCCAATTGCCAAGACTCATGCTTGGACTATCCAAATGTCAAGTACCCATAACTTGGACTTTACCATTGCCAAGAACCATGCTTGGACTTTTCATGACAATCACATTGTCTTACATTTATCGAACATCAATGACAATTACATTGCCATATGATTTTATCGAAAATCAAAATACTGCTCGAGTCAAACTTGAGTCTGGTCAATCGTGACTTAGGTCAATTGCACCAACAACTGCTTATTATTCAGTCGACTGCTAAACCCTAGTAGTCGATTGCTAGAGCCACAGTCGAGTAGTCAAGCCTCAGTTGATACAAGACTAGTTGACAGGGCATAATCCCAGTCGACTTCTCCAGTCAAACTAGGGTTTCGAGTGTTAAACAATCGAGCAGTCGACTAATAAACCTCAACCATGAGATTTACCTCAAGTATGGTCTCCTCATACTTGATCGAACATATTTGGCCTAGACCTAAGCCTTCTAGCCACCTCCATCATCTTCACGCCTCCATCAAGGTCCATCTGAGTCTTCCGCGACTTATTTACCCTTCGCGTTAGCCTTCAGGTGCTTGCATTTGCTATGTCATGCCTTCGGGTACCTTTGCCAAGATTCATTTAGACTTATACTGCCAATACTTAATGTTTGGACTTTACGCTGCCAAAACCTTACCCTTCGACTATTTTACCATGGTCAGCTTGGACTTTATGTCGCTAATACTACATGTTTGGACTTATCTGCCAAGACCTCACCGTTGGACTTATTTGCCAAGATTCATTTGGACTTACACCGCCAAGACTACATGCTTAGACTTTACGTTGTCAAAACTATATCCTTAGACTTTCCCATTGCCAAGCCTCAATGCTTGACCTTTCACTGTCAAGACTACACATTTAGACTTATGTGGCTAAGGACATTCTTGGAATTTCTAATTGTCAAACATTCATACTTAGACTTTCCATTGTCAAGATTATTCTTGGTCTTTCTCTTGTTAAGTCTCCAAACTTAGACTTCTCTTGCCAAGACCATTCTTGGACTTTCCATATCAAGTATCAAAACTTGGACTTCCGAGATTGATTGCTCCAACAATTTCCCTAAAATAATCTTCCTTATATGACTTTGGATATCTCAATCATCCACTAGTCATATGGTGAAACTATATTGTCAAACTATAGTCAAATAATTATTAACTCATTGTTAAATATCAAAATTTTACTCGAATTCTATTCGAATTTAATTAATATTAACTCGGCCCTATTGCACCAATAAATTTATATCGACTATTTTTTTTTTTTTCATTCAGTCACTTTCTATTGCGCTAAAGAATAAAAATGCTTTTAAAAAAAATAATTTTGTCAAAAAAAATCATAAAAGAGAGCCCTATGGTTAGATTCGCATTCCAAATCTAATGCAGAAGTCTACCGCCAACGTGTTGGTTACTCTTTCCAAATTAGTATCAATACTTTCCAGCCACTTGTTTTCCATATCCACCCAACGACGTCGCGTCGTCCGAGGCAAAAGCCCAGCTCGACATGGCCGCCTCCAGCGCCGGCGGCGGCGACGGCGACGGGCGCGACAGGTGCGGCAATTCTTGGACTTCCGTGGCAATCAACTGCTGCCTGCTGGCGGCGGGCGCGGGCGGCGGCGCGCTGCTGGCGTGGTGGGTGCAATCATTCCACCGCTCCAACCGGCAACTCTGGATGGTCCCCGCCGGCCTCGTCCTCGTCGGCACGCCCGTCTTGACCTGGATCTCCCTCCTCGCCTCCGCCTTCGGCCGCATGCTCCGGGCGGAGGCGCCTGGGCCCCCCTCCTCGCCGCTCCCCATCGATCGCGACGACCCGGAGAGATAATAGATATTATGGATCAGATTGAAGATGTATATATCATATTCACACGTTCATGCATCCTTCCTTTTGTTAAAAAATTAAAAAGTGCAAGCAAATGCTAGTACTGGTAATGCTATTTCATAGTTCAAAAGAATGTGATTGTTGCAAATGAGGAGAGAGTCGTCGACAGTATCAATGGTTGTGATAAGTATGGGAAATGCGGTTGATGTGATTGAGAGGAGACAACAATAATGCAATTCTACCGCCGTTTGTTGACCCTCGTTATAGAGTCGTATAGTTGCTAAGCAGGCAAGTCACCTCGTGATCGTCGCAATCAATGGAGCCGCTTGCGTCAGCTCGAGTATCCATTCCGCCGCCGCCGCTGCCGCCGCCGCCGCCACCCCTCTAAGACTAGAGAAGCCAGAGTCGTTGGGGGCGTTAAAATGGGTCGGCCCATTTTCAAATTTCATGTAACGAGGTGAATGGGCTAGCTAAGTCCAGCGAAGTTTAACTGCACTGTTTAAATTTATTTATAAACTATTATTTTTATCGAGATGTCCTTGTATTTATAATTTAGTCAAATGTTTTTCTAATTTATATTTTTATGTTTTTAATATAATAATTATTTTAGATTATATAAATCTATAAATTTTATGTATTTCAATAAAAAATAAATTTATAATTAAATATTATTTAAATTTATAATTAAGTTTATTCATTAACTTTGTACCAAGAATGTTATTAAAATAAACTTATTATTGTTCAAACTTATATATTTTATATTTTAGTATAAAAAGAAAATAAATAATATTTTATCAAATCAAACGTCAAATTTATTCACAAGTGTTTAATTCATTTACGACCTAAACACGATGTTAAGAGTCGTACCATGTTCAGAAATTTGAATTTGACATAGGGTGTTACATTATTAAAAATATAAAAGGAGTAAATTGCAATTTTAATAAAAATCTAGATTTTTTTGCAAAAATATATATATTATTTCCCTAACTCTAACTTTCTTCATTCAGACACTATAATTTCTATTTTGACGTCTTATCTCTCCGCACGTTGCCGCCATTGCCTGGCTCTGCACCATTGTCACTCAGTGTCACCTCTATGATGGCTTGCCACCGTCAATATCACGATGTGCAAGACAAATACTTTTAAATTAAATTTTTTATCACAGTCAAAATAAAAGGCATCGTAAAAATATATTAGATTTAAATTATATTCAATCAAAATTGATTAAAATTATTAATAAATTTTGACTAAGATTCATTAATGAATTTAAAAAATTTAAAATTATAAAACCTAAATACAAAAGAGAAGAGAAAAGTATAAAAAAAAATATATCGATATAATATGCAACATTAATTCTGAACTTCTGAAATTATGAATATATATCAATTATTGCAAAGGCTCAATTTTAAAAAATATAGAGTACATGATTAGAAAAAAGATTTTAAAGTTGAGATTTTAAAGTACGATTGAACTCAGAATCACTGTAGAAATCAAACTTGAATTGAATTCAATCAGAGCTGGCTAAAATCATCTATGAATTTTGACCGAAATTTATTGATGAATCTATATCTTTTAAAATTTTGAAATCAAAGAAGGAAATGGAAGAAGGAAATCCTAAGAATGTAAAGATATGCCAGAGAGATAATACAAGAAATAAATATGTCCTTTGATCATTTTCAAATCATAATATACTTTTTGAAAATTATCAAATTTTGAATGCGTGTTTTTGATAAATTACCATATTTTCTCCTTTCTTTTTTAGTTTTATGCAAGAGGACCAATAACAACAACCCTATTTTTCTATTTTCTGGCTATCTATGATTTTGGTTTAATTTACGAAGGGTTGGGTTCAATCTGAAAGAGTTGAATTTAATATCTTTTTCTATATGAGATTTGATGAATTCTTTTATACTACCAATTGATATGATACAAATTATTTTAAATTTGAATTGTATCTTATTGCAATGTGAAAATCATGATTTATAAAGTTCATAACCTCAACCTTTTTAGTATCCTTAATTAAAGAGGTTAGTGTGATAGGACCGAAATAACGGTTACAAATTTGAGCAAATAGTAAATATTTAAAGTAATCAACAGTTAAAGTAAAGCAATAAAGTAATATAGCAAAAAATAAAATAATAAAGTAAAATAAGATAGATAATATTTAATGTGGTTTGACTTCTCCTCTAGATTTCTACTCCAACCTATCACATGGATCAATTTAAAGAATATTACTATATTTTCTCTTATCCAAAAATATGAAGATGAAGAAATATCTTACACAAAAGATATACAAAATAATATATATTAAGAGTAAAGTGTTGGTGTAATCGGTCTCAAGTCAAAGTTTACCAAGTTCAAGTTGGGCTCGAGTTGAGTTTCAATGTTTGACAATATGATCAGAGGTAAAGGATGAGATGAGAGAGATTATTGGTGCAATCGACCTCAAGTCAAGGTTGACCGAGCTCGAATTAGACTCGAGTTGGAGTTGAGTTTCAATGTATGAATGACAATATGATTATGGGATGGTATGGAACATCCGTAGTCATGTGAAGTTTAGTGGGAAGTCCAACTAGGAGTTAGCGAGTGAAAAGTCAAAGTCAGTCAAGATTGACCGGACACTTGGTGATGGAAAGTCCAATGGAGGAGTTGGCAAGAGTGAAGTCCTGGCAGGTCTAGGAACCGTGCTTGACAAGTGAAGTCCTAGTAGGTATGAGAGACCGTGTTTGGCAAGTAAAGTCCTGATCGATTGAGGAGACCGTGTTTGGCAACTGAAGTCCCGACAGATTGAAGAGATCGTACTTAGCAAGTGAAATCCCGACAGATTAAGAAGACCATGCTTAGCAGGTGAAGTCCTGACAGGTCGAGAAAGACCGTGCTTGGTAGGTGAAGTTCTGACAGGTCAGGGAGATCGAGCTTGACAAGAGAAGTCCTAGTTGGTCACGACTGACTGAACGCTAGGCAAGAGAGGTTTCGACAAATCAAGAGTGATCAGATGTTGAACAAGAAAAGTCCTGGTAGGTTAAGAATTGATTGGATATCAAGTGATGTGAGAGTTGGCTTGGGAATAGGTCAACTGTTGAGGTATCAGTTGATTGGAGGTATTCAGTAGTCGACTGATATAGAGTTGGTACTCGGGCAATTGAGAAACACTGGAGTCAGAGACCAGAGCTGCTCGGGCAATTGGGAAATATTTGTGCAATCAGCCCGGGTCATGATTAACTAGACCCAAGTGTGACTCGAGCAATACTTTGATGTTTGTCAATACGATTGACAATGTGATTGTCATGGAAAGTCCAAGTATGAGTCTTGGCATTTGGAAAGTCCAAGCATAGGTTTGGGCATATAAAAGTTCAAGTCTTAGGTACTTGGCATGGAAAGTCCAAGCATGGGTCTTGGCATGTGAAAGTCTAAGTCATTAGTACTTGACAATTGAAAAGTCATGGGAGTAGTCTTGGTCATGTAAGTCCAAGTGTATAGTCTTGGTGGTGAAAGTCCAAGCATTGAGACTTGGCAATGGAAAAGTCCAAGAGTGAGGTTATTGGCGACGTAAAGTCCAAGCATGGGCCTTGATGGCATAAGTCCAAATGAACATTAGCAAAGAAGACCCGGTTAGCATGACATAGCCGATGAAGACACTTGAAGGCAAGTGCAAGGATGAAGAGTCACGGACTCGAGGGATCCGGTAGGTGTGAGGCTGATCAAAGTGGGTTGAAGGCTTAGGTCTTGGCTATGGGTGAGCATCAAATATGAGAAGATCATACTTGGGTTAAACCTCATGGTTGAGGTTTACCAGTCGATTGAGACTTTGGGCTAGTCGACTGGTCGAGTATTGGACACTCGAGAGGCCTAATTGACTCAGACAGTCGACTGGGGTTATGACCCAGTCGACTGGCCAAGTCGCGCTATGTGATGAACAATATTTGTGTCATGGTACTGTTTTAAATTAATTACCAAACCCACTCTACACTAATATAACATAGTGAATGGCCCGGATCGTTTCCCAACGAGTGTAATTGATAGAACAGTAGTCTTAGAATTATTAATTATTGCTTTGTGTTTTCTATTATAAATAGGGTTTGGAATGTAAAAATCTAATCCTACTGAATGAATGACAATGTACGTAATTAAAACTCTAATCTAATTAAACTATGATTATGATGAAATTAAGTTACAGAACAATTAAACTAAGAAACAATTAATACGCCGCCAAAATTCATGCTTGGACTTTATGTCGCCAAACCTACTCTTGGACTTTCCCTTTGCCAAGTACCCATGACTTGAACTTTCAATTATCAAGTACCCATGACTTGGACTTTCCAATTGCCAAGATCATGCTTGGACTTTCCATGCTAAGACCATGCTTGGACTTTCTTTGCCAAGACCATGCTTGGACTTTCATTGCCAGCTCTATGTTGAACTTTCTAATTTCTAAAGTTCACTTAGACTTTATGCCGCCAAGATTACATACTTGGACTTATGCTGTCAAGATTTTACCTTTAAAATTTCCTTGCCAAATATCTATATTCGGACTTCCGAGGTTTATTGCTCCAACAATCTCCCCCAAATAATCTTTCCCATATGACTTTGGATATCCCAATCATCCACTAGTCATATGGTCAACATATGGTCAAACCATATAGTTAAACAATGGTCAACCCCATTGTCAACCCACTATCAAATATCAAAAATACTATTTGAGTCCCACTCGAGTTTGGTCAACATTGACCCAAAGCTTGTTGTACCAACAGAAGTAATATTTCATATTTAAAAAAATAAAATAGGTAGGAGAGAAGATAAAGGTGAGAGAGAATTTAGATTTTATGTCATGGAATACGAAAATGTGTAAAACAAAAAATAGAATAGGTATTGTTATATATAATTTGTTAAAGGATGAAGTAGTAGTAGTAGTTAAAAAGGAGATAGGATTATAACTTTCAAGATAGCAGTGGCAAAAAGTTATTAATGTAATTAGCAAATATGTATCTCAAATAGGATTAGATGAAAATATCAAACCTAGATATTTAAAAAGACTTAGATGAGGTATTATAAAATATTCTGTCAAATAAAATAATTTTTATAGAAGGAGATCTAAATGTGCATGTAAGAGTAAAAAATGAGAAATAGGATGTATGGGTTATGAGTTTAGAATAAAAAATGAAAAAGAAAAAATTATATTAGATTTTATGATAGCATATGATCTTATACTAGCTAATATATTTTCAAAAAAATAGAAAAATATTTTGTCACATTCAAAAGTGAAAATAATAAATAATAAATTGACTTTCTTATGATTAAGAAGATAAAAAATATTATAAAAATTGCAAAGTCATCCTTAGAGAAAACTTAACTATCCAACTTAGATTAGTAGTATTAGATATGCTCCTCATGCATAATTTTAATAGAAGAAAAATATACATGACTCCTAGAATTAAGTGGTAGAATTTACAAGATGAGAAGAAAAATATATTTAAAAAAAGGACATGAATACATGTATTACAAAAAATACATGACAACTCAAATACGACATGAAATAAAATGTCATTAAAGTTAAAAATGATAGCTAAAGGTATACTTAGTGAATAAAAGGGATGTGCACCACTAAGTAATGAATCTTAGTAGTGAAATGAGAAAATATAGGAAAAAGTGAAGGCAAAATGAATAGCCTATAAAGTATTATACACTTATAAAAATGAGAAAAACTTTAAAAATATATATAATAGCCAAGAAAAAAGGAAAGAAAACAATGAATGAAGCTAAAAGTTAAACGTTTGAATAATTATATTAATGGTTGGATTAAAAAATGAAGAAAGAGATATTTATAGAATAGCTAAAGATTGAGAGAAAAAGATAAGAGATCTTATTCAAATAAGATTTATTAAAGATGAATGCAATAAAGTAGTGTTGAATGATGAGAAAATAAAAGAGTGATGGAAGAGATATTTTTATCAATTTTCTAATGAAGGTTTAGGTAACCAACTTAATTTAGGTAATTTAAGTATGTTAGAAGAGTATAAAAATTTAAATTTTTATCATAAAATTCAAGCTTCAAAAATAGAACAAGTTTTAAATAGGATATAAAATAGAAAAGTAGTTGGACAACTCATTTACTGAAATCTATAGTACGATACATAGCATGAGAGAAATTATGATTGGATCATAATTAGTGAGTATCTCATCATATGTAATTATGTAAGTATTGAAATTATCCTTAGTAAATGAATTGATGATATTGGACATCATCAATTCTGTGAGACTGACACATGTTATGATTCTTAGTTTATCCAATCATTCGGTACTCACTGAATGGGAACATAAGGATGTTGAGAGTGAATATGTGGATCCTGTTAAGGGTAATTAGTTGATTTGAAGTGACCTGTTATGAAACTTCATATGGTTTTATATGTCGATGAAGTTTCATTGTAGCTCGAGTGTAAGCTTCCTTAGACTTGAGGTATTCAAGTCATCTTGGTCACGATGACTTATACCTTGACTTCTTCGCAACCACCTCCACAGGAGGTATCACTCCGGATTGATTGGGTATAAGTCAAAGTTGTTGGTGCAATGGGCCCAGGTCATGATTGACCAAACTCGAGTAGTGTTTTGATGTTTGACAAATGTATTGACAATGTGATTGTCATGAGAAAGTCCAAGTCATGGGTACTTACCAATGAAAGCCCAAGTCATGGGTACTTGGCAATGGTAAAGTCCAAAGGTACAGTCTTGGCGGTATAAGTCCAAGTATGTAGTCTTGGCGACGTAAAGTCCACGTGAACTTTGGCAATTGGAAAGTCCAACATGGAGTTGGCATGGAAAGTCCAAGTATGGATACTTGGAAAGGGAAAAGCCTAAGCATGGGTCTTGCCATGAAAGTCCAACATGGAATTGGCAAGGAAAGTCCAAGTATGGATACTTGTCAAGGGAAAAGTCCAAAGGTGAAGTCTTGACAGCGTAAGTCCAAGTGTGTAGTCTTGGCGACGTAAAGTTCAAGTGAACTTTAGCAAAGGTAGACCCGGTTAGCATGACTAGGCTGATGGAAACACTTGAAGGCTAGCGCAAGGATGAAGAGTTGTGGACTCAAGGTATCCAAGAGGCGTGAGGCTGATGGAAGTGGAAAGAAGATTGAGGTCTAGGCTAAGGGTACCCGATTAGCATGACATAGCCGATGGAAGAACTTGAAGGCTAGCGCGATGTGTGGACGAGTCGTGGAGGACTCGAAGGGATCTGATAGGCGTGAGGTTGATGGAGGCGGCTAGAAGGCTTAGGTCTAGGCTAAAGGTGGTCTATCAAGTATGAGGGGATCATACTTGGGATTAAACCTCATTGTTGAGGTTTATCAGTCAACTAGGGTATTGGACAGTCAACTAGTCGAGTGTTTGACACTCGAGAGTCGAGTTGACTCAGAGTAGTCGATTGGGATTATGACTAGTTGACTGGTCAGTAGTCAACTAGAGGCTCGATTGAGACTGTGTCACTAGCAGTCGACTGCCATTTATGGGTAGCTGACTGGCCTTGAGTAGTTAACTGCCATGAATGGTAGTCGACTGGTGTTTGTGGACACGAACACAGAAAACTCGATAGTCAACTAGTCAATCGACTAAGGGTTGGCAGTCGACTGATAGTATGGGCAGTCGACTGGTTGTGAATGGCACGAGCACAGAAGGATCCGTAGTCGATTGTTGAGTAAGGGTAGTCGACTCATAGCTATGGGCAGTCGACTGATGAGTCAGAGCAGTCGATTGGTGTGCCCTAGATCTAATGTTGATTAATCCATTGTGAGATAATGGATAGGTGAGCAGTTGACTGGGGGCTTTTAGCAGTCGATTGTTATGCGGAAATCCAGGATGAGGCATTTTTTTTTATGAAAGGTAAATATATATCATCAAAGTAAAGCACAATCATACAATAGCCTAGGGTCCATGCTCATGTTATGTCTGACGAAGTGTCAGATCTGAGATGTACCCAAGGTGTGGCGTACATGTGCTCTCGTGGGTACCAAATCTCTCGTGAGTACCAACCCTCTCGCTTGATGTACCACTCATTCCTCAGTCCTCCTTCATGTGTCCAACCCGTGTATACTGCTCCTGCGCTCCATCCCTGTCTCTTTTGCTTCTGTGTACCATCCAACTGCACTCAGCTCCATGTGTACCTTCGTGTGCCATCTTGCCTCCTATGTCCATCAGGCGTCATGTCCTCCAATACCTGTCACTTTTGGCAAGTGATCAGCCGATAATAGATTTACCATGTCTTTACCGTAGCCGTTTGCTACAAACTAGATAGGCCATTTAGGTGGGCCTATTCACCTCTACTAGGTTTTTTGGCCAAGCCTCAGCCATAAACGGATTTTCGACGTCTTTACCGTAGTCGTTTGCTACGGACTAGATAGGCCATTATGGGTGGACCTATTCACCCTCCCTCATCAAAATAGTATTTGCCAATTTTTTTTCCCACTACCCTGGCACCGCTTTAGAGCTGCTGACCCGTCCCGGCTCGGCCTGGCGAAGGCGACTAGAAGCACCGTTGAACCGCCCTGGACCACCTTGGGACTGGCAGCTTCCTTATGCTACCCTATAATCGCTGAACCAGTCTAGACCACCCCTGAACTGCCCTGGCGAAGGCGACTAGAAGAGTGCAGTTCCACCCTGGTCCACCCAAAGCGCCCTGATCAAAGAGATCCATTCAGGGTCTCCAGGGGCCGCTATATGGATGAAAGGACTGCCCTGCCCAACGCTGACCACTCTGATCAAGGTGAGCCTGGTCCACCCTGGAGGCGCGAAGACTAACTGCCCTGGTCCGTGAAAACCGCTCTGACAGGGCAGAAACCACTCGGAAGCTATGGGGAAGCTACCTTGATCAAGGTGAGCCTGATCCACCCTGGAGGCACAAAGACTAACTGCCCTAGTCCATGAAAACCGCTCTGACAGGGCAGAAACTGCCCGAAAGATGAGGGGAAACTACCCTGACCAGTTTGAGGAAGACTACCTTTTTTTTTTTTTTTTGAGGGAACCACTCTGGATCTGAATTAAATCGCCCTGAAATAGGGAGGCTACACTGGGGAGTTGTAGAGTTGCCCCGGGATGTCCCGGAACTAGCTGAGAAGCAAAGGTTGAGGGGCAAAAATAGGGGGGGCTTGTCCTGGAGCTTATAAGGAGCTTAAAGAAGAGGTTTTCGCTGCCGATTGTAGAGGATTTGAAGGGGAGTTGTTGTTGCGATTCCAGACCTTCAAGACATCCTAAAGCTACCAAAAGCTCAAGCATTCAAAAGCTCACTTGTGTAAAGTGTTGTTTTCCTTCATTTCATTTATATGCTTGTATTTGGTTTACTTATTCTTATTGTTGTAAGATTCTTGTAAAAGGTTTCTTAATCTCTGACGTGTTATCGAGAAGGAGAAGTTATAATGGTGGTGTGCATCACTAGAGCTCACTTGAGCTCGATCCATAGAGTAGGAACCCTAGGTTCTGAACCACGTTATATCATTGTGTTTGCATGTGATTTTGTATTTGTAGTGCATTTCTATTTGTATTCCACTGTGCTCTAACATCGTTGTAGATGAGAGATGCACGCGAACGCGACCTCAAATCTCGCAACGGAGACCGTCGAGGACTCGAAGCATGCACTCGCGCTCAACGCCCACAAGTGCACGAATGTCGTCAAGTAATAAAAAGATTATCGATCCCACAGGGACTAAGATTCGAATACCGATCTATTCAGTGGACGTTATTGTTCAAAACTTGATTCTAAGGGTTGCGATTAGAAGGGTTGTCGGCGGTCCTAACTCTAGTACGGTATCACACGGAGAAAAAGAAGGGTTGCTACGAGTCTTTAGATGAATTCTAGGATTTTAGTTTCGCTTGTGTGTTGCAGAACACGTTGTCAATTGGGTTTGTCTAGGTTTCTAGCTATGATTTTGTGGAAAGGATATCATACACTCTCCCGATGAGCCTTCACATCTATCAAAAGCTACCTCTTCCATACCAGGTCAACCCCTGGCTTTAAGACAGGATAGTTGGTACGAGGATGCCAAATCAATCTCTGCGACGAGTCAAAAATAAGGCGTGTTTCCTACTCTATCGCATCCTTCTACCCACAATTACCGGCGATGAGGCCAACCCCTAGGTTCCTCTTTAATTCCCCTAAATCTTTGATATGAGGGTTGTCACTCCTCGTATCGGCTAAGCACAGTGACTAGAAAATCAAAACAATAGCCATAGATCTAAACCAAACACCAATTGCAAATATAGATTCAATAACGAAAAGATATTTGAACCAACAAGTTCTAATGCAACACAAACTACTCGCCAGTCCTAGAATCAGAGAATCTACTCCATGAATGCGAGAAAGGCAACATAAGACATTGTCAAATTCAAATATACAAGATAAAGCATGGAAAGAATATAGATTACAATGCGTTGAGGCCCTTCTCTCTAGCGTTGAGGTGCAGAACTTGGATCTCGAGTGGCTTCCTTCCTCTTCGTTGCGAGTTCTCGGTGCTTTTTAGGGCATCGGTGTGACGTCTCGTCCGTCGAGCCTCCTCCTAGGGTTTGGGCGTAGCTTTCCTTATATAGACATCACACCGGATCCTCGCAAAATCTGGAAAAACCCGTGGTCGCATCAAGTTGCCTATCCACCACACAGTCATGTGAAAACACACGGCCAAGCCGTGTGTAAGGCTGTGGCGGCCATTTTCGAACTCTGGACATGGTCGTGTGTAGGCACACACCTAGGCTGTGTCTCACTCTGTGTTCAGCTGCAAAATACCTTCTTTTTGCTCTGAAAGCGCGTCGTTTCCCCCATGGAATGTTATCCTACATACAAAAGTATAAAGAGCAGATCTCCGAACCAGAAAACAGGAAATGCATGCAAAATAAAGTAGAATATGTATGCATCAAACATAAAACCTAATGAGATGTGAGCGAAAACTACTCTTAGAACCCTATATGTTTCGCTCACATCAATTCCCTCAGACTTAGATCTTTGCTTGTCCTCAAGCAAACCTCAGTGCCATGAAATTTTAAAAAGGTATTGTTCCATACTTAGCATGTTAACTAGATTTATCAAGTGGTATTTGCAATCAAAGCAAAATAGATATGTTCTAGAAATTCACTAAGTTAGCTCCTCGTGCTCGTGCCAAGCGAATCTTCTTAGGGGATACTCATTCCATGATAAGTTAAGTCGTCATCCTATAGCTTTCCTAAGGTCTCCGGCTCTTAGGCACTTACTTGCCCAAAACAAGAGTCGTCCCCTAGATCTAGCACAAAGTCTCAAAGGCATGCTCGGTATTGAGAGAAATTGATAGGTGTTTCCCTAGTAATCTAACTCGGTCTCAAAGGGGCACCTAACCATTTCCACCCACGACAACTATTTTTTTATCCCTCAAAATCTCTTTTTCTTCTTTCTTTTCTTTTTCATTTATTTCTCTCTCTCTCTTTTTTTCTCTCTTGGGATTTTGATTTTTCCGAATGGGCTCCCACAATCCTAGCATCTCCAGTAACTAAAATGCTAAATCTAGAGTCACCTATGGATTCCAAAGTACTAGACTACTAAGATGAATCATAACTAGGTACGTACTAGATTTTTCCTTTCAAAATGTTCGTCATGTGTAGGTGTAAAAATAAAAGCTAACCAGTGTAAGTCTAGAACATTCATTAAAACAAATAAAATAAAATACCATGAGGTAAATGAAGTTAAGCTACCCATGGAAACAACTCATTAACAAACATTAGAAATACTACTAAGGTAGATTAAAGATAGCAAAAATTAATTACTGAAGAAACTAAAAACTCTATGTATGAACAAATGAATGCTAACTAAGAATGCAAATGACAGGAAAGAAACTACTGCTAGAAACAAAATAAATCAAGACTTGAGGCCCCTCCAGACTTAAGCGAAGCGTACCTCTAGTATGGTGGACGAGGTGGAAAGTCTAGTAGCCTCGGCATCTCGGGATCCTGGGAGAATTTGGTGTTGAGCCATTGATGCCACATGTACATGTGGTCGATCTGAGAGCTGGTGGATGCAGCAGTTGCTTTGTGATCCTCCTCCCTAGCCCACTATGCCTGCTGGGCACGCATGTGCTGTCGCATCTCCTGGCGGTAGGTGGCATCCTCCTGGCAACGAGCAACCTCCTCCAAGAAGTAGATGCGGGCCCCGTCGTAGAACTCTTCAGCCCGCTGGAAGTGCTCCAGGAAACCCTGAAACTCTGCCTGCGTGTAAGCACTCTGCTCCTCCTATCGCTGTCTCTGTGTCTGTTGCTCGACATATATGTCGTCGAGGATCGAAACTCCAAAAAATCATAGGCAGATGTACCTGCATCCTGCTCAAAAGTAGAAAAAGATGGTAGTGCAGGTGCAGGCTCATGTCGACGTGGACTAGGTGGGCTCCTATACATGCGTGGACTGAAGGGAGAGTGATGTAAAGGGGTGAAATGCACGGTGCGGTGCCCTTTATCCCTTGCACAAAACAGTCGTGTGAAAACAAATGACCAGGCCATGTGCCCTGCTGGAATGTGGGGCACGACCGTGTGAAAATACACGGCCAAGCCGTGTGCCCCCCATTTCTCTCTTATGGTGCACAACGGTCCGAACTCTCCTTAAACGCTCAATCGTGTAGGTTCAAAATGATTTTTGTTTCTACCTAGCAAGTCCTTTCTAGTCCTAATTCAAATGCAACATGGTAAATGAATATAAATCAAAGTTCAAAACAAACAAATGCAACAAACTAATAAGAAATAAACACAAAATCTAAACTTGGGTTGCCTCCCAAGAAGAGCTTTGTTTAAGGTCTTTTAGCTCAACTTTATTCCTACGTTTCATTTGATGTGTTTGAATCTTGCTCGTAGGGGAGCAAGATATTTGCTCACCTTATGCCTCCTCCCTTGTGGTCCCTTATCACCATATCTCTTAAATCTTGCTCATGGAGGGGCAAGATATTTATTAGCTGCCTTCCTTGGTTCGAGAGTGAATATGTTTATCTTTAAAGAATCATCAGGGGTTTGATCATAATATTCTATTTCATCCCTATGTTGTGAATAATGTAACTCACCACAAACATCCTCACCAAAAGATTGATTAGTAGATTCTATTATGTCAAATGAACATTTATCATTACCAATCACTAAATGGGCTTCGTTATTGGTAGCTAAAGTTTCGGTGAGGGTTAAGGTAGGCTCTTCTAGACCCTTGAGGTTAGAAGGTGTTTGGATTGAAGCAATGCACTCCTCGAGTAAAGTATCAATTATATAATCCTCAAGTTCTTCTTCCAGTGGTGATTGAATGGATTGTCCTTCTTCACTTCCTATGTCATCTACGTCCTCCTCATTCATTCGCTTAAAGTGAGTCTCTATCATATTAGGTGTAATCCAGTCATCAAAGCCACCTTCTAGTCGTTTGGTTTCTTCATCTACTAGATTTTGTCGCATAAACTCCCTGAATTGTTGACTATGCTCCTTGCATTCCCTAGTAACTTTATCTTGCAAGGCTTCTGGGTGGAGACTTGGTTCTGGATAAAATTCGCATGGCGATTCATAGCACTTGTTCTTGCTTGGGAAACAATATTGAGTCTTTGTCTGCAAATGCCACCGTCGGAATTCATCGTTCGCCGCTTGTTGCATTTGAATGAAATCTTTCATCATCTGCTCAAGTCGAGATTTAGGCAGACAATATTGAGGGTTTAAGTATCCAAGGTCATAACTATATGAATAGGAATCATCTTGTGGCCACTAGTTGTAATTGTAGGTGACATCTTCTTGTTCAAATTGTGAAGATTCGAATATATCCGGACAATCATTAATGGTATGTCATGTTTCACTACAATGCTCACAATAAATGTTACCAAAACTCATAGCATTAAATTGACCATAATCAAGAGTAAAAGCATGTATTTTTATATGCAGGAAATTATAAATAAGGAAAGATCAACAGAATGAACAAAACTGAAATAAAATAAAACAAGAAAAGTAAATCTAGCCTAGGTCTGATCCAATTATCCACTTCTTGATTCGATATCGAATCAATCAGTCCCTAGCAATGCCGCCAAAAACTTGATCCATGCGAACGCGACCTCAAATCTCACAACGTAGATCGTCGACGAAATGAAGCGCGCGCTCGCACTCAACGCCTGCAAGTGCACAAATGTCGTCAAGTAATAAAAAAATTATCGATCCCACATGGACAGAGATTCGAATACTGATCTATTCGGTGGACGTTATTGTTCGGAACTTGATTCTAAGGGTTACGATTAGGAGGGTTGTCAGTGGTCCTAACTCTAGTATGGTGTCACACAGAGGAAAAGAAGGGTTGCTACGAGTCTTTAGATGGATTCTAGGATTTCGGTTTCACTTGTGTGTTGCAGAACACGTTGTCAATTGGGTTTGTCTAGGTTTCTAGCTACGGTTTTGTGGAAAGGACATCATACACTCCCCCGATGAGCCTTTGCATCTATTGGAAGCTATCTCTACCATACCAGGTCAACCCCTGCCTTTAGGACGGGATAGTCGGTATGAGGATGCCGAATCGATCCCTACGATGAGTCAAAAATGATGCGCGTTTCCTACTCTATCGCATCCTTCTACCCACAGTTACCAACAATGAGGCCAACCCCTATGGTCCTCTTTAATTCCCCTAAATCTTTGATACGAGGGATGTCACCCCTCATATCGGCTAAGCACAGTGACTAGAAAACCAAAACAATAGCCATAGATCTAAAACAAACACCAATTGCAAATATAGATTCAAGAACAAAAAGATATTTGAACCAACATGTTCTAACGTAACACAAACTACTCCCTAGTCCTAGAATCAGAGAATCTACTCCATGAATGCGAGAAAGGAAACACAAGGCATTGTCAAATTCAAATATACAAGATAAAGCATGGAAAGAATATAAATTATAATGTGTTGAGGCCCTTCTCTCTAGCATTGAGGTGCAAAACTTAGATCTCGAGTGGCTTCCTTCCTCCCCGTTGTGAGTTTTCGGTGCTTTTTAGGGCATCAGTGTGTCATCTCGGTCGTCGGGCCTCCTCCTAGGGTTTGGGCGTAGCTTTCTTTATATAGACATCACGTCGGATCCTCATGAAATCTAGAAAAACCCCTGGTCGCATCAAGTTGCCTGACCGCCACACGGCCGTGTGAAAACACACGTCTAGGCCATGTGTAAGGCTATGGCGGCCATTTTCGAACCCTGGACACGGTCGTGTGTAGCCACACGCCCAGGTCGTGTCTCACTCTGTGTCCAGCTGCCAAATGTCTCCTTTTTTGCTCCGAAAGCATGCTGTTTTCCCCATGGAATTCTATCTTGCACACAAAAGTACAAAGAGAAGATCTCCGAACCAGAAAACAGGAAATGTATGCAAAATAAAGTAGAATATGCATGAAACAAACATAAAACAAAATGAGATGTAAGCAAAAACTACTCCTAAACCCCTATATATTTCGCTCACATGAACGAGCATGCAAACAAATGACAAAATTGGCGAATTGTTATTCACTCCCCTCTAGTGTGATCATATCAGTCCTTACAATTGGTATCAGAGCCTGGGGCTCTCAAAGAACAAATCACTCTGATACCCTACAATTGGTATCATGAGCCCAGGGCTCTCAGAAGAAAAAATCGCTCTGATACCCCACAATTGGTATCAGAGCTGATCGCTCTTCACCGGATTCACAGCTGCGAGAGCACAAGCACTAGAGGAGAAGAGAAATGGATGGAGTTGCCAAAGCTTGGACTAGGACATGACATCTCCACTCCACCGTCATATGGAGTCTACAGATTTAGGGGATTCGACCAATGGGAAGGCAAGAATGGAGAACTTTCTCATATTGGATATCGAATAATGGTTCATCTTGATGGACGGATTTGAATTTCCAAAGGGTCCGAAGGGAGAATATCTCAAGATGAAGAGATGAACCGAAGAGCAAGCCCAAGCCCTTGAGATAAATAAAAGGGTAACAAAAATTTTAGTTGATGCAATCCCTAATGATATTTTGTGTAGATTAGGTGATCATGAGAATGTCAAAGAACTATGGAGCAAATTGGTAAAATATCATGAAGATCTATCATTAGCTCAAGTAGAGAAGGAGCCCGAAGAAGAGGAATACTCATCCTCCCAAGAGACTGAGGATTCTGAGGTTGAAAGGGAATCAACATTCGGAGAAGATGACGAGGTGGAAGCCATATAAGCCTCCGCTTCAAGGATTGAGAGGGAGGAGATTAGGCCTTCCATGCCGGAGCAAGAAGAAGAACCCTCTACCTCCGGGAGAGATGAAGAGGAAGTTCAAAATTCTCCTACCATGGAAGGTAACTCAAGCATAGTCATTAAGAATAAAATTCATATTATATGCTTTGAGTGTAGGAAAGTAAGGCATTACAAGAGAAAGTGCCCAAAAAGAGTCAAGAAGGCTCAACTGACACAAAAGGCTAAGGAGAAGACCAAGGAAGCCAGAGCCCCGATAATAAAGAGCAAGGAGCATGTGGTGTGCTTCAAGTGTCAATAAAAAAGGCACTATAGAAGTCAATATCCTAGAGGGAGTTACTTCAAGAAGGACAAAGTAGGGAGCTCAAATGTAGGGGAAGCTAAGGCAAACCCTAAGCTATTATTTAGTTATGTACCTACTAGTTTTTATTATAAGAACAAGCATGCTAAGTGATACACGCAAACGTGACCTCAAATCTCGCAATGGAGACCGTCGAGGACTCAAAGCGCGCACTCACGCTCAACACCCGCAAGTGCACGAATGTCGTCAAGTAATAAAGAATATCGATCTCACAGAGACTGAGATTTTGAGTATCAATTTGTCTAGTGGATGTGTTATTGTGTGAATTAGTAATCCTAGGGTTCACGAATGAGAGGTCGTCGGTGGTCCGAACTCAGTACGGTGTCACACGGAAAAAGAGAAGGGTTGATATGAGTATTTGAATGGGATTCTGGGACTTCAATTTCATTTGTGTGTCACAGAACATGCTATCAATTGAATGTATCCAGATTTTCTAGCTAGGGTTTTGTGAAAAGGACATCATACACTCCCCCGATGAGCCCTTCACATCTATCGAGAGCTACCTTCTCCTAACAGGCAAACCTTTTCAAATCATCAGAGCTCAGGGGGTTGATACCATTGGGAGCCCCCTGTCAATAAGGTCCCTCAACCCTTCTAGAGTTAATTCATCTCCTACTTTAGTTTCCCTTTTTATTAAGATAGGATAGATGGTACGAGGATGCCGAATCGATCCCTGCGACGAGCCGGAAACGAGACACATTACCGACTCTATCGCATTCTTCTATCCACAGTTGCAGGCGATGAGGCCAACCTCTAGGTTCCTCCTAATATCCCCTAAATCTTAGATATGAGGACTGTCACCCCTTGTATCGTCTACGCACAGAAGATAGAAAACCAAAACACAAAGCTATAGATCTAAACAATCATTCAATTGCAAATATGATTTCAAGAATGGAAACATATTTGAAATAGCAATGTTCTACTCAACACAAACTACTCCCTAATCCTAGAATCAGAGAATCTACTCCATGAATACGAGAAGAGAATCACAAAACATTATGGAATTCATGAATATAATGATAAACATGTATGAAATATGAATTACAATGCAATGTGACTCTTCTCTCTAGCGTTGTGGTGCAGAACTTAATCCTCGAGCGGCTTTCCTCCTCCCCATTGTGAGTTCCCAAAGCTTTTTAGGTCTTTGGAGTGTTGTCCCAGCCATTGTGCCTCTCCCTTAGGGTTTGGACATAGCTTTCCTTATATAGATATATCGCCGAATCCTCGCGAAATTTGGAAAAACCCCTTGGTCACGTCAAGTTGTCTGGCCGCCACATGGCCATATGAAAACACACAGCCAGGTTGTGTGTAAGGCTATGGTAGCCATTTTTGAACCTTGGACATGACCATGTGTAGCCACATGCCCAAGTCATGTCTCACTCTATGTCCAGCTGCTAAATGCCTTCTTTTTGCTCCGAAAGCACACCGTTTTTCCCATGGAATGTTATCCTGCACACAAAAGTACAAAGAGCATATCTCCGAACCATAAAATAGGAAATGCATGCAAAATAAAGAAGAATATGCATGAAACAAACATAAAACGAAATGAGATGTGAGCGAAAACTACTCCTAAAACCCTATATGTTTCACTCACATCAATTCCCCCAGACTTAGATCTTTGCTTGTCCTCAAGCAAACTTCAGTGCCATGAAATTTTAAAAAAGGTATTGTTTCATACTTAGCATATTAACTATATTTATCAAGTGGTATTTGCAATCAAAGTAAAATAGATATGTTCTAGAAATTCACTAAGTTAGCTCCTCGTGCTCGTGCCAAGTGAATCTTCTTAGGGGATACTCATTCCATGATAAGTTAAGTTATCATCCTATAGCTTTCCTAAGGTCTCCAACACTTAGGCATTTACCTGCCCAAAGCGAGGGTTGTTCCCTAGATCTAGCACAAAGTCTCAAAGGCATGCTCGATATTGAGAGAAATTAACAGGTGTTTCCCTAGTAACCTAACTCAATCTCAAAAGGGCACCTAACCATTTCCACCCACGATAACTATTTTTTTTTATCCCTCAAATTATTATTATTTTTTAACTCACAGGGATTTTGATTTTTTCGAATGAGCTTACACAATCAGAGCATCTCCAGTAACTAACTTGCTAAACTTAGGGTCACATGTGGATTCCAAAGTACTTGACTACTGAGATGAATCATAACTAGGTATGTACTAGACTCTCCCTTTCAGAAAGTTCATCATGTGTATGTGTAAAATAAAATATAACCAGTGTAAGACTAGAACATTCATTAGAGCAAATAAAATAAAATACCACAAGGTAAATAAAGTTAAGCTACCCATGGAAACAACTCATAAAAGAAAACTCTAAAAACACTACTGAGGTAGCTTAAAGATAGAAAAAATTAAGTACTGAAAGAAACTAAACATACTATACATGAATAAATGAATGATAACTAAAACTAAAATGCAAATATTAGGAAAGAAACTACTGCTAGATACAAAATAAAACAAAACATGCCCCCTAGACTTAAACAAAGCATACCTCTAGTATAGTGGATGATGTGGAAAGTCTGGTAGCCTCGGCATCTCGGGATCCTGGGAGAACCTGTTGCTGAGTCGCTGATGCCACATGTACATGTGGTCGATCTGAGAGCTGATGGATGCAGCGGCTGCTCAGTGCTCCTCCTCCCTAGTCCACTACACCTACTGGGTATGCATGTGCTGTCGCATCTCCTAGCGGTAGGTGGCCTCCTCCTGGAAGTAGACATAGGCCTCGTTGTAGAACTCCTCGGCTCGCTGGAAGTGCTCTCGGAAACCCTGAAACTCTGCCTGCCTGTAGATGCTCTGCTCCTCCCATCGCTTCCTCTGCGCCTGCTGCTCAGCATATATGTCATCGAGGCATGATCGAAACTCCAAAAAATCATAGGCAGATGTACCTACATCCTGCTCAAAAGTAGAAAAAAGTGGTGGTGCAGGTGCAGGCTCATGTCTATGTGGACTAGGTGGGCTCCTATGAATGCATGGATTGATGGGAGAGTGATGTAAAGGGGGAGAGATGGGTGCCGATGTGGATGGTCCCTCATATGGCGGGGACTCCACTATCAGGTCTAAGT
This sequence comes from Wurfbainia villosa, assembly GCA_025175895.1. Lineage (NCBI taxonomy): Eukaryota > Viridiplantae > Streptophyta > Magnoliopsida > Zingiberales > Zingiberaceae > Wurfbainia > Wurfbainia villosa. Next base: position 84,397,553 of record CM045996.1, read on the forward strand.
GCTAGTTGGCACGTGTGGTGATGGTGGTACGATCAGGGTCGGGGAGCCTAAGGGATGATAGGTTTTTCCTAACAAAGCACAAGGAGTGTCCCTCTCTCACTATCATCTTCATGGCCATACACACTCCTAGGTCGATCCTAGGGCTCCTCTCTATGCTATCTAGTGCAGTGTAGTCGTACCCCATCCTATGGCAAATGTGGGTAAGTAGGCCCTCCACAATGATCTCTCCTCTCACTTCTTTGCCCATTTTCACTAGGTGTCTAATGAAATGGGACCCTACATTAATGCTACTCCTTTCTTGTTGCATGTCCCACAAGCAAAGCAGCTCACTAGCTCACACTACACTGTCACTCTCCTCACGATCAAAAATAGTACTTGCCATGATAAACTCTAAAACTATCCTAGGGTAGGTTGGGTGTCTTATTCCTATTATCTCTCCCCACCCCATTTTTGCAAATAGGGCTTGAATTTCACTAAACAAACATAGGGATTCTAAGAGATCTTCGTCAAGGTACCTAGTAGCGGTGATTCTTCTAGTAGAGAGCATATCAAATTTTTCCCTATGCTCATTATTGAGAAAGAGAAGGGTTGGAAAAGTGTTACCTTCCTTCGAAGCTTGAGGGGCATCCATTCTTCTTGTCCTTCTCTCTGAAACACCGGATCGAGATGTCACTTGCTTGGTTCTCCTCATCCTTACTTCTTTTGATCTTCCTTGAAGGTTGGAAAGGCTTCTAGGTGGTGGGGAAGAAGGATTCACACAGCTAGGGCAAGAGAAATCAAAACACACGGTGTATTTGGGATGGAAATGCATGGCGTGCCCTACTTAACCTCGCATGTCATGGCCATGTGAAAACACACGGCCAGGCCATGTGCACTGCTGGAAGAAGGGACACGACCGTGTGCAAACACACGACCAAGTCGTGTGTCCCCCGTTTCCTTCTCACGGTGCACAATGGTCTGCATTCTTCTTACTCGCTTAGTCGTGTGGGTTCAAAGTGATTTTACTTTTACCTAGAAAGTTCTTTCTAGTCCTAATTTATGCTAAAATAAATGCTAAATGAATGGAATCCAAAGTTCAAATTAAACAACTGAATGCAATACAATGAAAAGAACACCTAAAAACTAAACTTGGGTTACCTCCCAAGAAGCGCTTTGTTTAAGGTCTTTTAGCTCGACCACACTCCATTATCAACTTGGCTCCAGAGGTTCTGTAAACCTCCATTCATCTGTCTCTGGATTGACATCCGATGGGCTCGTCTTTACCCTGCTGAAAGTAAAGCCATCTAGGAAGGGAGTTCTACACTCTGGCAGATTGAAGAGGATGATCTCCCCATCTACCTCCAATGAGATCTTGTGCGCTTTTACATCTATGCATGCCCCTGTAGTCGCCAGAAAGGGCCTTCCCAAGATGATGGGATTCTGGGGATCTGGTCATGTGTCAAGTATAATAAAATCCATATATATCACAAAGTTCTCGATGATCACGGGCACATGTGCTAGCATGTCGACGGGTTCCTTGACTGAGTCGTCCCCCATACGAATACCAAGGTTCGCTGGTTGGAGCCCATTCAGTCTCATCTTCAAATAATATGCATAGGGAATCACACTTACTGATGACCCCAAGTCTCACAGCACTTCATCGAAGCTTTCCCCATAAATCGAACAGGGGATAACAAATTCACCTGGGTCCTCAAGCTGTGGTGGAATATTATCTTCAATTTCGGCTTGGTCGGGTAGGGTGGAAACCATGGCTACACACCCCTTGGCGAATCTAGCTCTCTATGCTACTCTCTCGCTGCACACTCCTTCTTCCTTAACTTGACTCAGCTCGGATAATGCTGGAGAGCTCTCCATAGGTTGCGACATGGTTTGGACTATCTGTGTAACCTGTGTCTCTGATGTGAGCAAAACATATAGGATTTTAGGAGTAGTTTTCGCTCACATCTCATTGCATTTTGTGTTAGTTTCATGCATATGTTACTCTATTTTTGCACGCATTTCCGATTTTCTGGTTTTTGAGGTCTGCTCATTATACTTTTGTGTGCAGGTTAGCTTTTCGGGTGAAAAAGACACGTTTTCGAAGCAAAAGGACATTTCGAAGCTAGACACAGAGTGGGACACGGCCAGGGCGTGTGGATTCACACGACCGTGTCCAATGGGCGAGATCAACACCCCAAGGCCGCACACGGCCTGGCCGTGTGGAAACACACGGCCGTGTGGCGACCCGACAGATTTGCGCGACTAGGGCTTTTTTCAGATTTTACAGCGGTTCGAGGCGATGTCTATATAAGGATGGCTCCGCCCAAACCCTAGGGAGGAGGCACGATGGCTAGGACGGCATGTCGAAGCCCTAAAAAGCTTCGGTAACTCGCAACGGGGAGGAGGAACGTTGTCGGAGGTCCACACCTTGCAATACAATGCCGGAGAGAAGATCACGAAAGCATTGTATATCTTTATTTCTGCGTTTTATTCCTTATGTATTCAAACTTAGACATGCTTTGTGATTCTTCCTTCGTATACATAGAGTAGTACTTTCGATTCTAGGATTAGGGAGTAGCTTGTGTACATAAACAATGTTGGTTCATGTTAAATTCTGCCCATGAGTTTGATTTGACAATTGGTAGTTGCTCTTTACTACATCTATGCGTGTTTGGCTTTCTTTCCGCTGTGCTTAGGCGATACGAGGGGTGACAGCTCTCGCAATCTAAAAATTAGGGGATTTGATTAAGGAACCTAGGGGTAAACCTGATCTCCTTTAACTGCGGGGAGAAAGGGTGCGGTGGAATCGGAAACGGTCCACCATAGGGATTGATTTGGCATCCTCGTACCGTCTATCCCGTCTTTTTAGGCGGAGATAGCTCCCGGTAAATGTGGCGGCTCTGCGGGAGAGTGTATGATGTCCCTTCCACAAAACCGTAGGTAAACATCTAGACAACGTCAATTAACAACATTGTTCTGTGATACGCAAGCGAAACTGAAGTCCTAGAATCACCTTTGAAGACCTCGGCACACTCCTTTCCTCCTCCGTTTGACTCCGTACAGAGTAGAGTCCACCGACAACCCTCACCAACCGAAACCTCTTAGAGATCACGTTCGAACAATTACAACCACTGAGTATATTGGTATTCAAATCCCAGTCCCTGTGGGATTGATAATCTTTATTACTTGACGACATCCGTGTACTTGCGGGCGTTGAGTGCGAGCGCGCGCTTTGAGTCCTCGACGGTATCCGTCGCGAGATTTGAGGTCGCATCCATGCGAATGCAAGTTTTTGGCGTCGTTGCCGGGGACTGATCGATTTGATATCAAATCGAACAGTGGTAAATTGGATCTGACTTAGGATTAGATTATTTTCTTGCTTTATTTTCTTTCTAGTTTATCTTATTTGCTTTAGTTCTATATTTTCCATATTTAGATTTAGTTTTTTATTTTTAGCAGTAGTTCCTATTTACTTATTGCATCTTAGATTTTTATTTGCTAGATTGATTTATTTTCTGCTTTTAGAATTAGATTAGCACTCTTAACTTTGTGGTTTGGTTCGTCGTATGCTTAGACGATTAGGGTCGGAAGGTCTAATTCCGATCGACTTAGAAATTGAGCGAACCTTTCACTGTCGGAGAGCAGAATAGCGAAAGATAGAGGATCAAGCTGCATCCGAGGTGAACATAGGTAGCCAACCTCTGTGAGACTACGCAACTACTAGCGCTAGAGGATTCAGGCCGAGTATAGCTAGACCGTCTATTTCGACAAATAACTTTGAGCTGAAGCCGACACTTATACATATGGTCCAGTAGAGCCAATTTGGGGGAGCTACGACTGAAGACTCGAAACGGCACCTTGAGGCATTTCTTGAAATCTGCTCAACGATGAAAATAAACGGAGTCCCTACTAATGAGATCCGCCTGAGCCTGTTCCCGTTTTCACTGCGGGATAAGGCTAAGGCATGACTTCACTCCCTACCTTCTGGCAGCATCACCACATGGGAGCAGTGTGAGCAGCAGTTTCTAAATAAATACTTCCCACCAAGTAAGACTGCTCACATGCGCCATCTTATCATGAACTTTCGCCAGAAGGGAGGGGAGTCCTTATTCGAGGCTTGGGGTCGCTACAAGGGGCTACTCTACCAATGTCCCCACCACGGACTGGAGAGGTGGCTGGTGATCCACATGTTCTATAATGGGATCGCTTACGCCACGAAGATGTCCCTAGATTCTGCCGCAAGAGGAGCACTGATGAACAAGACCATTGAGGAGACAGAGGAGCTTATCGAAGAGGTGGCCCAAAACCACCATCAATGGGCTTCCAAACGTGGTCAACCCATGCCTACAGTGGGACGATACACTGTCAACTCCATGGACCACCTTTCAGCAAGGATGGACGCGCTCAGTAGACAGTTTGAATCTTTGAATCCTTCATCTGCATGCGCAGCCATTGATTTTGGAGAGGGAATGACAGTGTATCGAGAGGACCACTATGGAGGGTAGGGAACCTCAGACGAGCAGATTGAGCACTATGACACGATTGGGGACTATGACCAAAGGCCCCACAACCCATACTTCAATACTTATAATCCCGGATGGAGAAATCACCCAAATTTCTCTTATAAGAATAACTCGGGAAATGCGCAACCATCAGGGGGGTATGGGCAACAACAGGGCAATGGGCAGCGACCACAGAAGTCCAGACTGGAGCTGATGATGGAGGACTTCATCGCTACCCAAACTAAGGCCAATGAGAAATTTCGTCGCCAACATCAGAAGTCTGAAGAATCACTCAGAGACTTGAAGGCTACCGTTGACAGCCTTACAAGTCATACTAGGATGTTGGAGACGCAAGTGGCCCAAATAGCCCAATCCGTGTTGCAACCTGTGAAGAGCTCTCCGGTGAGTCAAGGAAAAGAGGAAGGAGTGGGGCAAAGTAGCCAATTCGCCAAGGGGTGTGCAGCCATGATTTCCACCCTACCTGACCAAGCAGAGTTTGAAGAGAATATTCCAATACAGCTTGAGGACCCTGGTGAATTTGTATTCCCTGCTCAATTTATAGGGAGAGCTTCGACAAAGCGCTATGCGACTTGGGGTCATCAGTCAGTGTGATGCCCTACGCATACTATTTGAAGATGAGACTAAGCGGGCTCCAACCAGCGAATCTTGGTATTCGTATAGGGGATGATTCAGTCAAGGAGCCCGTTGGCCTGCTACCATACATACCTGTGATGATTGAGGATTTCGTGATACCCACGGACTTCATCATACTGGACACAGGACCAAATCCCCAGAATCCCATCATTCTGGGAAGGCCTTTTCTAGCAACTGCAGGGGCATGCATAGATGTGAAGGCACACCAGATCTCCCTGGAGGTAGACGGGGAGATCATCCTTTTCAGCCTTTCGGAGCACAGAGCTCCCTACCTCGACAGCTTCACATTTAGCAGAATGAAGCCGAAACCTCCAGATGAAGATCCTGAGACGGATGAATGGAGGTTCACTGAACCACCAGAGCCGAGTTGATAGTGGAGTGCAGTCGAGCTAAACGACCTTAAACAAAGTGCTTCTTGGGAGGCAACCCAAGTTTAGTTTTAGATTTTCCTTTTTGATTGCATTGCATACATTTGTTTGATTTTAGTTTGGATTTCCATCACATTTAGAGTTAGGACTAGAAAAGAACTTTGCTAAGCATAAATGAAATACATATTAGCATACACGGCGAAGTGTATGAGGAAATTCAGACCCCGGTGAATAAATGGGCGAAAAAATGGGGGCACACGACCTGGCCGTGTGTTTTCCCACGGTCGTACCCGACCAACCCGAGGCACACATGGCCTGGCCATGTGTTTTCACATGGCTGTGGCGCGCGAGGTTAAAAGGGGTGAGCCGTGTGTTTTCACCCTATTTGCGCCGTGTGCTTCGAAAGTTCTTGCCCTAGCTGTGTGATTTCATCTTCCCCACCATCTAGAAGCATTTTTAACCTCTAAAGAAGCTAAAAAAAAGCAAGGATGAGGAGGACCAAGCACGTAGCACCCCGATCCGGTGCCTCGGAGCGACGAACAAGGAGAGTCGACGCCCCTCAAGCTCCGGAGGAGGGTAACGCCCTACCCACTCTACTTTTTCACAATAATGAACATAGAGATATATACAATATGCTCTCTACTCATAAACTTACTGCTACTAGGTACTTAGATGAGGATTTGCTAGAATCTTTAGGGTTGTTGGGTGATATGCAAACCCTATTTGCAAAAATGGGGTGGGAAGAGATTATGGGAATAAGGCACCTAACCTACCCTAGGATTGTTTTGGAATTTTTGAGTTCCTTAAAGATGAAAGTTTTAACGGGTAGAGAGAGCGAGGAGGGTAGGATAACTTTTTGGCTTTTTAACATTGAGCATGAGTGGACCCTTCACCAATGGAACTCATGCTTTGGCTTACCAAGTGGGGGAGAGAGAAGGACCCCTAATGGGTACAACTCTCGAATAGTTTGGATGGAGTTGACAGGGGAGCATGCTTATGACCCATCTAGGGCCAAAGCGTCGCGCCTCCAAAACCCTGTCTTTCGATACCTCCACCACATCATGGCTAGTACTATATTTGGTCGTGGGGAGAGTGAAGTGTTAGGGCAATCTCTTGCCGTGATATGATTTTGATGGTGTGGCAAAGGGTTTAAGTTAGTTTGATATGTTGATGTGATATGTGCGTTGAAGTCGTGCAGGACTTAGTAATTCGCACATGGAGCCGTGGCGAGTTTCACATCTCATGACTCGTGCCTTGAGTCGGTGAAGGATAGCTTTGCGGAAGCCGTGCGCTTGGAGCATCCGAGGGACCGCCGGACGAGAAGCTTGGAGTGAAGCCAGAGGAAGTAGACTTCGAGGCAAGAGACGCGAAGGAGCATTGCAGAGTCGTGCGCCTGATGCTGCCGAGGGACGTGGCCGAGAACGAAGAGAACTTCGAAGGCGAGGGACTCCGAGAAATGAGAGTGAGCGATTGTAACCCAGGGAAGGGTAGCTCTTAGGTGAAACTTGGCCATTTGGCCAAGTGTCGGATGGGTTTTCCCGACACCAGTCGACTGCCATGTCATGGGCCATCAGTGAGTCGTTGGTATCGTATCCGATTGGCACAATCGTGCCATCACGATGCCGATCATCGATCGATGATCGATCCGGGCGAATGATCAATGGGGTTTCGACAGAACCACTCGTGAGCCGATCGGGTCGACTACGAGGCGTGATCGTGATGAGGTCCATCGATCTGCCAAGAGTTCCGATTGGACTACGGTCGGGATCCGGCGTGTTCGAGGCCGTTGTAGTGACGATCATCGCCAAGCGTGATCGTGATGGCGCAACGGGAAGAAGTTAGCCCTCTCTATAAAAGAGAGGGTGTAAGCCTTTGAGAGGCTAATGCTTATACTCAAACGATCTTCCTAGTGCCCCACAGCTCTAAACTCTTCTTACTTGTCTTTATTTCAATCCTATTGTAAGAAGAGTGATCTTGGTTGTAGGTTACCTCCACCTAGCTTTGTGCAAAGGAGAGACCGATAGTGATTGGTTTTGGCGGAGTGATTCACCGTGGGACGAATCGGATGTGGATTAGCGGCGAGCCGTGAACCATGTTATAACATCATGTTAGCGTTTTTTTTATTGTTTGTCTTTTGCTTTGTATGATAATATTCCGATGGCGCTAATCATTTGTAGACGAGCACTTTACGACGTCAAACGTACGAGCGCTATTCACCCCCTCTAGCCGCCATATCGATCCCTACAAGTGGTATCGAGGCGAGAAAGCTTGTCAAGGACTAACCGCCACAACAAGCAACTTTTAAAATGGCCGGCTCCAACATCCATCCTCCGAAGTTTGAAGGAGAATTCGCTTGGTGGAAGAAGCGAATGGAGGTATTTTTCGAAACGGATTTTGATATAATGATTACAATGGAATCCGATTTCGTTTTGCCTAGGGATGAAGAGGGGAAGCCAATAGAAAAATCACGATGGATTAAGAAGCAAAGAGAGGAGCACCTTGCGAACTCAAAGGCAAAACATCATCTTTTCAATGTGCTCCCTCAACAAGAGATCAACCGAATAGGAGAATGCCTAAGCGCCAAGGAGATGTGGGAGAAGCTAATTGAGCTTCATGAAGGCACACACATCAGGGGCAAAGCTAGAGAGATCTCCTCCGCTCCCAACTATCCAACATCAAATTAGAAAAGGGAGAAAAGGTAATTTCTTTGCATTCTAGATTCAAAGAAATTTTAAATGGACTAACAAGTGTAGGTGAGAAGCTATCAAACCGGGATATGGTAATGAAGGCCATAGATGCCTTTCCCCGGTCCTCAAAGTGGAGCTCCATGGTGGACTCATTCTATATCTCAAAGAATTTAGAAGTGAGCACCTTGGAGGAGTTCTTCTCAACAATGGAACTCCACGAAACTAGGCTTGAGGGAATACAAGAGGAGCCTAAAATTCAACCCTCAAGAGGAGTAGCATTATTGGCAAATAAGGGAAGAAGAAGATGGAAATCACTCCTCCTCCGATGATGAAGCATCTTCCTCCTCCTCCATGGATAGCACCGAAGAAGCCTACATGGTAAGGAGGGTAAGACGTGCATTTAAGAATTTTAGATTTGATAAATCTAATGATAGGAATAGAAGACCAAGGGGGAAGGTCATATGCTATAATTGCCAAGGAGAAGGGCACATAAGGGACAATTGTCCTCTCCTAAACAAGAGCAAGGAAGAAAGGAAAAAGAAAGAAGAAAAGAAGAAGAAAAAGGGGAGCAAGAAAAAGAAGGAAGAGGAGAAGAAAACAAAGGAGAAGGGAAAGGCTAAGGCTCTCAAGGCAAGGACTTGGGATGACCCATCCTCATCCTCCTCATCATCATCGGATGAGGAGAATGCCTTTGTCACCAATTTGGCCTTGATGGCCTTTGATGACTTGGATTGCTCTTCATCCGAAAATGAAGAATCAAGCTCAAATGGGGAGCTCAAATGAAGGGGAGCTTCCACATCCTCATCATCCAAGAAGAAGAGGACATGTAATCTATGGTAACCTATCTCTAACCTATTAAAATAGTTTCTATGATTTATAGTTTAAATAAGTATTTATTTAGTGCAAAGAAGAAAAATAAATGCATGCTTGAACAAATTAAGGAATTAGAACAAAAATTAGAAAAGGCATGCTTAAATGATAATATTTCTTCTAGCTTAAATGAAGCATGCTCACATGATCTTTATATGCCTTTGGATGTTAGTGATGCATGTATAAATGAAAATAGGGCCTTAAGGGAAAAGGTAGATTATTTAACCAAAGTCCTAGAGAAATTCACTATTGGCTCCAACACATTGAACATGATCTTAGGGAGCCAAAGAGCTAGTTTCAACAAGAAAGGCCTAGGCTACAAGGAAAAGAAAAATGAAAAGGCCTATAAATGCCTAATAGCTAGGGGACAAGATAAAAAGAAAGTAATTGCTAGGAAATGGATCCCCAAGGAGTATTTAGTGAACCCAATAGGAAAGAATCTATTTTGGGTTCCAAAATCCATCCTTAAGGGTTAGAATAACCCTAGGGTAGTCAACCATATGAACTTGACCTATATCATATTTTGGTTGACTTAGGATGACGGGACAACATTTTTTAGATAGTGTTGGGTGATGATAACGTGCCCATAAATAGGTAATAATGCTTAAATCATGATGATTGATGTAATTGCTATGTATGTCTTAAATCATGATTTATGATTTTGATATTTGGCATGTTATCATGAGAAATAGGGTTAAATCATGCTTTAGGTGATAATTTGTTTATTATCATCGTAAAATACCTAATGCATGACTATTATTTGATGGATACATGAGTTTCATGATCATAATGTAGAATTGATTGATATATGTCATTATGATCATGTAGAATGTTAGGTTGATACTTAACCATGATAGAATTGCATGAATATATGGGTTAAGTATATACAAATACCCCCTAGGATACATCTCACACTCACAATAGGCTAACTTGATTGCAAACTTAGCATGGGTGAGATGTTAGGATGATACAAATGTTCACTAATGCCTATGGCATTTAGATGGTCATTTAAAGTATCAAAATAGCAATAATAGACCAATCATGGGGAAGGCTTATGTTTAATTCATAGACATATTGCCCAAAGATCATGGTTGGATATTTCATATGTTTTCAAAACAATTTCTTACCTTAAAATACATGTATTCATGTTTTGAAACAATTGGATGCAAAACTAGGTAGCTAACTTGATACTAGAATGATCAAAAAAACCTAGTGGTTTTTAGAACTTTTGGATTTTTGGCAAAAACAAGAAAATATAATGAGTTTTCATGAAAAACTATTTTTCCTTGATAGATATACTTAATAGAAATATGTTTCCCCAAATTTCATGATTTTTCAAATTTTCTGGAATTTATAATGCATTTCTGAAATTCGTCCAGAAAATCAGAAATTTGGATTTTGTGACGACCGCCATAATGATAGCAAATGATCGTGGCCTCAAATCGAACATTGAAGGCCGAATTCAGTTTGTAAACCTACAACAAGTTGTAGAAATATACTTGATGCCATCAACAAGTGGTACCCAATTTTAAATCAACTTGTCATATATTTCCCTCCATTATACTTGATGCCATGAGCTTATAACTTAGTGTTAATCTTTTTGATGGTGTCAAATGGGGAGAAATAAGAAAGTTTAAGTTAATTATTTTATGTGGAGAAAAATATAGTAGTGGTAGAAATATATGATAGAGGGAGAAAATTTGCATAGAGAGTTTCATGGATTAAGGGAATTGCATGTTGTTATATCATGTTTATCTTTACATGCTTTCTTACCTTAGAATTTATATCAAATGTTTTTACCTAACTTAAACGGATTGCCACACATCAAAAAGGGGGAGATTGTTAGGGCAATCTCTTGCCGTGATATGGTTTTGATGGTGTGGCAAAGGGTTTAAGTTAGTTTGATATGTTGATGTGATATGTGCATTGAAGTCGTGCAGGACTTAGTAATTCGCACATGGAGCCGTGGCGAGTTTCACATCTCATGACTCGTGCCTTGAGTCGGTGAAGGATAGCTTTGCGGAAGCCGTGCGCTTGGAGCATCCGAGGGACCGCCGGACGAGAAGCTTGGAGTGAAGCCGGAGGAAGTAGACTTCGAGGCAAGAGACGCGAAGGAGCATTGCAGAGCCGTGCGCCTGATGCTGCCGAGGGACGTGGCCGAGAACGAAGAGAACTCGGCGAGGACTCAGAAATGAGAGTGAGCGATTGTAACCCAGTAAGGGTAGCTCTTAGGTGAAACTTGGCCATTTGGCCAAGTGTCAGATGGGTTTTTCGACACCATTGCCATGTCATGGCGGATCGCTTCCGAAGTCGAGTGAGTTCGATGTATCGATCGATTGACGTGATGGCCAGCGATCGCCATACGTGTTAGTGCATATAAGATCCACATATCTCCACAATGGTATGATATTGTCCACTTTGGGCCCAAGCCCTCATGGTTTTGTTTTTGGGCTTTACCCAAAAGGCCTCATACCAATGGAGATATCTTTTTTCTTATAAGCACATGATCTTTTCCATGTCTTACCAATGTGGGACTTTGATTGTATTCCCCATACTCCCAACAATCCCCCCCTCAAACGAAGGACCACATTGGGCCCCCCTCAAGCCTATCCCTCCTCGAAGGATTTTCTCGCTTGATGTCCGATCTTCAACCCACAGACTTCACGCCGGTTGTTCGGTCCCGACCCAACTAGACTTCCTTCCCGATGTCGGTTCTCTTGATCCGACGTGGGAGCTCAACTTCCTTCGCTCGAGGTTCATGGCTTGACATGGACCATGGCTCGATACCAATTGTTAGTGCATATAAGATCCACATATCTCCCACAATGGTATGATATTGTCCACTTTGGGCCCAAGCCCATGGTTTTGTTTTCGGGCTTTACCCAAAAGGCCTCATACCAACGGAGATATCTTTTCTTATAAGCACATGATCTTTCCATGTCTTACCAATGTGGGACTTTGATTGTATTCCCCATACTCCCAACAATACGTAAGGGGCCGATCGCTAAGATTATCACCGATCAAGGCAAAGAATGATCGTCAATGGGGGTTTCGGCCATTAACCACTCGTAGCCGATCGGGCACGATTACGGAGAGCAAATGATCGATGAGGTCCATCACCGATCGCTAAGAGTTCCATGACTACAACGGCCGGATCCGACGTGTTCGGAGGCCGCTAGGACGGCAATGATCGCCAAGGGCGGCAATGATCGATGGCGGCAAACGGGAAGAAGTTAGCCCTCTCTATAAAAAGAGAGGGTGTAAGCCTTTGAGAGGCTAATGCTTATACTCCAAACGATCTTCCTAGTGCCCCACAAGCTCTAAACTCTTCTTACTTGTCTTTATTTCAATCCTATTGTAAGAAGAGTGATCTTGGTTGTAAAGGTTACCTCCACCTAGCTTTGTGCAAAGGAGAGACTGATAGTGATTGGTTTTGGCGGAGTGATTCACCGTGGACGAATCGGACCGTGGATTAGCGGCGTAGCCGTGAACCACGTTATACCATCGTGTTAGCGTTTCTTTTATTGTTTGTCTTTTGCTTTGTATTTGTATATTCCGCTTGCGCTAATCTTTTGTAGACGAGCAATTTACGACGTCCAACGTACGAGGGCTATTCACCCCCCTCTAGCCGGCCATATCGATCCCCTACATGAAGGTGTAGTTAGAGCTAGCGATCTACTTTGCCAATGGGATATGCTACAAGAAAGGAGTAGCATCGATGTAGGGTCCCACTTCATCAGACACTTAGTGAAGATGGGCAAAGCAGCACGAGGAGAGATCAATGTGGGAGGCCTACTTACCCACATTTGTCATAGGATGGGGTACGATTACACAGCATTAGAGAGTATAGAGGGGATCCCTAAGATCGACCTAGGAGTATGCATGACCATGAAAATGATTGTGAGAGAAGGAGACTCCTTATGCTTTGTAAGGAAAAATCTTACGGCCCTTAGGCTCCCCGACCCGGATCGTACCGCCATTGCTATACGCGTCAACTGGTGCTTGGACCTGATAGTGGAGTCCCCTCCACATGAGGGACCATCCACATCAGCGCTCATCTCTCCACCTTTATATCACTCTCCCTCCAGTCCACACATGCCTAGGAGCCCACCTAGTCCACGCCGACATGAGCCTACACCTGCACCACCACCTTTTTCTACTTTTGAGCAGGATGTAGGTATGTCGGCCTATGATTTCTCGGAGTTGCGATCGTGCCTCAATGACATTTACACTGAGCAGCAGATGCAGAGGCAGCGATGGGAGGAGCAGAGCGCCTACCAACAGGCGGAGTTCCAGGGATTCCGAGAGAATTTTCAACGGGCTGAGGAGTTCGATGATGAGGTCCGCATATACTTCTAGGAACAGGCTGTTCGTCGTCAGGATGAGGCCGCCTACCGCAGGGAGATGCAACGGCACATGCATGCCCAGCAAGCGCAGTGGGCTAGGGAGGAGGAGCATCGAGCAGCCGCTACATCCACTAGCTCTCAGATTGACCACATGTATATGTGGCATCAGCGGCTCAGCAGCAGGTTCTCCCAGGATCCAGAGATGCCCAGGCTCCCTGACTTTCTGTTGGTGCAACAATTCCCCAAGCATTTATATATGTTTTGATGTTTGGTTAAATCATCTAAGTTAGGCAATGCTTTGTGATCTAATTGTTCACATGTTTAAGTGACAGGGAAATCCAAGGATGAAGACTTGGTAAAAGAGAAGTCCAAGTATGATCTTGGCAAGAAAAGTCCAAGGGACGGACTTGGCAGCATAAGACCAAGCTTGTAGTCTTGGCAACGTAAAGTCCAAGTGAATCTTGGCAAAGAAAGTCCAAGGGATGGACTTGGCAGCGTAAGACCAAGCTTGGAGTCTTGGCAGTGTAAAGTCCAAGTGAACCTTGGCAAAGGAAGTCCAAAGTAAAGTCTTGGCAGCATAAGTCCAAGCTTGTAGTCTTGGCAGCATAAAGTCCAAGCATTTGGCAACCCAAGACATGACGAGGCCGAAGGAAACTCTTGAAGGCGGGTGCAAGGTTGAAGGAAGAGTTAGAAGGTCAAGTCTAGGTCTAGGGAGTCAATTCAAATATGAATTATTAATACTTGACTAGTATCAGTCGACTGATACGATGTATCGATCGGTGGTCAGTGCTCGTGAGTCGGGATGATACCGACTATCGATCATTGCTTAGTCATAGTAGTCGATCGATGATGGGCAATCGATCGGCCAATCGAGCGGTCGATTGATCGACTCACAAATCGGCACAGAATGGAGTCTCACTCGACTCCTCGCGGCGATCACTCGACTGATCGCCTCATCAGTTGACTGATGAGGTGATCAGTCGACTGATAGGCCTCCCGTTGGAAATGGCGGTTGCGAATCCCCGCGGATCGACTTTGTCAGAAGCCGTTAGCTTCGACGGCAGTCGACTGATGGTGATCATCAGTCGACTGATCAAAGCCCAACGGGAAAAATAGCCCTTCTTCTATAAGAAGGGGCCTTGGGGAGCTTGGTGAAGCTAGTACTCTCATTCCTAACTACACCCTCGTGCTCACCAAGCTTTCTCCAAGTGTTTTTGTGATTCTAAACCTCCTCTTCTCTAGTCTTCATCTTCCATCATTGTAAAGAAGAGGAGTGCATTGTAATACAAGGTTTCTCCACTTTGGTTCATCCAAAGGAGGATATAGTGAAGCTTGGTTAGGGCTAATCCACCTTACGGATTACCGTGGAGTAGGAGCGTCATCTCCAAACCACGTACATCGGGTGTTAGCATTGTTCTTCTTGTGTCTTATTCTTATTCATATTCGTATTTGTATTGCTTCCGCTAATGTATTTGTAGAAACAAAGAAAGGCTAATCACCCCCCCTCTAGCCGTTACAAAGATCCAACAAGTGGTATCAGAGCTCGGATAGCTTGGAAGATTTCACCATCAACCAAGGCATCAATGGCTCTTCAAGAGGGATATAGAACCGCCAAGCCACCGCTCTTCGATGGGAGTCACTTTGCATATTGGAAAGGTAGGATGAAGTATTATCTAATGAGTAATATTGAGATTTGGCATAGCATTGTAGATGGCTTTGAGGAACCCATGGATGAACATGGAAACCCTATTCCAAGCAAGGATTGGACAAGGGAAATGAATAGGAGGTTCGAATCAAATGCAAAGGCGGTACTCACCATCCAATGCGATATTACAATGGAGCAACTCAACAAGGTGGGGCCTTTCGAATCCACCAAGGAATTATGGGAAAAGCTCATTGAGCTAAATGAAGGATCCAAGGAGTCAAAGAGGGCCAAGAAGGACTTGATAATTGGACAACTTCAAGCCTTCCAAATGAAGATGCATGAAACCGTAAGCCAAATGCATGGAAGGTTTAAGGAGATTGTGAATGGACTCTATATCATAGGTGAGCAAGTTGACAACCAGGATTTGGTAAGGTATATTCTCCAAGCATTTCCTAGAACTTCTCTATGGATTTCTATAGTTGATGCTATTAAGGTAACTAGGGATCTTTCTCAAATTAAAATTGATGAATTATTTTGTGAGTTTGAATTGCATGAGCAAACTAACATGTCCTCTAAGGGAAAAGGTTTAGCCCTATTTGTTGAAAAGAAGGAAAAGAAGAAGAAAGAAAGGAAAGAAGTGTCATCATCATCCGAGTCGGAGCATTATTCAAGTAGTGATGGAGACTCATCTAGTGAGATGGCCAACTTTGTCAAGAAGCTCTATAGAAAATCAAAGGACTTCAAGAATAGAGAAGCAATGAAGGGGTCCCATTCTTCAAGAGGTAAGTTTAGTGGTAATTCAAATTTTAATAATAATGTGATTTGTCATGCTTGCAATAAGAAGGGGCACATAAAGCCAAATTGCCCGGAGCTAAAGAAGAAGGAGGAAAAAGAAAAGAAAAAGAAGGATAAGAAGGAAAAGAAGAAGAAGGAGGTCATGATGGCTCAAACCAGATGGGACACACTGAGTGTTGAAGATTCCTCCTCCGATGATGAGCTTTGCCACATCACACACCATGTGGCACTCATGGCCCAAGGAGATGACTCCGGTACATCAAGTCAAGAAGAAGACTCTTCAAGTGATGAATCGTCATCTAGTGACGATGAGGTAATGAATTCTCCTAAAGTTAAGCTTCTCTATAAATCAATTTCTTATCTTAAAGAGGCTCTAGATAAGTCTAAATCTAAGGTTAGAAGCATGAAAGTAGAACTAAAGGCCATTAGGAATGAAAAACCTTCACATGTTGATCTTGCATCCTTAAGGAAGAGAATGACAAACTTAAGGATGAGGTTAGTGACCTAAAGGCATGCTTAGAGAAATTTACGAATGACTCAAAATATCTTGACATGATCCTTAGCCGACAAAGAGCCGTTTACAACAAGGCCGGTTTAGGATATAAGCCAAAAGAAAAAGAAGTTACTTATATCTCATTGATTAATAGAAAAGCAACCACTAAGGGTAAGGTTAAGAAAGCATGGGTACCTAAGAAGTTTTTACTTAATGTTACCAGTCCAAATGTTTGGGTACCAAAAGCTTGTGTTTTTCATGTGATTTAGGTAGGAGAGCAAGGTATGTGGATTGTGGATAGCGGTTGCTCAACACATATGACCGGGGATGTGAGCAAGTTCTCCACAATTAAGTATGTGAAGAAGGGAGCGGTGTCTTTTGGAAATAGTGGAAAACTCAAGATATTAGGTAGAGGTACAATTGAGGTATCCCCCAAAATTGTCATTCACAAAGTTTTACTAGTTGAAAATATGAAATTTAATTTATTAAATATTAGTCAACTTTGTGATGCAAGCTACCATGTTTCTTTTGAATCTTCTAAATGCATGATTAGACACAAGGAATTAAATGATTGTATGTTAGTTGGATATAGGAAATCAAATATTTATTATGTTGATCTTTCATATGCTTCTAACATTTCTACTAAGTGTCTTGTTGCAAAAGAAGAAGAAAGTTGGCTATGGCATAAGAGATTGGGGCACATCAACATGAAAAACATAGCCAAGGTAGCCAAATTGGAGTTGGTCAAAGGGCTACCAAAGATCAAGTATGTCGAGAACAAAATGTGTGATGCATGCCAAGAAGGAAAACAAGCAAAGGCATCACACAAAGGTAAAACCTTAACTAATACCTCTTTACCGTTAGAACTATTGCATCTTGACTTATTTGATTGCCATAGTACTCCTTCTTTAAATGGTAACAAATATTGTTTAGTCATAGTAGATGATTTTTCTAGGTATACTTGGGTCTATTTTATGAAACATAAGGATGATACCTTAAAAATACTCATAGGATTTAGTAAAAGAGTTGAAAATGAAAAGAGTCTCAAAATCAACCGGATCCGTAGTGATCATGGTGGTGAATTTGAGAACTCTAAATTTTCACAATTTTGTTTAGAGCAAGGGTACAAGCATGAGTTCTCTTGTCCTAGAACACCCCAACAAAATGGGGTGGTGGAAAGGAGAAATCGTACCCTACAAGAGGCGGCTAGGACTATGCTTAATGCATATTCTCTACCTAGCTACTTGTGGGCGGAAGCGGTTAATACCGCTTGCTATATCCAAAATAGGGTTCAAATCCATAGGTTTTTAGGAAAGACACCATTCGAATTATGGAATGGGACTATTCCCACAATTCATTATTTCAAAGTCTTTGGATGTAAAGTTTACATTTTAAACACCAAAGATAACTTAGGAAAATTTGAATCCAAAGCAGATGAGGGAATTCTAGTTGGATACTCATCCACGAGTAGAGGATATAGAGTCTACAATAAGAGAACCCAAGGGATTGAGGAGTCCTCTAATGTTCAATTTGATGAAACCACTAGTACCTACCCTAGAAAGTCCTCCATTGATAAGGATATTAATGACAATAATCAAGACATTACCCAAAAACTTCAAAATTTAACCATAAGGGGTAATGATCAAGGGGGAGGAAGAGGAGATTCCGATGATGAAAGGAGGGTAGAAGATAACAATGATCAATTTAAAACCCCTTCTAGAACTCTAAGAACTCATCAAGATCATCCACTTGACCAAATAGTAGGAGATCTATCTCAAGGAGTAAGAACTAGGTCATTTCATAGAGCTCCTACTAGTCAAGTCGCTCTTATTTCACAAATTGAGCCCAAATCGATCAATGATGCATTACATGATCCGAATTGGATTTTGGCAATGCAAGATGAATTGGCTCAATTTGAGAGGAGTCAAGTTTGGGAGTTAGTTCCTAGACCCAATGATAGCACCATAATTACTACAAGATGGGTCTTTAGGAATAAGCTAGATGACCAAGGAAATATCACTAGAAATAAGGCTAGGTTGGTTGCTAGGGGATTCAATCAAGTTGAGGGGCTTGACTATGATGAGACTTATGCCCCGGTTGCTAGGTTAGAATCTATTAGAATTCTCTTAGGGTATGCTTCCTATATGGGATTTAAACTTTATCAAATGGATGTTAAATCGGCATTCCTAAATGGTTATATTAAGGAAGAAGTATACGTAGAACAATCACCCGGGTTTGAGAACATAGATTATCCAAACCACGTATATAAGCTTAGAAAAGCATTATATGGGTTAAAATAAGCTCCCCGGGCATGGTATGAAAGATTGTCATCTTTCTTAATTTCTAAGGATTTTAGAAGGGGCCAAGTCGATCAAACCTTGTTTATAAAGTCAACATTAAAGGATATCTTTATAGCCCAAATATATGTTGATGACATTATTTTTGGGTCAACAAATGATGATCTTCTTCAAGACTTTATAAAAAACATGGAGAATGAATTTGAAATGAGTTTAGTTGGAGAGCTTAACTTTTTCCTAGGGTTACAAGTCAAGCAAACCAATGAAGGGATTCATATTTATCAAACCAAATATGCAAATGAAATGATCAAGAAATTTGGTTTGGAAAATGCCAAAATTGTAACCACTCCTATGGCCACTAGCACTAGAATAGATAGTGACCATGATGGTAAATCAATTGATCTTAAACTTTATAGGAGTATGATTGGTAGCCTACTATACCTAACCGCTAGTAGACCCGATATCTTATTTGCGGTAGGTATGTGTGCAAGATATCAATCTTGTGCCAAAGAATCACATTTAGTAGTCGTTAAGAGAATTTTAAGATATATTAAAGGCACCCTAAATGTAGGACTTTGGTATCCTAGGACGAGGTCTTTTGAGTTGCTTGGCTATACCGATTCCGATTATGCCGGTTGTAAATTGGATAGGAAGAGTACTAATGGTGGATGCCAATTTCTTGGGTCCTCCCTAGTTAGTTGGAGTAGTAGGAAGTAACATTGTGTTGCTTTATCAACCACCGAAGCCGAATATGTGGCTATGGGTGGTTGTGTAGC
This sequence comes from Wurfbainia villosa, assembly GCA_025175895.1. Taxonomy (NCBI): domain Eukaryota; kingdom Viridiplantae; phylum Streptophyta; class Magnoliopsida; order Zingiberales; family Zingiberaceae; genus Wurfbainia; species Wurfbainia villosa. The sequence continues at coordinate 84,416,965 of CM045996.1, forward strand.
TCAATTACTTTGGATGAGACACACTCTTGAGGACTATGAGCTACACTACTCTAACATTAAAGTTTATTGTGACAATGTGAGTACCATCAACTTGACAAAAAATCCGGTACATCACTCTAGGACCAAGCACATTGAAGTGAAACATCACTTCATAAGAGATCATGTGGCAAGAGGAGACATTGAACTTAATTATGTAGAATCTAAGTCTAACCTTGTCGATATCTTCACCAAAGCTCTTCCGGAAACCGAATTTTCATCATTAAGGAGAGAGCTTGGTATGTGCTTTGTAGAGTAAAATTCTAGGTTTGCATGATCCCATATTCATAATGTTTAACCTTATACCTCGATGCATCTCACAAAAAGCCTTTAGAAACCTTGATTTTTGTATTGAGAAACTTAGGAACATGTGAGATGATAGGGAAGGTGTACTTGGCTCATCATGCTTGTTATGATGCATTACTATGAGCCAATGACACACCTAGAAACATGAATACTTCATGGACCAATCATTGGAAAGGCTTGTATTCAAGTAATGAATACATAGCTCTAAGAACATGGTTGGAAATTCCAAATCATATATATTTTAAACTATGTTTATCATATTTTAAAAAACAGTTTTCAAGTGGAACACAAAAGTGATACAAAGTTTGCAAAATTTTTAGAACTTTTGTTAGCTTCCAAGTTTGTATCAATCTTGAAATCTGGAAAACATATATTTTTCAAAATATTTTTTCTTAATAAAGTATGATCTCAGAAATGTGTACACAAAATTTTGTGATTTTTCGAGGTTTCTAGAATTTCTAACGCATTTCTGAAGTTGGGTTGAAAAGGCTGAAATTCGGATTTCAGGCGAAGTATGATCGTTCTGAAACCTAAATAGCTCCATTTTCTGATATTTAGTGTATCTTTGATGTCCTAAAACTATAGCATGATAATATTGAGTATAAACAAACTTTTAGGATTGCTTAATGCAGTGTTTTAGGGGGAGTTTCATAAAATATATTATTTTCATCCCCAAACTTACATTGTTGGTGCAAAGTTAGGACTTAACTTTCGAACTTTTGTTATGCTTTGCTTTAAACGTTATTCACACATCATGAAGTATATCTTGGATTAAGGGGGAGCTTAATATCAATCTTATACCTTAGTCCAAGATACAACAATCTTAATTCTTTCATGAAATTTATGAATCCTTCTCTTTTTTATGCATGTCAAAGGGAGAGAAGGAATGTTTAAGTTAGAATTCATATTATGATTATGTAAAGACCTAACTTAAATGTTTGCCAAACATCAAAAAGGGGGAGATTGTTGGTGCAACAATGCCCCAAGCATTTATATATGTTTTGATGTTTGGTTAAATCATCTAAGTTAGGCAATGCTTTGTGATCTAATTGTGCACATGTTTAAGTGACAGGGATATCCAAGGATGAAGACTTGGTAAAAGAAAAGTCCAAGTATGATCTTGGCAAGGAAAGTCTAAGGGACGGACTTGGCAGCATAAGACCAAGCTTGTAGTCTTGGCAGCGTAAAGTCCAAGTGAACCTTGGCAAAGAAAGTCCAAGGGATGGACTTGGCAGCGTAAGACCAAGCTTGGAGTCTTGGCAGCGTAAAGTCCAAGTGAACCTTGGCAAAGGAAGTCCAAAGTAAAGTCTTGGCAGCATAAGTCCAAGCTTGTAGTCTTGGCGGCATAAAGTCCAAGCATTTGGCATCCCAAGACATGACGAGGCCGAAGGAAACTCTTGAAGGTGGGTGCAAGGCTGAAGGAAGAGTTAGAAGGTCAAGTCTAGGTCTAGGGAGTCAATTCAAGTATGAATTATTCATACTTGACTAGTATCGATTAGTATCGATGTATCGATCGGCCCGATCGGTGCTCTCGGAGTCGGGATGATACGACTATCAATCGATTTGCTTAGTCGTAGCGATCGTGATGATCGATCGATTGCCAATCGAGCGATCGGCCCGATCGAGTCACAAATGGGCACAGAATGGAGTCTCACTCGACTCCTCGCGGCGATCACTCGACTGATTGCCTCATCGATCGGTGATGGGGTGATCGATCGGTGATAGGCCTCCCGTTGGAAATGGCGGCTGTGAATCCCCGCGGATCAGCTTTGTCAGAAGTCGTTAGCTTCGATGGCAGTCGAATGATGGTGATCATCAGTCGACTGATCAAAGCCCAACGGGAAAAACAACCCTTCTTCTATAAGAAGGGGCTTTGGGGAGCTTGGTGAAGCTAGTACTCTCATTCCTAACTACATCCTCGTGCTCACCAAGCTTTCTCCAAGTGTTTTTGTGATTCTAAACCTCCTCTTCTCTAGTCTTCATCTTCCATCATTGTAAAGAAGAGGAGTGCATTGTAATACAAGGTTTCTCCACCTTGGTTCATCCAAAGGAGGATATAGTGAAGCTTGGTTAGGGCTAATCCACCTTACGGATTACCGTGGAGTAGGAGCGTCATCTCCGAACCACGTACATCGGGTGTTAGCATTGTTTTTCTTGTGTCTTATTCTTATTCGTATTCGTATTTGTATTGCTTCCGCTAACGTATTTGTAGAAACAAAGAAAGGCTAATCACCCCCCTCTAGCCGTTACAAAGATCCAACACTTTCCACCTTGTCCACCATATTAGAGGTATATTTTCGTTTAAGTCTGGGGGAGAGACCCCAAGGTTTATTTTGTTTTGTTTCCTAGCAGTAGTTTCTTTTCTAGTACTTTCATTTATTCATGCCTGAGTTGTTGAGTTTCTTTTAGTACTTGATTTTTGTTGTCTGTAAAGCTACCTCAGTAGTATTTTTGAAAGTTGCTTACATGAGTTGTTCCCATAGGTAGCTTAACTCCATTTATCTTGTAGTATTTTATTTTATTCACTCTATTGAATGTTCTAGACTTACACTGGTTAGCTTTGTTTTTGCACTTACACATGTCGAACATTCTGAAAGGGAGAATCTAGTACATACCTAGTTATGATTCACTTCAGTAGTCTAGTACTTTGGAATCTATAGGTGACTCTAGGTTTAGTATTTTAGTTACTAGAGATACTCGGATTGTGTAAGCCCATTCGAAAAAATCAAAATCCCAGTGAGTCGAAAAATAAAAGAGAGAAAAGAAAAAGAGAAAATAAAAGAGAAAGAGAAAAAGAAATGAGAAAAAAAAAGAGAAGAGAAAAAAAGAAGAGATTATGAGGGATAAAAAACAGTTGTCGTGGGTGGAAATGGCTAGGTGGTCCTTTGAGACCGAGTTAGGTTAACGGGAAAACACCTATCAATTTCTCTCAATATCGAGCACGCCTTTGAGACTTTATCCTAGATCTAGAGAAAGACCCTCGCTTTGGGCAGGTAAGTGCCTAAGAGCCGGAAACCTTAAGAAAGTTATGGGGTGACGACTTAACTCACCATGGAACGGGCATCCCCTAAGAATGGTTCGCTTAGCACGAGCATGAGGAGCTAACTTAGTGAACTTCTAGAACATATTTGTTTTGCTTTGATTGCAAATACCACCTGATAAATTTAGTTAATATGCTAATTATGGAACAATATCTTTTTTTTTTAATTTCATGGCACTGAGGTTTGCTTGAGGACAAACAAAGATTTAAGTCTGGGGGAAGTGATGTGAGCAAAACATATAGGGTTTTAGGAGTAGTTTTTGCTCACATCTCATTGCATTTTGTGTTAGTTTCATGCATATGTTACTCTATTTTTGCATGCATTTTCTATTTTCTGGTTCGGAGGTCTGCTCGTTGTACTTTTGTGTGCAGGTTAGCTTTTCGGGTGAAAAAGACGCGTTTTCGGAGCAAAAGAAGGACATTTCGCAGCTAGACGCAAAGTGGGACATGGCCAGAGCATGTGGATTCACACGGTTGTGTCCAATGGTTGAGATCAGCACCCCAGGGCCGCACACGGCTTTGTGTACACAGAAGCTATAAGGATGGCTCCGCCCAAACCCTAGGGAGGAGGCACGACGGCTAGGATGGCACGCCAAAGCCTTAAAAAGCTTCGGTAACTCACAATGGGGAGGAGGAACGCCGTCGGAGGTCCACACCTTGCAATACAATGCCGGAGAGAAGATCACGAAAGCATTGTATATCTTTATTTCTGCATTTTATTCCTTATGTATTCAAACTTAGACATGCTTTGTGATTCTTCCTTCGTATACATGGAGTAGTACTTTCGATTCTAGGATTAGGGAGTAGCTTGTGTACATAAACAATGTTAGTTCATGTTAAATTCTGCCCATGAGTTTGATTTGACAATTGAAAGTTGCTCTTTACTATATCTATGCGTGTTTGGCTTTCTTTTCATTGTGCTTAGGCGATACGAGGGGTGACAGCCCTCGCAATCTAAAATTTAGGGGATTTGATTAAGGAACCTAGGGGTAAACCTGATCTCCTATAACTACGGGGAGAAGGGTGCGGTGGAATCGGAAACAGTACACCGTAGGGATTGATTTGGCATCCTCATACCGTCTATCCTGTCTTTTTAGGTGGAGATAGCTCCCGGTAGATGCGGCAGCTCTGCGGGAGAGTGTATGATATCCCTTCCACAAAATTGTAGGTAAATGTCTAGACAAGACCAATTGACAACATTGTTCTGTGATACGCAAGCGAAATCGAAGTTCTAGAATTACCTTTGAAGACCTCGGCACACTCCTTTCCTCCTCCGTGTGACACCGTACAGAGTAGAGTCCACCGACAACCCTCACCAACCGAAACCTCTTAGAGATCTAGTTCGAACAATTACAACCATTGAGTATATTGGTATTCAAAACTCAGTCCCTGTGGAATCGATAATCTTTATTACTTGATAACATCCGTGCACTTGCGGGCGTTGAGCGCGAGTGAACACTTTGAGTCCTCGACAGTATCCGTCGCGAGATTTGAGGTCGCGTCCGTGCGCATGCAGTCTCTAACATCCTTGTGTGACTTGCAAGACCGTCAATAGTGGCCTTCAAGTCTCTGAGTGACTCTTCTATTTTCTGCTGTTGGCGACGAAACTCTTCATTGGCCTTCGTTTGGGTAGAAATGAAGTCTTTCATCATCAATTATAACCTAGACTTCTGTAGTTGATGCTGCCCATTGCCCTACTATTGCCCATACCCTCATGATGGTTGGATGTTTCCCGAGTTATTCCGATAGAAAAAATTCGGGTGGTTCCTCCATCCGAGATTGTAGGTATTGGAGTATGGGGTGTTGGGCTTTTGATTATAATCTCCAACCGCATCGCAATGCTCAATCTGCTCTTCTGAGCCACCCTGCCCTCCATAGTAGTCCTCCCAATACACTATTGCTCCTTCTCCAAAGTCAATGGCTGCACATGCAGATGCAGGATTTAAAGAGTCGAACCATCTGCTAAGCGCATCCATCCTCGCTGCTAGGTGGTTCACTGAGTTGACAACATATCGTCCCGCGACATGAGCTGGGTGACTACGTTCGGAAGCCCATTGATGGTGGTTCTAGGTCACCTCTTCTATCAGCTCCTCTGCTTCCTCGATAGTCTTGTTCATAAGTGCTCCTCCTATGGTAGAATCGAGGGATATCTTTGTGGCTTACGTGGTCCCATTATAGAAGATGTGGATCACCAGCCACCTTTCCAGTCTATGGTGGGGGCATTGGTAGAGTAGCCCCTTATAGCGATCCCAGGGTTCAAATAGGGACTCCCTTTCCTTCTAACAGAAGCTCATTATTAGATGGCGTATGTAAGCAGTCTTGCTAGGTGGGAAGTATTTATTCAAGAACTACTGCTCACATTGCTCCCATATAGTAATGCTTCCCAAAGACAGGGAGTGAAGTCATGCCTTAGCCTTATCCCGCAATGAGAACGGGAATAGGCTCAGGCAGATCGCGTCTGCAGAAACTCCATTTATCTTCATCGTTGAGCAAATTTCCAAGAATGACTCAGGTGTCGGTTCGGGTCTTCTGTCGTAGCTCCCCCAAATTGACTCTGCTAAACTAAGTGTATGAGTGACGGTTTCAGCTCAAAGTTGTTTTCCAAAATGGATGGTCTAGCTATACTCGGCCTAAATCCTCTAGCGCTAGGGGTTGCATAATTCCACAGAGGTTGGCTACCTATATTCACTTCGGATGCAGCTTGGTCCTCCATCCTCTTCTGTTCAGCTCTCCAGCGATGATAGGTTCGTTCGATTTCTAGATCGATCGAAATTAGGCCTTCCGATCCTAGTCGTCTAAGCATACGAAGAACCGAACCACAAAATTAAAAGTATTTACCTAAGGTTTAGAAACAAGAAATAAACTAATCTAGCTAACTAAATCGAAGAACAAATAAGAAAATGTAGAATTACTGCTAAAATAAAAATTAAATCTAGATATGGAAAATATAAAACTGAAGTAAATAAAATAAAAGTAAAAATAAAGTAAAGTAAAGCAAGTAAATAAATCTAATCCTAAGTCTTATCCAATTATCCACTTCTTGATTCGATATCGAATTAATCAGTCCCTGACAATGACGCCAAAAACTTGATGCACGCAAACGCGACCTCAAATCTCATGACGGAGACCGTCGAGGACTCGAAGCACACGCTCGCGCTCAACGCCCGTAAGTGCACGGATGTCGTCAAGTAATAAAGAATATCGATCCCACAGGGACTGAGATTTCGAGTATCGATTTATCCAATGGATGTGTTGTTATTCGGATTGGTAATCCTAGGGTTCATGAATGAGAGGTCATTGGTGGTCCGAACTCAGTACGGTGTCACATGGAAGAAGAGAAGGGTTGCTACGAGGATTTGAATGGGATTCTAGGACTTCGGTTTCGTTTGTGTGTCACAGAACATGCTATCAATTGAATGTATCCAGATTTTCTAGCTAGGGTTTTGTGGAAAGGACATCATACACTCCCCCAATGAGCCCTTCGCATCTATCGGGAGCTACCTTCTCCTAACAGACAAACCTTTTCAAATCATCAGAGCTCAGGGGGTTGATACCATTGGGAGCCCCCTATCACTAAGGTCCCTCAACCCTTCTAGAGTTAATTCATCTCCTACTTTAGTTGCCCTTTTTGTTAAGATAGGATAGATGGTACGAGGATGCCGAATCGATTCCTGCAACGAGCCAGAAACGAGACACATTACCGACTCTATCGCATTCTTCTATCCACAATTGCAGGCGATGAGGCCAACCTCTAGGTTCCTCTTAATATCCCCTAAATCTTAGATACGAGGACTGTCACCCCTTGTATCGTCTACGCACAGAAGATAGAAAACCAAAACACAAAGCTATAGATCTAAACAATCATTCAACTGCAAATATGATTTCAAGAATGGAAACATATTTGAAATAGCAATGTTCTACTCGACACAAACTACTCTCTAATCCTAGAATCGGAGAATCTACTCCATGAATACGAGAAGAGAATCACAAAACATTATGGAATTCATGAATATAATGATAAACGTGTAAGAAATATGAATTACAATGCAATGTGACTCTTCTCTCTGGCGTTATGGTGCAGAACTTGATCCTCGAACTATTCTCTTCCTCCCCGTTGTGAGTTTTCGAAGCTTTTTAGGGCTTCGAAGTGTCGTGCTGGGCATCGTGCCTCTCCCCTAGGGTTTGGGTGTAGCTTTCCTTATATAGATATCACGCCGATCCTCGTGAAATCTGGAAAAACCCTTGGTCGCGTCAAGTTGCCTGGCTGCCACACGGCCGTGTGAAAACACATGGCTAGGCCGTGTGTAAGGTTGTGGTGGCCATTTTCGAACCCTAGACATGGCTGTGTGTACGCCCAGGCCGTGTCCCACTCTGTGTCTAGCTGCCAAATGCCTCCTTTTTGCTCCGAAAGCGCACCGTTTTCCCCATGAAATGCTATTCTGCACACAAAAGTACAAAGAGCAGATCTCCGAACTAGAAAACAATAAATGCATGCAAAATAAAGTAGAATATGCATGAAACAAACATAAAACATAACGAGATGTGAGCGAAAACTACTCCTAAAACCCTATATGTTTTGCTCACATCACTAAGAATTTTATTGCTATTGCTCATGAACAAGAGCATGCTAGGAATAGATTTTATTGCTTAGGTGCTAAACATGTCAATTTACCTAAAGATAATCCTAGAACTAGTCTACCTAAGGAAACTATTAGGAAGATAGAGAACAATTTAGCCATTTACCCTAAGAAGGGTAGGTATATGCCTAAAAGGAAGAACAATGCCCAAAGAACAAATGGAAATTCAAAATTTGAGACATTAGTGGTAGAAAATCAAGTCTTGAGGTCAAGGCTTGAGAAATTAGAGAAGACCCTTAGGAAGATGCAAAATTCAATTATAGGGTATAATGGTCAAGGTTTAGGTGTTAGGAGGCAAGAGCCATCTAAGGATAGGAATGGTTTGGGTCACAAACCTAAATCCAAGATAGTAATGTCATCTTATCATAGTGTTCCATTTAACTATGGAGCCAACACTAGGTCTAAAAAAACCAAGGTCACAAGAGAAGTCATCATTATAGTTGACCATGGTAGATGTCTAGTGGCTAAGGTTTCAAAGAAACCTAAGAAAGTCATTAACAAGGTTACAAGGGAAGGTATCCCTAGGGTTAACCTTAGTGAGACCAAAATGACCAAGGCTTCAAAGCCTAGGAGGGTCATTAGGAAGGTACTAAGGGAAGCTATCCCTAGTGAGTACCTTGTGAACCAAATGAGCTCAAATAGATATTAGGTTCCTAAGAGCATGATTCCCTCATGCTAGATGGGTTAGGGTGTGTCAACTTGAATTGGTAAGGTAGTTAACCTAACCATAGCAAAGTTGACACTTTATGTTATTTTTAAGGTTATGTGGTACCTTGGAAATAAGGTGAGATTTTTTCCTAAAATAACTTAGAATGTGCTAATAGAGTTTATGAAGTTTTAAAAAACAATATTCAATCAAAGTTTGCACAATTAGTTTAGAGTCAATGGTGTTCCATTTTGGATTTTTGGCACATTTGGGAATTTGAGTTATTATGACAAAATGAACATAATTCTAGAAAATAATAAATTTACTTTAAAACTTAGGTATTCTATACCTTAGTATTTTATATATTTATCATGCTTTGTTTGCCTTGCCATGTCATGACATCATATTTCATTTAATCATATAAAATATCATGATTAATACTTAGGTTATTTTGTCATGTTTGTATTTAGGCTTATGTTTATGCTATGCCATCATGATTATTGGCAAATGCTTTAAATTATGCTCATTATTATGGCATGATCATCATTCATGCATTTAGGTTAATAAAATTGAATTAAAGACAATGGCATGATTTGAAATCCCATTAGCCTAGACAAATGAATGAGACCCTAGATTAGGGAAGAACCAAAATCCACATCTCACAAAAATATTAAATTGACATGTGTGTGTATTGATACACCCTAGACACATATGAGATGTTAGGAAAATGAGTTAAGTTCAAGGTGCATAGTTCATACATCTAGATGAACCCAAACTCATAATATACCATGGATGAATCATGAGGAAAGCTAATGTACATTTATCCCATAGGCCATGGTTCAAATTAAGGTTTAAAATCATTTCAAAATCATTTTGAAAAACCTTGGTGAAGTCTATCTTTTGATAGCAATCACCATTGATGAAGTTGATACAAGTGGGCTTAAAACATTGAAGTTATCAATGGTTTTGAACTTTGTATCAATCTCACAATTTAATGAGTATTCTAATTTAAAATTATTTTTCACCCATTATATTTAGCATAAGTAATAAACTCATTAGGTTTCATGATTTTTTTAATTTTCTAGAATTACTTATGCATTTCTAAATTTTATTGAAATTCAATTGATTTCAGAAAACATAGAAATCAGTCGACTGTCGCTTTGGGCAGTCGACTAGTCGTAGGCCAGTCGGCTGAATTCTAATTTTAGCCGACTAATGAGTCTGATTTCGAATGAACAAGATTTATTTATCCCAATATCAGCAACTTTAGGATACCCTAAAGTCTCATAACCCTAGGATATGCTTTGGAAAGCATGGTAAGGATGAAATATCATTGAAAATGATTAAGAGAGGTGTATAGGGTGGAGTGCCAAATTCTAAGGGAGGTTAAAGTTCAAGTTTAAACTTTTACCCTTATTTTCGATTTTTTAAGGTTCCTATAGGCTTAGGAACTCTCCAAGAACATTGTTGTTGCAATGATTAAGGGGGAATAAGCCTTTAGGAGGAGGTTATCCATCAAGGGATGATGGATGAGTTTTTCCTCAAAGGGGGAGAAATGAAGGGTTTGTATTAGGAAACCTTCATTGTGCTCACCAAAGGGGGAGAATTAGAGAAGTGAGGATTGCGTCTCATTTAGTGATATGAGACTTATCACTATGAAGAGTGAAGGCATCCTAGATGATTTTAGACCAAGGGGGAGAGTGAAGGACCTCATTGGGATATGAGACATGGATACCCTTGGTAGTCTTTTTGATGTATGCCAAAGGGGAAGAATGAATGGTTTAAGTTAGGTAAACCTTCATTATGCTTTGGCATAAGAAGTCCAAATATGGATACTTGGCATAGGGAGTTGGGCTTATGGGATAGCCTAACTTAAATGTGTTGTCAAAAATTAAAAAGGGGGCAGATTGTTGGTGCAATCAACTTGGGTCATGATTAATCTGACTCGAGTGGGACTCTAGTAGTGTTTTGATGTTTGACAAATAGATTGACAATGTGATTGTCATGGGAAAGTCCAAGTCATGGGTACTTGGCAAGGAAAGTCTAAGTCATGGGTACTTGGCAATGGTAAAGTCCAAAGGTATAGTGATGCGCATAGATGCGACCTTGAATCTCGCGATGGATATCGTCGAGGACTCAAAGCGCATGCTCGCGCTCAATGCCCGCAAGTGCACGGATGTCGTCAAGTAATAAAGATTTATCGAACCCATAGAGACTGGGATTCGAATACTAATACACTAAGTGGAAAAGAGAGTTCGGACGTAATATCTGAGAGAGTCGGTTGGTGAGGACTATCGGTGGACCCTACTCTGCACGGTGTCACACGGAGGAGGAAAAGAGTGTGTCGAGGTCTTAAAAGGCGATTCTAGGACTTCGGTTTCGCTTGTGTACCATAGAACAATGTTGTCAATTGGCGTCGTCTAAATGTCTACCTACGATTTTGGGGAAGGGACATCATACACTCTCCCGTAGAGCCGCCGCATTCACCGGGAGCTATCTCTGCCCAATAGGACGGGATAGAGGGTACGAGGATGCCAAATCAATCCTTGCGGTGGACCATTTCCGATTCCACCGCTCCCTTCTCCCCGCAGTTATGGGAGGTCAGGTTTACCCCTAGGTTCCTCGGATCAAACCTCCTAAATTTTAGATTGTGAGGGTTGTCACCACCTCATATCGCCTAAACACAGCGGAAAGAAAGCCAAACACACGTAGATATAATAAAGAGCAACTACCAATTGTCAAATCAAACTTTTGGCCAAAATTTAATATGAACCAACATTGTTTATGTACTCAAGCTACTCCCCAATCCTAAAATTGAAAGTACTACTCCATAAATATGAAGGAAGAATCACAAAACATGTTTAAGTTTGAATACAATAGAAATAGAGCGCAGAAATAGAGATATACGATGCTTCGTGATCTTCTCTCCGACGTTGTATTGCAAGTTGTGGACCTCCGGTGGCGTTCCTCCTCCCTGTTGCGAGTTATCGAAGCTTTTTAGGGCTTCAGTGTGTCGTCCTAGCCATCGTTCCTCCCCCCTAGGGTTTAGGCGGAGCCATCCTTATATATACATCACCTCGGACCGCTGCAAAATCCGAAAAAAACCCTAGTCGTGCAAATCCGTCGGGTCACCACACGGTCGTGTGTTTCCACACGGCCAGGCCGTCTGCAGCCCTGGGGTGCTATTTTTCACCCATTGGACACGACCGTGTGAATCCACACGCAGTCCCACTCTCTAGAAAGTCCTTTTTGCTCAAATCGTCTTTTTAGAAAAGCTTACCTACACATATAGAGTAACATATGCATGAAACTAACACAAAAATGTAACAAGATGTGAGCGAAAACTACTCCTAAAACCCTATATATTTTGCTCACATCGCTTCCCCCAGACTTAAATCTTTGCTTGTCCTCAAGCAAACCTCAGTACCATAAAATTTTAAAAAGGTATTGTTCCATAATTAGCATGCTAACTAAATTTATCGGGTGGTATTTGCAATCAAAGCAAAACAGATATATTCTAAAAATTCACTAAGTTAGCTCCTCGTGCTCGTGCTAGGCGAATCATTCTTAGGGGATGCCCATTCCATGGTGAGTTAAGTCGTCACCCCATAGCTTTCCTAAGGTTTCTGGCTCTTAGGCACTTACCTACCCATAGCGAGGGTCGTTCCCTAGATCTAGCATAAAGTCTCAAAGGCATGCTCGGTATTGAGAGAAATTGGGAGGTGTTTCCTTAGTAACCTAACTCGGTCTCAAAGGGGCACCTAGCCATTTCCACCCACGACAACTGTTTTTTATCCCTCTCAATCTCTCTTTTTTTTCTCTCTTTTTTTTCTTGTCATTTCTTTTTCTCTCCCTTTTTTTTCTATTATTTCTCTTTTATTTTTCGGCTCACAGGGATTTCGATTTTTCTGAATGGGCTTACACAATCCGAGCATCTCTAGTAACTAAAATGCTAAACCTAGAGTCACCTATGGATTCCAAAGTACTAGACTACTAAAGTGAATCATAACTAGGTATGTACTAGATTCTCCCTTTCAGAATGTTCAACATGTGTAAGTGCAAAAATAAAGCTAACCAGTGCAAGTCTAGAACATTCAATAAAATGAATAAAATAAAATACCACAAGATAAATAGAGTTAAGCTACCTATGGGAACAACTCATGCAAGAAACTTTCAAAAATACTACTGAGGTAGCTTTACATACACCAAAAATTAAGTACTGAAAGAAACTAAACAACTCATGCATGCATGAACAAATGAATGAAAATACCAGAAAAGAAACTATTGCTAGGAAACAAAACAAAATAGATTTTGGGGTCTCCCCCCCTAAACTTAAACAAAAATATACCTCTAATATGGTGGACAAGGTGGAAAGTCTGGGAGCCTGGGCATCTCTGGATCCTGGGAGAACCTGCTGCTGAGCCACTGTTGCCACATGTACATGTGGTCGATCTGAGAGCTGGTGGATGCAACGGCTGCTCTGTGCTCCTCCTCCAAGTGTCAGGCATCCTTCTCCTAAAAGTAAATACCGGCCTCGTCGTAGAAGTCCTCGGTCCACTGGAAGTTCTCACGTAAGCCTATAAACTCCGCCTGCGTATAGGAGCTATGATCATCCCATCGCTACCTCTACGTCTGCTACTTGGCGTATATGTCATCGAGGCGCAATCAAAACTCTGAGAAATCACAGACTAAAGTACCTGCATCCTGCTCAAAAGTAGAAAAAGAAAATGGTGTAGGTGTAGGCTTTTCACGTGGATTAGGGGGCGCGACACGGCCGTGTGAAATCGCATGGCCTGACCGTGTGCGCTGTTGGAGATTGTTTGGAGGCTAGAGGGGGGGTGAATAGCGCTTTTCGATTTCTACAAAAATGATTAGCGGAAGAAAGCACAAATAATATATGTAAAAACACAAAAACAATGCTAACAAGGCCTTTACGTGGTTCGGAGATAACGCTCCTACTCCACGGCGATCCTTAAGGTGGATCAACCCAAGCAATTCCACTAAGAAGCTTTCTCTTTACAAAGACCTCCTCTTCTTACAAAAGATGACAATGAAGATTTGAGAGGAGGAGGGAGATTAATACACTTAGAAAGCTTGGAAAACTTGTGGGAGCTTAGAAGAATGATCAGAATATATGCATTAGCCCCTTCTTGCTCCCCTTGGGCTCTTTATATAGGAAAGAGTCTCTTTTTTCCCGTTGGAGGTCCATCAGTCGACTGATGACTTACATCGATCATTGCCGTGATTCTAACGGCACGAACAGCCGGATTCACGGATTTATTCTGATCGTCGCCATGCGAAAACTATCGATCGGTTAGCGATGGCGATTCGGTACTACAGCCGATTGGCGATCGGCTATGGGTCATTTTTATAGCGATCGGGCCAATAATGGCGATCATTGCCCGGCTTATCTTGGCGATCAGTGCGAGTCGACTTTCATCGATTCGGCCAGGATAACCCCCGATCGGCTACGCGATCTTCAACCTCTAATCTGCATTTTAAGGGCGATTCGGCCGACACCATGTTCGATCATTGGCACACTAAAATATGACTAATTCATACTTGAAAATATAACCTAAGCCTAGACTTAACCTTCTAGCTTCTCCATCGCCTTGCGCCTCGAGATTTCTTTGAGTCCATGACTCCATCCATGCGCTTTCCTTCAAAAGCTTCCCTTGGTTCGTCATGCTTTGGTTTTCTTCTTTGCCAAAATGCGCTTGGACTTTTACTTGCCAAGACTACATGCTTGGACTTATGCCGCCAAGACTTTCCTTTGGTATTTCTTTTCAAGGATGCTTGGACTTTACGCTGACCAAGACTACATGCTTGGACTTACAGACCAAGACCTTTCCTTTGACTTCTCTTTGCCAAGATCACACTTGGACTTGTCTTTTACCAAGTCTTTATACTTGGATTTTCTTGTCACTTAAACATGTTTACAATTAGATCACAAAACATTGCCTAACTTAGATGATTATCCAAACATCAAAATATATAAATGCTTGGGGCATTGTTGCACCAACAATCTCCCCCTTTTTGATGTTTGGCAATCATTTAAGTTAGATCTTCTTATACATATAAACATATTTCAATATGAATTCTAACTTAAATAACCCTTCTCCCCCTTTGACATACAACAAAAAGAGAAAAGTTAATCCAATAAGTGCAGGAAGAATTGACATATCTTTGAACAAAGGTATAAAATTGATATGAAGCTCCCCCTAAATCCAAGACATGTTTCATGATGGGGAAATAACATGTGAAGCAAGGCATAAGCAATAGAATAAGCAAATATGTCATAGCCTTGCACCAACAATTATAGAAATTAGGGATGTAGCTCCCCCTAAACTAGTACACCAAGAAAATCTGCCTTTCCATACAAGTTATCATGTATATACTGTGGAAATCATATAATATCCAAAATTGAACCTTTTAACCGATGAAAAATCGTTTTTGATTCCAAAACAGTATCAGGTTACATTTGGAATAGGCATCGATCAAGCTGCCTTGGCGATCATTGCCCAATAACGATAGTCGTGATATCGAATAAAATCAAAATTGAATTTTGATCAAGGTTTGAAAATTCGTAGAAAATTCCGTGGGTGTCCAAAAATCACGAAACTCGTCATACACATTTTATTCGACTAATATAACATATGAAAAATATTAGACGAAAAATATGCTCATCAGATTAATGGATTGATACGATATTCAAAATAACAAAATTATGACACAAAAAGTGTAATTGTATCGTATCAATATTCATAACTTTGTACTATATGCTCAACTTCTAAACTCGACAAATAACAAGTTGTAGACACTAATGAATTAAAACAAGGACACAATTTCATTTCATTAATCAAAAGTTATGACACAAGTAGGAGTTTATGCTGTACATACGACCAAAAATAAAATAAAAAAAAAAACAAGTGAGCTAACGATCGTCGTCCTCAGCATCCATCGGTGCAGATGACGATCCATCGTGAGGTGGGTGTCCAGGTGCAGCAGGGCAGAGAATCGCCAAGATGTCCTGCTGCTGCAGATGCACCCCTCTCACGAGGGAGAGGAGCTCCTGATGCTCTCGGCGAAGCTCCTGATGCTCTAAGCGCAGCTCCTCAAAGCGTGTGTCTACCCGCTCCGCAAAAGCATCGAAACGGGCAACGAAGGATGGATCTGGCATAACAAGATGCTCGCTGCGGCGGTCTCCTGCATCTGCTCCTCGGCAACACCCTCGGCAACACCTTCGGAACTCCTTCTGCGGCGGCATCCTCTCGTGCCGGGGCGCCACCTGCTAGCCGTCTTTGGGTCCCGACGGATCCTCTCGGCCTTGGGCCCGCCAAGGAGAAACTCCGTAGTCATCGATCATATTTTCTATTCATGACTTTAATGACTCCTATATTGACATCAATGCCTACGGTGAGCCATTGAGTAAAGACATTTCAAAGGAATATAAACCTTCCCATTGTTTGACCTTATGAAATGAGTGATGCAATGGAAGGTATTGAGGCCAATATTGATGTCTAAGTATGAACGAAAGAGATGCATGAGAAGTAAGTGTGGAGGGCGAACCAAAGCTAAACCACGAGTAACTATAGGGAGAAGACAATGAGCAATGACCTTATAAAGGACATTGTCAGAGGCAAAAAGTTCTTGTGATTGAAATAGATTAGTGTTCAAAGGTCGAGGAGAATGATAGAAAGTAGTGTGAAGGGAATCGAAGAAATCTCCTCAAAAGGAGGTGGAAGAGGTTCACTCAAGATGGATATAAGATGAAATCATTCTCGGAAGAGAGACAACCGAGAAAATCAGTCGGATCTGGGGAGTGAAATCCGGATCCGAGCAGCCTTGAGTCCGTATCTCCCATCTCCAGTAGGTCGTAGGTTGTTGAAAAATTCAGAGAGAAGAGTGATATTAACATGATGTTCACAAAAGACTAAAGACTCAAGTTTGTAATGTTGAATGATTTGAACAATGTCAAAACAGTAGTTTTTAAGAAAATTGGGATCCATTGATCTAGGTGGAATAAGTTGGAATTTGTTTTTATTGAAAGCACTTTCAAGTGCGGAGTTTGGAAATCGAGGATCGGCAGTCGAGGTTTGACGGGCCCTCGTTGGTCGGAGGCGCCCGAGTACGCTTAGTAGCAAAGTGCTTAAGTCTAAATGTATGAAAAGACAACAAAAAAAAATATGCACAATGTAGGTTGATGATGCATGGACAGAGACAACAAGACAAGCATGGGTTAGTGAAATACAATCATAGGAACAAACAAACATTGATCAGGAATGAAAATATACCTAGGCGGCATGGTGAATAGAGAGCAATGTCGGACCACGGAACCCTAGCCGAGTGACTGGAAACTAGAGCGCGAACGGAGTGACAAGAGAAGTGTAAGGGATCGTTTGAAGGCTAGAGGGGGGGGGTGAATAGCTCTTTTCGTTTCTACAAAAATAATTAGCGGAAGCAAACATAAGTAATATATGTAAAAACAAAAACCAATGCTAACAAAGCCTTTACGTGGTTCGGAGATAATGCTCCTACTCCACGGCGATCCTTAAGGTGGATCAACCCAAGCAATTTCACTATGAAGCTTTCTCTTTACAAAGACCTCCTCTTCTTACAAAAGATGACAATGAAGATTTGAGAGGAGAAAGGAGATTAATATACTTAGAAAGCTTTGGAAAACTTGTAGGAGCTTAGAAGAAAGATCAGAATATAAGCATTAGGCTCTTCTTGCTCCCCTTGGGCTCTTTTTATAGGAAAGAGCCTCTTTTTCCCGTTGGAGGTCTATCACCGGTCATTGGTGACTTTCATCGATCGATTCTAACGGCTTGACTAACGGCCACGAGCCGGCCGGCGGGATTTGCGTCGTCGCCATCGCCAGGAAGACTATCGATCGGCCCGCGATGGCGATTCGGCCGTCTTGCTAAATGCCGGCCCGCCCGATCGGCTCTACGCCATTGTTTAATGTGATCGCGCAATGATGGCGATCGGCCGGCTTATAGCTATGATCAGTCGATCGTATCATCGGTCGGGATAACCCCCGGTCGATATGACCTTCGAACTCTAATGCTATATTTTAAAGGCGATTCGACACCATGTTCGGTCATGACTAATTCATACTTGAAAACATAACCTAAGCCTAGACTTAACCTTCTAGCTTCTCCATCGGCCTTGCGCCTCTAGGATTTCCCTGAGTCCACGACTCCATCCATGCGCTTGCCTTCAAAAGCTTCCTTCGGTTTCGTCATGCTTTAGGTGTCTTCTTTGCCAAAGTACGCTTGGACTTTACGCCGCAAGACTACATGCTTGGACTTATGCCAAGACTTTCCTTTGGTCTTCCTTTTCCAAGGATGCTTGGACTTTACGCCGCCAAGACTACATGCTTGGACTTATGCTGCCAAGACCTTTCCTTGACTTCTCTTTGCCAAGATCACACTTGGACTTGTCTTTTACCAAGTCTTCATACTTGGATTTTCCTGTCACTTAACCATGTATACAATTAGATCACAAAACATTGCCTAACTTAGATGATTATCCAAACATCAAAATATATATAAATGCTTGGGGCATTGTTGCACCAACAATCTCCCCCTTTTTGATGTTTGGCAATCATTTAAGTTAGACCTTTAATACATAAACATATTTCAATATGAATTCTAACTTCAATGTCCCTTCTCCCCCTTTGACATACAACAAAAAGGGAAGAGGTTATTCAATAAGTGCAGGAAAGAATTATAATTAACACATCTTGAACAAAGGTATAAAATTGATGAAGCTCCCTAAATCCAAGACATGTTTCATGATAAACAAAACATAAGAAATAGGCAAATAAGTCATATTCTTGCACCAACAATTATATAAAATAAGGGATTTAGCTCCCTAAACGATTGCACCAAGAAAATCCGCCTTTCCATACAAGGTATCATATATATATTGTGGAAATTGTATAATGTCCAAAATTGAACCTTTTAACCGATGAAAAACCACTTTCCATTCAGCGGTACCTGTTCGATCGAATAGCGCAATCGCTGAATAGCGATCGCCAATAACGCAATGATCGTGATATCGATAAATCTGAATTTCGAGTTTTGATCAAAGTTTGAAAATCGTAGAAAATTACGTGGGTGTCCAAAAATCACGAAACTTGGCATACACATTCTATTACTAGTATAACATATGAAAAATATTAGATGAAAAACATGTTCATCAGATTGATGGATTGATACGATATTTAAAACAACAAAAATCATGACACAATAAGTGTAATTTTATCGTATCAACATTAAAAACTTAGTACTATATTCTCAACTTATAAACTTGATAAACAATTAATTGTAGGCACTAATAGTAGTGAATAAAAACAATTTCATATCATCAATCAAAAGTCATTACATAAGTAGGAGTTTTATGCGTACATACGCCAAAAGAGAATAACAAAGAAAATAAGCGATCTAACAATCGTCGTAAATCGGCATCCATCGGTCGATGGCGAACCATCGTGAGTGGGTGTCCAGTGCGGCAGGCGAAGAATCGCCAAGATGTCCTGCTGCGCCGATGCACCTCTCTCACGAGGGAGGAGCTCCCGATGCTCTAGGCAGCCTCCTCTGAGCGTGTGTCCACCCGCTCCGCAAAGCATCGAGCGGGCACCGAGGATGTGTCCGGTAGAATAGTATCGCTGCGGCAGTCTCCCCTGCGCGATCCCTCGGAACACTGCGGCACCACCCTCGGCTACTCCTGCGGCACCATCCTCAAGAACACCTTCGCGGCATCCTCTGGTGCGGGCGGCCTACGCCGTCTTTGGGTCCCGACGGATCCTCTGGCGCCTTGAGCCCATGATGAAACTCCAGTGAGTCATCGATCATATTTCCTATTCATGATTTTAATGACTCCTATATTCACATCAATGCCTGAGCCATTGGTGAGGACATTTCCAAATGGTATGTGAACCTTCCCATTGTTTGGTCTTATGAAATGAATGATGCATTGGAAGGTATTTAGACCAATGTTAATGTCTAAGTATTGTGAAAGAAATGCATGAGAAGTAGATGTGGAGGCGAACCAAGGCCAAACCACGGTAGCAATGGGAAGAAGACAATGAGCAATGACCTTATAAAGGACATTGTCGAGCGAGCTTCTTGTGATTGAAATAAATTGGTGTTCAAAGGTCGAGGATAGTGATAGAAGGTATCATGAAGGAATCTAAAGAAATCTCCTCAAAGGAGATGGAAGAGGTTCACTCCAAGATGGATATAGAGTGAAATCACTCTCGGAAGGAAGACATCCGAGAAAATCGGTCCAGATCTGGGATCGAAATCCGGATCAACGCGAGTCCGTATCTCAGCATCTCCAACCGGTCGTAGGTTGTTGAAAAATTCAGAGAGGAGGGTGATGTTTACGTGATGTTCACAGAAGACCAACGACTCAAGGTTGTAATGTTGGATGATTTGAACTATGTCGAAACAAAAGTCTTTAAGAAACTTGGAATCCATTGACCTAGGTGGAATAAGTTGGAATTTGTTTTTATGAAACGCACTTTCAAGGGCGGAATTTGGAAATCTAGGATCAACAGATGGTTGAGGGTTCGACGGGCCCTCATTGGTCGGAGGTGCCCGGGTGCGCTTAGTAGCAACATGCTTAATTCTAAATGGGCGAAAAGACAAAAAATGCACAATGTAGGTTGATGATGCATGAGCAAGATAAGCATGGGTTAGTGAAAATCATAGGAACAAAACAAAACAATGATCATGAAAGAAAATATACCTAGGTGGCATGGTGAACAAGGATTAGTGCCGGACAACGAAACCCTAGCAAGTGTCTGGACCCTAGAGCGCGACCGGAGGGACACGAGAAGCTTCTCGAGTTGGAGAGCACTGATTACGTGTCGATGGAGTCGCCGGAAAACAAAAAGGAACGGCAAAGAGGTGCGGTGGACGATCGTCGGAAGAGGAAAGAAAGAGAGAAGTCGAGAGGTTCTGGCGAGTCGAACCGGTGGAAAGCCCTAAAAACCGCGACACCAGTCGACTGCCGTTAGTCGGCAGTCGAACTGATGGTGATCAGTCGAACTGACCAGTCGCATACGAACCATTACATGCAGCGTCGATCGACGCCATAAATGGCGATCAGGCGATGGTGATCGATCGGCCCGACGATCGCATACGAACCATTCATGCGCGTCGATCGCCATAAATGTCGATCGGCGATGGTGATCGATCGGATCGCTATAAATGGCGAACTGATAACGAACCGGGTGAGCCTGGTTCGATATTGGCGTATCAGTCGAACTGGCGTTAGGTACCAGTCGACTGATATCAGTCTGATAGCAATTTTGGCCAGATTTAAAAATTCATAATTAATTCAATAAAGATCAAAAAATCACGAAATTTCGTGGGTAATATTGTTAGATCATTTCCTATCAAGGAAAAATTATTTTAAAGGTATATTACCTCTAGATTTTGATATTGACACAATCTTGAGATTTTGCAAAAGTTATGATATCTTTGCAAAACTTTGTATCACTTTGGCTTATCAATAGGAATTTGTTTCTCAAGGTTTGATAGACATAGTTTATATTTTATTTTATTTGACATTTCCAATCATATTCTTGGAGCTATATGCACATTAATCGTACATAGGCCTTCCCAATGATTGGTCCAATGAAGGATTAATGTTTCTAGATGACACTTTGGTTCATAGTAATGCATCATAACAAGCATGATGAACCAAGTGCATCTCCATAACATCTCACATGTTGTCTAGGTGGCTCAATACAAAAATCATGGTTTCTTAAGTGTTTTGTGAGATGGTTAAAGGTATAAATCCTAGTATTTCTATAGAATCATGCAAAACTACACTTCTATTCTACAAAGCACATCCCAAGTTCTCTCCTAAGTGATGAAAATTCTAGTTCGGGGAGAGGCTTGGTAAAGATGTCGGCTAGGTTGGACTTAGATTCAATGTAATTAAGCTCAATGTCCCCCTTAGCCACATGGTCTCTAATGAAGTGATGTTTCACTTCAATGTGCTTGGTCCTAGAGTGATGCACCGGATTTTTGGTCAAGTTAATGGTGCTCACATTATCACAAAGTACTTTTATGTTGGAGTAAGTTAGCTCATAATCTTCTAAGGTATGTTTCATCCATAATAGTTGAGCTACACAACCACCCATAGCAACATATTCGGCTTCGGTGGTTGATAAAGCAACACAAAGTTGCTTCCTACTACTCCAACTAACTAGGGAGGACCCAAGAAATTGGCATCCACCACTAGTACTTTTCCTATCCAATTTGCACCCGGCATAATCGGAATCGGTATACCCAAGTAATTCAAATGACCTAGTCCTAGGGTACCATAGACCTACATTTAGTGTGCCCTTGACATATCTTAAAATTCTTTTAACGGCAACTAAATGAGATTCCTTAGCACATGATTGATACCTAGCACACATACCAACCGCAAATAATATGTCGGGTCTACTAGTGGTTAAATACAAGAGGCTACCAATCATGCTCCTATAAAGGGTAAGATCTATTTGTTTTCCTTCACTATCACTATCTATTTTGGCATTGGTTGCCATTGGAGTTGACACTACCTTAGCATTTTCCAAACCAAATTTCTTAATCATTTCCTTAGCATATTTGGTTTGATAAATGTAAATTCCTTCACTAGTTTGTTTAACTTGCAAACCTAGGAAGAAATTTAATTCTCCAACTAGACTCATTTCAAACTCTTTTTCCATATTTTGAATAAAGTCTTCAAGAAGCTCATTATTTGTTGACCCAAAGATAATGTCATCAACATACACTTGGGCTACAAAAATGTCCTTAGATGTTGACTTTATAAAGAGAGTTTGATCTATACTACCCTTCAAATCCTTGGAGATTAGGAAAGTTGACAATCTTTCATACCAAGCCCGGGGAGCTTGTTTCAAACCATATAAGGCTTTCCTAAGTTTGTATACATGGTTTGGGTAGTCCATATTTTCAAACCCGGGAGGTTGTTCTACATACACCTCTTCCTTAATAAACCCATTTAGGAATGCCGATTTGACATCCATTTGATGGAGTTTGAAACCCATATAGGAGGCATATGCTAAAAGTATTCTAATGGACTCTAATCTAGCAACCGGGGCATATGTTTCATCATAATCAAGTCCTTCAACTTGATTAAAACCCCTTGCAACTAATCGTGCTTTATTTCTAGTGATATTCCCTTGGTCATCTAGTTTGTTCCTAAAGACCCATCTTGTAGTAATAATAGTGTTTTCACTTGGTCTAGGAACTAACTCCCACACTTGACTCCTATCAAATTGAGCCAATTCATCTTGCATTGCTAAGATCCAATCCGGATCAAGCAATGCATCTTTAATGTTTTTGGGCTCAATTTGAGAAATTAGAGCTATATGACTAGTGGGGTCCCTATGGAATGACCTAGTCCTAACTCCTTGAGATAATTCACCCACAATTTGATCTAATGGGTGACTTTGATGAACTCTTATGGTTCTAGGAGGTGTATCAAGTTGAGTTTGATCATGATCTACTTCAATTCTATGTTCATTATCGGAATCATCCCTTACTTCCCCTTGATCCAATCCTCCCCCTTGATTATTACCCCCTAAGTTTAAATCTTGAAATTGTTTGGTAATTTCTTGATTTTCATTATTTATGTCATCATCAATAGGGGATTTTCTAGGGTATGTATTTGAAGTTTCATCAAATTGAACATTTGATGATTCTTCAATCTTTTGAGTCCTTTTATTGTAGACTCTATATCCTACACTAGTGGATGAGTATCCAACTAGGATTCCCTCATCCGCTTTGGACTCAAATTTACTTAGGTTGTCTTTGGTATTTAAGATATAGACTTTACATCCAAAGACCTTAAAATAATGAATTGTTGGAATTGTACCATTCCACAATTCAAATGGAGTTTTTCCTAAAAACCTATGAATTAATACCCTATTTTGGATATAGCAAGCGGTATTAACCGCTTCCGCCCACAAGTAGCTAGGTAAGGAATATGCATTAAGCATTGTCCTAGCCGCTTCTTGTAGGACACGATTTTTTCTTTCCACAACCCCATTTTGTTGGGGTGTTCTAGGACAAGAAAATTCATGCTTGTACCCTTGTTCTAAGCAAAAAGTTGAAAAGTTAGAATTCTCAAACTCTCCACCATGATCACTACGGATCCGGTTGATTTTGAGTTTTCTTTCATTTTCTACTCTTTTGCTAAATCCTATGATTATTTCTAAGGTTTCATCATTATTTTTCATGAAAAACACCCAAGTAAACCTAGAAAAATCATCTACTATTACAAGCAATATTTACTACCAATTATAGATGGGGTACTATGGCAATCAAATAAATCCATATGTAATAATTCTAATGGTAAAGCGGTACTAAGTAAGTTTTACCTTTGTGTGATGTTTTTGATTGTTTCCCTTCTTGACAAGCATCACACATCTTGTCCTTGAGAATATTTGACTCTAGGCAATCCTTTGACTAGCTTCAATTTGGCTATTTTGGCTATATTCTTCATGTTTATGTGACCTAGTCTCCTATGCCAAAGCCAACTTTCTTCCTCTTTTGCAATAAGACACTTAGTGGAAGGATTAGTAGCATAAGATAAATCAACATAATATATATTTGATTTTCTAAAGCCTACTAACATGCAATCATTTATAGTTTTGTGTCTTATAAAGCATTTTGAGGAATCAAACTTAACATCAAAATTTGCATCACATAATTGGCTTACACTAAGTAAGTTAAATTTCATATTCTTAACTAATATAACTTTATGAATAGCAAGATTGGGAGATACCTCAATGGTGCCCTTTCCTAAGATTTTAAGTTTGCCGCTATTACCAAAGACACTTTTCCTTTGGCTAGTGTGGTTGATAGTGGAGAATTTTCTCTCATCCCGGTCATATGCTTTGAGCACCCACTATCAACTATCCACAAGCTTGGATCTTCTACCTATGTCACATGAAAACACAATCCTTAGGTACCCAAATCTTAGGACCACTAGCATTAGTTATAAATTTCTTTGGTACCCATGCTTTTCTCCCTTACTTTTAATCATGGATTTTCTACTAACTAGGGATGCAAATGCTACCTCTTTCTCCTTAGGTTTATATCCTAAACCGGCCTTATTGTAAATTGCCCTTTGGTCCTTGATAATCATATCTAGATATTTGGAACCATTAGTGAACTTTTCTAGGCATGTTCTTAATTTACTTATTTCTTTTCTTAACTCATCATTTTCATCCCTAAGAGTACACTTATCATCACTAGATGATTTATCACATGATGCATCTATATTCTTAAATGATTTGATTTCTAATTTTAGATCCTTAATCCTAGTTTTTGATCTATTTAAAGCATTTTGTAAGCATGCAATAGTCTTATAAAGTAAATCTACTTTGGGTGAGTCATTTACCTCATCATCATCACTTGATGATGATTCATCACTTGAAGAGGAAGAAAACTCCTCGCTTGAGCTTCCGGTTTCTTCCAATGCCATGAGGGCTAAGTTCCGGGTTGAATGGCAAACTTCCTCACCGTCGGTAGACTCCTCCATGCTTAGAGTGTCCCACGTTTGTGCCAACATCGCCTCCTTCTTCTTCTTTTCCTTCTTCTTCTTATCCTTCTCCTCCTTTTTCTTTAGTTCCGGGCAATTTGGGCTTTATATGCCCTTTCTTGTTACAACCAAAACACGTCACGATAGATATAGAATTTGAATTGTTAGAAGATTTACCTCTTGAGGATTGAAACATCCTCTTCACATCCTTCTTGGTGAGCCTCCTTGACTTCCCACCAAATTTCTTGACGTAGTGTGCTACCTCACTTGCCGACAACTCATCCTCACTACTTGATGAGTCCTCCTCGGATTTGGATGAGGAAGACACCTCCTTCTTTTCCTTTTTCTTCTTCTCCTTCTTTCCTACAAAAAGAGCTATACCCTTCTCTTTGGATGAAGTGTTAGCTTGTTCATGCAATTGAAATTCACAAAATAACTCATCTAATTTAACTAATGAAAGATCCCTAGAGACCTTATAGGCATCTACCATTGAGGCCCATAAGGTGGTCCTAGGGAAGGCTTGTAGTACATACCTCACAAGGTCTCGGTTGTCGACCTTTTCACCTATAACGTGTAGTCCGTTGACTACCTCCTTGAAGCGCCATGCATTTGGCTCACCCGTTTCATTTGTCTTCATAGTGAAGCTTTGGAGTTGGCCAATCAAAAGATCCCTCTTGGCCCTTCTTGTCTCTTTGGATCCTTCGTTGAGTTCGATGAGCTTCTCCCAAAGCTCCTTTGCGGAGTTGAATGGCCCGACCTTAGATAGTTGCTCCTTGGATAGACCACATTGAAGTGTGGTCGTTGCTTTTGCATTCGCTTGTGCTTTCTTGGCCATCTCTCTTGTCCAATCCTTTGTTGGTAGTGGTGCTCCGAATTCGTCGACCGGCTTCTCAAAACCAACTACAATGCTAATCCAATTTTCAATATCGTTGATTAAATAATACTCCATCCTACCTTTCCAATATCCAAAATCGCGTTGCCGAAGAACGGAGGCCTCGCCGTGCTATACCCCTCTTGAAATGCCATCTTTGCTCCGGTTGATTGCTATATCTTCCGATGCGATCCGGGCTCTGATACCACTTGTAAGGGATCGTTTGAAGGCTAGAGGGGGGGGGTGAATAGCTCTTTTCGTTTCTACAAAAATAATTAGCGGAAGCAAACACAAGTAATATATGTAAAAACAAAAACCAATGCTAACAAAGCCTTTACGTGGTTCGGAGATAATGCTCCTACTCCACGGCGATCCTTAAGGTGGATCAACCCAAGCAATTTCACTATGAAGCTTTCTCTTTACAAAGACCTCCTCTTCTTACAAAAGATGACAATGAAGATTTGAGAGGAGAAAGGAGATTAATATACTTAGAAAGCTTTGGAAAACTTGTAGGAGCTTAGAAGAAAGATCAGAATATAAGCATTAGGCTCTTCTTGCTCCCCTTGGGCTCTTTTTATAGGAAAGAGCCTCTTTTTCCCGTTGGAGGTCTATCAGTCACCGTGACTTTAATCGATCACGCCGTCTAGATTCTAACGCGGCGGATTCAGCGGGATTTGCGTCGTCGTCGCCATCCGGAAGACTATCGATCGGCCTTAGCGATGGCGATTCGGATCTTGCTAAATCAGCCGGCCGATCGGCTCACGAATGTCATTTATTGTGGTCGGCGCCCAATGATGGCGATCATTGCCACGGCTATGCGATCAGTCGAGTATCGTGATCGCCCACCGATAACCCGATCGGTGTATGACCTTCGAAACTCTAATGCTATATTTTAAAGGCCGATTCGTGACACCATGTTCCGATCATTGACACTCCAATATGACTAATTCATACTTGAAAACATAACCTAAGCCTAGACTTAACCTTCTAGCTTCTCCATCGCCTTGCGCCTCTAGGATTTCTCTGTCCACGACTCCATCCATGCGCTTGCCTTCAAAAGCTTCCCATGCTTTAGGTTTCTTCTTTGCCAATGCGCTTGGACTTTACATGCTTGGACTTATGCCGCCAAGACTTTCCTTTGGTCTTCCTTTTCCAAGGACTGCTTGGACTTTACGCCGCCAAGACTACATGCTTGGACTTATGCTGCCAAGACCTTTCCTTGACTTCTCTTTGCCAAGATCACACTTGGACTTGTCTTTTACCAAGTCTTCATACTTGGATTTTCCTGTCACTTAACCATGTATACAATTAGATCACAAAACATTGCCTAACTTAGATGATTATCCAAATATCAAAATATATATAAATGCTTGGGGCATTGTTGCACCAACAAGAAGGTCCTCGAGTTGGAGAGCACTCCAAATGGGAGCACCGGTCGGTGAAGACGCCGGAAAAGCGAGGGAGAACGGCTAAACGGCGTGGTGGAGGTTCGTCGGAAGAGGAAGAGGAGAGAAAATCGGGATGGTTTGGCGAGTCAAACCGGTGGAAAGCCCTAAAAAATGCGACATCACCACTGCTGTTAGTCGGCCGTGATCAGATAATGGATCGATCGAACCGCGCAATGTCATACGAATGATTCTATATCGTCGATCATTGCCATAAATGGCGATCAAAGCTGATAACGTAATTAATTCAATAAAGATCAAAAAATCACGAAATTTTGTGGGTAATATTTTTAGAACATTTCCTATCAAGGAAAAATTATTTTAAAATTATATCACCTCTAGATTTTGATATTGACACAATCTTGAGATTTTGCAAAAGTTATGATAGTTTTGCAAAACTTTGTATCACTTTGGCTTATCAATAGGAAATTGTTTCTCAAGATTTGATAGACATAGTTTAAAATTTATTTTATTTGACATTTCCAATCATATTCTTGGAGCTATATGCACATTAATTGTACATAGGCCTTCCCAATGATTGGTCTAATGAAGGATTAATGTCTCTAGATGACACTTTGGTTCATAGTAATGCATCATAACAAGCATGATGATCCAAGTACATTTTCCTAACATCTCACATGTTGTCTAGGTGGCTCAATACACAAATCATGGTTTCCTAAGTATTTTGTGAGATGGTTAAAGGTATAAATCCTAGTATTTCTATAGGATCATGCAAACCTACATTTCTATTCTACAAAGCACATTCCAAGTTCTCTCCTAAGTGATGAAAATTCTATTTCGGGGAGAGGCTTGGTAAAGATGTCGGCTAGGTTGGACTTAGATTCAATGTAATTAAGCTCAATGTCCCCCTTAGCCACATGGTCTCTAATGAAGTGATGTTTCACTTCAATGTGCTAGTCCTAGAGTGATGCAATCGGATTTTTGGTCAAGTTAATGGTGCTCACATTATCACAAAATACTTTCATGTTGGAGTAAGATAGCTCATAATCTTCTAAGGTATGTTTCATCCATAATAGTTGAGCTACACAACCACCCATAGCCACATATTCGCATGGGATAAAGCAACACAAGGTTGCTTCCTACTACTCCAACTAACTAGGAGGACCCAAGGAATTGACATCCACCACTAGTACTCTTCCGATCCAATTTGCAACGCATAATCGGAATCGGTGTACCCAACAAATCAAAGGACCTAGTCCTAGGGTACCATAGACCTACATTTAGTGTGCCTTTAACATATCTTAAAATTCTCTTAACGGCAACTAAATGAGATTCTTAGCATGATTGATACCTAGCACACATACCAACCGCAAATAATATGTCGGGTCTACTAGCGTTAAATACAAGAGGCTACCAATCATGCTCCTATAAAGGGTAAGATCTATTTGTTTTCCTTCACTATCACTATCTATTTTAGTATTGGTTGCCATTGGAGTTGACACTACCTTAGCATTTTCCAAACCAAATTTCTTAATCATTTCCTTAGCATATTTGGTTTGATAAATGTAAATTCCTTCACTTGTTTGTTTAACTTGCAATCCTAGAAAGAAATTTAATTCTCCAACTAGACTCATCTCAAACTCTTTTTCATATTTTGAATGAAGTCTTGAAGAAGTTCATCATTTGTTGACCCAAAGATAATGTCATCAACATACACTTGGGCTACAAAGATGTCCTTAGATGTTGACTTTATAAAGAGAGTTTGATCTATACTAAAATCCTTAGAGATTAGGAAAGATGACAATCTTTCATACCAAGCCCGGGGAGCTTGTTTCAAACCATATAAGGCTTTCCTAAGCTTGTATACATGGTTTGGGTAGTCCATATTTTCAAACCCGGGAGGTTGTTCTACATACACCTCTTCCTTAATAAACCCATTTAGGAATGCCGATTTGACATCCATTTGATGGAGTTTGAAACCCATATAGGAGGCATATGCTAAAAGTATTCTAATGGACTCTAACTTAGCAACCGGGGCATATGTTTCATCATAATCAAGTCCTTCAACTTGATTAAAACCCCTTGCAACTAATCGTGCTTTATTTCTAGTGATATTCCCTTGGTCATCTAGTTTGTTCCTAAAGACCCATCTTGTAGTAATAATAGTGTTTTCACTTGGTCTAGGAACTAACTCCCATATGACTCCTTTCAAATTGAGCTAATTCATCTTGCATTGCTAAGATCCAATCCGGATCAAGTAATGCATCTTTAATTGTTTTGGGCTCAATTTGAGAGATTAGAGCAATATGACTAGTAGGATCCCTATGGAATGACCTAGTCCTAACTCCTTGAGATAATTCACCCACAATTTGATCTAAAGGGTGACTTTGATGAAATCTTATGGTTCTAGGAGGTGTGTTAGATGGAGTTTGATCATGATCAACCTCAATCCTATGCTCATCATCGGAATCATCCCTTACTCCCCTTGATTCAATCCTCCCCTTGATCATTACCCCTAAGTTTAAGTCTTGAAATTGTTTGGTAATTTCTTGATTTTCAATATTTATATCATCATCAATAGGGGATTTCCTAGGGTATGTATTTGAAGTTTCATCAAATTGAACATTTGAAGATTCTTCAATCTTTTGAGTCCTTTTATTGTAAACTCTATATCCTACACTAGTGGATGAGTATCCAACTAGGATTCCTTCATCCGCTTTGGACTCAAACTTACTTAGGTTGTCTTTGGTATTTAAGATATAAACTTTGCATCCAAAGACCTTAAAATAATGAATTGTTGGAATTGTACCATTCCACAATTCAAAAGGAGTTTTTCCTAAAGACCTATGAATCAATACCCTATTTTGGATATAGCAAGCGGTATTAACCGCTTCCGCCCACAAGTAGCTAGGTAAGGAATATGCATTAAGCATTGTCCTAGCCGCTTCTTGTAGGGCACGATTTTTTCTTTCCACAACCTCATTTTGTTGAGGTGTTCTAGGACAAGAAAATTCATACTTGTACCCTTGTTCTAAGGAAAAATTAGAATTCTCAAATTCTCCACCATGATCACTACGGATCCGGTTGATTTTGAGTTTTCTTTCATTTTCTACTCTTTTGCTAAATCCTATGATTATTCCTAAGGTTTCATCTTTATTTTTCAAGAAAAACACCCAAGTAAATCTAGAAAAATCATCTACTATTACCAAGCAATATTTACTACCAATTATAGATGGGGTACTATGGCAATCAAATAAATCCATATGTAGTAATTCTAATGGTAAAGTGGTACTAAGTAAATTTTTACCTTTGTGTGATGTTTTTGATTGTTTCCCTTCTTGGCAAGCATCACACATCTTGTCCTTGAGAAATTTGACTCTAAGCAATCCTTTGACTAGCTTCAATTTTGCTATTTTGGCTATATTCTTCATGTTTATGTGTCCTAGCCTCCTATGCCAAAGCCAACTTTCTTCCTCTTTTGAAATAAGACACTTAGTGGAAAGATTAGTAGCATAGGATAAATCAACATAATATATATTTGATTTCCTAAAGCCTACTAACATGCAATCGTTTATAGTTTTGTGTCTTATAAAACATTTTGAGGAATCAAATTTAACATCAAAGTTTGCATCACATAATTGACTTACACTAAGTAAATTAAATTTCATATTTTTAACTAATAGAACTTTATGAATGGCAAGATTGGGAGATACCTCAATGGTGCCCTTTCCTAAAATTTTAAGTTTGTCGCTATTACCAAATGACACTTTTCCTTTGCTAGTGTGGTTGATAGTGGAGAATTTTCTCTCATCCCCAGTCATATGCTTTGAGCACCCACTATCAACTATCCACAAGCTTGGTTCTTCTACCTATGTCACATGAAAAACACAATCCTTAGGTACCCAAATCTTAGGACCACTAGCATCAATTATAAATTTCTTTGGTACCCATGCCTTTCTCCCCTTGCTTTTAATCATTGTTTTTCTACTAACAAGGGATGCAAATGCTACCTCTTTCTCCTTAGGTCTATATCCTAATCCGACCTTATTGTAAATTGCCCTTTGATTTTTAATAATCATATCTAGATATTTAGAACCATTAGTGAATTTTTCTAGGCATGCTCTTAATTTACCTATTTCTTTTCTTAACTCATCATTTTCATCCCTAAGAGTACATTCATCAATATCACTAGATTGTTTGCAACATGATGAATCTACACTTTTGAGTGATTTGATTTCTAATTTTAGATCCTTAACCCTAATTTTTGATCTATTTAAAGCATTTTGTAAACATGCAATAGTCTTATAAAGTAAATCTATTTTAGGTGAGTTGTTTACCTCATCATCATCACTTGAAGATGAAGAGGACTCCTCGCTTGAGCTCGCGGCTTCTTCCTCTAATGCCATAAGAGCTAGGTTCCGGGTGGCATGGCATACTTCCTCATCGTCGGAAGACTCCTCTATACTTAGAGTGTCCCATGTTTGTGCCACCATTGCTTCTTTCTTCTTCTTTTCCTTCTTTTCCTTCTTCTCCTTATGCTTCTTTTCTTTCTCCTCTTTTTTCTTTAGTTCCGGGCAATTTGGCTTGATGTGCCCTTTCTTATTGCAACCATAGCAAGTTACATTAGATGAAGAATTTGAATTATTTGAAGATTTACCTCTTGAGGATTGGAGCATCCTCTTCACATCCTTCTTGGTGAGTCTCCTTGACTTCCCACCAAACTTCTTGACTTAATGTGTCACCTCGCTTGCCGATAACTCATCTTCACTACTTGATGAGTCTTCCTCGGATTCGGATGAGGAGGATACTTCCTTCTTCTCCTTCTTCTTCTTCTCCTTCTTTCCTACAAAAAGAGCTATACCCTTCTCTTTGGATGAAGTGTTAGCTTGTTCATGTAATTGAAATTCACAAAAAAGTTCATCTAACTTGACTAATGAAAGATCCCTAGAGACCTTATAAGCATCTACCATTGAGGCCCATAAGGTGGTCTTAGGGAAAGCTTGTAATACATACCTTACAAGGTCACGGTTGTCGACCTTTTCACCTATAATGTGTAGTCCGTTGACTACTTCCTTGAAACGCCCGTGCATTTGGCTCACGGTCTCGTTTGTCTTCATAGTGAAGCTTTGGAGTTGGCCAATCAAAAGATCCCTCTTGGCCCTTCTTGTCTCTTTAGATCCTTCGTTGAGTTCGATGAGCTTCTCCCAAAGCTCTTTTGCGGAGTTGAAGGGCCCGACCTTAGAGAGTTGCTCCTTGGATAGACCACATTGAAGTGTGGTCGTTGCTTTTGCATTTGCTTGTGCTTTCTTGGCCATCTCTCTTGTCCAATCTTTTGTTGGTAGTGGTGCTCCGAATTCGTCAACCAACTTTTCGAATCCATCTACAATACTAAACCAATTTTCTATGTCATTCATGAGATAGTATTCCATCCTACCTCGTTGCCATAAAAAGCGGAGGCCTTGCCGTGCTATATCCCTCTTGAAATGCCATGCTCCGGTTGATGGTTAGATCTTCCGATGCGATCCGGGCTCTGATACCACTTGTTGGAGATCATTTGGAAGCTAGAGAGGGGGTGAATAGCGCTTTTCGGTTTCTACAAAAATGATTAGCGGAAGCAAGCACAAATAATATATGTAAAAACACAAAAACAATGCTAACAAGGCCTTTACGTGGTTTGGAGATAACGCTCCTACTCCACGGCGATCCTTAAGGTGGATAAACCCAAGCAATTCCACTAAGAAGCTTTCTCTTTACAAAGACCTCCTCTTCTTACAAAAGATGACAATGAAGATTTGAGAGGAGGAGGGAGATTAATACACTTAGAAAGCTTGGAAAACTTGTGGGAGCTTAGAAGAATGATCAGAATATATGCATTAGCCCCTTCTTGCTCCCCTTGGGCTCTTTATATAGGAAAGAGTCTCTTTTTTCCCGTTGGAGGTCCATCAGTCGACTGATGACTTACATCAGTCGACTGCCGCTGATTCTAACGGCTTCTGAACAGCCGGATTCGCGGGATTTGCAGTCGTCATCGCCAACGAGAAAACTATCATCGCCAACCAGAGCGATGGCGATTCGGCGTCGCCTCGTAGCCGTAGCGATCGGCTCACGACCATTTATAGCGATCATTGCCGCGCTTGTATCACGACGATCGATGTCAACTTTCATCAGTCGATAACCCCGATCATTGCTGCTGATCTTCAACCTCTAATGTTGCATTTTAAGGGCGATTCGGCCTGACACCATGTTCGATCGTGGCACACCCCAAGTATGATTAATTCATACTTGAAAACATAACCTAAGCCTAGACTTAACCTTCTAGCTTCTCCATCAACCTTGCGCCTCCAGGATTTCTTTGAGTCCATGACTCCATCCATGCGCTTGCCTTCAAAAGCTTCCTTCGATTTCGTCATGCTTTGGTTTTCTTCTTTGCCAAAGTACGCTTGGACTTTACGCCGCCAAGACTACATGCTTGGACTTATGCCGCCAAGACTTTCCTTTGGTCTTTCTTTTTCAAGGACTGCTTGGACTTTACGCAGCCAAGACTACATGCTTGGACTTACGCTGCCAAGACCAAGACCTTTCCTTTGACTTCTCTTTGCCAAGATCACACTTGGACTTGTCTTTTACCAAGTCTTCATACTTGGATTTTCCTGTCACTTAAACATGTTTACAATTAGATCACAAAACATTGCCTAACTTAGATGATTATCCAAACATCAAAATATATAAATGCTTGGGGCATTGTTGCACCAACATGCGCCTCTGGAAGTCAGGGCACGACTGTGTGAAAACACACGGCTTGGTCGTGCGCCCTTTGTTTCTTTTCTTGTGGCGCACCATGGTCTGATTTCTCTCACTCACTTCACCGCATAAACTTAAAATGACTTTTGTTTTTACCTAGCAAGTTCTTTCCTTACCTACAAATGCTAAATACCATAAATCAAAGTTCGAATTAACTAAATGCATGCAATGCAATCAAAGTAAAATCTAAAGACTAAACTTGGGTTGCCTTGCAAGAAGCGCTTTGTTTAAGGTCTTTTAGCTCGACCTTATTCCTACGTTTCATTTGAGGCATTTGAATCTTGCTCGTGGGGGAGCAAGATATTTGCTCACTTTATGCCTCTTCCCTTGTGATCCCTTATCACCATATCTCTTAAATCTTGCTCGTGGAGGGGTAAGATATTTATTGGCTGCCTTCCTTGGTTTGAGAGTGAACATGCTTATCTTTAAAGAATCATCAGGAGTTTGGTCATGATATTCTGTTTCATCCATATGCTATAAATAATGAAACTCACCATAAATATTCTCACCGAAAGATTTATTAGCAGATTCTATCATGTCAAATGAAATTTTATCATTACAAATCACTAGGTGGGCTTTGTTATTGGTAACTAAAGTTTTGGTGAGAGTTAAGGCAAGCTCTTCTAGACCCTTGAGGTTAGGAGGTGTTTTGATTGAAGCAATGCACTCCTCGATTAAAGTATCAATTATATAATCCTCAAGTTCTCCTTCCAGTGGTGATTGAATTGATTGTCCTTCTTCACTTCCTATGTCATCTACGCCCTCCTCATTGATTCGCTCAAAGTGAGTCTCCACCCTATTAGGTGTGATCCAGTCATTAAAGCCACCTTCTAGTCATTTGGTTTCTATTCTAGCTAGATCTCGTTCCATCATCTCTGCAAATTGTTGGCTATGCTCATTGCATTCCCTAGTAAAATTATCTAGTGGGGCTTCTAAGTCTGGGCTTGGTTCTGGATAAAATTTGCATGGTGACTCATAGCTCTCATTCTCATTTTGGAAACGATATTGGGTCTCTGTCTACGAATGTCGCCATCGGAATTCATTGTTCGCCGCTTGTTCTGTTCGAATGAAATCTTCCATCATCTGCTCAAGTCGGGATTTAGGCGGACAATATTGAGGGTTTAAGTACCCAGAGTCATAACTATATGAATAGAAATCATCTTGTGGCCACTGGTTGTAATTGTAGGTGACATCTTCTTGTTCAAATTGTGAAGGTTCGAATATATCCGGACAATCATTAATTGTATGTCATGTTTCACCACAATGTTCACAATAAATATTACCAAAACTTACAGCATTAAATTGACCATGATCATGAGTAAAAGCATGCATCGTTATATGCTGGAAATTATAGATAAGGAAAGAGCAACAGAATGAAAAAAACTGAAATAAAATAAAATAAAATAAAACAAGAAAAGTAAATTTATCTTAAGTCCGATCCAATTTACCACTGTTCGATTTGATATCGAATCGATCAGTCCCCGGCAACGCCGCCAAAAACTCGATGCGCACGGACGTGACCTCGAATCTCGCAACGGATACCATCGAGGACTCAAAGCACACGCTCGCACTCAACGCCCGCAAGTGCACGAATGTCGTTAAGTAATAAAGATTTATCGATCCCACAGGGACTGGGATTTGAATACCAATACACTAAGTGGAAAAGAGAGTTCGGACGTAATATCTGAGAGAGTCGGTTGGTGAGGACTATCGGTGGACCCTACTTTGTACTGTGTCACACGGAGGAGGAAAAGAGTGTGCCGGGGTCTTAAAAGGTGATTCTAGGACTTCGGTTTCGCTTGTGTACCACAGAACAATATTTTCAATTGGCGTCGTCTAAATGTCTACCTACGATTTTGGGGAAAGAACATCATACACTCTCCCACAGAGCCACCGCATTCACCGGGAGCTATCTTCGCCCAAAAGGACGAGATAGAGGGTACGAGGATGCCAAATCAATCCTTGCGGTGGACCGTTTCCGATTCCACCACTCCCTTCTCCACGTAGTTACGGGAGGTCAGGTTTACCCCTAGGTTCCTCAGATTAAACCTCCTAAATTTTAGATTGCGAGGGCTGTCACCACCTCGTATCGCCTAAACAGAGCGAAAAGAAAGTCAAACACACGTAGATATAATAAAGAGCAACTACCAATTGTCAAATCAAATTTTTAGCCAGAATTTAATATGAACCAACATTTTTTATGTACTCAAGCTACTCCCTAATCCTAGAATCGAAAGTACTACTCCATAAATATGAAGGAAGAATCACAAAACAAGTTTAAGTTTGAATACAATAGAAATAGAGCGTAGAAATAGAGATATACGATGCTTTGTGATCTTCTCTCTGGCGTTGTATTGTAAATTGTGGACCTCCGGCGGCGTTCCTCCTCCCCGTTGCGAGTTACCGAAGCTTTTTAGTGCTTCGGCGTGCCTTCCTAGCCATCGTGCCTCCCCCTAGGATTTAGGTGGAGCCATCCTTATATAGACATTGCCTCGGACCGTTGTAAAATCTGAAAAAAGCCCTAGTCGTGCAAATCTATCGAGTCGCCACACGGCCGTGTGTTTTCACACGGCGAGGCCGTGTGCGGCCCTAGGGTGTTGTTCTTCGCCCATTGGACATGGCTGTGTGAATCCACATGCCCTGGTTGTGTCCCACTCTGTGTCTAGCTGCGAAAGTCCTTCTTTTGCGCTTGAAAATGCATCTTTTTTACCAGAAAAGCTAACCTGCACAAAAAAGTATAACGAGCATATCTCCGAACTAGAAAATAGGCAATGTGTGCAAGAATAGAGTAACATATGCATGAAACTAACACAAAATGTAACAAGATGTGAGCGAAAACTACTCCTAAAACCCTATATGTTTTGCTCACATCATATAGTCTTGGCGGTATAAGTCCAAGTGTGTAGTCTTGGCGACGTAAAGTCCAAGTGAACTTTGACAATTGGAAAGTCCAACATGGAGTTGGCATGGAAAGTCCAACATGGAGTTGGCATGGAAAGTCCAAGCATGGTCTTGGCATTGGGTAAAGTCCAAGTATGAATACTTGGCAAGGGAAAAGCCTAAGCATGGGTCTTGGCATGAAAGTCCAAGTATGGATACTTGGCAAGGGAAAAGTCCAAAGGTGAAGTCTTGGCGGCGTAAAGTCCAAGTGAACTTTAGCAAAGGTAGGCCTGGTTAGCATGACTAGGCTGACAGAGCACTTAAAGGCTAGCGTAAGGATGAAGAGTTGTGGACTCAAGAGATCCAAGAGGCATGAGGTTGATGGAAGTGGCTAGAAGGTCGAGGTCTAGGCTAAGGGTACCCGGTTAGTATGACATAGTCGATGGAAGCACTTGAAGGCTAGCACGATGGGTGAAAAAGTTATGGAGGACTCGGAGGGATCTGATAGGCGTGAGGTTGATGGAGGTGGCTAGAAGACTTAGGTCGAGGCTAAGGGTGGTCTATCAAGTATGAGGGGATCATACTTGGAGTTAAACCTCATTATTGAGGATTATCAATCGACTAGGGTATTGGACAGTCAACTGGCTGAGTGTTTGACATTCGAGAGACGAGTTGACTCAGAGCAATCGATTGGGATTATGACCAGTCGACTTGTCGGTAGTTTGTAGGAGATCGTTGGAACGCTAGAGGGGGGTTGTTGGTGCAATCGGCCCAGGTCACGATTGACCAGGACTCGAGTTTGACTCGAGTGATGTTTTGATGTTCGACAAAAACATATGACAATGTAATTGTCATGGGAAAGTCCAAGTCTTGGGTACTTGACATGGAAAGTCCAAGTGGGACACTTGGCATTTGGTAAAGTCCAAGCATGGGTCTTGGAAATGGAAAGTCCAACATGGGTTGGCAAGGGAAAGTCCAAGCATGGGTCTTGGCAATGGAAAGTCCAACATGAGTTGGCAAGGGAAAGTCCAAGCATGGGTCTTGGCATAAAAAGTCCAACATGGGTTGGCAAGGGAAAGTCCAAGCGGGAGTCTTGGCAGCATAAGTCCAATGGTTGGCGGCGTAAAGTCCAAGCGGAGTCTTGGCGGCGTAAGTCCAATGTGCCTTGGCGGTGTAGACACCGTTAGCATGACATAGCCGATGGAAGCA
This sequence comes from Wurfbainia villosa, assembly GCA_025175895.1. Lineage (NCBI taxonomy): Eukaryota > Viridiplantae > Streptophyta > Magnoliopsida > Zingiberales > Zingiberaceae > Wurfbainia > Wurfbainia villosa. The sequence continues at coordinate 84,455,372 of CM045996.1, forward strand.
TCTGAAGGCTAGCGCGATGGATGAACAAGTCAGGGATGAATTGGAGGGATCCGAGAGGCGTGAGGCTGATGGAGATGGCTAGAAGGCTTAGGTCTAGGCTAAGGGTGGTCTAGCAAGTATGGGGGCACCATACTTGGGCTAAAACCTCATGTGGACCCGAATCAACTAGGGTTCGGGAAGTGGCTTAGCGATCAGGAGGCGGTCGGTGATGGCTCAGCGATCGTGATCGCATGATCGGTCGGTAGTGCTCGAATCGGCCACGCAGTGTAGTCTCACTCGGCCAGGACCAATGAGTGAGGACACCATCGATCGGTGATGGGTATGATCAGTCGACTGATGGTAGATCCGTTGGACTTATCCAGCGTGGATCTAGCCGTTGTCTCACAACAACAGTGGCATCAGTCGACTGATGGTCCCGAGCAGTCGACTGATCGACTTTTTCTAGCACAGGTTGAAGCTTTATAAGGAGCTCGTGATGGAGGAATTTGGAATGGTTCTTTGAGGCGATTTGGGGCGAATTGCTGCTGCAATTCAGGGTCTCCAAGTGCTACTCGATCAACCTAGCGATCAAGCATTCAAGAGCATTTGTAAAGTGTTTTTCTTTACTAGTCTTGCTTTGTATTTCATTGTATTTGCTTGTAGCTTTTGATTATTATTGTAATCATCTTGTACGAGGTTTCTCCGCCTCCGGATTGTTCCGAGAAGGAGTGTTTTGTAGTGGTGTGTGATTGGCATCGCTAGGGTTCGTACGAACCCGATCCGTGGACTAGGAACCGTGCGGTTCCGAACCACGTTAAACAATTGTGTTCATGTGTGATTGTTTATTTCGTTATTGTATTATTTCTATTTCCGCTGCGTACTAACGAAATTGTAGAGACGATCACGATCGAATTCCATCAACGAACGAACTCTACGCTATTCACCCCTCCCCTCTAGCCATTACAAAGATCCTAACAAGTGGTATCAGAGCGAGGCCGCTCTTCTAATCTTAACAACCAAGGGAGCATGCTAGAGGAACAAGATGGAATTCAAGGAGAGATTAGGTGACGACATCAACGTTCCGCCTTCCTTCGGCCGCGAACATTTCGCGTATTGGAAAGGTAGAATGGAATATTTTCTAATGACGAATATAGAAAATTGGTTTGCCGTGATTATAGGTTTTGATGAAGAGAGGCGACATCCTCAAAATGAAGCGATGGACCGAGGAGCAACGCCAAAAATTCAAGACAACCATTAAGGTAACAAAAATGTTGATTAATTTGATACCTAACGACATTTTGTCTAGATTAGGAAGCTATAAGGATGCCAAGGAGTTGTGGAATAAGTTGGTCAAGTTCTACGACAATCCCGAATCGGTCCAAGAAGACTTGGAAGAGGAGGAGACCGAAGAGGAAGCTTCATCATCCTCACAAGAAAGTAAGGAATCAACATCCGGAGAAGGAAGTAGAAAAGGTGGAAGAAGCATCCACTTATGTGATTGAGGGGGAGAGACCATCCACATCGGAGCCGGAACAAAATAAAGAAGAAGACTCAACCTCCGGGAGGGATGAAGAACCCACTCCGATCACCATGGATCTAGGTAACTCAAGCATGTCGATTAATAATAAAATGAATATTATATGCTTTGAGTGTAGGGAGCAAGGACACTACAAGAGTAAGTGTCCTAAACGGGTTAAGAAGACTCCTCCGACACCAAAGCTCAAGGATGTCGGTCCCTCGACAATTAAAAGCAAGGAGCACGTGGTTTGCTTCAAATGTCGGCTATCGGGACACTACCGGAGTCAATGTCCTAGGGGGAGCAAAAAGACCAAAGAAGGAGCATCACAAGTAGGGGAAGCTTCTAAGGCTAACCCTAAGGTATATTTCAATAATGCACCTTCTTTAGTTAATAGGCAAAAGTATGCTAAGGGTTCTAATTCTCTTGCTATTGTACATGAAAAGCATGCTAGAAACAATAGATATATTTGTCTAGGTGCTAAAAATATCCACTTAGGAAAGAAGGAAAAATTTGGGACTAATGTCCCTAAAAATATTTTACCTAGGAAATCAATTGAGAAAATAGGGGATCATCTAGGTTTTAATCCAAAATGGACTAGGCACCTGCCTAGAAAGGATAATGTCCAAGGACCAAATGAGAAATCAAAAATTGGGAAATTAGAGTTGGAAAATCAAGCCTTGAGGTCAAGGCTTGAAAAACTTGAGAAGACCCTTAGGAACATCCAAAATCAATTTCAAGGGTCCAAAAGTCAAAGTCAACACCTAGGACCTAAGAGTCAAAAGTCAACCAAGGGCAAGCAAGGTTTGGGTCACAAACCTAAGCCTAAGGTGGCTTACCATAGTGTTTCATTTGATTATGGAACACTAACTAGGTCTAGGAAGACCAAGGTCAATGGGGAAGTCATCCCTAGGGTTGACCAAAGGTTGTGCCTAGTGGCTAGGGTTTCGAAGAAACCTAGGGTGGCCACTAAGAAGGTTATTAGGGAGGCAATCCCTAAGGTTAACCTAGGCAAGACCAAAATGACCAAGGCTAATAAGCCTAAGAGGGCCATTAGGAAGGTATCTAGGGAGGTTATCCCTAAGGAATACCTAATTAACCCTAGGATCTCAAATAGGTTTTGGGTTCCTAAGAGCGTGATTGATTCACGCTAGATGGGGTTAGGGTGTGCCAACCTTGATTGGATGAGTAGTTAACTCAACCATGATAAAGGTAACACTTTAGGTTATTTTCAAGGTTAGGGTCACCTTGGAAATACATTTGAGTCTTAATCCTAAAAGATTTTAGGATGTGCCAATATTATTTGAGAAGTTTGATAAAATGATCAAATTGGCACAATTTAGGTTTAGAGGTTGGTGTGCCATTTTGGGTTTTTGGCACACTTGGGAGAAAAGTAGAAATATGGCAAAATATGATGAATTATATCAAATGGCAATTAATATTAAGATTTAGGTATTATTATGCCTATATATTTTATATGTCATGCTTTGTTTGCCATATAACATGTCTTGACATCATGCTTACTTTTATTCATTGTATATGTCATGTTTTGTTTTAGGATTAAGGTTTTAAATGTCGTGTTTTTAGATTTTATCATATGCCATGACATCATGATCATTGGCCATGCTTAATTATTGCTATCTTTATGCCATGATCATTTCATGCATTAATTTTATTAAAATTGAACTAAGGACAATGACATGACTTGAAGTCCCATCTATAAGGGAATCAAGTAGGGTTGCCTAAGAAATGCATGAAACCCTAGATTAAATGAACCAAAACCCACATCTCACATCCAATTGACATGTATGTGTATTTATACACCCTAGATACATGTGAGATGCTAGGATATGAGTTAAGTTCAAGGTGCATAGTTTTTGCATCTAGTTGAACCCAAACTCATCTTAACTCAACAGGTGGATCAATAGGAAAGCTTGTGTACAAGTCATGTACATAGAACCCAAGGAATATGATCCAAAATAGGGTTTTGAAAATATTTTAAAATCATTTTGAAAAACCTTGGTGAAGTCTATCTTTTGATAGCAATCACCATTGATGAGATTGATACAAAGTGAGCTTAAACTTTAAAGTTGTTAGTCACTTTTGGATTTTGTATCAATTTTGCTATTTTATGGGTAAAATATTTTTCAAACATTTTTCACCCATTGTATTGGTCATAAGTATTATACGTATCAAATTTCGTGATTTTTTCGATATACATATAATTAGTTATGATTTTCCAAAACTCATTTCTGATAACTGAAAATCGAGATTAAGATCGATCCTCGGTGGCGTGATCGATGATGGCGTGTCGATCGATCGATTTCTGAATCACTCGACTGATAGCCTAATTTCAAGGTAACCAAGGTTGTTTAACCTGATTTCAGCTGCGGTTAAGGTCCCTAACCACTCCTAACCCTAAGATATGCTTTGGGAAGCATGATAAAGGGTGAAAATCCATTGGATATGGATTAGGAGAGGTGTTTAGGGTTTGTATCAATTTTAAGGTGTTGGAAAGTTCAATGTTGAATTTCTAACCTTAATTTTGATGGCTTAGAGTTCCTATTGGCTTAGGGACTTCCCAAGGACATTGTTGGTGTAATGGTCAAGGGAGAGCAAGCCTTAGGGGGAGGTATCCATCTTAGGATGATGAACGTGTTTTTCTCCTTGAAGAGGAGAAGTTATTGGAAGAGTATGATCAATTTGGGAAAATTGATGGGTTTTTGATACCCAATTTGGAAATTAGGAGAGTGAATAGGATTGTCTCTCTTGAGTGATATGGGACTTATCACTAGGAAGATGGTAGGCATCCTAGATATTTTTAGACCAAGGGGGAGATTGTAAGATCTCATTGGAACATGAGACATTGACCTCCTTGGAGAGAAGACTTTTTTTTATGTTAGTCAAAAAGGGGGAGAATGTTTGGGGGAGAACATTTGGAGAATGTTTAAGATTACCAATTTGGGATAATTGGTAAGGGATTTGAGTTAGTGTTCTAACTCAATGTTTTGTTTGGTTTTTGTCAAACATCAAAAAGGGGGAGATTGTTGGTGTAATCGGCCCAGGTCACGATTGACCAGGACTCGAGTTTGACTCGAGTGATGTTTTGATGTTCGACATAAACATATGACAATGTAATTGTCATGGGAAAGTCCAAGTCTTGGGTACTTGGCATGGAAAGTCCAAGTGGGACACTTGGCATTTTGTAAAGTCCAAGCATGGGTCTTGGCAATGGAAAGTCCAACATGGGTTGGCAAGGGAAAGTCCAAGCATGGGTCTTGGCAATGGAAAGTCCAACATGGGTTGGCAAGGGAAAGTCCAAGCATGGGTCTTGGCATAAAAAGTCCAACATGGGTTGGCAAGGGAAAGTCCAAGCGGGAGTCTTGACAGCATAAGTCCAATGGTTGGCGGCGTAAAGTCCAAGCGGAGTCTTGGCGGCGTAAGTCCAATGTGCCTTGGCGGTGTAGACACCGTTAGCATGATATAGCTGATGGAAGCATCTGAAGGCTAGCGCGATGGATGAACAAGTCACGGATGACTTAAAGGGATCCGAGAGACGTGAGGCTGATGGAGATGGCTAGAAGGCTTAGGTCTAGGCTAAGGGTGGTCTAGCAAGTATGGGGGCACCATACTTAGGCTAAAACCTCATGTTTGAGGTGTGCCAGTCGAATGGTGTCATGTGACAGTCGACTGGACCGAGTCAACTAGGGTTTGACTGCGGGAAGTGGCCTAGCGATCATTGCCAGGAGAGCGGTCGGTGATGGCTCAGCGATCGGCCGATCGCATGATCGCGGTGCTCGAATTCGGCCACGAGTGTAGTCTCACTCGACCGGGACCGGTGATCAGTGAGGACACCATCAGTCGACTGATGGGTATGATCAGTCGACTGATGGTAGATCCGTTGGACTTATCCAGCGTGGATCTAGCCGTTGTCTCACGACAAATGGCATCGATCGCCGATGATGGTCGGCGATCGTGATCGATCGACTTTCGACACGGGTTGAAGCTTTATAAGGAGCTCGTGATGGAGGAATTTGGAATAGTTCTTTGAGGAAATTTGGGGCGAGTTACTGCTGCAATTCAGGGTTTCCAAGTGCTACTCGATCAACCTAGCGATCAAGCATTCAAGAGTATTTGTAAAGTGTTTTTCTTTACTAGTCTTGCTTTGTATTTCATTGTATTTGCTTGTAGCTTTTGATTATTGTTGTAATCATCTTGTACGAGGTTTCTCCGCCTCCGGATTGTTCCGAGAAGGAGTGTTTTGTAGTGGTGTGTGATTGGCATCGCTAGGGTTCGTACGAACCCGATCCGTGGAGTAGGAATCGTGCGGTTCTGAACCACGTTAAACAATTGTGTTCATGTGTGATTGTTTATTTCGTTATTGTATTATTTCTATTTCCGCTGCGTACTAATGAAATTGTAGAGATGATCACAATCGAATTCCATCAACGAACGAACTCTACGCTATTCACCCCCCCCCCTCTAGCCATTACAAAGATCCTAACAGGGGTGAATAGCTTGTGATAGTTTCGAGATGAATTTCGATTGCGTTTGTCTCTACAAATTTCGTTAGCACACAGCGGAATAATAATAATAATGTAATAATGAAACAAGACAATCACAAATACACAAGTATTTAACGTGGTTCGGAACCGAACGGTTCCTACTCCACGGGTCAATCTCTAAAGAGCTCTAGAGATGTCAATCACACACCACTATGCAATAACTCCTTCTCGACACAAGTCGGAGGTGGAGAAACCTCGTACAATTGATTACAATAGTAATACGAAAAACAAACAAGCAAATACAATGTAAATACGAAAACAAGTAAAGAGAGCTTTACAACACTTTGCTTTTGATTACTTGAATGCTTGGTAGCTTGACTTGCACTTGGAGACCCTGATTTGCAGCAGCAAATCGCCCCAAAAGCCCTCAAGAAACCATTGCATTTTCCTCCTTCATGAGCTCCATTTAAAGCTTCAACCTGTGTTAGAAATCGCCGATCAGTCGACTGATCGGGACCTTCAGTCGACTGATGCCACTGTTATCGTGAGACAACGGCTAGATCCACGCTGGAAAGATCCAACGGATCCATCATCAGTTGACAGATAATGACCATCAGTTAACTGTTCAAGCCTCCACTAGACTGCTAACCTGATCGAGTCGATTCCGTTACGTGGCTTGAAAAATGGAGCATCAATCGGCGACACCGCGATCGATCATTGCCGCTAGGTCCCTAATTCGGTACCAGCCTGCGCGATTGGCTGGTAGCTCGTTAAACAAAACCTATATGACAATGTAATTGTCGATTCGTCTTAGGTACATGGCATGGAAAGTCAGTTGTGCACACTTCAAACATGAGGTTTTAACCCAAGTATGGTTCCCCCATACTTGCTAGACCACCCCAGCCCAGCAGCCTTCTAGCCAGCCTCCGTCGACACGCCTCTCGGATCCCTCAAGTCATCCATGACTTGTTCATCCATGCGCTAGCCTTAGTGCTTCCATCGGCTATGTCATGCTAGCGGTGTCTACACACAGCACATTGGACTTATCTTTGTAGACTCGCACTTTATCTCAATATCAACTCCTTGGACTTCTCAAATGCCAAGCTTTAAGCTTGGGCTTTCCCTTGCCAACCCATGTTGGACTTTCCATGCCAAGACCCATGCTTGGACTTTTCCTTGACATGGTCAACTCCAGTCAACCATCAAAATCCCCTCGAGTCAAACTCGAGTCCGGTTAATCATAATCTGGGTCGATTGTTCCAACAATCTCCCAAAGATATTATTAGACATCAATGTCAAACATCAATGTCAAACATCAATGTCAACTTACTGTGTCAAACATCAAAACATCACTCGAGTCAAACTCGAGTCCGGTCAATCGTGACCTGGGCCGATTGCTCCAACAATCTCTCCCTTTTTGATGTTTGACAAAAACACTTACCTTTGAGTTAGAACACTAACCCAAATTCCCTTACCAATTTTCCAAATTGGTAATCTTACCTTTCTCCCCCTTTTTGACATACATCAAAAAGGTTCACCTAAGGAGGTCAATGTCTCATATCCAATGAGATCTTACAATCTCCCCCTTGGTCCAAAAATACCTAGGATGCCTACCATCTTCCTAGTGATAAGTCTCATATCACTCAAGAGAGGCAATCCTATTCACTCTCCCAATTTCCAAATTGGGTATCTCAAAATCCCATTTTTGTTAGTAATCTTGGAACGGCTAGAGGGGGGGGTGAATAGCGTCAATAGAATTCTTTCGCGTTTGTTTCTACAATTTCGTTAGTACAGCGGAATATAGATAATGAAAGCAATAATGAAATATACAACACGCTAACACAACGATATAACGTGGTTCGGAACCGCACGGTTCCTACTCCACGGATCGAGCTCTAAAGAGCTCTAGTGATGCACACGCACTCACTAATCACAAATACTCCTTCTCGACACAAGTCGAAGGTGGAGAAACCCCTTACAAGTAATCTTACAACAATAAGATACTAATACAAGCAATTACAATAATGAAATACAATGCAAGTAAAGAAAACTACTTTACAATTGCCTTTGGATTGCTTGATTGTAGTTGTTGAAATCACCTTGGAGACCACGATTTATGCAAGCAAATCGCTCCAAAACCCTCAAGAAACCGATCACTTTTTCCTCCATCACGAGCTCCATATATATCTTCAACTGTCTTTGGAAAAGTCGATCGATCATTGATCGGGACCATCGATCGATGCCCTTTGTTGTCGTGAGACAACGGCTAGAATCCATATTGGATAAGTCAGCGGAACCTTCATCGATCGGTGATCATGACCATCGGTCGTGATGGAGCCTTCATCGACCGATCAGTCTTGACTCCATTACGTACCCGAAATACCAAGCACGATCGGTGATCACGATCGATCATTGCTCGGGTGATCGATCGGCACTATGGCGGTCATTGCTAGGTAACCCGCGATCGAAACCCTAGTTGACTCGGTCGAGACTTGTTCATCCATCGCGCTAGCCTTCAGGTGCTTCCGTCGGCTATGTCATGCTAACGGTGTCTACACCGCCAAGGCACATTGGACTTACGCCGCCAAGACTCCACTTGGACTTTACGCCGCCAACCATTGGACTTATGCTGCCAAGACTACCGCTTGGACTTTACGCCACCAAAATCAATCCCCTTGGACTTCAAATGCCAACCCATGTTGGACTTTCCATGCCAAGACCATGCTTGGACTTTCCTTGCCAACCCATGTTGGACTTCTTAAATGCCAAGACCATGCTTGGACTTTCCCTTGCCAACCCATGTTGGACTTTTCATGCCAAGTACCCATGACTTGGACTTTACCTTGACAATTACATTGTCATATGTTTTTGTCGAAACATCAAAACACATCAAAACATTACTCGAGCCAAACTCGAGTCCTGGTCAATCGTGACCTGGGCCGATTGCACCAACAATCTCCCCCTTTTTGATGTTTGACAAAAAAACAAAACAAATGATTGAGTTAGAGTACTAACTCCAATCCTTTACCAATTATCCCAAATTGGTAAATACTCTCCAAATGTTCTCCCCCAAACATTCTCCCCCTTTTTGACTAACATCAAAAAGGTTTTCTCTCCAAGGAGGTCAATGTCTCATGTCCCAATGAGATCTTACAATCTCCCCCTTGATCCAACAATACTTAGGATGCCTACCATCTTCCTAGTGATAAGTCCAATATCACTCAAGAGAGACAATCCCATTTACTCTCCCAATTTCCAAATTGGGTCTCTCAAAAATCCCATCAATTTCAAGGAGAAAAACACATCCATCATCCCAAGATGGATACCTCCCCCTAAAGGCTTGCTCCCCCTTGACCATTGCACCAACAATGTCCTTGGGCAGTCCCTACGCCAATAGGAACTCTAAACCATCAAAATTAAGGTTAGAAATTCAACATTGAACTTTCCAACACCTTAAAATTGATACAAACCCTAAATACTTCTCCTAATCCATGTCCAATGGATTTTCACCCTTTATAATGCTTTCCAAAGCATATCCTAGGGTTAGGAGTGGTTAGGGACCTTTACCATGGCTGAACACGGGCTAACCAAACCTAGTTTTCTCGAAATCACTGGCATCCACTGCTCGACTCATTAGCTACCGATCATTTCATCGAATCAAATTCATAAATAATTATACGTTTATCGAAAAATCCTGAAAGTTCATACGTATAATACTTATGACACATACAATGGGTGAAAAATATTTTAAAATTATTTTACCCATAAAATAGTGAATTTGATACAAAACTCAAAACCATTGAAATTTTCAATGTTTTGGCCCTATTTTGTATCAACTTCATCAATGGTGATTGCTATCAAAAGATAGACTTCACCAAGGTTTTTCAAAATGATTTTAAAATGTTTTCAAAACCTTATTTTGGATCATATTCCTTGGGCTCTATGCACATGACTTGTACACAAGCTTTCCTAATGATCCACAACTAAAATTAGATGAGTTTTAGTTCATCTAGATGCAAAAACTATGCACCTTAAACTTAACTCATATCCTAGCATCTCACATGTATCTAGGGTGTATAAATACACATACATGTCAATTGAATGTGAGATGTGGGTTTTGGTTCTCCCTAATCTAGGGTTTCATGTATTTTTCTAAGGCAACTCTACTTGATTCCCTTATAAATGGGACTCCAAGTCATGTCATTGTCCTTAAATCAATTTCAATCAAAATTTTCTTAAATGCATGAATGATTATGGCATTAATGATGATATAAATAAACACATGCTCATAATCATGATGTCATGGCATAATATGAGATTTAAAAACACATGACATTTAATCCTAATTCCCAAACATAATCATGACATATAAATGATAAAAATAAATATGATGTCATGTCATGGCATATGGCAATCAAAGCATGGCATATAACATATATAGGTATAAGAATACCTAAATTTTAATATTAGTTGCCATTTGTTAGGATTAAGTTCATTTTTCCATGTTACCTCATTTCTCCCAAATATGCCAAAAACCCAAAATGACACATTAAAACTTCTAAACCTAAATTGTGTCAATTTGATCATTTTATCAAACTTCTCAATTAATATTGACACATCCTAAAAACCTTTAGGATTCAAATCAAATGTATTTCCAAGGTAACCATAATCTTAAAAATGACCTAAAATGCCACCCTTGCCATGGTTGAGTTCACTACCCATCCATTTAAGGTTGACACACCCTAACCCATCTAGCGTGAATCAATCACGCGCTTAGGAACCCAAAACCTACTTGAGCTCCTAGGGTTAATTAGGTATTCCTTAGGGATAACCTCCCTAGATACCTTTCTAATGACCCTCCTAGGCTTAGAAGCCTTGGTCATTGTGGTCTTGCCATGGTTAACCTTAGGGATTGCCTCCCTAATAACCCTTTTAGCGGCCACCCTAGGTTTCCTAGAAACCTTAGCCACTAGACACAAACCTTGGTCAACTCTAGGGATGACTTCCCTATTGACCTTGGTCTTCCTAGACCTAGTTAGTGTTCCATAGTCAAATGGAACACTATGATAAGTCACCTTGAACTTAGGTTTGTGACCCAAACCATTCTTGCCCTTGGTTGACTTTTGACTCTTAGGTCCTAGATGTTGACTTTGACTTCTTGACCTAGGAGTTTGACCATTAGACCCTTTAGATTGATTTTGTATCTTATTTAGGGTCTTTTCTAGTTTCTCAAGCCTTGACCTCAAGGCTTGGTTCTCTAATTCCAATTGCCCAATTTTGGAATTTTGATTTAAACCATGGGCATTGGACTTCCTAGGCATATGCCTAGTCCATTTAGGGTTAATGTCTAGATGTTCTCCTATTTTCCTAATTGATTTCCTAGGTAAGATATTTTTAGGGACATTAGTCCCAACTTTCTCCTTATTCCTAAGGTGAACCTTCTTAGCTCCTAAACAAATATGTTTGTTATTTCTAGCATGCTCTTTATGATAAATAGCAAGAGAATTGAAACCCTTAGCATGCTTTTGCCTATTAACTAAAGAGGATGCATTATTAAAATATACCTTAGGGTTAGCTTTGGAAGCTCCCCCTACATGTGTAGCTCCTTCTTGCCCTTTCTTCTTTCCCCTTGGACATTGACTCCTATAATGTCCTTTTGAATTGCACTTGAAGCATATGATGTGCTCCTTGCCTTTAGGTGTTGGGGAACCGGCATCCTTGACTTTTGGTGCCGGTGGAGCTTTCCTAATCTTCTTTGAGCATTTGCTCTTGTAATGCCCATACTCCCTACACTCAAAGCACATTATATGAATTTTATTATTATTTGAAATGCTCGAGTTACCTAGGTCCGTGGTGGAAGGTGCTGGAGTTAGATTTTGAGCTTCTTCATCTTGACCGGATGTTGAAGGCTCTTCTTAAGGTTGCTCCGGTATAGAGGATGGTCTTTCCTCCTCAATCCTAGAAGTGGATGCTCCTTCCACTTCTTCCACCTCTTCTTTCTCCGATCCGGAAGTTGACTCCATCTCAACTTCTGATTCCTCACTTTCACTTGAGGATGAACTCTCTTCATGGAATCTTGCCAATTTCCTCCATAGCTCCTTGGCATACATGTAATCCCCTAGCTTGCACAAAATATCATTAGGAATTAAATCTTCCAAAAGTTTCGTTACCTTAACTTCGGTCTTGAGCTTTTGGCGTTGCTCTTGGGTCCACTTTTTCAATTTTAGGACATTTCCCTTCTTATCCCTAGGGGATTCAAGGCCTTCAATGAGGATGAACCAATCCTCTATGTTCATCATCAAGAATGTTTCCATTCTTGCTCTCCACGCCGGAAAATCTTCTGGATCATATGGAGGTGGAGTGTTGATATTCCATCCAAGCTTGTCTTGGAATTCCATCTTCACCCTCTAGCCTTTTGTCTTAACTCCCGGCGGTTAGTCCGTAAAAGAGCCCCGGGCTCTGATACCACTTGTTAGTAATCTTGGAACGGCTAGAGGGGGGTGAATAGCGTCAATAGAATTCTTTCGCGTTTGTTTCTACAATTTCGTTAGCGCAGCGGAATATAGATAATGAAAGCAATAACGAAATATAAAACACGCTAACACAACGATATAACGTGGTTCGGAACCGCACGGTTCCTACTCCACGGATCGAGCTCTAAAGAGCTCTAGTGATGTACACGCACTCACTAATCACAAATACTCCTTCTCGACACAAGTCGAAGGTGGAGAAACCCCTTACAAGTAATCTTACAACAATAAGATACTAATACAAGCAATTACAATAATGAAATACAATGCAAGTAAAGAAAACTACTTTACAATTGCCTTTGGATTGCTTGATTGCTTGGTTGCTTGAAATCACCTTGGAGACCCTGATTTGCAACAACAAATCGCTCCAAAACCCTCAAGAAACCGATCACTTTTTCCTCCATCACGAGCTCCATATATAGCTTCAACCTGTGCTGGAAAAAGTCGATCAGTCGACTGATCGGGACCATCAGTCGACTGATGCCACTGTTGTCGTGAGACAACGGCTAGATCCACGCTGGATAAGTCCAACGAAACCTTCATCAGTCGACTGATCATGACCATCAGTCGACTGATGGAGCCTTCACTCGACCAGTCGAGTCTTGACTCCATTCTGTGGCCGATTTTCGAGCACGGTCGATCACCACGATCGATCGATCGCTGAGCATCATCGATCCGACCTATGACAGTCGACTGCTAGGCCATAACCCGTAGTCAAACCCTAGTTGACTCGGTCCAGTCGACTGCCACATGGCACCAGTCGACTGGCACACCTCAAACATGAGGTTTTAACCCAAGTATGGTTCCCCCATACTTGCTAGACCACCCTTAGCCTAGACCTAAGCTTTCTAGCCACCTCCATCAGCCTCACGCCTCTCGGATCCCTCCAAGTCATCCATGACTTATTCATCCATCGCGCTAGCCTTCAGGTGCTTCCGTCGGCTATGTCATGCTAACGGTGTCTACACCGCCAAGGCACATTGGACTTACGCCGCCAAGACTCCGCTTGGACTTTACGCCGCCAACCATTGGACTTATGCTGCCAAGACTACCGCTTGGACTTTACGCCGCCAAAATCAATCCCCTTGGACTTCAAATGCCAACCCATGTTGGACTTTCCATGCCAAGACCATGCTTGGACTTTCCTTGCCAACCCATGTTGGACTTCTCAAATGCCAAGACCATGCTTGGACTTTCCCTTGCCAACCCATGTTGGACTTTTACATTGCCAAGACCATGCTTGGACTTTCCCTTGCCAACCCATGTTGGACTTTTCATGCCAAGTACCCATGACTTGGACTTTACCTTGACAATTACATTGTCATATGTTTTTGTCGAAACATCAAAACACATCAAAACATTACTCGAGTCAAACTCGAGTCCTGGTCAATCGTGACCTGGGCCGATTGCACCAACAATTTTCTCCCTCATGAGAAAAAAATACCATCCATCATCCCTTGATGGATACCTCCCCCTAAAGGCTTGCTCCCCCTTGACCATTGCACCAACAATGTCCTTGAGAAATCCCTAAGCCAATAGGAACTTTAAACCATCAAAATTAAGGCCTAAAGCTCAATATTGAACTTTTCTTCACCTTAAAATTGATACAAATCCTAAACAACTCTCCTAATCCATATCCAATAGATTTACACCCTTTCTAATACTTCCCAAAGCATATCCTAGGGTTAGGAGTGGTTAGGGAACCTTACTATAGCTAAAATGGGGTTAAACACCCTTGTTTTACAAACGACATGCGATGAGAGTCCTTCAAAAACCGATCGGGCACTAAGCGGCGATCGATAATCGCTGTGAGCATTTCCACCAAGGAACTTCGCGGCGGTTTCGCCAGGCGCGGTTACGCGAGCGATTTCCGCCGAAGTCCATTGTGCGCCCGAGCGATTTTGCCGCTAAGGCGGCTTTGCGTGGTGATTTTGCCATCGTAGTTTGGCCAGGCGATTCTTTGCCGAGCATCGCGCCCATCAATCGACTACCAAACAGTGGCAGTCGACTGATAACTGAAAACTCAATTTTTTAGTTATCAGAAATCGACTTTGGAAAATCATAACTGATTATACATAGCATGAAAAATCACAAAATTTCATATGTATAATACTCATAATACATACAATCGGTGAAAAATACTAGAAAATATTTTACTCATTAAAATAGGAGATTGATACAAAGTTCAAAACCTTTGAAATTTTTAATGTTTTGGCCCTACTTTGTATCAACTTCATCAATGGTGATTGCTATCAAGAGATAGAACTCACCAAGGTTTTCTAAAGTGATTATAAAATATTTTTGAAAACCTATTTTGAACCATGGACTCTTGGCTAGATGTATATGACTTGTACATTAGCTTTCCTCATGATTCATATTGATGATAGAGATAAGTTTAAGCTCATCTAGATGCACTATCTATGCACCTTGAGCTTAACTTATTTTTCTAACATCTCACATGTATCTAGGGTGTATAAATATACATATATGTCAATGTGATTGTGAGATGTGGATTTTGGTTATCCTAATCTAAGGCCTCATGCATTTTCTAAGGCAACTCTACTTGATTCCCTTATAAATGGGACTCCAAGTCATGCCAAAGTCCTTAACTCAATTTTAATCAATTTAGATGCATGAATGACCATGGCATAAATGATAACAATAATAAAGCATAACCAATGATCATGATGTCATGGCATAGGATATAATCTAAAAACACATGACATTAGTTCTTAATCCTAAACATAATCTTGACATATTAATTATAAGTATGATGTCATGGCATGTCAAATTTGTATAAACAAGCACATTAATACACACATATAATCAGACAAAAACATTTTTTATAACCAAAACATTTCATTCAATTAAAGCTTCAATTTTTACAACCAAAATAGAAGTTTGAAACTCTCAACTAACACCAAAATTCCTAAACATCCTCTAGCTCTAATCTCCTGCAGAAGGTGGAGGCGGAGGAGGCTGCTGGCTCAGGGTCCAGGCCTGCATCATCTCGTACATATCAAGTTGACGCTGCTTCATGCGGCTCTGGCACTCCTCCATCCGAGTGTGGCGCTCCTCCATCCGGCTGTGGTGCTTCTCCATCCGACTGAGGTGCTGACCCATGGATGACTGCCCCGATATGATCTCCGCCAGTCGAGAGTCAATCCGCCCGCCAGAATCCCTTAACCGGGCTCTCAACACTGCAATTGCAACCCGAATCCAAGGACCACGGCTGATGCATCCACGGGCATATGGTCATCCCTAATGCAAAGCATCGGGTCCTCATACCGCCCCGCAGTTCTCTCCTGCATTGAGGTGGCTCCCCATGTGGCTCGCGGGTTGAGGCCGAGTGTATCGCTCCGTCTATCCCCATCTCCGTTAACCGCAGCCAGCCAATGTGAAGTTACGCAACCGAGTAATGTAAACCCTGATATGCTCCTAAAGATCCCCTAGAAATGTTAATGCCTATAGACTCTAACCATGTAGTGATGATATGTCCAAAAGGCATATGAACTTTCCCTTGCACAGGGGATATGAAATGAACAATGTAATGAAACATGTTCAATGCAATGTTCACATCTAATCTATGACGCATGGCATACATGAGGAAGAGATGGGGAGGCCGAATCTTGGCCAGACCCCGAGTCACAATGGGAAGAAAACATCCAACAATGACTTTGTAAAGTACATTGTCATGTGCAGATAACTCACTAATGAGGAAAAGGTTTTGAGCTGGTGGGCGAGGATGTCGAAAAAGATACTCATGCATGGAATCTAAAGAGATGTGATCAAACATAGCAGAAAGAGGGGCATCAAATGTAGGATAGAAGATGAAGGTATCATCTGATGGCCTACACTCAAGGAACTCCTGCAAGATCGCAGGAGTGAACTCCAAGTCGCATTTTACAACGCGAGTAGTGTAGGTAGGACCATCGTCTACCTTCCTTAAATTTTGATAAAACTCCTTAAGGAGATCATCATTTATGGCATGAGTACACAAAGCAATCTTCATGAGCTGATAATGCATTAGGATCTCAATGATGTCACTACAATAGAGTCTAAAGAATTGGTTATCTATGTACCTAACCGCCATCAGTTGGTACAATCGTAGCCCACCCTCATTTGGGTCATTCTTATGTTGTCTCCTACATGATGAATGATGAATGCAATGCAATGCAATGAAATGACACAAATAAATACGTGATTAGATCAATAATGTGGTAAAAAAATAGGGTTTAAGGGGTATAGAAAGATACTTTGGTGCCATTTCACGGTCGATGGTTGTGAGGGCCTAGCGAATAGTTGGTTTGCCGGAGAGAGCGCCGGAGGGTCGCCGAAATGATAATCTCGTCGGAACCCTAACGTTGGAGAAGAACCCTAGGATTGTGAGATACCATTAGGGCTATAGAGAGATAAAAAATGTGAACGGGAGAGATGGCTTCCAAACCTAGGGCTTTGGTCGCCAGCGTGGACGGGAAACGGCTAGTCGGAGATGGCTGGTGACAAAGGAAAAGAAGAAATCGAGGGTGTGAAGATGTCGAACCCTAGCAGTTCGGCGTTATAAAATCGCGACGCCAGTCGACTAATGTGTGACATTAATCGACTGATGGCGAGTTAGTAAGCGGTTTATCGAATCGACAGTCGACTGATCCGGCCCAGCACTCAACTGTTGAGAATTCTGTGACATGCTACAGTAACATCAGTCGACTGATAGTGGTCGTCAGTCGACTGATTTGACTAGCACTCGACTGCTGGACGAGTCACTCATTCGCTGGCTCTTCCGTCCGATGAGCGATAATATCACGATCGATGATGAGCGAATCGGTCCGAGTCTCGAAGCGACACTTTCATTGTTGGGCTCATGGTGTTGTGCTACAGGGTTAACAGTCGACTGATAATTGTATTAGTCGACTGACATCTAATTTTCAATTTCTGAAATTAAGTGAATTTCAATTTCTTCACTCAATTTGTTTCATTTTACCATGTTTATTCATGTATATCAAATATATTAATGTTATACTTATGTTCATGTATTTTCCAATGTATTTTGGTATTTTATTTCATTTTCACAAGTATTATCATTCAATAGTTTCAAATCCTAACATTTCACCCTTTCTAAGTGTTGAAATACACAATCAAGGTGAATGACCTATTTTGTGAGATGCAATACACTATAAACATTCCTTCCATGCAAACATATGGTAAAACACATGAAGCATGGTAAGTATGAGACATCAAGAGGTATAATACTTTAGTATCAACCATAAATATAATTTCTAAGCCTTAAGACACATTTCTTGATACACTAAATCCCAAAGTGTGTCAAAACCCAAGAATGGCACACTATGACCTCTAGATCTAAGTTGTGCCAATTTGATTGATTTATTAAACTTCTTAGTTAATATTGACACATCCTAAAAGCCTTTAGGATTCAAGATCAAAACACATTCTCAAGGTACCATAACTTTGAAAATGACCTAAAGTGCCACCTTTACCATGATTAGGTTAACTACCCTTCCATTTAAAGTTGGCACGCCCTAACCCCATTTAGCATGAATCGATCACACTCTTAGGAACCCAAAATCTATTTGAGCTCCTAGGGTTTACTAGGTATTCCTTAGGGATAACCTCCCTAGATACCTTCCTAATGACCCTTCTAGGCTTGTTAGCCTTGGTCATTGTGGTCTTGCCATAGTTAACTCTAGGGGTGACTCCCCTTGTGACCTTCTTAGTGGCTTCCCTAGGTTTCTTAGAAACCCTAGCCACTAGGCACATACCATGGTTGGCCTTAGGGATAACCTCCCTAGAAACCTTGGTTTTTTTAGACCTAGGTTTAGACCTAGGCATTACTTTCTTGGACATAAGCTTGTGACCCAAACCTTGCCTCCTATATGGTTCTTGCCTCTTACACCCTTTACTTTGACTCCTAGATCCTAGAGTTTGACCATTTGTCCCTTTAAATTGATTTTGCATATTTGCAAGGGTCTTTCCAATTTCTCAAGCCTTGACCTTAAGGCTTGATTTTCTAACTCCAATTGCCCAATTGATTTTTGATTAGGTTTCTGGGCATTACCATTTTCTTTAGGCATATGCCTACCCTTATTAGGGTTAACGCCAAAATGGTTTTCAATTTTCTTAATTGTTTCCCTAGGAAGGACGTTTCTAGAGACATTAGTCTCAAATTTCTCCTTCTTTGAAATAAGTCTAGAGTTATTATTTCTAGATTTTTCTTTAGATCTAAAACCAACATGTTTAGCTTCTAGACAAACATACTTATTATTTCTAGCATGCTTTGATTCATGAGTAATAGTAAAATTGTTTAAACTATTTCTAGCATGCTTTTGCCTAAAATTTAAAGAATGAGCATTATGAAAATATACCTTAGGGTTAGTCTTAAAGACTCGCCCCAGATGTGATGCTCCCTCTTGAGTCTTCTTGCTCCCCCTAGAGCATTGACTCCTATAGTGCCCCTTTTGATGGCACTTGAAGCAAGTGATGTGCTCCTTGCTCCTTTGACTTTGGGCATCGGCATCCTTGACCTTTGGCGCTGGTGGACTTTTCTTGACCCTCTTTGGGAAATTGCTCTTATAGTGCCCGGTTTCCCTACACTCAAAGTAAATTATATGGATTTTATTTTGAACCGAAATGCTTGAGTTACCTAGGGTGATGGTGATCGGAGTGGGTTCTTCATCCCTCCCGAAGGTTGAGGCTTCTTCTTTATTTTGTTCCGGCTCCGGTGTGGATGGTCTCTCCCCCTAAATCATAGAGATGGATGCTTCTTCCACCTCTTCTAGTTCTTCTTCCTCCGATCCGGAAGTTGACTCCTTCTCAACTTCTGACTCCTCACTTTCTTGTGAGGATGATGATTCTTCCTCGGCTTCTTCCTCTTCTTGAGCCGATGAAGATTCTTCTTCTTCTACTTGTGCCAAGTGAGGCTTCTCATGGAACTTGACCAATTTATCCCATAGCTCCTTGGCATCTTGAAATTCACCTAAGCTAGACAAAATGTCATTAGGTATCAAATCTTCTAAAAGGTTTGTTACCTTGACTTCGGTCTTGAACTTGAGACATTGCTCTTGTGTCCACTTCTTCAACTTCAAGACGTTTCCTTTCTTATCTTTAGGGGGTTCAAAGTCTTCTACAAGGATGAACCAATCCTCTATATCCATCATCAAGAATGTCTCCATTCTTGCTCTCCACGCTGGAAAGTCTTCTCGGTCGTATGGTGGTGGAGTGTTGATGTCCCATCCAAGCTTGTCTTTGAATTCCATCTTGTTCCCTCTAGCATGCTCCCTTAGTTGTTAAACTTAGAAGAGCAGCCTCGCTCTGATACCACTTGTAGGAGATTGTTGGAACGCTAGAGGGGGGGTGAATAGCTTGTGATCATTTCGAGATGGATTTCGATTGCGTTTGTCTCTACAAATTTCGTTAGCATGCAGCGGAATAATAATAATAATGTAATAATGAAACAAGACAATCACAAATACACAAGTATTTAACATGGTTCGGAATCGAACGATTCCTACTCCATGGGTCGAGCTCTAAAGTGCTCTAGCGATGCCAATCACACACCACTATGCAATAACTCCTTCTCAACACAAGTCGGAGGTGGAGAAACCTCGTATAATTGATTACAATAGTAATACAAAAATCAAACAAGCAAATACAATGTAAATACGAAAACAAGTAAAGAGAGCTTTACAACACTTTGCTTTTGATTGCTTGAATGCTTGATAGCTTGACTTGCACTTGGAGACCCTGATTTGCAGTAGCAAATCGCCCCAAAAGCCCTCAAGAAACCATGGCATTTTCCTCTTTCACGAGCTACATTTAAAGCTTCAACCTGTGAAGGAAATCACCGATCAGTTGACTGATCGGGACCTTCAGTCGACTGATGCCATTGTTGTCGTGAGACAACATCTAGATCCACGCTGGAAAGATCCAACGGATCCATCATTAGTCGACTGATAATGACCATCAGTCGACTAATAATGCCCATCAGTCGACTGTTCGAGCCTCCACTCGACTGCTAACTCCAGCAGTCAAGTCAGACTCCATTCTGTGCCCGAAAAATGGAGCATCAGTCGACTGAGCACACGAACAGTCGACTGCTATGCTAATTCCCGCAGTCAAACCCTAGTTGACTCATGCCAGTCGACTGCCACATGGCACCAGTCGACTGGCACACCTCAAACATGAGGTTTTAACCCAAGTATGGTTACCCCATACTTGTTAGACCACCCTTAGCCTAGACCTAAGCCTTCTAGCCACCTCCGTCAGTCTCACGCCTCTCGGATCCCTCCAAGTCATCCATGACTTGTTCATCTATTGCGCTAGCCTTCAGGTGCTTCCATCGGCTATGTCATGCTAACGGTGTCTACACCGCCAAGGCACATTGGACTTATGCTGCCAAGACTCCGCTTGGACTTTACGCCGCCAACCATTGGACTTACGCCGCCAAGACTCCCGCTTGGACTTCTCAAATTCCAAGACTTAAGCTTGGACTTTCCCTTGCCAACCCATGTTGGACTTTCCATGCCAAGACCCATGCTTGGACTTTTCCTTGACATGGTCAACTCTAGTCAACCATCAAAATCTCCTCGAGTCAAACTCGAGTCTGGTTAATCATAACGCGGGTCGATTGTTCCAACAATCTTCCAAAGATATTATTAGACATCAATGTCAACTTACTGTGTCAAACATCAAAACATCACTCGAGTCAAACTCGAGTCTGGTCAATCGTGACCTGGGTTGATTACACCAACATAGTTGACTAGAGGCTCGGTTGCGGCTATGTCACTGGCAGTTGACTGCCATGTATGGGCAGTTGATGCACACGAATACGACCTCAAATCTCGTGATGGAGACCGTCGAGGACTCGAAGCGTGCGCTCGTGCTCAATGGCTGCAAGTGCACGGATGTCGTCAAGTAATAAAAGATTATCGATCCCACAGGGACTGAGATTCGAGTATCGATTTGTTCAGTGGTGTTATTGTTCGGAAGTCAAATCTAAAGGGTTGCGATTGTGAGGGTTGTCGGTGGACTAAACTCTAGTATGGTGTCACACGGAGGAAGAAAGGAGCTTGTCGCGAGATCTTTAAAAGGGATTCTAGGACTTCGATTTCGCTTGCATGTCATAAAATATGCTATCAACTGGGCGTTGTCTAAACATCTAACTATGGTCGTGTAGAAGGGACATTATACACTCTCCCGATGAGCCACCCCATCTATCGGGAGCTATCTCTGCCTTACAAGGACGGGATAGGCAGTACGAGGATGCCAAATCAATCCCTGCGATGAACCATTTCCAGTTCTATTGCATCCTTCTATCCACGGTTACACAAGATTAGGTTTACCCCTAGGTTCCTTGTATAAATCCCCTAAATCTTAGATACGAGGGTTGTCACCCCTCGTATCGCCTAAGCACAGCAGATAGAAAACCAAATACACATAGATATTTGTATAAACAAATCCCAATTGCAAATTCAAACTCAAAAATAGAATTCAATTTGTAGCAACATGTCATACGCACACAAGCTACTCCTTAATCCTAGAATCGAAGAAACTACTCCATAGATAGAAGAGGAGAATCACAAGGCATATTCATGTTCGAATTAATCATAAATAAAATGCAAGAACAGGAAGTTACAATGCTGATGTGGCCTTCTCTCCGGCATTGAAGTGCAGAACTTGGATCGCCGACGGCGTTCTTCCTCCCCGTTGTGAGTTTCTGAAGCTTTTTAGGGCTTCAGTGTATCGTCCCAGCCATCGTGCCTCCTCCTAGGGTTTGGGCGGAGCTATCCTTATATAGACATCACATCGGATCGCTGTGAAATCTGAAAAAAAAACCCTAGCCACGTCAATCTGCTGGGCCACCACACAGCCAGGCCGTGTGTGGCCCTGGGGTGGCTGATCTCGCCCATTGGACATGGCCATGTGTAGCCACATGCCCTGGTCGTGTCCCTTCTGCGTCTAGCTGCAAAATGTCCTTCTTTTGCTCCGAAAGTACGCCTTTTTCCCCCGAAATGTTATCCTACACACAAAAGTACAAAGAGCAGATCTCCGAACCAGAAAATAGGAAATGTATACAAAACAAAGTGACATATGCATGAAACTAACATAAAATGTAATGAGATGTGAGCTAAAACTAATCCTAAAACCCTATATGTTTTGCTTACATCACTTTCCCCAGACTTAAATCTTTGCTTGTCCTCAAGCAAACCTCAGTGCCATGAAATTTTAAAAGGATATTGCTCCATGCTTAGCATGTTAACTAAATTTATCAAGTGGTATTTGCAATCAAAGCAAAATAAATATATTCTAGAAATTCACAAAGTTAGCTTCCTCGTGCTCGTGCTAAGCGAATCATTCTTAGGGGATACTCGTTCCATGGTGAGTTAAGTCATCATCCTATAGCTTTCCTAAGGTCTCCGGCTCTTAGGCACTTACCTGCTCAAAGCGAGGGTCATTCCCTAGATCTAACACAAAGTCTCAAAGGCATGCTCGGTATTGAGAGAAATTGGTAGGTATTTCCCCAGTAACCTAACTCGGTCTCAAAGGGGCACCTAGTCATTTCCACCCACGACAACTGTTTTTTTATCCCTCATAATCTTTTTTTTCGGCTCACTGGGATTTTGATTTTTCTGAATGGGCTTACACAATCTGAGCATCTCTAGTAACTAAAATGTCAGTCTTAGGGTCACCTATAGATTCCAAAGTACTAGACTACTGAGATGAATCATAACCAAGTATGTACTAGACTCTCCCTTTCAGAGTGTTCGACATGTGTAGGTGTAAAAATAAAAGCTAACTAGGGTAAGTCTAGAATATTCATTCATAGCCAATAAAATAAAATACCACGAGGTAAATGAAGTTACACTACTAATGAAAACAACTCATGACGAAGACTTTAAAAATACTACTGAGTCATCTTTATAGATAACAAAAACTAAGTGTTGAAAGAAACTCAACAACCTATGCATGAACAAATGAATGCTAACAATAATGCAAATATCAGAAAAGAAACTACTGCTAGAAACAAAATAAAATTTGGGGACCCTGATCACTACCATTTTATTGCATTATTTTGGTCCTTAATATCACCGTTTTAATCCTCTCGTGTGTTTATTTATCGATTATTTACATGTTTTATGAGTTGGATATATTTTTGGACCTTATTGTAAATTTTCCTAAATTTTGGACTTATATACAAATTTTATCTTTGTTTGTAGGAGATCGAAAGAGTCACTGGACTAGACTCAAGTTGGATCAAATATGGCTTCATCTGGGGCTAGAAGGATTATTTCAAACGTGATTAATTTGGACCTTTCATCAAGATCAGAAGCAGTTTAATCAAAGGGTTCAGATCTAGTCAATCCTGACCGTCCAATGAGATCTGATCGATTTTGAGCCATCTATCCAGATCTTAAGAGATCCGGTCCGTACATTTAGATCTGAACATCTTATCCTTTCATCTAGATACAGTTGATCGTGATTTTCCATTCAGATTCAATCAGTTCCATTCATTAGAGATCGGAGCAATCTGGACCGTCCAATGTGATGGCTCGATTTGAGCCATTAATCTGAATCTGGAGTGATCCGGCCCATGTATTGTGATCTACACATCTTGGCTGTTCATCCGGACCGTTGGATCTCGATTGTCCCTTCAGATTTATCATATCTGTCCATCCAAAGTTGAATCGATTACCACCGTTGGATGGAGCAGCTTATTAAGCAAATAATGGATCCATAAAACCCTAGCTTAATTGGGTGGCTGTGATCAAGAGATCATTGAATTGGGCGGCTCAAAGAATTCATTTAATCAACCATCTTCTCCATGTAGAGCGCGAGAATCATCAAACCAAGCGGCGTCGGCCGCTGCACGCTCCTCGCTGAGCGGCTAGTGCGGCGGCGCCGCTACCGCTCCTCAGCGGCGACGACGACAAATGCCCCTTCCTCTCGTGCGACAGCCGGCGATAACATCCCCTTCCTCGCGCGAGCTACGGCGGACGGTTCCTCCTCCTCGCGAGTGACGACGGCGAGCAGCGCCTCCTCCACGCGGCAGCGGCAGCTTTGGGCAGCATCTCCGGTGGCCCTTCCTTCCATCCATTCTGACAGCAACCTCCATCCAAGCGGCTGTCGATAAGATGTTGGGATTCTGGCCAGCTCGTCGGCAGCGTGTAGAAGAGGAGATTCCGGTTCAACTTCACCGGTGAACTATCCATCGCCAACTGCCGGAGTTGAGAGCTACAGCTAGACGAGATTTTGGAAGGTTGTGGTGACCTTCTACTGTCGTGGTCGCGGCAACATCTATTCCAGCTCTGGCAGCCCTTGATTTGTCAAATTCCAATGGAAGCACTTCATTTCATCGTCGACGAAGAGTTTCAGCTTCTACTCCGGTTCCATCCTCTCCACGCAGCGCCAGCAGTTCCGTTGTAGTGTAGTGGTGAGTATACTCGGCTAAAACTGAGAGACTCTGGTTCGGTCCCCGGCGGCGGAACTACGGGCTGCTCCACCTTCACAGAGTCATCCATAGGCTGTCAGGTTCCGGTGTCATTGTAGTATAGTGGTGAGTATTTCCGCCTGTCACGCGAGAGACCCGAGTTCTGATCCCGGCAACTACACTAGACTTCGACAGTTCCGCATCATCCACCGGAGAAAAGGGCTCGCTTCATCCATCAATTCAGCACTTGCCGGATGATTTTCGACAAGGATCCAACCATGTCATCCACCGGAGGAGTTCGATTGGATTGTCGTCACCGTTGTGGAGTGATTGGTGGTTATATTTGGATTTTGGTCCATTGATTTGGATGTTTATCTTGTTTATTTTGATGTTTAATTTCAGTGCATAATTCAGTTGTTATTCTGTAGTTAATTAGGAGCTTAGCTATAGTTTACTCTACATTTCAAATTCCTGCACGTTCTTTATATTTTTAATGCTCTTGTTTTCAATGCTTTTCTTTACCTGCTTAGTTTAGATCTTCTTTAATATCATTGTCATCATAGTTAGTTAGATTAATGTTTTAATTACTTGCATTGTCTTTCATTCAGTAGAATTAGTCTTTTAAATTCCAAACCCCCATTCAGTAGGATTAGCAATAATTAGAAATCTTAAGTTTACTATTCTATCTATTACACTCGTTGGGAAACGATTCGGGCCATCCACTATGCTATATTAGTGTAGAGGGGGTTCGGTAATTAATTTGAAATGGTACCACGACAAATCGCCATTATCAAAATTTTGGCGTCGTTGCCGGGGAGTGTAATGATGCTTAGTAAACTTAGGATTATTTTCCCATTTTTAAAAAAAGTAAAATTATTTGGGCTTCATTCTTTTATTTTCTATGTATCCATGTATTTTGTCATGTCTACTTCCTGTGTCTTTTGATTTGTCTGTTGGTGTTTCAGGAAAGACCAGGAATTATCTTTTCTAAGAAGCATGGGTCCTTATTATCAGCAACCGGATCAAAATGGTAGCTAGATCAAATTGCAACATCCATCAGTCAAATATTAGCACAAGAGTTCATTCAGCCTCCGTCAGAGACCATTTCTTTGGATATCGACGTGCTTAGGGTGATGGATCGTGAATTTTTCTTACTCCACAAGACTCCTATGAACCATTGTGCTATGATTTACTTTCGGATATTGATGGATGTGTATTCATTGATGAAGCTGCTGTGGTGTCAGATGTTGAGGTTGATGACACGGGAGTGGTGGATAGTTGGACAGCTCCAAACTGGACACTCCCACCTGAGATAGAGTCTCCAAGAAGTTGCTGATGAAAGCCCTAACAACAAACGCAGTAATCCAACCGCAAGGTTGTATACTTTTGCTGAAATGCCTCAGATTACCAAAGAGTGTTGGTGCAATCGGCCCATGTCACAATTGACCAGGACTCGAGTTTGACTCGAGTGATGTTTTGATGTTTCGACAAAAACATATGACAATGTAATTGTCATGGGAAATTCCAAGTCTTGGGTACTTGGCACGGAAAGTCCAAGTGGGACACTTGGCATTTGGGAAAGTCTAAACATGGGTCTTGGCAAGGTAAAGTCCAAGCATGGGTCTTGGCATGGAAAGTCCAACATGGGTTGGCAAGGGAAAGTCCAAGCTTGAGTCTTGGCATTTGGAAAGACCAAGGGGTTTGATATTGGCGGCGTAAAGTCCAAGCGGAGTCTTGGCAGCGTAAGTCCAATGTACCTTGGCGGTGTAGACACCGTTAGCGTGACATAGTCGATGGAAGCACCTGAAGGTTAGCGTGATGAATGAACAAGTCATGGATGACTTGGAGGGATCTGAGAGGCGTGAGACTGATGGAGGTGGCTAGAAGGCTTAGGTCTAGGCTAAGGGTGGTCTAGCAAGTATGGGGGAACCATACTTAGGCTAAAACCTCATGTTTGAGGTGTGCTAGTCGACTGGTGTCATGTGGTAGTCGACTGGCCTGAGTCAACTAGGGTTTGACTGCGGGAAGTGGCCTAGCAGTCGACTACCAGAGGTGGGCAGTCGACTGCTGGCTCGAGCAATCGACTGATCGTGTGATCAATCGACTGGTGCTCGAGAAATCGGGCACAAAATGGAGTCGAGACTCGACTGGTCGAGTGAAGGCTCCATCAGTCGACTGATGGGTATGATCAATCAACTGATGATGGATCCGTTGAACTTTTCCAACGTAAATCTAGCCGTTGTCTCACGGCAGCGATGGCATCGATCGGTGGTCACGGTGTCGGCGATCTCGACCACAGTTAAAGATATAAAAGGAGCTCGTGATGGAGGAAAAAGGCATGGTTTCTTGAGGGCTTTTGGGGCAATTTGCTGTTGCAAATTAGGGTCTCCAAGTTGATATCAAGCAACCAAGTGATCAAGCATTCAAAAAGCAATTGTAAAGTAGTTTTCTTTACTTGCATTGTATTTTATTATTGTATTTGCTTGTATCCAATTAGATTATTGTTGTAATCTATTGTACGAGGTTTCTCCACCTCCGACTTGTGTCGAGAAGGAGTATTTATGATTAGTGAGTGTGTGTGCATCACTAGAGCTCTTTAGAGCTCGATCCGTGGAGTAGGAACCGTTCGGTTCCAAACCACGTTATATCTCGTGTTGTGAATTGTGTTTGTCTTGTCTCGTTATTGTATTATTTCTATTTCTGCTGCGCTAACAAAATTATAGAGACAAACACAACGAATTCCATCATCGAACGAGCACGACGCTATTCACCCCCCTCTAGCTTCCAATCGATCCCCTACAAGTGGTATCAGAGCGAAGCCGCTCTTCAAGGTTTAACAACTAAGGGAGCACGCTAGAGGGTGAATATGGAAGTCCAAAAACAATTAGGTTGGGACATCAACACACTGGTGCCCTATACTCAATACGGACGAGAAGGCTTCAATTCTTGGAAGAGAAGAATTGAAGATTTTATTATGATGAGAGATTTTGAGGAATGGTCCATTTTGATGGATGGATTTGAATATCCAAGAGGACCAAGAGGTAGATTCCTCAAAAAGAATAGATGGACCGAAGAGCAAGTCCAAGCATCCGAGAAAAATGATAAGGTGATAAAATTTTTAATTGATTTAATGCCTAACAATATCTTGTGTATGTTAGGTAATTATGTAGATGCCAAGGAGCTATGGAGCCAAGTGGCAAAGCTCCATGAAAATTTATCATCGGTCCAAGAAGAAGAAGAAGAGGAGTGCTCACCCTCTCAAGCTCAAGCAAGCACATCGCCATCTAAAGAGCTTGAGGAGTCGGAAGTTGATAGGGAGTCAACTTCCGAATCGGTGGAGGAAGTGGAAGAAGCATCCACCTCAAGGATTGAGGGAGAGGAGAGAACTTCCACACTGGAACATCAAGAAGAAGCTTCGACATTCGGTCAAGATGAAGAAGCTCAGAATCCGATTCTGGCACCTACAACCACCCTAGGTAACTCAAGCATGTCAAATAATAATAAAATTCATATAATATGCTTTGAGTGTAGGGAATCCGGACACTACAAGTGTAAGTGTCCAAAAAGGATAAAGAAGGCTCAACCGGCTCCAAAAGTCAAGGATGTCGGTACCCCAAGTCAAAAGAGCAAGGAGCATGTCATATGCTTCAAGTGCAACTCAAAGGGGCATTACCGGAGTCAATGCCCTAAAGGGAAGAAGAAGGGGCAAGAAGGAGCATTACAAGTAGGGGGAGCTTCTATAGCTAACCCTAAGGTATATTTAAACAATGCTTGTTCTTTAAATTCTAGTCAAAAGCATGCTAGGAATAATTTTAATAGTCTTGCTATTTATCATAAAGAGCATGCTAGAAATAGAGAATTTTGTTTAGGAGTCAAAAATGTCTACCTTTCAAAGAAGGAGAAATTTGGGACTAATGTCCCTAGAAACGTCCTTCCTAGGGAGTCTATTAGGAAAATAGGAGAACACTTAGATCTTAATCCCAAATGGACTAGACACATGCCTAGGAAGAACAATGCCCAAAAACTTAATCAAAAATCGAAAATTGGGCAATTAGAATTAGAAAACCAAGCCTTGAGGTCAAGGCTTGAGAAACTTGAAAAGACCCTAAATAGGATACAAAATCAATTTCAAGGGTCTAATGGTCAAAGTCAAGGGTCAAAACCTCAAAGTCAACATCTAGGACCCAAGAAACAAAAGTCAACCAAGGGCAAGAATGTTTTGGGTCACAAACCTAAGCCTAAGGTGGCTTATAATAGTGTTCCATTTGACTATGGAACACAATCTAGGTCTAGGAAGACCAAGGTCAATAGGGAAGTCATCTCTAAGGTTGACCAAGGTAGATGCCTAGTGGCTAGGGTTTCTAGGAAACCTAGGGTGGCCACTAAGAAGGTTGCAAGGGGAGTTACCCCTAGAGTCAACCTAGGCAAGACCACAATGACCAAGGTTAACAAGCCTAGAAGGGTCATTAGGAAGGTATCTAGGGAGGTTATCCCTAAGGAATACCTAGTTAACCCTAGGAGCTCAAATAGGTTTTGGGTTCCTAAGAGCGTGATTGATTCACGCTAGATGGGTTTAGGGTGTGTCAACCTTGATTGGGTGGGTAGTTAACTCAACCATGATAAAGGTGGCACTTTAGGTTATTTTCAAGGTTATGGTTACCTTGGAAATACATTTGAGCTTTAATTCTAAAAGATTTTAGGATGTGCCAATATTAATTGAGAAGTTTGAAAAATTGATCAAATTGGCACAACTTAGGTTTTAGAGTCTTAGTGTGTCATTTTGGATTTTTGTCACACTTGGGAGATAATTAGGTTTTATGGCAAAATGAACTTAATCCCAACAAATGGCAATTAATATTAAAATTTAGGTATTATATACCTTAATATCTTATTTGTCATGCTTTGATTTGCCATATGCCATGACATGACATCATGTTTATTTTAATCATTTAAAATGTCATGATCTTGTTTAGGATTATGGATTTAAATGTCATGTGCTTTAGTTTTATATCATATGCCATGACATCATGATCATTGGCCATGATTCATTTTTGCTATTATTATGTCATGATCATTTCATGCATTTAATTGAATAAAATTGATTTAAGGACAATGGCATGACTTGGAGTCCCATTTATAA
Organism: Wurfbainia villosa; assembly: GCA_025175895.1. Classification (NCBI taxonomy): domain Eukaryota; kingdom Viridiplantae; phylum Streptophyta; class Magnoliopsida; order Zingiberales; family Zingiberaceae; genus Wurfbainia; species Wurfbainia villosa. The sequence goes on from CM045996.1 coordinate 84,485,484, forward strand.
GGGAATCAAGTAGAGTTGCCTTAGAAAAATGCATGAAACCCTAGATTAGGAAGAACAAAACCCACATCTCACATCACATTGACATTTATGTGTATTTATGCACCCTAGATACATGTGAGATGTTAGGATATGAGTTAAGTTCAAGGTGCATAGTTTTTGCATCTAGATGAACTAAAAACTCATCTAATTTCAATGGTGGATCATTGGAAAAGCTTGTGTACAAGTCATGTACATTGAGCCCAAGGAATATGATCCAAAATAAGATTTTGAAAATATTTTAAAATCCTTTTGAAAAACCTTGGTGAAGTCTATCTTTTGATAGCAAACACCATTGATGAGATTGATATAAAGTGAGCTAAAACTTAGAAGTTTTCTTCACTTTTGAATTTTGTATCAATTTTGGTATTTTATGGGTAAAATAATTTTCAAATATTTTTCACCCATTTTATTGGTCATAGGTATTATACGTATCAAATTTCATAATTTTTTGAATTATGTATAATTATTTATGATTTTCCAAAAATCGTTTATGATAATTGAAATTCGGAAATTTCAATTATCAGTCGACTGCCCTGGGTGGCAGTCGGCTGATATAGGTGGCAGTCGACTGGTAACTGACGAAATTGACTGCCAATGCTGATTTCGGGAAAATTAGGTTTGTTTAGCCCGTGTTCAGCTGTGGTTAAGGTCCCTAACCACTCCTAACCCTAGGATATGCTTTAGGAAGCATTATAAAGGGTGAAATCCATTGGATATGGATTAGGAGAGTTGTTTAGGGTTTGTATCAAATTTAAGATGGGGAGAGTTCATGTTTGAACTTTTAACCTTATTTTTTATGGTTTAGAGTTCTCATTAGCTTAGGGACTTCCCAAGGACATTGTTAGTGCAATGGTCAAGGGGGAGCAAGCCTTTAGGGGGAGGTATCCATCTTGGGATGATGGATGTGTTTTTTGTTTTCTCCTTGAAGAGGAGAAGTTATGGGGAGAATGTCATCAATTGGGAAAATTGATGGATTTTTGAGAGACCCAATTTGGAAATTGGGAGAGTGAATAGGATTGCCTCTCTTGAGTGATATGAGACTTATCACTAGGAAAATGGTAGGCATCCTAGGTACTTTTTGACCAAGGGGGGATTGTAAGATCTCATTGGGACATGAGACATTGACCTCCTTGGAGAAGACCTTTTTGATGTTAGTCAAAAAGGGGGAGAATGTTTGGGAGAGAATATTTTGGAGAAAGATAAGATTACCAATTTGGGATAATTGGTAAGGGATTTGAGTTAGTGTTCTAACTCAATGGTTTGTTTAGTTTTTGTCAAACATCAAAAAGGGGGAGATTGTTGGTGCAATAGGCCCAGGTCACAATTGACCAGGACTCGAGTTTGACTCGAGTGATGTTTTGATGTTTCGACAAAAACATATGATAATGTAATTATCATGGAAAAGTCCAAGTCTTGGGTACTTGGCACGGAAAGTCCAAGTGGGACACTTGGCATTTGGGAAAGTCCAAGCATGGGTCTTAGCAAGGTAAAGTCCAAGCATGGGTCTTGGCAAGGTAAAGTCCAAGCATGGGTCTTGGCATGGAAAGTCCAACATGGGTTGGCAAGGGAAAGTCCAAGCTTGGGTCTTGGCATTTGGAAAGACCAAGGGGTTTGATATTGGCGGCGTAAAGTCCAAGCAAAGTCTTGGTGGCATAAGTCCAATGTGCCTTGGCGGTGTAGACACCGTTAGCGTGACATAGCCGATGGAAGCACCTGAAGGCTAGCGCGATGAATGAACAAGTCATGGATGACTTGGAGGGATCCGAGAGGCGTAAGGCTGATGGAGGTGGCTAGAAGGCTTAGGTCTAGGCTAAGGGTGGTCTAGCAAGTATGGGGGAACCATACTTCGGCTAAAACCTCATGTTTGAGGTGTGTCACGATCGGCCCAGTGTCATGTAGCGATCGGCCGAAATCAACTAGGGTTTGACTACGGAAGTGGCCTAGCGATTGGTGCGGTGGGCCGATCGATGAGCTCAGCGATCGACCGATCGTGTGATCGGTCGGTGGTGCTCGGAAATCGAGCCTGAGAATGGAGTCGAGACTCGACTAGTCGAGTGAAGGCTCCATCAGTCGACTGATGGGTATGATCAGTCGACTGATGATGGATCCGTTGAACTTTTCCAGCGTAGATCTAGCCGTTGTCTCACGACAACAGTGGCATCAGTCGACTGGTGGTCCTGAGCAGTCGACTGATCGACTTTTTCCAGCACAGGTTAAAGCTATAAAAGGAGCTCGTTATGGAGGAAAAAGACATGGTTTCTTGAGGGCTTTTGGGGCGATTTACTGTTGCAAATCAGGGTCTCCAAGTTGATATCAAGCAACCAAGTGATCAAGCATTCAAAGAGCAATTGTAAAGTAGTTTTCTTTACTTGCATTGTATTTCATTATTGTATTTGCTTGTATCCATTTAGATTATTGTTGTAATCTATTGTACGAGGTTTCTCCACCTCCGACTTGTGTCGAGAATGAGTATTTGTGATTAGTGAGTGTGTGTGCATCACTAGAGCTCTTTAGAGCTCGATCCGTGGAGTAGGAACCGTTCGGTTCCGAACCACGTTATATCTCGTGTTGTGAATTGTGTTTGTCTTGTTTCGTTATTGTATTATTTCTATTTCCGCTGCGCTAACGAAATTGTAGAGACAAACGCAACGAATTCCATCATCGAACGAGCACGACGCTATTCACCCCCCTCTAGCTTCCAATCGATCCCCTACAAAGAGTACATATGATGAGTCGATGATCATTTCGGAGGGAGCAGCATGGAACTACCCTGATCACATCAAGAGAGCACTCACCTCCATCCGATCCATCCCACTCCCAGCTTGGATTTCTTACTGAATCGCCTCCAACTGCCAGGACCTCAGGGGAGTTTGTTCTATCCCATCTACTTTTCTTTTCATTGTATATACACTTCATTTTGCTTTATTTGTTTTCATTTTAGTTGTTATGTTTCGTTTGTTGAGTTTTTGTTTTGTCGATGCTTTCAAATAAATTTCCTATGCATTCCTTTATATCATCATAGAAGTCGTAAAAGCTAGTTAAATTTGATTGTCAAATTTTGGGGATTTATTGTCATGAATGGATTATTTGATTGCATATGGTTACTCCGTGGTGATGGATTCTATGTTGATAGATTAAGATGATTTTTTTTCATTCCTAGTGAGGATTGTGCCTGTTTTTATTGCTTGTGTGTGGTGCACTTGTGGTTATTGTAACTCTAGAACTTGCTTTGATTCTTTCGAGACCACACAACCATAGGTTTGCATGATTACTATGAAGGCATTCTCACATGTTTCTCCTTCACTACTTTTGTTGTCACATGCTACTTAAATAATTTCCTTATCATATGTCATGTCATTCTCATTATTCATTCTACTGTCTTTCTATTCCTACATCATGTCATTTCTTCTCTATTTCCATTTTGTTGGATGTGAAATATTAGATGTTTCATGATGAGTTTTTGCCCGGGACAGACAAAAGTTTAAGTGTGGGGGAGAGAGTAGCTCAGGAGAATTTAGTGGAAGCATAAGCGAGTTGTGCTTGATCACCATGAGCTAGTCATGCTCTTTATCTTTTTAGCTGAGCTTTATGATTTTTTTTCTTGGAGCATAGGGAAGTGCACTACATGTTGAAAAAAAAGTTTGAAAAAAAAAATAAGCTAAAAAAAAAGTTGAAAAAAAAAATAAATTGGGTACCTATGAAAAAAAAATTGTGAAAATTTTGACATGTGGTGCCATTCATTTTTATTTGTGTGTGATAGTATTTTTGTTAATGACATCCCTTGTTGTAGTTATTGAGAGATTTATTGTATATCATGAGTAGTTTTGTATTAAAGAATGTGATAAGGGTTGTTTATATATTTATTGGGTTGGATGAAAACTTTTGGGGCATTACTTTCTTGTACTCATCTATGTAGCATTCCAGTATTTCCATATCTTCTGCATTTCTTTAGCTATTTCATTTCTTATCTTTCTTTCCTTTCACACATATTGTCATTTCCCTTGCATTCATGTTTCCCTTACATTCCTAATAAACCTTCAGTGATTGTGTATTCTTATGTGTATATAGTGATGAAGGTAGAAAAAAAACAAACATATGGTAGTGCATAAACCATGAGTAGCTTGAGTGAACTCTACTATTATCTGCATATGAGAGCGAGAGAAGCCACCACTTATCTTGTGAGGCTTAATCATTCATAGTTTATTCATGATGGATTGAAGTCACCATATTTGTTAACTTGTGTAGGATTTGAGTTCATGATTGCTTGAGTCTTTGAGAGTTGACAATCCTAGGTAACTTTCTTTCGCGATTTTCTATGTATGCTTAGGAATTGCTAGGGAAATATATTCAGTTTACTTTTAATTTTCTTTGTTTGCTCGGGACGCGCAAGAATAAGTGTGGGGAAATTGATCACTACCATTTTATTGCATTATTTTGGTCCTTAATATCACCGTTTTAATCCTCTCGTGTGTTTATTTATTGATTATTTATATGTTTTATGAGTTGGATATATTTTTGGACCTTATTATAAATTCTCCTAAATTTTGGACTTATATGCAAATTTTATCTTTGTTTGTAGGAGATCGAGATGAGCCACTGGACTAGACTCAAGTTGGATCAAATATGGCTTCACCAAGGGCTAGAAGGATTATTTCAAACGTGATTAATCTGGATCTTTCATCAAGATCAGAAACAGTTTAATCAAAGGGTTCAGATCTAGTCAATCCTGACCGTCCGATGAGATCTGATCGATTTTGAGCCATCTATCTAGATCTGAAGAGATCTGATCCGTACATTTAGATCTGGACACCTTATCCTTTCATCTAGATACGGTCGATCATGATTTTCCATTCAGATTCAATCAGTTCCATTCATTAGAGATCGGAGCAATCTGGACCATCCAATGTGATGGCTCGATCTGAGCCATTAATCTGAATCTGGAGTGATCCGGCCCATGCATTGTGATCTACACATCTTGGCTGTTCATCCGGACCGTTAGATCTTGATCGTCCCTTCAGATTTATCAGATCCGTCCATCCAAAGTTGAATCGATTACCACCGTTGGATGGAGCAGCTTATTAAGCAAATAATGGATCCATAAAACCCTAGCTTAATTGGGTGGCTGTTATCAAGAGAGCATTGAATCGGACGGCTCAAAGAATTCATTTAATCAACCATCTTCTCCACAGCAGCAGAGCGCACAGTAGAATCATCACCGAACCAAGCGAGCGCCGACGCCGCCGCCTGCTCCTCGTGGGCGAGCGAGCACCAGCGCCGCCACCTGCTCCTCCAGGCGAGCGACGGCGGCAGATGCCCCTTCCTCTCGCGCGACAGCCGGCGGCGACGTCCCCTTCCTCGCGCGAGCGGCGGCGGACGGTTCCTCCTCCTCGCGAGCGACGGCGGCGAGCAGCGCCTCCTCCACGCGGCGGCGGCAGCTTCGGGCAGCATCTCCGGCGACCCTTCCTTCCATCCATTCCAGCGGCAACCTCCATCCAAGCGGCTGCCGATGAGATGCTGGGATTCCGGCCAGCTCGTCGGCAGCGTGTAGAAGAGGAGATTCCGGTCCAACTTCACCGGCGAACTGTCCATCGCCAACTGCCGGAGTTGAGAGTCGCAGTTAGACGAGATTTCGGAAGGTTGTGGTGCCCTTCTACTACCGTGGTCGCGGTAGCATCTATTCCAACTCCGGCTGCCCTTGATTTGCCAAATTCCGACGGAAGCACTTCATTTCATCGTCGACGAAGAGTTTCAGCTTCTACTCCAGTTCCATCCTCTCCACGCAGCGCCGGTAGTTCCGTTATAGTACAGTGGTGAGTATACTCAGCTAAAATCGAGAGACTCGGGTTTGGTCCCCGGCGACGAAACTACGGACTGCTCCACCTTCACAGAGTCATCCATAGGCTGTCAGGTTCCGGTGTCGTAGTATAGTGGTGAGTATTTTCGTCTGTCACGCGAGAGACTCGGGTTCGAATCCCAGCAACTACACCAAACTTCGATAGTTTCGCATCATCCATCGGAGAAAAGGGCTCACTTTATTCATCAATTCAGCACTTACCGGATGATTTCCGACAAGGATCCAGCCATATCATCCATCGGAGGAGTTCGATTGGATTGTCGTCACTGTTGTGGAGTGATCGATGGTTATATTTGGATTTTGGTCCATTGATTTGGATGTTTATCTTGTTTACTTTGATGTTTAATTTCAGTGCATAATTCAGTTGTTATTCTGTAGTTAATTAGGAGCTTAGCTGTAGTTTACTCTACATTTCAAATTCCTGCACGTTCTTTATGTTTTTAATGCTCTTGTTTTGAATGTTTTTCTTTACCTGCTTAGTTTAGATCTTCTTTAATTTCATTGTCATCATAGTTAGTTAAATTAATGCTTTAATTACTTGAATTGTCTTTCATTCGGTAGAATTAGTCTTTTAAATTTCAAACCCCCATTCAGTAGGATTAGCAATAATTAGAAATCTTAAGTTTACTATTCTATTTATTACACTCGTTGGGAAACGATGGATGAGGTGGAAAGTCTGGAAGCCTCGGCATCTCAGAATCCTGGGAGAACCTGTTGTTGAGCCGCTGATGACACATGTACATGTGATCGATCTGAGAGCTGGTAGATGCAGCGGTTGCTCGGTGCTCCTCCTCCCTAGCCCACTGTGCCTGCTGGGCATGCATGTGCTGCTGCATCTCCTGGCGGTAGGCGGCCTCATCTTGGTGACGGGCAGCCTCCTCTTGGAAGTAGATGCGGGCCTCATCGTAGAACTCCTCAGCCCGCTAGAAGTGCTTCCGGAAGCCCTGGAACTCCACCTGCGTGTATGCACTATGCTCCTCCCATCGCTGCCTCTGCGTCTGCTGCTCGGCGTATATATCGTCAAGGTGCGATCGGAACTCCGAGAAATCATAAGTCGATGTACCTGCATCCTACTCAAAAGTGGAAAAAGGTGGTGGTGCAGGTGCAGGCTCATGTTGACGTGGACTAGGTGAGCTCCTATGCATGTGTGGACTAGAGGGAGAGTGATGTAAAGGGGAAGAGATGGGCGCCGATGTGGATGGTCCCTCATGTGGCGGGGACTCAACTATCATGTCCAAGCGTCAGTTGGCGAGCATGGTGATGGTGGTACAATCAGGGTCGGGGAGCCTAAGTGTCGTCAGGTTTTTCCTTACAAAGCATAAGGAGTGTCCCTCTCTTACAATCAACTTCATCACCATACACACTCTAGGACGATCCTAGGGCTCTCCTCTATACTCTCTAATGCAGTGTAATTGTACCCCATCCTATGGCAAATGTGGGTAAGTAGGCCTCTCACATTAATCTCTCCTCTCGCTGCTTTGCCCATCTTCACCAAGTGTCTGATAAAGTGGGCCCCTACATCAATGTTATTCCTTTCTTGTAGCATGTCCCAGAGGCAAAGCAGCTCGCTAGCTCTTACTACACCGTCACTCTCCCCACGACCAAATATAGTACTGGCCTATGATGCGATGGAGGTATCGAAAAATGGGATTTTGGAGGCGCAATACTTTGGCCCTAGAAGGGTCGTAAGCGTGCTCCCCTATCAACTCGATCCAAAATATTCGAGAGTTAAACCCCATAGGGGTTCTTCTCTCTCCCCCACTCGGCAAGCCAAAGCATGAATTCCATTGGTGGAGGGTCCATTCATGTTCAATGTTAAATATCCTAAAAGTTATCCTACCCTCCTCGCTCTCTCTACCCGTTAAAATTTTTGCCTCCAAAGAACTCAAAAATTCTAGAACTATCCTAAGGTAGGTTGGGTGGCTTATTCCCATTATCTCTTCCCACCCCATTTTTGCAAATAGGGCTTGAACGTCACCCAACAACCCTAAGGACTCTAGCAAATCTTCATCAAGGTACCTAGTAGCAGTGAGTTTGCGAATAGAAAGCATATTATATCTATCTCTATGCTCATTGTTGCGAAAAAAAGGGTTGGTAGAGTGTTACCCTCCTCCGAAGCTTGAGGGGCGTCGGTGCTCCTTGCTCATCGCTCCGAAGCACCGGATCGAGACGCTACTTGCTTGGTCCTCCTCATCCTTGCTTCTTTTGGCTTCCTTAAAGGTTGGAAAAGCTTCTAGGTGGTGGGGAAGAAGAATCCACACGGCTAGGGCAAGAAAAACCGAAGCACACGGTGCAAATGGGGCGAAAACACATGGCTCGCCCTACTTAACCCTTGCGCGATACGGCCGTGTGAAAACACACGGCCAGGCTGTGTGTCCCTTTTTTCTCCCCTTTTTGCACAATGATTCGAATTTTCTCATGCGCTTCGCCGTGTAAGCTAATATGGATTTTATTTTTACCTAGCAAAGTTCTTTTCTAGTCCTACTGCTAAATGAAATGGAAATCAAGATTTAAATTAACTAAATGCATGCAATACAATCAAAGGGAAACCTAAAAACTAAACTTGGGTTGCCTCCCAAGAAGCGCTTTGTTTAAGGTCGTTTTGCTCGACCACACTCCATTATAAACTTGGCTCTAGAGGTTCAGTGAACCTCCATTCATCCGTCTCAGAATCGACATCTAATGGCCTCGGCTTTAACGTGCTGAAAGTGAAGTCATCTAGGTAGGGGGCTCTACACTATGAAAGGATGAAGAGGATGATCTCCCCATCTACCTCTACGGAGATCTGGTGTGCCTTAACATCTATGCACGCCCCCATAGTTGCCAGAAAAGACCTTCCCAAAATGATGGGATTCTAGGGATTGGGTTCTGTGTCTAGTATGATGAAGTCCATGGGTATCACGAAATTTTCAATCACCACAGGCACCTGTGCTAGCATGCCAACAGGCTTCTTGATCGTGTCGTCCGCTATACGTATCCCTATGCCCGTTGGTTGTATATTACCCAGTTCCATCTCCAAATAGTATGCGTAGGGCATCACACTTACTGATGACCCCAAGTCGCACAGCGCTTTATCGAAGCTCTCCCCATAAATTGAGCAGGGGATAATAAATTCACCAGGGTCCTCAAGCTGTGATGGAATCTTATTTTCATTTTCAGCTTGGTTAGGTAGGGTGGCAATCATGGCAGCACACCCCTTGGCGAATCTGTTTCTCGGTGTTATTCTCTCACTGCCCATTCCTTCTTTAGCCTGACTTGGCTCGGGTATTGATGGAGAACTATCTATGGATTTCGACATGAACTGGGCTATTTGGGCCACTTGTGTCTCCAACATCCTTGTGTGACTTGCAAAGCTGTCAACGGTGGCCTTCAAGTCTCTGAGTGATTCCTCTGTTTTCTGATGTTGGCGATGAAATTTCTCATTGGCCTTAGTTTGGGTAGCAATGAAGTCTTCCATCATTAATTCTAGTCTAGACTTTTGTTGTTGCTGCCTATTGCCCTGCTGCTGCCCATACCCTCTTGATGGTTGGAAATTTCCCAAGTTATTCTTATAGAAGAAATTCGGGTGATTCCTCCATCCGGGATCATAGGTACTGGAGTATGAGTTGTTGGGCCTTAGATTGTAGTCCCCAACCGCATTAACATGCTCAATTTGCTCTTCTGAGGTTCCCTTCCCTCCATAGTTGTCCTCCCGATATGCTACTGCTCCTTCTCCAAAGTCAATTGCCGTGCATGCAAATGTAGGATTCAAAGAGTCAAAACGTCCACTAAGCACGTCCATCCTTGCTGTTAAGTGGTCAACGGAGTTGACAGCATATTGTCCTGCCGCAAGAGTTAGGTGACCACATTCGGAAGTCCATTGATGGTGGTTCTAGGTCACCTCTTCTATTAGCTCTTCTGCTTCCTCTATGGTCTTATTCATAAGTGCTCCTCTTGCAGCAAAATCCAGGGACATCTTCATGGCGTACGCGATCCCATTATAGAAGATGTGGATCACCAGCCACCTTTCCAATCCGTGGTGGGGGCATTGGTAGAGTAGCCCCTTGTAGCGATCCCAAGCTTCGAATAAGGACTCCCCCTCCTTTTGATGGAAGCTTGTGATAAGATGGCGCATGTGAGCAGTCTTGCTTGGTGGGAAGTATTTGTTCAAGAACTGCTGCTCACATTGCTCCCATGTAGTAATGTTTCCCAAAGGCAGGGAGTGAAGTCATGTCTTAGCCTTATCCCGCAATGAGAACGGGAATAGGCTCAGGCAGATCGCGTTCGTAGGTACTCTATTTATCTTCATTATCGAACAGATTTCTAAGAATGTCTCTAGGTGCCGGGTTGGGTCTTCAGTCGTAGCTCCCCCGAATTGACTCTGCTGGACCATATGTATCAGTGTTGGTTTCAGTTCAAAGTTGTTTGCCGAAATGGATGGTCTAGCTATACTCGGCCTAAATACTCTAATGCTAGGAGTTGCATAATCCCATAGAGGTCGGCTACCTATATGTACTTCGGATGCAGCTTGGTCCTCCATCCCCTTCTGTTCTGCTTTCCGGCGATGATAGGTTCGTTCAATTTCTAAATCGATCGGAATCAGGCCTTCCGATCAAAAGCGTCTAAGCATACGAAGAACCGAGCCACAAAAATTAGGAGTGCTACCTAATTCTAAGAAATAGGAAATAAACAAATCTAGCTAACAAAATCAAAGAGACAATAAGAAAATAGAAAACTACCGCTAAAATAAAAATAAAAATAAAAACTAAATCTAAATATGGAAAATATAAAACTAAAGTAAATGAGGCAAACTAAAAAGAAAATTAAACAAGTAAATAAATCTAATCCTAAGTCCGATCTAATTTTTCACTTCTTGATTCGATATCGAATCAATCAGTCCCTGGCAACGGCGCCAAAAACTTGATGCACATGAACACGACCTCAAATCTCGCGACGGAGACCGTCGAGGACTCGAAGTGCGCGCTCGTGCTCAATGCCCGCAAGTGCACGGATGTCGTCAAGTAATAAAAGATTATCGATCTCACATGGACTAAGATTCGAGTATCGATTTGTTCAATGGTGTTATTGTTCGAAAGTCAAATCTAAAGGGTTGCGATTGTGAGGGTTGTCGGTGGACTAAACTCTAGTACGGTGTCACATGGAGGAAGAAAGGAGCTTGCCGCGAGATCTTTAAAAGGGATTCTTGGACTTCGATTTCGCTTGTGTGTCGCAAAACATGCTATCAACTGGGCGTTATCTAAACGTCTAACTATGGTCTTGTGGAAGGGACATCATACACTCTTCCGATGAGCCACCGCATCTATCAGGAGCTATCTCTGCCTTACAAGGACGGGATAGGCGGTATGAGGATGTCAAATCAATCCCTACGATGAACCATTTCCAGTTCTATCGCATCCTTCTACCCACGGTTACAGGAGATCAGGTTTACCCCTAGGTTCCTTGTATAAATCTCCTAAATCTTAGATACGAGGGTTGTCACCCCTCGTATCGCCTAAGCACAGCAGATAGAAAACCAAATACACAGAGATATTTGTATAAATAAATCCCAATTGCAAATTCAAACTCAAAAATAGAATTCAATTTGTAGCAACATGTCATATGCACACAAGCTACTCCTTAATCCTAGAATCGAAGAAACTACTCCATAGATAGAAGAGGAGAATCACATGGCATATTCATGTTCAAATTAATCATAACTAAAATGCAAGAACAGGAAGTTACAATGCCGATGTGGCCTTCTCTCCGGCGTTAAAGTGCAGAACTTGGATCTCCGGCGACATTCTTTTTCCCTATTGCGAGTTCCCGAAGCTTTTTAGGGCTTCCGTGTATCATCCCAACCGTCGTGCCTCCTCCTAGGGTTTGGGCGGAGCTATCCTTATATAGATATCACATCGGATCGCTGTGAAATTTAGAAAAAACCCTAGCCACGTCAATCTGTTGGGCCGCCACACAGCTAGGATGTGTGTGGCCCTGGGGTGGCTGATCTCGCCCATTGGACACGGTCGTGTGTAGCCACATGCCCTGGTCATGTCCCCTTCTGCGTCTAGCTGCAAAATGCCCTTTTTTGCTCTGAAAGTGCGCCTTTTCCCCCGAAATGTTATCATGCACACAAAAGTACAAAGAGCAGACCTCCGAACCAGAAAATAAGAAATGTATGCAAAACAAAGTGGCATATGCATGAAACTAACATAAAATGTAATGAGATGTGAGCTAAAACTACTCCTAAAATCTTATATGTTTTGCTTACATCAGCAGTCAACTGACCTTGAACAGTAGACTGCTATGGATGGTAGTCGACTGGTGTTTCTGGACACCAACACAGAAAGCTCCATAGTAAACTAGGCAATCAACTAAGGGTTTGTAGTCGACTGACAGTATGGGCAGTCTACTGGTCGTAAATGGCATGAGCACAAAAGGGTTCGTAGTCGACTGCTGAGTAAGGGAAGTCGACTAACGACTGTGGGGAGTCGACTGATGAGTCAGAGCAGTCGACTAGTTTGCCCTAGATCTAATGTGGATTAGTTTGTTGTGAGATAACGGATAGGTGAGCAGTCGACTAAGGACTTTTAGCAGTCGACTGCTAGGCGGAAATCCAGCCCAAGGCATTCTTTATAAGGAGTTCGAAGAGGAGGTTTTCACTGCCAATTCTAGAGGATTTGAATGGGAATTGCTGCTGCAATTATAGACTTCAAGACATCCTAAAGCAACCAAAAGCTAAAGAATTCAAAAGCTCACTTGTGTAAAGTGTTGTTTTCCTTCATTTCATTTATATGCTTGTATTTGATTTGTTTATTCTTATTGCTGTAAGATTCTTGTAAGAGGTTTCTCCACCTCCGGCATGTTGTCGAGAAGGAGAAGTTATAGTGGTGGTGTGCATCACTAGAGCTCACTTGAGCTCAATCCATGGAGTAAGAACCCTAGGTTCTGAACGTTATATCGTTGTGTTTGCATGTGATTTTGTATTTGTTGTGCATTTCTATTTGTATTCCGATGTGCACTAACATCGTTGTACACTAGCATGCGAACGAAAGACGAAATCGACGAATCGCTATTCACTCCCCCTCTAGCGCGACCATATCAGTCCCTACAAAAGTGATCGAAGATGTTTGGATAGCCCATTGAGGATTCACCACTTCTGTAAAGGAGATGTATACCCTAGGCTTCTTGTCATCATTGTTACTCAAAAGTCTTTGGTCAAAGCAAGCATGTCAATAAGATAGTCTTCTTAGACACATGTATGGAGTAACTTGAATCCATAGGACAAGGAAACTAACTTGGGATAAATGTGACATAGTCAGCCTAGTGGGGACGAGCACTATAGACCATGTCCTGAACCAAGTGGGTATAAGAAGAGTGAAAGGAACAAAGACACAAATAACTATAGCTGCTAAAGGGTTCAAAATTGTTCTGAATTCAATGTCAAATTTTTTATTAATTAAGAGTTATGATGTACTACTGGATACCAGTCATTATCTATTCATAACTAATGATTAGTTATGAATGACCAATATAGACGGAAATCTATTGGGTCACACACATAGCAGTATCTCAAGAGACGTAAAATAAGTTAGAGAATATGATTCTAATAGAGGAAGAAGATGTCTAGTTGGACTAGACCTATAGGGCCACAAAATGGGAGTGAAAGAGGTGAACACGAATGTGCCAAGGGTTGGCATGGTCGTGTGACGCTTTGCTGATAAAGACAATGGAGATTTTGAGTAGGCATGGCGTGCCTAGAATACACGGGCATGTTTTTGATCGTATGTGATGCATCCAAAGAGAACACGACCCGACTGTGTTAAGGAACATGACCGTGTCAAAATGGAAAGGGGTATGCCCATCACACGAGCATGTTTCTGGTCGTGTTTGACATGTCTAGGGAGAAACATGACCCTGCCATGTTGAGACACATGATCGTGCCTGAAAGGCACGACCCGAGCATACTTGAAAGACACGACCATGTGACGGTCGTGTAATTTCTATAGGAACATGACACGGTCATGCCTGGTAGGCACGCCACGACTGTGTTTCATCTTGCCGCTTGGTCTTCTCCAATTTTGGCAAGTTTCCACGCCTTAATCAAGAATCCTATAAATAAGACTCTTAAAGAAACCCTAAAAAGGGAGTTCTTTCGTGTTTTCTGGGGTTTTATGTCGTCTCCTCCTCTTTTTCTCTTCTCTAAGTTTTGGCTAGTGATGAGCGGAGAGGAAGGCTTGTGGCCTTTGGAAGGTTGTCTCACGAAGATCTGGCATGGATACCGATAGAGGCAAAGCTTGTTAATTTTGTTAAAGGTTTCTATATATCTATAAAGGATCACGAAGGTATTGTAGAGGAATCAGTGATCGCGCTAGAGGGGGTGAATAACATCTTTCGCGATTTCGTCAATCGCGATCATGTCATGCTTGTCTACAAAAGCATTATACGTAGCAAAATACAATACAAATAGAAATAAAGATAAAACACAACCACAGGACAAGAAGATTTAACATGATTCAAAAATAAGGTTCCTACTCCACAGGGCAAACTCTAATTGAGTTATAGTGATGCACACTACCACAATCAAACTTCTCCTTCTCGGTATGACATTGGAGGTGGAGAAACCTTGTATAAAATCTTACAACAATAAGAATGCAACCAAATATGAAATACAAGTGAAATACAAGAACAAAGAACTAAACACTTTACAATAAGTGAGCTTTGGTTGCTTAATCTTTGGTTGCTCTTGAAGATCTGGAATGCAATAACACTTCCCCTTTAAAATTGCCCCAAAATGCTAAGGAAATCTTCCTCCTCGAACTCCATTTAAAGCTTTTGTCGAGCTGGATTTCTGCCTTCCAGTCGACTTACCCAGTAGTTGACTTGCCTCAATGTCGTTGCCTCACAATAGCTCAATCCACGTCAGATTAGTTGTCCATCAATCGACTGCTAGAGACCACCAGTTGACTCCTTTGAGCTAGCAGTCAACTGCTCAATATTCTGTGCCCTGACCACTTAATTCTAGTTGACTATTGTAGAATAGTCGACTACTCAAACCTAGCAGTCGACTTCTAGAACCACAAATCAGCAATCGACTACTTGACCAGTCGACTGGGGCATAACCCAGGTCGACTGGTCTAAGTCAACTAGGCTTCCGAGTGTTAAACACACGGCTAGTCGACTGGTCCATAATCCCAATCGACTGGTAAATCTCAAATATGAGGTTTAATCCAAGTATGATCCTCTCATACTTGATACTCACCCATAGCCTAGATCTAAGCTTTCTTGCCACCTCTATCAGCCTCACGCCTCTCGGATCCCTTGAGTCCCCGACTCTTCATCCTTCGCGTTAGTCTTCAGGTGCTTCCATCAGCTATGTCATGCTAACCTGGTCCTTTGCTAAAGTTTTATACTTAATAGGATAAAGACAATATATGGAATTTAAATTTAATAATATTCCACATAATGAGACAATTTTTAAGATAGATAACGACGAGTTATTTGAAACCGAGAGCATTAAGCATTCAAGATCATTTTGTAAGAGGATTAAAAGAGATGTCTTATATAAAATATAAGTCGGACGGTTGAATTAAATGGGAGCATCAAGTGTTCTTTATGATCATAAAATACCTCTAAAACTTAAAAAAAAATTATAAAATGATAGTTAAACTTTCTATGTTATATAAAATTGAATGTTGAGCTATGACTCCAGCATATGAGTAGAAGATAAGAGTCATAGAAATGAAAAATATAAGATGGATGTGCGAGCATATAAAAATAGACAAGATAAAAAATGAAAATATTAGAGGGAAAATGAGAGTTGCATCTATTGAGAAAAAAATTAAGAAGAGACATTTAAGATGGTACAAATATATACTTAAATGACCTATAAATATTCCAATCAAACAATGTATGATTATGACAAATATGTCTATCAAACAAGGAAGAATAAAGCCAAAGAAGACTTAGTTAGCAATGATAAAATTTATTTAAATATAGATAATGATATAATAGGAGATAGAACTCAATCGCATAAAAAGATTCATATAGTTAATCCCATCTAATGGGATAAAATTTAATTGTTATGATTGTACAAAGTTACCAACACGAGATGAGTAATATCAAAATTTAACAACACAGTTCAATAAAATACTATAAAATAAAATTCATAGGTCTAAGCCTAAGAGCATCCACAAAGGGAGTTCCTTGGAGCTCCTATGTTGTTGATGTGGAAAATCAATCCCTAAGAGGGAGAGAGCTTTTTTTTTGTGGGGTCAAGAGTGGCTCCCTAAATGGAGAGCCACTTTTTTTTTAATAATTTTATAATTTGTAATTTTTGTCTGTTTGTGAAAAAAAATCAAATTAATTAAAAATAAAATAAAATCATTGTTGAATGACTAAAAATTAGTTGTTCAACAACTGCTAATTTTGAATCATTGAACAATGACTATTTTTTATTTTTTATTTTTTTTAAAATAAAATTTACATATAAATACATCTTCACTCCATTTTTTTCATTAATCCTATCACTTTTTACTTTTTCTTTCTTAAAATCATGTCATTTTTTATTTATTCTTTCTTATTCTTAAGATGAACAAAAATTTCAATGCTTTTTTTATAAATCTTTTGAATTCTTCAAATGAGGGAGAAACCATATCTTCTCAAAATACTCATATTCATTCAAATATCTAATAATGGCTATTTTTTATTTTTTATTTTTTTAAAACAAAATTTACCTATAAATACATCTTCACTTTATTTTTTTCATTCATCCTACCGCTTTCTACTTTTTCTTTCTTAAGTTCCTGTTATTTTTTATTTCTTCTTTCTTATTCTTGAGATAAATGAAAATTTCAATACTTCTTTTACAAATATTTTGAATTCTTCAAATGTGGAAGAAACTACATCTTCTCAAAATACTCGATTCATTCAAATATCTAATATTCTCAATTTTCCTCCCACACACAATACCCTCTAAATTTTTAAAATATTTCATATATTCCATAATATCCTCCAAATTTCTAAAGTTTTCAAAAAATTTGAGTAACATCACCCCAGCTGCATTTTGTATGTTTCCACTACAAGATTGGTCAACCATGGATAGTCAATTTGAGATGTCAACTCCATCGCATATATTTTCTCCTCGACCATTGGTGATACCTTCAAATAAATTAAGAAGAACTAGTGTTGATGCAGCTGTCAGTGACAAAGAATCGGTAACACCATAATCTGTTCAAAGAACTCAATGGT
The DNA here is from genome assembly GCA_025175895.1 of Wurfbainia villosa. Lineage (NCBI taxonomy): Eukaryota > Viridiplantae > Streptophyta > Magnoliopsida > Zingiberales > Zingiberaceae > Wurfbainia > Wurfbainia villosa. The sequence goes on from CM045996.1 coordinate 84,502,603, forward strand.
CACCACACTCATCACAGATAGAGCGTGAATACAAATTGGAGACAGATGACTCAAAGCAAACAGTTTGGTATCCCAATGAAGACATGGTCCTTGCAAAGTCATTGATCGCTACTAATACCGACACAATTATTAGTAATGATAAGAAGGATCAAGCTTTTTGAAAATATATTGCTAATTATTACAACAAGCATTGACCCACTAGAAATGATTCGAGAATTTGGAAGGGAAAATCACATTACTGTAAGTTCATGCTAATGGTAAATGAATTTTTTTGCTTACTACAATAATTTTTATTCTCATCGTCTAAGAAATTGGAGTGAAGAGAATATGTTAGAGAGCACATTAAATATATGAAAAGCCAACAACAATAATAATAACTTCAAGTATATGCATGTGTGGAGGGTGTTGGTGCAATCGGTCCAAGTCACGATTGACAAGACTTGAGTTTGACTCGAGTAGTAGTTTGATGTTTGACATTGATGTTTAATAAAAGAGTTGACCGTTATTTGACAATGGGTTGACTATATGGTTGACATGGGGTTGTCATATGATGGAGAAGTCCAAGTAGGACACCTGGCAATGGAAAGTCCAAGCATGGGTCTTGGCAAGGGAAAGTCCAAGCTTGAGTCTTGGCAATTGGAAAGTCCAACATGGGTTGGCATGGAAAGTCCAAGCATGGGTCTTGGGAAGGGAAAGTCCAAGCTCGAGTCTTGGCAAATAGAAAGTCCAACATGGGTTGGCAAGGGAAAGTCCAAGGGTTGATATTGGTGGCGTAAAGTCCAAGCGTGAGTCTTGGCAAAATAAGTCCAATGGTTTGGTGGCATAAAGTCCAAGCGGTAGTCTTGGCGGCATAAGCCCAAATGTGCCTTGGAGGTACAGACCAGCTTAGCATGACAATAGTCGATGGAAGCACCTGAAGGCTAGCATATGGATGAACAAGTCATGGATGACTTGGAGGGATCTGATAGGCATGAGACTGACGGAGGTGACTAGAAAGCTTAGTCTAGGCTAAGGGTGGTCTAGCAAGTATGAGGGCATGATACTTGGGGTTAAATCTCATGGTTGAGATTATTAGTCGACTGGGGCTTTGGACCAGTCGATTGGTCAAGTGTTTTGACACTTGGTAGCCGAGTTGACTCTGGGCAGTCGACTGGGATTATGATGAGTCGATTGTCGTGAGTCAACTAGGGTTGAACTAATGGCTTCGAGCAAATAATCGCCATGGAGGGAAATCGACTGCTGGTCGAGGTTGTGGAGAAAAATGTTTGGTAGTCAATTGGTCAGTTAGCTACAACCTTGGTAGTCGACTGATGGGTAATGACAGTCGACTACCAATGTATCTGTTGGAGTTTTGTCGACGTGGATTAAGTGGTTGTGAGACAACAGCTATAGGAGAAGTTGACTGGGGTCTTATGGCAGTCGACTGCTAGGCGGAAATCAGCCCGAGTTGTAGCTTTAAAGAGAGCTCGAAAGGGAGGATTGAGCAGCGATTTTCTTGGGTGATTTGAAGGGGAATAGTTGGTGCTCTCCAGTCCTTCAAGGATAGTCCAAGGCGATCAACAAGCAAGCATTCAATAGAGTTTTGTAAAGTGTTCTTTACTTCTTTTGTTGTATTTCATTCATATTTGCTTGTATAATTCTTGTATTACTTTTGTAATCCTTGTACGAGGTTTCTCCACCTTCGACGTGTTATCGAGAAGGAGTTATTAGTGTTGTTTGCATTGCTAAGGCTCATTTGAGCTCAACCCGTGGAGTAGGAACCCTAAGGTTCCGAACCACGTTATATCTTGTGTATTGTGTGCTTGTGTTGTGTTTTTGTTTTTGTTTATCATTATATATTCCACTACGTAAACTAACACTTGTAGCAAGCACGCGATCAATTTCCATCGAAGCGACGAAGACACGCCATTCACCCCCCCTGCCTCTAGCGACGTCTAATTCCTAACAAGTGGTATCAGAGTGAGGCCTCCCTTCATTTGGACTAACCGCCAAGGAGCAAACGCACTAGAGGGCAAGATGGAATTTGAAGAAAAGTTGGGATGGGACATCAACATGCCGATTCCATATGCGCTCTATGGATGAGAAGGCTTCAATCAATGGAAGACAAGGATTGAAGAATTCATTTTGATGAGGGACTTCGAAGATTGGTCCGCATCGATAGAAGGATTTGAATATCCAAAAGGGCCAAAAGGAGGATTCCTCAAAATGAAGAAGTGGACCGGGGAACAACTCAAAGAATTTGAGAAAAACAAGAAGGTAATAAAATTCTTGGTTGATTTAATCCCTAATGACATTTTGTGTAGTTTAGGGGATTACATGGATGCCAAGGAGCTATGGAGCAAGTTGGCAAGATTCCATGAGGAGCCTCACTCGGCACAAGAAGAAGAAGAGGAGAAGGAAGAAAGCTCATCCTCACAAGAAAGTGAGGATTTGGAAGTTGAAGAGGAGTCAACATCCGGGTCGATAGAAAAGGAGGAAGAAGTAGAAGAAGTCACCACCTCTAGGATTGAGGGGGAGGAGATTAGGTCATCTTCAATGTCGGAGCCAACTCAAGAGGAACCATCCACCTCCGGTCGAGAAGATGAAGAAGTCCAAAAGTCTACCACCATTGACCTAGGTAACTCAAGCAATTTAGTTAAAAATAAAAATCATATAATTTTCTTTGAGTGCAGGAAATATGGACACTGTAAGAGCAAGTGCCCTGAGAAGGTCAAGAAAAGTTAACCGGCACCAAAACCTCAAGAAATCTCAAAGGGTGTTGGTGCCCCAATTAGAAAGAGCAAGGAGCATGTGGTGTGCTTCAAGTGCCAACAACCGGGGCATTATAAGAGTCAATCCCCTAGGGGAAGGAAGAAAGTCCAAGAAGGAGCATCACATGTAGGGGGAGCTTCTAAAGCAAACCCTAAGGTAAATTTAAGTAATGCTCATTCTTTATATAAGACCAAAAAGCACGCTTTTAATTCACTTACAATTTATCATAAAGAGCATGCTAGAAATAATAGATATTATTGTTTAGGGGCTAAACATGTCAACCTTAGAAATAAGGAAAATTTTGAGACTAATGTCTCTAAACAATATTACCTAAGGAAACTATTAGGAGAATAGAAAATCATTTAGACATTAATGCTAAGAAGGGTAAGCATATGCCTAGAAGAAATGGTAATGCCCAAAGACTAAATGAAAACTCAAAAATTGGGCAACTAGAATTGGAAAATCAAATTTTGAGGTCAAAACTTAAAAAATTGGGGGGAAAACCCTTATAAATATGTAAAATCAAATTAAAGGGTCAAATGGTCAAAGTCTAGAGTCTAGGAGGCAAGGCTCATCCAAGGGCAAGAAAGGTATGGGTCACAAACCTAAGCCCAAGGAGACCTACCATAGTGTTCAATTCAATTGTGGAACACAACCTAGTGTTGGTGCAATCGGCCTAGGTCACGATTGACCGGACTCGAGTTTTACTCGAGTAATGTTTTGATATTTGACACAGTAAGTTGACATTGATGTTTGACATTGATGTATAATAATATCTTTGGGAGATTGTTGGAACAATCGACCCGGGTGATGTTTAATCGGACTCGAGTTTGACTCGAGGGGATTTTGATGGTTGACTGGAGTTGACCATGTCATGGAAAGTCCAAGTCTTGAGTACTTGGCACGTAAAGTCCAAGCATGGGTCTTGGCAAGGAAAAGTCCAAGCATGGGTCTTAGCATGGAAAGTCCAACATGGGTTGGCAAGGGAAAGTCCAAGCTTGAGTCTTGGCATTTGAGAAGTCCAAGGGGTTTGGTATTGGTAGCGTAAAGTCCAAGCGGGAGTCTTGGCAGCATAAGTCCAATGGTTGGCGGCGTAAAGTCCAAGCGGAGTCTTGGCATCGTAAGTCCAATATGCCTTGGCGATGTAGACACTGTTACCATGACATAGCCGATGGAAGCACCTGAAGGATATCATAATGGATGAACAAGTCATGGATGACTTAGAGGGATCCGAGAGGCGTGAGGCTGACGGAGGTAGCTAGAAGGCTTAGGTCTAGGCTAAGGGTGGTCTAGCAAGTATGGGGGCATCATACTTAAATTAAAACCTCATGTTTGAGGTGTGTCAGTCGACTGGTGTCATGTGGTAGTCAACTGGCGTAAGTCAACTAGGATTTAACTGCGGGAATTGGTCTAGCAGTCGACTGCCAGAGGAGGGAAGTCGACCGATTGTCTTAGCAGTTGACTGATAATGTGATCAGTCGACTGGTGCTTGATTTGTCGGGCACATAATGGAGTCTAACTCGACTGCTGGGGTTAGCAGTCAAGTGGAGGCTCGAACAGTCGACTGATGGTCATAATCAGTCGACTGATTATGGATCCGTTGGATTTTTCCAGCGTGGATCTAGCCGTTGTCTCACGACAACAGTGGCATCAGTCGACTGATGGTCCCGAGCAGTCGACTGATCGGTATTTTCCAGTCCAGGAAGAAGCTTTAAATGGAGCTCGTGGAGGAGGAAAAAGCATCCGGTTCTTGAGCATCCTTGGGGCGATTTGTTGCTGCAAATCAGGGTCTCCAAGGTCATTCTTCAAGCAACCAAAAGCAAGCAATCCAAAGGCATTTGTAAAGTGTTTTCTTTACTTGTATTGCATTGTATTTCATATTGTATTTTCTTGTTGTATTTAGTTTATTGTTGTAAACTATGTATGAGATTTCTCCGCCTCCGGATTGTTCCGAGAAGGAGTGTTTATTAGTGGTTGTGTGTGCATCACTAGAGCTCGTTGAGCTCAACTGTGGAGTAGGAACCTTGAGGTTCCGAACCACATTACATACTCATGTTTGCGTATTTGTTCTTGTTGTATTTTATTATTGTATATTCCGCTGCGTACTAACAAGATTGTAGACAAGCAAATGCGAACGATTTCCATCGATGTAACGAATACAAGCTATTCACCCCCCTCTAGCATTCCAACGATCTCCTACAAGTGGTATCAGAGCGAGGCCGCTCTTCTAAGTTTAACAACTAAGGGAGCACGCTAGAGGGAACAAGATGGAATTCAAAGACAAGCTTGGATGAGACATCAACACTCCACCACCATACGACCGAGAAGACTTTCCGACGTGGAGAGCAAGAATGGAGACATTCTTGATGATGGATATAGAGGATTGGTTCATCCTTGTAGAAGGCTTTGAACCCCCTAGGGATAAGAATGGAAACGTCTTGAAGTTGAAGAAGTGGACATAAGAGCAACGTCTCAAGTTCAAGACCGAAGTCAAGGTAACAAAGCTTTTAGAATATTTGATATCTAATGACATTTTGTCTAGCTTAGGTGAATTTAAAGATGCCAAGGATCTATGGGATAAATTGACCAAGTTCCATGAGAAGCCTCACTTGGCACAAGTAGAAGAAGAAAAATCTTCATCGGCTCAAGAAGAGGAAGAAGCTGAGGAAGAATCATCATCCTCACAAGAAAGTGAGGAGTCGGAAGTTGAAAGGGAGTCAACTTCCGGATCGAAGGAAGAAGAAGTAGAAGAGGTGGAAGAAGCATCCATCTCTATGATTGAGGGGGAGAGACCATCCACACCGAAGCCGGAACAAAATAAAGAAGAAGCCTCAATCTCCGGGAGGGATGAAGAACCCACTCCGATCACCATCACCCTAGGTAACTCAAGCATTTCAACTCAAAATAAAATCCATATAATTTGCTTTGAGTGTAGGGAAACCGGACACTATAAGAGCAAGTGCCCAAAGAGGGTCAAGAAAAGTCCACCAGCGCCAAAGGTCAAGGATGTCGATGCCCAAAGTTAAAGGAGCAACGAGCACATCATTTGCTTCAAGTGTCATCAAAAGGGGCACTATAGGAGTCAATGATCTAGGGGGAGCAAGAAGACTCAAGAGGGAGCATCACATCTGGGGGGAGTCTCTAAGACTAACCCTAAAGTATATTTTCATAAATCTTATTCTTTAAATTTTAGGCAAAAGCATGCTAGAAATAATTTAAACAATTTTGCTATTACTCATGAATCAAAGCATGCTAGAAATAATAAGTATGTTTGTCTAGAAGCTAAACATGTTGGTTTTAGGTCTAAAGAAAAATCTAGAAATAATAACTCTAGACCTATTTCAAAGAAGGAGAAATTTGGGACTAATGTCTCTAGAAACGTCCTTCCTAGGAAAACAATTAAGAAAATCAAAAACTAGTTAGGTGTTAACCCTAATAAGGGTAGGCATATGCCTAAAGAAAATGGTAATGCTCAAAAACCTAATCAAAAATCAATTGGGCAATTAGAGTTAGAAAATCAAGCCTTGAGGTCAAGGCTTGAGAAATTGGAAAGACCCTTGCAAATATGCAAAATCAATTTAAAGGGTCAAATGGTCAAACTCTAGGATCTAGGAGTCAAAGTAAAGGGTGTAAGAGGCAAGAACCATCTAGGAGGCAAGGTTTGGGTCACAAGCCTATGTCCAAGAAAGTAATGTCTACTTACCACAATGTTATATTTGATTATGGAACTAAACCTAGGTCTAAAAAAACCAAGGTTTCTAGGGAAGTTATCCCTAAGGCCAACCATGGTGTGTGCCTAGTGGCTAGGGTTTCTAAGAAACCTAGGGAAGCCACTAAGAAGGTTATAAGGGGAGTCAACCCTAGAGTTAACCATGGCAAGACCACAATGACCAAGGCTAACAAGCCTAGAAGGGTCATTAGGAAGGTATCTAGGGAGGTTATCCCTAAGGAATACCTAGTAAACCCTAGGAGCTCAAATAGATTTTGGGTTCCTAAGAGCGTGATCGATTCACGCATAATGGGGTTAGGGCGTGCTAACTTTAAATGGAAGGGTAGTTAGCCTAACCATGGTAAAGGTGACACTTTAGGTCATTTTCAAGGTTATGGTTACCTTGGGAATGTGTTTTGATCTTGAATCCTAAAGGCTTTTAGGATGTGCCAATATTAACTAAGAAGTTTAATAAATCAATCAAATTGGTACAACTTAGATCTAGAGGTCATAGTGTGTCATTTTTGGGTTTTGGCACACTTTGGGATTTAGTGTATCAAGAAAAGTGTCTTAAGGCTTACAAATTATATTTAAGATTGATACTAAAGTATTACACCTCTTGATGTCTCATACTTACCATGCTTCATGTGTTTTACCATATGTTTGCATAGAAGGAATGTTTATAGTGTATTGCATCTCATAAAATAGGTCATTCATCTTAATTGTGTATTTCAACACTTAGAAAGGGTGAGATGTTAGGATTTGAAACTATTGAATGATAATGCTTGTGAAAATGAAATAAAATACCAAAATACATTGGCAAATACATGAACATAAGTATAACATTAATATATTTGATATACATGAATAAACATGGTAAAATGAAACAAATTGAATGAAGAAATCGAAATTCACTTAATTTCATAAACTGAAAATCAGATATCAGTCAACTGTTAACCCTATAGCACGACACCACGAGCCCAGCAGTCGAGTGCTACTTCCAGAACTCGACTAATTCATCCATCAGTCGATGTTCTTTCATCGGAGCGGAAGAGCCATGATAGTGGCTCGGCCGATCAGTGTTGGTCACATCGATCGACGACCACTATCGATCGTGATGTTACTTTAGCTTGTCATAGAATGCTCCGATGGTCGAGTCGCGGCAAGGCGCTTTATCGGTTTGGTAAACCGCTCACATCAGTCGACTACCGTCATGATTTTATAATGTCGAACCGCTAGGGTTCGACATCTTCACTTCACTCCCTCTTCAATCGATTTCTTCTCTCCATTCGTCGCCAGCCATCTCCGATCATCCATTCCCCGTCCACGCCGACGACCAAAGCCCTAGGTTTGGAATCCATCTCTCCCGTTCATGTCTTTGATCTCTCTATAGCTCTAATGGCATCTCACAGCCCTAGGTTTCTCCTCCGACGTTAGGTTTTCGGCGAGATCATCATTCCGGTGACCCTCCGACGTTCTCTCCGACAAACCAACTGTCTGCTAGGCCCTCACAACCATCGATCGTGTAATGGCACCAAAGTATATCTCTATACCCCTTAAACCCTTTTTTTTACCACATTATTGATCTAATCACGTATTTATTTGTGTTATTCCATTTCATTGCATTGCATTCATCATTCATCATGTAGGAGACAGCGTAAGAATGACCCTAATGAGGGTGGGCCACGATTGTACCAATCGATGGCGGTTAGGTACATAGATAACCAAATCTTTAGATAGTATTGTAGCGACATCATTGAAATCCTAATGCATTATCAGCTCATGAAGATTGCTTTGTGTACTCATGACATAAATGATGATCTCCTTAAGGAGTTTTATCAAAATTTAAGGAAGGTAGACGATGGTCCTACCTACACTACTCGCATTGCAAAATGCGACTTGGAGTTCACTCCTGCGATCTTGCAGGAGTTCCTTGAGTGTAGGCCATCGGATGATACCTTCATCTTCTATCCTACATTTGATGCCCCTCTTCCTGCTCCGTTTGATCACATCTATTTAGATTCCATGCATGAGCATCTTTTTCACCATCCTCACCCACCAACTCAGAACCTTTTCTCCATTAGTGAGTTATCTGCACATGACAATGTGCTTTACAAAGTCATTGTTGGATGTTTTCTTCCTATTGTAACTCGAGGTCTGGCCAAGATTCAGCCTCCCCATCTCTTCCTCATGTATGCCATGCGTCAGAGATTAGATGTAAACATTGCATTGAACATATTTCATTGCATTGTCCATTTCATATCCCCTGTGCAGGGGAAAGTTCATATGCCTTTTGGACATATCATCACTGCATTGTTAGAGTCCATAGGCATTAACATTTCCAGGGGATCTTTGAGGGCACTGTTCGAGGTTTATGACTGTATATCAGTGCGTAACTTCACATTGGCGGGGCTGTGGACTGGCGATGGACAGATGGAGCTGATACCTCGGCCTTAGCCCAGGGCACATGGGGAGCCACCTCTAGTGCCTGGAGAGCCTGCAAAATGGTATGAGGACCCCGATGCTGCTGATGAGGATGACCATATGCCAGAAAATGCATCAGCAGCAGGTCCTTCAGATCGGGTTGCATAGCTGGAGGCCAAATTCGAGGATTACCAGCAGACGATTGACTCTTGACTGGCGGAGATTATATCGGGGCAGTCCTCCATGGGTCAGCACCTCAGCCGGATGGGGAGCGTCACACCCGGATGGAGGAGTGCCACACCCGGATGGAGGAGTGCCAAAGCCGCATGGAGCAGTGTCAGCTTGATATGTACGAGATGATGCGAGTCTGGACCCTGAGCCAACAGCCTCCTCCGCCTCCACCTTCTGCAGGAGATTAGAGCTAGAGGATGTTTAGAAATTTTGGTGTTAGTTGAGCATTTCAAACTTCTATTTTGGTTGTAAAAACTGAAGTTTTAATTGAATGAAATGTTTTGGTTATAAAAAATATTTTTGTCTGATTATATGTGTGTATTAATGTGCTTGTTTATACAAATTTGACATGTCATGACATCATACTTATATTTAACATGTCAAGATTATGTTTAGGATTAAGGACTAATGTCATATGTTTTTAGATTATATCCTATGCCATGACATCATGATCATTGGCTATGCTTTATTATTGTTATCATTTATGTCATGGTCATTCATGCATCTAAATTGATTAAAATTGAGTTAAGGACTTTGGCATGACTTGGAGTCCCATTTATAAGGGAATCAAGTAGAGTTGCTTTAGAAAATGCATGAGGCCTTAGATTAGGATAACCAAAACCCACATCTCACAATCACATTGACATATATGTGTATTTATACACCCTAGATACATATGAGATGTTAGGAAAATAAGTTAAGCTCAAGGTGAATAGATAGTGCATCTAGATGAACTTAAACTTATCTCTATCATCAATATGAATCATGAGGAAAACTAATGTACAAGTCATGTACATCTAGTCAAGAGCCCATGGTTCAAAATAGGTTTTCAAAAATATTTTAAAATCACTTTAGAAAACCTTGGTGAAGTCTATCTTTTGATAGTAATCACCATTGATGAAGTTGATACAAAGTAGGGCCAAAACATTGAAAATTTCAAAGGTTTTGAACTTTATATCAATCTCCTATTTTAATGAGTAAAATATTTTTCCAATATTTTTCACCAATTGTATGTGTTATGAGTATTATACATATGAAATTTCGTAATTTTTCAAGCTATATATAATTAGTTATGATTTTTCAAAGTCTATTTACGATAATCAAAAGCGAGTTTTCGATTATCACGATCGCCTCTTGTTTGATCAACTAATGGGCGGTGCTCGCGATGCAGAATCGCCGAAGGAAACCACCTTGACGGCAAAAACCGCCCTGTCAAAACTGCCCTGGCGGCAAAACCACCCTGGAAAAATCGCCACAGCGCGGTGGCACTTCCTAGCGAAACCGCTCGCGGAAGTGCCTCAGTGGAAGCACGCATGGTTATCAATTATTTCTTGCCGCTGGTGCGGTCGGTGATGGGCATGGCAGTCGACTGGTTTCTGAAGGACTCGACTGCTCATGTTGTTTTCAAGTAAAACAAGGGTGTTTAACCCCATTTCAGCTATAGTAAGGTTCCCTAACCACTCCTAATCCTAGGATATACTTTGGGAAGCATTATAAAGGGTGAAAATCCATTGGATATGGATTAGGAGAGTTATTTAGGATTTGTATCAATTTTAAGGTGAAGAAAAGTTCAATATTGAGCTTGAGGCCTTAATTTTGATAGTTTAAGTTTCTATTGGCTTAGGGACTTCCCAAGGACATTATTGGTGCGATGGTCAAGGGGGAGCAAGTCTTTAAAAGGAGGTATCCATCAAGGGATGATGGATGGTATTTTTCCTCATGAGGGGGAAAATGGGATTTTGAGATGCCCAATTTGGAAATTGGGAGAGTGTATAGGATTGCCTCTCTTGAGTGATATGAGACTTATCACTAGGAAGATGATAGGCATCCTAGGTATTTTTGGACCAAGGGAAAGATTGTAAGATCTCATTGGATGTAAGACATTGACCTCCTTGGGTGAACCTTTTTGATGTATGTCAAAAAGGGGGAGAAAGGTAAGATTACCAATTTGGGAAATTGGTAAGGGAATTTGGGTTAGTGTTCTAACTCAAAGGTAAGTGTTTTTGTCAAACATCAAAAAGGGAAAGATTGTTGGTGCAATCGGCCCAGGTCACGATTGACCGGACTCGAGTTTGACTCGAGTAATATTTTGATGTTTGACACAGTAAGTTGACATTGATGTTTGAAATTGATGTATAATAATATATTTGGGAGATTGTTGAACAATCGACCCGGGTGATGATTAACCGGACTCGAGTTTGACTCGAGGGGATTTTGATGGTTGGCTGGAGTTGACCATGTCATGGAAAGTCCAAGTCTTGAGTACTTGGCACGTAAAGTCCAAGCATGGGTCTTGGTAAGGAAAAGTCCAAGCATGGGTCTTGGCATGGAAAGTCCAACATGGGTTGGCAAGGGAAAGTCCAAGCTTGAGTCTTGGCATTTGAGAAGTCCAAGGGGTTTGGTATTGGCAGCGTAAAGTCCAAGCGGGAGTCTTGGCAGCATAAGTTCAATGGTTGGCGGCGTAAAGTTCAAGCGGAGTCTTGGCATCGTAAGTCCAATATGCCTTGGCAGTGTAGACACCATTAGAATGACATACCCGATGGAAGCACCTGAAGGTTAGCGCAATGGATGAATAAGTCATGGATGACTTGGATGGATCCGAGAGGCGTGAGGCTGACGGAGGTGGCTAGAAGGTTTAGGTCTAGGCTAAGGGTGGTCTAGCAAGTATGGGGGCACCATACTTGGGTTAAAATCTCATGTTTGAGGTGTGTCAGTCGACTGGTGCCATGTAGCAGTCGACTGGCGTAAGTCAACCAGGGTTTGACTACGAGAATTGGCCTAGCAGTCGACTGATTGTCTTAGCAGTCGACTGATAATGTGATCAGTTGACTGGTGCTCGGTTTTTTGAGCACAGAATGGAGTCTGACTCGACTGCTGGGTTTAGCAGTCGAGTGGAGGCTCGAACAGTCGACTGATGGTCATAATTAGTCGACTGATTATGGATCCGTTGGATTTTTCTAGCGTGGATCTAGTCGTTGTCTCACGACAACAGTGGCATCAGTCGACTGATGGTCCCGAGGAGCCGACTGATCGGCATTTTCCAGCCCAGGCAGAAGCTTTAAATGGAACTCGTGAAGGAGGAAAAAAGTATCCGGTTCTTGAGCATCGTTGGGGCGATTTGTTGCTGCAAATCAAGGTCTCCAAGTCCATTCTTCAAGCAACCAAAAGCAAGCAATCCAAAGGCATTTGTAAAGTGTTTTCTTTACTTGTATTGCATTGTATTTCATATTGTATTTGCTTGTTGTATTTAGTTTATTATTGTAAATTATTGTACGAGGTTTCTCCGCCTCCGGATTGTTCCGAGAAGGAGTGTTTATTAGTGATTGCGTGTGCATCACTAGAGCTCGTTGGCTCAACCGTGGAGTAGGAACCTTGAGGTTCCGAACCACGTTAAATACTCGTGTTTGCGTGTTTGTTCTTGTTGTATTTTATTATTGTATATTCAACTGCGTACTAACAAGATTGTAGACAAGCAAACGCGAACGATTTTCATCGACATAACGAATATAAGCTATTCACCCACCCCCCCCCCCCCTCTAGCTTTCCAACAATCTCCTACACCTAGGTCTAGGAGAGCCAAGTTACTAGGGAAGTCATCCCTAAGGTTGACCATGGTAAGTTCCTAGTGGCCAAGGTTTCCATGAAACCTAGGGAGGTCACTAAGAAGGTTACAAGGGGAGTCACCCCTAGAGTTTGTTGATGCAATCGGCCCAGGTCACGATTGACCAGACTCAAGTTTGACTCAAGTAGTGGTTTTATGTTAGTGTTTTGACGTTTGACATTGATGTTTGATAATGAGTTAACCATTGTTTGACAATGGATTGACTAGATGGTTGACTTGGGATTGACCATGATGGAGAAGTCCAAGGGGGTACTTGGCAAGGGAAAGTCCAAGCTTGAGTCTTGGTAAATGAAAAGTCCAACACGGGTTGGCAAGGGAAGTCCAAGGGTTGATATTGGCGGCGTAAAATCCAAGCGGGAGTCTTGGCAGCGTAAGTCCAATGGTTTGGCGATGTAAAGTCCAAGCGTGTGTCTTGGCAGCGTAAGCCCAAATGTGTCTTGGCGGTATAGACCACGTTAGCATGGCATAGCCGATGAAAGCACCTGAAGGCTAATATATTGATGAACAAATCATGGATGACTTGGAGAGATCCAATAGGCATGAGGCTGATGGAGGTGGCTAGAAGGCTTAGGTCTAGGCTAAGGGTGGTCTGGAAAGTATGAGGGCATCATACTTGGGGTAAACCTCATGTTTGAGGTTTTTTAGTCGACTTGGCTTATAGACCAGTCGATTGGTCAAGTGTTTTGACACTTGGCGTAGGAGTTGACTCTGGAGCGATCGGGATTATGACGATCGGCCCGGTGAGTCGGCGGCATTCAACTATAGTCGTGTAGCCTTGGTTGTCGATCATTTGTCGGCGTGGCGATCGGTGATGGCGATCGGTCGATTGGCGTGGAGGTTAGTCGAATTTTCAAGTCGACTACTAGGGTTTGGCAATCGAGTGGAAGCATAATCAGCCGACTGATAGATATGATCAGTTGGATGATGGTCTATCCATTGGAACTTATCCAACGTGGATCGAGTCGTTATCTCACAATAGCTACAGGAGCAGTCAACTGATGGTCTCGAGCAGTCGATTGCTAGGTGGAATCCAGCCTGAGTTGTAGCTTTAAAAGGAGCTCGTGGAGGAGGATTTTGGCATGGTTCTTTGGGGCGATTTGCTGGTGTAATCCAAGGTCTCCAAGTGCAGCTCAAGCAACCAAACAAGCAAGCATCCAAAAGCACATTTGTAAAAAAAAATTTACGTGTTTTTGTGTATTTCATTTGTATTTGCTTGTTTCATCTTGTATTACTTGTGTAATCATTGTAAGAGGTTTCTCCACCTCCGGATTGTTCCGAGAAAGAGTTATTAGTGGTGGTGTTTGCATCGCTAGGGCTCATCCGAGCTCAACCCATAGAGTAGGAACCCTAAGGTTCCGAACCACGTTATATCTGTTGAAGGATCGGTGGCCAGCTAGAGGGGGTAAATAGCCCCAATTCGCATGTACGATTGAAATCGTCTGTTCATTGCATGCTCGTCTACAATACTCGTTAATGCACAACGGAATAATAGTAATGAAAATGAATACAAGACACACACACAATACATGGCAATATACGTGGTTCGGAACCTTAGGGTTCCTACTGAAGGGTTGGTTTTGCCCCGGAAGCTCTCATACCAATTTAATGGTTTTAGCTTATCGAGTCCGTGAGGGGAAACTTCGCTTCCCACTTCACCTCGATCATTTGTTCATGGCGATCCCATCGATGTCCCCGGATTAAAAATTTAATCCTAGACAAAAGGGATTGCCCAAACAACCAAGTCATCGTCGTGCGATTCGTTTAGAGAGGGCACTTGAACAAACTAGTTCAAGCGACCATCCTCTATTCTACGAGTAGCCGCGGAATAGATGATGTCCGGATCGCCGGTTTTTGTGTTTATGGTCGGGATCCAAGTATTATTTAGCCATATACAGATTTATATCATGCTCATAAATGAAAAACAAATGCAAACATGTAACATATAAAAATTAGAGAATCGATATACCTCTCGATCTTCTAATGTATGACCTTCCTCCTTTCGGACGTCGTGTGGGCGACGCTCTACCAAAAGTCGAAGCTCCTAGATCACAAATCTTCCTTCCTTGCTCTTTCAAAGTAAGAGGAAGAATAAAAACAAAGCTCTTCTCCTTCCTATGGCCAACCAACAAGCAACAAGGAGAATGCTTGCCGCCGGCCAACAAGGAGAAGGAGATAATGGTGGAAACCGGCCAAGACACCAAGGGAAAACCCTATATCTTGTTTCCACCACCTAAGGAGAAGGAGAAGGGGTCTTTGGATGCTGCCCAAGGGCTGGGATAGGGCTGTGGGCGCCGGCCACCAAAGGATGAAGAAGAAAGAAACCTTCCTTATTTGGTGCCACCCAAGCCTCCTAAACCCTAAGCTTCCAAACCCTAATCCTAGCTCTCCTTATGGCCAGCCATGGAAGTGGAGAAGAAGATTAGGATGAGCTCAAGCCAAGGTAGAGATGAGAAGAATAGTGGCCGGCCAACCTTAGGAAGAAGAAGGAAACCCTCATCCACTTGTGGCCGGCCACCCTTAGCTCCCAAAACCCTAGCCACCCAAACCTAATCCTAAACCAACTAGGATTCCTAGCCTCCAAAGGAAGCAAACCCTAATCCCCTTAAGACATGCTTATTCTTGCCGCCCACTTCATGACTCTATTTATAGAGTTGGGCTCAAGCCATGATTTAATCTCCTCCATTGGTTCTAGGGATTTAATCTCAACCGTCGGATCTAGAGATTTAATCTCAACCGTCGAATCTAGAGATTTAATCTCTACCTTTGGATCTAGAGTTTTGTTTTCATCCATTGGATCTAAGCTTCATGAGGTGTTAATAGGCTACATTAGGGACCATGAGGAGGAGTTGGATCTTGGCCACCCATGGATCAAGCCCACATAAAGTCCGATCCACTAATGATGATCCAATCCACTAAAGGATCATCATTGATCTACCTCACCAACCCCCATATGATAATATGGGCTTTATATATTATTTGTACATTTTCTCCCCGTGTTTAAGATCTCGAATGTCCGTCAATTAATTAATTTACTGACCACTAATTAATCAACATCTAACTCCTTGAGTAGTGCCACTCAACCTTTTCATCATGCCGGACCAAGTCCACCTGCAGGGTTTACATGATGAACCTTATGAGCTCCTCAAGGGGACATCATCATCCTAATATATAGGACACGATTTCCTCCTATAATCAACGGCACACCATATAAATAATATCATCTCCCAACTTACCGAGCCTATCGATTTAATCTATAAATCTCGCCCATTGGTAAATCAAAGAGATAACTACTAAGTATATGTGTCCGTTATTATATCGGGATTAAGAGCATGTACTAAATAATATCTGAGGTCCGATTCGATTATGTAGTCAGCAATAGATCGAATCACCTCTATGTCGGTCCTGCTCAATACACACAAAGTGCACTAGTGTGATTCTATGGTCAAGACAAACCAACACTAAATCACACTACAACCATTCCGATGGTTTGTCCAAAGTCATCTCGGTTGTGAGCCTTTACTTATACTTTACAAGGAGCCGATAACATGATCTCCCGTGTAACACCACAACCATGTTATCTACAATGTAACGTATTAGACAATATGCATAAAAATATGCAAACAATGATCATGTGATTCTTATTTCAAAAATAAAGATGTTCATAAAAAAGATAGACTTTTCAGTATACATCCCTACACCTACTCCACGGGTGAGCTCAACGAGCTCGTGTTATGCACAGAGCACTAACAACAACTCCTTCTCGATAACACGTCGGAGGTGGAGAAATCTCGTACAAGCAATTACACTAAGTAATACAAGCAAATACAAATATAACAATGAAATACGTAAAGAAAACTTTACAACAATGGATTTGAACTCTTGCTTGTTGCTTGCTTTGGATTGCTCTTGAAGGACTGGAATGCAGCAGCAATTCCCCTTCAAAATCTTCCCAAAAGTCTTGGCGAAATCCTCCATCTCGAGCTCCATTTATAACTTGCATCGAACTGATTCAGCGCCCATCAGTCGACTGGTCGTGACCATCAGTCGACTGGTCCTGTAGCCATTGTCTCACAATGACTTGATCCACGCTGGCAAAGTTCCAACGAATTCATCATCAGTCGACTGATCATGCCCATCAGTCGACTGATGATCCCATCAGTCGAGTGCTCTCTGCGATCACTCGACTGGAAGACCTTCTGTGGCTGAATTCACCCCGATCAGTCGACTGATATCCCTCATCAGTTGACTGATGGTTTTGGCATTCGATTGCCCTCCCTCGGCAGTCGACTGTTCGACCAGAACCTGGTCAGTCAAACACCGATGGAGTCCAATCGACCTAGAGCAGTCGACTGGTACCTATACCAGTCGACTAATGTCGGGTAAAACCTCAAACACCAAGTTGTTTGAGCATCCGATCGTCGGGTAAACCCTCAAACACCACATTTGAGCATCTGACACTTAGTCTTAGCCACTTGGCCAAGTCCACCTCATCTCTCATGGAGTTCCCTACTGAAGCTCTCTTCCCTCGGCCTACGTTCCTCAGATGCACCAAGCGCATGACTTCGCAATGTCATCCTTCGCGTCTCTTGCCCTCAAAGTCTGCTTCCCTTGGACCTCACTCCATTTTCTCCCCGTTCGGCGGTCCCTCGGATGCACCAAGCGCATGGCTTCGCAATGTCATCCTTCACCGACTCAAGGACCCCGAGCCTAGTGAACTTGCCAAGTCCTCAAGACTTCCCACACCAAGCCTCATGCTTGGACTTTCACTGCCAAGGCTACACACTTGGACTTACGTGGCCAACTTATGTTGGACTTCCCATGACAATCCCATGTCATACGTTTTGTTTAACATCAAAATATAGTTCGAGTCAAACTCGAGTCCTGGGCTGATTGCACCAACAATATCAGCGTGCCATTGTGTATTGTTATTGTTTGTTGTATTTCGTTATTGCTATTTTGTATTTCCGATGCGCTAATAACGATTGTAGACAAGCACGATCAAATTTCATTAAGCGATCGAAGATGTGCCATTCACCCCCCCCCCCTCTAGTGACATCCAATTCCTAACAAGTTGTATCAGAGTGAGGCCGCTCTTCATTTGGACTAAATACTGAGGAGCAAACGTGCTAGAGGGCAAGATGGATATTCAAGAAAAACTGGGTGACGACATCAACATTCCTCCTTCCTTTGACCGCAAAGACTTTGCATATTGGAAAGGTAGAATGATGTATTTTCTCATGTGTGATTATGATAATTGGATTAGTGTGATGGTAGAGTTCGACGCTCCAAAGGACGAAGAAGGAAAAATTCTTAAGAAGAAGAAGTGGAGCAAAGAACAACTCCGATACTACAACATAAATAACAAGGTAAAGGGTATATTATTTAGTGTAATCCCTAATGATGTTTTGATCAAGATAGGAGATTGTAAAGATGTCATGGACCTTTGGAGCAACTTGGCGAAATATCATGAAAACCTATCACCGGCTCATGTAGTAGAGAAGTCCAAGGAGGAGTCCGAGGAGGAGTGCTCGTCCTGTCACGCCCCGGGGGAGTCCCCGCCAGACGAAAATACGACAACATTTCCCCTGTACGGGTGACAATACCAATCTTGTATACAAGGCCTACACGACCACTATACATCGGTCAACGCGACCAGAACAAAACTACACACGCAGGTCATAAATAGGCCTCAGGCCAACAATCAAAGAAAATAATAAAAGTCTATCACATCTAGACTTACCCCTTTTGCCATCTGGGCAGGAATACACAACCAAATCCAACCGAATAAAAATCCTAATAAGGGTCCATAAGGACATACCAAAACATCCACGAATACATAAATCAGACACCAGTCCTAAACATATCCTCTAGTCAAAATCCAAAACCATAAATCAAATAACAAGAAAACTTCCATGACGAGGGGGTTTGGAAGATGGACTCTCCTGATAGCTTCATCCTGAAATAGATATACAATAACGGGGTAAGTTCAAAGAACTTAGCGAATAATAGTCGATATGCAAAGTAAGATATAACTAACAATAACAATCATGTCAGTACAGTCTCATATATAGGATATGCAAGAAAGAAATACAAAAGGACTGTACTTACCTGAATCTCCTATCCTGATATAGGAGCATGTGCTATACTAGCAGAAATAAAGTAGTTAGATCAAATACAAATATGTATCCTGTATGCATGGCAATCATATACAACATCCAAGGCAGCAATCAAAATGCAACAAACACAATACAAATGTCATCCATGCAAGATGCATGCGATGCAAATGACATGGTCACCCCTGACGCCCGGTCGGTAGCCTCACTGCGATGGTGAAGCCGAGTGGGTAGGGCTATGACAATCTGCACTCTTCCATCACTTTGCTCTGGTGGCCAGAGTGGGCGGATCTTTGTCGAGTACACCTATCCATCCGCCCCCAAGCAGAGTGAGGAGCAAAGCTCTCATCTCCGGTGTCATGGACGGAGGAGGGATCCCTGCCTACTACCACGCTGCCTCAACGCTACCCATGAGCGGACCAGCGGAGCTTGACAGAGCTACTGCACACACCCTCCTGATGTACCACTAACCCATGAGTGGCAGCGTGTGCAGACCATGTAACTGGCTGCAGGCTCAACTACAAAGGAACCCCGTCCAGCCAGCATGCAATCATGCAAGATGGGGCATGATACTAAAGCATGTAATACCAACTAAAATACATATCCGAATAATATGCACAACCAATAGGTACATATCAATGATCCAAGTAAAACAGGAAAGGTATAACTATAATCTGATCAAATGCATGTATCAAGTAGGCACAATAATATACAAGGCATATAAACATGAAAATTATTGCAAGCTATAACTAACTAGCATATCAACATGACTATATCAAAAAGATAAGTCAAAATACCCACCTGATAAAATGATCGAGAAAACAATGAAATTGTCACACCCGCGAACCTGCCTCGTGACCGAAACTTGCATACAGCATAACTATGGTTAAGCATAAAAAATGCAATCCTCCGCTAAATCGAATACTTAATCGATTTCTTACATAATCCAATTAACCCAAATCAACTTCCAATTTCACTAATTTATCCAACCCTTACACAGTCGACCAAAACCCCACATCACTGAAAATCTGCACAAAACTCCAACACCTAACCGTGCACAGCCGATATCACCCAAATGGACTCTTACAGCCCTCTCAACCGACAACAAACTCCAATCACAGCCGCACAACAACACACACTCTTTCTTAGCCGGCTCAACCCATGTTCACAGTCGACCACATCCACCCAAATAGGACACCTCAACCCTCACAGCCACTCAGACACAATCCAACTCAACTAATTATCATCACTTAACGTTGTTCCACCACAAACACATCCCGAACACATCCCGAACACCCACCATCCAGCATAATCTCCAAACATAAACATCACAAATAACAAGAATTAACCATTGTGCCGACAAAGAGAAGAAACAAACCAAGCTTACCACCGATTGGAATCTCACCAGTAGAAATCCCTAATTTTTGACCTAGATACCACGATCACCGGCGGCCAGAGGGCTCATGACGCGTCCGATGGTTGCGAGCACCGGGAAGAAGAAGCGGCGGTCATGGTCAAGCTGCGGCGCTAGGAAGAAGAAGCAGTGGCGGCCACAACCTCGAGCGGCATCGTCTGTGGCAGAGGAGGCCGGCACGCGCGGATGTGGATGGCGAGCGCGAAGAGGGGTGTTCGCGTGAGCAGCGACGGCGATGCGACCTCGATGTCAGACGGCAAGCAGCGGCGAGATCTGGCATGGCTGACGTGCAGGGAGAAGAGAGGAGAAGAGAAACTACGGTGTCGTGATCTGGCATGGCCGACGCGCGGGGAGAAGAGAGGAGAAGAAAAACTGTGACACTGGGGAAAAGGAGTTATCGCGGAAACCGCCACAAAGGGAAAGAATCGCGGAGAAAGTCGCGAAGGAAAAAGGGAGTCGGGGCACGGTGGGGAAAGAAAAGGAAAATTCTAGGTTTTTTGTTTAGGTTAATACCATCTATTAACCCCCTTAAATAGATTCCACCAAAACCTATTTATTTTATCCCCGTAATTATCTCGTACAGACTTCGTTTAAATCCAAAAAAATTCTAGAAAAATTTCTAAAAATCCCGAAAATTTTCCAGGATTATTTCTCTTAATTTTTGGCCATTTAATTTAATATTTTTAAATTTTCTGTATTTAACATTCTCCCCCACTAATAAAAATTTGGTCCCCAAATTTCCTACTCAGATGCATAACGAGTAAGAAATACCACAAGTACTGAAAATATATTTCACGTACCTTAAGTAAACAGGTGGGGGTATTGAGCTCTGATCTTTTCCTCAAGGTCCCAAGTAGCCTCCTCATCGGTGTGGTGACTCCACCCGACCTTGACCAGTCGCACAACCTTGTCCCGCAACTGTCGTTCCTTGTGATCCAAAATTCATACCGGAACCTCTGCGTAAGTAGCATCAGGTTGAATGGAACCTGACACATCTGACAAAATATGTGTAGAGTCTGGCACATACTTCCTCAGCATGGACACATGGAACACATCATGAATACCCGTCAAAGATGGTGGTAGCGCTAGCCGATAAGCGACTGCTCTGATCCTCTCCAAAATCTCAAACGGACCAATGTATCTAGGAGCTAGCTTACCACGGAGGCCAAATCTCTTCACTCCTTTCATAGGTGAGACTCGCAGGAACACATGGTCACCAATAGAGAACTCCAGAGGTCTCCGTCTCCAATCTGCATAACTCTTCTGACGATCCTGCGCCTCAGCCATCCTACGTCTGATAGTACGGACCAACTCTGCCTCATGTTGAGCTCTCTGGGGTCCTAGCAACTGGGCCTTTCCAACCTCCCAGAGGGTGGGTGTACGACACTGTCTACCATACAATGCTTCAAATGGGGCCATATGGATAGCCGAATGATAGCTGTTGTTGGGCAATTTCCACTAATGGCAAGTGGTCCTCCCAGTTGCCCTCGAAATCCATAACACAAGACCTCAGCAAATCCTCTAGAGTCTGAATGGTCCGCTCAGACTGTCCATCTATCTACGGATGGAATGCAATACTATAACAAAGCTGCGTGCCTAAGGTCTGCTGCAGACTCTGCCAGAACTGAGACGTGAACTGGGGATCTCTATCTGATATAATGCTCAAAGGAACACCATGCAATCTGATGATATCCCGACAATATAACTCTGTCAAATGATCCAAAGAGTCGGTCTTCCGAATTTCTAAGAAGTGCACGGATTTGGTTAGTCGGTCAATGACTACCCAAATCGCGTCATGGCCTTGACGGGTCCTAGGCAAACCCACCACAAAATCCATAATAATATGCTTCCACTTCCATTCCAGAATTGGAATTTTCAGAAGCATTTGTTCCTTAAACTAATGCAACTTCGAAAACCATTATCCTCCTCGGAGTCAGAGACGGTAGTCCATCTACCGTCCAAAATCCACTCCACCACACACTCTGTAAGTGCATGGTAGGCTATCGCGACCAAACTTCCTTGTTACAACCGTTCGTGTTCCAACTACTCTATAGTAGCTATCCAGTAGCTAGCCAAAACTCCACGAGCATTTCTGCTCCTCACCTATTCAAAACAACATAATAATTGCGAAGTCCACGTCATATATATGACGACTTATCTCACAGTCCTTTAACTGCCGTAAGCTTAGGATACGTCTTATTCAATAGCATCGGAATCACTCTGATCCCCAAAATGATGCATCCATGTACACTACCCTTCCATCCACACCAGAATGATTAATCAACACTAATGCAATAGTCAACCATCGTCTGAGCCCTGAAACTAGTTTCACAAGCTTCAGACCAAGTAAATTCCATCACCTTCCTGGTCCAACAAGTCAGCGATTGTAGTATCGCTAGAGCATCCTATCCATATCTATGGTAATAATCAAATCAATACCAGGAAACCACCATCTACGGTGGCCAAGTGCGCAACTCCAACTACCACCATCAACAGTGGCTAAGTTACGCAACTCCAACGACCACAACTGATCCAAACGTGTCCAGAATACATGACTTTCCAAATCCCTGGACGACTAAGTCGTCAATAAGTCTAATAAGATAATCATAACCTCATACAATTCGTACCAAGTATGAAATTGTCGTCGCTACACACCTGCATTCTCTTTACTCTAGGCTGATGATATAATAATCATCACAATGACAATGATAATAGTATGACACCATGTCACTACAATATCAACCCATCAATCATAAATCAATCCTAGAGTATACACAGGTCTCCTATAGCTGATCTAAATAGATCCTCTATCCACAATAAAGGATATTCATTTCCTTCCACCACTACCGCATTCTATCATCGATAATCGATGCATAATTTCAAAGGTTCATCTCTCTTTTAACAAAGAGTTCAGGATCTTCTCTAGAAGAAATACTGGGACAGATAAGTATCCCATCCAACACCTCCTATAATAAGGTAAAATGATCTTTCATCGTCTTGACCAGTGTAGGTATACACGCCTTATCCATAACCAAATCACTAATAGTAGGGACTGATATTCTCTGAGGGTTTACTCCTTGTCCTTCAAATTGGTGGCTAGCAGGCCAAATCCCTAGCTTCCTAATTCGACATCAGTCGACACCTCTAAAGAGTATGTACTTCTGAAATCATCGTTAGGTTCCGCAAGGTCAATACGTCATCGACCTCGTCCCCGACCATGAGTAGGGGCAATTTCACTAGGTAAATACTTTTCCTAACCACTAAAGTATAGTAACCACTAAAGACAATACTTTTCCTATAGCTCAGAGATATCCTTCAGCTTGCCTGGTCCCAAAACACGAGAACTCCCAAAAATCCAAGGAAAAGAAAATCCTCGAAACACAAAACCCACAAACCAAAACCGCAAACCAATAAAATTGTCACGTCCTGGGGGCATATCCGTCATCCAATGACGAAGGAGCCCCTTAGTGATAATATTCCGAAATACATGGACCAGATCTGGTAAAAACCTCGAAATAATAATAGAAATACAAATATTTTATTAATTGCATGCATGAACGACTAAACATATATCAATTAAAGTAAAATAGTTTTATGCCACCAAATCAAATTACGACAAAATTCAAAGTGCATAAACAAAATGCAATACCGATAAAGTAAATAAAGTGGCATCTCGACGATGCAGTGGGACAAGCACGGCAAGGAACTCTCTGAGCGACACGAAGGTAGGTCAACCGGACACGTCCTCCATCAGTTAACCTAGAGGATAAGTGAGGAGGGGGTAAGTACAACCACTCAGTGGATGGATAGACAATAGTGCATACTCATAATGCACATAATGGAAGTCAAAGGAAACAACTAGAGTAACCCAACCCTCAGACTACCAATATCAGTCTGCTACTAACCTGGTCAGCAGTATAACAAATATACCCGTAACATACACAACCACTGTAATCTACAAGCAATGCACATCCAGATACCACGACAAAGCCTCGTGGCTCTCGAGGTAATACAAAGGAAACTATCTATGAGCTACCGCAAACGGAACTCGTGGTGGACAATCCATATACTAAACACTGTCTACGCGCAACTACATACTACAATGACTGAATCTCGTGGGCAGACAGCGTATATAGATATCTAGTTATTGACTGCACGCAACAACATGCTACCACTAATGGGTTGCGTGGGCAGTCGATTATCCTAGGTTGTTAAGCCTAGGGTTATCCAATACATCTCGCATAGCACGTCTATCAATGTCGATAAAAATCATCGATCTACAATTAAGCCCATTGAGGCGGTCAAGCGAGGGTTTCAACACCTCTAATACGAAATGTTTACCAAAGTCGTAAAGATCATCGACTTATAAATAAATACGTCGAGATGGTTAAGTCTAGGATTCCAACCCTTCTAACATGAACGGTTATCAAGGTCGATAAAAATCACAAGTCCACTAACAAACACGTCGAGACGATTGATCATAAGGTTTCATCCTGGCTAACAGGAATCGCCTATCAAGGCCAATAAGGATAATAAACCTACTAACAAGCCCGGTAAGAGGGTTAAGCCTAAATTATACCATTTCTACCAGTTCAATCATGCATGCTCCAACATGCTACCACGAACAGATCTCGTGGGTACTTAAAATGTAAAGTAGCTATCTAGCTACAGACATCATACGAATTCGATTTTCACCAACTTCGAGCAGATAACGCAAGAATATAACCTTACAGTAGATTATCTCAACCATGCATGGGAGACATATTTGACCACAAATATACAAAGCAACCATAGAGAGACTCTACTGCAGACTCTCTCCCAACCAAGAATGGGAGGTATAGTTGGCAGCCGAGACATGAAACAATGTTATATACCCTCTAAGGATTAATCGCATCCTAATCATACGACCTCTACTAGTCCGATCACCATATCACTGAAATAGTAAATGGATAAACATATATCATTAAGCACATCCGGATTATTACACCTAGGGTTCTACTAATGTTGTTTCATTCCTGAGATTCGCTCCTACAGAATAACCTCATCTAAGTTATTCTATCTCTACTAGTCTTAATTATGGTATTCACCGCAAAAACACATAACCATATAAACACATAACACGCTGTCTAATAAACGACAGCATAGACATACTAATGGCAATCAATGGCTAAAATTAATTAGGGTATAACTAAAGGGTCATGCCAGAACAAAGTCAAGGAAATACTAAATAAAGCATCAGATGTCTATATATACCCTAAACTACGTAAGCAATGTAATCATGTCATCATGCACTAGGATCTAGAGAGTCAAAGAACCTATATGTATACCTTCTATGAATTTATCCATCTTAGTCATATTATTCAACTAGTCTAATCCTAATACTAGTCCAAATAGTAAGAGGTAAACATCTACCAATAATATCTAATCATTTATATCACAATGATAACTAGCTACGTATAGCAGTAATAGCAATTAATAACCATATGCTAATGATAAACCAGCAACCTAAAAATCTAACAGTCTAATAGATATAAGGTTAAAACAATACTAGACAAAATATGATACCACCTAAGTAAACTGCATAACCAAAATAACAAATACAAATATGCACTATCTAGAAAATTTTCTAGAATTTATTCACCTGTTGGCCGTCTGGAAATGTCCTGTCGCAGCCAAATCCCCAAATTGACCTCGTCAATAATACCTCGAATTTCTGAAACATAAAAAATCATCTGAAATCCATATAAATTCGAAAATACCCTAGTTAACCTACCAAACTTGGTGAACTCCGAAAACCCAAAGACCCTAAGGAATTCGGAACCTACGCTCTGATACCAAATAAATTGTCATGCACCGGGGGAGTCCCCGCCAAACGAAAATCCGACAGCATCTCCCCTATACGGGTGATAATACCAATCTTGTATACAAGGCCTACACGGCCACTATACATCGGTCAACACAACCGAAACAAAACTACACACGCAAGTCATAAATAGACCTCAGGCCAACAATCAAAGAAAATAATAAAAGTCTATCACATCTAGACTTACCCCTTCTACCATCTGGGTAGGAATACACAACCAAATCCAACCGAATAAAAATTCTAATAAGGGTCCATAAGGACATACCAAAACATCCACGAGTACATAAATCAGACACCAATCCTAAACATATCCTCTAGTCAAAATCCAAAACCATAAATCAAATAACAAGAAAACTTCCATGACGAGGGGGTTTGGCAGCTGGACTCTCCTAACAGCTTTATCCTGAAATAGATATACAACAACGGGGTAAGTTTAAAGAACTTAGCGGATAAAAGTTAATATGCATAGAAAGATATAACTAACAATAACAATCATGTCAGTACAGTCTCATATATAGGATATGCAAGAAAGAAATATGAAAGGATCAGATTTACAGATCTCCTATCCTGATATAGGAGCATGTGCTATACTAGCAGAAATAAAGTAGCTAGATCAAATACAAATATGTATCCTGTATGCATGGCAATCATATGCAACATCCAAGGCAGTAATCAAAATGCAACAAACACAATACAAATGTCATCCATGCAAGATGCATGCGATGCAAATGATATGGTCACCCCGACGGCCAGTAGCCTCACATGCGATGGTGAAGCCGAGTGGGTAGGGCTATGACAACTGTGCACTCTGCCATCACTGCTCCTGAGTGACCGAGTGGATAGGATGCTGTCGGAGTACACCTATCCTCCTGCCCCAAACAGAGTGGGGGAGCAAAGCTCTCATCTCCCAAAGGTGTTATAGACGGAGGAGAGATCCTCGCCCGTACCACGCCACTCAACGCTACCACGTGAGCGGACTCGAGCTTGACAGAGCTATACACACACTCCCGATGTACCACTAACCCCCATGAGGTGGCGTGATGCGAGCCGTCATGGCTCAACTACAAAGGAACCCGTCCGGCCCGATGCAATCATGCAAGATGGTGCATGATACTAAAGCATGTAATACCAACTAAAATACATATATCCGAATAATATGCACAAATAAGGTACATATCAATGATCCAAGTAAAACAGGAAGGTATATAATATAATCTGATCAAATGCATGTATCAAGTAGGCACAATAACATACAAGGCATATAAACATGAAAATTATTGCAAGCTATAACTAACTAGCATATCAACATGACTATATCAAAAAGATAAGTCAAAATACCCGCCTGACAAAATGCTCGAGAAAACAATGAAATCGTCACGCGAACACGCCTCAAACACGCATACAAGATAACTATGGTTAAGCACAAATCAATCAAATAAATTCGAATACTTAATCGATTTCTTACATAATCCAATTAACCCAAATTAACTTCCAATTTCACTAATTTATCCCTTAGGTAATCAAATATTAACCCCACATCAAAAATCGCACTCCAACACCTAATCAAACCACGATATCACCTAAATGGACTCAACACAACTCAATACAACTAATCAGACAACAACACACACTCTTTCTTAGCCGGCTCAACCCATGTTCACAGTCGACCACATCCACCCAAATAGGACACCTCAACCCTCACAGCCACTCAGACACAATCCAACTCAACTAATTATCATCACTTAACGTTGTTCCACCACAAACACATCCCGAACACATCCCCAACACCCACCATCCAGCATAATCTCCAAACATAAACATCGCAAATAACAAGAATTAACCACTGTGTCAACAAAGAGAAGAAACAAACCGAGCCTACCACCGATTGGAATCTCACCAGCAGAAATCCCCAATTTTTGACCTAGATACCATGATCACCGGTGACGCAGAGGAGCTCGTGGCAGCGGTCCGGTGGCTGCAGGCACGCTAGGGAAGAAGAAGTAGTGGCGGTCCAATTGCTGCAGGTGCACTGGGGAAGAAGAAGCAGCGGCGGCCACAACCTCGAGCGGCATCGTCTGTGGCAGAGGAGGCCGGCACGCGTGGCTGTGGACGGCGAGCATGAAGAGGGACATTCGCGTGAGCAGTGACGATGACGCGACCTCGATGTCGGACGGCAAGCAGCGGCGAGATCTGGCGTGGCCGACGCGCGGGGAGAAGAAAGGAGAAGAAAAACTGCGGCGGCGAGATTTGGCGTGGCCGACAATCAAAGAAAATAATAAAAGTCTATCACATCTAGACTTACCCCTTTTGCCATCTGGGCAGGAATACACAACCAAATCCAACCGAATAAAAATCCTAATAAGGGTCCATAAGGACATACCAAAACATCCACGAATACATAAATCAGACACCAGTCCTAAACATATCCTCTAGTCAAAATCCAAAACCATAAATCAAATAACAAGAAAACTTCCATGACGAGGGGGTTTGGAAGATGGACTCTCCTGATAGCTTCATCCTGAAATAGATATACAATAACGGGGTAAGTTCAAAGAACTTAGCAAATAATAGTCGATATGCATAGTAAGATATAACTAACAATAACAATCATGTCAGTACAGTCTCATATATAGGATATGCAAGAAAGAAATACGAAAGGACTGTACTTACCTGAATCTCCTATCCTGATATAGGAGCATGTGCTATACTAGCAGAAATAAAGTAGTTAGATCAAATACAAATATGTATCCTGTATGCATGGCAATCATATGCAACATCCAAGGCAGCAATCAAAATGCAACAAACACAATACAAATGTCATCCATGCAAGATGCATGCGATGCAAATGACATGGTCACCCCTGACGCCAGTCAGCCGCCTCACACGCGATGGTGAAGCCGAGTGGGTAGGGCTATGACAACTGTGCACTCTTCCATCACTGCTCCTGAGTGACCGAGTGGACAGGATGCTGTCGGAGTACACCTATCCATCTGCCCCAAACAGAGTGAGGGAGCAAAGCTCTCATCTCCCGGTGTCATAGACCAGAGGAGGGATCCCTGCCTACTACCACGCTGCCTCAACGCTACCCATGAGCGGACCAGCGGAGCTTGACAGAGCTACTGCACACACCCTCCTGATGTACCACTAACCCATGAGTGGCAGCGTGTGCAGACCATGTAACTGGCTGCAGGCTCAACTACAAAGGAACCCCGTCCAGCCAGCATGCAATCATGCAAGATGGTGCATGATACTAAAGCATGTAATACCAACTAAAATACATATCCGAATAATATGCACAACCAATAGGTACATATCAATGATCCAAGTAAAACAGGAAAGGTATAACTATAATCTGATCAAATGCATGTATCAAGTAGGCACAATAACATACAAGGCATATAAACATGAAAATTATTGCAAGCTATAACTAACTAGCATATCAACATGACTATATCAAAAAGATAAGTCAAAATACCCGCCTGACAAAATGCTCGAGAAAACAATGAAATCGTCACACCCGCGAACCTGCCTCGTGACCGAAACCTGCATACAGCATAACTATGGTTAAGCACAAAAAATGCAATCCTCCGCTAAATCGAATACTTAATCGATTTCTTACATAATCCAATTAACCCAAATTAACTTCCAATTTCACTAATTTATCCAACCCTTACACAGTCGACCAAAACCCCACATCACAGAAAATCTGCACAAAACTCTAACACCTAATCGTGCACAGCCGATATCACCCAAATGGACTCTTACAGCCCTCTCAACCGACAACAAACTCCAATCACAGTCGCACAACAACACACACTCCTTCTTAGCCGGCTCAACCCATGTTCACAGTCGACCACATCCACCCAAATAGGACACCTCAACCCTCACAGCCACTCAGACACAATCCAACTCAACTAATTATCATCACTTAACGTTGTTCCACCACAAACACATCCCGAACACATCCCGAACACCCACCATCCAGCATAATCTCCAAACATAAACATCACAAATAACAAGAATTAACCACTGTGCCGACAAAGAGAAGAAACAAACAAAGCTTACCACCGATTGGAATCTCACCAGTAGAAATCCCTAATTTTTGACCTAGATACCACGATCACCGGCGACGCAGAGGGGCTCGCGGCGGCGGTCCGGTGGTTGCAGGCACACTGGGGAAGAAGAAGCAGCGGCGGTACTATGGCTGCAGGCGCGCTAGGGAAGAAGAAGCAGTGGCGGCCACAACCTCGAGCGGCATCGTCTGTGGCAGAGGAGACCGGCATGCGCGGATGTGGATGGCGAGCGCGAAGAGGGGTGTTCGCGTGAGCAGCGACGGTGATGCGACCTCGATGTCAGACGGCAAGCAGCGGCGAGATCTGGCATGGCTGACGTGCAGGGAGAAGAGAGGAGAAGAGAAACTACGGTGTCGTGATCTGGCATGGCCGACGCACGGGGAGAAGAGAGGAGAAGAAAAACTGTGACACTGGGGAAAAGGAGTTATCGCGGAAACCGCCGCGAAGGGAAAGAATCGCAGAGAAAGTCGCGAAGAAAAAAGGGCGTCGGGGCGCAGCGGGGAAAGAAAAGGAAAATTCTAGGTTTCTGTTTAGGTTAATACCATCTATTAACCCCCTTAAATAGATTCCACCAAAACCTATTTATTTTATCCCCATAATTATCTCGTTCGGACTCATTTTATCTCGTGCAAATTCAAAGGTTGATAGGGAATCAACATATGGATCGGAAGAGGTAGAGGAAGCCTCCACCTCTAGGATTGAGAGAGAGGAGACTAGGTCATCTTCAATACCGGAGCCAACTCAAGAGGAATCATTTACCTCCGGTCAAGAAGATGACGAAGTCCAAAAGTCCACCACCATTGACCTAGGTAACTCAAGCAATTTAGTTAAAAATAAAAATCATATAATTTTCTTTGAGTGTAGGGAATATGGGCACTATAAGAGCAAGTTCCCTAAGAAGGTCAAGAAAGCTCAACCGGAACTAAAGGTCAAGGATGTCGGTGCCCCAACACATAAGAGCAAGGAGCATATAATTTGCTTCAAGTGCCAACAATCGGGGAATTATAGGAGTAAATGCCCTAAGGGGAGGAAGAAAGGGCAAGAAGGAGCATCACATATAGGGGGAGCCTCTAAGGCAAACCCTAAGGTATATTTTAGTAATGCACCTTCTAAGTTTAATGCTAAAAAGCATGCTTTTAATTCACTTGCTATTATTCATGAAAAGCATGGTAGAAATAATAGACTTTATTGCCTACGTGCTAAGAGTTGAAATTTTAGAAATAAGGAGAAATTTAGGACTAATAATCCTAAAACAATCCTACCTAGGAAAACTATTAAGAAAGTAGAAGACCATCTAGCCATTAATCCCAAGAACTATAGACATATGCCTAGGAAAGGGAAAAATACTCAAAGAAATAATGGGCCCGCCAAATTAAAAAAATTAGAATTTGAAAATCAAGTTTTGAGGTCAAAACTTGAGAAGATGGAGAAGACCCTTAGGAAAATGCAAAATCAAATGCAAGGGTCAAATGGTTAAAATATGGGATCAAGGAGTCAAAACCTAGGGTCTAGGAGGCAAGGTTCATCCAAGGGCAAGAAAGGTTTGGGTCACAAACCTAAGCCCAAGGAGACCTACCATAGTATTTCATTCGATCATGGAACACAACCTAGGTCAAGGAAAATAAGGGTTACTAGAGAAGTCATCCCTAAGAGAAACCAAGGTAGGTGCCTAGTTGCCAAGGTTTTCATGAAACCCAGGGAGGTCACTAAGAAGGTTACAAGGAGAGTCACCCCTTGAGTTAACCTAGGCAAGACCATAATGACCAAGGCTACATAGCCTAGGAGGGTATCTAGGGAAATCATCCCTAAGTGTAGGGGAATTGACGCCGCTAGAGGGGGGTGAATAGCGTTTACTCTTGCGTAGATGGAAAACGTTCGCGATCGTCTCTACAAAACTCGTTATGCGCAGCGGAATAGAAATAATAAAAGCAATAACGAAGAGATAAAATCACGAACACAAGGATATAACGTGGTTCGGAACCGTAACGGTTCCTACTCCACGGATTGAGCTCTAACGAGCTCTAGCGACGCCAATGCAATCACTAATTAATAAACTCCTTCTCGACAACAAGTCGGAGGCGGAGAAACCTCGTACAAATGTTTACAACAATAAATGAAAGAAATACAAGCAAATACAAAGGAAATGTAAAGAACACTTTATAAACTAGGGTTTTGAGCGCTTGCTTGTTGGTTGCTTGGATGAGCTTGAAGGACCCTGAAATGCACCTGCAAATCACCTTCAAATCGCCTCACCAAAGCTCCCAAAAATCTGTTTGTTGAGCCTTCCATGAACAGCTGCTTTTATCCTCCATCGGACTGGATTTTCGCCTAGCAGTCGACTGCCATAAGTCCCCAGTCGACTGCCAGCACTGTAGCTGTGAGACAACGGCTCAATCCACGTTGGACAAGTTCCAACGGGACTCTTGGCAGTCGACTGCCAACATTGGCGATCGGCCCGCTTAGCGCCCGTAATCGGCGGCGGCGATCGCTCTGGCGTTACATGCCGACCACAGAACTAGCGGTCATTGCCAACCCTTGGCGATCGGTCGACTAACATGAGGTTTTAACCCAAGTATGGTGCCCCCATACTTGCTAGACCACCCTTAGCCTAGACCTAAGCCTTCTAGCCACCTCCATCAGCCTCACGCCTCTCGGATCCCTCCAAGTCATCCATGACTTGTTCATCCATCGCGCTAGACTCCAGGTGCTTCCCTCGGCTATGTCATGCTAACGGTGTCTACACCGCCAAGGCACATTGGACTTACGCCGCCAAGACTCCGCTTGGACTTTATGCTGCCAAAATCAATCCCCTTGGACTTCCCAAATGCCAAGACTCAAGCTTGGACTTTCCCTTGCCAACCCATGTTGGACTTTCCATGACAAGACCCATGCTTGGACTTTCCCTTGCCAACCCATGTTGGACTTTCCATGCCAAGACCCATGCTTGGACTTTCCATTTGCCAAGACCCATGCTTGGACTTCTCATTCGCCAAGACCCATGCTTGGACTTCTCATGCCAAGTACTCAAGACTTGGACTTTCCCAAAAGCCAAGTACCCATGACTTGGACTTTTCATTGCGCCAAGTGTCCCACTTGGACTTTTCATGCCAAGTACCCATGACTTGGACTTTACCAAATGCCAAGTGTCCCACTTGGACTTTCCATGCCAAGTACCCATGACTTGGACTTTACCTTGCCAAGACCCATGCTTGGACTTTCTCATAATCACATGGTCAACCCCAGTCAACCATCAAGGTCTTCCTCGAGTCAAACTCGAGTCCGGTCAAACATGACCCGAGTCGATTGCTCCAACAATCTCCCCAACATATTAACCGACATTAATGTCAAACATCAATGCCAAACCACTTTGTCAAATCCCTTTGTCAAACATCAAAACATCACTCGAGTCAAACTCGAGTCTGGTCAATCGTGACCTGGGCCGATTGCACCAACAATCTCCCCCTTTTTGATGTTTGACAAAAACCAAACAAATCATCTGAGTTAGACCACTAACTCAAATCCCTTACCAATTATCCCAAATTGGTAAACACTCTCCAAATGTTCTCCCCCAAACATTCTCCCCCTTTTTGACTAACATCAAAAAGGTTTTCTTTCCAAAGAGGTCAATGTCTCATGTCCCAATGAGATCTTACAATCTCTCCCTTGATCCAAAAATAAATACCTAGGATGCCTACCATCTTCCTAGTGATAATTCACATATCACTCAAGAGAGGCAATCCTATATTCTCTCCCAATTTCCAAATTGGGTATCAAAAACCCATCAATTTTCCCAATTGATGATACTCTCCCAATAACTTCTCCCCCTTTCAAGAAGAGAAACACATCCATCATCCCAAGATGGATACCTCCCCCTAAAGGCTTGCTCCCCCTTGACCATTGCACCAACAATGTCCTTGGGAAGCCCCTAAGCCAATAGGAACTCTAAACCATCAAAAATTAAGGTTCTAAGTTCAACATAGAACTTTCACTCACCCTAAATTTGATACTTTGACCTAACACAGCTCCTAATTTATATCCAATGGATTTTCACCCTTTATAATGCTTCCTAAAGCATATACTAGGGTTAGGAGTGATTAGGAACCTTTTCCATAGCTGAACACGGGCTAAACAAACCTTGTTAACCCGAAATCAGACCTGGCAATGACTCTGACGATGTCGATCATTGCCACTCACATCGATCAGCCACGAAGTCGACTGATAACTGAAAATCTCGATTTTCAACTATCAGAAATGAACTTTGGAAATTCATAAATAATTATACGTAATTCGAAAAATCATGAAAATTTATACGTATAATACTTATGACACACACAATGGGTGAAAAATATTTGAAAATTATTTTACCCATAAAATAGTGAGTTTGATACAAAACTCAAAACCATTGAAATTTTCAATGTATTGGCCCTATTTTGTATCAACTCTATCAATGGTGATTGCTATCAAAAGATAGACTTCACCAAGGTTTTTCAAAATGATTTTAAAATGTTTTCAAAACCTTATTTTGGATCATATTCCTTGGGCTCTATGTACATGACTTGTACACATGCTCTCCCAATGATCCACAAATGAAACAAGATGAGTTTTAGTTCATCTAGATGCAAAAACTATGCACCTTGAACTCAACTCATATCCTAGCATCTCACATGTATCTAAGGTGTATAGATACACATACATGTCAATTGGATGTGAGATGTGGGTTTTGTTCATCCTAATCTAGGGTTTCATGCATTCTCTAAGGCAACCCTACTTGATTCCCTTATAAATGGGACTTCAAGTCATGCCATAGTCCTTAATTCAATTTCAATTGAAATTTTCTTAAATGCATGAATGATTATGGCATTAATGATGATATAAATAAGCATATGCTCATAATCATGATGTCATGGCATAAGATGAAATCTAAAAACTCATGACATTTAAAACCTTAATCCTAAAACATGAACATGACATATAAAATGATAGAACTAGGCATGATGTCATGACATGGCATATGGCAATCAAAGCATGACATATAAAATATATAGGTATAGTAATACCAAAATTTTAATATTAATTGCCATTTGATATAGTTAGATATATTTTGCCATATTATCATTAATCTCCCTAGTGTGCCAAAAACCCAAAATGGCACACTAACACTCTAAACCCTAATTGTGTCAATTTGATCATTTTATCAACCTTCATAACTAATATTGGCACATCCTAAAATCTTTTAGGATTATAATTCAACCCTATTTCCAAGGTATCCATAACCTTGAAAATAACCTAAAATGCCACCTTTATCATGGTTGAGTTAACTACCCATCCACTCAAGGTTGACACATCCTAAACCCACCTAGCGTGAATCAATCACGCTCTTAGGAACCCAAAACCGATTTGAGCTCCTAGGGTTAATTAGGTATTCCTTAGGGATAATCTCCCTAGATACCTTCCTAATGACCCTCCTAGGCTTGTTAGCCTTGGTCATTTGGGTCTTACCTAGGTTGACTCTAGGGGTAACTCCCCTTGCAACCTTCTTAGTGGCCACCCTAGGTTTCCTAGAAACCCTAGCCACTAGGCACACCCTTTGGTCAACTCTAGGGATGACTTTCCTATTGACCTTGGTCTTCCTAGACCTAGTTTGTGTCCCATAATCAAATGGAACACTATGGTAAGCTACCTTAGGCTTAGGTTTGTGACCCAAACCTTGCTTGCCTTTGGTTGACTTTTGACTCTTAGGTCCTTGGTGTTGACTTTGACTTTTGGACCTTTGACTTTGACCATTAGACCCTTTAAATTGATCTTGTATCTTATTTAGGGTCTTTTCAAGTTTTTCAAGCCTTGACCTCAAGACTTGATTTTCCTTTTCTAATTGCCCGATTTTAGAATTTTGATTTAAATCTTGGGCATTGGACTTCCTAGGCATATGCCTAGTCCATTTAGGGTTTAGACCTAGGTGCTCTTGCACCTTTCTAATTATCTCCCTAGGTAAAATTGATCTTGAGTTATTTGACCTAGGTTTGTCCTTAAATAAGTTGTTTTTAGGGACATTAGTCTCAAATTTCTCCCTATTTCCTACATGGACTCTCTTAGCTCCTAAGCAAAAATATTTATCTCTAGCATGCTTTTCATGATGAATTGCAAGAGAATTAAAATTTCTAGCATGCTTTTGACTTTTAAATTTGGAAGGTGCAATATTAAAATATACCTTAGGGTTAGCTATAGAAGCTCCCCCTACTTGTGATGCTCCTCCTTGCCCCTTCTTCTTCCCCCTAGGGCATTGACTCCGATAATGCCCCTTTGAATTGCACTTGAAGCATATGATATGCTCCTTGCCTTTAGGTGTTGGGGAACCGGCATCCTTGACTTTTGGTGCCGGTGGAGCTTTCCTAATCTTCTTTGGGCACTTGCTCTTGTAGTGCCCGACTTCCCTACACTCAAAATATATGATATGATTTTTATTACAAATTGACATGTTTGAATTACCTATGGTGGTGGAAGGTGTTGGAATTGAAACTTCTTCATCTTGACCGGATGTGGAAGCTTCTTCTTGATGCTCCGGTGTTGAGGAAACTCTAATCTCCTCCTCAATCTTAGAAGTGGATGTTTCTTCCACTTCCTCCACCTCTTCCGATCCAGATGTTGATTCTCTATCAACCTCCGAATCCTCAAGCTCTTTGGATGAAGATGTACTTGCTTCTTTTTGAGCTTGAGAGGATGAACACTCTTCTTCTTCTTCTTCTTCTTCTTCTTGGACCAATGATGAGTTTTCATGGAGCTTTGCCACTTGGTTCCACAACTCCTTAGCGTCCATATAGTCCCCTACCATACACACAATCTCATTAGGGACCAAATCAAGAATAAATTTTACTACCTTCATGTTTTTCTCGAAGGCTTGGAGTTGATCTTCACTCCACTTCTTCTTCTTGAGGAATCCTCCCTTTGGTCCTATTGGATAGCTAAAACCCTCCATCAAGATAGACCATTCTTTGAAGTCCCTCATCATTAGGAAGTCTTCAATTCTTGACTTCCATTGCTTAAACCCTTCTTGTCCATAGATAGAGTAAGGGATTGGTGTGTTAATGTTCCATCTCAATTGTTCTTCCATCTTCACCCTCTAGCTTCTTTGTCCTAGCTCCCGGTGGTTAGTCCGTATTGAGCCCCGGGCTCTGATACCACTTGTAGGGGAATTGACGCCGCTAGAGGGGGGTGAATAGAGTTTACTCTTGCGTAGATGGAAAATGTTCGCGATCATCTCTACAAAACTCGTTATGCGCAGCGGAATAGAAATAATAAAAGCAATAACGAAGAGATACAATCACGAACACAAGGATATAACGTGGTTCAGAACCGTAACGGTTCCTACTCCACGGATTGAGCTCTAACGAGCTCTAGCTACGCCAATGCAATCACTAATCAATACACTCCTTCTCGACAACAAGTCGGAGGCAAAGAAACCTCGTACAAACGTTTACAACAATAAACGAAAGAAATACAAGCAAATACAAAGGAAATGTAAAGAACACTTTACAAACTAGGGTTTTGAGCGTTTGCTTATTGGTTGCTTCGATGAGCTTAAAGGACCCTGAAATGCACCTGCAAATCACCTTCAAATCGCCTCACCAAAGCTCCCAAAAATCTGATTGTTGAGCCTTCCACGAACAGCTGCTTTTATCCTCCATCGCCGATTTCCACCTAGCGCCAATCGCCATAAGTCCTCATGATCGCCAAAGATCAGTGAGACAAGGGCTAAATCCACGTTGGACAAGTTCCACGGACTCTTGGCCGATCGCCAACATTGGCAATCGATCGCTAACGCCCGTAGTCGATCGTCACGGCTACGGTTGCCTGCGTTTCGACATAGAACTAGCAATGATCACAACCCTTGGCGATCGCAGAGCCTTCCACTCTTAAATGACAAATAACTCAAGTCGACTCACGGCAATGAACCGCCATATTGCTGACCGATCCGACAACCTCAAACATGAGGTTTTAACCCAAGTATGGTGCCCCCATACTTGCTAGACCACCCTTAGCCTAGACCTAAGCATTCTAGCCACCTCCATCAGCCTCACGCCTCTCGGATCCCTCCAAGTCATCCATGACTTGTTCATCCATCGCGCTAGCCTCCAGGTGCTTCCCTCGGCTATGTCATGCTAACGGTGTCT
The DNA here is from genome assembly GCA_025175895.1 of Wurfbainia villosa. Taxonomy (NCBI): domain Eukaryota; kingdom Viridiplantae; phylum Streptophyta; class Magnoliopsida; order Zingiberales; family Zingiberaceae; genus Wurfbainia; species Wurfbainia villosa. The sequence goes on from CM045996.1 coordinate 84,540,971, forward strand.
ACACCGCCAAGGAACATTGGACTTACGCCGCCAAGACTCCGCTTGGACTTTATGCTGCCAAAATCAATCCCCTTGGACTTCTCAAATGCCAAGACTCAAGCTTGGACTTTCCCTTGCCAACCCATGTTGGACTTTCCATGCCAAGACCCATGCTTGGACTTTCCCTTGCCAACCCATGTTGGACTTTCCATGCCAAGACCCATGCTTGGACTTTCCATTTGCCAAGACCCATGCTTGGACTTCTCATTCGCCAAGACCCATGCTTGGACTTCTCATTCGCCAAGACCCATGCTTGGACTTCTCATGCCAAGTACTCAAGACTTGGACTTTCCCAAAAGCCAAGTACCCATGACTTGGACTTTTCATTGCGCCAAGTGTCCCACTTGGACTTTTCATGTCAAGTACCCATGACTTGGACTTTACCAAATGCCAAGTGTCCCACTTGGACTTTCCATGCCAAGTACCCATGACTTGGACTTTACCTTGCCAAGACCCATGCTTGGACTTTCTCATAATCACATGGTCAACCCTAGTCAACCATCAAGGTCTTCCTCGAGTCAAACTCGAGTCCGGTCAAACATGACCCGGGTCGATTACTCCAACAATCTCCCCAACATATTAATCGACATTAATGTCAAACATCAATGCCAAACCACTTTGTCAAATCCCTTTGTCAAACATCAAAACATCACTCGAGTCAAACTCGAGTCTAGTCAATCGTGACCTGGGCCGATTGCACCAACACTAAGGAATACTTGATTAACCCAAGAAGCTCAAATAGGTTTTGGGTTCCTAGGAGCGTGATCGACTCATGCTAAATGGATTAGGTTGTGTCAACTTTGATTGGATGGGTAGTTAACTCAACCATAGCAAAGTTGACACTTTAGGTCATTTTCAAGACTATTGGTACCTTGGAAATAAGGTTGATCTACAATCCTAAGGGATTTTAGGATGTGCCAATATCATTTAAGAAGTTTGATAAGTTGATCAAATTGACATAATTTAGGTCTTAGAGTCATAGTGTGTCATTTTGGATTTTTGGCACACTTAGGAGATAAGCTGGTAATATGGCAAAATAAACTTAATCCTAGCAAATGGCAACTAATATTAAAATTTAGGTATTCTTATGCCTTATATTTTATTTGCCATGATTTGATTGTCATATACCATGTCATGACATCATATTTTATCTTTATCATATAAATGTCATGATACCTTAGGTCTATCTATTAATGTCATGTTATCCTTAAATTAGAATCACATGTCATGATGTCATGATTTTTGGTAATACTTATTTATGTTATCATTTATGCCATGATCATTCATGCATTAAGTAAAATTGATTTAAGGACAATTGTCATTACTTGAAGTCCCATGTATAAGGGAATCAAGTAGTGTTATCTTAGGAAATGCATGAGGCCTTATATTAGGATGAACAAAACTCACATCTCACATCAAATTGACATGTGTGTGTTTTCAAACACCCTAGACACATGTGAGATGCTAGAAAATGAGTTAAGTTCAAGGTACATAGTTTTTGCATCTAGATGAACTCAAACTCATCTTATACCATGGGTGGATCATGAGGAAAGCTAATGTGCAAGTCATGTGCATTGAACCCATTGATCATGATCCAATATAGGTTTTCAAAAATATTTTAAAATCATTTTAGAAAACCTTGGTGAAATCTATCTTTTGATAGCAATCACCATTGATAGAGTTGATACAAAGTAGGGTCAAAACATTGAAATTTTCAATGATTTTGAACTTTGTGTCAATCTCCTATTTTTATGGGTATTTTATTTTTCAAATATTTTTCATCCATAATGATTGTTATAAGTAGTATACGTATGAAGTTTCAAGTTTTTTCAAAATAAGTATATTTACTTATGTATTTCTCAATCTCGATTCCTGAAACTAAATTTCTGTATTTGTAGAAATTAGTCGACTGTCGCTTATGGCAGTCGACTGGCATCAAGGGAAATCGACTGGTGACTGTAAGAGTTGACTGTCAATGCTGATTTCGGGTAAACAAGGTTTGTTTAGCCTGATTTCAGTAGTGTTAGGCTACCATAACTGCTCCTAACCCTAGGATATGCTTTGGAAAGCATTATAAAGGGTGAAAATCCATTGGATATATATTAGAAGAATTGTTTGGGTGTGTATCAAGTTTAAGGGAGGTGAAAGTTCAATGTTGAATCTTTGCCCTAAATTTCGATTGATTAGTGTTCCTATAGGCTTACGGACTCTCCAAGGACATTATTGGTGCAATGGTCAAGGGGGAGCAAGCCTTTAGGGGGAGGTTATCCATCATGAGATGATGGATGTGTTCTTCCTCATGAGGGAGAGAATTTTGAGAATGTGTGGTGCCCAATTGGGAAGATTGGAAGAGTTTAAAGGATTGCCTATTTTTAGTGATATGGGACTTATCACTAGGGAGTGTGAAGACATCCTAGATGTTTTTGGACCAAGGGGGAGATTATAAGATCTCATTGGGATATGAGACATTGACACTCTTGAGGAGAGCCTTTTTGATGTATGTCAAAAAGGGAGAGAATTGATGTGTGAGAAGTGTAGGATCGTTGGCGTCGCTAGAAAGGGGGGGGAATGAATAGCTATGCTCGTCTTTTCGATTCTTTGTACCCTTCTACAATGATTAGTACGCAGCGGAAACAAGAAAATGAATACAGAAAAAATGACAAACGCAAACACACCAATTTTACGTGGTTCGGAACACAAGTCCCTACACCACGGTTGAGCCCTCGTCGGCTCTAGTGATGCACACCACCACTATAAACTTCTCCTTCTCAGTGATACACCGAAGGTGGAGAAACCCTTTTGCACAGTTTATCAGAAACGTTACAAGAAAGCTTACAGTAGACAATGAAGAAGCAGTAAAACGAGTACAGATTTCAGAGTGAATGAAAATGCTTCTTGCTTGCTGAATCGTTGACACTCCTGTTGGATGATCAAGGCTTTTAAGAATGAAGAAGCTTTTTCCCTCGTGTCTTTCTTCAGAAAATGTCGTAAGTTCTTATTTTTCTACTCTTAACTTTGAAATATATAAGCCCAGAATACTTGATAGCTCGAGCCTGATTAGGGCTTTTCTGCTCGCCCAGTCGAGTCGCCTCGGCTAGTGCCTCGATTGGAGCATTAATTGGCATTTATTAATGACTTCAACGGAAAGATTTGGACCATAATTAGTTTTATTTCTGTTGAAAACATAGGTCCAGTCGAGGCGATGATCCGACGTCTTGACTGGCAGGCTTTGGTTCCAACTGAACAGAGCAACAAATGAGCTCCGGCCCCTTGCTTCGCATTAGTTGGATTAAAGCTCTAGTCGAGTCGCCGCTTCGACTGGCAGGCTTTGGTTCCAACTGAACAGAGTAACAGTCGAGCTCCCAGTCGACAGTCCCTTGCGTCTGTTCTGTTGGATCAAATCTCTAGTCGAGTCGCCGCCTCGACTGCTGTCGGTTTTCCTACGAACATACAAGCCACAGTTGAGACATCAACCGACTGTGGCTTGCCTCTGCTCGTAAGAAATAACCTCAGTCGAGGCGCTGCCTCGACTGATACAGTCAGAACCTGCTGTTTGTCCAGAGCAGTCGAGCTCTCAGTCGACACCTCCTTGCGTCTGCTTAGTTGAACCAAGCATCAGTCGAGGCGTCGCCTCGACTGGTATGAGTCAACCTGCTGCTCGTCAAGAGCAGTAGGTTCCAGTCGAGGTGTCACCTCGACTACCACCTTTACCTGATGCCTATGAATTACTGTTCATAGGTCTTCCATGCCAGGAATCATCTCCGGGACTTCGTGCCAAGACTCCCTGTCCGGGTCTTCACTGCCAAGAGGCCACGCCTCCGGGACTTCACTGCCAAGACTCCTCGTCCGGGTCTTCACTTGCCAGGACTCCACGTCCGGGTCTTCACTTGCCAAGAGGCCACGCCTCCGGGACTTCACTGCCAAGACTCCTCGTCCGGGTCTTCACTTGCCAGGACTCCACGTCCGGGTCTTCACTTGCCAGGACTCCACGTCTTGCATCTAGTCCTCGACCTATAAGAGATTTCCTGAAAATACATCTCAACCAACCGTATGAGATAACACATAATTATCACCTTGACTTAAACCCTTGTCAATCACCAAAAACATCATTTGGGTCTGATTGCACCAACAATCTCCCCCTTTTTTGATGTTTGACAATACGGTTTAAGTTTAGGTGATGAAATTATAGCACAATATAAATTGAATATGCACAAAGAAGAGATACAGATGAGTAGTTTAAAAAGTTTTAATTTCAGGTTAAATTAAACTTAAGGCCCATCTTCTCCCCCTTTGGCAAACAGCCAAAAAGAAGAGTTGCTTATAGAAGCACTCCCCCTGAATTCATTACCCTCAGGTTATCAAATGCACTAACAATATATTTTAGCAAGATAAATGTCAGTCGTGCATTTCTAAAGAAAGATATAAACCACCGGAAAAAAAATTGACATAATTTTCCTTAATATTTGTTGTAATATCCCTGTTCATGACAGCTCAAATAAAAAAAACAAACCTACATACACAGAGATATTAGAAACAAATATACAAGCATACACCCAAAAAGTCACCCAAAACATCCTGATATATATATTTTCTTGAATTCAAACTGTTCATACAGATAAAAAGAAAAACAAAAAATAAACTGCTGAAGATGATGGTCTGATGAATCCGGACATCATGGCATGAAGGAGACTTAGTATTTCCTCCCATCGGCGAGTAGACTTGGAAAACCGAGCATCTAGCTTGGAGTGAAGCTCTTCGAATTTAGTGTCGATTGACGTACTAAGGTCCATGAATTTAGTATCAACTGAGTTTGTGAACTCAGCATGATCTTTTCGCAGATTCTCCAGCTGTTCAGACATGGTGGAAGATGGTTCAACAACTGGATGTTCTTGTTCACCTTCTTCCTCCATATCCCACCTTTCACCCGCTTGATGTCCATCCGCCCACTCAACGGTGCTACCAACTTTTGACATGCCAGCCAAAGAAAAGTTTCTCTACTTTATGAAATCAAAGTCTGTCATCTGCCTAATTTTCCCCCTGCTTGTGTTGATGCCTATGGATTCTAGCCAGAATGTGATGATATGACCAAAAGGCATGTAAATTTTCTTTTGGACAGGAGTTGAGAAGTGGACTATGCAAAGAAAGATGTTTAAAGCAACATTAAAGTTTAAACGTTGCTTTAAGAGATGTAGAGCTAGTAAATGATGTGGTCTTATCTTAGCTTGCCCCCTAGTAACAATTGGAAGGATGCAACCTACAATGACCTTATATAGGACATTATCGGGGGCAGCTAATGCCATGGCCGGAAATAGAGTAAGACCAGGTTGTCTGGGTTTTTTAAAGAAGTACTCATGAATTACATTTATGGAGTATCCCTCAACAGGTTCTTGAATGCTTGGATAGCATTCAAGGGTTGAGTTTGACTCTCGACACTCTAGAAATGCTCTGAGGATATCAGGAGTGAAAGATATGTCTTTTCTGGCTACCCTACTCTTAAAGATGAGCCTATCACCTGTAGGCTCTAGATTGTTGTAGAATTCACTAACTAAGTCTATATTGATGTCATGATCACAATAGACTAGTTTATTGAGCCCATAGTAGTTAATCATTTGTATAACATGTTGAGCATGTTTTTCAAAAAATTCTTTATCTAATGATCTAGTATGCATCAACTTAAATTTGTGGGCAGTAAAGGTATGTTGATGATGTGTGGAGGGAAACCGGGGATCCGTAGATGGATTTTCCCGAGGTGTTTCACTTGACTCGCCTATCCTACGTTTTTGTCTAATGAATGCCAAAATGATGTTAAAAAATAATATGATGGTATGATGAGTGGCAATAACCAACACCCAATTAGTTAACCAATATTACTAAGTTGTGTAATCAAAGAGATGAGTTTAGAAATTTACTTAGGTGCCATTTTTCCTGCTGTTGACTGGTCTTGTGGGATCAAGAAGATGACTTCTGTGAAATCACCTTCTCCAGCTAGAAAAAAACTGGCGAACCCTAGAAATCTGGCAAAATCTAGGGTTTGAGAAAATCGTCGTCTAGGGTTAGGGATTGACCAAAAGAGGGAATGAGGGGTTGGAGAACTTACTTGAAGTTAGTTTAGGAGCGAGTGAGGCAATCCAGGGTTTTGTCGGTGTTAAACTTAGTCGAAGACTCGAACGGCGATAGCGAGTGAGAAGAAAAAACGCGAGAGAGTCGAGTCGCGACAGTTTGGGAGAGGCGTTAAGTGAATTTTCTTATATATTTCTTAGTTACCGGTCGATGCGATGAAGTTGAACGCCTCATTATATCGATCGAGCGCCCGGTCGAGTGCGCCTCACTTCTGTTTGCTCACACCCTCTGTCAGTCGAGGCGATTATTGAAATGTCTCGACTGTTATTCTGAGGGTTCATTTTTTTCTTAGATATTTTAAGTTTCAAATTCGTTGTATTTAGGTATTTAAAACATTTTAAAAGTGACAATATACTCTATCGACAATATCAAACATATATTGGATGTTTCACTTGAGTTTTATCATTATTTAAGATGTCCAACCAATTTTACTTGGTTGGAATGTCCAATTATTATTTTTTTTAAACCAAATACACATGAATTATGTATTGGTCTTCCCCATAATTGGTCAACTTAATGATTCATGCAGTTTTCAACCACATTACTCAAGTTATGCATCATAACAAGCAATTTGAGTAAATTGGTTGCTCCTAACATCTCACCCCTATCTAGCAATACACAAGCATAGTTAATCCTATGATTTGTGTGAGATGTTTCCCAAAGGTATCCCAAACATTATTTTCCCATTTCTTTTGAGCTTATGAATTAGTCTTTATGATCACGGAGAGTTTTCACTCAGCTGCACACATTCTCAACTCTCTTCTTAAATGACTAAATTCATTTTCTGGAAGAGATTTTGTGAAAATATCAGCAAGATTCACCTTAGACTCAACATAATTGAGTATAATATCTCCTCTTGCTACATGATCCCTAATGAAGTGATGTCTCACTTCAATGTGTTTTGTTCTGGAATGATGGACTGGGTTTTTTGTTAAGTTGATCGTGCTAATATTATCACATAGCACTTGCACGTTCTTATATGAAAATCCATAATCCTCCAATGTGTGAGTCATCCATAACAATTGTGACACACTCTCTCCCATGGCTATGTACTCAGCCTCAGTGGTGGAGAGAGCAACACAATGTTGCTTTCGACTTGACCAACCAACTAAAGCTGAACCTAGGAATTGACAGCCCCCGCTAGTACTTTTTCTATCTAGTTTGCATCCTGCATAATCTGAATCTGTATAGCCTACTAAATCAAAAGACTCAGTTCGGGGATACCACAGTCCAACTGATATTGTTGCTTTAAGATATCTCATAATTCTGTTAACAACAACCCAATGAGACTCTTTAGCACACGATTGATATCGTGCACACATGCCCACAGCAAATACTATATCAGGTCTACTTGCTGTAAGATATAAAAGACTACCTATGGCACTCCTATAACGCTTTAGATCAACAGGTTTACCATCTACATCATTATCTAGATGAGTGTTTTGTGCCATTGGAGTGGCAACCTCCTTAACATTTTCCATGTTGAATCTTTTTAGCAACTCCATGGCATATTTTGATTGACAAACATGAATTCCTTCTTTGGTTTGTTTGATTTGAAGTCCAAGGAAAAATGTCAACTCCCCTACTAGACTCATCTCAAACTCACTCTCCATGTGTTCTATGAATTCATTGAGATAATCCCTATTGTTTGAACCACAGATTATGTCATCGACATAAATCTGAGCTACAAATATGTCTTCACCATTTCTTTTCAGAAAAAGTGTGGGATCAATTTGACCTCTTCTAAAACCCCTCTCAACTAGAAAAATTGACAACCTTTTGTACCATGCACGAGGTGCTTGTTTCAGCTCATAAAGAGCCTTCTTGAGCTTATACACGTGATTTGGAAATTCAGAATTTTCAAATCCCGGTGCTTGTTCAACATAGACCTCTTCCTTTATAAACCCGTTCAAAAATGCTGACTTCACATCCATTTGATATAATTTGAATCCTCTATATGCTGCAAATGCTAGCATTAATCGAATGGATTCTAACCTAGCCACGGGTGCATAAGTTTCACCATAATCAAGTCCCTCAATTTGATTGTATCCTTTGGCAACTAACCTAGCTTTATTTCTCACTATTTCTCCTTTATCATTCAATTTATTCTTGAATACCCATTTGGTTCCTATTATGGTAGCTTGATCAGGTCTTGGAACTAAATCCCAAACTTGACTTCTCTCAAATTGTCCCAATTCATCCTGCATTGCTATAATCCAGTCCGGATCAAGCAAAGCTTCATCAATTACTTTTGGTTCAATTTCAGAGATTAATGCTACTTGATTCACTTCATTTCTAAAGTATGATCTTGTCCTCACCCCTTGATGGATGTCTCCAACAACTTGGTCTAGGGAATGACTAGTGCCCATTCTAGTGGATCTTGGTACTTGAGATGTTTCTTGAACCTCATTGTTAGATACAATCTCAAGCAATGACCCTTCTGATCTAGATTTTTCATTTTCGGAGTCAGATTTGACTCCCCCTACACTTGTGTCCTCCTTCAAACTTAATCTTTTGAGTTCGACCTTTACTGCATCACTATTATCCTTAGAATCAATTTGGTCTTTACATTCCTCAAAAACCACATTTGACGATTCCTCAACCAAATTTGTTCGTTTGTTGTAAACTCGATAAGCCTTACTAGTGAGGGAATATCCTAACAGAACACCTTCATCTGCTTTTGCAGTGAATTTTCCTAGATGATCCTTAGTGTTTAAAATGAAAACCTTGCAACCAAAAACCCTAAGATGTTTGACTGTTGGTGATTTTCCAAACCATAGTTCATGAGGTGTTTTTCCTAAGAATCTATGTATCAAAACTTTGTTTTGAACATAGCATGCAGTGTTAATTGCCTCAGCCCACAAGTAACTAGGAAGAGTATACTCATTTAGCATACTCCTCGCAGCTTCTTGCAAAGCTCTATTCTTCCTCTCTGCCACACCATTTTGTTGTGGTGTCCTAGGAGTGGAAAACTCATGTTTATAGCCTTTTTAAGCAGAATTCCTTAAACCTCATATTTTCAAATTCTCCTCCATGATCACTCCTAATTGTTTTAATTGTTGAGTTTTTCTCATTTTCAATTCTTCTACAAAAAGGAATAAAAATTTCTAATGTTTGATCCTTATGTTTGAGAAAGAAAGTCCATGTATATCTAGTATAATCATCTACTACTACCAAGCAATATCTACTTCCATTCAAGGTTTTTGTGGAGCTACTATCAAACAAATCTAAATGCAATAAATCTAAAGCATTTAAAGTACTTACAGTGTTCTTGCTTTTATGTGATGCTCTTATTTATTTACCTTTTTGACATGCATCACGTAGCTTGTCCTTTTCGTACTTGAGCAATGGTAGACCCCACACAAGCTCTTCCTTGGCCAACCTCTTGATATTTTTCATGTTGACGTGTGCTAGTCTCCGATGCCATAGCCATGATTCATCTTCTTTGGACAAAAAACACTTCACACGCAGGTTAGTAGCACTACTAAATTGAACTTGGTAGATATTTTCCTTCCTCGTCCCTACTAGCATGATAGTATCGGTTTCATTATGTTTAATTAAGCATTTAGTTGAATAAAATTCTACTCTATATCCTTCATCACATAATTGACTGACACTTAACAAATTAAAAACCATTCCTCTAACTAGCAGAACATTCTTAATCCTAAATTGTTCAGATATTACTATGTCTCCTACTCCTATGACTTTTAGTTTGCCACTATTACCAAAAGAAACAGTACCTTTACTCCTGTTTTTAAATGTAGCAAACTTTGTGGAGTCCCCGGTCATGTGCTTGGAGCATCTGCTATCTACGACCCACATCATTGGATACTCCCCCTCGACCAGTACCTAATCAAACACGAAAAACAAGATCTTTTGGAACCCAGATTTTGGGTCCATTAGCATTTATGACATATTGTTTAGGAATCCAAGCCTTAGTTGTGTTTGCTTTACCAACATGAGTTCTATTGACTAATGACATGAAACTGAATTCTCTTTTTGTTGGTTTGTAGCCTATTCCTGCTCTGTTGTAAACTGCCCTTTGGGCATCTAAAATCATGTTAAGAGTTTGAGAGCTTGTTGTGAATCTCTCAAGTGTGCACTTGAGATCATCAACTTGTGCTCTCAAGAAATTGTTTTCTTCCCTAAGTTTTTCGATTTCATAAGTATCAATCCTAATTTCTGCAGGAACAGAATCCTGAGTTTTAAGCTCCTCTAATTCTGATTTTAACATCTTAACTTTATTTTTTTATCTACTCAAGGCATTAGTTAAGCATGCTATTGTTTCATACAATTTATCTAGTTCAATAGATGTTACCTCATCATCAGATGATGATGATGATGTGTCCTTCCGTGAAGACTCATCTGAATCTGTGTGATCAAACGCCATTAGTGTCGTATGCTTGGCTCCTTTTGCCCTGTCTTCATCTTCTGAGGAACTGGAAGAAGAGTCATCCCATGTTGCCCTCAACGCCTTCTTCTTCCTGGACTTGTCCTCTTTCTTGTTGAGATCAGGACATTCACTCTTGATGTGCCCTTTCCTGTTACACTCAAAACAAACCACATCAGATTTACCTCTAAATTTATGTGATGACTTACCTTTCCTCTTGTCTGTGAAGATTTTCTTTACATCCTTCTTATTGTACTTTCTGCTTCTCCTCATCATCCTCCTCACGAAATTGGCTACCTCGCTGGATGAGGACTCGTCGTCACTGTCACTATTTGTCTCATATGAGGATGAAGATGACTCCTTCTTCTTCTCCTTTTTCTTGTTCTCCTTGTATTGCTCACCTGCAACAAAAGCAATACCTTTCTCTTTTGGACCCTTGTTAGCTTGCTCATGTAATTCCATTTCACAAAATAATTCATCCAACTTTATAGTAGATAGATCCCTTGATACTTTGTAGGCATCTACCATAGATGACCACAAAGCATTTCGGGGAAAAGACTTTAGGACGTACCTGATAATGTCTCTGTTCTCCAAATTTTCTCCGACTGAATGCATCCCATTCAATACTTCCTTGAACCTTCCATGCAACTCACCAATTGATCGCCATCTTTCATAGCAAGATTTTGTAGCTGGTTCATGTAGAGATCTCGCTTTGCTATCCTCGAGTCTCTTGTCCCTTCGTTCAGTTCTATCAGTTTATTCCAGAGATCTTGCGCGCTGCTGAATGGACCCACTTTGTTGAGTTGATCCTTCGCTAGACCACATTGCAGAGTCACGGTGGCCTTAGCATTTGCTTGCACCTTGCGTTTTTGTTCTACAGTCCACCTTCCAGACTCAAGTACTTTGCCTTCTGCGTCCATCGGTGTCGTGAAGCCTTCGGTTACCGAAAACCACATATCTATCTCAGTCATGAGATAGTACTCCATCCGGCTTCGCCAATACTGGAAGTTCGTTCCGTTAAAGAATGGAGGTCTGTTTGTGTTGTAACCTTCTTGCATCGCCATTTGAACTTGCTCTTGCGGTTGTGAATCCGAAGAAGAGCACCTTGCTCTGATACCAATTGTAGGATCGTTGGCGTCGCTAGAAAGGGGGGGGAATGAATAGCTACGCTCGTCTTTTCGATTCGTTGTACCCTTCTACAATGATTAGTACGCAGCGGAAACAAGAAAACGAATACAAAAAAAATGACAAACGCAAATACACCAATTTTACGTGGTTCGGAACACAAGTCCCTACTCCACGGTTGAGCCCTCGTCGGCTCTAGTGATGCACACCACCACTATAAACTTCTCCTTCTCAGTGATACACCGAAAGTGGAGAAACCCTTTTGCACTGATTTATCGTAAAGCGTTACAAGAAAGCTTACGGTAGACAATGAAGCAAAGAAGCGAAAGCAGTACAGATTTCAGAGTGAATGAAAATGCTTCTTGCTTGCTGAATCGTTGACACTCCTATTGGATGATCAAGGCTTTTAAGAATGAAGAAGCTTTTTCCCTCGTGTCTTTCTTCAGAAAATGTCATAAGTTCTTATTTTTCTACTCTTAACTTTGAAATATATAAGCCCAGAATACTTGATAGCTCAAGCCTGATTAGGGCTTTTCTGCCCGCCCAATCGAGTTGCCTCAGTTGGTGCCTCGACTGGAGCATTAATTGGCATTTATTAATGGCTTCAACGGTAAGATTTGGACCATAATTAGTTTTATTTCCATTGAAAACATAGGTCCAGTCGAGGCGATGATCCGATGCCGCTTGGTTCGAGCAGCGGTCGAGCTCGGTCGTCCCTTAGTTGGATTAAAGCTCGATCAGTCGATCCCGCTTGGCGTGCTTTGGTTCCACAAGCGAATAGAGTAATAGTCGTGCTCGGTCGCGATCCCTTCGCGTCGTTGATTGGATCAAAGCTCTAGTCGAGTCGCCGCCTCGACTGCTGTCGGTTTTCCTACGAACATACAGGCCACAGTCGAGACATCAGTGTGGCTTGCCTCGCTCGTGAAGAATAACCTCGGTCCGAGGCGCCTCGGCCCGTCTGATCGAGCCTTTGTTTGTCGGCAGTCGAGCTCTCAGTCGACACCTCCTTGCGTCTGCTTAGTTGAACCAAGCATCAGTCGAGGCGTCGCCTCGACTGGTATGAGTCAACCTGCTGCTCGTCAAGAGCAGTAGGTTCCAGTCGAGGCGTCACCTCGACTACCACCTTTACCTGATGCCTATGAATTACTGTTCATAGGTCTTCCATGCCAGGAATCATCTCCGAGACTTCGTGCCAAGACTCCCTGTCCGGGTCTTCACTGCCAAGAGGCCACGCCTCCAAGACTCCTCGTCCGGGTCTTCACTTGTCAGGACTCCACGTCCGGGTCTTCACTTGCCAAGAGGCCACGCCTCCGGGACTTCACTGCCAAGACTCCTCGTCCGGGTCTTCACTTGCCAGGACTCCACGTCCGGGTCTTCACTTGCCAGGACTCCACGTCTTGCATCTAGTCCTCGACCTATAAGAGATTTCCTGAAAATACATCTCAACCAACCGTATGAGATAACACATAATTATCACCTTGACTTAAACCCTTGTCAATCACCAAAAACATCATTTGGGTCTGATTGCACCAACAAGAAGTTGAGATTCCCAATTTGGAAAATTGGAAGGATTGGATTGAGTTAGTGTTCTAACTCAAAGATGTTGGTTTTTGTCAAACATAAAAAAGGGGGAGATTGTTGGTGCAATCGGCTCAGGTCACGATTGACCAGACTCGAGTTTGACTCGAGTAGTGATTTGATATTAGTATTTTGATGTTTGACAATGATGTTTGATAATGAGTTCACCATTGTTTGATAATGGGTTGACTAGATGGTCAACCATGATGGAGAAATCCAAGTGGGGTACTTGGCAAGGGAAAGTTCAAGCTTGAGTCTTGGCAAATGAAATGTCCAACATGGATTGGCAAGGGAAGTCCAAGGGTTGATATTGGCGATGTAAAGTCCAAGTGAGAGTCTTGGTAGCATAAGTCCAATGGTTTGGCAGCGTAAAGTCTAAGTGTGTGTCTTGGCAGTATAAGCCCAAATGTGCCTTGGTAGTATAGACCACGTTAGCATGACATAGCCGATGGAAGCTCCTGAAGGCTAACGTATAGATGAATAAGTCATTAATGACTTGGAGGGATCTAATAGGTGTGAGGCTGATGGAGGTGGCTAGAAGGCTTAGGTCTAGGCTAAGGGTGGTCTAGCAAGTATGAGGGCATCATACTTGGGGTAAAACTCATGTTTGAGATTTGTCAGTCGACTAGGGTTATGGACTAATCGACTGGTCAAGTGTTTTGACACTTGACAGCCGAGTTGACTCTTAACAGTCGACTGGGATTATGTTCAGTCGGCTGGCCAGGAGTCGATTAGTGTTCGACTGCGATCGCATAGCCTTGGAAGTCGACTGCAAGCATTGAGCAGTCGACTGATGGCTTGATCAGTCAACTGACATAGAGGTCAGTCAACTGATGGTCGAGGAAATGAGCATAGAATATTTTCGAGTCGACTGCTAGGGTTTCGTAGTCAAGTTGAAGCATGATCAGTCAACTGATGGATATGATCAGGTGACTGATGGTCTAACTGTTGGAACTTATCCAACGTGGATTGAGTCGTTGTCTCACAACGGCTACAGGAGCAGTGGACTGCTAGGCAAAATCTAGCCCGAGTTGCAGCTTTAAAAGGAGCTCATGGAGGAGGATTTTGGCATGGTTCTTTGGGGCGATTTGTTGGTGCAATTCAGGGTCTCCAAGTGCAGCTCAAGCAACCAAACAAGCAAGCATCCAAAAGCGCATTTGTAAAGTTTCCTTTATGTATTTTTGTCTATTTCATTTGTATTTTCTTGTTTCATCTTGTATTACTTATGTAATCATTGTAAGAGGTTTCTCCACCTCTGGATTGTTCCGAGAAGGAGTTATTAGTGATGGTGTTTGCATCGCAAGGACTCATCCGAGCTCAACCCGTGGAGTAGGAACCCTAAGGTTTCGAACCACGTTATATCGGCGTGTCATTGTGTATTATTGTTGTTTGTTGTATTTCGTTATTGATATTTTATATTTTCGTTGCGTTAATAATGATTGTAGACAAACACGATCAAATTTCGTCAAACGATCGAAGATGCGCCATTCACCCCCCCCCCCCCCTCTAGTGATGTCCAATTCCTAACAGAGTTAACTTAGGCAAAACCACAATAACCAAGGCTACCATGCCTAAGAGGGTATCTAGGGAAGTCGTCCCTAAGGAATACCTAGTAAACCCAAGGAGCTCCAATAGGTATTGGGTTCCTAGGAGCGTGATCGATTCACACTCAATGGGTTAGGTTGTGTTAACCTTGAATAGATGGGTAGTTAACCTAATCATAGCAAAGTTGACACTCTAGGACATTTTCAAGATTTTGGGATACCTTGAAAATAAGTTTTGATCATAATCCTAAAGGATTTTAGAATGTGTCAATATTATTTAAGAAGTTTGATAAATTGATCAAATTGTCACAAATTAGGTTTAGAGGTCTCGATGTGTCATTTTGGATTTTTAGCACACTTGGGATAAGTGGTAATATGACAAAAATGGAATTAATCCTAACAAATGGCAACTGATATTAAAATTTAGGTATTATATACTTTTATATTTTATTTGTCATGATTTGATTGTCATATACCATGTCATGACATCATATTTCATCTTTATCATATAAATGTCATGATACCTTAGGTCTATCATTTTATGTCATGTTATGCTTAAATTTTGATCATATGTCATGACATCATGATTATTGATACATGTTTCATTTATACTATCATTTATGTCATAATCATCATTCATGCATTAATAAAATTGAGTTAAGGACTATGGCATGACTTGAAGTCCCATGTATAAGGGAATCAAGTAGTGTTGCCTTAAAAAATACATGAGGCCTTAGATTAGGATGAACAAAACTCACATCTCACATAAAATTGACATGTGTGTATTTTTAAACACCCTAGACACATGTGAGATGCTAAGAAATGAGTTAAGTTCAAGGTGCATAGTTTTTGCATCTAGATGAACTCAAACTCATCATATACCATAGATGAATCATGAGGAAAGCTTATGTACAAGTCATGTGCATTAAGCCCATAGACCATGGTTCAATATAAGGTTTTAAAAATATTTTAAAATTATTTTAGAAAACCTTGGTGAAGTTTATCTTTTGATAGCAATCGCCATTGATAGAGTTGATACAAAGTAGGGTCAAAATATTGAACTTTTCAATGGTTTTGAACTTTGTGTCAATCTCTCATTTTAATGAGTATTTTATTATAAAATATTTTTCACCCATAATGATTGACATAAGTATTATACATATAAATTTTCATGATTTTTTTTATTATGTATAATTACTTATGAATTTTCGAAAATTATTTTCTAAAATTGAATTTCTGCATTTGCATAAATCAATTATTGGCTTATAGCGATCGTAGCATCAAGGGCGATCGTAGTATGTAAAGTGTATCAACGTTGATTTCGGGTAAACAAGAATGTTTATCCCATGTTTCAGCTGTGTTAGGCTACCCTAACTGTTCCTAGCCCTAGAATATGCTTTGGAAAGCATTATAAAGGGTGAAAATCCATTAGATATGAATTAGGAGAGTTGTTTGAGTGTGTATCAAGTTTAAGGTGTGTGAAAGTTTAAGGTTGAACTTTTAACCTTAATTTTGATTGTTTAGTATTCCTATAGGCTTAGGGACTCTCCAAGGACATTGTTGGTGCAATGGTCAAGGGGGAGCAAGCCTTAGGGGGAGGTTATCCATCATGGGATGATGGATGTGTTCTTCCTCATAAGAGGGAGAATTTGGAAATTGAGAGAGTTTGAAGGATTGTCTCTCATTAGTGATATAAGACTTATCACTAGGAAGAGTGAAGGCATGCTAAATATTTTTGGACCAAGGGGGAGATTGTAAGATCTCATTGGGATATGAGATATTGACACCCTTGGGGAGAGCCTTTTTGATGTATGTCAAAAATGGAGAGAATTGATGTGGGAGAATTTAGAGATTCTCAATTTGGACAATTGGGAGGATTGGTTTGAGTTAGTGATCTAACTCAAAGATGTGTTAGTTTTTGTCAAACATCAAAAATGGAGAGATTGTTGGTTCAATCGGCCCAGGTCACGATTGACCAGACTCAAGTAGTGGTTTGATGTTAGTGTTTTGATGTTTGACAAAGGAGTTGACCGTTGTTTGACAATGGATTGACTATATGGTTGACATGGGGTTGACCATATGATGGAAAAGTCCAAGTACGACACTTGGCAATGGAAAGTCCAAGTCTTGTGTACTTGGCATAGAAAGTCCAAGCATGGGTCTTGGTAAGGGAAAGTCCAAGCTTGAGTCTTGGCAATTGGAAAGTCCAACATGGGTTGGCATGGAAAGTCCAAGCATGGGTCTTGATAAGGGAAAGTCCAAGTTTGAGTCTTGGCAAATGGAAATTCTAACATAGGTTGGCAAGGGAAAGTCCAAGGGTTGATATTGGCGGCGTAAAGTTCAAGCGTGAGTCTTGGCAGCATAAGTCCAATGGTTTGGCGGCGTAAAGTCCAAGCGGTAGTCTTGGCAGTGTAAGCCCAAATGTGCCTTAGCGGTATAGACTAGCTTAGCATGACAATCGCCGATGGAAGCACCTAAAGACTAGCGTATAGATGAACAAGTCATGGATGACTTGGAGGGATCCGATAGGCGTGAGACTGACGGAAGTGGCTAGAAGGCTTAGGTCTAGGCTAAGAGTAGTCTGGCAAATATGAGGGCATCATACTTGGGGTTAAACCTCATGGTTGAGGTTATCAGTCGATTGGAGTTTTGGACCAGTCGATTGGTCAAGTGTTTTGACACTTGGCAGTCGAGTTGACTCTGGGCAGTCGATTGAGATTATGATCAGTCAACTATTGTGAGTCGATTAGGGTTTGACTGCGACAAAAGGCCTTGGCGATCAGCGCCGGCATTAAGCGATCGATGGCGAAGCGATCAATCGCCATGGAGGACAATCAGCTGGTCGAGATTGTGGAAGCGAGCGCTCGAGTCGATCGTAGTGATTGACTACGACCTTGATAGTCGATTGATGGGTAATGGCAATCGACTATCAGTGTATCCGTTGGAGTTTTTCCGACGTGGATTAAGTCATTGTGAGACAACGGCTATATGAACAATCGACTGGGGCCTTATGACAGTCAACTGCTAGGCGGAAATCAGCCCAAGTTGCAGCTTTAAAGGGAGCTCGAAAGGGAGGATTGAGCAGCGATTTTCTTGGGCGATTTGAAGGGAAATAGTTGGTATTTTCCAGTCCTTCAAGACTAGTCCAAGGCGATCAACAAGCAAGCATTCAAAAGAGTTTTGTAAAGTGTTCTTTACCTCTTTTGTTGTATTTCATTCATATTTGCTTGTATAATTCTTGTATTACTTTTGTAATTCTTGTACGAGGTTTCTCCGCCTCCGATGTAAAATACGGAAAAAAAAAAATATTATATGGATTAACCCTTTAATTAATTGGATTTAATTAGTGGGTTAATTGGGTTTAATTAGTAGACTAATTGGGTTGATTAGCTAAATGGGCTAATGGGGTTAATTATCTTGTTGGGCTGAAATTGGGCTTGGGTTGTAATGGGCTTGGGCTGTAATGGGCTTAGGCTGAAATTGGGCTTGGGCTGTAATGGGCTTGGGCTGAAACTGGGCTTGGGCTGAAATTGGGCTTGACTTGGGTTTAATGGAATTTGGCTGAACCGGTTGGGGTTTGAACTGGTTCGATCGAATTAAATGTCGGAAAAACTCGATCAACTGCATCTTCACAACGCGATTCCCTTTTCGATCCCGATTTCCTATTTTTCCCGGATTCCACGCTGCGATCCCAACTTTCTTCTCTTCTCGTCGTCCACGAGAGGAGGCTTCAGGAGGGTCGCCGGTCGAGGCCGACAGGTTGAGAACTCTCATCGGTGGCTAAGGATCGACAGGAGGTCCAAATTGACGGATTTGGGAGCCGCCATGCCGATTGTCGCCGGAGGGGATCTCCGATTTCGAGTTCCCGAGTTTGAATCCGGTGGAGAGTACACGCTGGGAGCTAGGGATCGGTAGTAGTTTTACGCTATTGGATAAGGAGCTACCGTCGACTCTCTTCGCCGGCAACGAGGGGAGCTCGGATCGGCGCCATTGATGTCATAGTTAAGCATCGTTGGTATCCCTACTTCTCTCTAGCTTAGTTCTTTATGCTTGCTTCGGTTGATTGGATTATTGCTCCTCTGTTTGAGATCGTCGCAGCGACCAGATGCGATTGGGAGTTTCCGGAGTTTGGTGAGCTGATCTAGAGATCGAGTGGTGAGGGGCTACAAACACTCAACTCCTCAATAGCTTCACCGGTGAGTTGCCCTGTTCGAACACTGCCAGAGTTAGGGACGGGTAGCTGCTGTGGGAGGAACTTTCGGTGAACAGGGGAGGAGGGCTACCGGTGGAGATCTAGGATCGGTAAGTTTTGTATCCTTTTCTTTTCTGTTCAAGGTGTTTTTCGATGGATCAATGTGGTTGCGGTAATGGTATTGTTGTATATGTGTTGTGATCCATTTGGTGGATGAGTTGGGGAGGTTTTACTGTCATCGATCCGGTGAGGTTGGAGATGTGGATCGTGCTTGAGATAAGGATGGGATCTGATGAGGTTGTTGTCGATGGATGGGTGGTTGATGCAGCTGTGAAGTGTAAATTGGGTTAATCCCTATTTTTTTACCTTACCTGTTCTATTCATGGTGGTTCCAGATCTGTAATCAATGAGTTAGTCTGTCGGGTGAAATTTGTTTTGAATGTTGTTTAGATCTATTTAACTTAATTGATTCTGTGGATGTCGTGATCTATTATGAGTTGGGTTATGATGTATTGGATTGGGATAATCGAGTTTATAACTCGTAGGGGAGGAAAGGATGCGCGTATAGGAACGATGTAGTGTTTAGTTCCTACTTTTGTTGGATACTTGTACTTAATCATTGTTGCTATTATGTGCAGGTTTGGGATCTGAGTCCAGGTCAGTGAGGATTATTTGAGCTGTCAGATCGTGGGTAATATCTACAGTCCAGAGTTTGATCGATTCGGTGCATGATCTTGGATATATGTATATACCTATTTACCTTAGATCCACTCATATTTAATCATATGCTTGTACTGCCTTGACCTTTGAGATATATACTCTGTTACTTCATTGATTATCTAGCATGGATAGGAACTATAAACCCTATTATGTGTTAGCTGATAGATGTTTAGTAAGTACATGTGGTTAGGGTTATTTTTATGACCTCAGATTGGGTTACTGGGTTGCATCACTAGGTTAGGTGATGAGTCCAAATTATGAGGTCGGTCGTTGTATCGTATACATATCAGTGTGTTAGTTGTGGATCTATTTATCCTGTACATAGGTAAATAGGTTGTGATTCTGGTTTGTCGTCCTTGCATGGTTGACTTTTGGTTGACTAGGTCTCCCAGTGAGTTAGGGAGTGTTGCAGGATTTGTGTGTGAGCTATACATCATTACATTTCATGCATCTTGTGGGGTTTGCCTTGTGGTTGAGACGAGTCGTCAGTCATCCTGCCTCCCCGGCCACTCGGGGTAGTGGTTGCAGGGTTGAGGGCAGAGCATTGTTGTGTGTGCCGTTCTCGGCCACTATGGATGGTGGTAGTGAGAGACGCCAGCCATGCGGAGTGGTAGTTAAGCGCACTCACCCACTATAGGCGAGTGGTCGTGTGATGTGTAGTTGTCACAGATGCGGTGCTCGTCTACTCATGGGTAGGGACGGGCGACAGCGTGAGGACCCCGTGTGGGTAGCATATAGCTCTATGGCGGGCTAGCCATCGTTTCATACTACCCAACTCGGTCACTCGAGAGTGGTGGCTACCGAGTCGGGATAGTTGTCATGTCACGCCACCTAGGCTACCTCGTCGTGTAGCGAGTGGGGTCTTGAGCATGACCATGCATATGCATTGCGAGATATATATATGTATGCATGTATTTGATATATGTTTTACGTATACGTGAGATCTGCATTTGATTGAGCTATGATTCTTGCACATGTTTTGTTCATCATGATACATGTCGTTTGCATTTTATTCTTTGCTATGTGTTGAGCATGATACATGCGTTGATTGCAACGATTATATGCATTTGATTAGCATCATGTCATTGTGTGGTACGGACCTGGTTGTTAGTACAGGTGATCATATACTGTTCATATGTTGGAGTATTGGTCAGGTATGAGATTGACCTGGTACATTATATGGGTTATGTTATTGTATATCTGTCAAAATGATATAGCTTATGGTGTTGCAGACCGTCAGATACGTTGGTACATTACTTTATGTTCAGTTGATCAGTTTAGTATATACCTTGAGTATGATTTTACTGTAGTTACTTGTTATTAGATTTGGATATGACTGTATGTCTATTGGACTCATGTTGTATACCTGTAGATCTTCACATGTATACTTGTAGATCTATCCTTATATGTTGTTCATGCACTTTCTATATATTACCCCTGAGTTATACTCACCACCCCGGGACCCTGGGCTTCCTGTCGCCCAGATAACAGGTAGAAGATTCCTTGGACGTTCGGAGCTCCGCCAGCTGATCCCATCTCACACCGGACGAATAGATATGTTTTCCGTGTTGTTGTATCCTTACGGATTGTTGGTTTGGGTTTTTCCCTGTATTGTTTCCGTATTTGTGATATACGGAAGTATTGTATGTATTTGGTCTTTGATTCGATTTCTATTATGATTCTTGTCGTGTCAAGTCACTCCGGAGTGCACAGTTGGTCTTTGTATCTTGTTTATCTGTTTGTATGCTTCCGCTGTGTTTGATATGTTGATATCTGTGTATATCATATTGTTGTTGTGAGCCTACGGGCCTTGTATTAATCCGATATGTTGCCACGTACAGGGGAGATGTCGTCCGTTTGCTTTTCGGCACGACATACTCTCGGGGCGTGACATCCGACGTGTTGTTTGAGCTCAACCCGTGGAATATGAATCCTAATGTTCCGAACTACGTTATATCTTATGTATTGTGTGCTTGTGTTGTATATTTATTTTTGTTTATCATTATATATTCCGCTGCGTAAACTAATACTTGTAGCAAGCACGCGATCTATTTCCATCAAAACGACGAAGACGCATCATTCACCCCCCTCTAGCGACGTCCAATTCCTAACAGAGGGTTCTTAGAGAGGATGATAAATATTTTCCACAATTGTCAATTAATCATCACTCTAGCAAAAAAAATAAGGACATCCAAATTAGGAGGACACATTTCTAGCTCAAATTCAAATATGAATATTGATGCGGATTACTATGAAGTCTATATTTGGCCAATAAACAAAAGGCAGCAAAACAAAAGGGCAAATCCAAAGTCAGAGAATGACAAAACGAAACAAAATATCAACACAGATTGATAAAAAAAATTTTAAAAAAAATCAAATGCAAAAAATAGCTTTGCTAAAATCCTTCCTAAGGATTATTAAATTTGTATGAAGTAGACTAATGAGATGATGCCGAAACAACTTCATATATATTATAAAATAATTAAAAATAAATAAATAGAGTATATATATTGTTATATTTTTTTATTTTTTATTTAATGTACTACAATATTTATGTAATTTACTTTTAAATTATTAATATCATTTGATGTCAATAATTATATGTATTTAATAATTAATTATTAAAAAAAAGTAGTCGTTATAAAATAATCATTACAAATTAATTATTATGTTATCTATATATAATATAAAATATAAATAATGAGTGAGATTTGTAAAAAAAAATTTATTGAAAGAATTTTTTATAATAAAAAAATGAGTGAGATTTTTAACTATGGATGTGGCATCGTGGGACTAGAATCACAAAGGTGTTCTACGATGATGATTTTCATAGTTGAAAATGCTCCAAGTATGAAATGACACAAGTCAATTATATTGTTACCAATGGTATCATTTTTTAAGTAAAAGATAAAATCTATCATCCGAATAATTCTTATCGATTGATTTCAAAATAAATCATAAGAAATATTAAAAATTAAAGAATAGACATTTTAAAAAACTTTATAAATTTTGAAGATTAACTTTTACTTCTTAAAACAATTTTACCATATCTGTTATCTACTTTATCCCTCTCGTGAGGACACCAACTGTACCATCCTCTGCAAACTTCTGCAATCAAGCTTTCACATGTTTAGTATTCACACTTGTTTTAACGTAAACGATTGGAATTTAAACATGAAGTTGCACAAGGAAAGGCATATAGAGTCATACTTGATGCATATTTTTGATAAACTTTAGACGTAATCGAGGCCCTTTCACAGGACCATCGAAAGGCCTGTGATTATGGAGATCCTGCAGACCAAGCTTTCCAATGATGACCGTTCACGATAATGCTGATAAGAACATTTTTCAGAAAGAAAGGTAGATAGAATCTTTTTTTAATCAATAATTGAGCTTTTTTCAAAAAAAAAAAAACAAAAAGACTGCTTGCTAGTTTCCAAAACCAGCAAACAGAAAATCAACATCCTTTGGCTATGCAAGTATAATTTTTTTAAAAAAAAATCAAGTCAAGGCTGGGAACATCGAAGACGATGATACAGTTCGACTGAATTCGAACAATCAATTGATGGACATGTAATGTGCCATTTGCACTATAGCATTTCATGCAATGTCATGCATTAAATTTTAGGGTGCATTTGCTTCGGAATGCTTATTGATAATCTTAATTATCTATTTAAAATTATCAATAAAAATTTTATTTGATTCAGAATTTAAATAATTATCGAGTCATGATGAATGACTGACACATCATGACACATCAATAAAAGAATTATGAAATCTAGAATTCGATAACCACGAAGAAATTAGATTTTTCTTGATTCCAAAAGTTATGAATTTTTCTTTCTACAAAATTATCCTTTGATTTTTATCTTTTGGGACAAAAATATCCCTATCAATTTATCAAATGTCAATCCAATCATACATAAACTATTAACATAATTAAAATCCTAATCGATCGATCTACAGTGGCAACTGATCTGATCGTCGCCGTCATCATCTTTGTCGCCGATCCTTGCCCATCAACTGACCATCGCCACCGTCGATCCCCGACCATAGTCGTCACCGATCGCCAATCGCCGTCATCGAGCGTCAATCACCGCTATCAATCGTTGACCGCCACCATCATCAATCATCAATTACTGTTGTCAGTCGTCGATCACCGCCGCCGCCATCAATTTCTAATGCAGTTGTCATAGTTGTCGATGAACACCCACTGCCGTCTCATTAAGCGACGACGATGATTGTTCCGATCAACACAATCATAAGCAAATATATTTCAAAATAAATAAAATTTTATAATTGAATCAAAAATAATATAGTAAAATATTAAACTAGATTATATTTTAAAATATTCAAATAAATAAATTTTTATTGTATTATTTGAAGAGATGCTGTAATTACAATATGCACATAATTAAAGGTATCAAATCATTGCATGTAAAACAGTCAATCCTCATTTCATACATTGATATGAAATAGAAGAAACCTCAGCGCCCATCAGAACTAATTTTGGAGCCAGGATACGAGAACAAACGTATGGTATTTTCAAAACTTAGCTGTGCTAGTTCTTCATCCGATATTTCAAGCAACGTTGCCACATAATTTAGTACCTGAAAAGAACACAAGCATGATTTCTTATGTTAGTCAATTTAAAGTCGCCAAAATCCACTTGGATTACACTAATATGTAACATACATTGAGAAGGTTAGCTGGATGATTCAGTGTTTCCGTAGATAATCTTGTCGCTTCTCCAGCTTGATCACTAAGCTGGTCACCTGGCTCTCCTTTAGAAGCCAAAACGGGTACTGGAATCCAAGAATTAGTGTTTGCCGTCGGCAATCCATCAGGTGAATCTGTCTCGATTAAAATTCTATCTTTTGGTACCTAAACAGAATTCTGGTGGGTCAGAGTGAAGCAAATCTAGCTGATTCTTGTTTTAATTAGTAATATTCTAATATAACTTGCCGATCGCAGCAGTTTCTTTGCTTTCTGTGGTTTCATGGATGTCAGGAATCCAGAAAACGAAAAATATGAGCCCAACTTTGCAAACCCAGAAACTGATTCTGCAGATCCCATATATGAGTGCAAAATAACACCTTCGGGGAAAGGGCCAGTGCGTCTGGTCATGAAAATTAAAACATTATTCCTGTTACCAGATAGATAAATACACATGTTGATGTAGATGCCAAAGAAAAAGTTATTGGATTTTTTTTTTCCAGAAATTATAGAGCAAATCGGAGTCGATTGCATCAAAACACCATCACCATTAATTTTGCATCCAAGCCTCCTAGGTTGTCCCTGATAAATCTAAGATAATAAAACTTATAAAACAGCAGATAACTCAATCTACATAATCCCTGGCAGATTGTCTAGGTTGATTTTTGTTGCTGCTATTAAATCAATCACAGTTACACTTGCTACATTTATTGAATTATTATTGGATTAAAATTCAGTATAACTACCTATCCAACTTAAAACATCAGGTTTCTGGTTAACCATGTTCAGTTTTGATTCTGTTGGTTATTATCCACAATCTCCATGGTTTCCCTCACAATAAGAATGCGTTTAAAGAAAAAACAAAGAGCACATCATAATCATGAAAGTCACACTAATTTCTTACAGAAACAACAAAGCGGAGAGACAATCAAGAAGAGACTCATTATCAGGGTACCCATAACAGTAAAGTGGGGTGATGACCAATAGGACTCATGGAAATTTTCCATGAATCCACTCGTGAAAGGTGCCTTTCAACGAGACCCCATCAAATACATATAAGATAATTGCTACTAGTTACATGCCTGATTTAAAACTTGAGGCTACCAACTGGACAATGAACTGATGAACATTTCTCTGAGGTCATGAACATTATGCTAAGGTCTGAGCCATGATAGGCGTTAACAATTCTTTTTGCAATTTGTTGACTAGAAAATAATTTTATTTTGATAAGAAACAATTTTACTTGTGCAGTAAATATTATAGAATAATTGATTGTCTGAAATATTAACATGTTCTTTTTAGCTAAACAGAAAATAATTCATGAGTTTCCAAATTCATCATCTATTGGAGGTAAACAAGGGAGTCAGAATTTTCAATCCTATTTAATACAGAATTGAAAAAAATAAAATTGTCTAAGTCAGAATTTTGAAAATTTGTTATATTTTTAAAGAATAGCTAAAGAAATTTTAAAATTCTTTAGCTTGTAGAAAAAATCAATTAGAATTTTTATTGGGATAATTAGAGTTTTCTTGGGATTAACTAAATCTTTATTTTATGAAAAAAATACCTAATCAAGTTAGGATCCCATCTTCTGATTAATACAATTTTCTTTTGGATTCTCTTGGTGAGAGTTCTTTTCAAAGAGTCTCTCTTCAAGATATTTATCTTTGCTCACTCCATCAATTTCCTTCTAAGGCCCGTGGTGACAATTCGATTTGTTATTATGTCAATTGGTATCAGAGACAAAACCTAGTAATTCAGCATTGCTATTACCCCTCGGCTCTTCATCATCCTCAAACTTTGGCGTCACCCTTATCCACAACTCTTCTTACTATTGCTCTACTTCGATCAGGTTCTAACCAACTCTCATGCCCTCTCATTATCTCTGCACCCTGTTGGTACCATCACTGTCTAACAATCTGACAATGAGCTGCTAAATCACGCCAACCTTCTAAGGACACTACTATGACTTGCTATCAATAGAGGTCGTCTGATCAACGATGCAAGTCACTCATTTGCATAAGAAAAATCATTTCCTTTTCTGTACATCTGTTTCCTTGTCAGAATTAGAAACTTATAATCATCTTCTTTGAAAACCAAAGTATTGTGTGCATCTTCCTTGAATATTTGCAAGTACCATTAGAACCTACAAAATTTTCAGTACTAACATGATACCAAAGCTATGGAAGTCCAGAAATTCAGAACCAAGTTAAACCCTTACGACATGATTTCCAAAAGGTCTCCAAAAGCACGCACACAATGAACGGAAACTGGTTTCTTTAATTCTTTGGCAAGTTGAAGTTGCTGGCTAAAAACATCGACCTAAGAGAAAACGAAGCTAAATACCAGATGACCAAAAAGTTTAATTAGAATCACTACAGAGATAGTACCTGCATGAAACAAGTAAATGATAGATTTTAGAAATCCCCATCAGATTAGTCTATTAATCTACTAAAGACTGAATGAAATACTACCTGCTGTGTGAAATCAATTTGTTTTCCATGTGAACCTTTATCTAGGCCAATCTACACAATTTCAATCACAAATTCTTAATAGGTATCTGAACAAAAATCATTCAGTTCAGGGGTAGTACACCCTTTTTTACGTGCAATCAGCTAAATGTAAAAGTATATAAATATCTAAAAAAAAAAGATGACTACTTCAAAATGATTTATAGTATTTAAATTGTTGGTACCAAGATCCAGAGTTTACAATTCGCACCAATACTATTATTGGACAAGATGGCAAAATGTTGCATTTAGTTGTGCCAAGTGCCAACATAAAATATGATCAAATGCAGTGGGCCCATGCTAAAACAATATGAATCAGCCCCAATCCCATATCACATTTCGCAATAAGTGACACATGGAGAAGATCTATTAATGTAATTTGCAAAAAAAAAAAGAGTGTTCAATATTTGAATATTGGATGATCTAGTAAAGAATGATCCAAAAGTGATATCTGACCATTAAAAAAAAAACTATAACTAGATTGGAGATCACTCAATATTGATGTATAGAACAAAAAATATAATTCATAGGTAATTTTAAATAAATTATAATTTTCTATTGAATAATTGTTTTAGATAAATTACATTTGTACATGTAATTCATTTAAATAAATTACGAGTACAAATATTACGGATAACAGGGTTTTTAGTTAGTCTATTAAGAAAAGATCCAAAGGCATCTTGGCCACTCATAATGCAATATCCCTTATCGTGGTTGTCTTCGTGGATTAAGGTTCATCTGACTCCACAATCAAAACACGTTTTTCAATCATACTATCATCATACTAAAAAAAGTCAGGAATATTAGAATAAAAAAATTTCACCTGGCCAAGGTGGTTAAGCTAAAACTACCTTTGACGGAAACTCAGTAATCTAAGCTGATGCTCAATAGCTGAATCTTCTTTGTCAATATCTCAAATCTACTCAGAATTACCACTAGACCATGTTGATCAAGTTGTAAAAATCTGGACTCATGCTAGATAATTGTATACTTATTACTTGAGTCGGCAATATTGGAAAATTATTTTGTTTGCATCAACAGGGGAATGGGTACTTATCTTAGAATATTGGAAATACTAATCACCGAGTTTGATGTACTATCTCCCTTTACAACTGATGTCGACATACAATAATTGTAGTGAGTGAACATTTTCAAATACTCTGTCTACATTGTATTCATGAAGACTTGAAGCAATTATAACAATGACTTTAGGAAGAATTTATATCTTATTCCTCCCATTTTTGTTCGTTCATCTCCAATAAGATCAGTATTTAGTGATTCAGCCCATGTAAATCAGATTTCAATTTCTAAATTTATTTGTTCTTTTGGTAGGGTCTCGGAAAAAAGATTTAACTTACAATGATTGACATTAAAAAAGTATTGAATGGTCTAAATGTTAACGTGCATAAACATATAACTATTCCATTAACATTTATCAAAATATACTTTTGTTGAGGAATCTCTTCCCTTCCCGTATTCATGATTCTTTTTCACTTGGATTAAACAAAACAGAAACTGGATAAGCCAATGGCAGATGGAAGAATCTTTTGAGTGCATATACATTATGTGGCTAGCTGGCATATGCATGTAGTAAGGTACTGGATAGGCATATGGGCAATATATAAGGCTCTTAAAACATTAAGTTAACTTGTAAATTAGAGTGCTTAATAGCTTTGATTTTTTTTTTTTTGTTTTTGTAAAATTGTCCAAATTATAGGGTATAAAACTAATGAGTCATACCATGAAACTTTAATAAAGAATAATAGAAGAAAAAAACTAAGGAAAGAGACCACAGTGATCGAAAATCAATTTAGATTCATACCTGAAAGGCCAATAATAGAAGTTATACATCTTCTCAAGCGACTAATTAAAAAGTATCGAAAACAGTAGCAAGACTTACACATGCTATTTGTCAATATAGAAAAAACTTATGATAAGATCTCATGGAAAATTATAGAGAATTCTAAAAAAGAAAGACGTTAGTATAGCGTATATTGAAATAATTAAGAATATATACGAGGATATAATGACAAAAGTAAAAAACTGCAGACGGATTAATCGAAGTGTTTTCCATAAAGTTAAAGTTACATCAAGGATCAATTCTAATTTTCTATCTTTTTACACTAATAATGAATGAACTCATTAGACACATCCAAGAGACAGTATCATAGTGCATGTTGTTTGCATTGATATTGCTTTAGTATATGAGACACATGAAAGAATAAATGCTAAAATCGAATCTTGACAAAAAATGTTGGAAGTGAAAGGTTTTAGACTTAATAGGGTAAAGACGGAATATATAAAATTTAAGTTTTAGCAATATTAAATGTAATAAGATAATTGTTAAGATAGGAGATGACGAATTATCTGTAACTGAGAGCTTTAAATATTTAGGAATATTTTTGCAAAAGGATAAAGGGATTAAAAGAGATGTCTTATGTAGAATACAAGCAAGATGATTGAAACGAAGAAAAGTATTAGGTGTTCTTTATGATCATAAATTATTTCTAAAACTTAAAAGAAAGTTATATAAAACAATAGTTAAACTTACTATGTTATATGGAGTTGAATATTGGATTATGACTCGAATACATGAGCAAAAGATGAGAGTCGCAGAGATGAAGATGTTAAGGTGGATGTGTGGACATACAAGGACGGATAGAATAAAAAATAAGAATATTAGAGAGAAAATCGGAGTTACACCTATTGAGAGAAAATTGCAAGAGACGTTTAAGATGATACGGATATATACTTAGACGACCAATAAATACTCCAATTAAGTGATGAGAAACTATAATAAATATGTACATCAAATGAGAAAGAAAAAAAAATCAAAAAAAGACTTAGTTAACAACAATAAATAAAATAAAATTTATTTAAATATAGATAATGATATAGTAGGAGATAAAATCCAATGGCATAGAAGGATCCATATAGTTAACCCCATCTAATGGCATAAAGCTTTATTGTTGTTGTAGTTGTTCAAAATTGATAGTGAATGATATAAGGTACAAATATCTTTGTTTGGTAGAGTTAAATTCTTCATCCCTCAAAGCAAAGTTCCTAGTGCCCTTTTGCAAGATCCCTTTCGCTAAACTTGTGCTCAATCTGGTGAACCAGGTAGGAATCATAACGAAGCTTAATAAGGCAAACTAGGCAAAGATTGTGCAAGTGGAGCTCAGTCCTATGGATTAGGCAAGGTTCGAGGTAGAAATTAATCCGATGAAAAGTAGTTTGGTCAAAAAGGGAAGGAATAGTAGAAAGAAAAATAATTTTCCTTAATATGTAGTCAAATAGTGAATCCTTTGACCAAGGGAAGGGACTACTTGTTTTAAGTCATAATCTACAGCTAAGATTGATCCTGTAGCTTTATGTAGCCTTATAAGGGTGTGGGTCGAGTAAAGTCAAATCTCCAATCATATACAATCAGTTAGGGGTGAGCCTCAATCAACTATGATGTTCAATTGATTTGAGAGTCGACTGGACTAAGAGTTTGAAGAATAGAATGTTGTTATTAGAGCTTTAGATTACTAGATCTAGCTCCAGCAAATTGTCAAGCTAGTCATTGGCTATCCAATGGACACTTTTGCATGATTAGTTGATTGGAGATTGGTCTAGATGACTAGAGGTGTGCAAAATAAAGTCGTTGCATCCTTTCTTATAAAAGCTCTTGCGGAGCTTTGAGTGGACACAATTCTATTGAAGTGAAGAAGAAAGTCTTCAATTGTTGTGTCTACATTGTTTAAAGGTCTCTAAGAGTTTTGAAAAGGTTGAATGCATCAACTCAATCACCTTGATAATTTCTTTCTTATTTAGCTTTACATTTATTGTACTTAATAAGAAGAGGTCACTTGTAAAGATCCTAAGCATGGATTGTAAAAGATTTTTCCTATTACCTCTTGTAAAGGAACAATTTATAGTAGAATTTTTAAGGGGTTGACTCACTAGACAATTCATATGTTGTGGAGACATTGAGTGTGTTAGGATTGATATTATTTTAGTTTATTTTTATTCTTATTTCCACTGCATTTATACATGACTTGAATAGTCATGCACACACAAGCACCCCATGCACACTAACATGGTTGATTTGTCTTTGGCTTGTGAGAAAAAAAAAATTTATTCTAAGTCACCACCTATTCACCCCTCTCTAATCAGACTAGCTGGTATCCTAACTGTTAAATACGGAAAAATTTAAATAGTAAATTAAATGGCCAAATAATTGAGGAAATAATCCTGAAAATTTTTCGGGATTTTTAGGGAATTTTAGGAATTTTTCTGGATTTAAATGGACTCCGTACGAGATTTTTACGGGGATAAAATAGATAGGTTAGATAGCGGTCTATTTAAGGGGTTAAATACGCGATGAAAACCCTAAAAATCTATTTTTTTTTCTATTTCCTTCCCCGCCGCGACTCCTTTGGCAGTTTCTTCCGCCGACACCCTCATCTTCTCTTTACCGCGATCCCACGGCCGACGCTCTCTCGTCTCGCGCGTTCACAAACCGCCGTCGCGATCTTCCGTGCGCGACGCTCTGCTCGCGGCGTTCGCGCCGATGACAGTCGCCGCCTATTCAACGATCGCCTCGTTCACGCGCCCACGCGACGCCGCCGCCTCTCGCCGAGCGCTCTTTGCCGAGCCGTCGTCGCTGCCACGCGCCGGCCGGCCGTGACGCGATCGTTGGTCGCGCGACCCGCCTCGCCAGACGGCTCGGCGTCCATGGCCGCCGACCCTCTCGTCGTCCATCGCTGCTTCCTCGAGCCGGTCGTCGCCATTCGTTGAGCCTAGGTCGCCGTCGCCGCAGGGTTGACCTCGCCGTCAGGCGGCGAGGAGGAAGGCGTCGAGTGAAGGGGTTGTTTTACGGTTGCTTCTCCTTGGAAGCAGTGAGGCGGTTACCTTTGCTTTGACGAGATTTAGGGATTTTCCTTTGGTTGAGCTTGATGCATGTTGAGCGGACTTCTTCAGTGAGCGTAAGCAGGAATAGGGTGTGTTGCGTGGTCTTTTCAAAACAAACCGAGCGTAATTGGGAAGTCCAAGGCGGTATATCTCGAACTATCTCCTTTTTGTATGCACGATTGTTTGATTCGGTTGTTTACAGTGAGTGAGGGTGATTGGAGGGATGGTTATGAGTCCTATTATTATGTTATTCGGTTAGTTGTAATTGTTCGTGGAGATTAGATTGTTGGTTGGTTTGGATAAATTTTGATTTGTGGGATGGATCTATTTTGAGTGAGTTGGCTGTGAGGGTTGAGGTGTTCTATTTGGGTGGTTTGGGTCGACTGTGTAAGGGTTGGATAAATTAGTGGAATTGGAAATTGATTTGGGTTAATTGGTTATGTGAGAAACCGATTAAGTATTAAGTAATCGCATATCAGGCTTAACAATAATTATCTTTGTATCACGAGTTTGGCCACGAGACAGAGTTCACGTGACGATTTGGTTCTTTTCATGGATATTTTATCGGTAGTACTTTGACTTATCTTTTAGATATAGTCAGTTGATATATTAGTTAGGATAGCATGCAATAATATTCATGTTTATATGCCTAGTATGTTTTTGTGCCTATCGATACATGCGTTGGATAGGATATGAGTATATCTCCTGCTTTATTTGGATCATAGTAGTACTTGGATTAGGGATACGCATACATCGATTATCATGTATTATTCGGATAGATATTTTGAGTAGGATTTACATGCTTTAGTATCATGCACCATCTTGCATGATTGCATCGTGAATGGGGTTCCATTATTGTTGAGCCCGCGGCTTATACGGCTCGCATGCCACTCGCTCGGGTTAGTGGTACATTAGGAGGGTGTGGGCGGTTTCTCCAGTTCGCCGACCGCCTGGGTAGCTTAGTAGGCAGCGTGGTAAGCGGCGAGGATCCCTCCTCCAGATACATGACAGAGATGAGAGCTTAGCTCCCCGCTCTGTTTCGGCGGAGGATAGGTGTACTCGACAAAGATCCTCGTCCACTCGGTCGCTCAGAGGAAGCGATGGCAGAGTGGCGAGTGCGATTATCATAGCCCTACCCACTCGGCTTCACCATCGCGTGTGAAGCGGTGGTAGCGTCGGGGTGACCGTATGCGCCATACGACATGCGTTTTTGCGGATTGCATTTGTATTGTGTTCTTTGCATTATTGTATTGATGCCTTGGATGTTGCATGATTATCATGCATCTGAGTGATTCATATTCTTATATGGTGATGACTTTATCTCTTATAGTAGAGGCACGCTCCTATATCAGTAGGAGACTTCGTGAGTCTGATCCTTTTGCATTTATTTCTTGCTTACCATATATATAGATCGCGGCATGATTAGTATTGTTAGCTATTTCTTACTATTCATATCGACTAGTATCCGCTAAGTTCTTTCGAACTTACCCAGTAGTTTTATATTTATTTCGGGATGATCTTTGTCGGGAGAGTCCATTGCCCGATCCCCCTCGTAAAATGAATAGGTTTTATTGGTCTATTGGTTTTGGATTTTGTATAGAGGATATGTATAGGTCCTGATGTTGTGGTTATGTACTTATGGAAGTTTGGGAATAATTGTGGTGTCCTTATGGACTATTCAATTAGTTTGGTTGTATGTTCCTGCTCAGATGACAGAAGGGGTAAGTCTAGATGTTATAGATTTCATTTATTTACTATGATGGTTGGCCTGAGGCCTTATGATCTGCGTGTGTAGATGTTTTTGTTCCGGTCGTGTTGACCGATGTATAGTGGCCGTGTAGGCCTTGTATAAAAATTGATATTGTCACCCATACAGGGGAGGTGCTGTCGGATTTTCGTCTGGCGGAGACTCCCTCGGGGCGTGACACTAACCATCATCACTGTTCTTGACAGATAGAAGCTTCTATCTTGCACTATTTGACCCACTCAGTAATATGAACAATGATTTTTACCTCTGAAATTTTAATTTCTGTTTTACCCAATTACTTGTTTCCCTAAATTACAGTGGGGAATCCAGATGGGTTAAAGAACCATGCCTTGTTACTAACTTCACCTAGTCTCCAATTTTTTGTATAGGATGAGGACAAAAAATTAAATGCTTGATTTGCTTCCTTCCTTTAATACCTAGATGTGAGAGTTGATAGAGTTGTGAGAATGATCAAGAATGGACGATGAAGATTATTGGCTTTAGAACTATTCCCAATGGTGATGTAGCCATGTTAGCCCATAATGCAACTAGCTAGGAACACAGTCTCAAGCATTGAAAGAAATATGAATATAGTCGTGACCAAAATGAGTCAAATAATCTATCACGATGCAAATGTCAAATATATATTTGAAAATAAAATAATTTGGTATTAAGTTAAGTTGACTTCCTATTGTTACCTTCATTTCCCATTTGCTTACCTTAGTGTATCAATTCCATCAGTTAGCAAATATTGCTTATGCGAAGAGATAGACAGTCAGTCTTCAAAGTCAGTTTATCTACTATTCTGACCCTGAGTGTCATCCTCATCAGCTTCCGGATGTGATGTAAAAATCAACCTTTAGTTACAGTAAAATTATCTACTATATAACCTGATTAAACAAGTATTCTCACGACTTAAGCCACTGAACAATTCCAACCATTAGTTTTGACTTGCAGCAATCTTAAAAACCAAGAAAGGAGTATCCATACCTCACCAACGGAAGCGGTTGGCGAGGTGCTGAGGAATTCTCTCAATGACCTGAACCAATTTGGGGATCTCTCTGCAACAAACCTATTTGATGCATGGATCAGAACTATCTATCTACGTCAAAGAAGAATTTTAAAAGAAGGATGAGGAGTGCAATGAAATTTCTCACCAGGGGTGAAGGCCAAAGCAGGGAATTATGCAAGGGTACTCGTCCCCCATCTGCTTGACGATGTGCCAGTCCGCCTATACGAGGAACTAACGTAATAAGCAAAACGCCCCAAACACCAAGAAAAGAAGCAAGGTGTGGAATTCAAAGAAAAGAACTCTTGATGGATCAATTGAAGGACGAGATACGAGCACCTCGGAGACGCCATTGACGGCAAAACGCTGGACGCCGGAGTCTAGGGCAGTACGGATTAGCTGGGGAGCAACGGCTGAGATTCTTCGATCTTGGAGGTGGCAGTGGGCATCGAACAGCCTCATGGCTCCCGCTTGGCGGCCGACGCCAACGCCACTCATCCTCTGCCCCGCCGTGGAAATGGCGAAAACATCGTTCCGATCCGGGTTCGAGCGGAAAGAACGAACTGTCACTGGGTCGTGGATCGGGTTGTTAGTCCACAGTCTCCGTTAGATCCGCAACGAGAACGAAATTGATTTCGTGGATGGGATTAGGCATGCTGAATGGATCGATTCGTCGAATCGAAACCGACCTATTAAATTCAAAATCCAAACTGATTCTGAACCGTTCTAAACACATGAGTTAGGATGATTTTTTATTGATGGACTGATTCGGATTCCAATTGGAATCCAAAAATTTCGAATCCAATTCTATAAAATTTAAATAAAAATAAAATGTCATTGGGCCGACAGCTACCATGGTAGTATCCAACGACAACCAAATATTTTTTACAATTTGGATATATGGTGGTCATTTTTTCAATTTATTTCTACAAAATTCTAAATTTCTCTATCATCAATCTCTTATTTATTATTATTTAATATTTAATTTACATTTTACATTGCACATTTACATTCAATAAAGTTTATTTCAATGGTATCGTCTTCTAACCGTAATATCTATGGTCGTGATAAAGGTGCAGAGTGAGGTGTGTCTTTAAAGATTTTAAAATTTGATGAAAAATTCTCGACTTTGACGAAGTAAAAAACATCCACTAGGAAGATGAGGTTATGGAACTCTCCAATAAAATCGGTGTGCATTTTCAATCATCGTCGTTTGCCGGAGCAAGCAACACGATAAGGAGCATGATGAATGGCCGAGCAAAACCAAGCAAAGCAAAGTTTGAGATCACTTCGAAATTGAAAAAAAAAAAATGGTATGCACGACTCTTTTGTCGTGTGTAGAATTTACAAAAATATATATTCTTACAAAACAGACGGTGATACTTAAACTTTGAAAAAAATATTTGGTTAATGAAAAAAATATTTGTCCTTTGACACGGTGACAAGACAGAGGGGGGGTCATCTGAAGCCAAGGGGGATTTTAGATCCCTCTCCGGAATCGACCCCTGCCCATTTTACAAACAACCTCCTGCTTTACAATCGCGCCATCTCCGTGGGGACTGCGAATTGATATTTGAACTAATATAAAATTGTAATCTCATTTTGTTGTTACATGTCATTGAATTGATAAAATTTGGACAATCAAAAAAGAATTTTATCTTTAGATAAATTAGAATAATCACAAAATGGATGTATTATAATTATATATGTTGTAAATATTGTCCAGATTTATGACATACAAAATAAAATAATGTCAATCACATTAGATAATATGAGTGTCATTAATGTTCTTATTAAATACCTTAAAAATTCATTAAGACCAATTTTAAAAGGTAATTTGCTTCATATTACATGTGTTTATCATATTATCAACTTATATATGAAATGTGTCTTTGATGAATGCATGACTCCTACAATAGAAAAATTCAAAGTATAAATATAAACAATTTTCGGCAATTTACCAAACACAGCTCTTAAAGTTCGGAATTGTCCAAAAAGCGTACCATAGTTTCAGATTTACCAAATCACGTACCTAATTCCCCTTTTACCCCTCCTGCCAAACAGACCTGCGACAATTTAATGATGAGAGAGAATTTTCATGCATCCGAGCCACTATTGGAAATTCTGAACCATCTAAACGTGGTGCTGGGAATTCAAATCCCAACACTACATTATTTCTGGGAATATAATTCCCAGCACCACCTTTTTTTTATCTGATTTCTAATTGATATCGGTCTGATTTCTGAAATATTGCTGTGAATACCTAATAAAACCTCGAATATCAAAAATTTTGGTTACGGATACACAGAGCGACACTACTAAAATTCAATGGACTTGGATTGGATCGAAAAAGAAGTGAATAGGACCATCAATGAGTTTTGACCGAAACTCATTGATGGACCTAGAGGAGTCCAAATTTCGAAATCTTGACACAGACTGAAAGATCTTACAACATAAATTTTTGATATGTCGAGGAAACTTAGTTTTAATCCTCTTATCTCCCAATTTTAACTTGTGTCGAAAAAAAATGGTACTGAAAATTGAGAAACTGGTGGTAGTGGTGCTGGAATTTGCAATTCCAGCACCCGCCGAAGGAATTTTCAACAGGGTCTTTGGATTGAAATTCAAAGACCGCGGTGGTGTTGGGATCACTGCAACACCAGCGTGTGTCGAAATTCAATCCCAAAGACCAGGTGGTCGAAATTCCAATTCCAACACCAGCTGATCTTTGAAATGGAACAACTTAGTGATATCGAAACGAGATGAAGAGAGATTTTATCATCCAAGTTATAAAAAGGCCAACTCAAAATTAAATGCTTTTATGCGATTTTTCTCATGTTAGAGGCCCGTACTAATTTTCGACAACGATTTTTTTTAAAATAGAAAAACACATCTATTGTAAAATATAAGGAAAATAAATAAATACTCATTTGAAGACACCGTGACAGCTTTTCCAATAAATTAAAAAACGATAATAAATTTACATTAGGTAAAACCACAAATAATTTTTCGTGATATAAAAATTGAGGTGCTGGAATTCCACAGTGGTTCTTCATCTCGTTCGATCATCATTACTAAGTTGTTCGATTCGGCACGCGGTGGTCTTTGGAAATTGTCGCACCAAAGACCATGTGGTGTTGCGGAATCAACACCAAGAGATTCTGTGCATCCACAAATTTCATCCGAGCTCGAACATGACCGACCGACAACAACACCGTCGATTGCCCGTGCATCCTGCCTCAACAATAAATACAAGAGAGAAAAAAGTTTATCAGCAGAAGAAAATAAAATAAGGTGAGCATAGCAGGAAGAAAAAAAATTGAATTCGATGCACTAACCTCCATGGTGGTGACCAAAATCATGACGCCATGAGCATCTGGCCTGCCAAGCTTGCTGGTTTTCTGGTAGAACCGGTGCAACATATTAGGCGAATGGTGTTGGAATTCCATAGTGGTTCATCTCGCTTCGACATCGCATTAAGTTGTTCAATTCCAAAGACTACAAGAGGCCGAATTGGAATTTCAAAGACCACCGCGATGCGGGATTGGAATTTCCAAAGACAGCTGGTGGTGGCTGGATCGCAACACCACCGTGGCCGAAATTCCATTCTAAAGACTACGCTGATGCCGAATTGCAATTCCAAAGACACGTGGTGAGGATCCCAACACCAAGAGATTCCTGCATCCACAAACCTTCATCCGAGCTCGAACATGACCAATGACAACAAATTTTGGTGATTGCACCGCATCCCGTTCAACAATAAATACAAGAGAGAAAAAAGTTTATCAGCAGAAGAAAATAATCTAAGGTGAGCATAGCGGGAAGAAAAAAAATTGAATTCGATGCACTAACCTCCATGGTGGTGACCAAAATCATGACGCCATGAGCATCTGGCCTGCCAAGCTTGCTGCTTTCCTGGTAGAACCGGTGCAACATATCAGGCGAATGGTGCTGGAATTCCACAGTGGTTCTTCATCTCGTTTCTAATACTACTATTAAGTTGTTCCAATTCCAGCACCACAGTGATGCTGGAATTCGCAATTCCAGCACCACAGTGGTGTTGCAGGAATCCCAACACCAAGAGATTCCTGTGCATCCACAGCCTTCATCTGAGCTCGAACATGACCAATCGACAACAACAGCTTCTGGCTGATTGCCTGCATCCCGTTCAACAATAAATACAAGAGAGAAAAAAGTTGATCAGCAGAAGAAAATAATCTAAGGTGAGCATAGCGGGAAGAAAAAAAATTGAATTCGATGCACTAACCTCCACGGTGGTGACCAAAATCATGACGCCATGAGCATCCGCCCGCCAAGCTCGCTTCGGTAGAACCGGCAAATATATCGTGCGAACGTCAAGGATATGATAGTACTGATCAACGAACGCGTTGCCCACCTGGATCACCAGTCATCATGTCAGATGATCACAACAACAAAAAGAAACACAAAAAAAAATCAGAAGAGAAAGAACGGAGCAAACGAATCCGCAGTAGTTCTTCATCTCGTTTCTAATACTGTTACTAAGTTGTTCCAATTTCAGCATCATTGTGGTGCTGGAAATTCCAATTCCAGCACTACAGTGGTGCTGGAATTCACAATTCTAGCACCACAGTGGTGTTGCAGGGATCCCAACACCACTGTGGTGTTGGGAATTCCAATCTCAGCACTATAGTGGTGCTGGAAATTCCAATTCCAACACCACAGTGGTGCTGGAATTGCGAATTCCAGCATCACTACCACCAGTTTCTCAACTTTCAGTATCATTTTTTTTCGACACAAGTTAAAATTGAGAGATAAGAGGATTAAAACTAAGTTTCCTCGACATATCAAAAATTTATGTTGTAAGATCTTTCAGTCTGTGTCAAGATTTCGAAATTTGGACTCCTCTAGGTCCATCAATGGGTTTCGGTCAAAACCCATTGATGGTCCTATTCATCTCTTTTTCGATCCAATCCAAGTCCATTGAGTTTTAGTAGTGTCCCTCTGTGTATCCGTGGCCAAAATTTCTGATATTCGAGGTTTTATTAGGTATTCACAGTAATATTTCAGAAATCAGACCGATATAAATTAGAAATCAGATAAAAAAAAGGCGGTGCTGGAAATTATATTCCTAGGAATAATGTGGTGCTGTGATTTGAATTCCCAGCACCACGTTTAGATGGTTCGGAATTTCCAATAGTGGCTCGGATGCATGAAATTTCTCTCTCATCATTAAATTGCCGCAGGTCTGTTTGACAGGAGGGATAAAGGGGGAATTAGGTACGCGATTTGATAAATCTTAAACTATGGTACGCTTTTTGGGCAATTCCAAACTTTAAGAGCTGTGTTTGGTTGATAGAATTTTTTGTATCACTTGTTTAATACTTTGTTATGTTTTAAAAATTTACTTACACAATATTACAATAATATCGTCGTAGAAGCTTTAGTATTAACTGACTATAATTGAGATATTTTAAGTAATTATATTTCTTTGTTGGAAATTTTTAAAGAGGCAACCCAAAATTTTGTTAGCATTAACTACTCTGCTGCAACTACTACTTTTCAATATGCTAGTCAAAGTCAAAGTGGTTTAGGAATATTTTTTGAATATTATGCTAACTTTTCTTAAGAAGAATGTTGACGATCAAAAGAAGTCAATCATGTATACTCTTCAAGAATTGTTTGATTGGTATGCTAACGAACATGGTGGAGCGTGTAAGCAATCAGAGACAGAGGAAGAGCCGAAAGAAAAAAGCAAAATGAGAGCAATCAATTTCTTTCAAAGTTTGAAATGACAAAAATTGAAAAGAAAATTAGCTACAACAATAAAGTTCAATGAAATACAGATTTATTTAAGTCAGTATTTTCAAACTCCAAAAAATTTTGATGTTCTAGAATAGTGGAGAGCAAATTCACAACTTTATCCAGTCTTAGGTGAAATTGGAAGAGATGTACTAGCAGTTCAATGTTTAAGCATTGCTTCATAATCAACATTTTCAACATGTGCTGAATCATTGGCGAACAAAGAACTAATTTAAAGGCGAAAACTCTTAGCACGTTAACATGTCTACAAGATTGATTTGTGACAAAAAAAAATATGACCATCGGTGCAATAGACGAATTTGCAAACTCAAATTCAAAGGAAGATGAAGAGTATTTCAAATATATTTTCAGTAAATCATGATGAATTTTAAATATTTAATGTACCCATAAATGTTTCATTTATATTTATCTTTTTGTACGATGTATTTTCTAACTCAAAGTATTTAATAAAATTCTGTTTTCTCTATTATATCAAAAAAATTTACATATTCGTATCACGTTATTCAAACATCATATGCACTCGTATCGAATCTCAGAACTAGTTCGAACTGGTCCACCCATTACCGGTTCGGATAGTGGATTGAATTGGTTCCAAGGTTTTTAACTTTGGAACTAGAATCAGTTTTGGATCGATTTCGATGTCGACGGATCCAGAATCGATCAGAACTGGATCAAAACCAAATTTGAGGATCCGACAAGCATGCCTAGATGGGAGATAAAATTCATAAAACCATAAAATATTTTTAAAATATTCCCTTCACGGTAGGAAATGAATGATATAGGTCCCATAGAACGGGCTCGAGGTGTTAGAATGAGCTTGCTAGGCAGGCTGATATGCATGATATGGGTTCGTGTGAGAAAGTTAGATTTTTAATGATTTTCTCTGTTACATAAGGGTGTTATAATGCACCTACTGGGCTATACATGCACAATAGCAGTCCAATCGATCAATTTACTCGTTGAGCCAAGGTTTGTGACGTTACCCAGTTGAATGGTGTTGGTTCACTTAGGCCAAGCCATGGGGGTAAGGATGATAATTTTCTCTAAATTCGATGAAGAATTTGATACTCAATTAGAATGGAAGAGAATACAAAGGGATTTTTTTGGACCCGATTAAATAATCAGGTACGGAGATTTTTTTATTTGAGTATGAAAGTGGATTTGATAGAATCCTATCCA
Organism: Wurfbainia villosa; assembly: GCA_025175895.1. Taxonomy (NCBI): domain Eukaryota; kingdom Viridiplantae; phylum Streptophyta; class Magnoliopsida; order Zingiberales; family Zingiberaceae; genus Wurfbainia; species Wurfbainia villosa. The sequence goes on from CM045996.1 coordinate 84,582,538, forward strand.
TATTCTATCTTAATATACGATTAAATTTTATATATAATAAAAGACTCTTTTATATTGGATTTTTTATAAATTCTTATATTGCTCTTATACATGGCTTAATATTTTACAGATGGAAAAGACTTTAGGAAAGGAGTAGATTACTTTTAGCAAATTGTGACCGCGTGATTGATCATCATTCCCTTTGAAAAAAATTTGCTTTATCATTTTCTTTAATATTTCTTTTGAAACAATTTCACTTATGGCGGAGGGAATTGGGTGCTCTCGAGGGGCAACCACAACCGTTTTATTTGAGCAACATTAATTGATTCAACTTGTCACGTCCATGCATGTTTGACAAGGTACATCTAGGTACATGGGAAGGGTGCATCCAGACGGATCATTAGCCCCAGATCATCAACCTAAAAATATGCATGTAAAACTTTCCAGTGCACCTGTTATGCATACCAAAGCAATAATCCTAATCCTTCGATTCTTCTCACTTCTTCGACGCTGACACTAATTCTCTCCTGGATAATAAACAGAGCAAGAAGAAAAATTAAGAGGTTGAACCTTGCTCAGCAAGTGCTAGGTGCACTTTTGAAACCATCCCGCTCCCCTCTCCTTTCACTTTGTTTCCCCTTCTAAAATTACTGAAATCAAAATTTGCTTTCAAAAATCATCTTCCACATTTACATAATTTGTATGTTATTTTCTCTTTTGTTCCCCTATAACCAAGAATCTTAAAAAATATATATTCTTTTTTGGATGAAAAAAGGCGAAATAGTAATTTTCAAAAGGGACAAAGAGTGTGGTATTTGTCATTATTTATTTATTTATTATGATTTTGACTTCTTAAATTTATTTGAAGATAAGAATCTAAAACTGAGAGAGTTAATGATATTTTTAATATTTATTTCTATTTCTTTGAAGTTTGAACTAGAAAGTCATTGTTGTTTTCTCTATTTTACTTTATTTTATTTTAGATTGTCTTTTCTTTTTTTAGCATGCATTACGACATCACTTTCATGTCTATAAAATTAACTCAGCATATGCATATCCTACAATAAAAAAGTGAAGTACCATTATCTGAAGTAAATTATGAGATTTTATAAGTTCCACAAAATACATACGACATTTGTTGTTGATCTCTCTCCTAGTGCAACAAGAAAGAGAAAGTTAACATACGAGGTTTGGAATCATTTTGAAAGAAAGAAAAGTTAAAGAAATATATAAGGCAATTTCCAATTAATGTGGGAAATCCCTTTTTGGTGTCACGCCCCGAGGGATTCTCTGTCAGACAAAAATCCAGCAGCATCTCCCCTGTACAGGTGACAATATCAATTTTCATACAAGGTCTACACGGCCACTATACATCGGTCAACACGATCGGAATCCAAACACACACGTAGGTAACAAAATAGGCCTCAGGCCATCAATCAAAGCAGATAGTAAATCGTCTATGACAACTAGGCTTACCCCTTTTGCCATCTGGGTAGGAATACCCAACCAAAATCAATCGAAATAAAATCCAAATGAAGGTCCATAAGGACACCCTGAGTACATAAATCCAACTCCAAACCTAAACATATCTTCTATACAACATCCAAAATCATAACTCAAATAACTAATAAACTATCACGACGAGGAGGGGGTATGACAACTGGACTCTCCTGACAGCTTCATCCTGAAATAAAAATATAAAATCACGGGGTAAGTTCAAAGAACTTAGCGGATATAATCGATATGCAAGGTAAGAAATAACTAACAATACTAATCATGCCAGTACAGTCTCATATATAGAGTATGCAAGAAAGAAATACAAAAGGATTGTACTTACCTGAATCTCCTACCCTGATATAGAAGTATGTGCTTGACTAGAAGTAATAAAGTTATCACCATATATATAAATATGAATCCTATATGCATGATAATCATATGCAACATCCAAGGCATCAATAAAAATGCAGCAAACACAATACAAATGCTATCCATGCAAAGTGCATGTCGTGCAAATGACATGGTCACCCCTGACGTCAGTCAGCCGCCTCACACACGATGGTGAAGCCGAGTGGGTAGGGCTATGACAACTGTGCACTCTGTCATCACTGCTCCTGAGTGACCGAGTGGACAGGATGCTGTCGGAGTACACCTATCCTCCTGCCCCAAACAGAGTGGGGGAGCTAAGCTCTCATCTCCCGGTGTCATAGACCAGAGGAGGGATCCCTGCCCGCTACCATGCTGCCTCATCGCTACCCATGAGCGGACCAGCGTGTTGGTGCAACAATGCTCCAAGCATTTATATATGTTTTGATGTTTGGATAATCATCTAAGTTAGGCAATATCTTGTGATCTAATTGCGAAAATGTTTAAGTGACAGGGAAGTCCAAGTATGATCTTGGCAAAGGAAGTTCAAGTATGATCTTGGCAAAGGAAGTACAAGGGATGGACTTGGCAGCGTAAGACCAAGCTTGTAGTCTTGGCAGCGTAAAGTCCAAGTGAACCTTGACAAAGGAAGTCCAAAGTAAAGTCTTGGCAGCATAAGTCCAAGCTTGTAGTCTTGGCGGCGTAAAGTCCAATCATTTGGCAACTCAAGACATGACGAAACCGAAGGAAGCTCTTGGAAGCAAAGCGCAAAGGATGAACAAGTCGCGGACTCGGAGGGATCCTGAAGGCGCAAGGCTTATTAAGGAGCTAGAAGGTTGAGTCTAGGTCTAGGGTATAAAATCAAGTATGAATTACTCATACTTGATGAGTATCATCGTCAGCGCTCGACCGAGTCGTGGTGAAACCCTAACCATCACCGATCGATATCGCGGATCACCGACCGCCAAGGGCATCACCGATCGATCAAAGGGAATATCGCCACGCACGCGCCTCACTCGATCGCCGCTTGATCACACGATCGATCACCCCATCACCGATCGATGGAGGGATCACCGATCGATCACCTGGTCATTGGAGATTGCGGCTACGAATCTCCGCGGAGATCGCGTTGGCCGCTGGCGACAATGCCGATCGATGGCAAGCATCACCGATCGATTGAAGCCCAACGGGAAAAACAACCCCTCTTCTATAAAAAGGGGCCATAGGGAGCTTGGTGAAGCTAGTGCTCTTGCTCCCAACTACACCTACGTGCTCACCAAGCTTTCCAAGTGTTTTTAGCAATTCAAAACCTCATCTTCTCTTGTTCCTAATCTTCCATCATTGTAAAGGAGAGGAGTGCATTGTAAGATAAGGTTTCTCCACCTTGGTTCATCCAAAGGAGGTTCTAGTGAAGATTGATTAGGGCTAATCCACCTTACGGATTACCGTGGAGTAGGAGCGTCATCTCTGAACCACGTTACATCGGGTGTTAGCTTTGTTTCTTGTTTTTGTTTGTGCTTATATTTGTATTGCTTCCGCTAACATTTTTGTAGAAAGAAAGAAAGGCTAATCACCCCCCCTCTAGCCATTCCAAGGGTCCTAACAAGTGGTATCAGAGCCCGGATAGCTTGGAAGATCTCAACATCAACCAAGACATCAATGGCTCTTCAAGAGGGATATAGCACCGCTAAGCCACCGCTCTTCGATGGGAGCCATTTTGCGTATTGGAAAGGTAGGATGAAGTACTATCTTATGAGTAATATTGAAATTTGGCATAGTATTGTAGATGACTTCGAAGAACCGGTGGATGAACATGGACATCCTATTCCAAGCAAGGATTGGACAAGAGAAATAAACAAGAAATTTGAATCAAATGCAAAGGCCGTCCTCACCATCCAATGCGGCGTCACAATGGAGCAACTCAACAAGGTGGGGCCTTTTGAATCCGCCAAGGAGCTATGGGAAAAGCTCATTGAGCTAAATGAAGGTTCCAAGGAATCAAAGAGAGCCAAGAAGGACCTATTAGTTGGACAACTTCAAGCCTTCCAAATGAAGATGCATGAAACCGTAAGTCAAATGCATGGAAGGTTCAAGGAAATTGTGAACGGACTCCATATCATAGGTGAGCGAGTTGACAACCGGGATTTGGTAAGGTATATTTTACAAGTATTTCCTAGAAATTCTTTATGGACTTCTATAGTTGATGCCATTAAGGTAACTAGGGATCTTTCGCAAATTAAAATTGATGAATTATTTTGTGAGTTCGAATTACATGAGCAAACTAACATGTCCTCTAAGGAAAAGGGTTTAGCTCTATTTGTTGAGAAGAAAGAAAAGAAGAAGAAGGAAAGAAAAGAAGCATCATCATCATCCGAGTCCGAGAATGAGTCAAGTAGTGATGAAGACTCATCTAGTGAAATGACAAATTTTGTCAAGAAGCTTTATAGAAGGTCAAAAGAGTTCAAGAATAGAGAAGTAAGGAAGGAGTCTCATTCCTCAAAAGGTAAATTTAGTGGTAATTCAAGTTTTAGTAATAATGTGATTTGTCATGCTTGCAACAAGAAGGGACACATAAAGCCGAATTGCCCGGAGCTAAAGAAGAAGGAGGAAAAAGAAAAGAAAAAGAAGGACAAAAAGGAGAAGAGGAAGAAGGAGGCTATGGTGGCTCAAACCACATGGGACACACCAAGCGTTGAAGACTCTTCTTCAGATGATGAGCTTTGCCACATTACACGCCATGTGACACTCATGGCATTAGAAGATGATTCTGGCACATCAAGCCAAGAAGACTCTTCAAGTGATGAATCGTCATCTAGTGACGATGAGGTAATGAATTCTTCCAAGATTAAGCTTCTTTATGAATCAATTGCCTATCTTAAAGAAGCTCTAAATAAGTCAAAATCTAAGGTTAAGAGCATGAAGGTAGAATTAAAGGCCATTAGGGATGAAAAGCTTTCACATATTGACTCTTGCATGCTTAAGGAAGAAAATGACAAACTTAAGGATGATGTTAGTGAATTGAAAGTATGTTTAGAAAAATTTTCAAATGGCTCAAAGTGTCTTGATATGATTCTTAGTAGGCAAAGAGCGGTTTATAACAAGGCCGGTTTAGGATATAAGCCAAAAGAAAAAGAAGTTGCTTATATTTCATTAATAAATAGGAAAGCAACTATTAAGGGTAAGGGTAAGAAAGCTTGGGTACCTAAGAAGTTTTTACTTAATGTTACCGGTCCAAATGTTTGGGTACTAAAAGCTTGTGTTTTTCATGTGATTTAGGTAGGAGAGCGAGGTATGTGGATTATGGATAGTGGTTGCTCAACACATATGACCGGGGATGTGAGCAAGTTCTCCACAATTAAATATGTGAAGAAGGGAGCGGTGTCCTTTGGGAATAGTGGAAAACTCAAGATATTAGGTAGAGGAACAATTGAGGTATCCCCCAAAATTGTTATTCACAAAGTCTTGCTAGTTGAAAATATGAAATTTAATTTATTAAGTGTTAGTCAACTTTGTGATGCAAACTATCATGTCTCTTTTGAATCCTCTAAATGCATGATTAGACACAAGGAATTAAATGATTGCATGTTAGTTAGATATAGGAAATCAAATATCTATTATGTTGATCTTTCATATGCTTCTAACATTTCTACTAAGTGTTTTGTTGCAAAAGAAGAGGAAAGTTGGCTATGGCATAGAAGATTGGGGCATATCAACATGAAAAACATAGCCAAGGTAGCCAAGATGGAGTTGGTCAAAGGGCTACCAAAGATCAAGTATGTCAAGAACAAATTGTGTGATGCATGCCAAGAAGGAAAACAAACAAAGGCATCACACAAAGGTAAAACCCTAACCAATACCTCTTTACCATTAGAATTATTGCATCTTGACTTATTTGATTGCCATAGTACTCCATCTTTAAATGGTAATAAATATTATTTGATTATAGTAGATGATTTTTCTAGGTATACTTGGGTCTATTTTATGAAACATAAGGATGATACCTTAGAAATAATCATAGGATTTAGTAAAAGGGTTGAAAATGAAAAGAGTCTCAAAATCAATCGGATCCGTAGTGATCATGGTGGTGAATTTGAAAACCTAAAATTTTCACAATTTTATTTAGAGCAAGGGTACAAGCATGAGCTCTCTTGTCCTAGAACACCCCAATAAAATGGGGTGGTGGAAAGGAAAAATCGTGCCCTACAAGAGGCGGCTAGGACCATGCTTAATGCATATTCTCTACCTAGCTACTTGTGGGCGGAAGCGGTTAATACCGCTTGCTATATCCAAAATAGGGTTCAAATCCATAGATTTTTAGGAAAAACACCATTTGAATTATGGAATGGGACTATACCCACAATTCATTATTTCAAAGTCTTTGGATGTAAAGTTTATATTCTAAACACCAAAGATAACTTAGGAAAATTTGAATCAAAAGCGGATGAGGGAATCCTAGTTGGATACTCATCCACAAGTAGAGGGTATAGAGTCTACAATAAGAGAACCAAAGGAATTGAGGAGTCTTCCAATGTTCAATTTGATGAAACTACTAGTACCTACCCTAGAAAGTCCTCCATTGATAAGGATGTTAATGACAATAATCAAGACATTACCCAAAAACTTCAAAATTTGACCATTAGGGGTAATGATCAAGGGGGAGGAAGAGGAGACTCCGATGATGAAAGAAGGGCGGAAGATAACAATGATCAAATTGAAACCCCTTCTAGAAATCTAAGAATTCATCAAGATCATCCACTTGACCAAGTAGTAAGAGATCTATCTCAAGGAGTAAGAACTAGGTCATTTCATAGACCTCCTACTAGTCAAGTTGCTCTTATCTCACAAATTGAGCCCAAATCGATCTATGATGCATTACATGATCCGGATTGGATTTTGACAATGCAAGATGAATTGGCTCAATTTGAGAGAAGTCAAGTGTGGGAATTAGTACCTAGACCCAATGATAGCACCATAATTACTACAAGATGGGTTTTTAGGAATAAGCTAGATGATCAAGGAAATATCACTAGAAATAAGGCTAGGTTGGTTGCTAGGGGATTCAATCAAGTTGAGGGGCTTGACTATGATGAGACTTATGCCCCGGTTGCAAGGTTAGAATCTATTAGGATTCTCTTAGGGTATGCTTCCTACATGGGATTTAAACTTTACCAAATGGATGTTAAATCGGCATTCTTAAATGGTTTTATTAAGGAGGAAGTATATGTAGAGCAACCACCCGGATTTGAGAACATAGATTATCCAAATCATGTATGTAAGCTTAGGAAAGCATTATATGGGTTAAAACAAGCTCCCCGGGCATGGTATGAAAGATTGTCATCCTTCTTAATTTCTAAGGATTTTAGAAGAGGCCAAGTAGATCAAACTTTGTTTATAAAGTCAACATTAAAAGATATATTCATAGCCCAAGTATATGTTGATGATATCATTTTTGGGTCAACAAATGATGATCTTCTTCAAGACTTTATAAAAAATATGGAAAATGAATTTGAAATGAGTTTGGTTGGAGAGCTTACCTTTTTCCTAGGTTTACAAGTCAAACAAACCAATGAGGGTATTCATATTTATCAAACCAAATATGTAAATGAAATGATCAAGAAATTTGGTTTGGAAAATGCCAAAATTGTAACCACTCCTATGGCCACTAGCACTAGGATAGATAGTGATCATGAAGGTAAATCAATTGATCTTAAACTTTATAGGAGTATGATTGGTAGCTTACTATACCTAACCGCTAGTAGACCCGACATTTTATTTGTGGTAGGTATGTGTGCAAGATACCAATCTTGTGCCAAAGAATCACATTTGGTAGCCGTCAAAAGAATATTAAGGTATATTAAAGGCACCCTAAATGTAGGACTTTGGTATCCTAGGACTAGGTCATTTGAATTACTTGGATATACCGATTCCGATTATGCCGGGTGCAAATTGGATAGGAAGAGTACTAGTGGTGGATGCCAATTTCTTGGGTCCTCCCTAGTTAGTTGGAGTAGTAGGAAGCAACATTGTGTTGCTTTATCAACCACCGAAGCCGAATATGTGGCTATGGGTGGTTGTGTAGCTCACTTACTTTGGATGAGACATACTCTTGTGGACTATGAGCTACACTACTCTAACATTAAAGTTTATTGTGATAATGTGAGTACCATCAACTTGACCAAAAATCCGGTACATCACTCTCGAACCAAGCACATTGAAGTGAAACATCACTTCATAAGAGATCATGTGGCAAGAGGGGACATTGAACTCAATTATGTAGAATCTAAGTCCAACCTTGCCGATATCTTAACCAAAGCTCTTCCCGAAGCTGAATTTTCATCATTAAGGAGAGAACTTGGTATGTGCTTTGTAGAGTAAAATTCTAGATTTGCATGATCCTATACTTATATAGCTTCTTTAATACCTTGATGCATCTCACAAAAGCCTTAAGAAACCTTAATTTTTGTATTGAAATACTTAGAAACATGTGAGATGATAGGGAAGGTGTACTTGACTCATCATGCTTGTTATGATGCATTACTATAAGCCAATACTACACCTAGAGACATGAATACCTTATGGACCAATCATTGGGAAGGCTTGTATTCAAGTAATAAATACATAGCTCAAAGAACATGGTTGGAAATTCCAAATAATATATATTTTAAACTATGTTCATCATATTTTGACAAACAGTTTTCAATTGGAACACAAAAGTGATACAAAGTTTGCAAAATCTTTAGAACTTTTGATAGGTTCCAAGTTTGTATCAATCTTGTAATCTGGAAAACATATATTTTTCCAATTATTTTTCCTTGATAAAGTATGAATTCAGAAATGTGTACGCAAAATTTCATGATTTTTCAAGAATTCTGGAATTTCTATCGCATTTCTAAAATTGGGATGAAAAGGCTGAAATTTCGGTTTCAGGCCTAGCAATGATCGGTTCGAAACCAGTATGATCGATACATAATCGTTTTTCTGATAATAAACTCCATTTTCTGATATTTGGTGTATCTTTGATGTCCTAACACTATAGTATGATAATATTGCATATAAACAAGATTTAGGACTGACTAATGCAGTGTTTTAAGGGGAGTTTTCATAAATTATATCTTTTTTCATCCCCAAAACCATTGTTGGTGCAAAGTTAGGACTTAAGTTTTGAATTTTTGGTATGCTTTGCTTCAACTATTGTTTACACATTATAAAGCATATCTTGGATTAAGGGGGAGCTTAATTTCAATATTGTACCTTAGTCCAAGATCTAACACATTATTTCCTTCATATTTCAATCCTTCTCTTTTTGATGTATGTCAAAGGGGGAGAAGGAGTGTTTAAGTTATAATTCATATTGAAAATTTGATTATGTGTGTATTTAAAGACCTAACTCAAATGATTGCCAAACATCAAAAAGGGGGAGATTGTTGGTGCAACAATGCTCCAAACATTTATATATGTTTTGATGTTTGGATAATCATCTAAGTTAAGCAATATCTTATGATCTAATTGCGAAAATGTTTAAGTGACAGGGAAGTCCAAGTATGATCTTGGCAAAGGAAGTCCAAGTATGATCTTGGCAAAGGAAGTACAAGGGATGGACTTGGCAGCGTAAGACCAAGTTTGTAGTCTTGGCAGCGTAAAGTCCAAGTGAACCTTGACAAAGGAAGTCCAAAGTAAAGTCTTGGCAGCATAAGTCCAAGCTTGTAGTCTTGGCGGCGTAAAGTCCAAGCATTTGGCAACCCAAGACATGACGAAACCGAAGGAAGCTCTTGGAAGCAAAGCGCAAAGGATGAACAAGTCGCGGACTCGGAGGGATCTGGCGCGCAAGGCTTATTGAGGAGCTAGAAGGTTGAGTCTAGGTCTAGGTATAAAATCAAGTATGAATTACTCATACTTGATGAGTATCGATCGATATGATGTATCAATCGAGTCGGCGTCGACCGAGTCGGGTGAAACCCTAACCATCGATCGGCTGCGAATGACGATCGATCGCGTGATCACCGATCGCCGCGGTATCACCGACCGATCAAAGGGAATATCGCCAGAATGCGATCTCACTCATGCGCCTTGATCACTCGATCGATCACCCCATCGATCGCCGATGGAGGATCGGTCGACGATCACGGCCGTTGAGATTGCGGCTACGAATCTCCGCGAGATCGCGTTGAAGCCGAGCCGGCGGCCCGATCGACCGATGGCAAGCATCACGATCGGTGATTGAAGCCCAACGGAAAAAACAACCCCTCTTCTATAAAAAGGGGCCATGGGGAGCTTGGTGAAGCTAGTGCTCTTGCTCCTAACTACACCTACGTGCTCACCAAGCTTTCCAAGTGTTTTTAGCAATTCAAAACCTCCTCTTCTCTTGTTCCTAATCTTCCATCATTGTAAAGCAGAGGAGTGCATTGTAAGATAAGGTTTCTCCACCTTGGTTCATCCAAAGGAGGTTCTAGTGAAGATTGATTAGGGCTAATCCACCTTACGGATTGCCATGGAGTAGGAGCGTCATCTCCGAACCACGTTACATCGGGTGTTAGCTTTGTTTCTTGTTTTTGTTTGTGCTTATATTTGTATTGCTTCCGCTAACATTTTTGTAGAAAGAAAGAAAGGCTAATCACCCCCCCTCTAGCCATTCCAAACGTCCTAACACAGCGGAGCCTGACAGAGCAACTGCACACACCCTTCTAATGTACCACTAACCCATGAGTGGCAGTGTGTGCAGGCCATGTAACTGGCTGCGGGCTCAACTATAAAGGAACTCCGTCCAGCCAGCATGCAATCATGCAAGATGGTGCATGATACTAAAACATGTAAATCCAACTAAAAATACCTATCCGAATAATATGCACAATCAATAAGTACATATCTATGATCCAAATAAAACAGGGAAGATATAATCATACTGATCCAATGCATGTATCTAGTAGGCACAGAAAACATACTAGGCATATAAACATGAAAATTATTGCAAGCTATCCTAACTAGCATATCAACATTTGACTATATCTAGGAGATAAGTCAAAATACCCGCCTGATATAATGTTCGAAATCATGAACTCTTCACACCCGTAGACCTGTCTCGTGACCGAAACCTGCATAAAACATAATTACTCGGATTATGTTGCCAACCCTATATCAAGTCCAAAAACCTAATGGATTATGCTATCCACTTAACCGATCACTCACTACCTTATCAAAATATAATTCATCGTAACCAGCTTAGGTAATAACTTTATTAACCCCAAGTTTAATTACCACTTGATTAAATATCAGTTTACCACAAAAACCCAAATTAGTTAAACTGACTAATTAACATGAAGTAGCAACCTCGATTAATCAAACAATCGATTCTGCCCTTACCCTGTTCGTTGTCGGAACAAATTGACGGTCGACGAGTCGTCGAACTCTGATCGCGACTGGGCAGAGGCTGACAGTGAGTCGATGCGAAGTCAGCAACGGATTTTCGATCGTAGCTAAGCGGGAGTCGACGGCGAGGTTCCTGGCAGCGTCGGAAATAGCTACACTGGTGGTTACAGGGTGGAATCAGCGGGCGTGGCGGTTGCCACGTGATCGAGATCGCAGCGCCGCGACTCATCGGTGATTGTCTCCGCGAGGTCGACGCATCTCGATGGTGAGGCCGAACGCTTGGCGCTGGCGCGATGACGACGCGTAGAGAGCGACGCGCGATCAAACTCTTCCGCATAGTGGGGCAGGGGGCTGGCGGCCACAACCGGTGGTCGCGCAATGCGGCCGTGTATGCAGCGGCTGGAGGCGGCGCGAGGGCAGCGACGATGGCCTGGCAGCAGGTGCGCTCGGCGAGAGGCGGCGGCGTGCGTGGGCAGCGAACAGAGGCGATCGGCGGAAAGAAAAGGGAAAAAGGAAAATGGGATTAAATCCCTAATTCCCACTTAGGGTTTAATTTTTCCAAACCAATCTCAGATCAATTCTTTAACCTAAGCTTAAATTACTTGACTAAGTCAACATCCTAATTTAAACTTAGTCAAAACTAATTAAAATCTTATTTTAAAAATTATCATCCATATACAAATAAATAACTAAATTCACCTTAACTAAATAAATAAATTTATTTTATTTATTTCCTTTCAAATTATATTAAATTAATTTTTATTTATTTATTTTATTTATTTAACAAGTATTATTTTATTCGTTTCATTTTTCGATATCTTACATTTGGTAATAGTAAACATGGAACAACACACTTGCTTGATCATTTCAAAATTTATCCCAGATGAAAGGTTAGTGATATAAGGTAGAAAATGCTAATTAAAGATCAAAACAAGGGAGATTTTGCTATCTTTCAATTTGACCAAGAAACATCAAAGTGTATTTTTGTTGAAATGATAATTTTACTTGAGTATCCATTGATAATAGTAGAGTATCATGGATTTCGTAAGCTTTTAACAAGTCTTCAACCTTCGTTTAAGGTTCCATGTCCCAATACCATCAAGAGTGATATACTAAAAATGTAAGATTATGAAAAGGTAAAAGTATTGACCTTGTTAGAATCTAATAGAGGTAAGATTGCTTTAACCACTGACATGTGGCTGCATCTAATCAAAGGAAGAGATTTGTGGCTTTGACAACCCATTTCATAGATGATAATTGGGCATTACAAAATCACATGTTAAGGTATATTTTCTGTTTGTCACTCAAATATATAAGCTTTTTCTCACTTTTTTTTATGATTTCAAATTAGATAGATACTTACATATATAAATTATTGTGTTTGCATTATGTAGGTTTGCTTATGTTCACTCTCCACATACTTTAGAAATCCTTGCTAATATGGTAGTTAAGTCTATAATGGATTGGAATATTGATAGGAACATATCTACCGTTACTATTGATAATTGCTCCACTAATGATTCTTTTATAAACTATATGTTGCATAAGCTTGATCATTCTTTTTTTTTTTATTTACATCAAGTATCAGGTACGATTTCTCTTCCCTACTAATCCTGATGGCTGACCGGCCCTGCCTCACGACCTTCAACGAGAGTCCCCACCGGTCAACGAGGGTAAATCAGGATGACGCGTGGCCCGACACGTTAGGACCCATGCTGCCCAGAAGGATCGACCACGCTGGGACGAGGGGGTAGCATGCACCTCCACTCGCCTAGCGCGCGCAGCCAGGGCGGAATCAACCCCTGGATGCGCAGAGGGGAACTTCGTGCCTTACCAACGCGGCGTCGCCCTGGGGGCAAGCTTGATCATTCTACACTTATGCTAGGAGGGTCATTATTTCATATGCATTGTGTGTTGGGGATCTTGTGACTGCTAGAGGGGGGTGAATAGCGTCGGCATAGATGGAGGAAATCTTTTGCGATTGCGTGCTTGCTACAAATTGATTAGTACGCAGCGAAAATAGAAATAATACAATGCAAACACACAAATACACAACGATATAATGTGATTCGGAACCGAATGGTTCATACTCCACGGATTGAGCTCTAAAAGTTCTAGTAATGCAAACACGCACTACTAATCACAAATACTCCTTTTCGGAAAAATCCGGAGGTGGAGAAACCTCGTACAAATGATTACAACAGTAATACGAAATACAACAAGCAAATACTGTTGGTACAGTAGGCACCTAAGTCGAACCTGAGTTTTGATTATAGCAAACGATACAAAGTTAAGCTCATGTCGTTATCTCACGAGCTGAATCGAGTGTGCAGAAAATTGCTATAGCTGGAGCTGAAGGCTAGCGACACCCGGAGAAAGTCGTGGTGGTCGGGAGACACTCGAGTGACTTCGGAGGGAGCCGAAGGAATCGAGTGGAAGGCTAGAAGCGAAAGCAACACAGTAAGTATCGAGGTAAGCTCGTGTGTGCGAGCGTAAGTGAGGTCGTATCCTCTTTATGGGGATGATCTTAAGCGTAGATCCGACCAAAGACATCCTATAGGTGGTCTAGGTCGAGATCGGACGGTCGGAGGCCATCAAATTAATATTTTTGTTAAGCTAACTTTGCCTTGCAGCTAGCATCACGATCGCTACTGGAGGACTCGACGATCCATCGATCGTATCTGCGTCGATTCGATCGATGTTGCCATCCGATCGATGATGGCCATCGATCGATGGTCAAGGATCAACCTCGAGGAGTCAAGCCTTATCACCATTTTTCAAGGAGCCATGTGCCAAAACTCTATTGGGTGAAGTTCCTCTCGAAAAGGGGCTCAAAGGCTATAAAAGGAGGGTCAATCCTAGGGTTTGATAATTAATTCTAAGCTTCCAAAAGCCTCTGCCAAGCTACAACTTTCCGACAACGAATTGCTTCTTCTCCGACGTCTAGGTTTAATTGTTTTCTTTTTATTATGTCGATTTAAGTTGTTTATTTTAGTTCATTACTTTCAAATCTCGGAGCTTTTATCGTAACGAGGAGAGGGGGAGTGTCCCTCTACCTCAAGCTTTTTACTTTTATTTGTAACAATTAACTCCTACCTCTAACGAGGAGGAGTTCTTTAGTGTTTTGCCCTCCGTGCGTGGTCAAGGACCACTAGGGCCTTGGAGTAGTAGCCAAAGGTTATGAACCAAGTAAAAAATCCATTTGTCTCCTTTATTTATTGCTTATCTTTCCGCTGCGTTTAATTATCTACTCGGGTTTTAACGAACGAATTCGAAGAAAGTTTTATCGCTATTCATCCCCCCTCTAGCGATCCGATCGATCCAACAAATACAAGTAGATACAACAAAAGAAATGCAAAGAAAATTTTACATTCGATCTTTTGGAAGCTTGCTTGTTTGGTTGGTTAAGTTGCACTTGGAAACCCTGAATTACACCAGCAATTCACCCCAAAACTCCTCAAAGAACCATTGCCAAATCCTCCCTCCACGAGCTCCTTTTAAAGTTGCTCCTTGGGCTAGATTCTGTCTAGCAGTCGATTGATCGGGACCATCAGTCGACTGCCCCTGTAGCCGTTGTCTCACAACGACATGAAACACGTCGGATAAGTCTAACGGATATACCATCAGTCGATTGATCATGCCCATCAGTCGACTGACGGCTCAATCAGTCGAGTGTTCGGGCCGACCACCCAACTGGAGAACCTTCTGTGCCCGAGATCCCGAGAATCAGTCGACTGATCACCATATCGCCGATCTTGGTTGCACAGCTGATCGCTAACTCGCAATGACTACCTAACTTTGGCGACCATAAGCACTTCGCAGTCAAACCCTAGTTGACTCCCACTAGTCAATTGACCCATAGTCCCAGTCGACTGATACACCTCAAACATGAGGTTTTAACCCAAGTATGGTGCCCCCATACTTGCTAGACCACCCGTAGCCTAGACCTAAGCATTCTAGCCACCTCCATCAGCCTCAAGCCTATCGGATCCCTCCAAGTCATCCATGACTTGTTCATCCATACGCTAGCCTTCAGGTGCTTCCATCGGTTATTGTCATGCTAACAGTGTCTACATCGCCAAGGCACATTGGACTTATACTGCCAAGACCACGCTTGGACTTTACGCCGCCAACCATTGGACTTATGCTGCCAAGACTCTACCCTTGGACTTTACGCCGCCAATATTCCCCTTGGACTTTCCAAATGTCAAGACTCAAGCTTGGACTTTCCCTTGCCAACCCATGTTAGACTTTTTATACCAAGTACTCAAGACTTGGACTTTCCCTTTCCAAGACCTATGCTTGGACTTTCCTTGCCAACCCATGTTGGACTTTTCCTTGCTAAGACCCGTGTTTGGACTTTACATGCCAAGTACTCAAGACTTGGACTTTCCCAATGCCAAGTGTCCCACTTGGACTTTCCATGCCAAGTACCCATGACTTGGACTTAACCATAACAATCACATTGTCATATGTTTTTGGCGAACATCAAAATATCGC
The DNA here is from genome assembly GCA_025175895.1 of Wurfbainia villosa. Lineage (NCBI taxonomy): Eukaryota > Viridiplantae > Streptophyta > Magnoliopsida > Zingiberales > Zingiberaceae > Wurfbainia > Wurfbainia villosa. The sequence goes on from CM045996.1 coordinate 84,598,243, forward strand.
TCGAGTCAAACTCGAGTCTGGTCAATCGTGACCTGGGCCAATTGCACCAACAATCTCCCTTTTTTTGATGTTTGACAAAACTGTTGGTGCAATCGGCCCAGGTTGACTCGAGTTTGACTCGAGCAGTACTTTTATAGTATTTTGATGATAGACAAAACTCATGATATGAGATTGTCATGGGAAAGTCCAACATAGAGTTGGCATGGAAAATCCAAGCATGGGGCTTGGTGTGGGAAAATCCAAAGCATTGCGAAGTCGTGCGCTTGGTGCTTGGTGAGAAATGCATTGCGAAGTCGTGCGCTTGGTGCATGTTGGAAGTCTTACGGACTTGGCAAGTTCACTAGGCTCGGGGTCCTTGAGTCGGTTAAGGATGACATTGCGAAGCCGTGCACTTGGTGCATCCGAGGGACCGCCGGACGGGGAGCGAATGGAGTGAGACCAAAGGGAAGCATACTTCGAGGGCAAGAGACGCGAAGGATGGCGTTGCGAAGTCGTGCGCTTGGTGCATCCGAGGGACGTAGGCCGAGGGAAGAGAGCTTCGGTGGGGAACTCCATGAGGGATAAGGTGGACTTGGCCAAGTGGCTAAGACTGAGTGTCGGAGGCTCAAACTTGATGTTTGAGGGTTTACCTGACGGTCGGATGCTCAAACAACTTGGTGTTTGAGGTTTTGCCCGATAACAGTCGACTGACATAGGTGCCGGTTCGACTTATCCAAGTCAACTAGGGTTTGACTGGTGTTAGACTGAAGGTTTTGTGCTTGGCAGTCGATTGATGGGAATGTCGTGAGCACAGAATGCTCCATAGTCGACTGGGCAGTCGACTACTAGGTCACCAGTCGACTGCCATGGACTGGCAGTCGACTGGTAGGTGATCCGTTGGAACTTATCCAATATGGATCTGACCGTTGTGAGACAACAGCTACAGGGGCAGTCGACTGGGGCCTTTTGACAGTCGACTGCTGCACGCAAAAATAGCTTGATGCAGGTTATAAATGGAGCTCAAGTGGAAGGATTTCGCCAAGACTTTAAGGGAGCTATTGGAGGGGAATTGCTGCTGCATTCCAGTCCTTCAAGAGACATCCAAAGCAAGCAACAAGAAAGGGTTCAAAGCTAAGAGTTGTAAAGTGTTCTTTACTTGTATTTCTTAGTGTCTTTGTATTTCTTGTAGTATTACTATTGTAATAGCTTGTTAGAGGTTTCTCCACGTCCGACGTGTAATCGAGAAGGAGTTTAGTTAGTGTCATGTGCATAACTAGACCTCGGTGAGCTCGCCCGTGGAGTAGGAACCATTCGGTTCCGAACCACGTATATCGTGTGTGTTTGTGTATGCTTGTATTGTTGTTAGTATTATTATTGTTTCTATTGTTTCCGCTGCGCTAATGATAATCGTAGACAAGTGACGCAAGAAGAACGAGCAAATTCCATCATCAAACGATTGAGGGCTATTCACCCCTCTCTAGCCAGCCAAACACATATCGATCGATCCCCTATAAGTGGTATCAGAGCCAAGGAGTTTGTCAAGGACTAACCGCCGACACAAGCACTACAAAATGGCTGGCTACAACCTCCAACCACCAAAATTCGAAGGAGATTTTCTATGGTGGAGAAGAAAAATGGAGGTATATTTAGAAACCGATTTTGATTTTATGTTAATCTTAGAAAACGATTTCGAATTGCCTAGGGATGAAAGAAATAGACAAATTGAGAAGTAAAGGTGGACCCAAGACCAAATCAAGGACTTCGAGATAAATCTCAAGGTAATCGAATTACTTAGTGATTTGATTCCTAACAATATTTGGTCTAGGTTGGGTAATTTTAGGGATGCAAAGGAATTATGGGATAAAGTAATGAAACTCCAAGAAAATTCCCAATCAGCAAAAGTAGAGGAGAATGCCGAGGAAGAAGCACCCATCATATTTGAAGATGTTGATGATTTGGTGGAGACCTCCACCTCTAGCATTGAGGGGGAGGAAAGGATTTCCATTCAGGAGCAAGATCAAAATGAAGCTTCTACCTCCGGAAGAAGTGAAGAGGCCTCCACCACCTCCCTAGGTAACTCAAGTGTTGTTATTTTAAATAAAAATCACATAATATGCTTTGAGTGTAGGGAAAAAGGGCATTACAAAAGTAAATATCCTAAATTGGCTAAGGAAAATACATCGACATCAAAAGTCAACCCAAAGTCAAAGGATGTCGGAGTCCCCACAACTAGAAGTAAAGAGCACATTGTGTGTTTTAAATGCAATCAAAAGGGGCACTACCGAAGTCAATGCCCTAGGGGAGGAAGAAAGGGCAAGAGAGTGTATCTCATGTAGGGGGAGCTTCCAAAGCTAACCCTAAGGTAAATTTAAATAATGCACCTTCTATTTCTAAAGTTAAAAAGCATGCTAAAAATTACTTTAGTTCTCTTGCCATTATTAATGAAAAGCATGCTAGTAGAAATAATAAGGTTTATTGTTTAGGTGCTAAGCATGTTCATATAACTAAGGACAAACCTAGGACTCATAATTCTAAAAATATTTTACCAAAGGAGTCCATTAGGATAATAGAAGAAAATCTAGGCATTAACCCTAAGAAGGGTAGACACATGCCTAAGAGGAAGAACATTTCCCGAAAATTTAATGAAAATTCAAAATTGAGAAAATTAGAGTTAGAAAACCAAGTCTTGAGGTCAAGACTTGATAGAATGGAGAAAACCCTTAGAGTCATAGAAAATTCAATTCTAGGGTCAAATGCTCAAAAGTCAAGACCTAAGGTTCAAAAATGGTCTAAGGGCAAGGAAGGTTTGGGTCACAAACCTAAGCCTAAGAAGACTTATCATAATGTTCCATTTGATTATGGAACAATTTCTAGGTCTAGGAAAACCAAGGCTAATAGGGAAGTTATCCCTAAGTCTAGTCATAGTGTTTGCTTAGTGGCTAAGACCTCAAAGAAATCAAATGTAGCCACTAGGAAGGTCAAAGGAGGAGTCGCATTTAGAGTTGACCTAGGAAAGACCCAAAAGACTATGACTTTAAAGCCTAAAAGGGTCATTAGGAAGGTATCTAGGGAAGTTATCCCTAGAGAATACCTTGTTAACCCAAGGAGCTCCAATAGGTATTGGGTTCCTAAGAGCATGATCGATTCACACTAGATGGGTTAGGGTGTGTCAACCCTAAGTGGATGGGTGATTAATCTAACCATAGTAGAGTTGACACATTAGGATGTGCCAATGTGCTTGAGAAGTTAAAAATGATTTAAATTGTCACAATTAGGTCTTAGAGGTATTGGTGTGCCATTTTGGATTTATGGCACACTAGGGGGATAAATGGCATTAAGGCAAAAATGGACTTAACCCTAGAAATGACAATTTGGATTCAACATTTAGGTATTCTATACCTTAGCATATTTTACTTGCCATGATTTATTTGCCTTTCCATGATATGACATCATTTTCATTTTTATCTATAAAAATATCATGATCATGTTTAGAATTATTTTTAGATGTCATGTATGATTAGATTTCTTTTACATGTCATGACATCATGATTTTGGCATATGCTTTCACTTATATTGTATATATGCCATAATCATCATCATGCATAAAATTAAAATGGATTTAAGGACTATGACATGATTTGAAGGGAATCAATTAATATTGCCTAGAAATATGCATGAGACCATTAAAGATCAAAACCCCACATCTCACTAAAAACTTGACTTGTATGTATTTTACACATCTAGATACAAGTGAGATGTTTAGGAAAAAGGAATCAAAGGTTTTAAAAACTTTTTGAAAACATTTTGAAAAACCTTAGTGAAACCTATCTTTTGATAGCTATCACCATCGAATGGGATGATACAAAGAGGGCTCTTTATTGAAGCTTTTCTTAACTTTTGGACTTTGTGTCAATCTCTTAATTTATTGGGTAAAATAATTTTTAAATATTTTTCACCCATAGTGTTTATGATAAGTAATATACATACCAAATTTCAAGAATTTTAAACTTATGTATATTTACTTATGGATTTCATAAATCCATTTACGAAATCTTTGAAAATTGCAAATCGATTATCGATCATTGCCATAGTGTGCGATCGGTGATGAAATGTGATTAATCTTGTTGGTTAGGCCCATGTTCAACTAGGTTAAGGTCCCCTAACCACTCCTAACACTAGGACATGCTTGGGAGAGTATAAGAAAGGGTGGAAATCCATTGGATGAGAGTTTAGCATTGTTGAACTTTCCTTTAATTTTGATTGTTTTGATGTTCCTATTGGCTTAGGGACTCTCCAAGGACATTGTTGGTGCAATGGTCAAGGGGGAGCAAGCCTCTAGGGGGAGGTATCCATCATGGGAAGATGGATGTGTCTTTTTCCTCATGGGAGAAAAATTGGGTTGCCTCTCTTAAGTGATATGGGATCACTAGAAAGATTGTAGGCATGTGTACCTCCAAGGGAGAGATTGTAAGATCTCATTGGGATATGAGACATTCATACCCTTGGGGAGGACCTTTTTGATGTAATGTCAAAAAGGGGGAGAAGTTACCAAGTTACTAATTTGGGTTCGTTGGAATTATCATTGGGATATGAGAATTGCCAATATGGGAGAATTGGTAGACTTGAGTTGGTAGTTTTGTCAATCATCAAAAAGGAGAGATTGTTGGTGCAATCGGCCCAGGTTGACTCGAGTTTGATTCGAGCAGTACTTTGATAGTATTTTGATAATAGACAAAACTCATGATATGAAATTGTCATGGGAAAGTCCAACATAGAGTTGACATGGAAAATCCAAGCATGGGGCATGGTGTGGGAAAATTCAAAGCATTGCAAAGTCGTGTGCTTGGTGCATGTGGGAAGTCTTGAGGACTTGACAAGTTCACTAGGCTCGGGGTCCTTGAGTCGGTGAAGGATGACATTGCGAAGCCGTTCGCTTGGTGCATCCGAGGGATGGAGTGAGACCAAAGGGAAGCATACTTCGAGGGCAAGAGACGCGAAGGATGGCGTTGCGAAGCCGTGCGCTTGGCGCATCCGAGGGACGTAGGCCAAGGGAAGAGAGCTTCGGTGGGGAACTCCATGAGGGATAAGGTGGACTTGGCCAAGTGGCTAAGACTGAGTGTCGGAGGCTCAAACTTGATGTTTAAGGGTTTACCCGACGGTCGGATACTCAAACAACTTGGTGTTTGAGGTTTTGCTCGACAACAGTCGACTGGCATAGGTGCCGGTTCGACTGATCCAAGTCGACTAGGGTTCGACTGGTGTTAGACTGCAGGTTTTGTGCTTGGCAGTCGACTGATGTCGACAACAGTCGACTGCCGAGGGATGACAGTCGACTGATAGGAATGTCGTGAGCACAAAATGCTCCGTAGCCGACTAGGCAGTCGACTACTAGGTCACCAGTCGACTGCCATGGACTGGCAGCTGACTAGTAGGTGATCCGTTAGAACTTATCCAACGTGGATCTGGCCGTTGTGAGACAACATGACTGAGGGTAGTCGGATCGGGCCTTTTGGCGTCAGTTATAAATGGAGCTCAAGTGGGAGGATTTCGCCAAGACTTTAAGGGAGCTATTGGAGGAGAATTGCTGCTGCATTCCAGTCCTTCAAGAGCCATCCAAAGCAAGCAACAAGAAAAGGTTCAAAGCTAAGAGTTGTAAAGCATTCTTTACTTGTATTTCTTAGTGTCTTTGTATTTCTTGTAGTATTACGGTTGTAATAGCTTGTGAGAGGTTTCTCCACCTCCGACGTGTAGTCGAGAAGGAGTTTAGTTAGTGTCGTGTGCATAACTAGAGCTCGATGAGCTCGCCCGTGGAGTAGGAACCATTTGGTTCCGAACCACGTATATCGTGTGTGTTTGCGTATGCTTGTATTGTTGTTAGTATTATTATTATTTCTATTATTTCCGCTACGCTAACGACAATCGTAGACAAGCGATGCAAGAAGAACGAGCAAATCCCATCATCGAACGATTGAGGGCTATTCATCCCCCTCTAGCCGGCCAAACACATATTGATCGATCCCCTACAAAAACACCCTTGAGTTAGGCCCCTAACTCAAATTCCCTTACCAATTATCCCAAATTGGTAATCTTACCTTTCTCCCCCTTTTTGACTAACATCAAAAAGGTTCTCTCCAAGGAGGTCAATGTCTCATATCCCAATGAGATCTTACAATCTCTCCCTTGGTCCAAAAACCTCTAGGATGCCTACAATATTCATAGTGATAAGTCTTATATCACTTAAGAGAGGCAATCCAACACACTCTCCCAATTTTAAAATTGGGTATTTGAAATTTCCATTTTTCCTCCTCATGAGGAAAAAAAATAACATCCATCATTCCATGATGGAAAACCTCCCCCTAAAGATTTGCTCCCCCTTGACCATTGCACCATCAATGTCCTTGGGAAGTCCCTAAGCTAATAGGAACTCTAAACCATCAAAAATAAGGTTAAAAGTTTAACATTAAACTTTCCCACACCTTAAATTTGATACATCACCCTAACAACTCTCCTAATCCATATCTAATAGATTTTCACCTTTTCTAATGTTTTCCAAAGTATATCCTAGGGTTAGGAGTGGTTAGGGAACCCTAACATAGCTGAAATTGGGCTAAACATATCTTATTTTCTCGAAATCAGCTTATCAGTCGACTCTTCCAGAGAACAGTCAACTAAAATCATCATCAGTTGACTGATAATCTATAACAGTCGACTGATCCCTGATTTTCAGAAATCAGGTTTTCGAAAATGAAGTTTGAAAATGCATAAGTAAATATACGTATTTCAAAAAATTTTGAAATTTTATACGCACATTACTTATAAGAAATACAATGGGTGAAAAATGTTTGAAAAATATTTTACTCATAAAATAGTGAAATTGACACAAAGTTCACAAGTGAAGAAAAACTTCAATGTTTTAGCTCACTTTGTATCAACTTCATCAATTGTGATTGCTATCAAAAGATAGACTTCACCAAAGTTTTCTAAAATAATTTTAAAATGTTTTTGAAAACCTATATTGAATCATATTCTTTAGACTTAATGTACATGGCTTGAATATAAACTTTCCCAATGATCCACCAATAACATAAGATGAGTTTTAGTTCATCTAGATGCAAAAACTATGCACCTTGAACTTAACTCATATCCTAGCATCTCACATATATCTAGGGTGTATAAAACACACACAAGTCAATGTGATTGTGAGATGTGAGTTTTGTTCTCTTAAACTAGGATTTCATGCATTTTATAGGGAAACCCTACTTGATTCCCTTATACATGAGACTTCAAGTCATGTCATAGTCCTTAAATCAATTTTAATCAAATTAAATGCATGAATGATCATGACATAAATGATAACATAATTAAGCATGACCAATGATCATGATGTCATGACATATGATAAAATCTAAGCATTCATGACATTTAACATTAATCCTAAGCATGATCATGACATATTAAATGATTAAAAATACATATGATGTCATGACATGTTATATGACAATCAAAGCATGACAAATAAAATGTAACGGTATATAATACCTAAATTTTAATATTAATTGTCATTTGTTATACTTAAGTACATTTTGCCATAATACCAAAAGTCTCTCAAGTGTGCCAAAAATCCAAAATAACACACCATAACCTCTAAGACCTAATTGTGTCAATTTAATTGATTTTTCATAATCCCAAAAATATATTGGCACATCCTAAACTCTTTTTGGATCATAATTCAAATCTATTTCTAAGGTATCCATAACCTTGAAAATAACCTAAAGTGCCACCTTTACTATGGTTAGGTTAATTACCCATCCATTCAAGGTTTGCACACCTAAACTCATTTAGCATGAATCAATCATGCTCCTTGGAACCCAATACCTATTGGAGCTCCTTGGGTTTACTAGATATTTCTTAGGGATAACCTCCCTAGATACCCTCCTAATGACCCTCCTAGGCTTTGAAGCCTTGGTCATTTGAGTCTTGCCTAGGTTAACTCTAGGGGTGACTCCCCTTGTAACCTTCTTAGTGACCTCCCTAGATTTCCTTGAAACCCTAGCCACTAGACATACATCTTGGTTACCCTCAAGGATGACTTCCCTAGTAACCTTGGTTTTCCTAGACCTAACTTGAGTTCCATAATCAAATGAAACATTGTGGTAGGTCTTTTTGGGCTTAAGCTTGCCCTTGGATGGTTCTTGATTTCTAGGTCTTTGACTTTGACTCCTAGACCCTAGGCTTTGATTATTTGACCATTTAATTGACTTTTATATTTTTGCAAGGGTCTTCTCTAATTTCTCAAGCCTTGACCTCAAGGCTTAGTTTTTCAATTCTAATTGTCCAATTTTTGATTTTGCATCTATTCTTTGGACATTGTTTTTCCTAGACATATGCCTAGTCCATTTAGGGTTAAAACCTAGGTGGTCTTCAATTTTCTTAATAGATTCCCCAGGTAAGATTTTTCTAGGGACATTAGTCCCAAATTTATCCTTATTTCTAAAATGGACACTCTTAGCACCTAAACAATAAAACATATTTCTAGCATGCTCTTTATGATAAATAGCAAGATTATTCCTAGCATGTTTTTGCCTATTAATTAAGGAAGGAGCAAAATTAGAAGTTACCTTAGAGTTTGCCTTAGAGGCTCCCCCTACATGTGTAGCTCCCTTTTGAGTCTTCTTCTCTCCCTTTGGGCATTGACTCCGGTAATGACCCAGTTATTGACATTTGAAGCAAATCACTTGCTCCTTGCTTTTGATTATTGAGGCTCCAATCTCCTTGACCTTTGATACCGGTGGAGTCTTCTTAATCTTCTTTGGGCACTTACTCTTGTAATGATCGGCTTCTCTACACTCAAAGAAAATTATATGATTTTTATTTAAACCTAAATTGCTTGAGTTATCTAGGTCAATGGTGGCCAGATTTTGAGCTTCTTCATCTTAACCGGATGTTGAAGGCTCTTCTTCTTTCTCCGGCATGGAGGATGATCTCTCCTCCCCCTCAATCCTAGAGGTGAAGGCTTCTTCCAATTCCACCTCCTTTTCCACCGATCCAGAAGTTGACTCCTCTTTAACCGCCGAATCCTCACTTTCTTGTGAGGATGATGAAGCTTCTTCTTCGGGCTCTCTCTCTACTTGAGCCATGGATGGTTCTTCGTAGAGCTTGCCTAATTTTTCCCATAGCTCCTTGGCATCTAGACATTCACCTAACATAGACACAATATCGTTAGACAATGAATTTAATATCAATTGCATTACCTTATCGTTTCTCTCGAAGGCTTGGACTTGCTCTTCAGTCCATCTCTTCTTCTTGAGGTATCCATCTTTTGGACCTCTTGGAAATTCAAATCCCTTCACTAGGATCATCCAATCTTTGAAGTCCATCATGAAGAAGTTTTCCATTCGTGCCCTCCATTGCTCAAAACCTTCTTGTCCATAGTAGGTGTATGGAATTGGGGTGTTGATGTCCCAACCCAATTGTTCTTCAAATTCCATCTTCCCTCTAGCTTGCTCCCTCGGATGTGAAGCCGGTGAAGAGCGACCTGCTCTGATACCAATTATTGGGGATCTTGTGACCGCTAGAGGGGGGTGAATAGCATCAGCGTAGATGGAGGAAATCTTTCGCGATTGCGTGCTTGTTACAAATTGATTAGTACGCAGCGAAAATAGAAATAATACAATGCAAACACACAAATACACAACGATATAACATGGTTCGGAACCGAATGGTTCATACTCCACGGATTGGACTCTAAAAGCCCTAGCAATGCAAACACGCACCACTAATCACAAATACTCATTCTCAGAACAATTCGGAGGTGGAGAAATCTCGTACAAATGATTATAATAGTAATATGAAATACAACAAGCAAATACAAGTAGATACAACAAAAGAAATGCAAAGAAAACTTTACAATCGATCTTTTGGAAGCTTACTTGTTTGGTTGGTTGAGTTGCACTTGGAGACCCTGAATTACACCAACAATTCACCCCAAAACTCCTCAAAGAACCATTGCCAAATCCTCCCTCCACGAGCTCCTTTTAAAGATGCTCTTTGGGTTGAATTTCGCCTAGCAGTCGACTGATCAGGACCATTAGTCGACTACCCCTGTAGCCGTTGTCTCACAACGACATGAAACATGTCGGATAAGTCCAACGGATATACCATGAATCAACTGATCATACTCATCAGTCGACTGATGGCTCAATCAGTTGAGTGTTCGGGCCGACCACTCGATTGGAGAACCTTCTGTGCCCAAGATCCTGAGCATCAGTTGATTGATCATCATATCAGTCGACTGCCTAACTCTAGCAGTCAATTGCCAGGGCACTTCCTGCAGTCAAACCCTAGTTGACTCCCACTAGTCGATTGACTCATGGTCTCAGTCGACTGATACACCTCAAACATGAGATTTTAACCCAAGTATGGTGCCCCCATACTTGCTAGACCACTCGTAGCCTAGACCTAAGCATTCTAGCCACCTCCATCAGCCTCACGCCTATCGGATCCCTCCAAGTCATCCATGACTTGTTCATCTATACGCTAGCATTCAGGTGCTTCCATCGGCTATTGTCATGCTAACGGTGTCTACACCGCCAAGGCATATTAGACTTACGCTGCCAAGACTACGCTTAGACTTTACGCCGCCAACCATTGGACTTATGTTGCAAAGACTCTACCCTTGGACTTTACGCCGCCAATATTCCTCTTGGACTTTCCAAATGCCAAGACTCAAGCTTGGACTTTCCCTTGCCAACCCATGTTGGACTTTCCGTGACAAGTACTCAAGACTTGGACTTTTCCTTGCCAAGACCCATGCTTGGACTTTCCTTGCCAACCCATGTTGGACTTTTCCTTGCCAAGACCCATGCTTGGACTTTACATGCCAAGTACTCAAGACTTGGACTTTTCCAATGCCAAGTGTCTCACTTGAATTTTCCATGTCAAGTATCCATGACTTGGACTTAACCATGACAATTACATTGTCATATATTTTTGACGAATATCAAAATATTGCTAGAGTCAAACTCGAGTTTGGTCAATCATAACCTGGATCGATTGCACCAATATTGTGTTGCTCATATTTTTAATTTAGTGGTCCAAGATGATTTGGATGTCATTGCACCTAATGTTGAGAAAATTCACGTCGCATATTGGAGAGCATCTCCTAAAAGAGAGCAAAAGTTTGATGATGTGACACATATTGTAGTACGCAATATGAATGCTAAAAAATTGATGCTTGATTGTAAAACACATTGGAACTCAACATATTTGATGCTCATAGCTGCTATATCTTTTAAAGATGTGTTGCTCATATGAGATTTCGTGATTCATCATATAAATGTTTCCCAACAGATAAAGAGTGGTTATTAGCAGAAAGAGGTATCTCAAATATTGAAAGTATTTTATTCTATGACTAAAATATTTTTTTGGAAAAAAATATCCCATGACAAATATCATTTTTCTTAAGGTTTGTGAAATTAAAGCTTCATTAGGTCACGTCTTCTAATTTGGTTATTTCTTCTATGGTTGAACAGAGCCTTTCCAAATTTGAGAAATATTGGTTTAATATTCATGGAGTTATAGTAATAGCTACTATTTTAGATCTAAGATATTGATATGAAGGAAATATTGTCATATATGGAGACAAGAGTCCGAAGGGGTTATAAAAGGAGTGGTTAGGATTTGGAGAAAAGGGATCTTTTTTTTCTGCATTCTCTCGGTTGGGGGGTCTTTCTTTCGCGGCTTCGGGAGGTCTTTTGGCTGGAAGGGTTTTTCCGGTTCGTGAGAGAGCTTCTTCACGCATGAAAGAGGGGAAGCTCCTGATATGGTCTTCCACCCGGGCCCTAATCGGTTTCGTTCTTAGCTTCGCCAAATCTTAGGATGTCTGTGGCGATGTCTCCGAAGGTTATGCCTGCTGCGAAATCCATTCTACTGCTCATTGAGGCATGCTGTCATTGCGATTGCCCACTGGTATTTTTTGATTCATCGCGAGAAACGTGAAGCAATGGCAAGTCTTTTGAGGTCTCTCGTTGTTCTCCTCGCCCTCTTCGCCCTTCCCGGTATCGAGGCGACAGGGCAGTGGGAGTTCAATTATTTCTTGCTATCGCTGTTGTGGTTGGGCACCAGCTGCGCAGCCACCTGTTATTGCTGCTCCGCCAATGCTCGCTGCCGGTCAAGTCCTTTGCTCCAATTCACAATTCGTGGATCCTGGGTAGACTACAATGATGGAACGCCGTCAACATGCTCTCTGATTTTGACATAAAGAAGATTATATCACTATTACCGACTCTTGAAAAGTACTGGCCAACCTCATCCTGCAGTTCTTTATCTCTTTGTTTTGGTGGAAAAAGATTGTTTCGAGCACATTAGGGGGAAAAGCATGGGACTTGTTCCTACCCAATAATACAAGATGAATATAGTTATTTCTCTAGAGCCTTTGATCTGTACTTCAAATACAACCTGACAGAGGTTCTGATTAATGCTGGTATTCTGGCAACGGACGTCCATTGAAGGACCTTGCGACAATTATTACAAGGGCCTTTGGTGTAACACCACAGCTAGTTTGCAACCCTTGATGAATTTAGATTGTGCTTTTATAAAGACTTCAAGATCGAAGAGACGCTATGCAGAGGAAGAGCAGGGTTTTTCTCTTCTTTTCGGATATATTTATAACTACACATGATAGGTTCTCCTTTTCTTTTATATTATTTTTTACTGTATTTAATATATTTTCTTTTATTAATATCCAGTCTAACTTAAGCATCGGAGTGTCGTCGTCAGATACACCGGTGACGATTTAACTCGTGTTAACTTTTTCAAGACATCAATTTACTGATACAGTCGGAGAGAATCCTCCTTCTACCGTCCAATCTCGAAAGACAAAAATTCCGTGCCGCATAAGATATAAGATAAATTTGGTGGAATATTATTTCAAAAGTACAAATTGAGAGATTGGATTTAAATAACCTATTAGAAGGATTCAAAAAATGTGTTAAGATTTATTTGAAGAGTACACAGATAATAATGGTCATGCTAATGTTGAAAAAAGATCAATGAAAACTAGATTGAATACAAACACCGACGATATTTTTGATAGTTTTGATAAAGAAGTAGCATTTGAGTGTGACATTAACACTGATTTAAAGACTAAGCTAGATCATTATTTGGAAGACAAAGTGCGATCGAGGAATGTGGATTTTGACATATTGGAATGATGGAAGACCAATGAAATCAAGTATCCCATTTTGATGAGGATGACATGAGATTTGCTTGCCATTTCGATATTGACTGTAGCTTCAGAATCTACATTTAGTACAGGTGATAGATTGGTTAGTCCTTATAGAAGCAAACTTCATCCGAATACCTTAGAAGCATTAATGTGCACTCAAAATTGATTATTGAATGAGAAACAAGGTAATTTAAATTGTATATTAGTTTTTATTATTTTTGAATGAAAATATTCTTCTTTTATAATCTACAATAATGATCTATCTTCTTTTTTGAATTTTGTAGTTACAAGTTCGTAAGAAATAGAAACATATTACTCTTCAGTTGAATTTGATAAGGATACTAATGAATAAAGATGGCAATGGGGTAAGTTTTTAATACATTTTAATTTTGTTAAATTTGATATTGAAAGTAAACTATTAGATTAATTATTTATATTTCTCTTTATCATTTGGAATTTTTTCAGGACACTACAATGTTAAGAGATGAAACATTTACTATTAGTTCAGAGTTGAAACTGATCTAGTTTGCTTTTTGGATGATGATGATTAAATATGTATAAATTAGGAGTAGCCTATAGATGTTTAATATGATTTTGTTAATTACATTTCTTTGGATATGACGTTAATTCTAATATGTTTTTGTTAAATGATTGTACTTGGGTGAAATGAAGAAAATTGTTAGTAAATAGTTGATGCTATTTTTGTAGGATAATGGTGTTGGGATAAACTATTTTTAATATTTTGTAAGTAAATATTTTAGTTTGCTATTTTTATCTTTAATATTTTTTAAATTGGAATTTAGTAAATATCTAAAGCTTCATCAAAATAATTCAAATTTGAAAAAAAAATACAATTGTAGATGGTAACATGTGTATGCTCCATGTACAATTGTATTTTTATCTAAAACTCATTATCTAGAATAGGTCATATGGTAACATGTGTATGCTCCATTAAAAAGAACAAAGCATGGTGTACCTACAGCGAACTATTTTTTCATCTTCTGACACTATGTGTCATATTTTCGATTTTTTAATTTGTTTTTGTGATTTTTTTTTTAAATTTTGCGTTGGGCTCAACATGCGAGTCAGACTACTCTAGTTAGGTTTGTGTTGTGCTTCATATAGCTTGTGATTAAGTTGTACTCGTATCTACATACAGGCCAGTTGAGCTCTTGTCGCTTGATTTTACCAATAGATAAGGACGAGCTCGCTCAACATGAATGACCTAAACTAGACTATGTCAAGTCAGGTTGCAAGCAACTCAACCCTTTAACACCTCTAGTTACACGCACTCATGTCTTTTAGCCAATATTATAAGAATGATATTTTATCTAGTGCACATTAGACGTTTATACGAAAGATATTTTACCTAGTGCATGTCTTTTACCCTTTTTTTTTCACTGAATCATAATTTTTGATACCGATGGAATGTGGCTGTTCTTCACTCGAGCAAATTTTTTTTCTCTCAATGTTAGTGTTTTTTTTTTATGATCATCACTGAGCTTAATTGAGTGAAAAAATCAAGGTGAAGCTTGATCGTGTAGAGGAGATAATGTGCTCCCCGAGGGCTACAAGCCTTTGGGATGTCTGTCCTTCTGCCGAGCTAATTCTGAATTGGACAATATGCTCTCCGTGATTTATCTTTTTTGTGTTGATTGTTAGACCTACTATAAAAGGCGCTGAGGACGAGTGAAGTACTTTTTTATACTAGTGTAGAGGAGATAATGATCTAACAAGCATAACTTTCCCATATGGAAGGGATCAAGATCAAGTGAGATTAGGAGGGGGTTAAGTGTTAAATATTATAAATTAATAATAATAATAATCGGGGCATTTTCTTTGACCAAGCCGTTCACTTATCGAGAAGTGATTAAGGGAGTATAAAAGGGGTTAATTAGTGAATGATTAATTACCTTAATCAATGGTTAAATTAATTTAACCTTAAGTATTCCTATAAAAGCCGAAAATTAAGCTAACCTGACTCGATTCCTTATTTCTTCTACTCGTTCCTCATTCTCCTAATTGCTACCATCACCAAGCCCTTTCTCCCACTCGTCACCTTTTCCATCGCAACTCCCCCTCTCTTCTCCTCACCCATCATCGTCGTCTCGCGAGCTAATCACGAGTATAGAAAGGGAGAGTCGACAACCCTTCTTTCTCTCTATGACGAGCTTCGATCTAGATCATTGCTACCTTGCAAGTTGGCGATCTCTCAGTCAACAGTTTTGGTGCATGAGTCCTACAATCTTCTACTTTGCAACATTCTAGATCTGGATTATGATGTCTCCCAAGCTGATTTCGAGTCCAAGAGGGAGCGTCGACAACCTTCCATCTTTGCGATGACACTCGATCCAAAGCAGACCTCGCAATGGTATGTAGGTTTAGATATGTGAAGTAGCCATTATATGTTCTATAGCTTACGTATGTGATTTATGGTAATATTCTCATCTATTTTCTTTGGATCAAGGGTCGAAGATTCGTAGGCCATGGGGGAAACTCATCTACTGTGCGATTGTAGGTGATGGGGAGTTGGGATTTGCCTTCAGTCCCATTGATTGGTGCAGATCAGATCCCTTTTTGCAGATCAAGAGGTGGTTGAAGTTGAATCAGTGCGCGGTAAATTTAGATCAGGATATAGCTTGGTTAATAGATTAATTAGTTACTATAAGGAGATTCTAATTACAATATATATGTGGTGTAGAAAATGGTTAGATTAACTAAGTAGGTACTGTATCGGTTAATTAGTGATTAACGAATCGGGGTTCAAGTCGATGTAGAATTGGATTTGATCACTAAATGTACGGTAGAATTTAATTATGTTTTATGTTTTATGTGCAAGACTCTAATTTGAGACAAGCTCATGGACATGAAGACTATTACCACGAGCTATATATCAAGTGGGTAGTTTCCTCTTTTACTCTGGTAAATTATTGATCTTAGTGCATGAACTTTATTATAATGTTAGTAACACTATCTTGACTCCACTCTGCATCGTATTTGAGTTTGATACTTATTTGCTTGATCTTAGAGATAATCTACTTGATGTCTATACAATCTCTTTTGCTATTCATGATATTCGGTATTGTTTATACCAATTATTTTGAACCTTGTTTACAATGCATACCTTATATTATGATCAAAGCACTGTGGTATAAAGATGAGTATACCTGTGTGGATGTCTAGTTATTATCTGTTCATCATCGCATTACATGCACCTTGTCGACTAGGTCTCCCTTGTTGTTGAGAGAGTCATCAGTCATATTTGTCCACCTGACCACTTAGGATGGTGTAGTGGGAAGTACAGGCAGCTGGTTATGCCGTGCCACTTAGCCATTCGAGTTAGTGGTAGCTAGAGTCGCATGTAGGCATGGGACACCTTGGATGTAGCTACATAGATATTTTGCATACTACCACTTGGCCACTCGAGAGTAGTGGTAAGTGGGAATTCGGTGCAGTTGTCACGTGCGAACTCCTCGACCACATAGATGTTGTGGTAGCTGTAGAGGAATCGGTGACCGCGCTAAAGGGGGGTGAATAGCATCTTTCACGATTTCGTTCGATTCGATTGCATTCGTGCTCGTCTACAAGATTGTTTGTTAGTGCGCAATGGAATATGAAATATAAGTAGAAATAAAATACACAAAATAATCACAAGCACAAGACAAGATTTTATGTGGTTCGAAACTAGGATTCCTACTCCACGGTCAGGCTTTAGTGTATACTCTACTAAATCTCGCCTCCTTTGAATACAATCCAGAGGTGGAGAAACTTCATACAATATGAATGTTTACAATAATAAACAAAGAAACACCCAAATATAATAATATACAAAAGGAAATACAAGAAATGAAAAGAACACTTTACAAGAAGCTTGCTTTTGATCACTTATTTGTTGGTTGCTTTGAACGCCTTGGAAGATCTGAAACGCAATAGCAAAATCTCTCCCAAATGCTCAAGAACTGGCTGCTCCAAATCCTCCCATCAATCTCCTTTTATAACTCAGCTCTGGCTAATTCTCGCCTTCCAGTCGACTGCTCCTACCTAGCAGTCGATTGGACACTTAGCCATTGCCTCACAACAACTTAATCCATGTCAGTTTGGAACCCATCAATTGACTGCCCTGACCTAGAAGTCAAGCGCCCACGATCACCCGGATCGCCATGGGCAAGTAATCATTGCGGATATTCTTCTTGGCCACTTAATTCCAGTCAACTGCTCTACCATAGCAATTGATTGTTGTGGACCAGTCGACTGCTCAACCATAATAGTCAACTGCTAGAGCCATTGATCAGCAGTTAAGCCTCAGTCGACTCTTTGACTAGTCGACTAGAGCGAGTCAACTAGGCTTTTGAGTGTCAAACACTCGGCCAGTATCAGTCGACTACTTGACCAGTCGAGTAGAGCGAGTCAACTAGGCTTTCGAGTGTCAAACACTCGGCCAGTATCAGTCGACTGGGGCAAATCAACTAGGGTTCCGAGTGTCAAACACTCTGCCAATCGACTGGTCCAATGCCCCAGTTGACTGGTAAACCTCAAACATGAGATTTAACCCAAGTATGATCCCCTCATACTTGATACTCACCCATAGCCTAGACCTAAGCCTTCTAGCCACCTCTATTAGCCTCATGCCTCTCGTATCCCTCAAGTCCACGACTCTTTATCCTTTGCGTTAGCCTTCAGGTGCGTCCATCGGCTATGACATGCTAATCGGGTCCTTTGCCAAGGTTCATTTAGGCTTATGCCAGCAATACCCATGTTTGGACTTTACGCCGCCAAACCTACACTCTTGGACTTTCACATTGCCAATATCCATTTGGACATACGCCTCTAAGACCCATGCTTGGACTTTATACCGCCAAACCTACCCTTGGACTTCCCAATTACCAAATACCCATGACTTGGACTTTTCAATTTCCAAGACCATGCTTGGACTTTCCATGCCAAGACCATGCATGGAATTTTCCATGCCAAGACCATTCTTGGACTTTCCATGCCAAAGTTCACTTGGACTTTACACCGCCAAGACTATACCTTTAGACTTTCCTTGTTAAATATCGATATTTGGACTTTCCTTGTCAAGTATCAAAACTTGGACTTCCGAGGTTGATTGCTCTAACAATCTCCCCCAAATATTTTCCCCATATGACTTTGGATATGTTGGATCGTAAAAAGAGCGCTAGAGGGGGGGAGGGGGGGGGGTGAATAGCGCATGTAAATCTCTCGTTTCTTTTTTGTTCGTTTAAATAAAACAAAGTGTAAGAGTAATTGCACAACAGAAAAAGTAAATATACAACTTGGTTTTACTTGCTTCACAGCCTTCCGGTTGCTAATCTAAGGCCCTTACGATCCGAGATCGCGTACGAAGGGCAATGCACTAAAACTCTCCTCGTTGGAGGTAGGAGAAAGCGAGTACAAGGAAACACAAATCTTGAGGATGAGGCAACAAGCCTACCTCACATTGTTTACAAAAAAGCTTGGAAAGGAAATGAGTTACAAGAATTGGAAGTGACAACTAAAGAAAACTGATACCGACGATTGATGGAATGGAGGTTGAGCTAATGTCGTCGGCATTTCGGTAGTGCTTCATCGTCATAGAGTTGTCGAAGAGTCACGGCGTTGCGGGAGCACTTGGAGAGCTTGAATGATAACCTAAAGGGGTGAAACCCCCCTTCTTTTATAGCCTTCCAACCCCCTAGACGTTGAGATCAAGTTCTATCAACAAAGGCCACCTCACCCTAAGATAAGGGGATGAAGTTTGACTCTCCTCGAAGCTGGAATTTGAATGGTAGTCGACTGATTTACCTTATCAGTCGACTGATGCCACCAGCAGTCAATTGCCAACAACCAGTAGTCGACTGTTGCTAGGGTTTCTAGCTGCAACAAAAAATTAGCTCGAAAATGAAAGCAATATAAGTGAATTTGACGACCACTTGCCGTCCGATCTCGACCTAGACCTTCCACGGGAAGTCTTGGTCGGATTATCGCCTAAGGACGTCCCCTTACGGAGGACCCGACCTTGCATTCACTCACTCACACGAGCTTACCTTAGGTCCTTGTGACTTGTAGCTTTGCTTTCGGTCTCCACCTGGGTTCTTCGGCTCCCTCCGAAGTTCTTCCGGTATCACCCGACCACCGCGGTTTCTCCATCCGAGATTCTCCAAGTGTCACCGACCTTCAGCTTAGCTTAACCATTCCTGCACACTTGGTTAATCTTGTTAGACAACAATATGACCTTAGCTTTGAGTCTTTGCCATAATCAAAACTTAGGTTCGATTATTTGGTGCCTACTGCACTAACAATCTCTTCCTTTTTGATCTATAGCAAACCGACACAAAGTTAAGGGTAACACTCAAAGCATTAAGTAAATGAAATGATTATGAAGCATAAATTAAATGAATATTGAATATGCATAACTTAATAAGTTAGTGTGAGTAACTTAGTAAGTTAGCTTCAGTAGAAGTAAGAGTAAGATTCTTTTTCAAGTCCTCCCCCTCGAGGTAACCTCCCCCTTGACCTTAGGTGAGTACTTGAGAAATGATCTTAGTTCTCCCCCTTAATGGTTGCTACTTAACAAGTTAAGTATAGACCTAAAAGTTTAAATTAAGTTTTAAGTTAAGATGTCAAAAGTTAACTTTTGATCTTTTAACTTTAGCCTTTTCCTCCCCCTTTTACCATTAAAAAGGTTAGCCATAATAAAAAAAAGATTAAGTTAAGTAATTGAAGCTTACTTAACTTGGGTCGATGTTTTTAGTTAGATGCAAGTTAAGTTATCAAAAAAAGATTAAAATTAATTTTTGATCCTTTAACTTTGGCCTTTTCTCCCCCTTTTGCCATAAATTGAAAAGAGTGGGGGGTTTGGAAAACATATTTTTAGAATTTTGCCGTAAATGAAGTTTAAGTCCAAGCATATTCCAAATAGATTTTGAAAATAATAGTTT
The DNA here is from genome assembly GCA_025175895.1 of Wurfbainia villosa. Lineage (NCBI taxonomy): Eukaryota > Viridiplantae > Streptophyta > Magnoliopsida > Zingiberales > Zingiberaceae > Wurfbainia > Wurfbainia villosa. The sequence continues at coordinate 84,618,385 of CM045996.1, forward strand.
AAACATAATCTCATCTAAAAATATGTTCAACTTCATTTGACTTGATTGATATAGAATGATCAATAAGTATTGATTAGAGTTGGTTAATTTAGATAATTATACTCCATGATTCATGTCGATGCACTAGATCTACATCTGGAACCAGGAGTAAGGTCCTAACATCTGATGCCCATCTACGTGGCTAAGTACACAAACACATTGGTCCTATGTATTGTGAGATGTTTTGGCTCCTTAAATCTATAGGTGCATGCTTTTTAGGGTAAGTCCTAGGCTAGTTCCATTTGCATGAAAAATAAAGAATAGAGTATAAAGAAAAGTATAAGTTTTTGAGTTCTACTCTATTACGCACATACCTAATTTACTTCTAAGCAGACTAAACTCTGCTTCGGGTAAAGGTTTGGTAAACAAGTCTGCTAGGTTCGATTTGGACTCTACGTATTCGAGTTGTATGATCCCGTTAGCTACATGTTCTCGAATGAAGTGATGTTTGACCTCTATATGTTTGGTCCTAGAGTGGCTTATAGGATTTTTGGTTAAATTAATTGAACTAATATTATCGATGTAAATTTTAGTGTTGTTAAAATTTAGGTTAAAGTCTTGGAGAGTGTGCTTCATCCAAAGAAGCTGAGCTACACACTCACCCATCGCGACGTATTCGGCTTCGATGGTAGATAAGACAATATAGTGTTGCTTTCTACTGCACCAACTCACTAGACTCGAGCCGAGGAGTTGACAACAACCACTTGTGCTTTTTTTATCGAGTTTACTACCGGCATAATCCGAGTCAGAGTAGCTGATTAGTTCGAACTCGGTAGATCTAGGGTACCAAATCCCTACGTTTAGTGTATCCTTTAGGTATCTAAGGATACGCTTAACTAATGTTAGGTGCGACTCCTTAGCACAAGTTTGGAACCTTGCGCACATACTTACTGTGAATAATATATCGGGTTGACTCACAGTTAAGTACAGGAGACTACCTATTGCACTCCTATAGTATTTAAGGTCTATTGGTTTGCCTTCTAAGTCTTCTCCTATATTAACATTTGTAGCCATCGGTGTATTTATTACCTTAGCATTTTGCATTCCGAATCGATTAATTAATTTCTTAGCGTATTTATGTTGGTGTAAGTAAATTCCTTCTTTAGTTTGTTTAATTTGTAATCCTAGGAAAAAATTTAACTCTCCTACTAAGTTCATTTCAAATTCACTTTCCATTAGTGAAATGAACTCGTTTAGTAGGATTGAGTTGGTTGTTCCAAAAATTATGTCGTCTACGTAAATTTGGGCAATAAAGATTTCTTTGCCTATGGATTTTACCAAGAGGGTTGGATCGACTAAGCCTTGACTAAGCCCTTTAGACTTGAGATAAATAGAAAGCCTTTCATACCAAGCTCTAGGAACTTGTTTTAGTCCATATAAGACTTTCTTAAGTTTAAAAATATGGTCAGGTTTGTCTAAGTTTTCGAATCCTGGGGGTTGGCTAACATAGACTTCTTCCTTGATAATTCCATTTAAGAACGCTGATTTCATATCCATTTGAAATAGTTTAAATCCTCGATGTGCAGCGTAGGCTAATTACATTCTGATTGATTCTAGTCTAGCTACGAGGGCATAGGTTTCGTCATAATCTAACTCCTCTACTTGACTAAAACCTTTAGTAACTAGTCTTACTTTATTTTTAACTACTTCACCTTTGTCATCGAGTTTGTTCCGGAATATCCATCTTGTTCCAATAATTGATTTATCTTTAGGTGGTGGTACTAATTCTCAAACTTCATTCCTAGTAAATTGAGCTAGCTCTTCTTGCATAGAAATACTCCAATCGGGATCAAGAAGGGTGTGTTCAATTGATTTGGATTCGATTTTCGAGATTAAAGAGATTTAACTAAGGTTTCTGTATGATGCTCTAGTTCGAACACCTAGGTTGGGATCACCTATCACTTGATCAATAGGGTGATTTGATTGTAACATAGACTGACTTGAGTTAGGATTTATACTAGACTCATTTTCATGGTCAGATTCGGGTCTAGTATTAATCGGTTCTACTATGGATTGGTTCTACTATGGATTTTGTGGTTTTATCTCCTTCATCAAATACTACATTTCAATTTTTAGGGTTTCATTATTGTAGACTCTATAGGCTCTACTTGTGGTTGAGTATCCTAGGAATATTCTGGTATTTGTTTTAGAGGTGAATTTGCCTAGGTAGTCTTTCGTATTTAGGATATCTACCCTACATCTGAATATTCTAAAGTATTTAATGTTAGGTACTTTATCATGGTAGATTTCGTATGAGGTCTTAAGGTGCCTCTTGACTAGTAGGATTCTATTTTGAACATAACAAGTCATACTAACGACTTCTGCCCAAAACCTATCGGGTAGGCTATACTCGTTTAACATGGTTCTAGCGGCTTCTTGTAGGGTTCTATTCTTTCGCTCGACTAGACCATTTTGTTGTGGGGTTCTAGGATAAGAGAACTCATGGTTGTACCCGTTTAGGTTACAGAAGTTAGTGAACCTATGATTTATGAATTCACCACCATGATCGCTTCTTAGTATTTTAATCTTAAGGTTTTTTTCGTTTTCTATTAACTTACATAGGTTGGTAAGTTGGTCTAAGGTATCACTTTTGTGTTTAAGGAACCTAACCCAGGTAAACCTAAATTAGTCGACAATTATGACTAAGCAAAATTAACTCCCATTTTGTAACACCCCCCTCTCCTTACTCTCGAAAAGGAGGTGTTACCATCATACTTTATCTTTTTTTTTTCTTTATGTCAAGAAGCCAAACAAGACTCTATTACTCCATAAACTCACTTACACTATTTATGAATTAACTAATACTTGATTTAAAATAGAAGAGTGTCAACAACTCGTAACAAGATCTAAACATGGTTTCTAACCAAGTATCATAATTCAAACTCTTAACTTGAAACAGCGGAAGCTAAAGAAATAGATCAACTACATTGGCATGTTGACACAGGGATATTACGCAAGTTCTTAACATATCTAAGCATGCACCTTCGCTAGAGTTCTAACATAAAACATTCTTAAGTAACTCAACCTCATGCATGACGATAGTAATGATATGCATCTTTGACATAAAGATAAACGTAAACAACAATACTAACATGAACACTAGCACCTAACATGAACACTAGCACATAACATAAACACTAGCACACTAGCAAGTTCAAGGGTCTTAGCATAACATAATACTAGTAAGTTCGACATTCTTAGACACAACATAATCAAAAACATAACATGAACACTAGCACACTAACAAGTTCGAGGGTCTTAACATAACATAATACTAGCAAGTTCAGGATCATAATTTACTGTTCCGCCGCCACACACACCAAGCACTTCATCCGCTGCCCCCTCTTACTCAAGCCTTGCTTTACCTTTATCTGTAGTATAAAGAATGCAAACTATAAGCAATGAAGCTTAGTAAGTACCTCCTATTCTCACAAAACATCGCATTAAGAAAAACATGCTATTAGAATACTTGCATGCAAACATATGCTCATACTTGCCATTAAGAAAATTCTGCATTTAACATTTAGAAACACTTGTACATAACACAATGATTCAACTTGAAATGCATGAACTTTCTGCATTAAACATATAGAAACATTTGTACATAACACAATGCATGAACTTGAAATAGACAACTTGCAATACATGATTTTGAAATATGCTTCGCTTGTAGAAACATGCACATGAGATATACTTAAGCTTGTGAACCTTGTGCTTTGGTTAACTTTCGAAACTATATATACATATATACTTTAAAATACTAATCATCCTTGTTTGGGAAGCCCGACATTGTACCATTTTGTGCGCAACCTTAATAGAATTTGGGGTAGCTAGCCACCGAACTTATTAGGGCAACTTACTAAGGGCGATCTAGGGCCCATGGGCGATCTAAGGGCCCAGTACATGCCACTTTAAAGTAAAATACTTTCTTTATATATGATATACTGATTTTGCCATATAATAACATTTAACATGATCATACTCCAAAAACTCATATAGGAAACCTTTCAAGATATTTGATCATGCTCTTTGTCCCCCAAAACTCGTAGGGGAAGCATCCTTGCGATCTTATGTCTTGCTTCCAAAGAAATATACATAAAATACCCATAAATCAGAACAACCATAATCTGAACAGAAACATATAAATCTGAACAAAACATGATAATCGAAGCTAGATGTACAAATCGAAGAGTTACTTATACTATAGGGGAGAAATAGCATCCAAGTGATCTTATGTCTTGCTTAAAATGAAATATACCTTACCTATAAATCTGAACACACACATATAATCTGATCAAAACATATAATCTAACAAAACATAGGAAAATAAGCTAGATAAAACAATCGAAGAGCTACTTTTACTGTAGGTGAGAAATACTTGTATCCTTTTTCTAGATTCACTAACTATACCGCTAGGGTTATGTAGATCTTCTACACGTTTCTTAGCCCTAAGTGTGATCCTTGCATACACCAAGCCCTTGTGAGAAAATTCCCTTGAAAATCCCCTCAAGAACACCAACACAAGGGGTCCTAAAGCTTGGGATGGAGAGGGAGGAAGGAGAAAGAGGGTCTCGGCCAAGGGTGAGGAAGAAGAGAAAAAAAAAGAAAATGAAGGAGGAAGAGATGAGGTTTACTTGGTTTCTTTCTCTCTTTAATCTCCACGTTAATAGCTAGGGAGATTAAAAGAAAAGAAAAACTCTTCATCTTCTCATGGGGAGATGAAACAACTCTTCACCCTCTCATCTTCTCATTTATCTCCTTTGTATATTCCTTATCTATTCTAGCCAAGAATTATACTATGGTCTAGTGGTATCAAGGCTATCTCCCAATTTAAAGGTTCATGGTTTAAATCCTAGCTATAGCGAACCATATTTTATTTTATTTTATTTTTCTGAAACTTTTATGGGCATTCAAACTCTACATAACCACTTTGAACAACTTAGAATTTTACGAGTGTTACAATCCTTCATACCTTATAAGAGTTTCGTCCTCAAAATTTAGAACAACTCTGGATACTTTTGTTTCATGTCATCCTCGCATTCCCAAGTTGCTTCTTCAAACTTTTGATTTTGCCATATGACTTTCACTAAGGGTACTTCTTTGTTTCTCAATTTCTTGATTTCTCGATCTATTATCTAAATAGGTCGACTTTCATAACTCAAATCTTCTTGAACTTGTACCGTTTGTGGCTCAATCACATGGTCTACATTAGGAACGTACTTTTTTAGCATTGAGACATAAAATACGTTGTGAATCATTGACATTTATTGAGGTAGCTCTAACTCATAAGCTACTTTGCCAACTCTTTTTGTGATCCGGTAAGGTCCTACATAACGTGGACTTAGCTTGCCCTTCTTCCTAAATCTCATCACCCCTTTCATAGGAGCTACTTTAAGAAATACAGAATCTCCAGCTTTGAATTCAAGTGGCCTACGCCGTACATCAACATAACTTTTTTGTCGACTCTGAGCAGCCTCTATTTTTTGGCGGATGCTCTTTATAGCTTTGGTGGCGTCATCTATAAAGTCTGTCTTGAGCCACATTTCTTTCTTCTCACCACCTTCATACCAACAAATGGGAGACCTATACTTTCTTCCATATAAAGCTTCATAGGGTGCCATTCCAATTGTAGCTTGGTAGCTGTTATTGTAAGCAAACTCTACCAAACATAGGTATTTGCACCAGCTTCCTTTAAAATCTATGACACAAGCTCGTAGCATGTCCTCTAGAATTTGATTTACTCGTTCGATTTGCCCATTTCTTTGAGGATGAAATGCTGTGCTGAATCGTAACTTAGTGCCAAGGGCCTTCTAAACACACTCCCAAAAGTGTGAAGTAAATCGGCTATCCCTATCAGAAATGATGGTCTTAGGAACTCCATGCAATCTGATCACCTCCTTAACATACAACTGAGCTAGTTGTTCCATTGAGTAGATATTTTGATTGCCAGAAAATGAGTAGATTTTGTCAATCTATCAATAATCACTCAAATAGCATCATAACCATTAGTTGTTTTGGGTAGTCCTACTATGAAATCCATAGCTATATCTTCCCACTTCCATTCTGGGATCTAAATAGGCTGCAGCACTCCTCCAAGTCTTTGATGTTCTGATTTGACTCTTTGACACGTCAGACAGGTGTTGACATATTTTTCCACATCCCTTTTCATACTGAACCACCAGAACTTTTCTTTCAAATCTTGATACATCTTGGTAGATCTAGGATGCATTGAATATGGGGTCCCATGAGCTTCTTCTAAAATTCTCCTTCTTAATTCTGGATCGTTGGGAATACATAAGCGTTCACCGAGATATAGTACCCCATTGTTAGAGACACAAAATCCTTCATCCTTTCCTTCTTGGATCTCTTGCTTGATCCTTTGGATGCTTGGATCTTCATCTTGCTTTGCTAGTATATCATCAAACAGTGTTGGCGCTATCGTCAGGGTAGAAAGCTGTCTAGAAATAATATTAACCCCAAAATTCAACATCTCTTTCTCCAATGGTTGGGATAATGAAGATAAGGACATTAAGGTGGTACAGGATTTTCTGCTCAGTGTGTCTACTACTTTGTTTGCCTTTCCAGGATGGTAGAAGATTTCACAATCATAATCTTTAATCATCTCAAGCCATCTACACTGTCTCATGTTTAAATCCTTCTGAGTGAAAAAATATTTCAGAATTTGGTGATCTGTATAAATCTTGCACTGGACTCCATACAAATAATGTCTCCAAATTTTGATAGCGAAGACCACTGCTGTCAACTCAAGGTCATGAGTGGGATAATTCTTTTCATAATCCTTGAGTTGTCTAGATGCGTAGGCAATGAATTTACCATTATGCATAAGCACAACTCCGAGTCCCATTTTGGATGCATCACTATACATATCAAAGCTTGCATTACTTTCTGGAAGGGTAAGAATTGGGGCACTTATTAATCTCTTCTTTAGTTCAAGGAAACTTTTCTCACAATCCTCGGTCCATTCAAACTTTCTATTCTTTCTGGTAAGAACCGTCAGTGGTGAAGCTATCCTTGAGAAGTCTTCTACAAATTTTTTATAGTACCTTGCTAATCCAAGGAAACTTCTGATTTCACTGACATTCTTTGGTCGACTCCAGTTACTAACAACTTCTATCTTTGCCGGATCTACCATAACCCCATCTTTTGAAATAATGTGACCCAGGAAAGATACTCGATCTAGCCAAAATTCACACTTGGAGAACTCGACATACAATTGTCTCTGCTGAAGAGTCTATAACACTGTCTTCAAATGTTCAGCATGCTCTTCCTGAGCCCTCGAGTAAATAAGGATATTGTCAATGAATACAATCACAAACTTATCTAGGAATGCCTTAAATATTTGATTCATTAAGTCCATAAATGTTGCGGAAGCATTTGTCACTCCGAAAGGCATGACCATGAATTCATAGTGTCCATACCTCGTTCAAAAAGCTATTTTTGGTACAACATCCTCTTTAACTTTTACTTGATGATATCTATGTTGGTGCAGTAGGCACCTAAGTCGAACCTGAGTTTTGATTATAGCAAATGATACAAAGTTAAGCTCATGTCGTTATCTCACGAGCTGAATCGAGTATGCAGAAGATTGATATAGCTGGAGCTGAAGGCTAGCGACACCCGGAGGAAGCCGCGGTGGTCGGGCGACACTCGAGTGACTTCGGAGGGAGCCGAAGGAATCGAGTGGAAGGCTGGAAGCAAAAGCAACATGTAAGTGTCGAGGTAAGCTCGTGTGCGAGCGTAAGTGAGGTCGTATCCTCTTTATGGGGATGATCTTAAGCGTAGATCCGACCAAAGACATCCTATAGATGGTCTAGGTCGAGATCGGACGGTCGACAACCGTCGAAATTATGTTTTTGTTGAGCTAACTTTGACTTGCAGCAAACATCGATCGCCGAGGACTCGATCGTCGCATCAATCGACCGCCGGAGGTCAAGACTGATCGATGATCGCCATCATCACGATGATAGCCATCAGTCGACTGATGGTCAATGATCAGATTCGAGGAGTCAAGGCTTATCACCCCATTTCAAGGAGATTGGTGCTCAATTGTGATTGGCTAGGGTTCCTCTCGAAAAGAGGCTCAAAGGCTATAAAAGGAGGGCCAACCTAGGGTTTCATCATCATTCTAAAGCTTCCAAAAAGCCTCCGCCAAGCTACAACTTTTCGACCACGAAGTGCTTTCTCTCCGACGTCTAGGTCTTAAATTCTTTTCTATTGTAACGTCGGTTTTTTAGCTCTTATTTAAGTTCATTTCTTTTCGGAGCTTTTATCGTATACGAGGAGAGGGGGAGTGTCCCTCTACCTCAAGCTTTTTCCTTCTTGTATCGATTAACTCCTACCTCCAACGAGGAGGAGTTCCTTTAGTGCTTTTGCCCTCCGTACGTGGTCAAGGACCACTAGGGCCTTGGAGTAGTAGCCGAAGGCTACGAACCAAGTAAAAACTTCATTGTCTCTTTTTACTTTACATTTTTGCTGCAATTAATTATCTCTCGAGTTTTAACGAACGTAAAAAAAAAAGGAAAAGGTTTTTCGCTATTCACCCCCCCTCTAGCGAACCGCATCGATCCAACAATCTGGACCGCAAGTCAATCTTGGAGAAAATTGTGGCTCCCTTCAACTGATCGAACAAATCATCAATCCTTGGCAAAACATATCTGTTTTTTATTGTCACTTTATTAAGTGCTCGGTAGTCTATGCACATTCACATAGACCCATCTTTCTTCTTCACGAATAATACCGGAGCTCCCCATGGTGAGTGACTAGGGCGAATGAATCCCTTGTCAAGTAACTCCTGTAATTATTCCTGAAGCTCTTTCAATTTTGTCGGGGCCATACGATAGGGTGCTTTTGAGATTGGTTTGATACCAGGAATAAGTTCAATCTCAAATTTGATTTCTCTTTTAGGAGTCAACCCTAACAACTCATCAGGGAATACTTCTGGGTAGTCACATACAACTCAGACTTCATCGAGCTTTTGGCCTCTTTCTTGCTTTGTATCCACCACATGTGCTAGATACCCAGTGCATCCGCTGACTAACATCTTTTGAGCTTTTATGGCAGATAAGAACTTCTTAGTTCTTTTCTTTGGTTCTCCTATAAATTCAAACTTAGACTCTACCTCAGGTTGGAATATGACTCTTCGCTTACGACATTCAATGGAAGCATCGTACTTGCTTAGAAAGTCCATTCCCAAGACGACATCGTAACCATGCATGTCCAGCATTATCAGATCACTATAAAGTTCTCTTTCTGAAATTTTGACTGGTGCGACACGTAACCAATGCGTAGATGCCATTACCTCTCCTGAAGGCAATGTCGTTACAAACTTAAGATCCAGGACATCTGGAGGTATATTTATCTTCTTAGCAAATATCATGGAAATAAACGAATGGGTTGCCCCAGTATCAAATAGCACAGTAGCATACTGATTAAAGATAAGTATCTGACCTGTGACAATAGTAGAAGCATTTGCTACATCGTCTTTAGTGAGAGAAAAAATTCGAGCATTAGGTGTAATTGGTGGGGCCTCTAATCTTCCTTGACTAATGTGAGGACCCTCCAATGCTGCTTGCATTTGGTGTAGCTGAGCAGATTTACCCCCATACTGATTTGATTGTGGTGGAGGTGGATTGGTCTTGGTAGGGCAATTTCTGGCCAAGTGTCTCTCTAAGCCACATGTATAACACCCACTCGTGCCCTGACGGCAAACTCTTGGATGCATCTTCCCACATTTAGAACATGTAGGATACTTAGGCTGTTTACTTGCTGAACCTCCCTTTGGGTTATTCCATTATTTCCTCTTTCCATTGTTATTTCCCTTCCAGTTAGAATTATTGCTCTGCGATTTTTGACCTCCCGAACTTTTATGACTTTTGTTTTCAGTCGAGGCCTGTTTCTATTGCTTGATGTTGTTCAGGTAATGCTCTGTGATTAAAGCACTACTGACTAACTCTTTTGCAGTCTGCGGTCTATTAATTCCACTGGCCAAATTCAGAGCTATATCAGGTCTCAACATTTTGAGCATAAGTCTAACCCTTTCTCGTTCAGTGCTGACTAGCTCCTGACATAAGAGAACTAGTATATTGAATTTGTTCACGACTTCATTAACTGACAAGTCCCCTTGTCGGAATTTCGTGAACTCATCGTAGTGCTTATTCATGACTCACATATGGAAAAACTCCTCAAAGAACTCCGTTTCAACTTTAGCCCAAGTCATTTGATTAATCACTCTTTTTGCCTTTACTCAATCATAAAGTAAGAATAATATAAGACTACTACTATTACTTACTTTCTATCATCATCATCTACACATGTAAGCATGTTTAACAAAACATTCTTTACTAGCATAGAAGGAGGTAAAACATATATGTACTTTCTTACTTGGAAGCGATAGGATTGATGTTTGATGTGTGTGTGGCGGAAGGGCGGAACTGGCTCTGATACCATACTGTAACACCCCCCTCTCCTTACTCTCGAAAAGGAGGTGTTACCATCATACTTTATCTTCTTTTTTTTTTCTTTACGTCAAGAAGACAAACATGACTCTATTACTCCATAAACTCACTTACACTATTTATGAATTAACTAATACCTGATTTAAAATAGAATAGTGTCAACAACCCTTAACAAGATCTAAACATGGTTTCTAACCAAGTATCATAATTCAAACTCTTAACTTGAAACAGTGGAAGCTAAAGAAATAGATCAACAACATTGGCATGTTGACACAGGGATATTACGCAGGTTCTTAACATATCTAAGCATGCACCTTCGCTAGAGTTCTAACATAAAACATTCTTAAGTAACTCAACCTCATGCATGGCGATAGTAATGATATGCATCTTTGACATAAAGATAAACGTAAACAACAATACTAACATCAACACTAGCACCTAACATGAACACTAGCACATAACATAAACACTAGCACACTAGCAAGTTCAAGGGTCTTAGCATAGCATAATACTAGTAAGTTCGACATTCTTAGACACAACATAATCAAACACATAACATGAACACTAGCACACTAACAAGTTCGAGGGTCTTAACATAACATAATACTAGCAAGTTTAGGATCATAATCCACTGTTCCGCCGCCACACACACTAAGCACTTCATCCGCTGCCCCCTCTTACTCAAGCTTTGGTTTACCCTTATCTATAGTATAAGTAATGAAAACTATAAGCAATGAAGCTTAGTAAGTACCTCCTATTCTCACAAAACATCGCATTAAGAAAAATATGCTATTAGAATACTTGCATGCAAACATATGCTCATACTTGCCATTAAGAAAATTCTGCATTTAACATTTAGAAACACTTGTACATAACACAATGATTCAACTTGAAATGCATGAACTTTCTGCATTAAACATATAGAAACATTTGTACATAACACAATGCATGAACTTGAAATAGACAACTTGCAATACACGATTTTAAAATATGCTTCGCTTGTAGAAACATGCACATGAGATATACTTAAGCTTGTGAACCTTATGCTTTGGTTAAATTTAGAAACCATATATACATATATACTTTAAAATACTAATCATCCTTGTTTGGGCAGCCCGACATTGTACCATTTTGCGTGCAACCCTAATAGAATTCGGGGTAGCTAGCCACCGAACTTATTAGGGCAACTTACTAAGGGCGGTCTAGGGCCCGTGGGCGATTTAAGGGCCAGGTACATGCTACTTTAAAGTAAAATACTTTTTTTATATACGACATACTGATTTTGCCATATAATAACATTTAACATGATCATACTGTTGGGTTTCAGGCACCGCGGCGAGTGTGTGTTCGAACATGTTTCGTAAACATGTGCACAACGGAAGGAATAAAATAATAAATCTTATTTATTACAACATACACATCACACGCATGCATAGTACAACATGTGTAGACATAACCGTAAATTCAAATTTTGCAATAAAAGGAAATTTACACTACGTATACCTGACATATCACGTGTAGCGGGAAAGACATCAACCGGAACGATTCTAGCTAGAATCGTCTCTATCCGTATCCACGCCGAGTATCTTCGGGATGACTTCATAAAGTCACAAGCCTCATCTTCGTACGGGTTACTAGCCTCGTGTTGAAGACGATGTGATCGAGAGAAGATCACGATCCGAATCAAAATTCGGATCAAAATCGAGTCCTCAAAAACTCGCTTCTTCGGAGAGGTATTCGTCAACCGTTTGACAAATCCTTCGTCCTCCACCTGTGAGGATTACTGATGTGGGTGAATCATGCTATGTTTTCACTACTTTATATATGTGCATTTTATCTCATTTCATATCCTAGACATGTATTTTATCATGATTAGCATATTTTGGAGGAAGAGACTGCTGTCAGGGTGTTTTTGTGTTAACAGGGCGAAGAAGAAGGGCGTATCAAAACAACACAGGCGTGCTCGGAATCGACGCGCTTTGAGAGCCCGGACAACACGCTGAGTTCAAGAGCAACACGCCCGTGCGGTGATTCCGAGCCAACACGCCTATGCACCACAACACGCCGTGCGGTGATTCCAGCACCAACACGCCCTATCTGCCGCGACACGCGATTCAAACCGTAACACCGCCTTGTGGAAACCCGACACGCGGTGCCCTCATGTGGCATGGGCGTGTTGGCTGATTTCACCTTCCTTTTCGCGAGCAATCGGGATCTTCGTGGGAATCTATTGCCTTAAATTGAAGAGGAGGCAAGGCTATAAAAGAGAAGATATTCTAACCCTAAAGGAGGGGCGGCGGATGGTCAAAAGGAGGAGAGAAGGCGGCAAAGGATCGACAACGAGGAAGCAAAAGAGAAGGAGTGGCGAGAACGCAGATGGCATCCAGATTGTATTTTCTTTCTCTAGCAACTCTTGTCGGACTATGGAGTAGTGTCACTGTAATCTTAGGATGGGGAGTAGCCCTTTGACGATTTACGATGATGATATAATCTATACTACTTAAATTATTGTTTGTGTTGATTTGGTTTTCTTTGGATTCTTATTGACAAACCTAAGGAGCTAAGGGGAAGTACTAATAAAGGAACCCAAGTTCCCAAACCAACCAACTAGGATAAACTCCGTCAAGTAGTGGTAGTGTATCTACGAGGGCTCATGGGGTCTCGTGACAGTGTCCCTTAGTCGATTATGGTCCCGTGTGCAAACCTACCGTGAAAAAGGAAATTTGACTCTAGAGGAACTCTTATGGACTTAATGGATCTATCAAATCCAGCTACCTAGTGACAGAGGTAAGAATAGGAGGTTTGGGGGTCTCGTGACAGTCCCTTAGTGATTATGATCCTATGCTCGAACACCGTGATGTAAATTGAATTTGATAGGTACATCAGAGACTCGAAAGGGGCCGCTTGATTTACCTTAGGATAGGTTCCATCAAAACAAACTCTAATAGGGGTAGGAAAGAATCAAATCACCTTATAAATCATCGACGTGGTGAAACCCATATCCTGAGATTCTCCTCAACTATCGACTTTTAGCTCGTTCTTCTCATTCGTTGTTATTGACCGCCAGCTTCTTCTTAGCTTAAACCATACATTGATTTACTAGATAACTTGGTATCACGATCATTCGGTAATTGTTCCAATCCCTGTGGGATCGATATTTTTATTACTTGACGACAACCGTGCACTTGCGGAAAATAACACATCAAGTTTTTGGCGCCGTTGCCGGGGATTGGCACTCAATATTGAATTGAGCGTGATTTAGTTAATCTAGATTTATTCTGAATTCTTGTTCTAAATATTGATTGTTCCTATTTTTCTTTTGTATCTATTCTGAATTCTTGTTTTGGGAGCCTCTCTTGTTGTTGCATGCACAGACTTAATAGGGAAATTCTCGATATTGATCCTGAGATAGAGAGAACTTTCCTTGCTAGAAGACGATTTCAGCAACCTCAGGAAAACAATCTGACCTCTGACATGGCTGACCAGAACGAAAATAAACCTTTAAGGGATTATGCAGCACCTAGTACAAGGGGATTGAGATCGAGTATTAGAAGACCCCCTATTGAAGCAAACAATTTCGAATTAAAACCGCGCTACTATCTATGGTCCAACAAAGATCAATTCGAGGAGCACCTCATCAAGATCCAAATCGCACTTGGAAGTATTTTTGGAATTTCATGAGACTTTAAACTGAATGGAGCCTCACAGATGCTATTAGATTGCGCTTGTTTCCTTTCTCATCATGGACAAAGCCGAGCTTGGCTACACTCTCTTCCAAAATAGTATAACTACCTGGGATCAACTGGAGCAAAGATTTTTAGACAAGTATTTTCCACCCAGCAAAACTGCAAGTCTTCGCCATCAAATCACTAATTTTGCACAAAAGGATGGAGAAACATTATTTGAAGCCTGGGACAGATTTAAGGGATTACTACAAAGAATGCCTCATCATGGGTCGGAGAAGTGGCTCATTGTTCATACTTTCTACAATGGAATCTCGTATGCTACTAAGGTTTCTCTTGATCACTGCAGGAGGAGCTCTTATGAACAAAACATTGGATGAAGCTTTTGAGATCATCGAGAATGTGGCAATGAATTCTCACCAATGGGCTACAGAACGAGGATATCAAACTAAAATGCCAGGTAAGTTTGAGGTAAGTACCATTGATCTACTCAGTGCAAAAGTCGATGCATTAACTCAAAAGCTCGAACATTTTAATGTATCAGCCGTAAACTCATCTAATGTCACTTGCGAGATCTGTGGTGTAACAGGGCACGTAGCGATGAACTGTCAAATCCTACACGCACCATCATCGGAAGCTGGGATTGAGCAAGTTGATGCATTGAATAATTTTAATCAGAAGCCTAATGGTGGCAACCCTTACTCAAACACGTACAATCCCGGTTGGAGAAATCATCCCAACTTTTCATATAGAGCCCATCAAAATTCTTGACAGTAACAACTTTGGAGCACCTTCGGATTTCACAGACCCAAGTCGAGCTTAGAAAAGATGATGGAAAATTTTATCACGTGTCGGGAAGATAAATGATGAATTTCAAGATATTGTAGAATCAAATAGGCAACATCAAAATAATACCGAGGCAATCAAGCTTGGGAAGCAAGGTTGATAATTTGACTAATCACACAAGAATGTCGGAAAATCAAATTTCCCAAATCACCAAGATCATCAAGGACGCCGCAGATTTCGAAATTCGTAAGTAAACCCAATGAGCATTGTAATTCTATAAGTCCGAGAAGTGGAAGGATTTTAGAAGGAGGAGCTAAACAAGCGACCTAGTTGGAAGATGTGTTGAGCAGACACACCGACCCGAGGCGTGTTGAGCAACACGCCAGGCCCATGAGCGTGTCGGTGACACACCCGTGTCGGGTCATTCCAGAACGACACGCCCGGTGTGCCAAAACAACACAGCATGTCGAATAGGGAACCAAGAGCATATAAGCCCCTATCCTGCTTCCTCAAAGGTCGATTAAGGAAAAATTGGATGAACAATTTGGTAAGTTCCTTGAGGTAATTAGGAAGTTGTATATCAATATACCTTTACGAAGCTCTTCAACAAATGCCTACGTACTCTAAGTTCTTGAAGGACATCTTAACCAATAAAAGAAAAGTCGAGGAGCATGTAATGTTGGCTCTTAGCATCGAGGAGTGCAAGGCTTTAATTAAGAACATGGTACCTCCCAAACTAAATGATCCGTAGCTTTTCTATACCTTGCATAATCAATGACTCAAATTTTGATAAGGCTTTTTGCGATTTGGGCGCCAGTGTAAATCTGATACCTCTTTCCATATGCAAGAAATTGGATTTGGGAGAAATGAAACTAACTACTATGGCTTTGCAGTTAGCCGATCGTTCCATTAGATATCCTTTGGGAATCTTAGAAGATGTACCAGTGCAGGTGGGAAATTTTATTGTTCCAGCAGATTTTGTAGTACTAGACATGGATGAAGACCCATGTATCCCACTTATCTGGGGAGACCTTTCTTACTGCAGGGGCAATGATAGATGTCAAGAACCACAAACTCTCACTTGCATTTGGAAACGACAAAATTGAATTCGACCTTTCAAAAGCTGTTAAACAGCCTTCTATTTTTGATGTTTGTTGTAGGATTGATAGTTTCCAGTCAATAGCACTAGAAGGAGCATCAGAACAAACTTATCTTAATAAGCTCGAAGGGGATTTTGAGGATAAAGAGCTGGAGATTTCCGATCACAACCTAACACCACAGAGCTGGTTGAGGAGGAAGAGGGGCAGAGCACACTCCTCGAGCCATATCCCCAAAACTAGGGGATAACTGAGGGGTCAAGCTAACGACCTTAAACAAGCGCTTCTTGGGAGGCAACCCAAGCTATTTTCATTTTTTAGTAATTTTATTTTATTTTATTTGATTTTGAGTTTTACATTTTTTTCAGGTTTACAGGACACGACATGATAAACGTGCCACTGCGTGCCAAATTGACACGACCCTCCTATGCCGAACGACACAGGCGTGTTGTTGGTACCCGAAGACAACATAGGCAGGGCGTGCTGACTAGCACGCCCGTGTCGCACACTTCTCAACACTAGGCACGCCTGGGCCGGACTGCGACACGCCTACGGAGGGACGGAACACGCCCATGTCGCACCTAAACGGGTCGGGTATTTGCGTAAGAACAAGCCCGACACGCCTATGCTGCGGATAACCCTCTAAAACCACCCGAGCACGCCCTAATCTTCCACTCGCGATACAAGGTTGAAGCAGCCGCCGCCGGTCTCCCTCTCAAGCAGGCGAGGAGCAAACCTGCTGTCTCTCCAATTCCAACGCCATGAGCAAGCGAGTGAAGACAAGAGGAGGAGCTTCTTCCTCTACGGCAAAGGACAAGGGGAAAAGAAAAGCTCAGGATTTGGGTAACGAACCTCCTCCGACCTCTAGCCATCCTTATGGAATTGTTTTTAGGGATGATATTATGAAGACTAAATTCAGTAAGCTTGAAAAGAGGAAGTTAGTATCTACGAGAACTATAGACTTCTACACGTTGACCACCTTAGGGTTAAGAGATGACATAACTTGGTTAACAAATAGGATAGGCTGGACAGAGTTTATCACACACCATCACCTTACTTACCCTAGTATCACTCTTGAATTCCTTAGCTCGTCCATCAAATACTGCAAGGAAAGATTGTGAGGAAGGAAAAATAAAATTTAGATTAATGAACCATGAATTTACCCTTTCTCTGAGTGATTTTAATATGATATTTGATTTTCCTAGCGAGGGAGAGGCAAATTCATAGACATTTTTATTGATCATCAATTTTGGAGATTAATTTCACGATGACCTCGCCTACGATGCATCTAGATCTAAATCATTTAACATCCCTAATCCTACTTTCCAGTATCTCCTTAGATTCATGGCTAATACAATCTCGTGAGATATGATAGTGCAGAGGTGGCTAGGCAGAGTGAGTTACAATTTCTAATGGGCCATGCTAAATGAAGTTAAGATTGATTCAGAGCCCATATGGTTAGGCATTTAGTTAAGGTTAGTAATAGCCCATTCGGAGTCATAGTCATAGGGGTATTATCACTAGGATTGTCAGCCTTAGGATGTGATTTGGATGACCTTGAATATTGTCCCGCTAGCCCTAGATTGGATTTGGATGCTTGTATAAATATGAAGATGATTGAGGCATGTGACGAGGATATCGTTTGGTGTTAAGAAATGGAATTAAAATCCTCTTCCAACTGAGCCGGATGTATCGTAATTCATCCAATTGGCTTTTTAGAGATGTTCAGAACCCTTTCCTACCCCTAACGCCCATGCTCCATCACCGCTAGGGAGCCATCTCACATAGCCCCCGAGCCATCACATTCGACTCGAAACCCCCACGGTTTCCTACGACAATGTTTCAGGTACTCTTCTTTGATTTTTCGGATTCCGATCATCATTCAAGCATTTAGGGTCGAGCATACCGCACATTGGTGTGTGGATCGGTATGCCCAAGCTACGAGGAGCACCATCGCATGGTGACACAAAGATTTGGATAGGGCAATGATTTTTACAGAGATGATGAATTTTTCATCACGAGTCCGCCTGAGGGAAGATAATGATAGATTTCGACAAGAATCCCGGGAGTTTTACCAGGAGCAGCGACGTAGGTGGGCAGAGAGGAGGATGCTAGTAGCTTAAGACGGATGACCATTGACCACCTTCAACTATTTTGTGAGTTTTGATGCACATCCTTTATCGCTATGCCGTTTCTACTTAGATCTTTTTGGTTATTGCTATTTTATTTTATTTGCATCTTTTCATATCTCATAACAAAGGCAATTTTTTTATATATCATCCAAAGAATACAATCAATATTGGTCTGATCATGAAATTCCTTTTGCCTATTTGATAAGAACCCTATTTCACTTCAACACGGCCTATAGGTCCGAGGTATCCAATGAAAAGATTTAAATCCCCATATCGCATTTAGTACTGATTTTCCATTGAGACTTACTATGCAACTTGGTTATCGGAGAAACACTTTCACTAGAAGTAAAAAAAAGATGGGAATTGTTTTCAAGCACCCTCGAGACCAAGTAGTTAATCGGGAAACACCTAAAAGGTGCCCTTGAGACTAACTAGTTACATCGGGAAATGCTCTCTATAATTCCTTACCTTCTCTCTTCTTGGAAAGTGCTCCTTCGAGACCTTTGATGATAGGTAAGAATGATCCATGCATTAAGGCGTAAGTGCCTCTATGCCTAAATAAGAATATTCTACGATAGAAGGGATGTCAAGTCCAGATTGGTGTCCAATGACTTTAGTCCACCATTTCACGCACTATATAGGATCTTTCGAACTTGGCAACTAGGAATGATTTGAAAAGATTAAGATCAGATCAGATACCCCTAGATGATGCTTAGTATTTCCACAAATAAGTTGTCTTTCGAGTTGTCTTTGCTTGAGGACAAGCAAAAGTTTAAGACTAGGATTTTGATGTGGTGAATCATGCTATGTTTTCACTACTTTATATATGTGCATTTTATCTCATTTCATATCCTAGACATGTATTTTATCATGATTAGCATATTTTGAGGAAGAGATCATTGTCAGTGGTGTTTTTGTGTTAACAGGGCAAGAAGAAGGGCGATTAAACAACACAAAGGCTGAATCGACACGCTGCGTGTCATGAGAGCCACGGACAACACGCTCGAGTTCAAAGAGCAACACGCCTGCGTGCCGGTGATTCCAGCACTAACACGCTATGCAGCCACAACACGCCTGCGGGTGATTCCAGCCTAACACGCTCTATGCACCGCGACACGCCTGGCTCAAACCGTAACACGCTTGTGGAAACTCCGCGACACGCTGCCTCATGTGGCATGGGCGTGTTGGCCTCGATTTCACCTTCCTTTCGCGCGAGCAATCAGATCTTCGTGGGAATCTATTGCCTTACATTGAAGAGTAGTAAAGGCTATAAAAGAGAAGATATTATAACCATAAAAAAAAAGACGGCGGATTGTCAAAAAGGAGGAGAGAAGACTGCAAAGGGATCGACAACAGAGGAAGAAAAAGAGAAGGAGTCACAGAGGAACGCAGATGGCATCCAAGATTGTATTTTCTTTCTAGCAACTCTTGTCAGACTATGGAGTAGTGTCCTGTAATCTTAGGATGGGGGAGTAGCCCTTGACGATTTACGATGATGATATAATCTATACTACTTAAATTATTGTTTGTGTTGATTTGGTTTTCGTTGGATTCTTATTGACAAACCTAAGGAGCTAAGGGGAAGTACCTAACAAAGGAACCCAAGTTCCCAAACCCCAACCAACTAGGGATAAACTCCTGTCAAGTAGCGTAGCGATCTACGAGGGCTCATGGGTCTCGTGACAGTCCCCTTAGCCGATTATGGTCCCGTGCAAACCTACCGTGAAAAAGGAAATTTGACTCTAGAGGAACTCTTATGGACTTAATGGATCTATCAAATCCAGTTTTCTACCTAGTGACAGAGGTAAGAATAGGGAGGTCATGGGGTCTCGTGACAGTCCCCTTAGTCGATTATGATCCCCTATGCTCAACACCGTGATGTAAATTGAATTTGATAGGTACAACAACAGAGACCTCGAAAGGGGCCGTTGATTTACCTTAGGATAGGTTCCATCAAAACAAACTCTAATAGGGGTAGGAAAGAATCAAATCACCTTATAAATCATCGACGTGGTGAAACCCATATCCGGAGATTCTCCTCAACTATCGACTTTAGCCTGCTCTTCTCATTCGCTGTTATTGATCGCCGCTTTCTTAGCTTAAACCATACATTGATTTACTAGATAACTTGGTATCACGATCATTCGGTAATTGTTCCAATCCCTGTGGGATCGATATTTTTATTACTTGACGACAACCGTGCACTTGCGGAAAATAACACATCAATTACCGGAGATCGAATCCCCGGCAAGTCTACCGCTGTCGGAGCTCCAAACGTCGTCCAAACGATGCTCCGACGAGAAGGAAACAAGCTATACAGAAAACTGGACAGCTTTGGTGGAGGAATAGGGGCCGACCAAAAGGGGAGGTTGAAGCTCACCTTATTGCCGAACCTAAAGGAGATCACCGGAGCTTCTCCGGCAGCAGCTCGACGCCGGCAAGAGGGAAGGACATCACCTTCTGGATGCCGGCAAGGGAGCTAGGTGGTGGTGGGCGGCGGCACTAGGGTTTGCGCCGACTTCACCAAGGAGAGGAGGGGGCGACAACTATTATGGTTGAAAGAAAATTAGGGTTTAACAAAAACTCTTAAGCCCTATTTTATAGAGAACAAATTCTCTTAATGGTTATCGGATTATAACCAAAAGTCCATTAACCCGCTCCATTAATTTAAGTTAAAATAAACCAAACCATGTTGGTCTATTTTAAGTTAAAATGAACCGAACCATCTTTGGTTCATTCGTTTAAAACAAACCAAACCTATTTGGTTTATTCTCCTCCATTGGATTAGAACCAAACCAATTTGGTTCATCCATAATGTCTTCATAAGACACGGCCCATCCACGCTTCCATTGCGACTAAAATGATTTCATGCTCGCTCCATGTTTGGTCCAACCAAACCTAGTTTCTCTCGGTCTGAGAATCTCATTCTCAAGCTCGTTTTAAATCCTTCGGATTACGCTCATTGTGCGTGTGACCAAATAGGTTCTCGGTTTATGTTGGCCGTCTATAATTAACCATTAATTATAGAACGATCATGAGTGGCACCTAGTAGTACATCATGATCCCCAATTAACCGAAAAGATCAACGGTTGATCCAGAACTATTTCTGAAACCCTTCAGCAGCTCGAATGAATCGTGACCCATTCCCTTCACTCATCTTATACCCACTTGGTTCAGGACATGGTCTATCGTGTCAGTCCCCACTAGACTGACTACGTCACACCTAGCCCGAGTATCATTTCCTCGTCCTACGGATTCTAGTTACTGCATATGTATCGAAGAGTACCTTACTCTAAACATGTAATGCTTTGGCCAAAGACTTTAGTAACAATCCGACGAGAGGCCATGGGTATACATCTCCTCGCAAGGAGTGGTGAATCCTTTATAGGCTATTCAAACACCTTCGATCACTTCGACTTATACCCAATCATCCCGGGTCCACATCTCCTCAGAGATGCTTGCTTAAGATGTCATAGCATAAGTCTTTATGATCAAGATGACTTGAATACCGCAAGTCAAAGGAACATCACACTTAAGCTGCAGTAAAAACTTCATTGACATATCTATATATGCAGAGAACCATATGAAGTCTTACGGCTGGTCACTCCAATGAACTAGTTACCATAACTAGCATCCACGATTAACTCCGGACATCACAATGTCTCCAACCAGTGAGAATCAGCTGCTTGGATATACCAAGGAGTATACCTCGTGCTAGTCTCGACAGAATCGATGGTGTCTAAATCCATCAATTCATCGACTAGGGATAATTTCGATACATCACAATTACACATGTAGAGATACTCACTAGTTGTGATCCAATCACAAATTCTCTCATGCTGTGAATCGTATCGTGGACATTCAGTAAATGAGTTTAAGATCTAATCAAATACATGAAAACATGTATACTCAAATAGTGAATCTTCATTTATCATATAAATGGTTCAAACATAAGGCGATTGCCTTAGGACATCTCTCATATATCACTAACAAACTCTCACTTGGCCTAATGCCAATCGCTACGGTATCCAATACCATAAGCTCTAACATGACCGTCAAACTTACTTTGAGGTAATGCCTTAGTCAAAGGATCTGCTAAGTTCCTTTCAGTGGGGATTTTCTCGATTTGTATTTCCTTCCTACTGATGATCTCTTTGATAAGATGATAGTGGCGAAGCACATGTTTGGATCGTTGATGAGACCTTGGTTTTTTTGCCTGTGCAATTGCTCCATTGTTGTCGCAGTAGACCGGTATTGCTTCAACAATGGCTGGAATCACACCAAGTTCATAAATGAACTTCTTGATCCAAACCGCCTTTTCCGCCTGCCGCAATGTATTCTCGCCTCTGGTAGAATCACATGCTGTCTTGTTTGGAACTTTTCCAACTCACTGCGCCCACATTCAAGGTGAACACGTATCCAGACTGAGACCTGAAATCATCCTTGTCTGTCTGGAAGCTGGCATCCGTATACCCGCGTATCACCATGTACCCTTCTCCATATATTAGGAACACATCCTTAGTTCTTCTTAAGTACTTAAGGATTGTCTTAACAACCACCCAATGATCCATTCCTGGATCAGACTGGTATATACTCGTGACACTCAGAGCATACGATACATCGGGTCTCGTACATAACATAGCATACATGATAGATCCTATTGTGAATGCATAGGGAATCTTACTCATGCAAATCCTCTCGTCTTCTGTGCACGGACACATAGACTTCGAAAGGTGTACCCCATGCCTGATGGGTAGGAAACCTTTCTTGGATTCCGACATGCTAAACCTCTTTAGCACTCGGTCTATATATGTAGACTGCGAAAGACCAATCAACCGTTTCGATCTATCTCTATATATCTTAATCCTGAGGATGTAGGTTGCTTCTCCCAGGTCTTTCATGGAGAATGTCTTGGATAACCAAATCTTAACTGATTGTAAGACTAAAACATCGTCTCCTATAAGTAATATGTCATCGACATACAATACTAGGAACACGACTGCACTCCCATTAACCTTCTTGTACACACAAGGTTCGTCTGGATTTTGTGAGAAATCAAACTTTTTGATTGTCTCATCAAAACGGATATTCCAGCTCCTGGATGCTTGCTTCAATCCATATATGGACCGTCGCAATTTGCATACCTTGGTTTTATCAACCGATGTGAAACCCTCAGGTTGTATCATATACACGTCCTCAAGCAGGTTTCCATTAAGGAAAGCTATTTTCACATCCATCTGCCATATCTCATAATCATAATGAGCCGCTATGGCCAGGAGCATCCGAATGGATTTAAGCATAGCTACAGGCGAATAGGTTTCGTCATAATCAACACCTTGTTTTTGACGATATCCTTTCGCCACTAATCTAGCCTTATAGGTAATCACATTACCATCCATGTCGGTTTTCTTCTTGAAAACCCACTTGCACCCTATAGGCTTGATGCCTTCAGGTGGGTCAACCAAGTTCCAAACTTGGTTTTCATACATGGAATTCATTTTCGACTTCATGGCATCAAGCCACTTATCCCTTTCTGAACTTGTCAGAACTTCTTCATAACTGGTAGGCTCCTCATCATCAATGAGTAACACGTCGTTCGATTCACTTACGAGAAATCCATATCTCTCGGGAATATTGCGTGTTCTACCAGATCTACGAAGATGTGGTGTCTCAATAGGTCCAGCCGATGGTTCATCACTATGAGTCATCGGTCGAGGTGCTTGACCATGTATCTCTTCAATGTCTACTGAAGTCTCTTGAACCTCCTCAAGTTCAACGACACTCCCACTGTTTTCTTGTAAGAAAAACTCTTTCTCTAGAAACACAACATTCCTTGAAACAAACACCTTTTGTTCCAAGGGATGATAGAATTGGTAACCCCTCGTTTCCTTAGGGTATCCAATAAATAGACATTTATCAGATTTAGCATCCAATTTGTCCCACATACCCACTTCACATAAGCAGGACAACCCCATATCTTCAAGTAAGATAAATGAGGTTTCTTACTAGCCCATATCTCATATGGAGTAGTAGAGACTACCTTGGTCGGGACTCTGTTTAACAAGTAAACAATTGTCTGAAGTGCATAGCCCCAAAAGGACTTGGGAAGATTCGCGTGATTCATCATTGACCTGACCATGTCCAACAAGGTCCGGTTTCGCCTCTCAGATACACCATTAAGTTGTGGTGTATACGGCGGAGTCCATTGATACAATATACCATTGTCCCTCAGATAATCTAGAAACTCTTGACTCAAGTATTCACCACCTCGATCCGATCGAAGTATTTTAATACTCTTGCCAAGTTGTTTCTCTACTTCATTTCTGAATTCTTTGAACCTTTCAAAGGCTTCAGACTTGTGTTTCATCAAGAACACATACCCAAACCGTGAGTGATCATCGGTGAAGGTAATGAAGTAGCTATAGCCTCCTAAAGCTTGAGTTGACATGGGTCCATATACATCAGTATGTATTCGACCTAGCAACTCTTCCACCCGTTCACCTTTTCCAGTAAAAGGTAACTTAGTCATCTTGCCTTTTAAGCATGATTCACATGTATCGTATGAATCCAATTCAAACGATTCCAGAATTCCACATCGGTGTAATTCAAACATGCGTTTCTTACTTGCATGGCCAAGGCGACAATGCCACATATAGGAGTCTAATTGATTATCTTTTTGAGCACACTTGTTGCTCGCTTCGATATTGAAAATGTCATTGGATACGTCCAACATATAAATACCATTGCTTAAAGTTCCAGTCTCATAAAGAACTCCATTCAAAGTTATGTAACAACAATTGTTACTAAAAGTCAAATGGTACCCATTTCTATTTAAACAAGAAATA
Organism: Wurfbainia villosa; assembly: GCA_025175895.1. Lineage (NCBI taxonomy): Eukaryota > Viridiplantae > Streptophyta > Magnoliopsida > Zingiberales > Zingiberaceae > Wurfbainia > Wurfbainia villosa. The sequence continues at coordinate 84,643,442 of CM045996.1, forward strand.
GAAATGATGTTCTTTATCAACGAAGGAACATAAAAGCAATTGTCGATTCTAAGACAAGTCTGTGGGAGTCTCAACAAATGCGTTCGATGGCGAGTCACGGACCTTTGCTCCATTCCCAACACGTAAATTTGACTCTCCCTTGGCGAGTCTTCTTCTATTCTTAGCCCATGTATGTCATTACATATATGTGAGCCACACCAGTATCCAATACCCAAGTGTCTGCGAGGAAATAGAATGACAATCAATAAGAAGATATATGAAGAAGATGGGGCATCAGATGCCTTATTCTTCTTCACGGACTCAAGATAAATCTTGCACTTTCTTGATGGCTCTCCTTGCCATAATGATGGCAAGTTTCCTTTGTGCTAGTTCTACCTTCTTAGCCCTTCTCTTCTTTCCCTTCATTTGTTCCTTTGACTTCCTCTTAGAACCTTTCTTGAGGAATCAACTAACAACAGTCCTGCTCATGCTTCTCGAAGGCTCCACAGTCTTGGCATGTTGGCGATACCACGGATGAACCTTCTTGCATCTCAGAGGTGAAGAGGAGCTTGGAGACTTCGAACCTTTCGAATCTCACTTGCTCATCAAACAACTCATAAAGATGAAGGACTATGGTATGAGCATCCATATGCTCATGCTGCTTCCGCAGCTCGGGTACCATCGCCCCTAGCATGATGCAACTCACTTGCTCAGAATCACTCACATGTTTCTGATGGGCCAACAATTGGTCGAGTTGCATCATCACTAGGATGGCGGGAAGAGGCGCCGAGGATATACTCAAGCTTTTCGCCTTGAGAACAATTCTCAAGTTTCTAAGCCGATCCGAAGTTGGCCCGATCGATTTATTGAATTCAAAATGGAGCAAATTCAAAGACATCATGATCAATCGATTAACCTAGAAATACAAAACGAGCATATATGAGAAAGATAATTTAAAATGCATCACATACATTTACAAAATCCCATTCATTTTTGAATTTCAAAACCCTCAAAATCAATTCGAGATCGTAGGTCCAATCTCGAATGGGCTGATATCCAATATAGATAAGAACAACGAGAGTCCAACAAGCCAGTCTTAGCTATGATGGTGGGTATCAAGTATACCGATTACATATCATGTATATGTAACTATCACAATGTGCTATCAACTAATTGAATGTTTACACATACATTGGGTTGTTAAAACATTAACAAGTATGCATCATATGCATAGCACCCAACTTCACCTCTTACATCGACCTTGGAGTGAGTCCAACAAATCGATGCTCGAGTTAAAGCCAACCCATTAATCGAAATAGTTTTAATATGGTTAGGCGCATTCAACCAATTAGCCAGCTTGGAGAGTGAGTCCAACAACCCAAACTAACGATTGACCTCGACTCTTACCATATTAGAGTTAAACTATTCCATGATTTGAACATGTTCGAGGTTGGAGGGCTTGGAGTGAGTCCAACAACCCAAACAAGAAATATAACTGGTTCTAACCATATTAATGGAAGGTGTAGGCTTTAATATTATATAAGGGTTTTATGTCTCATCCTCTTTGCATGCAAATAACTATTATCTACATGGCATGACATACATGACATACATCTACATGTCACGACACGCATGACATAATGATATGCATCTAATGCAATTACATGGCATACAATTATGTCATGTAGAAAATTTCCTTATATGTCATAACTATTTATGGAAATAAAATATGTTTAAGATTTGATTCTCCAAATCAAATCATGATTAAATTAGGAAACAAATTTCCAAATTTAATCACATATTTTATTTGTGGAAATAGTTGATTAAGGAAAGTCAATTTAGGAAACCAATTTCCTAAATCATCAAAACTACTTATGGAAATAAAATATTTTTAAGATTTGATTTCCCAAATCAAATAAAGATTAAATTAGGAAACAAATTTCCAAATCTAATCAAATATTTTATTTATGGAAAATATCAATTTCCATAAATACTTCTAACTTTCCAAAAGTAGAAGATTTCGATAAATACTTCTAGACTTTCCAAAATTAAAAAATTTCCATAAATACTTCTAACTTTCCAAAAGTAGAAAATTTCTAGAAATACCATTATGACTATCGCAAAACAATTTTACGATTATGTCGAAACACAACCTGGGCTCTGATACCACTGTTGGGTTTCTGGCACCGCGGCGAGTGTGTGTTCGAACATGTTTCGTAAACATGTGCACAGCGGAAGGAATAAAATAATAAATTTAATTTATTACAACACACACATCATACGCATGCATAGTACAATATGTGTAGACATAACCGTAAATTCAAATTTTGCAATAAAAGGAAATTTACACTACGTATACCTGACGTATCACGTGTAGCGGGAAAGGCATCAAGCAGCGATCCTCGTAAGAATCGTCTCTATCCGTATCCCGCCGAGTATCCTCGGGATGACTTCTAAGTCACGATCCGTCTTCGTGCGGGTTACTAGCCTCGTGTTGAAGGCGATGTGATCGAGAGAGATCACGATCCGAATCAAAATTCGGATAAAAACGAGTCCTCAAAACTCGCTTCTCCGAGAGGTATTCACAACCGTTTGGCGAATCGCCGTCCTCCACCTCAGAGGATTACGGAGATTGAATCCCGATAAGTTATCGCTGTCGGAGCTCAAACGTCGTCAAACGACGCTCCGACGAAGGAAACAACCTGATCCAGAAAACTGGACAGCTTTGGTGGAGGAATAGGGCCGCCAAAGGAGGAAGCTCACCTTATTGCCGAACCCAAAGGAGATCACCGGAGCTTCTCCGGAAGCAGCTCGACGTCGGCAAGAGGGAAGGACATCACCTTCTGGATGCCGGTAAGGGAGCTAGGTGGTGGTGGGCGGTGGCACTAGGGTTTGCGCCGACTTCACCAAGGAGAGGAGGGGGCGGCAACTATTAGGGTTGCAAGAAAATTAGGGTTTAACAAAAACCCTTAAGCCCTATTTTATAGAGAACAAATTCTCTTAATGGTTATCGGATCATAACCAAAAGCCCATTAACTCGCTCCATTAATTTAAGTTAAAATAAACCAAACCATGTTGGTCTATTTTAAGTTAAAACGAACCGAACCATCTTTGGTTCATTTGTTTAAAACAAACCAAACCCATTTGGTTTATTCTCCTCCATTGGATTAGAACCAAACCAATTTGGTTCATCCATCATGTCTTCATAAGACACGGCCCATCCACGCTTCCATTGCGACTAAAATGATTTCATGCTCGCTCCATGTTTGGTCCAACCAAACCTAGTTTCTTTCGGTCTGAGAATCTCATTCTCAAGCTCGTTTTAAATCCTTCGGATTACGCTCGTTGTGCGTGTGACCAAATAGGTTCTCGGTTTATGTTGGCCATCTATAATTAACCATTAATTATAGAATGATCATGAGTGGCACCTAGTAGTACATCATGATCCCCAATTAACCGAAAAGATCAACGGTTAATCCAGAACTATTTCTGAAACCCTTCAGCAGCTCGAATGAATCGTGCCCCATTCCCTTCACTCATCTTATACCCACTTGGTTCAGGACATGGTCTATCGTGTCAGTCCCCACTAGGCTGACTACGTCACACCTAGCCCAAGTATCATTTCCTCGTCCTACAGTTCTAGTTCGCACATGTATCGAGTACCTTACTCTAAACATGTAATGCTTTGGCAAAGACTTTAGTAACAATCCGACGAGAGGCCATGGGTATACATCTCCTCGCAAGGAGTGGTGAATCCTTTATAGGCTATTCAAACACCTTCGATCACTTCGACTTATACCCAATCATCCCGGGTCCACATCTCCTTAGAGATGTTTGCCTAAGATGTCAAAGCATAAGTCTCCATGATCAAGATGACTTGAATACCGCAAGTCAAAGGAACATCGCACTTAAGCCACAGTAAGAACTTCATTGACATATCTATATATGTAGAGAACCATATGAAGTCTTACGGCTGGTCACTCCAATGAACTAGTTACCATAACTAGCATCCACGATTAACTCCGGACATCACAATGTCTCCATCCAGTGAGAATCAGCTGCTTGGATACACCAAGGAGTATACCTCATGCTAGTCTCGACAGAATCGATGGTGTCCAAATCCATCAATTCATCGACTAGGGATAATTCCGATACATCACAATTACACATGTAGAGATACTCACTAGTTGTGATCCAATCACAAATTCTCTCATGCTGTAAATCGTATCGTGGACATTCAGTAAATGAGTTTAAGATCTAATCAAATACATGAAAACATGTATACTCAAATAGTGAATCTTCATTTATCATATAAATGGTTCAAACATAAGACGATTGCCTTAGAACATCTCTCATATATCACTAACACATACTCCAAAAACTCATATAGGAAACCTTTCAAGACATTTGATCATGTTCTTTGTCCCCCAAAACTCGTAGGGGAATCATCCTTGTGATCTTATGTCTTGCTTCCAAAGAAATATACATAAAATACCCATAAATCCGAACAACCATAATCTGAATAGAAACATATAAATATGAACAAAACATGATAATAAAATCTAGATGTACAAATCGAAGAGTTACTTATACTATAGGGGAGAAATAACATCCTAGTGATCTTATGTCTTGCTTAAAATGAAATATACCTTACCTATAAATCTGAACACACACATATAACCTGATCAAAATATATAATCTAACAAAACATAGGAAAAGAAGCTAGATAAAACAATCGAAGGGCTACTTATACTGTAGGTGAGAAATACATACATCCTTTTTCTAGATTCACTAACTATACCGCTAGGGTTATGAAGATCTTCTACACGTTTCTTAGCCATAAGAGTGATCCTTGCATATACCAATCCCTTGTGAGGAAATCCCCTTGAAAACCCCCTCAAGAACACCAACACAAGGGGTCCTAAAGCTTGGGATGGAGAGGGAGGAAGGAGAAAGAGCGTCTCGGCCAAGGGTGAGGAAGAAGAGAAAAAAAAAGAAAATGAAGGAGGAAGAGATGAGGTTTACTCGGTTTCTTTCTCTCTTTAATCTCCACGTTAATAGCTAGGGAGATGAAAAGAAAAGAAAAACTCTTCATCTTCTCATGGGGAGATGAAACAACTCTTCACCCTCTCATCTTCTCATTTATCTCCTTTATATATTCCTTATCTATTATAGCCAAGAATTATATTATGACCTAGTGGTATCAAGGCTATCTCCCAATTTAAAGGTTCATGGTTTAAATCCTAGCTATAGCGAACCATATTTTATTTTATTTTATTTTTCTGAACCTTTTATGGGCATTCAAACTCTACATCACCACTTTGAACAACTTAGAATTTTATGGGCGTTACACATTTAGTGACTTGGCTCCATGAGAATCGAATAGATCCAAGTGTAGGAGCTCAAGCACACTTTTAGTTCATTCTTGGTTAGTTAGTTGATGTTGTGTCCTAGTTTGTTTTTCTTGTTGACACGCATTACAAATTTTATTATCCAAGTTGTTAAGGTTGGACAAGCCTCTGACTAAACCACTCTGACTCACCTTGTGAATGAGTTTTGGGTGCGAGTGGCCGAGTCATAGGTGCCCCAATCGGAATTCCTCTTGCTGTGTCATAAGACTTAGTTGAGGAGTTGGGTAAATTAATTGTATAGATGTTGATATTCCTAGTTCCTTTAACTATTATTTTAGAGGTTTCATTAGTTTTAATAAAACATTCATTTTCTAAGAATATAACCTTATAGTTTTTGTCACACAATTAACTTACACTAAGTAAATTATACTCAAAATTTTTATACTAATAAAATATTTCGAATTGTAAAGTTAGAGCTTAGCTCAATATCACCTGATCCGATGATTTTGAGCTTGTCGTTGTTTTCGAAAGCTATCGATCCTTGATTTTTGACTCTGAGCTTCGAAAATTTTAGTTGGTTTCTGGTCATGTGTTGGGAGCACCTACTGTCCAACATCCATTGATCCTACACATATATTAGTTGGATCGGATATTGGAATTTGAGATTTGGTTGAAGTTTATTAGTCCTAGAGTCATCTCACCCTTTCTACATGATCAAACATGTAATCCTTATGTGCTATGTGAGATGACTTCAATTTTACTTGATTAAATTTAATGAATTGAAACTAATCAACCTTGGGTTATATTCGGATTTAACCCTAAGCTCATCAAGTAACTTTTTCGAGAAGTTGGCTTCCAAGTCGTGGTGAAGCACAAAGGCATTCTTTGATCGGAACAACGACCACTTCCTTAGACAAAGCCAAATTCAAGAAATTGATTACTTGAGTCACTTAAGATTACTTCTTGGTCTAACTAGTTAAGGATACGATGAGGTAGCTTCAGCTAGTTCAACTTAGTCAAGTGCACCAAGCTAGATACGCCTTATCTAGTTCGGACGCACAAGACTTCGTTTCCCTAACGTACTATCATCTCACCGCGTCCTAGTACTATGTTGTCAAGATTGATGAGTTATTGACCCTATCTAGCCGTTCTAAAAATTAAAACAAAAGCTAAGCATGCAAGTCTAATTTCATGTAATAGAGCAAACAAATTTAGTACTAGCTCCCCCTGGACCATTGAATCGATTCGGTCTATCCACGTAGTGGATTTGGTCCTTGGGAACCCAATACTTATTAGATCCTAGTTGTGAAATTAAGGCGGTCTTAGGGACCCAAGCTTGGACTTGTTTTCTATTATGATTTACAATTGACATATATGACTTGTTGGTCGTATTTGATCTAAACCCTAGTCCGACCTTGTTGTACACGGCCCTTTGCGATCCAAGTAGTAGGTTAAGCCCCTTGGATCCCAAAGTAAACCTTTCCAATGTTTGCCTAAGATCTTCGACTTGTCCTTTCAAGAGTGAGTTCTCAACTTCGAGTTTTTCAACTCGAGTTGAGTCCTCATCTTGAACTTGACTAGTCGAAGAGGTTAGGGAGACCTCGTGTTTAAGGAGTTTAACTTCCTCAACTAAGGTCTCAACCTTGGACTCAGACATAGCTAACTTTCTAGTTAAAAACTTAATTGCATTATATAACGTATCAATTAAAGACCGAGTTACCTTAAGCGAACCTTTTGAACCGGATACGGATTCATGGCTTGTCTTGAATAGAGACTCGTCGTCGGATTCAGAGTCGGACTCTTCCTTGGGTTCGGACTCCTCCTCAGGTTCGGTCGGCTTGGCCATGAAGACGAGGTTGTTGAACTCATTTTCCTCCTTCGACGATTCCTCCCATGTAGCATTGTGTGCTTTCTTGGACTTTTGTGCCTTGTTCTTGAGCTTTGGACATTCCGACTTGATGTGACTCAACCTGTTACACTCATAACATCTATAGTTGGAATTTGATTTAGACTTACCTTCTTTGGATTGGTTGATGGGTCGTCTTCGGCTTTTGATCATCTTCCGAACTAGATTTACTAGTTTAGTCTCCATCTCATCGTCTATCTCCGACTCATCCTTGTCTTCTTCCTCCGGAGGTGGTTTGCTTTTGGGCTTCTTCTTGGGTCCTGCAAATAAGGCAATACTTTTCTCGGCAGGGGCCGAATTAGACTGCGCATGTAATTTGAATTTGGAAAATAATTCATCTAACCTAATTTTACATAGGTCCTTAGAAACCTTGTAGGCATCAACGATGGATGCCCACAAGGTAGTCCTAGGGAAAGCATTAAGCGCGTACCTGATCACGTCCCGATTTTTGACCTTCTGTCCGATCAAATGTAGCCCATTCATAATATCTTGAATTTGGGCATGGAGTTGGGTGGTCGACTCGTGTTCCTGCATTTTTAAGTTAAATAATTTATTTAAAAGTAAGTCACGCTTACATACCTTTGTATCGGTTGTTCCTTCGTGAAGCTCGATGAGCTTATTTCACAAGTCCTTCGCACTTATGAAGGGGCCGACATGGTTGAGCTCTTATTTTGATAAGCTACATAGTAGGATTTGCGTAGCCTTGGCATTAGCTTCCACTTGGCATTTCATGGCATTTGTCCATTGATCGCAATCCAACGATTCACCATTTCCATTAGTAGGAAGTGTGAACTCGGTTTGAATTACGATCCACATCTCTACTTGGGTTCTTAAATAGCACTCCATCCGACCCTTCCAGTAATGGAAGTTGTCTCCATTGTAAAATGGGGGTCGGGCAGTGCTAAACCCTTCGAGATAGGTCATTTAGAAGAAGAGGAAAACCTCGCAAACACAAAAACAAAAAGAAGGTACCAAGACTCTCATCTTGGATTAGTAGTGAGGGAGGAGGAAATTTAATCGAAATGAAAAATTTAACTTTTGAATTGAAAAACCAAAAATGAAAAGAAAACCTTAAAACTGAGTGCTAGATTGGTGGTTGCACCAAATCGTAGCGCTCCCGCTCTGATACCAATTGTTGGATTGTAAAAAGAGTGCTAGATGAGGGTTGGGGGGAGGGTGAATAGCGCATATAAATCTCTCGTTTCTTTTTCATTTGTTCGAATAAAACAAAGCGTAAGAGTAATTGCACAACAGAAAAAGTAAATACACAACTTGGTTTTACGTGGTTCATAGCCTTCCGGCTGCTAATCCAAGGCCCTTACGATCAGAGATCGCATATGGAGGGCAATGAACTAAAACTCTCCTCCTCGTCGGAGGTAGGAGAAAGCAAGTACAAGGAAACACAAATCTTGAGGATGAGGCAACAAGCCTACGTCACCTCGTTTACGAAAAAGCTCAAAAATGAGTTACAAGAATTGAAAGTGACAACTAAAGAAAACTGATACCGACGACTAATGGAATGAAGGTTGAGCTCGTGTCGTCGGCATTTCGACAGTGCTTCATCGTCGTAGAGTTGTCAGAGAGTCGCGGCGTTGCGGGAGCACTTGGAGAGCTTGAATGATGACTTAAAGGGGTGAAACCCCCCTTCTTTTATAGTCTTCCAACCCCCTAGACGTTGAGATCAAGTTCTATCAACAAAAGCCACCTCACCCTAAGATAAGGGGATGAAGTTTGACTCTCCTCAAAGCTGGAATTTGAATGGCAATCGACTAATCAACCCTATCAGTTGACTGATGCCACCAGCAGTCGACTGCCAACGGCCATCAGTCGACTGTTGCTAGGGTTTCTAGCTACAATAAAAAGTTAGCTCGAAAATGAAAGCAATATAAGTGAATTTGATAGCCACTTGCCGTCCGATCTCGACCTAGACCTTCCACGGGAAGTCTTGGTCGGATCGTCACCTAAGGACGTCCCCGTACGGAGGACCCGACCTTGCATTCACTCACACACACGAGCTTACCTTAGGTCCTTGTGACTTGTAGCTTTGCTTCCGATCTCCACCTGGGTTCTTCGACTCCTTCTGAAGTTCTCCCGGTGTCGCTCAACTACTGTGGTTTCTCTATCCGAGATTCTCCGGGTGTCGCCGACCTTCAGCTTCGCTTAACCATTCCTGCACACTTGGTTCAACTCGTTAGACAACAATATGACCTTAGCTTTGAGTCTTTGCCATAATCAAAACTTAGGTTCGATTATCTTGTGCCTACTACACCAATAGGATATACCAATCATCCACTAATCATATGATCAATATATGGTCAAACTATATTGTCAAACAATGGTCAAACCACATTGTCAAACAATAGTCAAACCCATTGTCAACCAATTATCAAACATCAAAATGCTAGTCGAGTCCCACTCGAGTTTCGTCAACATTGACTTGAGGCTTGTTGCACAAACAATCTCCCCCTTTTTGATGTTTGATAATACCTTTAAGTTATGCTAACAATAACCCAACTTAACTCTTCCAATGCCAAAGCATAATGAAGGTTTACCTAACTTAAACCTCACTTCTACCCCCTTTGGCATACATAAAAAATACTACCAAAATTTTCAATGTCTCATCTCATAAAGAGATCTTACATTCTCTCCCTTGGTCCAAAAATATTTTGGATGCCTTCACTCTTCTTAGTGATAAGTCCCATATCACTAAATAAGAGGCAATCCTTACTTGTCCAATCCCTTTGGTAAGCACAATAAGGGTTTCCTAACACAAACCCTTCATTTCCCCTCCTTTGAGGAAAAACTCATCCATAATCCCTTGATGGATAACCTCCCTATAAAGGCTTACTCCTTTTTGACCATTGCACCAACAATGTCCTTAGAGAGATTCTAAGTCTATAGTAAACTTAAAACATCGAAAATAGGGGTAAAAGTTCAAACATGAACTTTAACCTCCCTTAAAATTTGATATTCCGTCCTAAATAAGTCTCTTAATCATTTTCAATGATTATATCACCTTTCCAATGCTTTTCAAAGCATATCCTAGGGTTAGGAGACGTTAGGGTAACCTAGGGTAGCTAATACATAGCTAAACAAGCCTTGTTCAATTAAAATCAACCATGGCAATCGACTGAAATAGAAATCAGTCGACTGCACCATCACTAGTTAACTGCTCCAAGCAGCAATCGATTGGACTCTGATTTTTCTAGAAATCAGAGTTTTCAGTTGAATTTTATAAATTCATAAGTGATTATACATATTTCTAAAAATCTTGAAATTTCATTTGTACATTACTTATATGAAATACAATGGGTGAAAAATAATTTTATATAAAAATACCCATTAAATTATAAGATTGATATAAAGTTTAAAACTATTGAAAACTTCAATGTTTTTGTCTATCTTTGTGCCAACTTGTTCAATGGTGATTGATATAAAAAAATAGGCTTCACCAAGGTTTTCTAACATGTTTTTAAAATGATTTTAAAATCTTATTTTGAACCATGGTCTACGGTTAGATGTACATGCCTTATACATTAGCTTTCCTCATGATTCCTTAATTGTCATATTATGAGTTTGAGTTCATCTAGATGCAAGACTTATGCAACTTGAACTTAACTCATTTTTCTAACATCTCACATGTGTCTAGGGTGTATCAATACACACACATGTCAATTTAAAGTTTTTGTGAGATGTGAGTTTTTATTCTTCCTAATCTAGGGTCTCATGCATTTCATCTAGGCAACTCTATTTGATTCCCTTATCATGAGACTTCAGATCATTCCATTGTCCTTAATTCAATTTTATTAACCTTAATGCATGAAATATGATCATGACATATATGATAGCATAAATTAAAGCAAAGTGCCCCCGCGGGAAGGGCATAATTGCTAGCACATGCAGATGTTGCATCATAGGACAATGGGTCAATCCCTCGCAAATGCGAGGGTGCCGTCCCTCCATGCGCTAGTTACTAGTCTCAAGGGCCAAAGGCCTACCGTGATTTATCTCCCTTACGATGGTCCGGGGGCGGGCTGGTAGGGGCCGCTAGGTTGGCGGATTCCAACCTTTGCATCATAAATTAAAGCAAAGTCAATGAATCATGATATCATGGCATAAAGATTAAACCTAAACACAAGCATGACATAATTAACCTAAGTATTATCATGACATTTTATATGATTAATATGAAACATGATGTCATGATATGACAAGGAAAACAAAACATGACAAATATATATAAAATACAAAGGTATAGAATACCTAAGTTTTAAAGCAAATTTGCCATTTTCTAGGATTAAACCCCATTTTGCCATAATAGATCAATTTTCCAAGTGTGTCAAAAATCCAAAATGACACATCATGACTCTAAATCTAATTATGTCAATTATGATTGACTTTTTAAACTTTTCAAATTTTATTGGCACATCCTAAAATTTTTTAGGATTAAAATTCTATCTCATTCCCAAGGTATCACATAACCTTGAAAATGTCCTAAAGTGTCAACTTTACCATAGTTAGGTTAACTACCCATCTATTTAGGGTTGACACACCCTAACCCATCTAGTGTGAGGGAATTCTGCTCTTAGGAACCTAAAACTTATTTGAGCTCATTGGGTTCACAAGGTACTCACTAGGGGTAACCTCCCTAGCTACCCTCCTAATGACTCTCCTAATGACCCTCCTAGGCTTTGAAGCCTTAGTTATTTGGGTCTTCTCAAGGTCAACTCTAGGGATAACTCCCCTTGTAACTTTGCTAGTGACTTTCTTAGGCCTTTTAGAGGCCTTAGTCACTTCAGTCTTCCTAAGGTCAACTCTAGGGATTGCCTCTCTTGTGACCTTGTCCTTCTTAGACCTAGTTGGGGTTCCATAGTTAAATATAACACTATGGTAAGATGATATTACCTTCTTGGACATAGGATTGTGACTCAAGCCTTTCTTGTCCTTAGGTACATCTTGCCTCCTAACACCTAAGGTTTGCCCATTAGACCCTTTAATTGAATTTGTCATCTTATTAGGGGGCTTTTCTAATTTCTCAAGCCTTGACCTCAAAGCTTGATTTCCTTTTTCTAATCCCTCAATTTTTGAATTCCCATTGTAATTTTGGACATTTTTCTTTCTTCTAGGCATGGGTCTATAATTCTTGGGATTAATGCCTAGGTTGTTGTTATCTACCTTCCTATCCTTAGGTGTGGTAGCCCTAGAGATCCTTAGGAAAAAATAACATGTTTAGCACCTAAGAAAAAAATATTTATTATTATTTCTAGCATGCTTGCTATCATGAACAATTGCAAGTGAATTAAAAACATTCCTAGCATGCTTTCTATCATTACGTAAGGTAGAAGCATTATTAAATGTTACCTTAGGGTTTTCCTTAGCTCCCTTACATGTGAAGCTCCTCCTTTACCCTTGGTTGAATGGCTCCCTCTAGGACATTGACTCCTATAGTGACCCCTTTGTTAACACTTGAAGCATACTATGTGCTCCTTACTCTTTCTAGTTGGGACCCTGACCTCCTTGATCTTTTCTTTGGCCTTTGTCACTTGAGTTTTCTGGACTCTTTTTGCATATTTGCTCTTATAATGCCCATGTTCCCTACACTCAAAGCATATTATATGATTTTTATCTTTAACCAATGCACTTGAGTTACCTTGCTCGGTAAGGGAATTTTGGTCTAGTCCTTCATGGCTCTTGGAGGTAGATGACTCCTTTTGCTCTTGCTCCATAGTTGGTAGTCTCTCCTCCCCCCAATCCTAGAGGTGGAGGTTTCCTCCAATTCTTCTATCTCTTCCGACTTGGATGTTGAGCATCTTTCAACTTTTGAATCTTCATGCCTTTCGGAAGATGATACTTCTTCCTCGGCTTCTTCTTCAACCATCTGAATCGGTGAGGGTTTCTCATGGAACTCTATCAATTTACTCCAAAACTCCTTGGCATCCTTATAGTCACCTAATTTGGACAAGACATCATTAGAAATTAAATTACTTAGCATTTAAATTACCTTAATATTTGTCTTGAATTCCTTGAGTTATTCCTTGGTCCATTTCTCAATCTTGAGGATTCCACCCTTCTTGCTTCTTGGAATTTCAAAATCGTCCATCAAAGCACTCCAATTTTTTATGTCCATCATGAGGAAGGTCTCTATCCTTGCCTTCCATTGATCAAGACCTTCTCATCCATAGAATTCGTAGGGAATGAGAGTGTTGATGTCGTACCCCAATCCATCATTTGACAATTCCATTTCTTCGAGCACGTTCTCTCTTAGCGATGAGTCCGTAGAAGAGCAACCTTGCTCTAATACCAATTGTTGGAATGGTAATCAGGGTGATTTGTTCTTCTGAGCGCACCGGGCTCTGATACCAATTGTAAAGGAATCAGTGACCGAGCTAGAGGGGGTGAATAGCGTCTTTCATGATTTTGTCCGGTTTGATCACGTTCGTGCTCGTATACAAGATTGTAAGTGCACAGCGAAATACAAAATACAAGTAGAAACAAAATACATAAAATAATCACAAGCACAAGATAAGATTTTACGTGGTTCGGAACTAGGGTCACTATTCCATGGGCGAGCTTTAGTGTCTACTCCACTAAACCTCGTCTCCTTCTCGAAATATAATCTGGAATATGAATATTTAAAATAATAAACAAGGAAATAGTCAAATACAATAATATAAAAAAGAAAATATAAGAAATGTAAAAAACACTTTATAAGAAGCTTGCTTTTGATCACTTATTTGTTGGTTGCTTTGAATGCCTTGGAAGATCTGGAATGCAACAACAAAACCTCTCCCAAATGCTCAAGAACCGATTGCTCTAAATCCCGTTCCAGTTTACGTATTGCTCTTAAGCTTAGGTGGATTCTCGCCCTTCAGTTAGCTTGCTCTATCTACTTGATCATGAATAGTTCACGTAGCGGCTTAATCCATATCGATTTAGTGCCCATGTTGTACTCTAACCTAGCGATCATTTGCCGTAGTCACCGATCATTGCCATGGGCAAGCAGTCCAATTGCCAAACATTATGTACTGGCCACTTAATTCCGAGTTGGCTTTACCCTAGCGATTGACTACTATGGACGATTGATTGTTCAACCTAGAAGTCAGCGAAGCCATAGATGGCGGTCAAGCCTCATCAACTACGACTAGTTGGTAGGGCATAATCCCGATCGGCCTCAGTCAACTAGGTTTCCAAGTGTCAAACACTCGGCCAGTCGACTAGTCCAATATCCCAGTTGATTAGTAAACCTCAAATATGAGGTTTAACTCATGTATGATCCCCTCATACTTGATACTCACCCATAGCCTAGACCTAAGCCTTCTAGCCACCTCCAACAGCCTCACGCCTCTCAGATTCCTCGAGTCCACGACTCTTCATCCTTTGTGTTAGCCTTCAGGTGCTTCCATCGACTATGTCATGCTAACCAGGTCCTTTGCCAAGGTTCATTTGGACTTATGCTGCCAAGACTCATACTTGGACTTTACGCCATCAAACCTACACCCTTAGACTTTTACATTGCCAATGTCCATTTGGACTTACGCCGCCAAGAACCATGCTTGGTCTTTACGCTGCCAAATCTACCATTGGACTTCCCAATTGCCAAGTACCCATGACTTGGTCTTTTCAATTTCCAAGACCATGCTTGGATTATCCATGCCAAGACCATGCTTGGACTTTTTCATGCCAAGTCCATTCTTGGACTTTACATGCCAAAGTTCACTTGGACTTTATGCCGCCAAGACTATACCTTTGGACTTCCCTTGCCAAATATCCATATTTGGACATTTTTTGCTAAGTATCCAAACTTGGACTTCTAAGGTTGATTGCTTCAATAATCTCTCCCATATGACTTTAAATATCCCAATCATCCACTAGTCATATGGTCAACCTATTATCAAACAATGGTCAAACCCATTGTCAACCAATTGTCAAACATCAAAATACTACTCGAGTCCACTCGAGTTTGGTCAACATTGACCCGAGGCTTGTTGAACCAACAATAGCTAGAGTGGAGTGTAGGCAGTGGTCATACATATGCATGTGGTGTGTGTTGCACATGCTGATGTTATATATTGCATTTGTAGGATCAATGTGATGCGCTAGAGGGGGTGAATAGTGCTCATCTATTTTTTGTATACTTTCCATTAAGAGTGTTAGCAATGGAAAATATATAACAAAATAATAAAGGCAATGATTTTTTACTTGGTCCAAACCCCCAAGGCCAATACGTCCAAGGCCTATGCACATGCGCCTATCCACTAAGCGTTCTCCTTTACAAAAATGTTTTTGGAGGAGGAGAAACCTCTTACAATATAGTAATTCAAGTACAAGTAAATATAACATAACAAAACATATAAAAGAAAATAATAAGTGTACGATGGTTGATTTGGAAGTCCTGAGCATCTTGCACTCCTTCTGACATTGCCCCGATCACACGATCAGAACTTTGGCCACAATTGAGCATTGGAGTTGATGTGAATGATTTCTGAAGCTTCTGCTTGAGGTTACTTTTATAAACATTATCTAGGTTCCTGGAAGTCCTGTTGGATCGAGAAGCGTCGCTAGAGGGGGGGGGGTGAATAGCGATCGTAAATCTTTTCTTTTTCGTTCGTTCGATATGCAAAGTAAGCACAGCGGAAAATAAATGAACACGTTTATTTTACTTGATTCACAACCCAGCGGTTGCTACTCCAAGGCCCTATCGGTCCTAGACCGCGTACGGAGGGCAAAACACTATAACGTCTCCTCCTCGTTGGAGGTAGGAGACAACAATCACAAAACCGAATATACGAGGATGAGGCAACAAGCCTACCTCACCTCGTTATGAAGAAAAACAAAGAATACAATATCAAAAATATTACTTGATTCTGCTACCGACGAAGAAGATCGAAACTTGACGTCGCGTCGGCGTTATGACGATGTTGGAGCGTTGGCGTTGTAGGAGCACTTGATGAATAAACTTGATGTAATTTTGGAGTTGGAATCCTCCTCCTTTTATAGACTTTGGCCTCTGAATTTGTCTCCCTTTTTTTTGGAATGGATCACGAAGTTGTCCAAATTTTATCGCGAAGTGGCCGCGTCAAACGTTATCCGTTTTGACCTAGCGCAAAGGCTGAGTCGTCGCCATCAGTCGACTGATGCCTCTTATCGATCGTGGATCCTCATCATCAAGCGATAATAGTCGATCGCCCAATGTCCGTGATCATGCCGGCTACCGCCACTTCCCTGCAGTAAGAGGTTAGCTCGGAAAATGATAAATGCGACGGTTTCTAACCGTCCGATCTCGACCTAGACCTTCCACAGGAAGTCTTAGTCGGATCGTCGCCTAAGGTCATCCCCGTAAAGAGGACACGACCTTACCATCTCTCACTCACACGAGCTTACCTCGATACTTAATTTTTAGCTCTCACTTTCAGCCTTCCACTCGATTCCTTTGGCTCCCTCCGAAGTCACTCAAGTGTCGCCCGACTACCGCGGCTTCCTCCGGGTGTCGCTAGCCTTCAGCTCTAGCTTTAGTACCTTTCTGCACACTCGATTTAGCTCGTGAGATAACGATGTAAACTTAACTTTGTGTCTTTGCCATAATCAAAACACAGGTTCGATTATCTGGTGCCCCTGCACCAACAATCTCCCCCTTTTTGATCTATGGCAAACCAACACAAAGTTAAGGGAAATTAAAGCATAAAACAAGTATAGTAAATGATGAATGCCATTTTCAAAAACTCCCCCTTAACCAAAACTCCCCTTTAACCCTAGGTGAGTTTTGAAAGAGATACTTTAGTTTTCAAAATTAAATAAATGTTGTGTTATTCCTCCTTAACTTTCACTCTTCTCCCCCTTTTGCCATAAGTCAAAAAAGTATGTTGTGGTTTTTGTATAAAATAGGGGTTTAAAAACAATATGGTATATGCATGCATCAAGATAAATCAGCTATGAGTCCAAGCATGCGTCTAGCAGTAATTAGATAGATTGGTTCGAGGTGTGTCCCTCTGCACCAATAATCTAAAGGTTTGTAATATAACCCTTTAGGGTTAGTTTGCTCTCCCCCTTAGTCAAATATATGAAGTATAAGAGATGTAGGGGGCGCTAAACTTTGGCCTAAGAGTTGTTAAGTACAATAGTTGAGAAAATAAGTAGTATTTTGAAGAGGTTGTCTTAACTATATTTCAATTATCCTTAACATCTCACCCATTCTATGTGTCTTAGAATTTGTTCACCTTATATGTTTTGTGAGATGATTTTAAATTGATTAAAGATAGTCAACCTTGGGTTAGATTCAGATTTAACCTTTAGATCGTTAAGTAACTTTTCGAGAAACTGGCTTCCAGGTCGTGGCGAGGCACAGGGACCTTCTTTGATTGGAACAACGACCACTTCCTTAGACAAAGCCAAATTCAAGAAAATATCACTTAAGTCACTTAGGGTTACTTCCTGGTCTAACTAGTTTAGGATACGGCAAGGTAGCTTCAGCTAGTTCCACTCTGTCAAGTGCACCAAGCTAGATACGCCTTATCTAGCCTGAATACACGAGACTTTGTTTCCCTAACATACTATCATCTCGCCGCGTCCTGATACTATGTTGTCAAGAGTTGACTAACTATTTTTCCTATCTAACCATTCTAAAAATTAAAGAAAAATATTCAATGATTTTGCTCAGTACTTGGGTATACTATTTTAGTGTTAGCTCCCCCTGGACCATTGAACCAATATGGTCTATTCAAATAATGAACTTGATCCTGAGGAATCCAATACTTATTAGTCCTTATATGTGAGTTCAATAAAACCTTTGGGACCCATGCTTGGACTCTTTGATGACTACGATTTACGATACACATATAAGACCTATTCATAGTCTTTGACTTAAATCCGAGTCCGACTTTGTTGTACACGGCTCTTTGGGTTCCAAGTAGTCGATTAAGGTTCTTAGATCCCAATGTGAACCTTTCCAACCTACCCTCAACCTCTTGAACTCGGTCTTTCAAAAGAGAATTCTCCTCCTCAAGTTTTTCAATTTGGGTTGAGTTTCCCTCTTGAACTTGACTAGTTGAAGAGGTTAGAGTAGCCTCTTGCTTGAGGGTTTCAACCTCCTCAAGTAATGACTCAACCCTAGACTCGGACTTAGTCAATTTCCTAGTAAGCATTTTAATTGTACTGTAAAGTGTACTAATTAAAGAGCGATTAACCTTGACTTTCCCTTTTGGTCCGGCTTTGAGTTTTCTCTCGAAATAATCTTCGGGGTCGGAGTCAGAGTTGTAGTTGGACTCGGCTTCAGATTCTGACTCGGACTCCTCCGTTCTTGCCATGTAAGCTATGTCTTCTCTGTTGTCCCAAGTTGCATGGAAGGCTTTTCTTGCTCCCTTTTTCTTTTGGTTCTCATTCTTCAATTTCCTCCTTTCTTGTCGAACTATTCTCCGCACAATGTTGACTATTATGGCCTCCTCTTCGGATTCGGATTCGTCTTCAGGTTCGAGTTCATCTACTTGCTTAGTAGGTGGCTTCCTTCTTTGTCCTGCAAGTAGAGCAATACCTCTCTCGGCCCGGACCACGTTAGTTTGCTCATGAAGTTCAAACTCGGAAAATAATTCGTCTAACCTAAGCTTCGAAAGGTCCTTAGAGACCTTGTAGACATCGACCATGGATGCCCACAAGGTAGTCCTAGGGAAAGCATTTAAAGCGTACCTTATAAGGTCCCGGTTCTCTATGGCTTGCCCGATCGAATGAAGACCATTGACGATATCTTGGATCGCATGTAGTTGGGTGGCGGTCTCATGATCCTGCTTCTTTAGATTATTTTATTTAAAAGTAAATCTCTTTTACATACCTTAGCATCGGCCGTCCTTCGTAAATCAATCAATTTGTTCCAGAGGTCTTTGGCGCTAATGAATGGGTCGGTTGAGTTCCTCCTTAGACAATCCGCATTGCAATATTTGGGTTGCTCTTGCATCGGCTTCGATTTGCCTCTTGGTTGCATTTGTCCACTTGTTGAAATCCAAGGCCTCTCCTTGATCATTGGTGGGTAGAGCAAAGCCGGTTTGGATTATTATCCAAGTCTCGACTTATGTTTTTAGAAAACACTCCATCCGACCTTTCCAATAACGAAAATCATTTCCGTTAAAGAACGGAGGTCGGGTGGTGCTATACCCCTCAATGTGAGCCATTAAATATCTTGCAAAATACGAATAAAAACCAAAGAGAATTCCAAGACTTGGTCTTGGATTAGTAGTGCGGGAAATAATAGGAAATAAACATAAATAAATAAGGAGAATAAGAAACTAATAAAAACTCGAAACTTACGACCTTCGATGTCCCCGAAAGGGTACTAAACGTTGGATTTTGGGGCTGGAAACAGCTTGTTACGAGGGTAAACCCTCATAAGAAATGTAGATCTTTCTGAGAGCTTCGATTTGGTACATAGATCGTTATGTGAGTCCACTTGTGCAAAAAGTTATGGCCGTTTTACCTTCGGCTACTCCAAGAGAGAAAACTTGCAAGCACACAACCAAAAGAAACGTACCAAGACTTTGTCTTGGATTAGTAGTGCGGGAGGAAAAAGACCAAAAAAAAAAATACGAATCGAAAAATACGAACAGAAAACCAAAATGTGCTAGATTGGTGGTTTCACCAAATCTTAGCGCCCCCGCTCTGATACCAATTGTTGGATCGAGAAGCGTCGCTAGAGGGGGGGGGGTGAATAGCGATCGTAAATCTTTTCTTTTTTGTTCGTTCGATATGCAAAGTAATCACAGTGGAAAATAAATGAACACGTTTATTTTACTTGGTTCACAACCCAGCGGTTGCTACTCCAAGGCCCTATCAGTCCTAGACCGCGTACGGAGGGCAAAGCACTATAACGTCTCCTCCTCGTTGGAGGTAGGAGACAACAATTACAAAACCGAATATACGAGGATGAGGCAACAAGCCTACCTCACCTCATTATGAAGAAAACCAAAGAATACAATATCAAAAATATTACTTGATTCTGCTGCCGACGAAGAAGATCGAAACTTGATGTCACATCGGCGTTATGACGATGTTGGAGCGTTGGCGTTGTAGGAGCACTTGATGAATAAACTTGATGTAATTTTGGAGTTGGAATCCTCCTCCTTTTATAGACTTTGACCTCTGAATTTGTCTCCCTTTTTTTTGGAACGGATCACGAAGTTGTCCAAATTTTATCGCGAAGTGGCCGCGTCAAACGTTATCCGTTTTGACCTAGCGCAAAGGCTGAGTTGTCGCCATCACGATCGATGCCTCATCGAT
Organism: Wurfbainia villosa; assembly: GCA_025175895.1. NCBI lineage: Eukaryota > Viridiplantae > Streptophyta > Magnoliopsida > Zingiberales > Zingiberaceae > Wurfbainia > Wurfbainia villosa. The sequence continues at coordinate 84,663,935 of CM045996.1, forward strand.
CAGCGATAACGATCGGTCCAATGTCCGAGTCATTGCCAACCCGCCACTTCCTGCGATGAGGTTAGCTTTGAAAATGATAAATGCGACGATTTCTAACCGTCCGATCTCGACCTAGACCTTCCACAAGAAGTCTTAGTCGGATCGTCGCCTAAGGTCATCCCCGTAAAGAGGATACGACCTTACCATCTCTCACTCACACGAGCTTACCTCGATACTTAATTTGTAGCTCTCGCTTCCAGCCTTCCACTCGATTCCTTCGGCTCCCTCCGAAGTCACTCGAGTGTCGCCCGACTACCGCGGCTTCCTCCGGGTGTCGCTAGCCTTCAGCTCTAGCTTTAGTACCTTTCTGCACACTCGATTTAGCTCGTGATATAACGATGTAAACTTAACTTTGTGTCTTTACCATAATCAAAACACAGGTTCGATTATCTGGTGCCCCTGCACCAACACGTCCCTCTAGGTGCCTCCATCAGAATCTTGACCCGATCCACTGTAGTTGGGCTTTATCCTGTTCCAAGCGCTGGACCACCTCCAGGCACCTGGAAGCTAATGTGACATTCTTCTAGCAAACTTTGATCCCACAAATTCAAACATGGCTTATCCTGCTCTAGGCACCTGGAAGCCTTCCATGTGCCTAGATCCATTGATGAACTTGGACTGGATCTAGGCATCATCTGAACCTAGCTCCAGTCACTCTGATTCTTTCCGAGCACTTGGATGTACTTGCATCACTGAGTTAGCACAACATACAAAGAATAGTAACGATAATCTTCTAATTGTCTAATCTTGACTTCGACATTTCCTCAGAACCCTTAGTCAGATCCCTACTTAGCCTGTGATCCTTAACCTCCATGACTTCTTTCTGATGTACAACCTATATTGACCCATCATGAATCCTTCACTTGGTGTCCTTAATCATGCTAAGACTTCCTTGCCTAGTCCGGTCCCACTGACTTACTAGGACTTTCACTTACCTAGCTAGTCTGATTCTATAGACCTACTAGGACTTCCATCTGCCTAGTCCGATCCCACAGACCTACTAGGACTTCTACTTACCTAGTCCGATCCCGCAAACCTACTAGGACTTCCACTTGCCTTGTTTGATCCCATCAACCTACTAGGATTTTCACTCTTAACTCATGTCCAAACATTTTGGTCTTGTTTAGATTGACCATTGGTCAATACTCACTAGACAAAGGTATATTGTTAACATCGAAACCCTAGAGGCTGATTATACCGACAATCTCTCACTTTTTGATATTTGACAATATTCCTAAGTTCGACTCAGGTCCTAAGAGTCTTATGCCAATCTAAGAAGTTCTAAATATTTCTAACTTAAAGTTCTTCTCTCCCCCTTTGGCATGCATAAAAAAGAAAATAACCTTAGGTTTCTCTTAGATTTTGCACCAACAATATTTAACCTAGGTCACGACTTTACCAATCCTTTATTAAATATCATATACTTAATATTGTAATCCTTGTAAAGTCATTTTTGAAAAAGAACTTTTTTAATAATTTGTTTCAAAACTTAAGATCCATTCAAATCTATCAACTTTTTTAAAATATCTTTTTCAAGGTATTTAGTTATAATTTGAATGCATGCTTATTATGATAGTTCAAGAAAATTAAATTTTTTAATTTTAATACATTCGAAAACAAATAATTTTTTTTAAAGATTTAACAAGTATGTTTTAAGAATCTTTTTGAAAGCTAATTTTCAAAAGTTGCAAGAATAATTTTCAAAGATTTTTTAAAGGATAAAGATTTTAAAGAATTTTGAAAGTATGGTCAATTTTCAAATCATGATTTTTCAAATATATTTTAAAAAACTCCTGTAAATAATGATCTTTCAATCAGAATCTCCCCCTTAGCCTGACACACCTTTAGGACATCCTTGATAATCACAAGAAAAACTTATTTAAGTATCTAGAAGGTCTAGGAGTCTAAAGTTGACATTAGGATCTAGAAGCTTAGTATTGGTCAACCAATCATCATTTTAAGAAAATATAGATATTAAAAAATTATGTATAATTACATACAACAATCATGAAAATCAATGAGTATAAAAAATACTTTTAATAAAATATTTATTTATAGATTTTGGAAGTATTTTCATAAATATTTCTAATTTGATTATCCTTATCATCTCACCCATTCTATGTGTCTCAGTACATACATAACATGTTAACATAATGGGTTTTGTGAGATGATTTTTAATTTTACATGATTAGATTTGAATTGAGAAGATTGTTTGACCTTGGGTTAGATTCAAGTTTAGACTTCAGTCAATTAAGTGGGCATTTCTAAAGTTAGCGTTCAGATCGTGGTGAGACATAGGGGCCTTCTTAATCAGATCAATGGTCATTTAGATAAAGTTAGGTCAAGACATTATGCATTTAGTTAACTTAATGAGAAACCCTGGTCTAATCAGTTTAGGATATAGGGAGGTAGCTTCAGTTAGTTCTACTTAGCTAAGTGCATCAAGCTAGATACTCCTTATCCAACTCGAATACACTTGACTAAGTTTTCCTAACGTACCATCATCTCACTGCGTTCTGATACAATGTTGTCAAGTGTCAATCAATCTTTTGGCCTATTTAGCCATTCTATAATAAACAATTAATTTAAGGCTAACATATATGACATGACATAAACATGATAAGTTACAATTAAGCATGATATAAATGTATGAATGAATATGAAAGATTCAAGCAATTTAAGTCAATCAAAAAATAATTGGTTTCTAATAATGTATCAATTACTCAATTTGATACATTTCATGTTAACCCGAAAATGTGCCAAACCACTTGACATATTTTGAGTTTATTAGGTTTATTATTTTCTTGAGTATGATTTGAATTTGTTACATAAACATAAGGTACATTATGATAATTGATATGAGAAAAATATATAGAATTTTAGGAGTAGTTCCTGCTCACATCTCATTACATTTTATACTTATTTCATGCATATTCTACTTTGTTTTGCATGCATTTCCTATTTTTTGGTTCGGAGATATCTTCTTGTTGCTTTTGTGTGCAGGGTGACATTTTATAGGAAAAACGATACACTTTTGGAGCAAAAGGAAGACATTCACCGGGTGGAACAAAGGCGGACATGGCTGACCGTGTGGATTTCACACAGCCGTGTCCAACCCCCCCAGCACCCCACACGGGCGATTGTGTGGAATCCACACGACCGTGTGACACTGGGATATTTTGACGCGACTAGAATTTTTTGTCGGATTTCTGAGGAGTCGGCTTCACATCTATAAATAGGAAGGCACACCCAAACCCTAAGGGAGAGGCCTGAAGGCTAGGACAATAAGACAGTGCTCTAAAAAGCACTGGAGACTCATACTGAGGAGGAAAGAAGCGGCTCGAGGATCGAAATCTATGCTCCAATGCCAAGGAGAATGACCAAGAGTACTGTAATTTCATTCTTAGATATCTTTACATTGTAATGATTCTTTCTATGATGCCTTGTGATCGTTCTCTTACATCTATGGAGTAGATACTTCGATTCTAGGATTAGGGAGTAGTTTGCGTATGTAGGACATGCTAGTTTGAATATATTTTCTATTCTTGGATTTATATTTGCAATTGGTATTGTTTGGATCGATGAAAATTATTGTTTTGATTCTATATCTATTGCGTATACAAAGGGTGACAACCTTCGTATCAAAGATCTAGGAGAACCAAGGAGGAACCTTGTGGTCGTCCTCCCTCCGATAACCATAGATAGTAGAATATGATGGAGTGGGAAACGAGATATGTTCTGACTCTTCATAGGGATTATTAGGACATCCTCTTACCCAATAGCCTATCTTAACAGAAGGGCCAAAGTAGGAGAAATTAACTCTAGAAGGGTTAAGGGACCTTAGTGACAGGGGGCTCCCAACGGTATCAATCCCCTGAACTCTTATGATCCAAAAGGTCATCTTGGTTAGGAATAGGTAGTCCTGGTAGAAGCAAAAGTTCATCGGGAAAACGTATGATGATCCTCCTGCAAGATCATAATTAGAGATCTAGACAGTATTTAATTGATAGCATGTTCTAATAACACACAAGTAAAATCGAAGTCCTAGAATCCTCTTAGAGAACTTTGAACCTTCCTTCGCTTCCTCCGAGTGACACCATACTAGAGTTAGGACTGCCGTTAACCTTGCAACCCTTGTCTTTAGGACATTCACTTCGAACAACAAGATCCACTAGACATATGGTACTCGAATCTCAATCTTCGTGGGATTGATAATCTTTTATTACTTGATGACATCCGTGCACTTGTGGGTGTTGAGCGTGAGTGTGCGCTTCGGGTCCTCGACAATTCTCATTGGAGATTTGAGGTCATGCTCATGCACATCAAGTTTTTGGCATCGTTGCCGGGGACTGTTGATTCGATATCGAATCAAAAGTGGATAGTTTCGATCAAACCTAGGCTAGATTTGTTTTCTTATTTTATTTTATTTCAGTTTTAGACTTTTGCTATTTAAATTCAGTTTAGATTAATTTTAGTAGTTATATTATATCTTCCTTTAGTTTAGTCTTTCTTTAGTTGGTTGATACTTTAGATTACTTGATTTTCTTTTAATAAATAGTAGATATACTCTCAATCGTGCAACTTAGCTCATTGTATGCATAGACAATCAGGATCGAAATATTTGCTTTTGATAGACCTAGAAATCGAAAGAATCCACCATCGCAAGAGAGCTGAATAGAAAAGCATGGAAGACCCAGACGCCTCTTTAGTGAACCTAGGTAGCCAGCCTCTTTAGTGAACCTAGGTAGCCGACCTCTGTGGGACTATGTTGTCCCTAGTGCTAGAGGGTATAGGCCGAGTATAACTGGACCATCGATCACAGCTAATAACTTCGAATTAAAACCTGCACTCATACACATGGTCTAGCAGAGCCAATTCAGAGGAGCTGCAACAGAAGACCCGAATCGACACTTAGAGATATTTTTAGAGATATGCTCAACATTGAAGTTTAATGGAGTGCCTACTGATGCAATTCGTTTGATCCTATTCCCGTTCTCACTGTGGGATAAGGCGAAGACATGGATACAATCCCTTTCCTCAGAAAGCATCACCACATGGGAGCAGTGTGAGTGGCAATTTATGAATAAATTCTTCCTGCCAAGTAAGATTGCCCACATGCGACATTTGATTACTAGCTTCCGTCAGAAGGAAGGAGAGTCCCTGTTTGAAGCCTGGGATCGCTTCAAAGGGATACTTTATCAATGCCCCCATCATGGTCTAGAGAGGTGGCAGGTGATCCACATATTCTATAATGGGATCACATATGCCACTAAGGATTCCCTCGATTCTGCTGCAGGAGGAGCATTAATGAACAAGACCATCGAGGAAGCAGAAGAGATGATCGAGGAGGTGGCCCAGAACCACCACTGATTCACGCGAATGCGACCTCAAATCTTACGACGGGAACCGCCGAGGACTCGAAGTGCATGCTCGCTCTCAACACTCACAAGTGCACGAATGTCGTCAAGTAATAAATAAATTATCGATCCCATAGAGACTGAAATTTGAGTACCGATTGCTCAGTGGATGTTGTTGTTTGGAGTTAAGTTCTAAGGGTTATGGTTGCAAGGTTGACGGTGGTCCTAACTCAAATATGCTGTCACATGGAGGAAGTGAAGGTTGGTTCGAGGTTCAAAAAGGGATTCTAGGACTTCAGTTTCACTTGTGCGACATGGAACATGCTATCAATTAAATTTTGTCTGGTTCTCTAATTAATGTCTTTTGGAAGGGACATTATACCCTTTCCCGAGGAGATTTCGCTTCTACCGGGAACTACCTATACCTAACCAGGCCGACCCTTTCATTAAGATAGGATAGACGGTACGAGGATGCCAAATCAATTCCTATGAAGAATTGGAACGTGTCCCATTCCCTACTCCTTCATACTCTTCTACCTTCGATTATCGGAGATGAGGACAACCACTATGTTCCTACTTAGTTCTCCTAGATCTTTGATACAAGGGCTGTCACCCCTTGTATCAGCTATGCACAATAGATAAAAAACCAAAACATAAACCTTCATCAAATCAAATCGACATAAACTGTGAATAAAAATCCATTAATAGAATTAACATTCGACTAGCATGTTCTACATTACACAAGCTACTCTCTAATCCTAGAATCGAAGATTTTACTCCATAGACGGGAAAGAAAGGGCACAAGACATAATAGAATTAATCATTACAATGCAAAAGATGAATGATAATTGAATTACAGTGCTCTTGGTCCTTTCTTTGATGTCAGAGCGTAGGTTACGATCCTCTCGCCGTATCCTTCCTCTCCGTTGCGAGTTTTCGATGCTTTTAGGTCACCGATATGTCGTTCCAGCCGTTGTGCCTCCCCCTAGGGTTTGGGCATGGTTTTCCTTTTATAGACTTGAAGCCGGTGCTGCCCGAAGCCATGAAAGAACCCTAATCGTGTCAAAATAATCCAGTGCCACATGACCGTGTAGATTCACACGGCTAGGCCATGTGTTGTGTTGGGTGGCCAAATCCGTGGTTTGGACACGACCGTGTGGATTCACACGGCTAGGCCGTGTCCCCGTCTGTTCCACCTGCCAAATGTCTTCCTTTTGCTCCAAAAATGTCTCATTTTTCCTATAAAATATTGTCTTGCACCCAAAAGTACAACGAGCAGATCTCCGAACCAGAAAATAGGGAATGCATGCAAAACAAAGTGAAATATGCATGAAACAAGTATGAAATGTAACGACATATGAGCAGAAATTACTCCTAAAACCCTATATGTTTTGCTTACATCAATTCCCCCATACTTAAATCTTTGCTTGTTTTCAAGCAAACCTCAGTACCATGAAATTTTAAAAGAAATATCATTCCATACTTAGCAAGCTAACTAGATTTATCAAGTGGTATTTTCAATCAAAGGAAAATAGAGATGTTCTAAAAATTCACTAAGTTAGCTTCTCGTGCACGTGCTAAGCGAATATTTTTAGGGGATACTCGTTCCACAATCAGTTAAGTCATCATCTTATAGATTTCCTAAGGTCTCCAGTTTTTAGGCACTTAGCTGCTCAAAGTGAGGGTCATCCCCTAGATTTAGCCCAAAGTCTCAAAGGTGTGCTCGATATTGAGAGAAATTGGTAGGTGTTTCTCTGGTAACCTAACTCGGTCTCAAAGGGGCACCTAACCATTTCCACTCGCGATAACTATTTTGTTTTTTTTGCGAATAAACCCTTCGTTCTTCTCATACTCATGGGTGATTTTGATTTTTCCAAACGGACTTACACAATCCGAGCATCTTTAGTAACTAAAATATTAAATCTAGAGTCACATATGGATTCCAAAGTTCTAGACTACTGGGATGAATCATAACTATGTTTGTACTGGATTCTCCCTTTCAGAATATTCGTCAAGTGTAGGTGTAAAAACAAAGCTAATCAGTGCAAGTCTAGAACATTCATTAAAGCAGATAGAATGCTACGAGATAAATGAAGTTAAGCCATATATGAAGACAATATGTGAAAAGATCTTAAAACTATTACCGAGGTAGCTAAAGATAGCAAAAATTAAGTCCTAAAGGGAACTCAACACTCTATGCATGGACAAATGAATGCAACTAAAACTAGAATGCAAATATCAAGAAAGAAAGTACTACTAGAAACAAAACATATCAAAACTCGGGGCCCCCAGACTTATATGAAATAATACCTCTAGTATGGCGGTTGAGGTGGGAAGTCTGGTAGCCTCGGCATGTCGGGCTCCTAGGAAAACCTGGTGCTCATCCGCTGATGCTACATGTACTTGTGGTCGATTTGAGAACAGGTGGATGCAGCGGCTGCTCTGTGCTCCTCCTCTTGGGCCTACTATGCTTGCTAGGCACGCATGTGCTGTCGAACCTCCTAGCGGTATGCAGCCTTCTCTTGGAAATAGATACGGGCCTCATCATAGAACTCCTCGGCCCACTGGAAGTGCTCTCGTAAGCCCTGTCGTGTGGGCTCTCCTCATGGGGTTGTGGCCGTGTGAAATCACACGGTCACTCGTGTATTTTACTGTGAGCTCAAAATGATTTTTGTTTCTACCTAGCAAGTTCTTTCTAATCTGATTCTATTTGCAAAAAAATGCTGAATCGATGTAAATTAAAGTTCAAATTACACAAACGAATGTAATAAAATCAAAAACAAGTAAAAGTTAAACTTGGGTTGCCTCCCAAGAAGCACTTTGTTTAAGGTCTTTTAGCTTGACCATACTCCACTATTTCAACTCGGCTTCGGAGGCTCCATAATCCTCCATTCATCAGTCTCAAGATCTGGATACTCCCCTAGATACTTCTTTAACCACTGCCCATTTACTTTGATCTCTCCTGATTCTTTACTCCATATATCCACTGCACCATATGGATATACCTTTTTTTATCCGAAATGGCCCTGACCACCTCGACTTCAGCTTCCCTGGGAAAAGTTTTAGTCTGGAATTATATAAGAGTACTAGGTCCCCTTCCTTAAACTTCCTTCTCATGATGTGTTGGTCATGCCACTTCCTAGTCCTTTCCTTATATGCCTTAGCATGCTCATAAGCATCTCTTCGAATTTCGTTTAACTAACTCAACTGTAGTTTCCTTTTTTCTCCTGCCGCACAATAGTTCAAATTGAGATTTTTGACGACCCAGTAGGCCTTGTGTTCTAATTCAACAGGGAGGTGACAAGGCTTCCCATAAACTAAGCGAAACAGGGACATGCCTATTAGGGTCTTGTACGTCATGCGGTAAGCCCAAAGAGCATCATCCAGTTTTTGAGCCCAATCTCTCCTTGATGCCATAACAGTCTTTTCTAGAATACTTTTGATCTCTCGATTTGAAATTTCCACTTGATCGCTTGTTTGTGGGTGGTACGCTGTCAAGACTTTGTGGATGACCCCGTATTTGTGTAGCAACTTTTCAAATTGTTTTTCGATGAAGTGAGATCCTCCATCATTGATTATGACTCGGGGAACTCCGAACATAGGGAATATGTTTCTTTTGAACATTTTTATTACAGTCCTAGCGTCGCAGTGGGGTGATGCTATGGCCTCCACCCATTTGGAGACGTAGTCACATCCACCAGGATATATCTGTTTGTGTCAGAAGCAGGAAAGGGGCCCATGAAATCTATTCCCCATACGTCAAAGAGTTCTACTTCTAATATGACTCTTACTGGCATCTCATGTCTCCTACCTATATTCCCTGTTCGCTGGCACCGATCGCAGGATACTACATAGTTGCACGTGTCTCTAAACAGACTAGGCCAGTAGAACCCTGCCTGAAGTACCTTCGCAGTTGTTTTTGAGATTCCAGCATGTCCCCCATACGCAACTTCCTCTTCTGGCACACATCTTCGATATATGCTATCTGCAAATTTTCTAAACAGGAAGGGATCATCCCATACATATTGCCAAACCTCTGCAAAAAATCTTTTCCTTTGCTGGGTCATGTATTCTGGCGGTATCACTCTCCTGACCAGAAAATTGACCAAATCTATATACCAGGGGGTGGTAACCTTAGTAATTGCCATAAGGGTATCATCCCCAGGGCATCGTGTATTTGGGAACTATCTCCCCCTTCTACCTCATCATCTATTGACATACGCGATAAGTGATGGTTTTGCCCGGAAGCTCTGATACCAATTGAAGGGATTTCCCTTGTCGAGTCCGTGAGGGGAAACTTCGCTTCCCCTTCACCTCGGTTACTTGACCATGGTGATCCCTTCGATGTCCCCGGATTAAAAAATTTAATCCTAGACAAAAGGGATTCCCAAAGCAACCAAGTCATCGTCGTGCTATTCGTTTAGAGAGGTCACTTGAACAAACTAGTTGTTCAAGCGACCATTCTCTATTCTACGAGTAGCCGCGGAATAGACGATGTCCGGATCGCCGATTTTTGTGTTTATGCTCGGGATCCAAATATTATTTATCCATTCACAGAAATATATCATGCTCATAAATGAAAAACAAATACAAACATGTAACATATAAAATTAGAGAATCGATATACCTCTCGATCTTCTAATGTATGTCCTTCCTCCTTTCGGACGTCGTGTGGGCGACGCTCTACCAAAAGTCGAAGATCCTAGATCACACATCTTCCTTCCTTGCTCATCCAAAGCAAGAGGAAGAATAGAAACAATGCTCATCTCCTTCCTATGGCCAACCAACAAGCAACAAAAGAAATGCTTGCCGCCGGCCAACAAGGAGAAGGAGATAATGGTGGAAACCGACCAAGACATCAAGGGAAACCCCTTAGTCTTGTTTCCACCACCCAAGGAGAGGGAGAAGGGGTCTTTAGATGCTGTCCAAGGGTTGGAGAAGGTGATATGGGCGCCGGCCACCAAACCATGAAGAAGAAAGGAAGAAACTTTCCTTATTTGGTGCCACCCAAACCTCCTAAACCCTAAGCTTCCAAACCCTAATCCAAGCTCACCTTGTGGCCATGGAAGTGAGGAAGAAGATTAGGATGAGCTCAAGCCAAGGTAAAGAGGAGAACCATAGTGGCCGCCAACCCTTAGGAAGAAGAAGAACATCTCCTATAGTTGCCGCCCACCCTTTTCTCCCAAAACCTAGCCACCCAAACCCTAATCCTAACTTACCTTATATCCGCCATGGAAGAGGGAAGAAGAATAGGATAAGTTCAAGCTAAGGTAGATAGGAGCAGCATAGTGGCCGCCAACCCAAGGAAGAAGAAGAACAACCTCCATTAGTTGCCGCCCACCCTTGCTCCAAAACCCTAGCCACCAAACCCAATCCTAAACCAACTAGGATTCCTAGCCACCAAAGGAAGCAAACCCTCATCCCTTGTGTTCTCCATGCCAACAATCCCTAAGCCACCCTTATATAGAGTTTAGGATAAGTCTTGGTTTAATCTCCACCATTGGTTCAAGGGATTTAATCTCGTCGGATCTAGAGATTTAATCTCAACCGCTTGATCTTTGAGATTTAATCTCTACCTATGGATCTTAGAGTTTTGTTTCTATCCATTGGATCTAAGCATCATGAGGTGTTAATAGGCTACATTAGGGACCATGAGGAGGAGTTGGGTCTTGGCCACCCATGGATCAAGCCCACATAAAGTCCGATCCACTAATGATGATCCAATCCACTAAAGGTCCATCATTGATCTACCTCACCAACCCCCATATGATAATATGGGCTCCATATATTATTTATACATTTTCTCCCCGTGTTTAAGATCTCGAATGTCCGTCGCTTAATTAATTTACTAACCATTAATTAATCAACATCTAACTCCTTGAGTAGTACCACTCAACCTTTTCATCATGCCGGACCTAGTCCACCTGCAAGGTTTACATGATGAACCTTATGAGCTCCTCAAGGGGACATCATCATCCTAATATATAGGACACGGTTTCCTCCTATAATCAACGGCACACCATATAAATAATATCATCTCCCAACTTACCGAGTCTATCGATTTAATCTATAAATCTCGCCCATTGGTAAATCAAAGAGATGAGTACCAAGTATATGTGCCCGTTATTATATCGGGATTAAGAGCATGTACTAAATAATATTTGAGGTCCGATTCGATTATGTAGTCAGCAATAAATCGAATCACCTCTGTGTCGGTCCTGCTCAATACACACAAAGTGCACTAGTGTGATTCTATGGTCAAGACAAACCAATACCAAATCACACTACAACCATTCCGATGGTTTGTCCAAAGCCATCTCGGTTGTGAGCCTTTACTTATACTTTACAAGGAGCCGATAACAAGATCTCCCGTGTGACACCACACACCATGTTATCTACAATGTAACGTATTAGACAATATTGCATAACCATAAAAATATGAAAACAATGATCATGTGATTCTTATTTCAAAATAAAGATGTTCATACAAAAGATAGACTTTTTAGTATACATCCCTACAATAAGTGGTCTGCAACGACGTTGTCCGAGCCTTTTTTATCCCTGATTTCTATATCAAATTCTTTTAATAATAGAATCTAGCGAATAAGGCGGGGTTTAGCATCCTTCTTACTCAATAAATAGCGAACTATTGTATGGTCAGTGTAAACTATCACCTTTGACCCTACTAAGTATGGTCTGAACTTGTCAAACACAAACACGATTGCCAGCAATTCTTTTTCAATCATAGCATAGTTGATCTGTTCTCCGTTCAATGTCTTACTAGAGTAATGAATAGCATCAGCTTCTTGTCCTTCCATTTCCCTAATACCACTCCTATTGCATAATTACTAGCATCACACATAACCTCAAACGGTAGGCTCCAGTCAAGGGGTTGTATTATCGGGGACGTTACTAAAGCCTTTTTTATTTCTTCAAAAGCTACTAAACATTGCTGATCGAAAATAAAATCTGTGTCCTTAGCTAGTAGATTCGTCAGAGGTCTAGTTATCTGAGAAAAATTCTTTATGAACCTCCGATAAAAGCCTGCATGCCCAAGAAAGCTTCGGATGCCCTTCACATCCTTGGGTGGTGGCAACTTTTCAATTACTTCGACCTTCGCCTTGTCCATTTCAATACCGTTCCCTGATATCTTATGTCCCAGAACCATCCCTTCAGTTACCATGAATTGACATTTCTCCCAATTCAAAACCAAGCTATTCTCCTCACACCTTTGCAGGACCCTTTCAAGATTCTTCAGACATGCATCGAAACTTGTTCCGTAGACTGAAAAATCATCAATGCATATCTCCATGATTTGTTCAATCATATTTGAAAAAATAGCTGCCATACATCGTTGGAAAGTGGTTGGGGAATTGCATAGGCCAAAGGGCATTCTTCTGAATGCGAAGGTTCCATACGGGTAGGTGAAGGTAGTCTTCTCTTGGTCATTGGGGTGAATTGGGATTCGGAAAAACCCTAAGTACTTGTCAAGGTAACAAAAATATGAATGTTTAGTGAGACGCTCTAGCATATGATCGATGAATGAAAGTGGAAAGTGATCTTTCCTTGTTTCTTTGTTTAGTTTACGATAATCTATACACATTCTCCATCCCGTTACCTTTCAAATGGGGATCAACCCATTCTCTTCATTTTTGACTACTGTAGTTCTACCCTTCTTTGGGACCACGTGCACCGGACTTACCCACCACTATCTGAAATTGGATAGATTATCCCGACATCCAATAGTTTAAGCACTTCCTTTTTCACAACCTCCTGCAAGTTTGGGTTAAGTCGCCTCTGACGCTCCATGGTCGACTTACACCCGTCCTCGAGTATTATCCTATGCATGTAGAGAGATGGGCTTATCCCCTTTATGTCATCGATGGTGTAACCCAATACCTTTTTGTACGTCCTGAGCACCCCCAACAACATCCTCGTCTCTGCTTCACTCAACCTGGCGTTTATAATCACTGGATAAGTTGAAGTTGGATCCAAAAATCTATACCTGAGATTCAGGGGAAGCGACTTCATCTCTAGCGTTGGGCATTTCCCTATCGCCACCTGCCCCGGTTCTTCCTCTTCTTCTTCGAATCTTGAAGATATGGAAGCTTCTTCTACCTAGTACACTCTTTCCTTGTCTTCTCCCTGTACTTGGCAAGCCACTTCAAACTTACCTACCTCTTTGATGGAGGGAGAGTCTTGAAAATCTTGCTCTCTATTTGCCCACATTTCAAGAGTCCACACCACTGTCTCTATAATGCAATAGGCTTCGTTTATGCTCTTTTTCATCAATATCCCCCCCTCCTCGGTGGTTGTGTCCAAGAGGTTTTTGGATGAGTCGGTGATCCCGGAATAAAAAATATGGATAAGTAACCAGTCCTGTAATCCATGGTGTGGGCTCCCAAGAATTAGCTTTTGGAGTCTCTTCCATGCTTCGACCAGAGTCTCTTCGTGACCTTGCTCAAATGAAAGAATTTTTTCCCTAAAGTAGGCTATTTTGTGTGTGTGTGTGGGGGGGGGGGGGGGGGGGGGGGAATTTACCTAGAAAAACACCTTCCATCTATTCCCATGTCGTTATACTTCCTTCGGGTAAAGTGCATATCTATTGCCTAGCCTCCCCTTTTAGGGAGAATGGGAACGTAATGAGCTTAATGGTGTCTACTGGGACCCTTCATATTGCACCGTGCCGCAGTATGCTAGGAATTATTCAAGGTGTTGATAAGGCTCCTCAATCTGAGTTCCTCTGAATTGCTTCTTTTGAATAAGGGCGATTAATGCAGGGCTTATTTCACAGCTTGCAGCCTAAATTCGGGGAATAATTATGCAGGAGTACCATGCTTTTCGTCTAGGCCCTATGTAATCTTTTAAGAGTCGAGCGTGTTGTGTTAGCATGCCAACTTTTCTGATTGAGAAGGGATTAGTAGGTCACACGTAATGAATAAAATAAACCTAAGGGTTGAACCAAAGCTAGATGAAATGTGACTACTAAACCGAATCTAAATATCAATAGTCTATAACTAAAATACTTAAAATAATAAAAAAAGAAAAAATCTACCCTAAGTTTTATCCAACTGTCCACTTTTGATTCGATATCAAATCAATCAGTCCCCGACAACGATGCCAAAAACTTGATGCATGCAAACGCGACCTCAAATCTTACGACGAAAACCACCGAGGACTCGAAGTGCGTGCTTATGCTCAATGCCCGCAAGTACACAAATGTTGTCAAGTAATAAATAGATTATTGATCCCACAGAGACTGAGATTCGAGTACCGATTGCTCAGTGTACGTTGTTGTTCGGAGTTAAGTTCTAAGGGTTGTGGTTGCAAGGTTGACGGTGGTCCTAACTCAAATATGGTGTCACACGGAGGAAGTGAAGGTTGGTTCGAGGTTAAAAAAGGGATTCTGGGACTTCGATTTCACTTGTGAGACATGGAACATGTTATCAATTAAATGTTAATTGGTTCTCTAATTAATGTCTTATGGAAGGGACATCATACCCTTTCCCGAGGAGCTTTTGCTTCTACCGGGAACTACCTATACCTAATCAGGTCGACCCTTTCGTTAAGATAGGATAGATAGTATGAGGGTGCCAAATCAATCCCTATGAAGAGTTGGAACGTGTCCCATTCCCTACTCCTTCATACTCTTCTACCTATGGTTACCAGAGATGAGGACAACCACTAGGTTCCTACTTAGTTCTCCTAGATCTTTGATACAAGGGATGTCACCCCTTGTATCGGCTATGCACAATAGATAGAAAACCAAAACACAAATCTTCATCAAATCAAACCAACATAAACTGCGAATAAAAATCCATTAATAGAATTAACATTCGACTAGCATATTCTACGTTACATAAGCTACTCCATAATCCTAAAATCGAAGATTTTACTCCATAGACAGGAAAGAAAGGACACAAGGCATAATATAATTAATGATTATTCCGCATTTCTGCGCTAGCCACCTGGCACCTGATTTACCCCCCTCCACACGTAGGGGCAGTGGTGGGGGGCCGCTAATGTGGCGGTTCCACATTTTATTAATGATTACAATGCAAAAGATGAATGGGAATTGAATTACAGTGCTCTTGGTCCTTCTCTTCGATGTCGGAGTGTAGGTTATGATCCTCTCCTCATCTCCTTCCTTCCCGTTGCGAGTTTTTGATGCTTTTTAGGTCACCGGTATATCGACTAACTGTCATGCCTCCCCCTAGGGTTTGAGCATGGTTTTTCTTTTATAGACTTGAAGTTGACACTGCCTGAAGCCACGAAAAAACTCTAGTCGTGTCAAAATAATGCAGTGCCACATGACCGTGTGGATTCACATGGCCAGGCCGTGTGTGGCGATGAGTGGCCAAATCTGTGGTTTGGACACGGCCGTGTGCAATCACACGGCTAGGTCGTGTCCCCTTCCGTTCCACCTACCAAATGTCTTCCTTTTGCTCTAAAAACTTATCATTTCCATGTAAAATGCTGTCATGCACACAAAAGTACAACGAGAAGATCTCCGAATCAGAAAATAGAGAATGCATGCAAAACAAAGTGAATTATGCATGAAACAAGTATGAAATGTAACGAGATATGAGTAGAAACTACTCCTAAAACCCTATATGTTTTTCTCATATCAACTACCAATGGGCTTTCGAGCATAGTCACCCAGCACCTACAGTCAGTAGATATGTTGTTAACTCCATCGATCATTTAGCGGCAAGAATGGATGCGCTAAGAAGACGGTTTGACTCTCTAACCCCTACTTTTGTGTGTGTGGCCAATTCCTTTAGAGAGGGAGTAGCGGCGTATCAGGAGGACTACTATGGAGGGCAGGGAAGCTCTGAGGAGTAGATTGAGCATGTCGATGCAATTAGGGACTACAATCAAAGGCCCAACTGTTGGTGCAATTGGCCCAGGTCATGATTGACCGGACTCGAGTTTGACTCGAGAGATGTTTTGATGTTTGACATGAAGGTTTGACATTGATATCTGATAATGTTTTGGGGAGATTGTTGGTGCAATCGACCTGGGTCATGATTGACCGGACTCGAGTTTGACTCGAGGAGGGATTTTGATGGTTGACTGGGGTTGACCATGTCATGGAAAGTCCAAGTCTTGAGTACTTGGCATGTAAAGTCCAAGCATGGGTCTTAGCAAAGAAAAGTCCAAGCATGAGTATTGGCATGGAAAGTCCAACATGGGTTGGCAAGGGAAAGTCCAAGCTTGAGTCTTGGCATTTGAGAAGTCCAAGGGGTTTGATATTGGCGGCGTAAAGTCCAAGCGGGAGTCTTGGCAGCATAAGTCCAATGGTTGACGACGTAAAGTCCAAGCAGAGTCTTGGCAGCGTAAGTCCAATGTGTCTTGGCGGTGTAGACACCGTTAGCATGACATAGCCAATGGAAGCACCTGAAGGCTAGCGTATGGATGAACAAGTCATGGATGACTTGGAGGGATCCGATAGGCGCGAGGCTAACGGAGGTGACTAGAAGGCTTAGGTCTAGGCTACGAGTGGTCTACCAAGTATGGGGGCACCATACTTGGGTTAAACCTCATGTTTGAGGTGTATCAGTCGACTGGTACCATGTGGCAGTCGACTGGTGTGAGTCAACTAGGGTTTGACTGTGGGAAGTGTCCTAGCAATCGACTGCCAGAGGTGGGCAATGATCATTGCTAACAATGATCGGTGATCAAGGTGATCGATCGGTGATGGCCGTAATTTTGGGCCGCAGAATGTTCTCCATCGAAAGTGATCACCGACCACTCGATCAGTTGAGACATCGACTGATGGGTTTGGTCAGTCGACTGATGGTGTATCCGTTGGATTTTTTCCAGCATGGATGTAGCCGTTGTCTCATGACAACAGTGGCATTAGTCGACTGATGGTCCCGTGCAGTCGACTGATAGGCGAAAATCTAGCCCAATTGCAGGTTATAAAAGCAGCTCAGAAGAGGGATTTTGGCAGTGATTTTCTTGGGCGATTTGGAGCGATTTGCTGTTGCAAATCAGGGTCTTCAAGGCTAGTCCAAGGCAATCAACAAGCAAGCATTCTAAAGCAATAGTTGTAAAGTTTTCTTTACATTGTTTTGTATTTTCATCTTGTATTTTTTTGTTTACTTTGTATTACTTGTTGTAATTCATTGTACGAGGTTTCACCACCTCCGACTTATTGTCGAGAAGGAGTTTATTGGATTAGTAGTGCGTGTTTGCATTGTTAGGGCTCTTACGAGCCCAATCTGTGGAGTAGGAACCATTCGGTTCCGAACCACATTATATCCTTGTGTCTTGATCATGTTTGTGTATTTGTATTGTATATTTTCTATTTCCGCTGCGTACTAATATATTTGTAGCAATCACGATCGCGAACGAATTCCTCCATTGACAAGCCAATGCACTATTCACCCCCCTCTAGCGGTCACCAAATCCTCTACATTTGGTATCAGAGCCCGGGGCTCTTTTACGGACTAACCACCGGGAGCAAAGACGCTAGAGGGTGAAGAGGAACAAGATGGAAATTCAAGAGAATTTGGGTTGGGACATCAACACCCCAATCCCATATGCTTTCTATGGACGAGATGGCTTCAACCAATGGAAGGCAAGGATTGAAGATTTCTTGATGATGAGGGATTTTGAGGAGTGGTCCATCTTAATGGAAGGATTTGAATATCTAAAAGGACCAAAGGGAGACTTCCTCAAGAAGAATAGATGGACTGAGGAGCAACTCCAACAATTTGAGAAAAACAAGAAGGTAATCAAATTTATTTTTGATTTGATTCCTAATGACATCTTGTGTAGACTAGGGGATTGCATGGATGCCAAGGAACTTTGGAGGGAATTGACAAGATTCCATGAAGACCCATCCCCGGCTCAAGAAGAGAAGGCCGAAGATGAATCCTCATCCTCACAAGCAAGTGAGGATTTAGAAGTTGAAGAGAAGTCAACTTCCGGATCGGTGGAAGAGATGGAAGAAGCCTCCACCTCTAGGATTGAGGGGGAGGAGATTAGGACATCCTCAATACCGGAGTAATAAGAAGAACCATCTACATCCGGTCGAGAAGAAGAGCAAGCTCAAGAGACCCTCACCATCACCCTAGGTGACTCAAACACTTCAATTTCAAATAAAATTCATATAATGTGTTTTGAGTGTAGGGAGTTTGAGCACTATAAGAGTAAGTGCCCAAAGAAGGTCAAGAAAAGTCCACCGACACCTAAAAGTCAAGAAAAGTCAAAGGATGCCGGTGTCCCTAACAAGAAGACCAAGGAGCTCGTAGTATGCTTCGAGTGCCATAAGAAGGGGCACTATAGAAGTCAATGCCCTAGGAAGAAGGAAATCAAAGATAAGGAAGGAGCATAACAAGTAGGGAGAGCCTCTATGGCAAACCCTAAGGTATATTTTAATGCAACTTCTAGTTCTAATTTAAATGTCAAAAAACATGCTAGGAATAATTTTAACAATCTTGCTATTGTAAATGAAAAACATGCTAGAAACAATAAATATTTTTGTCTAGGTGCTAAGAGTGTTAATTTTTCAAATGAGGAGAAATTTGAGACTAATGTCCCTAGAAAAACCTTATCTAGGGAATCTATTAGAAAAATTGAAGACCACCTAGGTTTTAATCCCAAATGGACTAGACATATGCCTAAAAAGAACAATGCCCAAAGATTAAATCAAAATTCAAAAATTGGGCAATTAGAGTTTGAAAATCAAGCCTTGAGGTCAAGCCTTGAGAAACTTGAAAAGATCCTTGCAAAAATGACAAATCAAATGCAAAGGTCAAATGGTCAAACTCTAGGGTCTAGAAGTCAAAGTCAAAACCTAGGGCCTAAGAGACAAGGGTCATCCAAGGGCAAGCAAGGTTTGGGTCACAAACCTAAGCCCAAGGAAACTTATCATAATGTTCCATTTGATTATGGAACTAAACTTAGGTCTAGGAAAGCCAAGGTCAATAGGGAAGTCATCCCTAAGGTTGACCAAGGTATGTGCCTAGTGGCTAGGGTTTCAAGGAAACCTAGGCAAGCCACTAAGAAGGTTACAAGGAGAGTCACCCCTAGAGCTAACCTAGTCAAGACCCAAATGACCAAGGCTAACAAGCCTAGAAGGGTCATTAGGAAGGTATCTAGGGAGGTCATACCTAAGGAATACCTAGTAAACCCTAGGAGCTCAAATAGGTTTTGGGTTTCTAAGAGCGTGATCGATTCACGCTATATGGGTTCAGGTGTGTTAACCTTGATTGGAAGGGTAGCTAACCCAACCATAGCAAAGTTGGCACTTTAGGATATTTTCAAGGTTACGGGTGCC
The DNA here is from genome assembly GCA_025175895.1 of Wurfbainia villosa. Classification (NCBI taxonomy): domain Eukaryota; kingdom Viridiplantae; phylum Streptophyta; class Magnoliopsida; order Zingiberales; family Zingiberaceae; genus Wurfbainia; species Wurfbainia villosa. The sequence goes on from CM045996.1 coordinate 84,683,621, forward strand.
TTGGAAATAAGTATGGAGCTAAATCCTAAAAGATTTTAGGATGTGCCAATATACTTTGAAGATTATGAAAAATCAATCAAATTGGCACAATTTAGGTTTAGAGGTCTTAGTGTACCATTTTGGGTTTTTTGGCACACTTTGGGAGATAATTAGTAACATGGCAAAATATACTTAATTATAAAAAATGGCAACAAATATTAAAATTTAGGTATTGTATACCTTATATTTTATTTGCCATATAACATGCCATGACATCATATTTATCTTTAATCATTTAATATATCATGATCATGTTTAGGATTAAGTTTAAATGTCATGTATGCTTAGATTCCATCTTATGCCATGCCATCATGATCATTGGCCATGCTTTATTTATGTCATCATTTATGCCATGATCATTCATGCATTCAATTTGATTGAAATTGAGTTAAGGACAATGACATGACTTGAAGTCCCATTTATAAGGGAATCAAGTAGTGTTGCCTTAGAAAATGCATGAGGCCTTAGTTTAAGATAAACCAAAACCCACATCTCACATCTAATTGACATGTATGTGTATTCTTACACCTTAGATACATGTGAGATGATAGGATATGAGTTGAGTTTAAGGTGCAAAGTTTTTGCATATAGATGAACCAAAACTCATCTTATATTATTAATGGATCATTGGGAAAGCTTATGTTCAAGTCATGTAAACTAAGCTTAAAGAATATGATCCAATATAAGGTTTTAAAACTATTTTAAAATCATTTTGAAAAACCTTGGTGTAGTCTATCTTTTGATAGTAATCACCATTGATGAAGTTGATACAAAGTGAGCTAAAACATTGAAGTTTTTTCTTCACTTTTGAACTTTGTGTCAATTTCGATATTTTATGGGTAAAATATTTTTCACCCATTGTATTGGTCATAAGTATTATACGTATGAAGTTTCATGATTTTTGAATTACGTATAATTATTTATGAATTTATGAAATTCATTTATGATAACTGAAATTTGGAATTTCAATTATCACGATCATACCGATGGCAATGATCGATGGGCATAGAATGATCAAGGTTCGATAAAGTCGATCACAGTCGATTTGGGAAAAAACAATGTTGTTTAGCCCATTTTCAGCTACTGTAAAGTTCCCTAACCACTCCTAATCCTAGGATATGCTTTGGGAAGCATTATAAAGGGTGAAAATCCATTGGATATGGATTATGAGAGTTGTTAGGGTGATGTATCAAATTTAAGGTATGGGAAAGTTCTATGTTGAACTTTAGACCTTATTTTTGATGGTTTAGAGTTCCTATTGACTTAGGGACTTCCCAAGGACATTGTTGGTGCAATGGTCAAGGGGGAGAAAGCCTTTTGGGGGAGGTATCCATCATGGGATGATGGATAGTATTTTTCCTCATAAGGGGGAAATGGGAATTTTGAGATACCCAATTTGGAAATTGGGAGAGTTTGTAGGATTGTCTCTCTTGAGTGATATGAGACTTATCACTAGGAAGATTGTAGGCATCCTAGGTATTTTTGGACCAAGGGGGAGATTATAAGATCTCATTGGGACATGAGACATTGACCTCCTTGGAGAGAACCCTTTTTATGTTAGCCAAAAAGGGAGAGAATGTTTGGGGAGAATGTTTGAGAGAATTTATGGGATTACCAATTTGGGATAATTGGTAAGAAGATTTGAGTTAGTGTTCTAACTCAAAGGTATGTGTTTTTGTCAAACATCAAAAAGGGGGAGATTATTGGTGCAATCGGCCCAGGTCACGATTAACCGGACTCGAGTTTGACTCGAGTGATATTTTGATGTTTGACATGAAGGTTTAACATTGATGTTTGACATTGATGTCTGATAATGTTTTGGGGAGATTGTTGGTGCAATCGATCCGGGTCATGATTGACTGGACTCGAGTTTGACTCGAGGGGGATTTTGATGGTTGATTGGGGTTGACCATGTCATGGAAAGTCCAAGTCTTGAGTACTTGGCATGTAAAGTCCAAGCATGGGTCTTGGCAAGGAAAAGTCCAAGCATGGGTCTTGGCATGGAAAGTCCAACATGGGTTGGCAAGAGAAAGTTTAAGCTTGAGTCTTGGCATTTAAGAAGTCCAAGGGGTTTGATATTGGCAGCGTAAAGTCCAAGCGGGAGTCTTGGCAGCATAAGTCCAATGATTGGCGGTGTAAAGTCCAAGCGGAGTCTTGGCAGCGTAAGTCCAATGTGCCTTGGCGGTGTAGACACCGTTAGCATGACATAGCCGATGGAAGCACCTGAAGGCTAGCATATGGATGAAAAAGTCATGGATGACTTGGAGGGATCCGATAGGTGTGAGGCTGACAGAGGTGGCTAGAAGGCTTAGGTCTAGGCTACGGGTGGTCTAGCAAGTATGGGGGCACCATACTTGGGTTAAACCTCATGTTTGAGGTTAAAACCTCATGTTTGAGGTGTATCAGTCGACTGGTACCATGTGACAGTCGACTGGTGTGAGTCAACTAGGGTTTGACTACGGTAAGTGTCCTAGCAATCGACTGCCAGAGATGGGCAGTTGACTGCTGGCCTGACCAGTCGACTGATCAAGGTGATCAGTCGATTGATGGCTGAAATTTTGAGCATAGAATGTTCTTCAGTTGATTGATCGGCCCGACAACTCAACTAGTTGAGACATCAGTCGACTGATGGGTTTGGTTAGTCGACTGATGGTGTATCCGTTGAATTTTTCCAACGTGGATGTAGCCATTGTCTCACGACAAAAGTGGCATCAGTCGACTGATGTTCTCGTATAGTCGACTGATAGGCAAAAATCCAGCCCGATTATAGGTTATAAAAGCAGCTCGAAAGAGGGATTTTGACAGTGATTTTCTTGGGCGATTTGGAGCGATTTGCTGTTGCAAAAATAGAGTCTTCAAGGCTAGTCCAAGGCAATCAACAAGCAAGCATTCCAAAGCAATAATTGTAAAGTTTTCTTTATATTGTTTTGTATTTTCATCTTATATTTGCTTGTTTACTTTGTATTACTTGTTGTAATTCATTGTACGAGGTTTCTCCACCTCTGACTTGTTGTCGAGAAGGAGTTTATTGGATTAGTAGTGCATGTTTGCATTGCTAGGGCTCTTATGAGCCCAATCCGTGGAGTAGGAACCATTCAGTTCCGAACCACATTATATCCTTGTGTCTTGATCGTGTTTGTGTGTTTGTATTGTATATTTTCTATTTCCGTTGCGTACTAATATATTTGTAGCAAGAACGATCGTGAATGAATTCCTCCATTGACAAGCCAACGCGCTATTCACCCCCCCTCTAGCAGTCACCGAATCCTCTACACCAACAACCCATATTCTAGCACCTACAACCCCAGATGGAGGAACCACCCAAACTTTTCCTATATGAATAATTTAGAAAATTTCCAATAATCGGGAGGATTTGAGCAACAATAGTGCAGCGGGCAGCAACAATTGTCTAAATCTAGACTAGAATTAATGATTGAAGGCTTCATTGCTACCTAAATGAAGGTTAATGCAGAATTCTAGCGGCAACATCAAAGAGCCAAAGAGGCACTGAGGGAACTGAAAGCCTCTGTCGATTGGCTCACAAGCTACACAAGGATGATGGAAATGCAAGTGGATCAAATCGCCGAGACCGTATCACAACCCGTGGATAGCTTCCCCCCACCATATGAGCAAAGCTCGATTAAGGGAGAGGGAACGTACCGAGAGGTAGTAGGTCAGAAAAACAAAGTCACTAGAGGGTGTGCAACCATGATTTTGACTTTGCCAAACCAAGAAGAAATTGAAGATAAGATTTCACCCAAGTTGGAGGACCCTAGTGAATTTGTTATACCTTACATGATCCATGGTGAGAGCTTTGATGAAGAAATGTACGACCTAGGGTCATCCGTTACTGTGTTGCCCTATGCATTCTACAGGGAGATGGGACTAAGTGGTATATGACCAACCGACCTGGCTATTTGCATGGAAGATGATTCAATCAAGGAACCTGTGGGCATGATGGAGAATGTACCTATGGTAGTTGATAGTTTTGTGATACCCACAGACTTTATTATACTAGACATAGAACCAAACCCTCATAATCCAATCATCTTAGGTTGACCCTTTCTCGTAATTGCAAGAGCATGCATAGACATAAGGGAGCACAAGGTCTCGTTGGAAGTGGATGGAGAAATCATCATATTCAACTTATCAGAGTGTAAGGCTCCATTCACAGATGGATATACTTCCTACAAGATAACAAGTACCCCTTGGAATGTGAAGATGCTAAGATGGATGAATGGAGATTCACAGAACCACCGGAACCGAGCTGAAGCGATGGAGTATGGTCGAGCTAAAAAACCTTAAACAAAGCACTTCTTGGGAGGCAACCCAAGTTTAATTTTATATGTTTTTTACTTTTGTTGCATGCATGTGTATAATTTAGACTTTACTTTACGGACATCAACGTCTTTGCAAATAGTTTAGGGTTAGAAAGAACTTGTTAGGTAGAAACATCATTCCTTTTCAAACCCTCAAAAAAAGGCACGGGTGGCCGTGTGGATTCCACATGACCATGTCAATTTTCGACCATTTTCTGAACAACGGGGCATCACTGCACATGGCCGGCCATGTGGATTCCACACGACCATGTCGCGTAGGTTTAAAAGCCAAAGTGCCATGTGTTTGCTCCAAATCTGTCGTGTGCTTCAATCCTCTTGCCCTAACCATGCGAAATCGCTTTCCCCACCCTCTAAGGAACTTCTCCAACCCTCAAGAAGCTTCCAAGGAGCAATAATGGGGAGGACAAAGTATGTGACACCACGATCCGCCACTTCGAAGCGGAGGTCAAGGAGAAGGGGCACCCCACAAGCTCCGAAAGAAGGTAATGTCCCTCCAAGCATTGTATTTCGTAATGATGAACATAGAAATAGATTCAACATGCTTTCCAGTCGAAAAATCACTTCTACAAGATACATTGATGAATCCTTCCTAGAAACCCTAGGTTTACTACATGATGTGCAATGGTTATTTCACCTTGTAGGATGGAAAGAATTGATGGGGATTAGATGCCCAACCTACCCTAGGGTTGTTCTTGAATTTTTGAGCTCAGTGGATGCTGAAATGTTGTTGGGTAAGGTTAGTGATGAAGGGAAGGTGACCTTTAGGTTGTTTAATATATAGCATGAATGGACGCTACACCAATGGAACCTTTGCTTTGGGCTACCTAGTGGGGGAGAAAGAAGAACACCCAATGAATTTAATGGAAGATTATTTTGGAATGAATAGACCGGTGAAATTTCTTATGACCCCTTTAGAGCCAAGGCATCCCGACTTCAAAATCCTATTTTTAGATACATTCACCGCTTTATGGCTAGTACTATTTTTGGAAGAGGAGAGAGTGATGGAGTGGTAAGATCGAGTGAGCTATTGTGTCTTTGGAACATGTTGCAAGGGAATAATACTATAGATGTAGGATCCCATTTTGTTAGACATTTAGTTAAAATGGGTAAAACACCTAAGGGGGAAATTATTCTGGGAGGACTGATCACTCATATTTGTAGGAACGTTGATGAATGCTAGAGGGGGAGGGGGGAATAACACGTTCGATGCGTCAATGGAATTTATTCGTGCTTGCTACAAAACTCGTTATACATAGCATAAATAAAGATAATAAAGCAATAACAAAATATACAAGCACACAACACCAAGATATAATGTAATTCGGAACCTTAGGGTTCCTACTCCACGGATTGAGCTCAAATGAGCTCTAGCGATGCAAATATCACCACTAATCAAATAAACTCCTTCTCGACAATAAGTCGGAGGGGGAGAAATCTCGTATAAGGATTACAAAAGCAATACAAAATAAATACAAACAATTATAAGTGAAATAAACAAAACACATAAAGAAAACTTTACAAATGCGCTTTGGATGCTTCCTTGTTTGATTGCTTGAACTGAGCTTGAAGACCCTGATTTACACCCGCAAATCACCTTAAAATCGCCCAAGAAATTGCTGTTGAAATCCCTCCCGTCGAGCTCCTTTTAAGCCTCCTCGTGACTTGGATTTCCACCTGGCAGTCGACTACCATAATGCCTGAGTCAACTGCCAACAGTACAGTTGTTACACTAGCAGTCGACTGCCATTACCTAGCAATCGACTGCAAGGGCCATAGCTGATTGACCAGTCGACTACTGAGCATTCTGCTCCCATAACTCCGACTAGCAGTCGACTGTCATCCATGGCAGTCAACTGCTCAAGTCATCAGTTGATTGCCCAATGCTGACAGTCGACTGCCAGGCCATTTCCTGTAGTTGAACCCCAGTCGACTCTGAGTAGTTCGACTGACCATAATCCTAGTCGACTGCCAAGAGTCAACTCGGCTGCCAAGTGTCAAAACACTTGACCCATCGACTGATCCAAAGCCCCAGTCGATTGATAACCTCAACCATGAGGTTTAACCCCAAGTATGATGCCCTCATACTTGCTAGACCACCCTTAGCCTAGACTTAAGCCTTCTAGTCACCTCCATCAGTCTCACGTCTATCGGATCCCTCCAAGTCATCCATGACTTGTTCATCCATATGCTAGCCTTTTGGTGCTTCCATCGGTTATTGTAATGCTAAGCTGGTCTATACCGCCAAAGCACATTGGGCTTACGCTGCCAAGATTGCCGCTTGGACTTTACGCTGCCAACCATTGGACTTATGCTGTCAAGACTCCACCCTTGGACTTTACACCACCAATATCAACCCTTGGACTTTCCTTGCCAACCCATGTTGGACTTTCCAATTGCCAAGACTCAAGCTTGGACTTTTCTATGCCAAGACCCATGCTTGGACTTTCCATGCCAACCCATGTTGGACTTTTCAATTGCCAAGACTCAAGTTTGGACTTTCCCTTGCCAAGACCCATGCTTGGACTTTCCATGCCAAGTACCCATGACTTGGACTATCCCATTGCCAAGTGTCCCACTTGGACTTTCCATGCCAAGTACTCAAGACTTGGACTTTCCCGTGACAATCACATTGTCATACATTTTATCGAACATCAAAATACCGCTCGAGTCAAACTCGAGTCTGGTCAATCGTGACCTGGGTTGATTGCACCAACAATCTCCCTTTTGTTGATGTTTGACAAAAACCACAAACACCTTTGAGTTAGGCCACCTAACTCAAATCTCCTTACCAATTCTCTCAAATTGGTAATCTCAAATTCTCCCATTAATTCTCCCTCTTTTTGACATACATCAAAAATGTTCTCCCCAAGGGTGTCAATGTCTCATATCCCAATGAGATCTTACAATCTCTCCCTTGGTCCAAAAACACCTAGGATGCCTTCACTCTTCCTAGGGATAAGTCCTATATCACTCAAGAGAGAAAATCCTACAAACTCTCTCAATTTCCAAATTGGGCATCTCATATTCCCATTTCTCTAAAATTCTCCCCCTCATGAGGAAGAACACATCCATCATCCCATGATGGATAACCTCCCCCTAAAGGCTTGCTCCCCCTTGACCATTGCACCAACAATGCCCTTGGAGAGTCCCTAAGCCTATAGGAACACTAAACCATCAAAATTAAGGTTAAAAGTTCAACCTTGAACTTTCACACACCTTAAAATTTGATACACACCCAAACAACTCTCCTAATCCATATCCAATGGATTTTCACCCTTTCTAATGCTTTCCAAAGCATATCCTAGGGTTAGGAGTAGTTAGGGTAGTCTAACATAGTTGAAATCAGGTTAAACAAACCTTGTTTAACCGAAATCAGGTCTGATAGTCGACTTTGACAGTCATTAGTCGACCGCCATTGACATCAGTTGACTACCATCCATGGTAGTCGACTGATTTCTGCAAATGCAGAAATTTAGTTTCAGAAACCGGATTTTTGAAATACATAAGTAATTATACGTAGTTTGAAAAATAGTGAAACTTTATACGTACATTACTTATAACAAATACAATGGGTGAAAAATATTGAAAAATAAAATACCCATTAAATAATGAGATTGACACAAAGTTCAAAACCATTGAAAAGTTTAATATTTTGGCCCTACTTTGTACCAACTCTATCAATGGTGATTGCTATCAAAAGATAGAGTTCACCAAGGTTTTCTAAAATGATTTAAAAATATTTTTGAAAACCTATATTGGATCATGATCAATGGGCTCAATGCATATGACTTGCACATTAGCTTTCCCCATGATCCACCCATGATATATGATGAGTTTGAGTTCATCTAGATGCAAGAACTATGCACCTTGAACTTAACTCATTTCCTAGCATCTCACATGTGTCTAGGGTGTATCAATACACACACATGTCAATGTGATGTGAGATGTGGGTTTTGTTCATCCTAAACTAAAGTCTCATACATTTTCTAAAGCAACATTACTTGATTCCCTTATACATGAGACTTCAAGTCATGCCATAGTCCTTAAATTAATGCATGAATGATCATGACATAGATGATAACATAAGTAAGTATTTCCAAAAATCATGATGCCATGACATATGATTAAATCTAAATACACAACATAAAACTAAACCCTAGAAATTAATCATGACATTTTATATGATTCAAATGAATATGATGTCATGACATGGTATTTGACAAATAAAAGGCATAGGTATAACAATACCTAAATTTTAATATTGATTGTCATTTGTTATTATTAAGTCCATTTTGCTTTATTATTACTAATCCCCCAAGTGTGCCAAAAACCCAAAATGACACACTATGACCTCTAAACCTAATTTGTGTCAATTTGATTAGTTTTTCAAACTTCTTAAATGATATTGGCATATCCTAAAATCCTTTAGGATAAAAATTAACCTCCATTTCCAAGGTACCCATGACCTTGAAAATGACCTAAAGTACTACCTTTACCATGGTTAGGTTAACTACCTATCCATTTAAAGTTGGCACAACCTAACCCATCTAGCGTGAGTCGATCACGCTCCTAGGAACCCAAAACCTATTTGAGCTCCTTGGGTTAACTAGGTATTTCTTAGGGATGACCTCCCTAGATACCCTCCTAGGCTTAGTAGCCTTGGTCATTTTGGTCTTGCCTAGGTTAACTCTAGGGGTGACTTCCCTTGTAACCTTCTTAGTGACCTCCCTAGGTTTCTTCAAAACCTTAGCCGCTAGGCACACTCCATGGTCAACTCTAGGGATGACTTTCCTTGTGACCTTGGTTTTCCTAGACATAGGTTTAGTTCAATAGTTAAATGGAATATTATGATAAGTAGGCATTACTTTCTTGGACATAGGCTTGTGACCCAAACCTTGCCTCCTAGATGGTTCTTGCCTCTTACACCCTAGGTATTGAATCCTAGACCCTTGAGTTTGATTTTGCATATTTCTAAGGGTCTTTTCAAGTTCATCAAGCCTTGACCTCAAGGCTTGGTTCTCTAACTCCAATTTTTCTATTTTGGTGGGTCCATTGTTTCTTTGATCATTTTTTCCCTTCCTAGGCATATGTCTAGATTTCTTTTGATTAAAGCCTAGATGGTCTTCTATTTTCCTAATACTTGCCTTATGTAGAATTTTTCTAGGGACATTAGTCCCAAATTTCTCCTTGGTTCTAAAGCTACAACTTTTAGCACCTAAACAATACAATCTATTTCTACTAGCATGCTTTTCATGAGCAATGACAAATGAATTAAAAGCATGCTTTTTGACATTAAAACTAGAAGGTGCATTGCTAAAATATACCTTAGGGTTTGTCTTAGAGGCTCCCCCTATATGTGTAGCTCCTCCTTGTCCTTTGGTTTGCTTTCTCCCCCTAGGACATTGACTTCGGCAGTATCCCTTTTGATGGCACTTGAAGCAAATGACTTGCTTCTTGCTCTTTTGACTTTGGGCACCGTTTTCCTTAGTCTTTGGCATGACTTGTGTCGTCTTATTGACCTTCTTCGGACACTTGCTCTTATAGTGGCTGGCTTCCCTACACTCAAAATATATTATATGAATTTTATTTTTAAATGGAATGCTTGAGTTACCTAGGTCAATGGTGGTGGACTTTTGAACTTTTTCATCTTCTCGACCGGAGGTAGATGGTTCCTCTTGAGTTGGCTTTGGTATTGAAGATGGTCTAGCCTCCTCCCCCTCAATCCTAGAGGTGGAGGCTTCCTCTACTTCTTCCACCTCTTCCGATCCAGATGTTGATTTCCTATCAGCCTCCGAATCCGCAAGATCTTGAGATGATGATGTGCTTGCTTCTTCTTGATCTTGAGAGGACGAGCACTGCTCCTCGGACTTCTCCTCTACTACATGAGCCAGAGATGGGTTTTCATGATATTTTGCCAACTTGCTCCAAAGGTCCTTGCCCTCTTTACAATCTCCTATCTTGATCAAAATATCATTAGGAATTACACTAAGTAATATACCCATACCTTATTGTTTGTATTGAAGTTTCGAAGTTGTTCTTGGCTCCAATTCTTCTTCTTGAGTTTTCTTCCTTCTTCGTCCTTTGGAGTGTCAAACCCTACTAAAACACTAATCCAATTATCATAATCACACATTAGAAAATACATCACTCTACCTTTCCAATATGAAAAATCTTTGCGATCGAAAGAAGGCAGAATGTTGATGTCGTCACCCAATTTCTCTTGAAGATTGATCTTCTTCCCTCTAGCATGCTCCCTCGGATGTGAAGCTAGTGAAGAGCTCCTTCCTCTGATACCAATTGTAGAAACGTTGATGACCGCTAGAGGGGGGGGGTGAATAGCGTGTTTGATGCATCGATGGAATTTGTTCGTGCTTGCTACAAAACTTTTTATGCGCAGCGAAAATAAAGATAATAAAGCAATAACAAAATATACAAACACACAACACCAAGATATAACATGGTTCGGAACCTTAGGGTTCCTACTTCACAGATTGAGATCGAATGAGCTCTAGCAATGCCAATATCACCACTAATCAAATAAACTCCTTCTTGACAACAAGTTGGAGGCGGAGAAACCTCGTACAAAGATTACAAAAGTAATACAAAAGAAATACAAGAAATTATAAGTGAAATACACAAAACATATAAAGAAAACTATAAAAATACATTTTGGATGCTTTCTTGTTTGATTGCTTGAACTGAGCTTGAAGACCCTGCTTTGCACAAGCAAATCGCCTCAAAATCGCCCAAGAAATCAATGCTGAAATCCCTCCCGTCAAGCTTCTTTTAAGCCTCCTCGCAACCTGGATTTTCGTCTGGCAGTCGACTATCAACAATACCATTGTGTCACAATGGACTTAATCCACATCGACATTCAAACCAACGGTTACACTGGCAGTCGATTGCCATTACCCAGTAGTCGACTGCCAAGGTCATAGCCGACTGACTAGTTGGCTACCGAACATTCTGCTCTGGCAACCCTGACTAGCAGTTGACTGTCATCCATGACAGTCGACTACTCAAGCCATCAGTTGACTATCCAATGCTGACAGTCGACTGCCAGGCCATTTCCTGTAGTTGAACACCAGTCGACTCTGAGCAGTTCGACTGACCATAATCCCAATCGACTGCCAAGAGTCAACTCGACTGCCAAGTATCAAAACACTTGACCAATCGACTTGTCCAAAGCCTCAGTCGATTGATAACCTCAACCATGAGGTTTAACCCCAAGTATGATGCCCTCATTCTTGCTAGATCACCCTTAGCCTAGACCTAAGCCTTCTAGTCACCTCCGTCAGCTTCACGCCTATCGGATCCCTCCATGTCATCCATAACTTGTTCATCCATACGTAGCCTTCTGGTACTTCCATCGATTATTGTCATGCTAAGATGGTCTATACCACCAAGGCACATTGGGCTTACGCTGCCAAGACTACCACTTTGACTTTACACTGCCAACCATTGGACTTATGCTGCCAAGACTCCACCCTTGGACTTTACACAACCAATATCAACCCTTGGACTTTCCTTGCCAACCTATGTTGGACTTTCCAATTTCCAAGACTCAAGCTTGGACTTTTCCTTGTTAAGACCCATGCTTGGACTTTCCCTTGCCAAGACCCAAGCTTGAACTTTTCCTTGCCAAGACCCAAGCTTGGACTTTGCCTTTCCAAGACCCATGCTTGGACTTTCCATGCCAACCCATGTTGTACTTTTCAATTGTCAAGACTCAAGCTTGGACTTTCCCTTACCAAGACCCATGCTTGGGCTTTCCATGCCAAGTACCCATGACTTGGACTTTCCCATTGCCAAGTGTCCCACTTGGACTTTCCATGACAAGTACTCAAGACTTGGACTTTCCCATGATAATCACATTATCATACATTTTGTCGAACATCAAAATACCACTCAAGTCAAACTCGAGTCTGGTCAATCGTGACCTAGGTTGATTGCACCAACAATATTTGCATTAGCATGGGATATGATTGCACGGATTTGGATAGGATAGAAGGGAGCCCTAGTATAGACCTAGGGGTGTGCATGACTATGAAGATGATAGTGAGAGGGGGTAACCACTTTTGTTTTGTAAGGAAAAACTTGACACCCCTTAGGCTCCCCGACACGGACCGTACCACCATCACCAACCGCGCCAATTGGCAGTTGGATCTTATAGTGGAGTCCCAACCATATGTTGGGCCTTCTACTCATGCACCCCTTTCACCCCTTGTCCATCACTCTCCCTCAAGTCCACATATGTATAGGAGTCCCCCTAGTCCACGATGAGAGCCTACACTTGCACCCCCTTATTTTTTTACTTTTGAGCAGGATGTAGGTACATCGGCCTATGACTTCTCTGAGTTTCGATCATGCCTCGACAATATTTATGCCGAGCAGACGCAAGGGCAATGATGGGAGGAGCATAGGAACTACACTCAGGCAGAGTTCCAGAGCCTCCGAGATCATTTCCAGTGGGCCGAGTATTTCTATGACCAGACCCATCACTATTTTCAAGAGGAGGCCATCTACCGACAGGAGGTCATGCAGTTCATGAGGGACACTCGATCATAGTGGGTCAGGGAGGAGCACCAGATTTTCCCAGAAACCCGACATGCTGAGATAGCCAGACTTCCCACCTCGACCTCTATATTAGAGGTAATGTTTCACTTAAGTCTAGGGGAGGACCCCAAATTTTAATATGTTTTGTTTCTAGCAGTAGTTTCTTTCTCGACATTTAAAGTTTAGTTTTAGTTTGCATTCATTTATCCATACATAGAGTGTTTAAGTTTCTTCTTAGCACTTAGTTTTTGTCATCTTTAAGCTGCCTCAGTAATATTTTTAAGATTTCTTCATGAATTGTTTCCATAGATAACTTAACTTCATTTATCTTTTGGTATTTATTTTAGTTGCTTTAATGAATATTCTAGACTTGCACTGGTTAGCTTTTATATTTCACTCACACTTGACAAATATTATGAAAGGGAAAATTTATTACATACATAGTTATGATTCATCCCAGTAGTCTAATACTTTGGAATCCATAGGTGATTCTAGATTTAACATTTTAGTTACTGGAGATGCTCGGATTGTGTAAACCCATTTGGAAAAATCAAAATCCCTATGAGCAGGAGAAGAAAAAAAGAATGTTCTTTGAAAAAAAAAGAGAGACAGAGAGAAAATAGAAAAAAAAATTATGAGGGATAAAAAAACAATTGTCGTGGGTGGAAATGGCTAGGTGCCCCTTTGAGACCGAGTTAGGTTACTGGGGAAACACTACCATTTTTTCTCAATACCGAGCATGCCTTTGAGACTTTGTGATAGATCTAGGGAACGACCCTCGCTTAGGGCAGGTAAGTGCCTAAAAGCAAGAAACCTTAGGAAAGCTATAAAATGATGACTTAGCTCACTGTGGAACGAGGATCCCTTAAGAAAATTCACTCAGCACATGCACGAAAAGCTAACTTAGTGAACTTTTAGACCATATCTATTTTGCTTTGATTGAAAATACCATTTGATAAATCTAGTTAACATGCTAAGTATGGAATAATATTTTTTAAAATTTCATGGCACTGAGGTTTGCTTGAGGACAAGCAAAGATCTAAGTCTGGGGGGATTGATGTGAGCAAAATATATAGGATTTTAGGAGTAGTTTCCACTCACATCTCATTACATTTTATACTTGTTTCATGCATATTCTACTTTGTTTTGCATGCATTTTCTATTTTCTAGTTCAGAGATATATTCTTGTTGCTTTTGTGTGCAGGGCGACATTTTACAGGAAAAACGACACACTTTTGGAGTAAAAGGAAGACATTCACCGGGTGGAATAAAGGCGGACACGGTCAGCCATGTGGATTTCACACGACTGTGTCCAAACCCCCTAGCACCCCCACACAACCGGCCGTGTGGAATCCACATGGTCGTGTGGTGCTGGGCTATTTTGACGTGACTAGGGTTTTTCGTGGGATTTTTGAAGAGCCGACTTCACATCTATAAATAGGATAGCATGCCTAAACCCTAGGGGAGAGGCTCGACAACTAGGACAACAAGACGATGCCCTAAAAAGCACCGGAGACTCACACCGGGGAGGAAAGAAGTAGCTCGAGGACCAAAATCTATGCTTCAACGCCAAGGAGAACGACCAAGAGTACTATAATTTCATTCTTAGATATCTTTATCTTGTAATGATTCTTTCTATGATGCCTTGTGATCGTTCTCTTACATCTATGGAGTAGATACTTCAATTCTAGGATTAGGGAGTAGCTTGTGTATGTAGGACATGCTAGTTTGAATATATTTTCTGTTCTTGGATTTATATTTGCAATTGATATTGTTTGGGTCGATGAAAATTATTATTTTGATTCTATATCTATTGCGTATAGCCGATATAAAGGGTGACAACCTTCGTATCAAAGATCTAGGAGAACCAAGGAGGAACCTTGTGGTCGTCCTCCCTCCGATAACCATAGTTAGTAGAATATGATGGAGTGGAAAACGAGATACATTCCGAATCTGCATAGGGATTATTAGGACATCTTCTTACCCAATAGCCTATCTTAACAAAAGGGTCGAAGTAGGAGAAATTAACTCTAGAAGAACTCTAGAAGATTTGAGGGACCTTAGTGACTGGGGGCTCCCAACGGTATCAACCCCCTGAGCTCTGATGATCCAAAATGTCAACTTGGTTAGGAATAGGTAGTCCTGGTAGAAGCAAAAGTTCATCGGGCAAACGTATGATGATCCTCCCGCAAGATTATAATTAGAGATCTAGACAGTATTTAATTGATAACATGTTCCAATAATACACAAGTGAAACTGAAGTCCTAGAATCCTCTTAGGAAACATTGAACCTTCCTTCACTTCCTCTGAGTGACACCGTACTAGAGTTAGGATTGCCATCAACCTCGCAACCCTCGTCTTTAGGACATTCAATCCGAACAACAAGATCCATTGGACATACGGTACTTGAATCTTAGTCTCTGTGGGATTGATAATCTTTTATTACTTGATGACATTTGTGCACTTGTGAGCATTAAGCGCGAGCGTGCGCTTTGGGTCCTCGACGATTTCCGTCAGAAATTTGAGATTGTGCTCGTGCGCATCAAGTTTTTGGCGCCATTGTCGGGGACTGTTGATTCGATATCGAATCGAAAGTGGACAGTTTGGATCGGACCTAGGCTAGATTTGTTTTCTTATTTTATTTTATTTCAGTTTTAGACTTTTGCTATTTAAATTCAGTTTAGATTAATTTTAGTAGTTACCTATAGAGGAACCATGAGCTTGTTCTTCATTGGCTCCGAAGGTAGATGTCTCATTTTGCTCTTGCTTCGATATCATTTCTCTATCCTCCCCCTCAATCATAGAGGTGAAGACTTCTTCAATTTCTTCTATTTCGAATATCGAACACCTCTCAACCTCCAAATCTAAAACCTCTTGAGATGATGATGAGCTTTTTTCTTTAGACTTATCATCTTTCCTTTGGTTTTGGGCCGGTGAGGTTTCTTCATTAAGCTTGGAAAGTTTGCTCCATAAATCCTTGGCATCTTGATATTTACCTATTTTACACAATAGGTCATTAGGGATTAAATTAACCAAGAATTTTGTTACCTTCTCATTAGTCTTGGATTCTTGAATTTTCTCCTCAGCCCATTTGCTCCTTTTAATAATTTTTCTTTTCTTGTCCATAGGAGCTTCAAATTCATTCATCAAGATAATCCAATCTTCAATCTCCATTTGAAGGAACGTCTCAATCTTTGCCACCCATTGATCAAATCCGTTGAGAGGTGGAACTCGAATGTCATATCCAAGTCCATCGCTAGGCTTCATTTTCCTCTAACTTTCTCTTTTTAGTGATAAGTCCTTGAA
Organism: Wurfbainia villosa; assembly: GCA_025175895.1. Taxonomy (NCBI): domain Eukaryota; kingdom Viridiplantae; phylum Streptophyta; class Magnoliopsida; order Zingiberales; family Zingiberaceae; genus Wurfbainia; species Wurfbainia villosa. The sequence goes on from CM045996.1 coordinate 84,699,862, forward strand.
GAGCGACCTCACTCTGATACCAATTGTTGAGGATCTTGTGATGCGCTAGAGGGGATGAATAGCGATCGTTCGATTCTTTCGTCATGCTTATCTATAATTCATTAGCGTGCAAGAAAATACAAATATAAACACAAATAAAATGCAAGGCACAAAGCACGACCACTACACAAGGAATTTTCACTGTCCGATCCCCTGGTGTTCAAGGATTGAGCTATAGTTCTCATTTGATCGGATGGTGGATAATCGAGGTGCTCACGGATGAGTTGTGTAGGATAACATTTCTCTCTCTCTCTCTCTCTCTCTCTCTCTCTCTCTCTCTATATATATATATATATATATATGAATTCTTTATCCTGAGCGCTTCTTTCCTGTGTATCCATCCGTGATACACAGTAATGATAAATGCATAGTGCTTCTTCATCGCACGAAGAAGCCACTGTCGGCCATCGTTCCACCGAATTTCGGTTACAACCTGATCAAAATCCAGATGCTTTCGGATCGAAATCTGACCATGGTCCAATCGGAATCATGCCAAACCAACATTTGGTCAGATTCCGATCGCAATCCTACAAGAATCTGGTAGCAGTCTGGTAGACATCAGAGCTCGATCGGATCATGGCCAAATTCTGATCGAAATCAACCTCAATTGCGACCGTCGACGACCGTGCCACTGGTAGCCGCAATTCGACAGAATTTCAGCAACAATCCGATCGAAATTCGACCGCAGTTCAATAGGTTGATCGGTCGAACGGCAGCAACAATCTTGACAGATTCAGGCATTGGATATAGCGTTCATCGAAGAAGAAGACATCGTGAGCGAAGCACTGTGTATTTCTCATTTACTATGCAATCCCGTAAGATTAGACGGCTGAAGATGAGTCATGGATTAATCGACATCCATATATATATATATATATATATATATATATATAAAGAAGATGCAATTTAAAGAATAAAGAAATTTCTCAAATATTAATATTCCAATTATAAAATTATCAATGTAGAATTCGATAATAAGACATTATCCAAACTAAATAGTTGGTTCGGCGAAAGGGGTCTGAGAGAACTGGTTCGGGCGCATAAGTCTGGGAAGAATGGCTCAGAGAGACAGTTTAAGGGAATTGATGCGGCAGAGCGAATTTATAAGTTGGTTCAGTATAGGAAAAATAGGAATCGGTTCGGTAGAATGATCCTGGAGGTTGGTACGGTACAGGAAGGATAGGAATCAGCTCAGTGAAATGGGCCTAGAGGTTGGTTTTGTATGGAAAGGATAGAAATTGGTTCGAGTTATTAGGAGGAGTCTAAGAGCTATGCTACACTTAAGCAGTAGGTTTAGGCTAGCCTTACGAAAGGCAAGCGGGTGAAAGTGATGGGCTGGAATATTTCCCAAAATATGAATGAGAAGTTTATTACCCCACGACTTGGGACCCCACATAATATTCGGAGGAGTCTTCACTCCCCATTTATGTAACAGAATGATTCTCCAGGTAAGCAAGGTGGCCACGTGTACGGAGATGAAGGAGATTCGTTATGCAACAGCTGGCCAGAGGAAGAGGAGGAGGATAAAAGGTAGAGAACATGCGAGAGGAAGGGATCCACAATTTACAACAAGTAAAGACGAAGGCACACTTGAGGAGGGAGCGACCACATCGCCGAAGAAGGAAGGGAGAAAGAGAGGAGGAGAGTAGTGAGCTCCATTTTCTCCATACTTGTATATTGAGCTAACTGTAAGAGGTATCTTCCTCTACCTCTGGAAGCCTTTTCCGTAAAGGAGGAAGTTCATAGTGAAAGTGCTTTGACACCGTAGCTCGTGGGAGAGCTTACCCCCGTGGAGTAGGAATTCTCATTCCAAACCATGTTAAATCTTGTGTCTCTGCTCTTTGCTTGTGTTGCGCGTGGTTTTTCTTCTTCGTATTTTATTACTGCTGCGGCCGAAGAGAACCCCAAGCTTCTTGCACGCACCTTGGTGTTGAACAGAGGCTAGAAAATCCATCTACGACCGCATCATATATATATATATATATATATACATATAATCAATTTCGAATGATACTTTAGTTGATGTTCCTCTCAGTCAAGCTATATTGAATGAAATTTAAATAAATTGCAGTAGAGCAAACACTAGTTCAAGTCCTAAGGCCAAATCATCGTATAAGATGATAAAAATGACTTTTATGAAAAAAGTAAATAGTTTTGACACTGTATTAAATACTTTTGTATGAAACCTAAACACTGTATTATCGTAACACATCCGATTGTATTGTATTGATTCGAATTCGATTAAGTGATCTAATTATTATTTTGATTAGCAGATTTGTGTTATTGGATGTGGATTATTGAATTTTGGATTCATATGTGTAGAACCATTTAACCTATATCATTAGCATTGATAGATTGTTAATAAATTAGAGTTAATTCTATATATAGGATGTGGTCCTCCTAAGAGAGAGAATTGAATGACTATCTTTTTTTTCCCCATCGGACAGAGCATACGGAGCAGTCACTCTTGCACCTATAGAAGATCAAGCCCTATGATTATTTCGGCATTAGATCTTCAGACTCATCCGACGATAATGTCTTCGAATTCAAGTGCATGTGTATTCTTTCATTTACATTTCTATTGTATTATATTTTCACATGATTGTTGTAGACAAATTGACAAGATCTTGTGTTCGAATTGTTTTATTTTTGTTTTTCTGAATACATATGTGGATGTGTGATCCATTGATAGATTGAGAGGTCCATCAATTGGTATTAGAGCTAGGTTAGGTGTCACTGATCGTACAATATTATGATGCAGTTTTTCGATGATCTTGGTCCAAATGCGTGTGTTTTGTATTAGATCTTGATTTAATGTGTTTAAACACGCATAATTGTTGAATCTAAAAGTTAGTAATCCTAAGTTTAGTGTTGGATCAAAATTTTTCACATTTTTCCACGAAGAATGAGAAGAATGGTAGTGTAACCACCACCATTTTCGTCGAAACCATCACTTTGATCTGCAGAAATTAGGTCATCAATCGATTGATATGGACATTAGTCGACTGACACAGACATCAATCCACTGATATGGATCATCAGTCAATTGCTGGTTGAAATTTGGTGCACATAATTTTTCTGAGTCAACTGGGGCATTCGATTGATTTCCATCAGTCGATTGTCATAAGGACCAGTTGACTGATGCACATAAAATTTTGAACATAACATTTGTGAATCGACTATGAGACTTGACTAGGTATGCTAGTTGACTGGCATTTTTCGTCAGTCAATTGGTGTGCATGAATTAGGGCACATAAGGTTTTTGAGTCAACTGAGACAATCGACTGATGATCCTTGATTTGAGCACAGAAAAGTTCTAGTCAATTAGAGCAATAAATGATTGAATCAATCAACTGCTTTCAGGCTTCAGTCGACTGGCGACGTAGGAAACTTTCAGAGGCCTTAACTTTTCACTTGGGATAAGTTTTGAGTCATTCTCAGTTGCATTTCGAAACTCGTTCAAAGCTCTACATTTATTACTATGGGGTAAACCCCTCATAACACTCTATCTCGAGCCTAAAAAATATCGTTTATGGCCTTTTCGGAGGCATCAAAGTTTTTTAGTCCCATATTAAGGTCATTTGGCATCCTCTACATTATTTAATAGCAACAATACAATCAAGTTACCTAGGATTTCATTTGTATCAATTAGCACATTTGTTATTAAGTTGAACTAATACTATCGCCAAAGTGAGAATGATTAGCTAAACTTAATACATGATTGTGTGAGTGGATGTATATCTATGCTAAGGAAGGTTAGCCCAAAGGAAAATCATCTTTAGGCCAGATATATGCTTAAGGTAATTCACTATAAACATCATACACATAATATATCGACCCAAAGGAAGACATGTTATATGACTGATTAAAGAAATATTGAAATGTTGTTATAATTGATATAGTCAAATTTAACTCATATTAGGTTATTAATCATGCACATATTGTGTCAGTCCAAAAGAAGGCACATTGTGTGGCTGATTATAATGTTTTGAGTTAGGATTATAGAGTGCCACTAACAAGTTACAATTTAATCCAAAGATTAATTGCAATATTGTATTTGTTATCTCATAAAGGGATCATTGTAAGTGCATATATTTTAATATTTATTTTATGTCACCGTGTGTGTATATATATATATATATATATGCATGTTTAGGACTATTAATATGAGCATTTTCTTCTCTCTTCTTTCATTTGTTTTATAGAAAAAATGATATATGCCAAAAAAAAAAAACATTCCATCAACCTTAGTTTTAGAAACCAGTAAACATAAAAGGATCATTATGAGTAAGGGTATTAAAACTGTAGTGTCCGACAATGAACCTCTTAGTTTGGTTAGTTCAAAAGTCAATTTTATCACTGAATTTACTGACACTTGGTGAATATACACTGGAACTATCACTCATATTAGTGTCACTGAGCATGATTATCTAAATAGTCGACTGTCTATTGATAGTGAAAAATACATCTATACTGGTAATGACAAGAAGACTATAGTGACTACTATAGGTGTTTTTAGGCTTTGTCTAGGGACCGATATATATTTAGATTTGGAGAATATATTTGTTGTACCATCTTCAGGAGGAACTCAATTTCCATTTCTTCTTTGGACGAATTAAGATATACTTGTTCATTTGAGAATAGAATATTTAGTGTTAAATACGGGAAATTTAAAACATTAAATTAAATGGCCAAAATTAGGAAAATAATCTTAGAAATTATTTTCGGAATTTTTGGAGAATTTTAGAAATTTTTTTCCGGAATTTTTCAGGAATTAAACGGTGCTTGTATGGGGTATTTACTGGGATAAAATAAATAGGCTTTTGGAGGGCCTATTTGAAATATCAATTTTAGGGGGTTAATGGGTTTGATTTAACCCTATGCTTAAATACCAAAACCTAGGTTTCCTAGCTCCTAATTTTTCCTTCGCAGTCGCGGTTCCCACCTCCCAATTCCCGATTCAGTTTTCTTCTTCTCCCCGTGCGGCGCCCATGCCAGCTCTCGCCGTTGCTGCCTTTCCCTGTGCCCAGGCCACCGCGGGTTGGCCTCTCCGTCGCTGCTTCCTGCTGAGCCGCTCGTCCGCGTGGTGGCTAGGAAGGAGCACCGCGTCTTCTTCGTCGACCGCTTCATGCTTGATTTAACTTTTGGATCTTAATGTAGGCGGCCGTAAAAGGGTCTCCGATGCCGGACGAGATATGTTTTGGTGGATGTCGATGCCATCCTCTTCGAGCACTTGCTGTGGCTGGCTTTCCACGAGCATCGGCGGTGCCTTCGCCCCTTTTCGCGATCTCTCCGACGTCTACCAGCCCCATCGCCGATGCCGCTCGCTACAATGCCGGCCAGCCTCCCCGGACACTAGTTGCCCTTCACCATAGCCTCGCTCACGTCGCATGCCTTGCGCGACCGCCGCTCATTTCCTCTCCGTCGCTCGTGTCGCCAACCCCCAAGCGCCGCCGACCTCTCCTTCTTCCTCGAGTGTTCTTCCTCGCTGCGAACGCTGGCGCTCGGACCAACCTTGATGATCTCCGCGGACTGGCTAGAGCGGAGAGTGGGTGATTGGCTGGGAGCTTGGATCGATGGAGTTTTGATCGTGAACTGTTCTTCACGATCTCAGTCGTAGTAGGTAAGTTGTCAATCTCTTTCCCTGATTTTGAAGAGATCCATCCTCAATTGTGTTAGGCACTACCATTAACTCATATTGCCGTGTGAAGCTAGGGCAACAACGTTGGCGTCAGGGCAGATTTGGGGAAAATACTGCCAGAGGAGTTTTCTAGGGCTGGTAAGCTTGATTACACTTCCTCTTATCTGTAAATTTCTAGATTTTGGATGGGTGTCAAGGTTGAGTGATTCGAGGGCTTCGATTTAGAGTGTGCTGGTGGAGTTTCTATATCCTATACGGGCAATTGATGGTGATTGAGGATTGTGATGGAATCTTGGATGTGGAGATGGTTAGCACAGACTGCACGTACATGAGGTATTATGTTTGTTTATTTTAGGAGATTCAAGATATAGAATTAAGTTCGATTTATTACCCTCATTGGACTTATCATAGAACTTGGTAATAATGATATTTCACTTGTAGGCCTATGGTGGAGGTAGATTCTATGATGCAAAGACAATTGATATTCTACAGATCAGGCGGGTATTTTGATTTATCTTTTAGATATAGTCAAGTTGATATGCTAGTTAGGATAGCTTGCAATAATATTCATGTTTATATGCCTAGTATGTTTTTGGTGCCTACTTGATACATGCATGTGATAGGTTATGATTATACCTTCCCTGTTTTATTTGGATCATAGTTACTTGGATTATGGATATGTACTTATTGATTGTGCATATTATTCGGATAGGTGTATTTAGTTGGATTTACATGCTTTAGTATCATGCACCATCTTGCATGATTGCATCTTTAGACGAGTTCCTTTATTGTTGAGCCATGCGGCCCGGTTACATAACTTTACCTGCTTGCCACTCATGGGTTAGTGGTACATCAGGAGAGTGTGTGCAGTTGCTCTGTCAGGCTCCGCTGGTCCGCTCATGGGTAGCGATGAGGCAGCGTGGTAGCGGGCAGGGATCCCTCCTCTGGTCTATGACACCGGGAGATGAGAGCTTAGCTCCCCCACTCTGTTTGGGGCAGGAGGATAAGTGTACTCCGACAGCATCTTGTCCACTCGGTCACTCAGGAGCAGTGATTGCAGAGTGCACAGTTGTCATAGCCCTACCCACTCGGCTTCACCATCGCGTGTGAGGCGGCTGACTGGCGTCAGGGGTGACCATGTCATTTGTATGGCATGCATTTTTGCATGGATCGCATTTGTATTGTGTTTGCTGCATTTTATTGATGCCTTGGATATTGCATATGATTGCCATGCATACAGGATTCATATTCGTATATGGTGATGACTTTATCTCTTATAGTAGGGCACATGCTCCTATATCAGGGTAGGAGATTCAGGTGAGTATAGTCCTTTTGTATTTATTTCTTGCTTACCATATATATGAGACTGTACTGACATGATTAGTATTGTTAGCTATATCTTGCTATTCATATTGACTAGTATCCGCTAAGTTCTTTGAACTTACCCCGTTGATTTATTTTTATTTCAGGATGAAGCTGTCAGGAGAGTCCAGCTGCCAATCGCCCTCGTTGAAATGGATAGGTTTTATTTGTTTTATGATTTTGGATATTTGGATTAGAAGATATGTTTAGGATTGGAGTTGGATTTATGTACTCGTGGGTATTTGGTGTCCTTATGGACATTTATTCGGATTTTATCTTGATTGGTTTTGGTTAGGTTATTCCTGCCCAGATGGCAGAAGGGGTAAGTCTAGTTAGTGTAGACTTTTTGTTTACCTTGATTTGTTGGCCTGAGGCCTATTTTATTAACTGCGTGTGATGTTTGGATTCCGGTCGTGTTGACCGATGTATAGTGGCCGTGTAGACCTTGTATGAAAATTGGTATTGTCACCCGTACAGGGGAGGTGCTGTCGGATTTTTGTCTGGCGGGGACTCCCTCGGGGTGTGACAATTTAGTTGGTATCAGAGCGTAGGTTCCAAGTTCCTTAGGGTCTTTGGGTTTTTGGACTTTGCTAAATTTGGCAGGTTAACTGGGGTATTTTCGGAGTTGTACGGATTTATGATGATTTTTATGTTTCGGAAATTCGAGGTATAATTGACGAGGTCAATATGGGGGATTTGGCGGCAACAGGACATCTCTAGACGGCTAACAGGTAAATAAATTCTAGATTTTTTTTTAGATTTGGTACATATTTGTATTGGTTATATGCATTATGCGGTTTACTTAGGTAGTATCATGTTTTGTCTAGTATTGTTTTAACCTAATATCTGTTAGATTGGTAGATGTTTAGGTTGCTGATTTATCGTTAGCATATGGTTATTAATTGTTATTTCTGCTATAGGTAGCTAGTTATCATTGTGATATAAATGATTAGATATTATTGGTAGATGTTTACCTCTTACTTATTGGACTAGTGTTAGGATTGGACTAGTTGAATAATATGAATAAGATGGATAAATTCGTAGAAGGTATATATAGAGATTCTTTGATTCTCTAGATCCTAGTGCATGATGACATGATTACATTGCTTACGTAGTTTAGGGTATATATAGGCACCTGATGCTTTATTTAGTATTGCCTGTTCTGGCATGATCCTTTAGTTATACCCGAATTAATTTCAGCCATTGATTCCCGTTAGTATTGTTAGTGCATATAAGATCCACATATCTCCACAATGGTATGATATTGTCCACTTTGGGTCTAAGCCCTCATGGTTTTATTTTTGGGCTTTACCCAAAAGGCCTCATTCCAATGGAGATATCTTTTTTCTTATAAGCACATGATCTTTTCCATGTCTTACCAATGTGGGACTTTGATTGTATTCCCCATACTCCCAACAATCCCCCCCTCAAACGAAGGACCACATTGGGCCCCCCCTCAAGCCTATCCCTCCTCGAAGGATTTTCTCTGCTTGATGTCCGATCTTCAACCCACCAGGACTTCATGCCAGTTGTTCTTAACCCCACCAACTAGACTTCCTTTCCGTCTGTCTCTGATCTCGACGTGAGCTCAACTTCCTTCGTTCGAGGTTCATGGCTTGACATGGACCATGGCTCTGATACCAATTGTTAGTGCATATAAGATCCACATATCTCCACAATGGTATGATATTGTCCACTTTGGGTCTAAGCCCTCATGGTTTTATTTTTGGGCTTTACCCAAAAGGCCTCATTCCAATGGAGATATCTTTTTTCTTATAAGCACATGATCTTTTCCATGTCTTACCAATGTGGGACTTTGATTGTATTCCCCATACTCCCAACAAGTATGACTATGCTGTCGTTTAGTAGACAGCGTGTTATATGTTTATAGGGTTATGTGTTTTGCGGTGGATACCGTGATTAAGACTAGTAGAGATAGAATAACTTATATGAGGTTATTCTGTAGGAGTGGATCTCAAGAATGAAATAACATTAGTACTAGGTGTTGGAACCCTGCTTAATAACCCGATGTGCTTAATGATATATGGTTATCCATTTATCTTTGATAGACGATATGGTGATCTGACTAGTAGAGTTCGGATGGTTAGGACCTAGGATTAATCCCTTACTAAATCCGACCTATTCTGGTGAGAGAGAGTCCGCAGAGAGTCTCTATAGGTATGCTTTGTATATTTGTGGTAAATCATGCCTCCCAATCATGGTTGAGATGACCTCGTAGGTTATATTCTTGCTTTATTCGCTAGTTGTGATAATCTGCAGATGACGATGTAGCTAGATAGCTACTTTACATCTTACCCACGAGATTTGTTCGGAGCATGTTATCATGCATGATTGAACTGTAGAATGATATAATTTAGGCTTAACCCTCTTGAAGGGTTTGATAGTAGATTTGTGGTCCTTATTCGCCTTGATAGACGCTTCTCTTAGCCGGGATGAAACCCTATGATTAATCGCCTCGACGTGTTTGAGTGGATCGACTTATGGTCACAGAGTGGTTGTACTCACCCCCTCCTCTCTTATCTTCTAGGTTAACTGAGGGAGGAAGTGTCATGTTGACCTACCTTGTGTCGTTCAGAGAGTTCCTTGCCGTGCTTGTTCACTGCATCATCGAGATGCCGCTTTGTTTACTTTATCGGTATTGCATTTTGGTTATGCACTTTGGATTTTTGGTCGCAATTTGATTTGGTATCACAAAACTATTTTACTTTAATTGATACATGTTTAGTCGTGCATGCATGCAGTTAATTAAAATATTTGTATATCTATTAATATTTTGAGGTTTTTACCAGATTTGGTCTATGTATTTCAGAATATTGTCACTAAGGGGCTCCTCCGTCATTTGGATGACGAATATGCCACCAGGACGTGACAATTTTATTGGTTTGCGGTTTTGGTTTGTGAGTTTTGTGTTTCGAGGATTTTCTTTTCCTTGGATTTTTGGGAGTTCTCGGGTTTTGGGACCAGGCGAGCTGAAGGATATCTCTGAGCTATAGGAAAAGTATTGTCTATAGTGGTTATTGTACTTTAATGGTTAGGAAAAGTATTGACTTAGTGAAATTGCCCCTACTCATGGTTGGGCACGAGGTCGATGACGTATTGACCTTGCGGAACCTAACGATGATTTGAGTCACGGACTCTTTAGAGTCTGCGTGATGTCGAATTAGGAAGCTAGGGATTTGGCCTGCTAGCCACCAATCGGAAGGACAAGGAGTAAACCCTCAGAGAATATCAGTCCCTACTATTAGTGGTTTGGTTATGGATAAGGCATGTATACTTACACTGGTCAAGACGATGAAAGATCGTTTTACCTTATTATAGGAGGTGTTGGATGGGATATTTATCTGTCCCAGAATTTACCAGAGAAGATCCGGAACTCTTTGTTAAAAGAGAGATGGACCTTTGAGATTATGCATCGATTATCGATGATAGAATGCGGTAGTTGTGGAAGGAAATGAATATCCTTCATAGTGGATAGAGGATCTATTTAGATCAGCTATAGAACACCTGTGTATACTCTAGGATTGATTTATGACTGGTGTGTTGATATTGCAGTGACATGGTGTCATACAATTATCATTGTCGTTGTGATGATTGTTATATCAACAGCCTAGAGTAAAGAGAATGCAGGTGTGTAGCGACGACAATTTCATACTTGGTATGAATTGTATGAGTTTATGATTATCTTATTAGACTTATTGACAACTTAGTCATCCAGGGATTTGGGAAGTCGTGTATTCTGGACACGATTGGATCAGTTGTGCACTCGGCCGGCATAGATGGTGTTTTCTTGGTATTGGTTTAATTATTACTATATATATGGATAGGATGCTTTAGCGGTACTACATCGCTGACTGGTTGGACTAGGAAGGTGATGGAATTTACTTGGTCTGAAGCTTGTGAAACTAGTTTCAGGGCTCAGACGATGATTGACTTTTTACGCCGGTGTTGATTAATCATGCTGGTGTGGAAGGAAGGGTAGAGTACATGGATGCATCATTTCGGGGATCGGAGCGATTCCGATGCTATTGAATAAGATGTAACCTAAGATTACGGCAGTTAAAGGACTGCGAGATAAGCCATCATATATATGATGTGAACTTCGCAATTTTATGTTGTTTTGTAGAGGTGAGGAAGCGAATGCTCATGGGGTTTTGGCTAGCTACTGGATAGCTACTATAGAGTAGCTGGAACATGAACGGTTGTAACAAGGAAGTTTGGTCGCGATAGCCTCCCATGCACTTATAGAGTGTGTGGTGGAGTGGATTTTGGACGGTAGATGGACTACCATCTTTGACTTCGAGGAGGATAATGGTTTCCGGAGTTGCATTAGTTTAAGGAACAGATGCTTCAGGAAATTCCAGTTCCGGAAGGAAAGTGGAAGCGTATTATTATGGAGTTTGGTGGTGGATTTGCCTATAACACATCAAGACCATGACGCGATTTGGGTAGTCGTTGACGACTAACCAAATCCGCGCACTTCTTAGCGATTCGGAAGACCCACTCTCTGGATCGTTTGGCAGAGTTATATTGTCGGGAGATCATCAGATTGCATGATGTTCCTTTGAGCATTATATCAGATAGAGATCCCCGGTTCACGTCTCTGTTACTCGTAGAGTCTCGTGCAGCCTTAGGCACACAACTTCGTTTTAATATGGCATTCCATCCACAGACAGGTGGACAGTCTGAGCGGACCATTCTGACTCTAGAGGATTTGCTGAGGTCCTGTGTTATAGTTTTAGGGGGCAATTGGGAGGACCACTTGCCATTAGTGGAATGCGCCTACACAATGACCATCATTCGACTATCCAAATGGCAATCGCTTTGCGATGGTATGGTAGTTAATGTCGGATACTCACCTTCTGGGAGGAGGTTGGGGAGGCTCAGTTGTTAGAACCCTAGAGAGCTCAGCATTGAGGCAGAGTTGGTCCGTACTATCAGACGTAGGATGGCTAAGGCGCAGGATCGTCAGAAGAGTTATGCAGATCGGAGACGGAGACCTCGGGAGTTCTCTATTGGTGACCAGGTATTCCTGTGAGTCTCACCCACGAAAGGGGTGAAGAGATTTGACCTCCGTGGTAAGTTGGCTCCAAGGTACATTGGGTTTTTCGAGATTTTGGAGAGGATCGGAGCAGTCGCTTACCGACTAGTGCTACCACCATCCTTGATGGGTATTCATGATGAGTTTCATGAATCCATGCTAAGGAAGTATGTGCCAGACTCTACACATATTCTGTCAGATGTGTCAGGTTCCATTCAACCTGATGGTACTTATGCAGAGGTTGCGGCACGGATTATGGATCACAAGGAACGACAGTTGTGAAACAAGATTGTGCGACTTGTCAAGATCGGGTGGAGTCACCACACTGATGAGGAGGCTACTTGGGAGCTTGAGGAAAAGATTCAAGCTCAGTACCCCACTTAGTTACTTGATGTGTGGTTTTCCCCAAGTACTTGAGTTCAACAGTGTGACATTGCTTGTTAGTACTTGAGTAGGAAATTTGGGGACCAAATTTTTATTAGTGGGGGAGAATGTTAAATACGGGAAATTTAAAACATTAAATTAAATGGCCAAAATTAGGAAAATAATCTTAGAAATTATTTTCGGAATTTTTGGAGAATTTTAGATATTTTTTTCTGGAATTTTTCAGGAATTAAACGGTGCTTGTATGGGGTATTTACTGGGATAAAATAAATAGGCTTTTGGAGGGCCTATTTGAAATATCAATTTTGGGGGATTAATGGGTTTGATTTAACCCTATGCTTAAATACCAAAACCTAGGTTTCCTAGCTCCTAATTTTTCCTTCATACCAGGCCTCCCACCTCCCACCTCGATTCGGCTTTCTTCTTCTCCCGCGTCGCCCACACCCTCGCCGCCGCCTTTCCTCGTGCCCGGGCCGCAGTTGGCCTCTCAGTCGCCGCTTCCTGCCGAGCCGCTCATCCACGTGGTGGCTGGAAAGGAGCACCGTGTCTTCTTCGTCGACCGCTTCGTGCTTGATCTAACTTTTGGATCTTAATGTAGGCGGCCGGAAAAGGGTCTCCGATGCCGGACGAGATATGTTTTGGTGGATGTCGATGCCATCCTCTTTGAGCACTTGCTGTGGCTGGTTTTCCACGAGCATCGGCGGTGCCTTCACCCCTTTTCGCGATCTCTCTGACGTCTACCAGCCCCATCACCAACGCCGCTACCGCTGTGTAGCCTCCCGACACTAGTTGCCCTTCACCACGCCTCGCCGCGTCGCCGCGCCTTGTGCGCTCGCGCTCATTTCCTCTCCGTCGCTCGTGTCGCCAACCCCCAAGTGCCGCCGACCTCTCCTTCCTCCTCGAGTGTTCTTCCTCGCTACGAACGCTGGCGCTCGGACCAACCTTGATGATCTCCGTGGACTGGCTAGAGCGGCGAGTGGGGGGCGATTGGCTGGGAGCTTGGATCGATGGAGTTTTGATCGTGAACTGTTCTTCACGATCTCAGTCGTAGTAGGTAAGTTGTCGATCTCTTTCCCTGATTTTGAAGAGATCCATCCTCAATCGTGTTAGGCACTACCATTAACTCATATTGCCGTGTGAAGCTAGGGCAACGACGTTGGCGTCGAGGTAGATTTGGGAAAATACTACCGGAGGAGTTTTCTAGGGCTGGTAAGCTTGATTACACTTCCTCTTATCTGTAAATTTCTAGATTTTGGATGGGCGTCAAGGTTGAGTGATTCGAGGGCTTCGATTTAGAGTGTGCTGGTGGAGTTTCTATATCCTATACGGGCAATTGATGGTGATCGAGGATTGTGATGGAATCTTGGATGTGGAGATGGTTAGCACAGACTGCACGTACATGAGGTATTATGTTTGTTTATTTTAGGAGATTCAAGATATAGAATTAAGTTCGATTTATTACCCTCATTGGACTTATCATAGAACTTGGTAATAATGATATTTCACTTGTAGGCCTATGGTGGAGGTAGATTCTATGATGCAAAGACAATTGATATTCTACAGATCAGTCCTTATCTTTTAGATATAGTCAAGTTGATATGCTAGTTAGGATAGCTTGCAATAATATTCATGTTTATATGCCTAGTATATTATTGGTGCCTACTTGATACATGCATGTGATAGGTTATGATTATACCTTCCCTGTTTTATTTTGATCATAGTTACTTGGATTATCGATATGTACATATTGATTGTGCATATTATTCGGATAGGTGTATTTAGTTGGATTTACATGCTTTAGTATCATGCACCATCTTGCATGATTGCATGCTGGCTGGACGGGGTTCCTTTATTGTTGAGCCCGCAGCCAGTTACATGGCCTGCACACACTGCCACTCATGGGTTAGTGGTACATCAGGAGGGTGTGTGCAGTTGCTCTGTCAGGCTCCGCTGGTCCGCTCATGGGTAGCGATGAGGCAGCGTGGTAGCGGGCAGGGATCCCTCCTCTGGTCTATGACACCGGGAGATGAGAGCTTAGCTCCCCCACTCTGTTTGGGGCAGGAGGATAGGTGTACTCCGACAGCATCCTGTCCACTCGGTCACTCAGGAGCAGTGATGACAGAGTGCACAGTTGTCATAGCCCTACCCACTCGGCTTCACCATCGCGTGTGAGGCGGCTGACTGGCGTCAGGGGTGACCATGTCATTTGCACGACATGCATTTTTGCATGGATCGCATTTGTATTGTGTTTGCTGCATTTTATTGATGCCTTGGATGTTGCATATGATTGCCATGCATACAGGATTCATATTCGTATATGGTGATGACTTTATCTCTTATAGTAGGGCACATGCTCCTATATCAGGGTAGGAGATTCAGGTGAGTACAGTCCTTTTGCATTTATTTCTTGCTTACCATATATATGAGACTGTACTGGCATGATTAGTATTGTTAGCTATATCTTGCTATTCATATCGACTAGTATCCGCTAAGTTCTTTGAACTTACCCCGTTGATTTCTTTTTATTTCAGGATGAAACTGTCAGGAGAGTCCAGCTGCCAATCCCCCTCGTCGAAATGGATAGGTTTTATTTGTTTTATGGTTTTGGATATTTGGATTAGAAGATATGTTTAGGATTGGAGTTGGATTTATGTACTCGTGGGTATTTGGTGTCCTTATGGACATTTATTCGGATTTTATCTTGATTGGTTTTGGTTGGGTTATTCTCGCCAGATGGCGTATGTAAGTCTAGTTAGTGTATACTTTTGTTTACATAGATTTGTTGGCTCGAGGCCTATTTTATTAATCGCGTGATGTTTGGATTCCGGTCGTGTTGACCGATGTATAGTGGCCGTGTAGGCCTTGTATGAAAATTGGTATTGTCACCCATACAGGGGAGGTGCTGTCGGATTTTTGTCTGGCGGGGACTCCCTCGGGGCGTGACATTTAGTATTTTCTAAAATTCAATACTTATTGGAATAGGTTCCTTAGTTAATAAGCTATATAGGTTAAATACCATAGCTCTCACGGACAACATAAAAATGCATAGTATAGGTATGAAGCGCAAGTTGATTGAGGAGAATTCATCCATATTGTGGTATATTGCTTAGGACATATATCCAAACAACGACTAGAAAGGTTAATGCCATAAAGAATTCTTCATTCCCTTGATATGTCAGACTTTGATGTTTGCATACAATATGTCAAAGGGAAAACTACTAACAAAAAGAATAAATGTTCAAATCGGTGTAGTAGTACTTTTAGAACTGATACATACAGATATATGTAGATCATTCCTTAAGGAATCTTAAAATAGACAAACATATTTTATCCGTTTTATAGATGATTACTTCCGATATTCCTACTTGTACCTTTTGTATGAGAAGTCACAGTCCTTGGACATGTTCAAGATCTTCAAAGCCAAAGTTGAAAATCAACTAGGTAAGAAGATTAAAGCTTTCAGATCCGACTGTGGAGGTGAATATTATGGTTGTTATGATGGATCCAATGAACAATGTTCATGACCTTTTGTCCATTACCTTTCTGAGTGTAGTATTGTGGCTCAATACACCATGTCTGATACTCCTTAATAGAATGGTGTAGTTGAGGGAAGAAACCTGACTCAAAAAGACATGGTAAGAAGTATGATGTCTTTCTTTTCTTTATCGAAGTCCTTGTGGGGTGAAACACTCAAGATTGCAGTCTACTTACTTAACAGAGTACCCAGTAAGACAATGAATAAAACCTCATATGGGCTATGGACATGTAAGAAGCCTAGCATTAGGCATTTACACATTTGGGTTTGTCCAACTGAGGCTAGGTCATATAGGCCTAATGAAAGAAAACTAGACTCAAGAATAAGTAGCTACTATTTTGTAGGATATTGTGAAAGGTTAAGGGGATTTAAGGTTTATGACCCCTCAAATAGGTCCTTTTTCGAAACAGAAAATGCCAAATTCATTGAGGATAATGGAAGCACTAAACTCAGGGACATACCTTTTGAGGAGGATTGCACTGGTCATCCTACCTCAGTTACTATAGGTACAATCAATAGTAGTATGGTTACCATATCTTATGTTATTAATGTTGCACATTCGGTAAGAGTAGTACCTCATGATGTCCCTATGTCCTCCCCTATGCAAGTAGAGAAACCATCTGCTCAAGTTGAGACACAACCTCCTATGATTGAGCAAGTTCCTCAAGCACCTCAAGTGCCTCAAGTACAAGTGTCTCTAAGGCGGTCCACTAGGGAAAGGAGATCCATGATTTCACGTGATTATATATATCTCCAAGGGCATGAGTTTGAGATTGGACTGGAAGATAATCCTTTATCTTTCCAATAAGTAAAATATTATTCTAATCCTACAAAGTGGATTAAAGACATGAAAGATAAGATGAAGTTCATGTAGATAATGGCGTATGAGAGCTTGTCGAATTGCCTGAAGGAGTGAAATCTATTGGTTGTAAATGGATATTTAAAACTAAATGAGATTCACTGGGCAATATCGAAAAGTATAAAGCATGCCTTGTAACCAAGGGATTCACTCAAAAAGAGGATATTGATTACAAGGATACTTTCTCACCTGCATCCATGAAAAACTCCCTAAGGGTAATCATAACACTTATAGCTCATTATGATTTGGAGTTACATTAAATGGATATTAAGACTGCATTTCTTAATGGAGATATTAAGGAATCGATGTACATAGTGTAGCTAGAGAACTTTGAATCTAATGATTCAAAGCATCTAGTATGTCAATTAAAGAAGTCCATTTATGGATTAAAGAAGGCATCCCGTCAGTGGTATAAGAAATTCGATTAAGTGGTTGCTTCATTTGGTTTTAAGAAGAATCTAGTTGATCAATGCATATATGTCAAATTTAATGGGAGCAAATTTGTTATACTTGTCCTATATGTAGATGACATTTTGTTGGCAAGCAATATTACTGCATGAAACCAAGTCATTTCTATCAGATAAATTTGAAATGAAAGATCTTGGTGAAGCATCCTTCATATTAGGCATAAATATATGTCATGATATATTCAAGGGTTTACTTGGGTTATCACAAAAGTCTTATATTGAAAAGGTGCTCATACGGTATGGAATGAATTGTACACCTAGAGACACACTTATGTCTAGAGGTGATAAATTTAGCTTGTAACAATATCCACAACATGAATTTGAAATTAAGGAGATGGAGAAACTTCTTTATGCATCAGCAGTAAGAAGTCTCATGTATTCTCAGATATGTATGCATCCAACTATAGCATACATAGTTGGAATGTTAGACAAGTATCTAAGAAACCCTTGACCAGTGCATTGGAAGGCCATAAAGAGGGTTATGCAGCATCTACAAAGAGCCAAAGAACTCATGCTCACATATCGGAGATCTAGTCAGTTGGAGGTGATTGGATATTTAGATTCTGAATTTGCTGGATGCTTAGATAGCAGGAGGTTCACCTCAGATTTTGTCTACATGCTTACTGAGAGAGCTATATCATGGAGAAGAATCAAACATACACTTATAGCGATTTCCATAATAGAAGCAAATTAATAGCCTGCTACGAAGCATCAAATCATAGGATATTACTGGGGAATTTTATCACAACATTACAGATCATCGATGGTGTTGACAAACCATTAAAAATTTTCTATGATAATAAAGCTACATAACTCTATTCTAAGAACAACCGCAGCTCCCCGAAGTCAAAGCACATCAAAATCAAGTACCTAGAGGTTAAGAAAAGAGTCCAGAGTGGTCAAATAATAATAGAACATATTCAGATAGACTCAATGATGGAGGATCCACTCACCAAGGGACTGTTGCTCAAGGTGTTTCATCAGCATGTATTGTATATGGAGATCCCTTATATGGATGAAATACCCATTTAGTGGAAGTTTGTAATTTTTTGTTATTTTTAATGCTCTATGTATATAATGGACACATTTAAATTTTGATTATCGTACGAATAAAGTTTTCCTTTTGCATGTGTATTTGTTGACACTCTGAATAAAGAAACATCATGATTTACTAATGTGGTTTGTATATGGTGATTGCAAATATGATGAAAGAATCAGTAATGAGTCATAAGGTGATCATGGTTTGC
Source organism: Wurfbainia villosa (assembly GCA_025175895.1). Classification (NCBI taxonomy): domain Eukaryota; kingdom Viridiplantae; phylum Streptophyta; class Magnoliopsida; order Zingiberales; family Zingiberaceae; genus Wurfbainia; species Wurfbainia villosa. The sequence continues at coordinate 84,718,455 of CM045996.1, forward strand.
TAATGTGGTTTAGCATATGGTTCTTACAAACATGATCAAGATTCGATATTGGATCATGAGAAGTATTAGTTGAGAATAGACATGTACATATCACATTTTATGCATTTCTCATACTATACATCTACATCATATCTATGTCATTGATGATATTGGCATTGTGGTTACTGATGGGTCTTACTTCAATCATATATAGAGTAGTTATGATCACTTTAGTCTTATACTAATGAAGTTGATGGACTAGATTGTTTCAGTTCAATACGACATGATGAGTGCAACTAAGAAATTTCGATCATTTGTTACATACAAAATCACATGTAGTCAAAGTGAGAGATTATTGGTAGTGGACTTACATGTGATTACTATTACACATTCGATCGTGTCATATTGGTTCAAACCCGATTAAGTGATCAAATTATTATTTTGATTAGCGGGTGTGTGTTATTGGATTTTTATCCATATATGTAGAACCCTTTAGCCCGTACTGTTAGCATTGATGGGTTATAAACGGATTAGGATTAGCTCTATATATAGGGTGTGATCTTTGTAGAAGAAAGAATCGAACGACTATCTCTTTTTCTCCATTAGGCAAAGCATATGGAGTTGTCACTCTCAAACTTGTGAAAGATCGAGCCCTATGACTGTTTTGGCGTCAGATCTTCAAACTCATTCGGTAACGATATATTCGGATTCAGGTGCATGTTTATGCTTTCATTTACATTTCCACTGTATTATATTTTTATACAATTATTGTAGATCAATTGACAAGATCCTATATTCGAATCATTTTATTTTCATTTTTCTGAATACATATGTGGATGTGCGATCCATTGATAGATTGAGAGATCCATCACCCTTCATGCATTAACAAGAGCTACAATTGTGGGAATAATTGTGTGGACGAGTAGAGTTAATGATAATTTTGAGTAACTTGCATGAACACGTATGAACAAATTAAAAGAAACATGTTTTGTTTATTACATTTTTAGTTTGATATAAGACAATAGCGAAATCATGCTCACATAAAATATTAAAATGATCTACTTCTTCTACCTTAGTAGCTAGTGATTTTAGTATTGTGATGATCCTAATAAGTATTCAATATGGTTGTGATCCACTCAAAAAAGTTCATCTTGAGAACACTTCTCTAGATTTGATCCAACTATGTATAGAATTTTAGTGATCACAAATTGAATTATTGATTGATATATGATGTATATCTCATACTAAGTTTATATATATGCATTCCTTTCAAGGTTTAGAATCACTTGCATCGCAGTATGTTGACCTCTTTTAAGATGATTAAATAATCTTAAGCCAAAGGACTATTATTCAAACTACCAAATAGATTCTTATGGAGATACACATTCGAATGTGAGTCATTTCCAATCCTCAACGTGCTTGTCTTAACACTAACATGCCTATAAGAGTGATACCACCTACTATCATATAGTAGAAACATACCATGCACTACTAAAAAATCAATGTCCTCTCAAAATGCAATGACTAGATACATCTGATAATACTATCTTTCTTGCTTTAGAATCATTTTAGATCAAAATCGATGCATCACTAAAGTAGTAGATCTATTATAACTTTTACCAATTATATAGAAAAATAAGACTCATAATAAAAGACTAATTTCATTAATAATGTATAATTATAATATAATAATTCCCTTATAATTCAATTATCTCTAGGAATCAATCACTAATACTAAGCAATTTTTTAGGTCGAACTATCACAATCTATAAGTCAATCTACCAAAGAAAATGCAATTTCCAAGTAATTTCCAATTTTGATTGAACTAATAAAAAGTCCCAATGACCAACCTCTAAATGGAGGCCCTAGCTCCTATAATCTACCTGTTAGTAATGGATGCCCACTAAGGGCATTCAACATGGGATAATGGAGGGGTCATCCATCATCCCAATGAAGGTTAAATGCCCACTATAGAGCATATACAATGTGCTAATGAGGTGACCCTTGAACTCATGAAATCACTAACATTATTACATGTAGATAACTCCCCTCTAATATGAAAGTAACCTCTCCAATAATATAAATACATGTTAGTAACCTCTCACTTCCTCTTGACTATATAAGCATACTTCTTGTGTGAAGTATAGGGTGTGAAAGAGAGAGATAGATAAGCAAGTACAAGTGTGTGCAAGCTTGCGAGGAAGGTGAGAGTGGATGAAGGATTGTGCATAAGAAGGGATTACAAGTGTATGTGTAGGCAATATTTGTGATAAGTGCACTTATATCTTGTTAAGTAGAACAAAAAGTTCATTTCTATCCTTGTTGAGAAGAACAAGGTATCATCACCGGGCTTTGGATTGCGACATTGTGAACTTGTAGTGAAAGTTCGAATTAACAACTTGTGACTTTCATCCTGACAGCGAGCCTTCGACAAGATCAGAGTTCATAGAAATTTCTAAGTAGAGAAGTGCTGAAGAATTTGTGCATCATCTACACCAACCGAGGTATAATTTAATTTCCACAAGTAGAAGTAAATATGTGTTTTACTTCATCCTCTTCCAACATTGGTATCAGAGCTAGGTTGGTTTGATGCATCTCGTTGATCAAGCGATCAATGAATTCATGGAGTTCATAGGTTCATCGTGAAGAAGACAATGAACAGTGAACGTTTGTCGAGTGGATACTCGATTGAGAAAGGTTGTCTGAGCACTATGGGTGCTCAGGTCAGAAAAGCGTGAAGCACTTGATTTTCTCACAAAAAGCTCGAGTGAGAAATCTCTGTCGTAGTTTTCTCTGTGTCGACCAATAGGTGCTCGACATAGTGAAAAGATCACGATAGAAAGGTGCTCTGCATGCGTATGCTCGCTCAGGCGCTGAAGTTCCACAAAGGCTGGGCCAGAGTAGTGGTGCTCGACTTCATGTAGAGGTGCTCGACTCCATGCGCAGATGCAATGGAAAGGGTCATTACAAGTCCAAGTGTCCTAATCTAAAAAGAGAAGAGAAGCCAAAGAAGGAAAAGTAGAAGAAGGCATGAAAAGCAACTTGGGACAAGTCATCATCGGAAGAGTCGGACGTGGAAGTACTGAAGATGAGTTTCATAGCTCATGGCGTTTGATGCGTCTAATGCTGAGTCAAGATAAGAATCCAAGTCCAAGTCTAATTCAAGCCATAGATCCGCATCCGTTTCTGAAGGACCAAATGATGTAACTGTTAGGGAGATTGTTGGTGCAATCAATCTTAGGTCAAGGTTGACCAAGCTAGAGTGGGCCTCGAGCAGAGTTTTGATGTTTGACAATACGTTTGGCAATATCCATAGTCGATGGAGTTGTTGACTGAGAAGTTAAGTAGGTCAAGGTTAACTAAAGACTTGATAGGTAAATTCCAACTAGGAGTTTGCAAAGGTAAGGTCCGAACAAATCGAGGAGATTGTGCTTGGCAAGGAAAAGTCCAAGTATGGATACTTGGTAAGGAAAAGTCTAAGTATGAATACTTGGCAAGGAAAAGTCCAAGTTTGGATACTTTGCAAGGAAAAATATAGGTATAAAGACTTAGCAATGGAAGTCCCGGAGGCATGACCTCTTGGCAAGGGAAAGTCTAAGTATGGAGACTTGGTAATGGAAGTCCCAGAGGCATGGCCTCTTGGCAAAGGGAGACCCGATAGCATGACAATGCCGAAGGAAACACTTGAAGGCTAGTATAAAGAGTGATGAGTTGTGGAGGGCTTGGTATATCCTAAAGGCATGACGTTGATGGAAGAAGTTTGAAGGCTTAGGTCTAGGCTAAGGGTAAGTGTCAAGTATGAGAGGATCAAATTTGATGCGTTAAACCTCAATTTTGAGGTGTACTAGTCGACTGGTGGTCTTGACCAGTCGACAGGTGGACTGGTCGAGTGCTTGGGTGAGTGAAGTCACGACACTCTGGAAACTCAGTCGGGTGCTTGGGAAGTCAACTGGTGGTTTGAACTGTAGGATCGAGTGAACCAAGAGAGGGGGGTGAATCTCGGTATTTAATAATTTTAAACTAATAAACGTACACAGCGGAATATAAAGACAATTAACAACACAAGCAATTTTACTTGGTTCACAACCCGGACTGGGTTGCTACTCCAAGGCTCGTAGCTCTACCATGAGCTATCTCGATAGGCAATTCACTAAATACCCTCCGACTTGAGTGCTCTCGACTTCGGAGGGTTTCGCTTTTAAAAATGATAGAGTTAGGTAATAAACCACCCACTCGGAGAATTAAGTATACAAGCGAAACAATAAAGTAAAGAGATTACAAGACTTTATACTGACACTTAATAATCATAGAGGTAGTCACAGAGTGTCGGAGGAAAGTCTTGTCGTGGAGTCAAAGTGTAGTGGACGAGCAAGTATTTTGGCAGCACTTCGACGTTGATTGAATTTTGATGAATGGATCTGATCGAGCATAATTTTTATAAACTCTTTCCAGTCGACTCCACATCAGCCCGTCGATATGGAAGTTGTGGTCTTCCAGTCGACTGAATCCCCTTCAGTCGACTCCACGTCACTTGGCTCCACATCAGGAAATTCCTCTCATCAATCGACATAACATCTTTAGTCGACTCAAGCTCTTTCCATCTGCGTTGCACGATCTCCGATCGATCACAAGTTGATCCTGCCAAATAGGTATCCAAATGATCGATACATCTTCAGATTAGACTTGAATCTTGAATCCATTCACCAATCGGTCCTCGAAATAAGATTAGTACAAAATAGATAATGTGAATTATGATAGCAGTAGTAATACTTCTCGAACTCGACTACTAAGTCCCACGTGGACTTTTCGTCGGATCAATGCCTAGCTTTGTCCCCCTACCGAGGACTCCGGCCACGCCTTCACTGAGGCTTACTCGCCACTATCCGTTTGGACTTACCATTCTTGACATCTGATTTGACCCACCAGGGCTTCCACCAGCTGTCCGGTCTGCCTGACCCAACTGGACTTTTTATCGATTGTCCGGTCTCCTGACCCAACCGATCTTCATGTCAAATGTCCGATCCATGCGACCCATCTAGACTTCATGCCTAGTGTTCGATCCTCCTGATCTGTCAAGATTCATGCCTAGTATCTGGTCAACTCGACCTACTAGGACTTCCTATTAAGCCTGCACACTTAACACTTATATTAGACTACAAGTGAATCTTAACTTTTAACCGAGGTTCATACATCAAAACTTTGGAGTGATGCTCACTCCATCAACAATCTCTCCCTTTTTGATGTATGACAATACATCAGTTAAAGTTAGGAGAATTAAATACCAATCTCCATATATTGAAATGTATAAGAAATAAACTAACAGCTTTTGTTATGCATAAATTTAACTATGTATGAAATGCATAGGTCCTTATCAAATTTTTGAATCCTCTAAAGTTTATATCACTTTTTAAGTTTATAATTTATATCACTTCTCTCCCCATTTGGCATACATCAAAATAAGAGTTAATTTAATGATATTGGAGAGTTATTATAATACTTTATCAAGAATCATTTGAAAAAAAATAAAATTTTCAAGATTTTCAAAATATTTTCAAAACTGCCCCTGACTAACTCAATATATTCGGGAATATTTAACAATTTGTAAGAATCTTTAGAAACTCCCCTTGAACAATTCAGAAATTTTCACAAAATTTTTTAAAACATTTTCAAAACTCCCCCTGACTAAATCTAAAGTTTTCAAAATTTTCAAAAAATTTCAAACTCCCCCCGAATAAATCAAAATTTCCAAAAATTTCAAAATTTTTCAATTTTTCAAAAACTCCCCCTGAATAATTCAAAATTTCAAATTTTTCAAAAATTTCAATTTTTTTTAAAACTCCCCCTGAATAAAAACTTGGTTTCAAAATTTTTAAAGAATTTTCAAAATTTTTCAAAATTTTCAAAGACTCCCCCTAAAATTTTCAAAATTTTTAAAAACTCCCCCCTGAATTATTCAAAATTTTTAAAATTTCCAAATTCCAAAAATTTTAAAGACTTTCAAAATTTTCTAACTCTTTAAAGTTTTTCAAAACTCCCCCTTGAATAAAGCTTTATAATGTTTAATTGTTTTATTGCCATACATCAAAACCTAAGTAGTAATTTTAAAAATCTTTAAGCTTTTTAAGACTTAATCTTTTCAAAGTAAGTTTTTCTCCCTCTTAATTTAAGTTTTAAATTTTCAATACTCCCCCTAGAATTATGTTTTTATTTTAAGGTTTTTTTTATAAAAAAAATAAGATATTTGAAAGTATTTTAACTCCCCCTTAAAGCTAGAGTGTTTGAAACACCTTTAAGACTCCCCCTTAATTGAATCTTTTCAATATTTAATAAACTTGAAATTATTTTCTCCCCTTGACTAAATTTTGAATGAAGCGAATTATCTTTAATTGATTTGGGATTAATTGTGTTAATTGATTTGTTTTTATTTGAGTTGATTAGCTGAGTTGAATCGATTAAGTTCACTAGGTTGTTTAAGTTGAAATAGTTCAGTTGAATTGATCAGATTGTTTGGATTGATAAGATGGTTAATTAAGTTGATTAGAATTGACTTAATTTAATTGATTATGTTTAGTTGTTTAGTTAAGTTTAATTAAGTTGTTGTTAACTTTAATTAAGTTATGATTAAATTTAATTATTGTTAAGTTTAATTAAGTTGTGATTAAGTTTAAGTTATTGTTAAGTTTAATTAAGTTGTGATTAAGTTTAATTAAGTTATGGTTAAGTTTAATTAAGTTATTGTTAAGTTTAATTAAGTTGTGATTAAGTTTAATTAAGTTATGATTAAGTTTAATTAAGTTATTGTTAAGTTTAATTAATTAATTTGTGATTAAGTTTAATTAAGTTAAATTAAACAGAATTAAGTTTTAAATCATCTCACCCAAACTATGTTTTCAATACACTTATCCCTATGGGTTTTTGTGAGATGAGTATTTCTTTTTATCTTATTTAAATTAAATGAGCAATTTCAAAGTGTTTAAACTTGTGTTAGATTAGGGCTTGGTTTGAGCTAGTCAAGTAAGTTTTTCCAGTATTGACTTTCAGGTCGTGGCGAGGCACATGACCTTCTTGATTATCAGAGCAACGATCACTTCCTAGACAAAGCCAATAAAGGAATCAAGTACTTGATTCACTTTAGGTTAAGCCTTGGTCTAACTAGTCAAAGACTTAGTGAGTTAGCTTCGGTCAGTTCCATTCGAGTGCACCAAGTCGTGGCGAGGCACATGACCTTCTTGGTTATCAGAGCAACGACCACTTCCTAGACATGCACTTCGAAGAGCTTTCCTAACTTACTATCACTCACTTGTCTTAGTACTAGGTTGTTTAAGTTTAAACTACTTTGTTTCCTATTTAGTCCGTTCTAAATTAAGCAAATAAAGTAAACTAAAGCATGCAAGTATTTAACTAAACAAGGAAATAAGCAAAGTGTTAGCTCCCCCTAAATAGTAGCTAGATTGAGTTTTGTTCACTAAGTGAACTTGACTCTTGGGAACCCTAAATTGGTTCGGTCCAACTTGGTCGACTAAGCTAGTTTTAGGAACCCAAGCTTGGACTCGACCCTTAGCATTTCTATTAAACAAGGACATGTATGATCTATTTGTGTCCTTAGCCTTGTATCCGAGTCCGGACTTGTTGTACACGACTCGTTGAGACCCAAGCATCATGTTGAGATACTTGGAGCCCGAAGTGAACCTTTCCAACAATCCGGTTAGATCTTCTACTTGCCCTTTTAGGACCAAGTTCTCTTCCTCAAGCTTTTCAACTCGGGTTGAGTCTCTATCCTTAATTTGGCAAGTCGAAATCTTTGAGTTGACTTGCTCCTTAAGTACTTGGACTTCCTCAAGAAGTGAGTCGACTCGATTTTCGGACTTGGCTAGTTTCCTACTAAGCATGCAATAATGTTATACAATTTATCTTCTTGAGGAGAAGTTACCTCGTCAGACTCGGACTCGGACTCATGTCTTGATTCGGCTTCGGACTCGTCATCTGCCATGAGTGCTACGAAGCATGTCTTAGATATTTTCGCGTCCGACTCTTCCGATGATGACTTGACCAAATTTTCCTTAGATGCTTTCTTCCTTTTTCTTTTTTTCGATTTGGATTTCTTTCCTTTTTTGTTCGTTCCTGCCATCAAAACTAAACCATCCTCGGGAACACTCAAGTTAGACTGTTCATGCAATTTAATTAATTTGTCCCATAATTCTTTAGCATTTTGAACCAGCCCGACTCGACTTAGCTCATCATTTGTAAGTCCGCATTGCAAGGTGTTTAAATCCTTGTAATCGACATGAGCCTTTTTCCTAAAGTTTGTAGTCCATTTCTCCGGATCTAACAACTCACCCGAGTCATCTACCGGAGTTACGAACCCTTTCCTAATCGAGAACCAAACTTCTAGGTCGATTTTCAAAAAACACTCCATTTGCCTCTTCCAAGAAAGAAAATCCTCTCCGTTAAAGAGAGGAGGGCGAACAATGCTTAGACCCTCTAAATGCGACATTTTTATTTTTTCAAAATATTCCTAGAGTTATTAAAATTAAATAATTCTAAATGGAATAATTAATGAAAAATATTCTAAGCGTAGAAAATTAATAAATGCTTTCTTAATATGTAGAAAAGATATTCTAAATTATCTAAATGCTGAAAAACTATTTTCAATAATTTCTTATATGCTGAAAAAATATTCTAAATTATCTAAATGTTGAAAAACTATTTTTAGCAATTTAAATATGCAGAAAATGATTTTTACAAATTTAAATATGCAGAAAATGATTTTTATGAATTTATAAATGTAGAAAATTATTTTAATGCAGAAAACTATTTTGAAATGTAGAAAATTATTTTAAAATGTAGAAAATTATTTTAAAGTGCAGATAACTATTTTTAAAATGCAGAAAACTATTTTAAAATGCAAAAAAAATTATTTTAATGCAGAAAACTATTTTGAAATGCAGAAAACTAATTTAATGCATAAAACTATTTTTAAAATATAGAAAACTATTTTAAAATGCAGAAAACTAATTTAAAATGTAGAAAACTAATTTAATGAATTTAAATATCCAGAAAATGAATTTAAATATGCAAAAAAAAATTATTTTAATGAATTTAAATATGCAGAAAATTAATTTAATGAATTTAATGCAATAAAAATTATTCTAATGCAATAAAAATTATTCTAAAATATTAAAAATTAATCTAATGCAATAAAAATTATTCTAAAACAATAAAAATTAATCTAATGCAATAAAAATTATTCTAAAACAATAAAAATTAATCTAATGCAATAAAAATTATTCTAAAGCAATAAAAATTAATCTAATGCAATAAAATTAATCTAATGCAATAAACATTAATCAAAATTATTCTAAATTAATCTAAAGCTCAACGATGGTGGTTGCACTCGATACCAATTGAATCTCTTTAAAATATAAAGACAATTAACAACACAAGAAATTTTACTTGGTTCAGGGTCACTTAACTCTACCATGAACTACCTCGATGAAATGATAGAGTTAGGTGACAAACCACCCACTCAGAGAATTAAGTATAAAACAATAAAGTAAAGAGATTACAAGACTTTATGTGGAGTCAAAGTGTAGTGGACGAGCAAGTATTTTGGTAGCGACGCTGATTGAATTTCAATGAATGGATCTAATCGAGCACAACTTTTATAAACTCTCTTCCAATCGACTCCAATCTCCTCGGAAATTCCTCTCATCTCAAGCTCTTTCCATCTGCATCACACGATCTCCGATCGATCACAAGCTAATCTCGCAATAGGTATCACGATACATCTCGACTTCGATCGACTTGAATCCATTCAATATCGTCCTACAAATAGGATTAGCACAAAATAGATAATGTGAATTATGATATCAGTAGTAATACTGCTCGAACTCGACTACTAAGTCCCACGCAGACTTTTCGTCGGATTGATGCCTGTTAGTGCATATAAGATCCACATATCTCCACAATGGTATGATATTGTCCACTTTGGGCCCAAGCCCTCATGGTTTTGTTTTTGGGCTTTACCCAAAAGGCCTCATACCAATGGAGATATCTTTTCATCTTATAAGCACATGATCTTTTCCATGTCTTACCAATGTGGGACTTTGATTGTATTCCCAATACTCCAACAATCCCCCCCTCAAACGAAGGACCACATTGGGCCCCCCCTCAAGCCTATCCCTCCTCGGAGGATTTTCTCTGCTTGATGTCCGATCTTCAACCCACCAGGACTTCCTGTCAGTTGTTCGGTCCTCCCGACCCAACTAGACTTCCTGCCTGATTTCTAGTTCTCTTGATCCGGACATGGGAGTTCAACTTCCTTCGTTCGAGGTTCATGGCTTGACATGGACCATGGCTCTGATACCAATTGTTAGTGCATATAAGATCCACATATCTCCACAATGGTATGATATTGTCCACTTTGGGCCCAAGCCCTCATGGTTTTTTTTTTGGGCTTTACCCAAAAGGCCTCATACCAATGGAGATATCTTTTCATCTTATAAGCACATGATCTTTTCCATGTCTTACCAATGTGGGACTTTGATTGTATTCCCAATACTCCAATAATGCCTAGCTTTGTTACCCTACCGAGGACTCAACCTCACCTCTTCACTCGAGGCTTACCTGTCGACTACCTGTCGGACTTACCATTCTTGACATCTGATCTGACCTACTAGGGCTTCCACCAGCTGTCCGGTTTGCCTGACCCAGCTGGACTTTTCGTGAGTAGTTGGGTTGACTGAGGTGCTCGAGCGACTATGGAACTCAAGAAGATTGAGAAACAATGCTCCGACGAAATAGTTGACTACTGTGATGAAGCAGTCGACTGCCTTTAAGCGAATATAGCACAAAAAAATTTCTGAATCGACTGATAGCTCATGACAATCGATTGGTAGCTTATGTTAGTCGACTTGTCACGCCCCGATGGAGTCCCCGCCAGACGAAAATCTGGCAGCATCTCCCCTGTACGGGAGACAATGCCAATTTACATACAAGGCCTACACGACCACTATACATCGGTCAACACGATCGGAATCCAAACAACCCACGCAGATAATAAATTAGGCCTCTGGCCAACTATCAAAGAAAAAGGTAAATAGTCTACATAACTAGACTTACCCCTTCTGCCATCTGGGCAGGAATACCCAATGAAAACCAATCGAAATAAATCCGATCAAAGGTCCCTAAGGACATACCAAAACATCCACAGGTACAAATATCCAACTCCAGTCCTAAACATATATTCTAATCAAAATATCCAAAATCATAAACACAATAACAAATAGAACTTTCACGACGAGTGGGGTTTGAAAATTGGGCTCCCGATGTGCCTTCATCCCAAATAGATATAAATCAACGGGGTAAGTTCAAAGAACTCAGCGGGTATAGTCGATATGCAAAGTAAGATATAGCTAACAATAAAAAAATCATGCAAGTACAGTCTCACATATAGGGTATGCAAGAAAGAAATACAAAAAAGACTGTACTAACCTGAAACTCCTACCCTGATATAGGAGCATGTGCCCTACTATAAGCGATAAAGTCATCACCATATACAAATATGTATCATGTATGCATGACAATCATATGCAACATCCAAGACATCAATAAAAATGCAGCAAACACAATACAAATGCAATCCGTGCAAAGTGCATGTCGTGCAAATGACATGGTCACCCCTGACGCCAGTCAGCCGCCTCACACGCGATGGTGAAGCCGAGTGGGTAGGGCTATGACAACCGCAGACTCGCCATCATCGCTTCCCGAGTGACCGAAAGTGGACAGGATGCCGCCGAGTACACCTATCCTCCTGCCCCAAACAGAGTGGGGGAGCTAAGCTCTCATCTCCCGGTGTCATAGACCTGAGGAGGGATCCTGCCCGCTACCACGCTGCCTCATAGCTACCCATGAGCGACTCAGCTGACAGTGAGCAAGCAGACACACCTTCCTCGATGTACCACTAACCCATGAGTGGCAAGGTGTGTAGGTTATGTAATCGTCATGGCTCAACTATAAAGGAACCCCGTCCAGCCAACATGCAATCATGCAAGATGGTGCATGATACTAAAGCATGTAAATCCAACTAAATACACCTATCCGAATAATATGCACAATCAATATGTACATATCCATAATCTAAGTAACTATGATCCAAATAAAACAGGGAAGGTATAATCATAAACTATCACATGCATGTATCAAGTAGGCACCAAAAACATACTAGGCATATAAACATGAAAATTATTGCAAGCTATCCTAACTAGCATATCAACTTGACTATATCTAAAAGATAAGTCAAAATACCCGCCTGATAAAATGTCCGCAAAAAGAACCAGATCGTCATGACCGTGAACCTGCCTCGTGACCGAAACCTGCATAATGCATAACTATTGTTAAGCACAAAATACCATTCACCGACAAATCGAATACTTAATCGATTCCTTCCATAACCAATTAATCCAAAGTAAATCCATCAAATCCAAGTACACAACAAATGATCGAATCGAATCCTACATCGACCTCATATCCAATCCACTAGATTGATTTAATTATCCTCTTCAACCTAATCCATCCTCCATACATAATTACAGAACCGATCAACATCACACCGAACTCAACAACCCAGATCATAAAACCAAAGTACAGACAACCAATGTCAATAACCTGTAATTAAATTAAAATCATCCTGTACGTAATCCAACCAATCAATCACAGCCATCCCCATTGCAGCAATGGAATTTAACAATATCCTAAATACATCCTTCATTTTCCTCAAGCCTAATTCACAACTCCACAACAATATACAGAACATTTCACCGATTAGAAGTATAAATCCAACCTAACCCTAGGTGACATATACACCGCTCAACCAAACCTTCTTCTCTCACTCACAGCTACAAATAAATTCAACAGTACTCAAAATAAAGCTGTAAATACCTCTTACCTTCCTTAGAAGTTCCTCGGCAGCCCTTTCTCCTCCTATCCTCTGTTCACCGGAACAACTCCTCTTTTTGCCACTGCTAGCCACCCAAAACCCCAACTCACAGTGTTAGGGTTTGCAATGAACATGAATCCCGTCAAAAATCAAGGTAAAGGATAGACAGCTCACCTACTCCGACGGAAATCTCAACCCTAGATCCGAATTGCGTGCAACTACTATAGACTAAACCTCCCAGCCGCCCACACACCTGCTGTGGCAGAAATGGTCATTGATTCCACCCACTCAAGGTTGCCGACGAAAGCTAGGACAGAACTGTCAGGATCTCGTCGATGAGAGAAACGCCGGCTCCTCCCCCACGCTCGTTGGTCTGGCCCGTCCGTGGCACCGGCGAGGGAAGACTGCTCTCCGCCGCCTGCAGAGAAGAGGGAACGATAGGAGGAGAAGAGGCTCACGGCGGCTCAGAGGCGAGGATGGCGGCACCAATTTCTACGGAGAAATCGACGAATGCAAGGCTCGGTGTCGGCGACTGCGAGCGGCGGCGGCGGTGCAACCTCGAGGTCGGACGACAGAGGGAAGAGCGACTCGTCGCGGCAATGGAACGGTCGACGATCGCGTTTGCCGGCACTTGCAGAGAGACGGCCAACCCCAGGCTCTCGGGTGGCAAGTCGGCAAGGCTGGCTCAAGACGCGATCGCGGATCTGCGGACAGCGACGAGCGGTGGCCGTGGGTGGCGACGCGAGGAAGAAAGGGCTCGATGGCTTCGGGCACGGGGAAGACGAGAAACCGGCAATGGAGAGGATCGCGCGAGAGGAACTGTCGAAGGGGGGTCGCGGCGGGGAAAATAGAAAAACCTAGGTTACCATCGCGTATTACTCCCCTTAAATAGACCCCACCTAAAATCTATTTATTTTATCCCCGTAATTATCTCGTACGACCTCCGTTTAAATCCAGAGAAAAATTCCTAAAAATTTCTAAAAATCCTGAAAAATTTCCAAGATTATTTTCCTTAATTCTTTGTCCATTTAATTTAGTATTTTAATTTTCTAGTATTTAACATTCTCCCGTACTAATAAAAATTTGGTCCCCAAATTTTCTACTCGTATTAATACGAGATGTCACAACAACCATCTCAAGCATCTAGAGACAAGTCATACCTCAAGTGACCAAGTGGGGTTACTGATATCCCCTCAATTCTATCACACCTGCTTCCAGCAGCCCTTCCAAAGTATGAATAGTATCTTCATTTCGACCACCTATAATAAGTACCTAACTGTACCAGAGTGGAGCTCGATATCCATGACCTGTTAAAGACTTTACCATAATCCTAAGGTAAATCCTGAATCGTTATCGCATACGATACTCAAAGATACTCCATGAACTGAAAATCTCCACAGTATAACCTATCCAGCGATCCAACAAACTCATCATATGGATCGGACGAAAATGAATGGACTTAGCTAATCATACTAAGTCTTTTCCGAATTCTAAATAATCTCCCAACACTGTCCATCATACTAGGCTTTCACGTCCATCTCGGTACAAAACCTTGCTGATTATTTATATACCACCTTTACTAGTTGACACACTGAACCCCAGACTTCCAAATCAACTATATTCCGCATGTCGTTCCTCCACGGAGAACGTTTCAATACTTACTATTTTTCGGATACAATCCTATACATCTGCAACATATATAACCTATTGCAATCTTCAGCAATACTTATCAAAATATTGAGACCAAGCCTCGTGGCTCTCGAGGTAATACAAAAGGCACTACTTACGGGCAACGACATGCTACCACGACCGGGACTCGTAGCCAGTCAAGATGTCAGGTAGCTATCTAGCCATCTACGACATACAAATTCCACTATCACTAATTCCGAACCGGTAGAGAAAGAGTACAACTCTATGGTAGATGCTCTCTATCATCCCAACATGAATCTATCTGTTGTTCCTGAATCAATAGTAACTCTTCCTAAATTCGAATGCAACTATATAACCCACAATTCTTCTCGGAGACGGAGAAATATTTCCTCACAAGAGAAACCTACTTTCAAAAATCCACTCTCTCGCACAAAAATGGGAGGTGACTGGGAGACTATTATGACCGATCTCCCTAGTTGCAACTATCCGTGTTCTAACAACTCATGCAACTACCCAGTAGCTAGCCAAAATCCCATGAGCATTCCGGCTCCTCCCTATACAAAATAACATAACACTGCTACATCCACGTCATATATATGACAACCCATCTCGTAGTTCCTCATTTGACGTAAACATGGGATACGTCTTGATCAACTACATCAGAAACACTCCATTCTCTGAAACATTGCATCCGCATAAAATACCCTTCCTTCCACTCGAGAATGATCAAACATCACTGTGTAAAAGTCAACCATCGTCTGAGCCCTGAAACTAGTTTCACAAGCTTGGATCAAGTAAATTCCATCACCTTCTGGTCCAACCCATCGCTGATGTAATACCGCTAGAGCATCCTATCCATAGCTATGATAATAATCAAATCAATACCGGAAAACCATCATCTACGGTGGCCGAGTGCTCAACTCCAACTACCACCATCACAAATGATCCAATCATGTCCAGAATACACGATTTCCCAAATCCCTGGACGACTAAGTCGTCATAAGTCTAACAAGATAATCAAACCTCATACAATTCATACCAAGTATGAAATTGTCACCACTATACACCTGCATCCTCTTTACTCTAGGCTATTGATATATCAATCATCCCTATGACTTTGATAATTGTATGACATCCTGTCACTACAATATCAACACACCAATCATAAATCAATCCTAGAGTATACACAGGTGTCTTATAGCTGATCTAAATAGATCCTCGATCCACCCTGAAGGATATTCATTTCCTTCTACCACTACCGCATTCCATCATCGATAATCGATGTATAACCTCAAAGGTTCATCTCTCTTTGAACAACGAGTTCCAGAGCTTCTCAAGAAATAAAATACTGGGACAAATAAATATCCCATCCAACACCTCCTATAATTGGAACTTAGATTCTTCCAATTCCCATAGTGTTAAGCAACACTGATACCAACTAAATTATCCCCTGAAAAATCGTCATTCCAACAAATACCTCTCGACATCATCAACCTTGTCAACTTTGAATGACCGATCGATGACGATATCTACAACTCGATTTACGCCACCAATTGGATGACATTGCCTAGAGTATATCACGAGCTTCAACAACCTTATGCGCTTTACACTAGCCCTCAGCCAAGCACCATAAGTACAAACATTAGGCTCGTAAAATATCATTATCTCAGTACCAAATAAATTATTACCTAGTAGGGGATCTTCGATATCGAAAACTATTTCCGAAATCACTCCGGTCGCCTACTCTACTTGCCTATACAGCGGCAAGCCTAGAAGTTCATCCAACACCACATCTGATTACTCTCGAATTATACAGGCATCCGAGAGACATTCTTATACCATCATGTCACAATCATAACCTCCAAGTTAATATCCAAATATCCACATCATATCAACCAAGTCAATTATAAAACAACTAAGTCAACTCTCTCACCATAATATAACATTTCCATCAATCAACCTCTAAAAATCAAAAATCATTTTCATACCCCTCTGATAATCATCACAGTAATCATCTCAACATCTCACCTATCGGTGGAAACACTATTAATCCACATGATCCAAATATAGAAATCCTTTTAATCCTATCTGTACATGTTTTAACCACAGATATCTGTAAACACCTGTATCTCTCAATATATCATCAAGTAAGGTAAACTATAGTAATACCTTAATGATCAATCCTTCAACCATCTACAATTCCTTTCGAGTAAAGATGTAAACTCATCCAACTTCTACTCTTAATGGATTCCCTATTTCACAGTGACCTAGAATAAGAATTCGGTAACTGTATGCATCTAGGTGGTAACTATATGCATCTAGGTGTACACCTCTTCCTATCATGTTCTCCAAGAACCATACAACCAGCCTCATATCTCCACAAGTGCACAAACCACTTCTGATAGCCACATAAATCTGAGGAGAAAGCTTTAATCCATATTCCTATTTTCCGCTGGGAAATGAGGTGTTTCATCAATCTTTCATTCCCGGGACAGAGCCTTGATCACCACCAAAATAAACTAAAATTCCAACTAAACCTTCAATCACTCAAGAGGTTGTAAACTTCTATCATCAACATCAAGTTACTATCTAGCAACAGACATGATCAATATCGAGCAACCACATGGGAGCGAAATAATGCCACGTGAATCCAGCTAGAAGAGCACGTTCACGACTTCTACGGTTGCCTTATCAGAAGTGTATGTTATTAACACTAGATCGATTACACTATTATCTTGAGACACTTGCTGCAGTGTCATTTTCATAAATATGACTCACCCTAATGCCTCCCGATAGGAACTGATGAAAGATCCAACTATCCTAATCCAAATGTAAACCAATAAATCGTGGGTGATCAAAAATAACTCAATCATTGTCTTGAGCCATTAAGTGGGGGTAAACTCTGCAAGTCTAATAAACTCTATAGTGAACTCCATTAACAATTTATCACTCAAATAAAGGCTCAAGAATTCCCTAACAATGAGTCATACAAAATAGCATAGGGAAAATATTGTCTCTCGAAAACATCCTGAACCCATGATCCCGTAATGGGTTATGTTGGTGCAACAATGCTCCAAGCATTTATATGTTTTGATGTTTAGATAATCATCTAAGTTAGGCAATATCTTGTGATCTAATTGCGAATATGTTTTAAGTGACAGGGAAATCCAAGGATGAAGACTTGGTAAAAGAGAAGTCCAAGTATGATCTTGGCAAGGGAAGTCCAAGGGATGGACTTGGTAGCATAAGACCAAGCCTGCAGTCTTGGCAGCATAAAGTCCAAGTGAACCTTGGCAAAGGAAGTCCAAAGTAAGGTCTTGGCAGCATAAGTCCAAGCTTGTAGTCTTGGCGGCGTAAAGTCCAAGCATTTGGCAACCCAAGACATGACAAAACCGAAGGAAGCTCTTGGAAGCAAAGCGCGAAGGATGAACAAGTCGCGGACTCAGAGGGATCCTGAAGGCGCAAGGCTTAATGAGGAGCTAGAAGGTTGAGTCTAGGTCTAGGGTGTAAAATCAAGTGTGAATTACTCATACTTGATGAGTATCACGATCGTCAGCGCTCGATCGAGTCAATTGACCATCACCGACTACCTTGGTCGTAGGGCCGACGATGTTGCGATCACCGATCGCCAAGGGCGCAATGATCGATCAAGGAGAAAATTGCCACGAATGCCCCACTCGATCGCCGCTTGATCACTGATCGATCACTCCATCACCGATCGATGGAGGGATCAGTCAACTGATCACTTGGCCGTTGGAAATTGCGGCTACGAATCTCCGTGGAGATCTCAGTGGCCGCTGAGCTGCAATGATCGATGGTAAGCATCAGTCGACTGATCGAGGCCCAACGGGAAAAATAGCCCCTCTTCTATAAAAAGGGGCCTTGGGGAGCTTGGTGAAGCTAGTGCTCTCATTCCTAACTACACCCTCGTGCTCACCAAGCTTTCCCAAGTGTTTTAGCAATTCAAAACCTCCTCTTCTCTAGTTCTTAATCATCCATCATTGTAAAGAAGAGGAGAGCATTGTAAGAAAGGTTTCTCCACCTTGGTTCATCCAAAGGAGAATATAGTGAAGCTTGGCTAGGACTAATCCACCTTACGGATTGCCGTGGAGTAGGAGCGTCATCTCCGAACCACGTACATCGGGTGTTAGCGTTTGGTTTCTTATTTCTTATTCGTATTCATTTTCGTATTTGTATTGCTTCCGCTAACTTACTTGTAGAAACGAAGAAAGGCTAATCACCCCCCCTCTAGCCATTACAAGGGTCCTAACAAGTGGTATCAGAGCCCGGATAGCTTGGAAGATCTCACCATCAACCAAGGCATCAATGGCTCTTCAAGAGGGATATAGCACCGCCAAGCCACCGCTCTTCGATGGGAGTCACTTTGCATATTGGAAAGGTAGGATGAAGTATTATCTTATGAGCAATATTGAAATTTGGCATAGTATTGTAGATGGCTTCGAGGAACCGGTGGATGAACATGGAAACCCTATTCCAATCAAGGATTGGACAAGGGAGATGAACCGGAAGTTCGAGTCAAATGCAAAAGTCGTACTCACCATCCAATGCGGAATTACAATGGAGCAACTCAACAAGGTGGGGCCTTTAGAATCCACCAAGGAGTTATGGGAAAAGCTCATTGAGCTAAACGAAGGTTCCAAGGAGTCAAAGAGGGCCAAGAAGGACCTACTAATTGGACAACTTCAAGCCTTCCAAATGAAGATGCATGAAACCGTAAGCCAAATGCATGGAAGGTTCAAGGAGATTGTGAACGGACTCCATATCATAGGTGAGCGAGTTGACAACCGGGACTTGGTAAGGTATATTCTTCAAGCATTTCCTAGAAATTCTTTATGGACTTCTATAGTTGATGCCATTAAGGTAACTAGGGATCTTTCTCAAATTAAAATTGATGAATTATTTTGTGAGTTTGAATTACATGAGCAAACTAACATGTCCTCTAAGGAAAAGGGTTTAACTCTATTTGTTGAAAAGAAGGAAAAGAAGAAGAAGGAAAGGAAAGAAGCATCATCATCATCCGAATCGGAGCATGACTCAAGTAGTGATGAAGACTCATCTAGTGAGATGGCAAATTTTGTCAAGAAGCTCTATAGGAAATCAAAGGAGTTCAAGAGTAGAGAAGCAAGGAAGGGGTCTCATTCTTCAAAAGGTAAGTTTAGTGGTAATTCAAGTTTCAATAATAATGTGATTTGCCATGCTTGCAACAAGAAGGGGCACATAAAGCCAAATTGCCCGGAGCTAAAAAAGAAGGAGGAAAAAGAAAAGAAAAAGAAGGACAAGAAGGAGAAGAAGAAGAAGGAGGCCATGGTGGCTCAAACCACATGGGACACACCAAGTGTTGAAGACTCCTCCTTCGATGATGAACTTTGCCACATCACACGCCATGTGGCACTCATGGCCCTAGGAGATGATTCCGGTACATCAAGCCAAGAAGACTCCTCAAGTGATGAATCGTCATCTAGTGACGATGCGGTAATGAACTCTCCCAAAGTCAAGCTTCTTTATAAATCAATTGCTTATCTTAAAGAGGCTCTAGATAAGTCAAAATCTAAGGTTAAGAGCATGAAGGTAGAACTAAAGGCCATTAGGAATGAAAAGCCTTCACATGTTGATTCTTGCATGCTTAAGGAAGAAAATGACAAACTTAAGGATGAGGTTAGTGAATTGAAAGCATGTTTAGAGAAATTCTCAAATGGCTCAAAATGTCTTGATATGATCCTTAGTCGACAAAGAGCCGTTTACAACAAGGCCGTTTTAGGATATAAGCCAAAAGAAAAAGAAGTTGCTTATATTTCATTGATTAATAGGAAAGCAACCATTAAGGGAAAGGTTAAGAAAGCATGGGTACCTAAGAAGTTTTTACTTAATGTTACTGGTCCAAATGTTTGGGTACCAAAAGCTTATGTTTTTCATGTGGTTTAGGTAGGAGAGCAAGGTATGTGGATTGTGGATAGCGGTTGCTCAACACATATGACCGGGGATGTGAGCAAGTTCTCCACAATTAAGTATGTGAAGAAGGGAGCGGTGTCCTTTGGGAATAGTGGAAAACTCAAGATATTAGGTAGAGGTACAATTGAGGTATCCCCCAAAATTGTTATTCACAATGTCTTGCTAGTTGAAAATATGAAATTTAATTTATTAAGTGTTAGTCAACTTTGTGATGCAAACTATCATGTCTCCTTTGAATCCTCTAAATGCATGATTAGACACAAGGAATTAAATGATTGTATGTTAGTTGGATATAGGAAATCAAATATCTATTATGTTGATCTTTCATATGCTTCTAACATTTCTACTAAGTGTCTTGTTGCAAAAGAAGAAGAAAGTTGGCTATGACATAGAAGATTGGGGCACATCAACATGAAAAACATAGCCAAGGTAGCCAAGATGGAGTTGGTCAAAGGGCTACCAAAGATCAAGTATGTCAAGAACAAAATGTGTGATGCATGCCAAGAAGGAAAACAAACAAAAGCATCATTCAAAGGTAAAACCTTAACTAATACTTCCTTACCATTAGAACTATTGCATCTTGATTTATTTGATTGCCATAGTACTCCATCTTTAAATGGTAATAAATATTGTTTGGTTATAGTAGATGA
Source organism: Wurfbainia villosa (assembly GCA_025175895.1). Taxonomy (NCBI): domain Eukaryota; kingdom Viridiplantae; phylum Streptophyta; class Magnoliopsida; order Zingiberales; family Zingiberaceae; genus Wurfbainia; species Wurfbainia villosa. The sequence continues at coordinate 84,739,641 of CM045996.1, forward strand.
TTTTTCTAGGTATACTTGGGTTTATTTTATGAAACATAAGGATGATACCTTAGAAATAATCATAGGATTTAGTAAAAGGGTTGAAAATGAAAAGAGTCTCAAAATCAACCGGATCCGTAGTGATCATGGTGGTGAATTTGAGAACTCAAAATTTTCACAATTTTGTTTAGAGCAAGGGTACAAGCATGAGTTCTCTTGTCCTAGAACACCTCAACAAAATGGGGTGGTGGAAAGGAGAAATCATGCCCTACAAGAGGCGGCTAGGACTATGCTTAATGCATATTCTCTACCTAGCTACTTGTGGGCGGAAGCGGTTAATACCGCTTGCTATATCCAAAATAGGGTTCAAATCCATAGGTTTTTAGGAAAAACACCATTTGAATTATGGAATGGGACTATTCCCACAATTCATTATTTCAAAGTCTTTGGATGTAAAGTTTATATTCTAAACACCAAGGATAACTTAGGAAAATTTGAATCCAAAGCGGATGAGGGAATCCTAGTTGGATACTCATCCTAGAGGGTATCGAGTCTACAATAAGAGAACCCAAGGGATTGAGGAGTCCTCCAATGTTCAATTTGATGAAACTACTAGTACCTACCCTAGAAAGTCCTCCATTGATAAGGATATTAATGACAATAATCAAGACATTACCCAAAAACTTCAAAATTTGACCATTAGGGGTAATGATCAAGGGGGAAGAGGAGATTCCGATGATGAAAGGAGGGTAGAAGATAACAATGATCAATTTGAAACCCCTTCTAGAACCCTAAGAATTCATCAAGATCATCCACTTGACCAAGTAGTAGGAGATCTATCTCAAGGAGTAAGAACTAGGTCATTTCATAGACCTCCTACTAGTCAAGTAGCTCTCATTTCACAAATTGAGCCCAAATCGATTAATGATGCATTACATGATCCGGATTGGATTTTGGCAATGCAAGATGAATTGACCCAATTTGAGAGGAGTCAGGTATGAGAGTTAGTACCTAGACCCAATGATAGCACCATAATTACTACAAGATGGGTCTTTAGGAATAAGCTAGATGACCAAGGAAATATCACTAGAAATAAGGCTAGGTTGGTTGCTAGGGGATTTAATCAAGTTGAGGGGCTTGACTATGATGAGACCTATGCCCCGGTTGCTAGGTTAGAATCTATTAGGATTCTCTTAGGATATGCTTCCTACATGGGATTTAAACTTTACCAAATGGATGTTAAATCTGCATTCTTAAATGGTTATATTAAGGAGGAAGTATATGTAGAGAAACCACCCGGTTTTGAGAACATAGATTATCCAAACCACGTTTATAAGCTTAGGAAAGCATTATATGGGTTAAAACAAGCTCCCCGGGCATGGTATGAAAGATTGTCATCTTTCTTAATTTCTAAGGATTTTAGAAGAGGCCAAGTAGATCAAACCTTGTTTATAAAGTCAACATTAAAAGATATCTTCATAGCCCAAGTATATGTTGATGACATTATTTTTGGGTCAACAAATGATGATCTTCTTCAAGACTTCATAAAAAACATGGAAAATGAATTTGAAATGAGTTTAGTTGGAGAGCTCAACTTTTTCCTAGGGTTACAAGTCAAACAAACCCATGAGGGTATTCATATTTATCAAACCAAATATGCAAATGAAATGATCAAGAAATTTGGTTTGGAAAATGCCAAAATTGTAACCACTCCTATGGCCACTAGCACTAGAATAGATAGTGATCATGAAGGAAAATCAATTGATCTTAAACTTTATAGGAGTATGATTGGTAGCCTACTATATCTAACCGCTAGTAGACCCGATATCTTATTTGCGGTAGGTATGTGTGCTAGATACCAATCTTGTACCAAAGAATCACATTTAGTAGACGTTAAGAGAATTTTAAGATATATTAAAGGCACCCTAAATGTAGGACTTTGGTATCCTAGGACTAGGTCGTTTGAATTGCTTGGCTATACCGATTCCGATTATGCCGGGTGTAAATTGGATAGGAAGAGTACTAGTGGTGGATGCCAATTTCTTGGGTCCTCCCTAGTTAGTTGGAGTAGTAGGAAGCAACATTGTGTTGCTTTATCAACCACCGAAGCCGAATATGTGGCTATGGGTGGTTGTGTAGCTCAATTACTTTGGATGAAACATACTCTTGTGGACTATGAGCTACACTACTCTAACATTAAAGTTTATTGTGACAATGTGAGTACCATCAACTTGACCAAAAATCCGGTACATCACTCTAGGACCAAGCACATTGAAGTGAAACATCACTTTATAAGAGATCATGTGGCAAGAGGGGATATTGAACTTAATTATATAGAATCTAAGTCCAACCTTGCCGATATCTTCACAAAAGCTCTTCCCAAAACTGAATTTTCATCATTAAGGAGAGAGCTTGGTATGTGCTTTGTAGAGTAAAAGTCTAGGTTTGCATGATCCCATGTTAAGCTTTATATCTTGATACATCTCACAAAAGCCTTAAAAAACCTTGATTTTTGTATTGAGACACTTAGAAATATGTGAGATGATAGGGAAGGTGTACTTGGCTCATCATGCTTGTTATGATGCATTACTATGAGCCAATGACACACCTAGAGACATAAATACCTTATGGACCAATCATTGGGAAGGCTTGTATTCAAGTAATGGATACATAGCTCTAAGAACATGGTTGGAAATTCCAAATCATATATATTTTAAACTATATTCATCATATTTTGAAAAACAGTTTTCAAGTGGAACACAAAAGTGATACAAAGTTTGCAAAATCTTTAGAACTTTTGGTAGGTTCCAAGTTTGTATCAAGCTTGAAATATGGAAAACATATATTTTTCAAACTATTTTTCCTTAATAAAGTATGATTCCATAAATGTGTACAAAAATTTCGTGATTTTTTGAGATTTCTAGAATTTCTAATTTCTAAGTTAATAAAAGGTTAAATTTCGATTAGTAGCGATCCAATGTTGAAACCAATGATCGTGATACATTGTATTTTCGGATAAATAGCTCCATGTTTTGGTATTTAGTGTATCTTTGATGTCCTAAAACTATAGTATGATAATATTGCATATACATAAAGTTTTAGGACTGATTAATGCAGTGTTTTAGGGGGAGTTTCATAAATTATATCTTTTTCATCCCCAAAACCATTGTTGGTGCAAAGTTAAGACTTAACTTTTGAATTTTTGATTATGCTTTCCTTCAAATATTATTTACACATCCTATCTTGGATTAAGGGGGAGCTTAATTTCAATCTTATACCTTAGTCCAAGATCCAACACCTTTAATTCTTTCATTTTTGAATCCTTCTCTTTTTGATGTATGTCAAAGGGGGAGAAGGAATGTTTAAGTTAGATGATTATGTGTGTATCTTTAAAAGACCTAACTTAAATGATTGTCAAACATCAAAAAGGGGGAGATTGTTGGTGCAACAATGCTCCAAGCATTTATATGTTTTGATGTTTGGATAATCATCTAAGTTAGGCAATATCTTGTGATCTAATTGCGAATATGTTTTAAGTGACAGGGAAATCCAAGGATGAAGACTTGGTAAAAGAGAAGTCCAAGTATGATCTTGGCAAGGGAAGTCCAAGGGATGTACTTGGCAGCATAAGACCAAGCCTACAGTCTTGGCAGCATAAAGTCCAAGTGAACCTTGGCAAAGGAAGTCCAAAGTAAGGTCTTGGCAGCATAAGTCCAAGCTTGTAGTCTTGGCGGCATAAAGTCCAAGCATTTGGCAACCCAAGACATGACGAAACCGAAGGAAGCTCTTGGAAGCAAAGCGCAAAGGATGAACAAGTCGCGGACTCGGAGGGATCCTGAAGGCGCAAGGCTTAATGAGGAGCTAGAAGGTTGAGTCTAGGTCTAGGGTGTAAAATCAAGTGTGAATTACTCATACTTGATGAGTATCAGTCGACTGATACGATGTATCGATCGGCCCAGTCGGCGTTCGGTAGTCGGGGTAAAACCACGGCCATCGATCAGCCTTGGTCGAAGCGATCGGTGATGTTGCGATCGATCGACTACCAAGGCAAGCGATCGGTGATCAAGGAGAAAATCGCGCGAATGCGATCCCACTCGGCTGCCTTGATCACTCGGTGATCACTCCATCGATCGGTGATGGAGGATCGATCGTGATCACACTGGCCATTGGAAATTGCGGCTCGAATCTCGCGGAGATCTCGGTTCGCCAGCCGGCGGCGATCGGCCCGATGGTAAGCATCGATCGGTCGTGATCAGGGAAAAACATCCCCTCTTCTATAAAAAGGGGCCTTGGGGAGCTTGGTGAAGCTAGTGCTCTCATTCCTAACTACACCCTCGTGCTCACCAAGCTTTCCCAAGTGTTTTAGCAATTCAAAACCTCCTCTTCTCTAGTTCTTAATCATCCATCATTGTAAAGAAGAGGAGAGCATTGTAAGAAAGGTTTCTCCACCTTGGTTCATCCAAAGGAGAATATAGTGAAGCTTGGCTAGGACTAATCCACCTTACGGATTGCCGTGGAGTAGGAGCGTCATCTCCGAACCACATACATCGGGTGTTAGCGTTTGGTTTCTTATTTCTTATTCGTATTCGTTTTTGTATTTGTATTGCTTCCGCTAACTTACTTGTAGAAATGAAGAAAGGCTAATCAGCCCCCCTCTAGCCATTACAAGGGTCCTAACAGGTTATTTCCCTAAAATTCCTCTACATATTCCACCAAGTAACAACTTGATCATTGCAATAGTAAGAAACTAACTCCACTCCCCCTATATAAATACCAGTTAGGTACTTAACAGTACCTTCAATGTTATCGATCTAAGGCTCAAGCCGCTCAAGGATCAAAATCCCTATGGAACTTCAAAACTTAAACCCCCATTGTCTGTATCAACAATAGTATACATTTCTTATCCATTACCCACCAGAGTAATAATCTGACTAGCATAATTAGTGAAAATTCCTAACACTGTAGTCCTTGATTTCCACAACAAATGTGACGACTTGACCCCTGCTTTCCGACTCGATGTCAGTCAGCTCTCAAAAAGGCAATTCATCTTTTCATCACAGGTTCAAGACTCACAAACTGAACAAGTCATTTGTGGTCAACTCCATCTACGATTACGAATAGTGACCAATACACTAAATATTATTTCCTGTTATCCACTAAACACATAGCCAATCTAACCAGGAGTATAGACACTACGACAACTCCGGCTGGTCGCCTTGGTGGGCGACCCCTACTACGAGTCTGCACATGAGTCAAAACTCTATAGACCCTTCTGGCAACTCCTTAGCCAGAGATCTCACTGTCCTCTTGCGTGGTTACCCTACACCACGTCTCGAAGCAAGAGCACGCTCACCTCGTCTCATATCTGTTTAATTATTACAGATGTTACTAGAACAGATGTTACTAGAAGTAAAAATATATAAAAATTTTCAGCATACCTATTTCGCCGCAGGAGAGGTCCCATCGCCGCCAAATCCCCATATTGACCTCGTCATAAATCCTCGAATTTCCGAAACATAAAAATCGTCGAAAATCCATACCAATCCAAAATTTTTCAAATTGCCTCGTAAAACCTGCCAAACGTGGTAAACTCCGAAAAATCCATAAACCCCAAGGAACTCGAAAACCTAGGTGCTCTGATACCAAATAAATTGTCACGCCCCGATGGAGTCCCCGCCAAACGAAAATCCGGCAGCATCTCCCATGTACGGGTGACAATGCCAATTTACATACAAGGCCTACACGACCACTATACATCGGTCAATACAACCGGAATCCAAACAATCCACGCAGATAATAAATTAGGCCTCTGGCCAACTATCAAAGAAAAAGGCAAACAGTCTACATAACTAGACTTACTTTCCCTTATCCATCCGGGAATACCCAACCAAAACCAATCGAAATAAATCCGATCAAAGGTCCCTAAGGACATACCAAAACATCCATAGGTACAAATATCCAACTCCAGTCCTAAACATATATTCTAATCAAAATATCCAAAATCGTAAACACAATAACAAATAGAACTTTTACGATGAGTGGGGTTTGGCAGCTGGGCTCTACTGACAGCTTCATCCTGAAATAGATATAAATCAACGGGGTAAGTTCAAAGAACTCAGCGGGTATAGTCGATATGCAAAGTAAGATATAGCTAACAATAAAAATTATGCTAGTACAGTCTCACATATAGGGTATGCAAGAAAGAAATACAAAAAAACAGATTTAACTCAAACTCCTACCTCGAGTATAGGAGTATGTATAAGCAATAAAGTCATCACCATATACAAATATGTATCCTGTATGCATGACAATCATATGCAACATCCAAGGCATCAATAAAAATGCAGCAAACACAATACAAATGCGATCCGTGCAAAGTGCATGCCGTGCAAATGACATGGTCACCCCTGACGCCAGTCAGTCGCCTTGCACGCGATAGTGAAGCCGAGTGGGTAGGGCTATGACAACTGTGCACTCTGCCATCACTGCTCCTGAGTGACCGAGTGGACAGGATGCTATCAGAGTACACCTATCCTCCTGCCCCAAACAGAGTGGGGGAGCTAAGCTCTCATCTCCCGGTGTCATAGACCAGAGGAGGGATCCTTGCCCGCTACCACGCTGCCTCATCGTTACCCATGAGCGGACCAACGGAGCCTGACAGAGCAACTGCACACACCCTCCTGACAGAGCAACTGCACACACCCAAAATCGTAAACACAATAACAAATAGAACTTTTACGATGAGTGGGGTTTGGCAGCTGGGCTCTACTGACAGCTTCATCCTGAAATAGATATAAATCAACGGGGTAAGTTCAAAGAACTCAGCGGGTATAGTCGATATGCAAAGTAAGATATAGCTAACAATAAAAATTATGCTAGTACAGTCTCACATATAGGGTATGCAAGAAAGAAATACAAAAAAAACTGTACTAACCTGAAACTCCTACCCTGATATAGGAGTATGTGCCCTACTATAAGCAATAAAGTCATCACCATATACAAATATGTATCCTGTATGCATGACAATCATATGCAACATCCAAGGCATCAATAAAAATGCAGCAAACACAATACAAATGCGATCCGTGCAAAGTGCATGCCGTGCAAATGACATGGTCACCCCTGACGCCAGTCAGTCGCCTTGCACGCGATAGTGAAGCCGAGTGGGTAGGGCTATGACAACTGTGCACTCTGCCATCACTGCTCCTGAGTGACCGAGTGGACAGGATGCTATCAGAGTACACCTATCCTCCTGCCCCAAACAGAGTGGGGGAGCTAAGCTCTCATCTCCCGGTGTCATAGACCAGAGGAGGGATCCTTGCCCGCTACCACGCTGCCTCATCGTTACCCATGAGCGGACCAACGGAGCCTGACAGAGCAACTGCACACACCCTCCTGACAGAGCAACTGCACACACCCAAAATCGTAAACACAATAACAAATAGAACTTTTACGATGAGTGGGGTTTGGCTCTACTTGATGACTTCATCCCGAAATAGATATAAATCAACGGGTAAGTTCAAAGAACTCAATGGTATAGTCGATATGCAAAGTAAGATATAGCTAACAATAAAATTATGCTAGTATAGTCATATAGGGTATGCAATATCAGAAAAATACAGTGTGCTAACACAGAAACTCCTACCCTGATATAGGAGTATGTGCCCTACTATAAGCAATAAAGTCATCACCATATACAAATATGTATCCTGTATGCATAATGATCAATCATATGACATCAAGGCATCAATAAAAAATCAAACACAATACAAATCGCGATCCGCAAAGTGCATGCGTAAATGACATGGTCACCCCACGCCTTGATCATTAGCCTCCATGCGATGGTGAAGCCGAGTGGGTAGGGCTATGACAAGCTGCACTCTGCCATCACTTGCTCTGAGTGGCCAGAGTGGACGGGATCTTGTCGAGTACACCTATCCTCCTGCCCCAAGCAGTGGGGAGCTAAGCTCTCATCTCCGGTGTCATAGACGGAGGAGGATCCTTGCCCACGCGCCTCGCCGTTACCCATGGCGGACCAGCGAACTGTGAACAGCGCACACACCCTCCTGATGTACCACTAACCCATGAGTGGCAGTGTGTGCAGGCCATGTAACTGGCTGCGGGCTCAACTATAAAGGAACCCCGTCCAGCCAGCATGCAATCATGCAAGATGGTGCATGATACTAAAGCATGTAAATTCAACTAAATACACCTATCCGAATAATATGCACAATCAATATGTACATATCCATAATTAAAGTAACTATGATCCAAATAAAACAGGGAAGGTATAATCATAACCTATCACATGCATGTATCAAGTTGGCACCAAAAACATACTAGGCATATAAACATGAAAATTATTGCAAGCTATCCTAACTAGCATATCAACTTGACTATATCTAAAAGATAAGTCAAAATACCCGCCTGATAAAATGTCCGCAAAAAGAACCAAATCATCATGACCGTGAACCTGCCTCGTGACCGAAACCTACATAATGCATAACTATTGTTAAGCATAAAATACCATTCACCGACAAATCGAATACTTAATCGATTCCTTCCATAACCAATTAATCCAAAGTAAATCCATCAAATCCAAGTACACAACAAATGATCGAATCGAATCTTACATCGACCTCATATCCGATCCACTAGATTGATTTAATTATCCTCTTCAACCTAATCCATCCTCCATACATAATTACAGAACCGATCAACATCACACCAAACTCAACAACCCAGATCATAAAACCAAAGTACAGACAACCACTATCAATAACCTGTAATTAAATTAAAATCATCCTGTACGTAATCCAACCAATCAATCACAGCCATCCCCATTGCAACAATGTAATTTAACAATATCCTAAATACATCCTTCATTTTCCTCAAGCCTAATTCACAACTCCACAACAATATATAGAACATCTCACCGATCAGAAGTATAAATCCAACCTAACCCTAGGTGACATATAAACCGCTCAACCAAACCTTCTTCTCTCACCCATAGTACAAATAAATTCAACAGTACTCAAAATAAAGCTGTAAATACCTCTTACCTTCCTTAGAAGTTCCTCGGCAGCCCTTTCTCCTCCTATCCTCTGTTCACCGGAACAACTCCTCTTTTTACCACTACTAGCCACCCAAAACCCCAACTCACAGTGTTAGGGTTTGCAATGAACATGAATCCCTTCTAAAATCAAGGTAAAGGATAGATAGCTCACCTACTCCGACTGAAATCTCAACCCTAGATCCGAATTGCGTGCAACCGCTGCCGACTAAACCTCCCAACCGCCCACACACTCGTTGTGGCAGCAATGGTCGTCGATTCCACCCACTCAAGGTTGCTTAAAGCTAGGATAGAAGCCTTCCAGTTACGTATTGCTAATCTGGCCCCTCCCACGCTCGTTGGTCGGCCCGTCAGTGGCTTGGCGACTTTGCGCTGCAGAGAGGCGATAGGAGGAGAAAGGCTCTCGGCTTAGAGGTGAGGGCGTGCGCCTTCTGCGGAGAAATCGGCAGCCATGAGCTCGGCGTCACGCTGTTGGCGGCCGCGGTGCAACCTCGAGTTGAGCAGCCAGGAAGAAGCGACTCATCGCGAAAGGCGCGATCGGCGATCGCATTTATCGGCTTGCGGAACCCGAGCTCTTGGGTGCAAGTCGACAAAGTGGCAGTACGCGTGTGGAAAGCGGCCTTGGCGCGATCTTTATGGTGGCGGCCAGGAAGAAAGGGCTCGATGGCGGGCATGGGAAGGCAGCGTGATGGAGAGGATCACAGGCTAGAAGGGGTGTGGGGAAAATAGAAAAAGAAAATATAAAAACCTAGGTTACCATCGCGTATTACTCCCCTTAAATAGACCCCACCTAAAATCTATTTATTTTATCCCCGTAATTATCTCGTACGACCTCCGTTTAAATCTAGAGAAATTTCAGAAAAATTTCTAAAAATTTCTAAAAATCTCGAAAAATTTCCAGGATTATTTTCCTTAATTCTTTGTCCATTTAATTTAGTATTTTAATTTTCCAATATTTAACACGACTGATGGCTATGAGCAGTCGCTGATCGGCTGAAATTCAATGTGGATTAAGCCATTGTAAGACAACAGATAAGTGACTAGTCGACTGGGGGTAAGGTCAGTCGACTGATCAATGGAAATTAGCCCGTGCAGAGCTTATAAAAGAAGGAAGCTGAGGAGTATTTCGACTGCCAATTCTTGGAGTCTTTGAAGAGGAATTGTTATTGCATTCCAGATCTTCAGAAGTCACTCCACATCAACCAACAAGCATTTAAGCAAAAGCAAACTCGTAAAGTGTTGTTCTTTTGTTTCTTTGATTCATTCTTTTATTTGGTTGTTGTATTCTTGTAAGCTTTAGGTGTTGTAAGAGGTTTCTCCACCTCCGAAGTGTTTCCAAGAAGGAGAAGAGATAGTTGGATCTATCGCTAGGTGAGCTAGGTCATGGAGTAGGAATCGAGGATTCCGAGCCTCGTAAAATCTCAATGTGGTGATTTGTGGTTATAAGATGTGTTTGTTTTTGTTATTTCTTTTATATCTTATTTCCATTGCATATTAACAACTCATAGACAAGCACGATGAACAAAATCGAAGAAGATCGAATTGACACCATTCACCCCCCACTAGCCAACACATCGGTCCCGATAATTGGTATCCGAGCGGGTCACTCTTCTATAGACTAATCGTCGAGGGAGCATAGCTAGAGGATGATGGAGTTCACCGATGGACTAGGATATAACATTCAAGTTCAATCTTCATTCGACTGTGATAACTTCACTTATTGGAAAGGTAGAATAAAATATTTTTAATGGATGAAATTGAAAATTGGTTTAGCATTATAGATGGATTCAAAGCTCCAATGGACAAGAAGGGAAGACTCCTCAACAAAAAGAAATGGAGGGAGGATCAAATTAAAAAATCTGAGACAAATGATAAGGTAACCAAAATGCTAGTTAATTTGATACCTAATGATATCTTATCCAAGTTAGGAGAGTTTAAGGACGCTAAGGAGTTATGGAGCAAATTGATCAAGCTCTATGAGAATACCTCACGGAACAAGTTGAGGAAGAATTTGAGGAAGGGAGCCCATCATCTCAAGAGCTTAATGATTTGGAAGTTGAGAAGTACTCAACATCCAAAGAGGAAGAGATTGTAGAAGTCTTCACCTCTAGGATTGAGGGGGAGGATAGACAGTCGACACTAGAGCAAGAGGAGACCTCTTTATCCAGAGCCGAAGAACAAGCTCAAGATTCCCCTACCACCAAGATAGGTAACTCAAGCTTAGTTATTAAAAATAAAGAACATATAATTTGCTTTGAGTGTAGGGAAAATGAGCATTACAAGAGTAAGTGCTTAAGAAGAATCAAGAAAAAGGCTCAATTGATGCCAAAGGCCAAGGAGAAGCCAAAGGAGGTCGGAACCCTAATGCGAAAAGGAAAAGAGCACATAGTGTGCTTCTCATGCAATGAGAAAGGATACTATCAGAGCCAATGTCCAAGGGGAAAGTGTTAGTGAAATCCCTAGAGCCAATCATGTGATGATTGTTGTATGAACTTTGTTGTATCATATTCCTATTTATAAAGATATTTCTTTATGGTTATTATACTTGTATTGGTGTCAAATAACTAAGTATGATAACGTCCTTGAGTAGAAGGTTCTTATCTATATCAATCGATTGGTTGAATCGATAATGAGATGATATAGAGAACACTACTCTTAATCATTCCTAGTCAAGTATTAACATTCAGGGACAATGTTAATGCGAAGAGACTAGCATGTAGGTCAACTCGATGACTTGATCTCACAAGTCATGGATATGAGATATCAAGTTGACACATGGGTATGCATTGGAGAATGTATACTGAATGACCCGCCATGAGAAAGTATCATGAATCATTATATGAGTGTCATATACTTTCTCATGTGACTATTAGTATGACTATTAGTCCTTGGACCTGAAGTCACCATGGTCCAAACCCTCTACTCAAGGAGTTGCATACTTGGCTTCATCAAACATCACCCGTAAATGGGTGGACTATAAAGGCGATTACTAGGTATGTAATAAATTATGCGGAGAGATGTGAGTGATGTAGATGAGATCTATCCCTCCTATATGATGGGAGTGATATCGTTATTCTTGATAGAGTGAAACCACTAAGTGCATGGCCATGCCCAAATTAGTCAATATGAGATATTGAGCTCATTTGATTAGAGTGAGTCTACTTGGAGTTCAAGATATAGATTGTACCAAGGATGACACGGTCTATGCCTCAATTGGTCAATCTAGATGTCAAGGATAGAGAGACATTGTCACATATTGTGAGAGTCACAATTAGTAGTCACAAAGGTGATGTTGGATCTCAACATTCTTGTAACTTGGGTAGCAATGATGTGTCGCTAGATACTGCTCATTGTTTATATTTCTAAATTGGTTTAGGAGCATTGCCAATGTTAAAAGAACCTATAGGGTCACACACAAAGGGTAATTAGATGGAGATTAGGTTCATATGATGAATCATGAGGATTAGGTTCATATGATGAACCAAATTGGATTAAGAGTAATCCAAATTAGACTAATTGAGTTGGACTCAATTTGATTCAAGTGTTGAATGAGTCTAATTTAGGTTTGACTCATCGAGTCAATTTAAACTAATGAATAGAGATTCATTAAATCAAATTGACTTGAATCAAATGGTTGGATTTGATCAACCATGGGAGATAAGAGGTCAAGTTTGACTTGACTTGAGAGGGAAGATGAATGGTCAATTTTGACTTGACCAATTGTCATGTCATGATAACTTGGCATGGGCCGACCAATGATGATGTTCCACATCATCATGGACACATCATGGGGTGCCACCTCATGAGGGAGACCAAGAGCCATGGCTCTTGGTATTACATGCACGTATATATAACCCTTTTGAAGTGGTCGACCATAATAATGTTGGTGCATTAGTGTGAAGTTAAGAGTAGTAACTTCATCTTCTTCCTCCTCTCTTCCCTCAAGCTCTCTCTTCCTCATCTTGCCGTGAGCCTCTAAGGGGTGCTAGCACACTCTAGGTTGCTTTTCTCCACCTATTTCTTGTGTGGATACCAATAGAGGAGTGTACACTTGACACTCTCGAGTTCCGACAAGCCATTTGGACGAGCGGGATAAGCGAAGGATGTCACATCAAGGGTAAAACTCTTAACATGTAGATCTAGAGTAGATCTAAGGTTTTAAACACGTACATGTAGTTTTTGTTTATCTTTGCACGGATCCGTAGCCGACTTCCTGGATTTCTGCAATGCAAAAAGCGGTTTTTGCGGCTCGGATAGTCCAACAGAAAGTGCCTAAAGAAGAAAAAAAAATAGGAATCTCAAGTGTAGGAGGAGCTCCTAAGGCAAAACCTAAGATATTATTTCATAATGTACCTTCAATTTTTCATAACAAAAAGAATGCTAGTAATAAGTTTTGTCTTTTAAGTGTCCAACATCATGATATTAGGCCTAAGGAAAATTCTAGACTAATTAGCTCAAAAATTACCCTACCTAAGGAAAATGTTAAAATCTTTAAGGGGAGACCTAGTTTACCTAAGAATAGAAAAGACGAGAAAAACCTAAGCAATAACCTATGCCTAGGAAGAAAACGAATGCCCTAAAAAATCATAGAGGATCAAAACTTTAAGTATTAATGGAAGAAATTCAAATTTTGAGGTCAAAGCTTGATAAATTAGAAAAGACCCTTCAAAAGATAAAAAATATGATTAAAGGGTCTAGTGGGAAAAACCTAGGTTTTATTAGGCAAGAACCTTCTAAGAACAAGAAAGGTTTGCGATACAAACCTAAGTCCAAAGAATTAATGCCCTCTTACCATAGTGTTTCATTTAACTATGAAACCAACTCTAGGTCCAAGAAAGTTAATGTTACAAGGGAAGTCATCTCTAAAGTTGACTTTGGTAAGAGTCAAGTGACTAAGGCTTCCAAGATGTCTAGAAAAGTCACTAAGAAGTTTACAAGGGAAGGTATCCCTAAAGTTAACCTTGAAGAGACCTTAATTGTGTTGGGAATCATTGGAAGGCTAGAGGGGGGTGAATAGCCTCTTTTTCGATTTCTACAAAAATGGTTAGCGGAAGCACAACAAAAACAATAGTAATAGAAATGAAAATACAATGCTAACACGGAAGCCTTTACGTGGTTCGGAGATAATGCTCCTACTCCACGGCGATCCTTAAGGTGGATCAACCCAAATAATCTTCACTAAGAAGCTTTCCCTTTTACAAAACTCTCCTCTTCTTACAAAAGATGAAGATGAAGAATAGAGAGGAGGAAGGGAATTAAAACACTTAGAAAGCTTGGAAAATTTGTGGGGGCTTGAGAGAATGATCAGAATGTAAGCATTAGCCCTCTCAACCACCCAAACCCTCTTTTTATAGAGAGAAGGCTATTTTTCCCATTAGGCCATGATCAGTCGACTGATGTACAACATCAGTCGACTACCGTCGCGGCTAACGGCTTCTGAACAGCCGGATTCGCGGGATTTATAAGCATCATCATCCAATGACACGCTCATCAGTCGACTGATCCCTCCATCAGTCGAATGATGGAGTGATCAGTCGAGTGATCACGACGCACAGTCAAGTGAGACTCCATTATGTGCCCATGTTTGACTTGATCAATCGACTACTACTGTTTGGCAATCGACTTATGGTGACATTAGTCGACTGTTCGTCAGCTTTTTAGCCTGACTCAGTCGAGCACTTTATCAGTCGACTGCTACATCGTATCAGTCGACTGATACTAGTCAAGTATGAATAATTCATACTTGAATTGACTCCCTAGACCTAGACTCAACCTTCTAGCTCTTCCTTAAGCTTGCACCTCGAGGATCCCTCTGAGTCCGCGACTTGTTCATCCTTTGCGCTTGCTTCCAAGAGCTTCGTTCGGTTTTGTCATGTCTTGGGTTTCCCTTTGCCAAAGTGTGCTTAGACTTTACGTCGCCAAGACTACATGCTTGGACTTACGCTGCCAAGACTTGCCTTTGGACTTCCTTTGCCAAGGTCCACTTGGACTTTACGCCGCCAAGACTACATGCTTGGTCTTATGTCGCCAAGCCTTTTCCTTGGACTTCTCTTGCCAAGATCACACTTGGACTTTGCCTTTACCAAGTCTTCATACTTGGATTTTCCTGTCACTTAAACATGTTCACAATTAGATCACAAAGTATTGCCTAACTTAGATGATTATCTAAGCATCAAAACATATAAATGCTTGGGACATTGTTGTACCAACAATCTCCCCCTTTTTTATGTTTGGCAATCATTTAAGTTAGGTCTTTAACACATGCACATAATCATATTTCCAATATGAATTCTAACTTAAACATTCTTCTCCCCCTTTGACATACATCAAAAAGAGAAGGATTCATAAATTTCATGAAAGAATTAAATTTGTTGTAATCTTGAACTAAGATATAAGATTGAAATTAAGCTCCCCCTTAATCGAAGATATGGTTCATGATGTGTGAATAACTTGTGGAGAAAAGCCTAACAAAAGATTGGAGGTTAAATCATAACTTTGCACCAACAATATAAGTTAAGGGATGAAAAGATTTATATTATGAAACTCCCCCTAAAACATTACATCAAACAGTCCTAAAAACTTCTTTATACTTAAGATTATCATGTCATAGTTTTAGGACATTCAAAAATACACTAAAATCTAAGAAATAGAGCTATTTTCAGATATCATGAATTCTAATTGATCAAGTGATACGCCAAAAGTCCACTTTTTCATTTTTTCAACCCAACTTCAAAAATGCGCCAAAAATTCTAAAAATATCAAAAAATCACGAAATTTTGTGTACACATTTTTGAAATTATTTTCTATCAAGGAAAAATAATTTAAAAAATATATGTTTTCCAGATTTCAAAAATGATACAATTTTGAAACCTAGCAAAAACTTTAAGTATTTTGCAAACTTTGTATCACTTTTGTATTCCACTTGAAATTTTCAAAGTTTGATAAACATAGTTTAAATTATGTTTTATTTGAAATTTCCAATCATATTCTTGGAGCTATATGCACATTAATTGTACATAAGCCTTCCCAATGATTGGTCCAATAAAGGATTAATGTCTCTAGATGACACTTTGGTTTATAGTAATGCATCATAACAAGCATGATGAACCAAGTGCATCTTCCTAACATCTCACATGTTGTCTAAGTGGCTCAATACAAAAATCATGGTTTCTTAGGTGTTTTGTGAGATGCTTAAAGGTATAAATCCTAGGATTTCTATAGGATCATGCAAACCTACACCTTTATTCAACTAAGCACATCCCAAGTTCTCTCCTAAGTGATGAAAATTTTACTTCAGGGAGAGGCTTGGTAAAGATGTCGGCTAGGTTGGACTTAGATTCAATATAATTAAGCTCAATGTCCCCCTTAGGCACATGATCTCTAATGAAGTGATGTTTCACTTCAATGTGCTTGGTCTTAGAGTGATGCACCGAATTTTTGGTCAAATTTATGGTGCTCACATTATCACAAAATACTTTTATGTTGGAGTAAGATAGCTCATAGTCCTCTAAAGTATGTCTCATCCATAATAGTTGAGCTACACAACCACCCATAGCCACATACTCGGCCTCGGTGGTGGATAGGGCAACACAAGGTTGCTTCCTACTACTCCAGCTAACTAGGGAGGACCCAAGAAATTGACATCCACCACTAGTACTCTTCTGATCCAATTTGCAACCGACATAATCGGAATCGGTGTACCCAACCAAATCAAAAGACCTAGTCCTAGGGTACCATAGTCCTACATTTAGTGTGCCTTTAATATATCTTAAGATTCTCTTAACGGCAACTAAATGAGATTCTTTGGCATATGATTGGTACCTAGCACACATACCAACCGCAAATAATATATCGGGTCTACTAGCGGTTAGGTACAAAAGGCTACCAATCATACTCCTATATAGTGTAAGGTCAATTTGTTTTCCTTCATGATCACTATCTATTTTTGTATTGGTTGTCATTGGAGTTGAAACTACCTTAGCATTTTCCAAACCAAATTTCTTAATCATTTCCTTAGCATATTTGGTTTGGTAAATATAAATTCCTTCACTTGTTTGTTTGACTTGTAATCTTGGGAAGAAATTTAGTTCCCCAACTAGACTCATCTCAAACTCATTTTCCATATTCTTGATAAAGTATTGAAGGAGTTCATCATTTGTTGACCTAAAGATAATGTCATCAACATATACTTGGGCTACAAAGATGTCCTTTGATGTTGACTTTATAAATAGAGTTTGATCTACATTACCCCTCCTAAAGTCCTTAGAGATTAAGAAAGATGATAATATTTCATACCAAGCCCGGGGAGCTTGTTTCAAACCATACAAAGCTTTCCTAAGCTTGTATACATGGTTTGGATAGTCCATATTCTCAAACCCGAGAGGTTGTTCTACATATACCTCTTCCGTAATGAACCCATTTAGGAATGCCGATTTAACATCCATTTGATGGAGTTTGAAACCCATATAAGAGGCATACCCTAATAGGATTCTAATAGACTCTAACCTAGCAACCGGGGTATATGTTTCATCATAGTCAAGTCCTTCAACTTGATTAAAGCCCCTTGCAACTAACCTTGCCTTACTCCTAGTAATATTTTCTTGGTCATATAGTTTGTTCCTAAAGACCCATCTTGTAGTAATGATGGTATTGTCATTAGGTCTAGGAACTAACTCCCATACTTGACTCCTTTCAAATTGACCCAATTCATCTTGCATTGCTAAGATCCAATCCGAATCAAGTAATGCGTCATTGATTGTTTTGGGCTCAATTTGGGAGATTAGTGCTATATGACTAGAGGGATCTCTATGAAATGACCTAGTCCTAACTCCTTGAGATAATTCACCTACAATTTGATCTAGAGGGTGATTTTGATGAACTCTTATTGTTCTAGGAGGTGTATTAAATTGATTTTGATCATGATTATCCTCAACTCTTCTTTCATCATTGGAATCACCTCTTACTCCCCCTTGATTTAACTCTCCCCCTTGATCATTACCCCCTAAAGTTAAATCTTGAAATTTTTGGATAATTTCTTGATTTTTATCATTGATATCATTATCAATGGGGGATTTCCTAGGGTATGTATTAGAGGTTTCATCAAATTGGACATTTGAAGATTCCTCAATCTTTTGAGTTCTTTTATTATAAACTCTATACTCTACACTAGTGGATGAGTATCCAATTAGGATTCCCTCATCTGCTTTGGACTCAAATTTACCTAGGTTATCTTTGGTATTTAAAATGTAAACTTTGCATCCAAAGACCTTAAAATAGTGAATTGTTGGAATTGTACCATTCCATAGTTCAAATGGGGTTTTTTTTCCTAAAAACCTATGAATTAAAATCCTATTTTGGATATAGTAAGCGGTGTTGACCGCTTCCGCCCACAAGTAGCTAGGTAAAGAATATGCATTAATCATAGTCTTAGCCGCTTCTTGTAGGGCACGATTTTTCCTTTCCACAACCCCATTTTGTTGGGGTGTTCTAGGACAAGAAAATTCGTGCTTGTACCCTTGTTCTAGGCAAAAGTTTGAGAAGTTAGAACTCTCAAATTCTCCACCATGATCACTATGGATCCGATTAATTTTGAGTTTTCTTTCATTCTCTACTCTCTTGCTAAATCCTATGATTATTCCTAGGGTTTCATCCTTATGTTTCATGAAAGATACCCAATTAAATCTAGAAAAATCATCTACTATCACTAAGCAATATTTACTACCAATCATGGAAGGAGTACTATGACAATCAAATAAATCCATATGCAATAGTTCTAAAGGTAAAGCGGTACTAAGTAAAGTTTTACCTTTGTGTGATGATTTTGATTGCTTCCCCTCTTGGCATGCATCACACATTTTTTCCTTGAGATACTTGACTTTTGGCAACCCTTGACTAACTTTATTTTGGCTATTTTGGCAATGTTCTTCATATTGATGTGTCCTAGCCTCTTATGCCAAAGCCAACTCTCTTCTTCTTTTGCAATAAGACACTTAGTAGAAGCATTAGTAGCATAAGATAAATCAACATAGTATATATTTGATTTCCTAAAGCCTACTAACATGCAATCATTTAAAGTTTTGTGTCTTATGAAACATTTTGAAGAATCAAATTGAACATCAAAATTGACATCACATAGTTGACTTACACTAAGCAAATTAAATTTTATATTTTTAACTAATAACACTTTATGAATGGAAAGGTTGGGGGATACCTCAATTGTGCATTTTCCTAGAATCTTAAGTTTACCACTATTTCCAAAAGACACCTTCCCCTTGCTAGTGTGGTTGATGGTGGAAAATTTTCTCTCATCACCAGTCATGTGTTTTGAGCACCCACTATCAACAATCCATAAGCTTGGTTCTTTTACCTATACAACATGAAAAATGCAAGCCTTAGGCACCCAAATTTTGGGATCGATAGCATCAACTATATAACTTTTGGGGACCCAAGCCTTTTTAGCCTTGCTCCTAATGGTTGGTTTTCTACTAATTAAAGAGGTGAAGGCTACTTCTTTTTTCCTTAGGCTTATATCCTATGCCGACCTTGTTATAAATGTCCCTTTGGTCCCTAAGAATCATATCAAGATATTTGGACCCATTTGTAAACTTTTATAAACATGCATGTAAATCACCTATTTCTTTCCTAAGTTCATCATTCTCATTCCTAAGTGTACATGCATCATCACAAGGTGGTACTACATTTTTAAGTGATTTAATTTCTACTTTTAAGTCCTTAATCCTAGTTTTTGATCTATTTAAGGCATTTTGAAGGCATGCAATGGTTTTGTAAAGTAAATCTATTCTAGGGGAGCCTCTTACCTCATCATCACTTGATGATGATTCGTTGCTTGAGGATGAGGATGAAGACTCCTCACTTGAGCTCCCAGCTTCCTCCTCCAAGGCCATGAGAGCTAGGTTCCGGGTGGCATGACACATTTCTTCATCATCGGATGATTCCTCCAAGCTTAGTGTGTCCCATGTTTGTGCCACCATTGCCTTTTTCTTCTTCTTCTCCTCCTTCTCCTTCTTTTTCTTTTCCTTCTCCACCTTCTTTTTTAGTTCCAGGCAATTTGGCTTGATATGCCCTTTCTTGTTGCAACCATAACAAGTTACGTTAGATGTAGAAATTGAACTAGTTGAGGTTTTACCTTTGGAGGATTGGAACATCCTCCTTACATCTTTCTTGGTGAGTTTCCTTGACCTCCCACCAAACTTCTTCACATAGTGAGCTACCTCACTAGCCAATAGCTCATCGTCACTACTTGATGACTCCTCCTCGGATTCGAATGAGGAAGAGACTTCTTTCTTCTCCTTCTTCTTTTTGTCCTTCTTCCCTACAAAAAGAGCTACACCTTTCTCTTTTGATGAAGTATTAGCTTGCTCGTGCAATTCAAATTCACAAAAGAGTTCATCTAATTTAACCAAAGAAAGATCCCTAGAGACCTTATAGGCATCTACCATTGAAGCCCACAAGGTTGTTCTAGGAAAGCTTGAGACATACCTCACAAGGTCTCGGTTGTCGACCTTCTCACCTATCACATGTAGTCCGTTGACTACTTCCTTGAAGTGACCGTGCATTTGGCTCACGGTTTCATTGGTCTTCATTGCGAAGCTTTGGAGTTGGCCTATTAAGAGATCTCTCTTGGCTCTTCTTGTTTCCTTCGATCCCTTGTTGATCTCAATTAGCTTCTCCCAAAGCTCCTTCGCCGATTCAAAAGGCCCCACCTTACTTAGTTTCTCTTTGGACAAACCACATTGAAGTGTAGTTGTTGCTTTGGCATTGGCTTGAGCCTTCTTGGTCATGTCCCTCATCCAATCCTTGGTCGGTATGGGTGCTCTGTGTTCAACGACCGGCTTCTCGAATCCGTTTACAATACTAAACCAATTATCAATATCATTCATAAGGTAGTATTTCATCTTATTTTTCCAGTAGCCGAAATCGTTGCCGTCGAAGAATGGAGGCCTCGCCGTGCTATACCCCTCTTGAAAATTCATTATGCTCCGATTGATGGTTAGATCTTCCGATGCGATCCGAGCTCTAATACCACTTGTTGGGGATTCTTGGAAGGCTAGAGGGGGGTGAATAGCCTCTTTTTCAATTTCTACAAAAATGGTTAGCGGAAGCACAACAAAAATAATAGTAATAGAAATGAAAATACAATGCTAACACGGAAGCCTTTACGTGGTTCGGAGATAATGCTCCTACTCCACGGCGATCCTTAAGGTGGATTGACCCAAATAATCTTCACTAAGAAACTTTCCGTTTTACAAAACCCTCCTCTTCTTACAAAAGATGAAGATGAAGAATAGAGAGGAGGAGGGGAATTAAAACACTTAGAAAGCTTGGAAAATTCGTGGGGGCTTAAGAGAATGATCATAATGTAAGCATTAGCCCTCTCAACCACCCCAAACCCTCTTTTTATAGATAGAGGGTTGTTTTTCCCATTGGGCCATGATCACCGACCGATGTACATCGATCATCGCCGCCGTCTAACGGCTTTGAGCCCGAATTTGCGGATTCATGCGCATCATCCAACGGCATGCTCATCACCGATCGATCCTCCATCGATCGATGGAGTGATCAGTCGAGTGATCACGATGTGAAGTCGAGTGAGACTCCATTCTGTGCTCGTGTTCGACTTGATCAGTCGATTGCCGGCATCGACTAATCGCGACATCGATCATTGCCATGACTGATCGATCTCGAGCCCGACTCAGTCGATCACCTTATCAGTCGACTACTACATCATATCAGTCGACTGATACTAGTCAAGTATGAATAATTCATACTTGAATTAACTCCCTAGACCTAGACTCAACCTTCTAGCTCTTCCTTAAGCCTTGCACCTCCAGGATCCCTCCGAGTCCGCGACTTGTTCATCCTTTGCGCTTGCTTCCAAGAGCTTCCTTCGATTTTGTCATGTCTTGGGTTTCCCTTTGCCAAAGTGAGCTTGGACTTTATGCCACCAAGACTACATGCTTGGACTTACGCTGCCAAGACTTGCCTTTGGACTTCCTTTGCCAAGGTCCACTTGGACTTTACGCCGCCAAGACTACATGCTTGGTCTTATGCCGCCAAGCCTTTTCCTTGAACTTCTCTTGCCAAGATCACACTTAGACTTTGCCTTTACCAAGTCTTCATACTTGGATTTTCCTGTCACTTAAACATGTTCATAATTAGATCACAAAGTATTACCTAACTTAGATGATTATCCAAATATCAAAACATATAAATGCTTGGGGCATTGTTGCACCAACAAATTGTTGGTGCAATCAGGCCCAAATGATGTTTTAGTGTTTGACAAGGGTATAAGTCAAGGTGATAATTATGTGTTATCTCACGCGGTTGGTTGAGATGTATTTTCAGAAAATTCCTTGTAGGTCGAGGACCGGATGCGAAGTCCCGGATGAGGAGTCCTGGCATGAAGACTCGGACGAGAAGTCTTGGCAAGTGAAGACCCGGATGAGGAGTCCTGGCATGAAGACCTGAATGAGGAGTCCTGGCACGAAGACCCAGATGAGGAGTCTTAGCATGAAGACCCGGACGAGGAGTCTTGGCGGATGAAGACCCGGAAGCGATTCTTGGCACAAAAGACCTATGAACAATGGTTCACAGGCATCAGGTAAAGGGTACAGGGTAGACCTCCTTTTAGGTGCGATTTCAGCTCTAGACGAGTTGAAACGGTCAAGGGACAAGGCAGCAGTCGAGTAGCACCTTGACTGATTATCTTATCAATCGAGGCATCGCCTCGACTGGTACCTATTCTCTGGATGAGTTATTAAGCTCGGGGCTCAGGACTGATCTGACTCATCCAGTCGAGGCATCGCTTCGACTGGACGTGGTTAGGAGTCAACTCAACTGGCCTCGCATTTGCTGAGAAAGCAACATCAGTTGAGGCGATGCCTCGACTGGTGCTTCCTTCACTCGAACAGAAGCGAGGCGTAATCGATTGCCACCTCAACTGGGGTAGCTAGTTTTGAGCAGAGACCCATAGCAGTGGAGGCAGCACCTCGACTGTTGCTTCATTCAATCGAATAGAAGCAAGGCACTGTCGACGGAAGTCTCGACTAGTGTAGCTTAAACTTGAGCAGAAATCCATAGCAGTTGAGGTGGTGCCTCGACTGATGCATTGTTCAGTTGAAACAAAAGCAAGGTAAGCTCGACTAGAGGCTCTACTAAGCTTACTAGTCGAGGCGATGAACCATCGCCTCGACTGGAACTATGTTGTAATGAGAAATAATTCAAAATTAAAGGGGAAAACTTACCATTGGGAACAATAATCAAACGACAGTCGAGGCAACTCAATTGTGCGGGCGAAAAAAACCCTAAATCGGGCACGATATAAAGGCTTTCTCCAGCACCTTTCCATACAACTCTTGACTACTGTTCACGACTTTCTTGAAGCGATTCTCCAGGTTTTTGCAATCATCCTCCTGTTGGTTTCTCCGGCACCGCAACGAGTGTGTGTTCGAACACATTTCGTAAACATGCACACAGCGGAAGCAAAAATAAGTAATAAACTAATTTTATTACAACACACACATCAGATGCATGCAGGATACAATATGTGTAGACATAATCGCTATTTAAAATTTTACAATAAAAGGAAATTTATTCTAGTTATACCTGACGTATCACGTGTAGCGGGAATGACATCAACCGTAGCGACTCTCACTAGAATTACCTCTATCCATATCCACGCAGAGTATCGTCGGGATAGCTTTACAAAGCCATGAGCCTCGTCTTTGTAGGGACCTTCGTGACCGCTAGAGAGGGGGGGGGGTGAATAGCGCGTTCCTCGTTTGCGATGGATCTCCATCGTGCTCGCTACAAATGTATTAGTACGCAGCGAAAATAATAGGAAATACAATACAAATACAGATACACAAGCACAAGACCAAATATAACGTGGTTCGGAACAAAATGGTTCCTACTCCACGGATTGAGCTCTACTAGCTTGAGTGATGACAACACCACTAATAAAACTCCTTCTCGACAATACGTCAGAGGTGGAGAAACCTCGTACAATGAATTACAACAAGTAATACAAAGTAAAACAAGCAAATACAAGATGAATATACAAAACAACATGAAGAGAACTTTACAACTATTGCTTTGGAATGCTTGCTTGTTGGTTGCTTAAATTGCACTTGGAGACCCTAATTTGCAGCAACAAATCGCCCCAAAGACATCCAAGAACCGCTGCCAAATCCTCCCTCCACGAGCTCCCTTTAAAGCTGCTCCTTGGGCTGGATTTCGCCTTGTAGTCGACTGATCGGGACCATCAGTCGATTGCCCCTGTAGCCGTTGTCTTACAACAACATGAACCATGTCGGATAAGTCCAACGGATACACCATTAGTCAACTGATAGCTTAATCAGTCGAGTGCTCGGGCTGATCACTGAAAAGCTTTACGCCCAAAGCGACCGAGTCGATTGATCTCGATTAGTCGATCTGCTCGGGCCGATCGCCTAATGCCGGCATGATCGCTAGGCCATCTTCTCACAGTCAAACCCTAGTTGACTCCCATCAGTCGATTGACCATAGTCCCAGTTGACTGATACACCTCAAACATGAGGTTTTAACCCAAGTATAGTGCCCCCATACTCGCTAGACCACCCTTAGCCTAGACCTAAGACTTCTATCCACCTCCATTAGTCTCACGCCTATCGGATCCCTCCAAGTAATCCATGACTTGTTCATCCATACGCTAGCCTTCAGGTGCTTCCATCGGCTATTGTCATGCTAACTGTGTCTACACCGCCAAGGCACATTAGACTTATTCTGCCAAGACTCCTGCTTGGACTTTACGTCGCCAACCATTGGACTTATGCCTCCAAGACTCCCGCTTGGACTTTACGCCGCCAATATTCCCCTTGGACTTTCCAAATGCCAAGACTCAAGCTTGGACTTTCCCTTGCCAACCCATGTTGAACTTTCCATGCCAAGACCCATGCTTGGACTTTCCCTTGCCAAGACCCATGCTTGGACTTTCCCATGCCAACCCATGTTGGACTTTCCATGCCAAGACTCAATCTTGAACTTTTCATGCCAAGTACACAAGAAGCTTGGACTTTACCATGACAATCACATTGTCATATGTTTTTGTCGAACATCAAAACATCGCTCGGGTCAAACTCGAGTCTGGTCAATCGTGACCTGGGTCGATTGCACTAACAATCTCCCCCTTTTTGATGTTTGACAAAAATACCCTTGAGTTAGGCCTCTAACTCAAATTGCCTTACCAATTTTCCCAAATTGGTAATTCTACCTTTCTCCTCCTTTTAACTAACATCAAAAAGGTTCTCTCCAAGGAGGTCAATGTCTCATATCCCAATGAGATCTTACAATCTCCCCCTTGGTCCAGAAACATCTAGGATGCCTACAATCTTTCTAATGGTAAGTCCAATATCACTAAAGAGAGGCACTCCTATAAACTCTCCCAATTTCTAAATTGGGCATCTCAAATTCCCATTTTTCTCCCTCATGAGGAAAAATAACATCCATCATCCCATGATGGATACCTCCCCCTAAAAGCTTGCTCTCCCTTGACCATTGCACCAATAATGTCCTTGGGAAGTCCCTAAGCCAATAGGAACTCTAAACCATCAAAAATAAGATTCAAAGTTCAACATTGAACTTTCCCACACCTTAAATTTGATACGTCACCCTACCAACTCTCCTAATCCATATCCAATGGATTTTCACATTTTATAATGCTTCCTAAACCATATCCTAGGGTTAGGAGCAGTTAGGGAACCTTACCATAGCTGAAAATAGGCTAAACATACCTTGTTTTCCCGAAATCAGTATTGGCAGTCGACTCTTTCAGCTACCAATCGACTTTCATTCACATCAGTCGACTTCCATGGATGGCAGTCGACTGATAACTGAAAATTCCGATTTTCAATTATCAAAAGCCAATTTTGAAAAATCATAAGTAATTCTATGTATTTTGAAAAATCTTGAAAATTCATACGTATATTACTTATAAGAAATATAATGGGTGAAAAATATTTTACCCATAAAATAGTGAAATTGATACAAAGTTCAAAAGTGAAGAAAAACATCAATGTTTTAGCTCACTTTGTATCAATTTCATCAATGGTGATTGCTATCAAAAGATAGACTTCACCAAGGTTTTCTAAAATGATTTTAAAATATTTTTGAAAACATATATTGGATCATGTTCTTTCGGCTTAATGTATATGACTTGAACATAAGCTTTCCCAATGATCCATAAATAATGTAAGATGAGTTTTAGTTCATCTAGATGCAAAAACTATGCACCTTGAACTTAACTCATATCCTAGCATCTCACATGTATCTAGGGTGTATAAAACACACTCAAGTCAATGTGATTGTGAGATGTGGGTTTTGTTCTCCTAATCTAGGGTGGCATGCATTTTCTAAGGCAACCCTACTTGATTCCCTTATACATGAGACTTCAAGTCATGCCATAGTCCCCAATTTTCATTAACTTAAATGCATGAAGTATGATCATGACATAAATGATAGCATAAATAAACATGGCCAATGATCATGATATCATGACATATGATATAATCTAAATATTCATGACATTAAAAACTAACCCTAAACATACTCATGATATTTTATATGATAAAGATAAATATGATGTCATGACATGTTATATGACAAACAAAACATGACAAATAAAATATAGAGGTATATAATACCTAAATTTTAGTATTAATTTCCATTTGTTATTATTAAACCCATTTTGTCATATTGTCAATTATCTCCCAAGTGTGCTAAAAACCCAAAATGACACACCTCAACCTCTAAACCTAAATTGTGCTAATTTGATTGATTTTTCATAATCCCAAAAATATATTGACACATCCTAAAATATTTTAGGATCATAATTCAAATCTATTTCCAAAGTATTCGTAACCTTGAAAATGACCTAAGGTGCCACCTTTACCATTGTTAGGTTAACTACCTGTCCATTCAAAGTTGGCACACCTAAACCCATTTAGCGTGAATCGATCACGCTCCTAGGAACCCAATACCTATTGGAGCTCCTTGGGTTTACTAGGTATTCACTAGGGATAACTTCCCTAGATACCCTCCTAATGACCCTCCTAGGCCTAGAAGCCTTGGTCATTTTGGTCTTGCGAAGGTCAACTCTAGAGGTAACTCCCCATTTGACCTTCTTAATGGCTTCCCTAGGTTTCCTTGAAACCCTAGCCACTAGGCACACACCTTGGTTACCCTTAGAGATGACTTTCCTAGTAACCTTAGTTTTTCTAGACCCAGTTTGAGTTCCATAATCAAATGAAACATTGTGGTAGGTCTCCTTGGGCTTAGGTTTGTGACCCAAACCTTTCTTGCCCTTGGTGGACTCTTGTTTCCTAGGCCTTTGACTTTGACTCTTAGACCTAGATTTTTGATCACTTGACCCTATAATTAAATTTTACATCTTTGCAAGGGTCTTTTTAAGTTTTTCAAGCCTTGACCTCAAGGCTTGATTTTCTAACTCTAATTGTCCATTTTTTGATTTTTCATCTATTCTTTGGACATGAGCCTTCCTAGGCATATGCCTAGTCCATTTAGGCTTAAAACCTAAGTGGTCCTCAATTTTCCTAATACTTGCCTTAGGTAAAATATTTTTAGGGACATTAGTCTCAAATTTCTCCTTATTTCTAAGGTTGACATTCTTAGCTCCTAAGCAATACTCTCTATTTATAGCATGCCCTTTATGATAAATTGTGAGATTGTTAAAATTATTTCTAGCATGCTTTTGCTTATAACTTAAAGAATAAACATTATTAAATTTTACCTTAGGGTTTACCTTAGAGGCTTCCCCTACTTGTGATGCTCCTTCTTTGTCTTTGATTTCCTTCTTCCTAGGGCATTGACTTCTATAATGGCCCCGTTGTTGACATTTGAAGCACACCACGTGCTCCTTACTTTTAATTGTCGAGGGTCTGGCTTCCTTTGACTTCTCTTGACTCTTAGGCATCGGTTGACTTTTCTTGACTTTCTTAGGACACTTGCTCTTGTAGTGTCCTACTCAAAGCATATAATATGATTTTTATTACTAATCGAAATGCTTGAGTTACCTAGGTCAATGGTGGTGGTTTGGGCTTCTTCATCTTCTCGACCGGAGGTAGAAGGTTCCTCTTGAGTTGGCTCCGGTATTGAAGATGGTCTCTCCTCCCCCTCAATCCTAGAGGTGGATGCCTCTTCCACTTCTTCCTCTTTCGATTCGGATCCGGATGTTGATTCTCTATCAATTTCCGAATCCTCACTTGCTTATGAGGAAGAACTTTCTTCTTCTTTGGGCTCCTCCTCTTCTTGAGCCGGTGATGGATCTTCATAGAGCTTAGCTACTTTTTCCCATAGCTCCTTGAAATCTAGACATTCACCTAACCTAGACACAATATCATTAAGTAATGAATTTAATATCAATTGCATTACCTATCATTTCTCTCGAAGGCTTGGACTTACTATTCGGTCCGTCTCTTCTTCTTGAGGTATCCACCTTTTGGGCCTCTTGGAAATTCAAAACCCCTCACTAGGATCATCCAATCTTCGAAGTCCATCATGAAGAAGTTCTCCATTCATGCCTTCCATTGCTCGAACCCTTCTTGTCCATAGAAGGCGTATGGAATTGGGGTGTTGATATCCCATCCCACTTTTTCTTCGATTTCCATCTTGTTCTTCAACCTCTAGCAGTGCTCTCTTGGCGGTTAGTCTAAATGAAGAGCAGGCTCGCTCTGATACCAATTGTAGGGACCTTCGTGACAGCTAGAGGGGGGATGAATAGCGTGTTCATCGTTTGCGATGGATCTCGATCGTGCTTGCTACAAATGTATTAGTACGCAACGAAAATAATAGGAAATACAAGACAAATACAAATACACAAGCACAAGACCAAATATAATGTGGTTCGGAACCGAATGGTTCCTACTCCACGGATTGAGCTCTACGAGCTCGAGTGATGACAACACCACTAATAAAACTCATTCTCGACAACACGTTGGAGGCAGAGAAACCTTGTACAATGAATTACAACAAGTAATACAAAGTAAAATAAGCAAATACAAGATGAATATACAAAACAACGTAAAGAAAACTTTACAACTATTGCTTTGGAATGCTTGCTTATTGGTTGCTTGAATTGCACTTGGAGACCCTGATTTGCAGCAACAAATTGCCCCCAAAGACGTCCAAGAACCGCTGCCAAATCCTCCTTCCACGAGCTCCCTTTAAAGCTGCTCCTTGGGCTGGATTTCGCCTAGCAGTCGACTGATCAGGACCTTCAGTCGACTGCCCCTGTAGCCGTTGTCCCACAACGACATGAACCATGTCAGATAAGTCCAATGGATACACCATCAGTTGACTGATCATACCCATCAGTCGACTGATAGATCAATCAGTCGAGTGTTCAGGATGATCACTCGACTGAAAGGCTTTCTGTGCCCGAAAGCCCGACCAGTAGTCGACTGATCTCTAGATCAGTCTACTGCTCAGGCCATCAGTCGACTGCTAGGCCATCTTCCCACAGTCAAACCTTAGTTGACTCCCATCAGTCGATTGACCATAGTCCCAGTTGACTGATACACCTCAAACATGAGGTTTTAACCCAAGTATAGTGCCCCCATACTTGCTAGGCCACCCTTAGCCTAGACCTAAGCCTTCTAGCCACCTCTATCAGCCTCACGCCTATCAGATCCCTCCAAGTCATCCATGACTTGTTAATCCATACGCTAGCCTTCAAGTACTTTCATCGGCTATTGTCATGCTAACAGTGTCTGCATCGCCAAGGCACATTGGATTTACGCTGCCAACCATTGGACTTATGCCGCCAAGACTCCCGCTTGGACTTTACGCCGCCAATATTCCCCTTGGACTTTCCAAATGCCAAGACTCAAGCTTGGACTTTCCCTTGCCAACCCATGTTGGACTTTCCATGCCAAGACCCATGCTTGGACTTTCCTTTGCCAAGACCCATGATTGGACTTTCCCTTGCCAATTCATGTTGGACTTTCCATGCCAAGACTCAAGCTTAAACTTTTCATGCCAAGTATACAAGAAGCTTGGACTTTACCATGACAATCACATTGTCATATGTTTTTGTCGAACATCAAAACATCGCTCGAGTCAAACTCGAGTCTAGTCAATCATGACCTGGGCTGATTGCACCAATAGTCTTCGCAAAATTCAGTAGCCTCAAGTCTAAGACGATGCGATCTGAGAGACAATCACAATCCGAATCAAATTCGGATCTAAAAACAAGCTCCACAAACTCGCTTCTTGGAAGTGGTTTTCGTCAACCAATTGACGAAACCTTGGACCTCCACCTATGAGGATTGTCGAAGATCCAATCCCCGACAAGTAAGTCACTATTGGAGCGCAAAACGCCAACCAAATGACCTCTCTATAAAGAGAGAAACAAGCTGTCCAAAACTAGACAGCTTGTGTTGGTGGAGAAGATAACCGGCCAAAGGCTTGGCCGGTTGCTCCTTGGTCACCAGCAGCCAAGGGTGGTTGGCTGGAGTATAAGGGTGGCCGGCGACTGGTGGTTGGCCGGTGGCAAGGAGATGGCAGCAACAAACTTGGGCGTCAACTCCAAGTGGGCAGCTCCTTGGCTTGGGCGACAAGAGCAAGGAAGAGGAGAGGAGAGGGGTTGGGCGGCTAGGGTTTTTAACTTCTTAAGTCATCCATGAAAAACCCTAAACCCTCTATCTTATAGAGAGTGTGTTTCTTGACCATCAAGAAAACTTCTCCTAGCGGTTATTGGTTCATAACGAAAACTCGTTAACCCGCTCCAATAACTTAAGTTAAAATAAACCAAACTGCGTCAGTCTATTTTAAGTTAAAATGAACCGAACCAACTTTGGTTCATTTGTTTAAAACAAATCAAACCACTTTGGTTTATTTTCCACCATTGGATTAGAACCAAAACAATTTGGTTCATCCATCATGTCTTCATAAGACTCGACCCATCCATGCTTCCGATGCGACTGAAACCATTTCATACTCGCTCTTTGTTTGGTCCAACCAAACCTAGTCTCTCTGATCTGAGAATCCTATTCTCAAACTCATTTTAAATCCTTCGGATTACGCTCATTGTGTGTGTGACCAAATAGGTTTCCGATTTATGTTGGTCATCTATAATTAACCATTAATTATAGAACGATCATAAGTGACACCTAGTAGTACATCATGATCCCCAATTAATCAAAAAATTAATGGTTGATCCCATAACGCTTCTGAAACCCTTCAGCAGCTATAGTAAACCTTGCCCCATTCCCTTCACTCATCTTATACCCACTTGGTTTAGGACATGGTCTATAGTATCAGTCCCCACTAGGCTGACTACGTTACACCAAGCCCAAGTATTACTTCCTCATCCTGCGGATTCTAGTTACTGCACATGTATCCAAGAGTATCATACTCTAAACATGTAATGCTTTGGCCAAAGACTTTAGTAACAATCTGACGAGAGGCCATAGGGTATACATCTCGCAAGGAGCGGTGAATCCTCTGTAGGCTATTCAAACACCTTCGACCACTTCGACTTATACCCAATCATCCCGGGTCCACATCTTCTCGGAGATGCTTGCTTAAGATGTCAAAGAATAAGTCTTCATGACCAAGATGACTTGAATACCGCAAGTCGAAGGAACATCGCACTTAAGCTGCAGTAAGAACTTCATTGATATATCCATATATGCAAGGAACCATATGAATTCTTACAACTAGTCACTCCAATGAACTAGTTACCATAACTAACATCCACGATTAACTCCAGACATCCCAATATCTCCAACCAGTGAGAAACAACTGCTTGGATAAACCAAGGAGTATAACTCGTGCTAGTTTCAACAGAATTGATGGTGTCTGAATATATCAATTCATCGACTAGGGATAATTCCAATACATCACAATTACACATGTAGAGATACTCACTAGTTGTGATCCAATCACAAATTCTCTCATGCTGTGAATCGTATTACGGATATTCAGTAAATGAGTTTAAGATCCAATCAAATACATGAAAACATATATACTCAAATAGTGAATCTTCATTTATCAAATAAATGGTACAACAATAAGGCGATTGCCTTAGGACACCTCTCATATATTACTAACACTTTTAAACTCCAAACATTCTCAAAGGAGATCAAAGGAGGAAAGAGAAGAAGTGCTAGCAAAATCTGCATACTGTATTTCTATTCTTCTCTAACTCTTTCATCTGTAAGTTATTGTTTGATTCTTGTAAATGTGTATTCAGAGGTTTCTCCACCTTCGGAGTTTTTTTCGAGAAGGAGAAAGAGTAGAGGTAGGCCTTGGATGTAGCAGTTCATGGGAGAACTGTGAACCAAGTAAAAAAACTATGTGTTGTCTTATTTCTGTTCTATTTTTTGTTTCTACTTCTTTTCATCGAACAAGCGTGTTTCTTTGTAAAAGTTCAAGCATCGACGATCGATGATATTCAACCCCCCTTCTAGCATAGCCAACAATCCAACATGTGGTATCAAAGCCTGGTGCTCTTCTCCGGATTCACAACCACAAGAGCAAGCTCGAATGCAATTCAAGAAGGCTATAACACAAACTGACCTCCCTTCTTCGATGGAACCAACTTCCAATATTGGCGAAGCCGAATGGAGTACTATCTCATGATTGAGATAGACATGTGGTTCTCCGTGACCGAGGGCTTCACACCACCTATGGACGCCGAAGGAAGGATCCTTGAATCTGCACAGTGGACTGCTAAACAAAGACGCAAGACACAAGCAAATGCCAAGGCCACCATAACTCTGCAATGTGGCTTGGCGAAGGACTAGCTCAACAAAATTGGCTCATTCAGCAGTGCACGAGACCTTTGGAACAAATTGATAGAGCTCAATGAAGGCACGAGAGACTCAAGAATTGCGAAGCGAGACCTCTATATGAACCAGTTGAAGAATTTCGCTATGAGGGACAGCGAGACTGTCGGTGAACTACACGGAAGATTCAAGGAGCTACTAAATGGGTTGCATTTGGTTAGAGAAGGCTTGGCAAACCAAGACACAATAAGGTATGTTCTAAAATCCTTTCCCCAAAATGCATTGTAGTCATCTATGGTAGATGCCTACAAAGTATCAAGGGATTTATCAACAGTGAAGTTAGATGAATTGTTTTGTGAAATGGAACTGCATGAGAAAGCTAATAAGGGTCCGAAAGAGAAAGGTATTGCTTTTATTGCAGGTGAGCAATACAAGGAGGACAAGAAAAAGGAGAAAAAGAGGGAGTCATCTTCATCTTCGTCCGAGTCAAGTAGCGATGGCGATGATGAATCTTCTTCCAGCGAGATGGCAAATTTCACGAGGAGAATGATGTGGAGGAGTAAAAAATACAACAAGAAGGATGTGAAGAAAATTTTCACGGACAAGAGAAAGGGTAAGACATCACATAAATATAGAGGAAAAATTGATGTTGTTTGCTTTGAATGTAATAGGAAGGGGCACATCAAAAGTGAGTGTCCGAACCTTACAAAGAAAGAGGACATTGTTGGAACGTCGGTGGCCGGCTAGAGGGGGGTGAATAGCCCTAATCGCGTGTATGGTGGAATTCGATCACGTTCGTCTCTACAATTCTTGTTAGCGCAGTAGAAATATGAAATACAAAACAAATATGAAGACGAATACACAATCACACAAATACACATGATGTACGTGGTTCAGAACCTTAGGGTTCCTACTCCATGGGTGAGCTCAATGAGCTCGTGTTATGCGCACGACACTAACAACAACTCCTCGACAACATGTCAGAGATGAAGAAATCTTGTACAAGCAATTATAATAAGTAATATGAAATGTACAAGCAAATACAAAGAATACAAATGAAATACGTAAAGAACACTTTACAACAAATGGCTTTGAACTCTTGCTTGTTGCTTGCTTTGGATTGGCTCTTGAAGGACTGGAATAAAGCAACAATTCTCCTTCAAAATCTTCCCAAAACTCTTGTTGAAATCCTCCCCAAGCTCCTCCTTTTATGCTTGTCTTGAGCTGATTTCGCATCGATTAGTCGACTGCTCGTGACCTCCAGTCGACTGCTGTTGTAGCCGTTGTTTCACAATGGCCGAATCCACGTTGGCAAAAACCCAACGGATAACCATCAATCAACTGATCATACCCATCAGTCGAATGGTAACCCCATCAGTCAAGTGCTCGGCGCAATCACTTGACTGTTCGGCCAGAACTTGGTCAGTCGAACACCAGTCGAGTCCAATCGACCTAGAACAGTCGACTGACACTTATGCCAGTCGATTGGTATCGGGTAAAACCTCAAACACCAAGTTGTTTGAGCATTCGACCGTCGAGTAAACCCTCAAACACCACGTTTAAGCCTCCGACACTTAGTCTTAGCCACTTGGCTAAGTCCACCTCATCCTCTCATGGAGTTCCCCACCGAAGCTCTCTTCCCTCGGCCTACGTTCCTTGGATGCACCAAGCGCACGACTTCACAATGTCATCCTTCTCATCTCTTGCCCTCGAAGTATGCTTCCCTTGGGCCTCACTCCATTCGCTCTCCGTCCGGCGGTCCCTCGGATGTACCAAGCGCATGACTTCGCAATGCCATCCTTCACCGGCTCAAGGACCCCGAGCCTAGTGAACTTGCCAAGTCCTCAAGACTTCCCACACCAAGCCTCATGCTTGGATTTTCCATGCCAAGCCCCATGATTAGACTTTTTACTGCCAAGGCTACACACTTGAACTTACGTGGCCAACCCATGTTGGACTTTCCAACACCAAGCCCTATATTTGGATTTTCCCAACACCAAGCCCCATGCTTGGACTTTTCACCACCAAGGCTACACACTTGGATTTACGTGGCCAACCCATGTTGGACTTCCCATGACAATCCCATGTCATACATTTTGTCTAACATCAAAATACAGTTCGAGTCAAACTCGAGTCCTGGGTCGATTGCACCAACAATCTCCCCCTTTTTGATGTTTGACAAAACCTCAAACTCAAGTCTACCAATTATCCCCAATTGGCAATTCTCACATCCCAATGAGAATTCCAACTATCCCAATTGGTAACTTCTCCCCCTTTTTGACATACATCAAAAAGGTCCTCCCCAAGGGTATGAATGTCTCATATTCCAATGAGATCTTACAATCTCTCCCTTGGAGGAACACATGCCTACAATCTTTCTAGTGATAAGTCCCATATCACTTAAGAGAGGCAATCTCTCAATTTTCCTCCCATGAAGAAAAATACACATCCATCTTCCCATGATGGATACCTCCCCCTAAAGGCTTGCTCCCCTTAACCATTGCACCAACAATGTCCTTGGAGAGTTCCTAAGCCAATAGGAACATTTAAACAATCAAAATTAAGGCAAAGTTCAACAATGAATTCTCATCCACCTTAAAATTGATACTCACCCTAAACACTTCTCCTAATCTATATCCAATGGATTTCCACCCTTTCTAATGCTCTCCAAAGCATGTCCTAGGGTTAAGAGTGGTTAGGGGACCAAAACATAGCTGAACGTGGGTCTAACAACCAAGGTTTACCCGAAATCAACATTATCAGTCGACTCCTTCCCACATCGATTCATTGCCATCCATATGATCGATAAGCTACAAATCTGATTTTTAATTTTCAGAACCTAAGTTCCGAAATTCATAAGTAAATATACATACGGTGAAAATTCATGAAAATTCATATGTATATTACTTATACCAATCATTATGGGTGAAAAATGTTAGAAAATTATTTTACCCACAAAATAGCGAGATTGATACAAAGTTCAAAAGTTGAGAAAAACTTCAATATTGAGCCCTCTTTGAATCATCTCATTCAATGGTGATTGCTATCAAAAGATAGACTTCACCAAGGTTTTTCAAAAAAATTTTGAAATGTTTTTAAAACCTTTAATTTAATTTTCCTAAATATCTCACTTGTATCTAGATGTGTAAAACACATACAAGTCAAGTATTAGTGAGATGTGGGGTCTTTGTTATTTAGGGTTTCATGCATATCTCTAGGCAACAATATTTGATTCCCTTCAAATCATACCTTAGTCCTTAAATCCATTTTATTTATGCATGAATAATGATTATGACATAAATGATACAAAGATAAAAGTATGTGCCAAAATCATGATGTCATGGCATGTGAATGAAATCTAAGCATACATGATATAAAAATAACCTTAAAAATGATCATGACATTTTATATAATAAAAATAAATACGATGTCATGTCATGGCAAGGAAAAAAAAGCATGACAATTATAAAATATTAAGGTATAGAATACCTAAGTGTTAAGCCCAAATTGTCATTTCTAGGATTAAGTCCATTTTTGCCTTAATGCCAATTATCCCCCTAGTGTGCCAAAAGCCCAAAATGGCACACCATTACTCTTAAGACCTAATTGTGCCAATTTAATCATTTTTCAACTTCTCAAAGCACATTGACACATCCCAACGTGTCAACTCTATCATGGCTAGGTTAACTACCCATCCACTTAGGGTTGACACACCCTAACCCATCTAGCGTGAATCGATCACCCTCCTAGGAACCCAAAACCTATTGGAGCTCCTTGGATTTACTAGGTATTCACTAGGGATAACTTCCCTAGATACCTTCCTAATGACCCTTTTGGCTTTGAAGCCTTTGTCAATTGGGTCTTTCCTAGGTCAACTCTAGAGGTGACTCCTCCTTTGACCTTCTTAGTGGCTACTTTAGTTTTTGTTGAATCCTTAGCCACTAAACATACACCATGGCTAGTCTTAGGGATAACTTCCCTATTAACCTTGGTTTTTCTAGACCTAGATATTGTTCCATAATTAAATGGAACATTGTGATAGGCTTTAGGTTTGTGACCCAAACCTTTCTTTCCCTTTACTGATTCTTGTCTCCTAGGTCTTATATTTTGATCCTTTGACCCCATTATTGAATTTGTCATAATTTTGAGGGTCTTTTCCAATTTTTCAAGCCTTGATCTCAAGGCTCGGTTCTCTAGTTCTAATTTTCCCAATTTTGAATTTTCAT
Organism: Wurfbainia villosa; assembly: GCA_025175895.1. Classification (NCBI taxonomy): domain Eukaryota; kingdom Viridiplantae; phylum Streptophyta; class Magnoliopsida; order Zingiberales; family Zingiberaceae; genus Wurfbainia; species Wurfbainia villosa. The sequence continues at coordinate 84,776,723 of CM045996.1, forward strand.
TTATCTTTTGGGAATTATTTTTCTTCTTAGGCATATGCCTAGATTTCTTGGGGTTAATGCCTAGTTGGTTTTCAACTTTCCTAATGGACTCTCTAGGTAAAATGGGTCTAGAATTGTTGTTCCTAAGTTTGTCCTTAGGTAAACTAACATGCTTGGCACCTAGATAAAAATATTTATTTCTACTAGCATGCTTTTCATTGATAATAGCAAGTGAACTAAAATAGTTTTTAGCATGCTTCTTTGTCCTAGAAATTGAAGGTGCATTAACTAAATTTATCATAGGGTTAGCTTTGGAAGCTCCCCCTACATGAAATGCCCCTTCTTGGCCTTTCTTCCTCCCCCTAGGGCATTGGCTTCGGTAATGTCCCCTTTGGTTGCATTTGAAGCACACAATGTGCTATTTGCTTTTCTTAGCGGGGACTCCGACATCTATTGATTTCTCTTGAACTTTCGGTGCCGATGGAGCCTTCTTAATCTTTTTCGGGCACTTGCCCTTATAGTGTCCATATTCCCTACACTCAAAATATATTATATGATTTTTATTTATAATCACAATACTTGAGTTACCTAGGGAGGTGGATGCCTCTTGATCTTCACTTCTCCCGGATGTTGAAGCTTCTTCTTGATCTTGTTCCGGGATGGAAGGCCTCTCCTCCCCCTCAATGCTAGAGGTGGAGGTCTCCACCAAGTCATCTACATCTTCAAAAGTTGATGGCAATTCTTCCTGGCATCCTTCTCTATTGGCCTCTTGATCTTCACTTCTCTCGGATGTTGAAGCTTCTTCTTGATCTTGTTCCGGGATGGAAGGCCTCTCCTCCCCCTCAATGCTAGAGGTGGAGGTCTCCACCAAGTCATCTACATCTTCAAAAGTTGATGGAAATTCTTCCTGGCATCCTTCTCTACTTGTGCCGATTCAGGATGTTCATTAAAATTTACCACCTTATGCCACAACTCCTTTGCATCCCTATAATTACCTAATCTAGACCAAATATGGTTAGGAATCAAATCACTTAACAATTTGATTACCTTGAGATTTGTCTTGAAGGCCTTTGATTTGGTCCTTGTTCTATTTTGTCTTCTCAATTTGCCTATTTTCTTCATCCCTAGGCATTTCGAAATCGTTTTCTAAAATTAACATTATATCAAAATCTGTTTCGAGATATACATCCATCTTTCTTCTACACCATTGAAAATCTTCTTCGAATTTTGGTGGTTGGAGGTTGTAGCCGACCATCTTGTCGTGCTTGTGTTGGCGGTTAGTCCTTGACAAGATCCTCGCTTTGATACCACTTGTTGGAATGTCGGTGGCCGGCTAGAGGGGGGTGAATAGCCCTAATCGTATGTATGGTGAAATTCGATCACGTTCATCTCTACAATTCTTGTTAGCGCAGCGGAAATATGAAATACAAAACAAATATGAAGACGAATACACAATCACACAAATACACACGATGTACGTGGTTAGGAACCTTAGGGTTCCGACTCCATGGGTGAGCTCAACGAGCTCGTGTTATGCGTACGACACTAACAATAACTCCTTCTCGACAACACATCGGAGGTGGAGAAACCTCGTACAAGCAATTATAACAAGTAATACGAAATGTACAAGAAAATACAATGAACACAAATGAAATACGTAAAGAACACTTTAAAACAAATGGCTTTGAACTCTTGCTTGTTGCTTGCTTTGGTTTGACTCTTGAAGGACTGGAATGCAGTAGCAATTCCCCTTCAAAATCTTTCCAAAAACTCTTATTGAAATCCTCCCCAACCTCCTCCTTTTATGCTTGTCTCGGGCTGATTTTGCGCCGATCAGTCGACTGCTCGTGACCTCCAGTTGACTACTGTTGTAGCCGTTGTCTCACAACGGCCGAATCCACGTTGGAAAAAATCCAACGGATAACCATCAATCGACTGATCATACCCATTAATCGACTAGTAACCCCATCAGTTGAGTGCTCGGCGCAATCACTCGACTGGAAAGTGTTCTGTGCTCGAATTTGCCCTAATCAGTCAACTAATCTCCATCATCAGTTGACTGATGGCGTCGACAGTCGACTGCCCTCCCTCAGTAGTCGAGTGTTTGGCCAGAACTTGGTTAGTCGAACATCGGTCGAGTCTAATCGACCTAGAGCAGTCGACTGATGTCAGGTAAAACCTCAAACACCAAGTTATTTGAGCATCCGACCGTCGAGTAAACCCTCAAACACCACGTTTGAGCCTCCGACACTCAGTCTTAGCTACTTGGGCAAGTCCATCTGATCCTTTCATGGAGTTCCCCACCGAAGCTCTCTTCCCTCAGTCTATGTCCCTCGGATGCACCAAGCGCACGAATTCACAATGCCATCCTTCGCATCTCTTGCCCTCGAAGTATGCTTCCCTTGGGCCTCACTCCATTCGCTCCTCGTCTAGCTGTCCCTCGGATGCACCAAGCACACGACTTCGCAATGCCTTCCTTCACCGACTCAAGGAAACCGAGGCTAGTGAACTTGCCAAGTTCTCAAGACTTTCCACACCAAGCCTCATGGTTGGATTTTCCATGCCAAGCTCCATGCTTGGACTTTTCATCACCAAGGCTACACACTTAGACTTACGTGGCCAACCCATGTTGGACTTTCCAACACCAAGCCCTATGCTTGGATTTTCCCAACACCAAGCCCCATGCTTGGACTTTTCACCACCAAGGCTACACACTTGGATTTACGTGGCCAACCCATTGTAGGAATGATGTTGGCCGGCTAGAGGGGGTGAATAGCGCTCTTTCGCCGTATGAGCGGAAGTCGTTCTTAATTGTCTACAAGTAATGTTAGCGCAAGAAGAAATATAAAACAAAGACAATTAAGAAACAAACAAAAGATAAACAATGTTAACAAACAAGATATAACGTGGTTCACGGCCTCACCGCTAATCCACGGTCCGATTCGTCTCCGGTGAATCACTCTGCAACCAATCCACTATTGGTCTCTCCCTTTAGCCCAAGCAAGGTGGACGTAAACCTTTACAACAAGAGGTCACTCCTTTTACAATAAATATGAAAGAAAACTAGAAGAAGGAGTTTGAGCTTTGTGGGGCACTTAGTAGAATGTTTTGAGCATGAAGATTTTCCATCTACAAGCCCCCACCCTCTCTTTTTATAGAGAGGAAGCAATTCTTCCCGTTGAGCACTATCAGTCGACTGATGCTTTCATTAGTCGACTGATGTCGACTCCAACGGCTTCTGACCAGGCCAGATTCGTGGGATCCGCGGCTGATTCTCCAACAGTCATATGATCAGTCGACTGATGCTTTAATCAGTCGACTGATGTCGACTTCCAGTCGAGTGACCAACAAGCTCGACCAGCTTCTGTGCCCGTGCACAGTGCTATCAGTCAACTACTTCCCTTAAGCAGTCGATTGATGTTGACTTGATCCAGCAGCTAACACTAGTCGATTGTCGATCGATTTGGAGCAGTAGACTGCCATGACATGGCAGTCGACTGGTGCTGGGTAAAACTCAAACTTAACATCCATTTGAGCTTCCGGTGGTCGGGTAAACCTCAACCCTTGCGGTCGAGCCTCCGACACTCAGCCATTCGGCCAAGTTCAACTAATGAGCTACTTACAATTCACTCATTCTCTCATCTCACTCGAAGTCCCTCGCCGAAGCTCTCTTCATTCGCGGCCACGTTCCTCGGCAGCGTCAAGCACACGGCTCTGTAATGCTTCTTCGCGTCTCTTGCCCTCGAAGTCTGCTTCCTTGGCTTCGCTTCAAGTCATCTCATCCGACGATCCCTCGGCAACATCAAGCGCATGGCTTTGCAATGCTCCTTCGACTCAAGCACAAGGTTGTGAATGGTGACACTTGCCTAAGGTCCATGTGCGAATTACTAAGTCCTGCAAGACTCCAACACACATATCAAATCCAATCATCCTAACTTAAACCCTTTGCCACACACATCAAAACCATATCACGGGTTGATTTCCCTAATAATCTCTCCCTTTTTGATGTGTGACAATCCGTTTAAGTTAGGTAAACAAATAACAATAAGCATAAGCAAGGAAAGCATGTAAAATAAAAGCATGAGTATAACAACTCCCCCTTAAACATGCAACTCCCCCTTAAGACATGCTAAACTTCTCTATTAGCATGATTAACTTAAACTTCCCTATTTCTCCCACTTTGACACCATCAAAAATATTTTCCAAATGTTATAATCCAAAGTATCAACTCTAAGGAGGAAAAAATACCAAAAACTAAACAAAACCTGATAAAATCAGGTTACTGTGCTCATGCACAGTACATCAGTCGACTGGTTCAAACTATCAGTCGACTGTCATGCAAAATATAGGTTTTCTAATTTTTTCTAGACGAAATTCAGAAAAGCATTAGAAATTTTAGAAAAATCGTGAAATTTTGAAAACACATTTATTTTAAAATCCTTTATTAGTGAAAAATGAGTTTTCATGAAAATTACTTATATTTTCAATGATTTGCCAAAAATCCAAAAGTTTCAAAAACAACTAGTTGTTGGATCGAGAAGCGTCGCTAGAGGGGGGGGGGGTGAATAACGATCGTAAATCTTTTCTTTTTCGTTCGTTCGATACGCAAAGTAAGCACAGTGGAAAATAAATGAACACGTTTATTTTACTTGGTTCACAACCCAGCTGTTGCTACTCCAAGGCCCTATCGGTCCTAGACCGCGTACGGAGGGCAAAGCACTATAACGTCTCCTCCTCGTTGGAGGTAGGAGACAATGATCACAAAACCGAATATACGAGGATGAGGCAACAAGCCTACCTCACCTCGTTATGAAGAAAAACAAAGAATACAATATCAAAAATATTACTTGATTCTGCTGCCGACGAAGAAGATCGAAACTTGACGTCGCGTCGGCATTATGACGATGTTGGAGCGTTGGCGTTGTAGGAGCACTTGATGAATAAACTTGATGTGATTTGGAGATGGAATCCTCCCCTCCTTTTATAGACTTTGGCCTCTGAATTTGTCTCCTCTTATTTCGGAACGGATCATGAAGTTGTCCAAATTTTATCGCGAAGTGGCCGCGTCAAACGTTATCCATTTTGACCTAGTGCAAAAGCTGAATCGTCGCCATCAGTCGACTGATGCCTCCCATCAGTCGACTGATGGGCATTAGTCGACTGCTCCATTTTCCAGCAGTCGACTACCAGCTTGGCCACTTCCCTACAATAAGAGGTTAGCTCGGAAAATGATAAATACGACGATTTCTAATCGTCCGATCTCGACCTAGACCTTTCACAGGAAGTCTTAGTCGGATCACCGCCTACGGTCATCCCCGTAAAGAGGACACGACCATACAATCTCTCACTCACACGAGCTTACCTCGATAGTAGCTCTCGCTTCCAGCCTTCCACTCGATTCCTTTGGCTCCCTCCGAAGTCACTCGAGTGTCGCCCGACCACCGCGGCTTCCTCCAGGTGTCGCTAGCCTTCAGCTCCAGCTTTAACACTTTTCTGCACACTTGATTTAGCTCATGAGATAACAATGTAGACTTAACTTTGTGTCTTTGCCATAATCAAAACACAGGTTCGATTATCTAGTGCCCCTGCACCAACAATCTCCCCCTTTTTGATCTATGGCAAACCAACACAAAGTTAAGGGAAATTAAAGCATAAAACAAGTATAGTAAATGATGAATGTCATTTTCAAAAACTCCCCCTTAACCCTAGGTGAGTTTTGAAAGAGATACTTTAGTTCAAAATTTATTGTGTTACTCCCCCTTAACTTTCGCTCTTCTCCCCCTTTTGCCATAAATCAAAACAAATGTTGGGGTTTGTTATGTAAAAATGAAGTTTGTTATAAAATAGGGGTTTAAAGACAATATGGTATATGCATGCATCAAGATAAATCAACTTTGAGTCCAAACATGCGTCTAGCAATAGTAAGATAGATTGGTTCGAGGTGTGTCCCTCTGCACCAATAATCTAAAGGTTTATAATATAACACTTAGGGTTAGTTTGCTTTCCCCCTTAGTCAAATATATGAAGTATAAGAGATGTAGGGGGCGCTAAACTTTGGCCTAAAGAGTCATTAAGTACAATAGTTGAGAAAATAAGTAGTATTTTGAAGATTGTTTTAAGTATATTTCAATTATCCTTAACATCTCACCCATTCTATGTGTCTCAGAATTTGTTCACCTTATATGTTTTGTGAGATGATTTTAAATTGATTAAAGATAGTCAACCTTGGGTTAGATTTGGATTTAACCTTTAGATCGTTAAGTAACTTTTTGAGAAATCGGCTTCGTGTGGCGAGAGCCTGAGGCCTTCTTTGATCGAAACAACGACCACTTCCTTAGACAAAGCCAAATTCAAGAAAATATCACTTAAGTCACTTAGGGTTACTTCCTGGTCTAACTAGTTTAGGATACGGCGAGGTAGCTTCAGCTAGTTCCACTCGGTCAAGTGCACCAAGCTAGATACGCCTTATCTAGCCTGAATACACGAGACTTTGTTTCTCTAATGTACTATCATCTCGCCGCGTCCTGATACTATGTTGTCAAGAGTTGACTAACTATTTTTCCTATCTAGCCATTCTAAAAATTAAAGTAAAATATTCAATGATTTTGCTAAGTAAGCGGGTATACTTTTTTAGTGTTAGCTCCCCCTGGACCATTGAACCAATATGGTCTATTCAAATAATGAACTTGATCCTGAGGAATCCAATACTTATTAGTCCTTATATGTGAGTTCAATAAAACCTTTGGGACCCATGCTTGGACTCTTTGATGACTATGATTTATGATAGACATATAAGACCTATTCGTAGTCTTTGACTTAAATCCGAGTCCGGCTTTGTTGTACACGGCTCTTTGGGTTCCAAGTAGTCTATTAAGGTTCTTAGATCCCAACGTGAACCTTTCCAACCTAGCCTCAACCTCTTGAACTCGGTCTTTCAAGAGAGAATTCTCCTCCTCAAGTTTTTCAATTTGGGTTGAGTTTCCCTCTTGAACTTGACTAGTTGAAGAGGTTAGAGTAGCCTTTTGCTTGAGGGTTTCAACCTCCTCAAGTAATGACTCAATCCTAGACTCGGACTTAGTCAATTTCCTAGTAAGCATTTTAATTGTACTGTAAAGTGTACTAATTAAAGAGCGATTAACCTTGACTTTCCCTTTTGGTTCGGCTTTGAGTTTCCTCTCGAAGTAATCTTCGGGGTCGGAGTCAGAGTTGTAGTTGGACTCGGCTTCGGATTCTGACTCGGACTCCTCCGGTCTTGCCATGTAAGCTATGTCTTCTCTGTTGTCCCAAGTTGCATGGAAGGCTTTCCTTGCTTCCTTTTTCTTTTGGTTCTCATTCTTCAATTGCCTTCTTTGTCCTACAAGTAGAGCAATACCTCTCTCGGCCCGGACCACGTTAGTTTGCTCATGAAGTTCAAACTCGGAAAATAATTCGTCTAACCTAAGCTTCGAAAGGTCCTTAGAGACCTTGTAGACATCGACCATGGATGCCCACAAGGTAGTCCTAGGGAAAGCATTTAAAGCGTACCTTATAAGGTCCCGGTTCTCTACGGCTTGCCCGATCGAATGAAGACCGTTGACGATATCTTGGATCCGCGCATGTAGTTGGGTGGCGGTCTCATGATCCTGCATCTTTAGATTGTACAATTTATTTAAAAGTAAATCTCTTTTACATACCTTAGCATTGGCCGTCCCTTCATGTAAATCAATCAATTTGTTCCAGAGGTCTTTGGCGCTAATGAATGGTCCGATGCGATTGAGTTCCTCCTTGGACAAGCCGCATTGCAATATTTGGGTTGCTCTTGCATCGGCTTCGATTTGCCTCTTGGTTGCATTTGTCCACTTGTTGAAATCCAAGGCCTCTCCTTGATCATTGGTGGGTAGAGCAAAGCCGGTTTGGATTATTATCCAAGTCTCGACTTGTGTTTTTAGAAAACACTCCATCCGACCTTTCCAATAACGGAAATCATTTCCATTAAAGAACGGAGGTCGGGTGGTGCTATACCCCTCAATGTGAGCCATTAAATATCTTGAAAAATATGAATAAAAACCAAGAATACAATATCAAAAATATTACTTGATTCTGCTGCTGACGAAGAAGATCGAAACTTGACGTCGCGTCGATGTTATGACGATGTTGGAGCGTTGGCGTTGTAGGAGCACTTGATGAATAAACTTGATGTGATTTGGAGATGGAATCCTCCCCTCCTTTTATAGACTTTGGCCTCTGAATTTGTCTCCTCTTATTTCGGAACGGATCATGAAGTTGTCCAAATTTTATTGCGAAGTGGCCGCGTCAAACGTTATCCGTTTTGACCTAGTGCAAAAGCTGAATCGTCGCCATCGATCGGTGATGGGCATCGATCATTGCTCCATTTTCGATTGGCAATAAGAGGTTAGCTCGGAAAATGATAAAAACGACGGTTTCTAACCGTCCGATCTCGACCTAGACCTTCCATAGGAAGTCTTAGTCGGATCACCGCCTACGGTCATCCCCGTAAAGAGGACACGACCTTACAATCTCTCACTCACATGAGCTTACCTCGATAGTAGCTCTCGCTTCCGGCTTTCCACTCGATTCCTTCGGCTCCCTCCGAAGTCACTCGAGTGTCGCCCGACCACCGTGGCTTCCTCCGGGTGTCGCTAGCCTTCAGCTCCAGCTTTAACACTTTTCTGCACACTTGATTTAGCTCGTGAGATAACAATGTAGACTTAACTTTGTGTCTTTGCCATAATCAAAACACAGGTTCGATTATCTAGTGCCCCTGCACCAACACTAGTGTTTGATCAAATTTGTATCAATGTTAACACCTAGTTTTGCTTTAGTTTGTTTCAAAACATGAAAGCACAGATTTTAAAGTAAGAAATTGTTTTGAAAACATATGAAATATATAACCATGATCTTTGGGCAATATGTCTATGAATTAAACATAAGTCTTCCCCATGATTGGTCTATTATTGCTATTTTGATACTTAAAATGACCATCTAAATGTCATAGGCATTAGTGGACCATTAATATCATCCTATCATCTCACCCATACTATGTTTTCAATCAAAGTTATCCTTATGGTGAATGTGAGATGTTCCTAAAGGTATTTATGTACTTAACCTTCAATTTCATGCAATTCTACCAATGGTTAAGTATCATCCTAACATGCCACATGATCATAAAAACATATATGAATTAATTTTACATTATGATCATGAAACACATGTATCAATCAATTTGTAATCATGCATTAGGTATAACATCATGATAATAAGTCAAGTATCACCTATAGCATGATCTAAACCCTATTGCCCATGATTATATATTAAATGTCAAGATCATAAATCATGATTGCTAACATATATAACAACTACATTAACTATCATGATTTAAGCATTATTATCAATTTATGGGCACATTATCATCACCCAACACTATCTCAAAAATTAAGTCCCGCCATCCTAAGTCAACCAAATAGTATGATATAAGTCAAGTCCACTATGATTGACTAACCTAGGGTTTTCCTAACCCTTAAGGATGGATTTAGGAACCCAATACAAGTTCTTTCCAATGAGGTTCACTAAATATTCCTTAGGGATCCATTTTCTAGCAATTGTATTATTTTTGCTTTGACCCCTAGCAATCAAACATTTATAGGCCTTTTCATTAGTTTTTCCCTTATATCCTAGGCCTTTCTTATTGACGCTTGTCCTTTGGCTCCCTATGATCATGTTAAGGGTGTTGGAGCCAATTGTGAATTTTTCTAGGGCTTTGGTCAAATGGTCTACCTTTTCCCTTAAGACCCTATTTTCTTCGATGCATGCATCATTTACATCAAATGACATATAGTTATCATGTGAGCATGCATCATCATGACTAGAAGAAATATTATCATTAATATTTAAGCATGCTTTTTCTAGTTTATTTTCTAGATCCTTAATTTGATCAAGCATGCACTTGTTCTTTTTCTTAGCCCTAAATAAATCCTTAGTAAGGCTAGAAATCATGGAAACTATTTTATTTGGTGAGAGATTCATTACCATAGTCTCCATGTCTTCTTCTTCGGATGAGGAAGATGATGATGGTGAGTCTCCCCCTTCACTAGAGCTCTCCTCACTTGTGCTTGATCTTTCTTGCTCGGAGGAGGAGGTGGTGTCTAGATCATCAAATGCCATTAAAGCCAAGTTTGTGACAAAGGCATTTTCCTCTTCCGATGATGATGATGAAGAGGGATAATCCCATGTCCTTGCTTTTAGTGTCTTTGTCTTCCCTTTCTCCTTGGCTTTCTTCTCTTCTTCCTTCTTCTTGCTCCCTTTTTTCTTCTTTCTTCCTCCTCTCTTCTTTGCTCTTGTTCAAGAGGGGACAATTATCCCTTATGTGTCCCTCTCCTTGGCAATTATAGCAAATTATCTTCCCCCTTGGTCTTCTTCTCCTATCATTAGATTTATTAAATTTAAAATTCTTCAAAGCACATCTTACCTTCCTTACCATGTATGCTTCTTCCGTGCTATCCATGGAGGAGGAGGAGGATGCTTCATCGGAGGAGGAGGGAGTCTCTATCTTCTTCTTCTTCCCCTTGTTGGCTACTAAGGCCACTCCTCTTGATGGTTGAAGTCTTGACTCTTCTACTACTCCTTCAAGCCTTGTTTCGTGTAGCTCCATGGTGGAGAAGAATTCCTCCAAGGTGCTAACTTCTAGGTTCTTGGAGATGTAGAAGGAATCCACCATTGAGCTCCATCTTGAGGACCGGGGAAAGGCATCTATAGCCTCCATTACCATATCCCGGTCGGAAAGCTTCTCCCCTACACTTGTCAAACCGGTTAAAATTTCTTTAAACCTAGAATGTAGAGATTTTACCTTCTCTCCCTTTTCGAGTTTAATGTTGCTTAATTGGGAGAGTAGCACATCTCTCCTTGCTAGTTTTGCCTCAGATGTGCCTTCATGAATCTCTATGAGTTTCTCCCACATCTCCTTGGCACTTGCACATTCCCCTATCCAGTTGATCTCTTGTTGAGGGAGCACATTGAAAAGGTGGTGCTTGGCCTTTGAATTGGCAAGGTGCTCCTCCCTTTGCTTTTTAGTCCACCTTGACTTCTCTATTGGTTCACCCTCTTCATCCCTAGGCATCTCAAAACCATTTTCCATTATAAGCATGATATCGAAATCGGTTTCAAAGAATACCTCCATTCTCTTCTTCCACCAAGAGAATTCTCCCTCGAACTTTGGTGGGTGAATGTTAGAGCCGATCATCCTTGATTGTGCTTGTTGCGGCGGTTATTCCATTGACAAGCTTCCTTGGCTCTGATACCACTTGTAGGAACGATGTTAGCCGACTAGAGGGGGGTGAATATCCCTCTTTCGTCGTATGAGCGGAAGTCGTTCTTAATTGTCAACAAGTAACGTTAGCGCAAGCAGAAATATAAAACAAAGACAATTAAGAAAAAAAACAAAAGATAAATAATGCTAACAAACAAGATATAATGTGGTTAATGGCCTTGCCACTAATCCACGGTCCGATTCATCTCCGGTGAATCACTCCGCAACCAATCCACTATTGGTCTCTCCCTTTAGCCCAAGCAAGGTGGAGGTAAACCTTTACAACAAGAGGTCACTCCTTCTTTTACAATAAATATGAAATAAAACTAGAAGAAGGAGTTTGAGCTTTGTGGGGCACTTAGTAGAATGTTTTGAGCATGAAGATTTTCCATCTACAAGCCCCCACCCTCTCTTTTTATAGAGAGGAAGCAATTCTTCCCATTGAGCACTATCAGTCGACTGATCCTTTCATCAGTCGACTGATGTCGACTCCAATGACTTCTGACCAGGCCAGATTCATGGGATTCGTGGCCGATTCTCCAACAGTCATATGATCAGTCGACTGATGTCGACTTCCAGTAGAGTGACCCACGAGCTCGACTAGCTTCTATGCCCGTGCACAGTGCTATCAGTCGACTGCTTCTCTTAAGCAGTCGACTGATGTCGACTTGATCCAATAGCTAACACTAGTCTATTGCCGATCGACTTGGAGCAGTCGACTACCATGACATGGCAGTCGACTGGTGCCGGGTAAAACTCAAACTTAAAATCCATTTGAGCTTCCGACGGTGGGGTAAACCTCAACCCTTGCGGTCGAGCCTCCGACACTCAGCCATTCGGCCAAGTTCACCTAATGAGCTACTTACAATTCACTCATTCTCTCATCTCACTCAAAGTCCCTCACCGAAGGTCTCTTCGTTCGTGGCCACGTCTCTCGGCAACATCAAGCGCACGACTCTGCAATGCTCCTTCATGTCTCTTGCCCTCGAAGTCTACTTCCTTGGCTTCGCTTCAAGTCATCTCGTTCGGTAGTCCCTCGGCAGCATCAAGCGCACGGCTCTGCAATACTCCTTCTCTGACTCAAGCACGAGGTTGTGAGTGGTGACACTTACCTAAGCTCCATGTGCGAATTATTAAGTCCTGCAAGACTCCAACGCACATATCAAATCCAATCATCCTAACTTAAACCCTTTGCCACACACATCAAAACCATATCACGGGTTGATTGCCCTAACACCCATGTTGGACTTCCCATGACAATCCCATGCCATACGTTTTGTCTAACATCAAAATACAGTTCGAGTCAAACTCGAGTCCTGGGCTGATTGCACCAACATACAAGCCTAGGAAGAAGAAGGCGTTGAAGGCGACATGGGATGATACTTTTTCTAGTTCTTCAGAGGAGGAAGTTAAGGGAAAAGGGACCAAGCATGCTACTCTAATGGCCCTTAACAATTCAGATTCGGAGGAAGATGGAAGTAGGATCGGAACATTACTAGAAGACACATCATCATCACCTGATGATGATGAGGTAACTTCTCCTGAATTAGATAATTATATGAAATGATAGCATGTTTAACTAATGCCTTAAGTAGATCTAAGAATAAGGTTAAGGTTTTGAAATGTGAGGTAGAGGAACTTAAATATCTTAATCCAATTTCTGAAGAAAATAGGACCAATACTTCTTAGGTTGGAGAACTTAGAGAAGAAAACAACTCTTTGAGAGCTCAAGTTGATGATCTTAAGTGCACACTTGAGAAGTTCACAACTAGCTTTAAAACCCTTAACATGATTCTAGATGTCCAAAGGGCAGTCTATAACAAAGCTGGGATAGGGTATAAATCGAAACAAAGGGAATTCAGTTTCATGTCCTTAGTTAATAGAACTCATTGTGTTAAGGCTAAAGTAACTAAAGCATGGATTCCTAAACAGTATATTGTGAATACTAATGGACCCAAAATCTGGGTTCCAAAAGATCATGTATTCCATGTTTGAACAGGTACCGGTCAAGGGGGAGTGTCCGATGATATGGTTTGTGGATAGTGGATGTCCAAGAACATGACTGGGGACTCATCAAAGTTTGCTTCAATTAAAAACAGAAGTAAAGGTACTATTTCTTTTGGTAATAGTGGTAAACTAAGGGTCATAGGAGTAGGGGACATTGTTATTTCTGAATAATTTAGGATTAAGGATGTCCTGCTAGTTAAAGGAATGTCTTTTAATCTATTGAGTGTTAGTCAATTATGTGATGAAGGGTATAGAGTAGAATTTTATTCAACTCAATGTTTAATTAAACATAATGAATCCAACACTACCATGTTAGTAGGAACTAGGAAGGAGAATATCTCTCAAGTTCAGTTTAGTTATGCTACTAACATGCATGTGAAGTGTTTGTTGTCTAAAGAAGATGAATCATGGCTATGGCATCAAAGACTCGCACACGTCAACATGAAGAACATCAAGAGGTTGGCTAAGAAAGAACTTGTGCAGGGATTACCATTGCTCAAGTATGCAAAGGACAAGCTATGTGATGCATGTCAAAAAGGTAAACAAGTAAAAGCATCACACAAAAGCAATATGCAAAAACGTTGTAAGTACTTCATGTGCTTTAGATTTATTGCATATGGATTTGTTTGATAGTAGCTCAACTAAATCTTTGAATGGTAGTAGATATTGCTTGGTAGTAGTAGATGACTATACTAGATATACTTGGACTTTCTTTCTCAAACATAAGGATGAAACACTAGAAATTTTTATTTCTTTTTGTAGAAGAATTGAGAATGAGAAAAATACAACAATTAAAACAATTAGGAGTGATCATGGAGGAGAATTTGAAAACATGATGTTTAAGGATTTTTGTCTAGAAAAAGGGCACAAACACGAATTCTCCACTCCTAGGACACCACAACAAAATGGTGTGGTAGAGAGGAAGAATAGAGTCTTACAAGAAGCTACGAGGAGTATGCTCTTCCTAGTTATCTGTGGGCTGAGGCTATTAATACTGCATGCTATGTTCAAAATAGAGTTTTGATACATAGATTCTTATAAAAAACTCCTTATGAATTATGGTTTGGAAAACCACCAACAATCAAACACCTTAGGGTATTTAGTTGCAAGGTGTTCATTTTAAACACTAAGGATCATCCAGGGAAATTCATCGCTAAAGCGGATGAAGGTATCCTTGTAGGATATTCCCTCACAAGTAAGGCTTATCGAGTGTATAACAAAAGAATAAATTTGATGGAGGAATCATCAAATGTAGTTTTTGAAGAAAGTAAAACACAAATTGATTTTAAGGTAGAAAGAGATGAAGTTCTGTTCGAACTCAAGAAATTGAGTTTGAATGAGAACACTAATGTAGGGGGAGTTAGATTTGACTCCAATAATGAAATACCTAGGTCAGAAGGGTCATCACTTGAGCTTGTGCCAAATTGTGAGGTTCAAGAAACATCTCAAGTACCAAGATCCACTAGAATGGTCTCTAGTCATCCCATAGACCAAGTTGTTGGAGACATCCATCATGGGGTGAGGACTAGATCATTCCTTAGGAATGAAGTGAATCAAGTAGCATTAATCTTTGAAGTTGAACCGAAAGTAATTGATGAAGCTTTGTTTGATCCGAACTGGATCATAGCAATGCAAGATGAATTAGGACAATTTGAGAGAAGTTAAGTTTGGGATTTGGTCCCAAGACCTAATCAAGCTAGTATAATTGGCACAAAATGGGTATTTAAGAATAGAATGAATGATAAGGGAGATATTGTAAAAAAATAAGGCTAGGTTGGTTGCCAAAGGTTACAATCAAATTGAGGTATTGGATTATGATGAGACTTACACACTCGTAGCTAGATTAGAGTCCATAAGACTTATGCTAGCATTTACAGCATATAAGGGCTTCAAATTATATCAAATGGATGTGAAGTCTGCATTTTTGAATGGTCTTATTAAGGAGGAAGTCTATGTTGAGCAACCGCCAGGGTTTGAAAATTTTGAATTTCCAAATCACGTGTATAAACTTAAGAAGACTCTTTACGGGCTGAAACAAGCACCTCATGCTTGGTATGAAAGGTTGTCAACCTTCCTAGTTGAAAGGGGTTTTAGGAGAGGTCAAATTGATCCCACACTATTTCTGAAAAGAAATGGTGAAGATATATTTGTAGCTCAGATTTATGTTGATGACATAATTTGTGGCTCAAACAATAGGGATTACCCCAATGAATTCATAGAACATATGGAGAGTGAGTTTGAAATGAGTCTAGTAGGAGAATTGATATTTTTCTTTGGACTGCAAATCAAACAAACAAAAGAAGGAATTCATATCCATCAATCCAAATATGCCATGGAATTGCTAAAAAGATTCAACATGGAAAATGTAAAAGAGGTTGTCACCCCAATGGCATAAAACACTCATTTAGATAGTGATGTAGATGGAAAATCTATTGATTTGAAACTTTATAGGAGTGTCATAGGTAGTCTTTTATATCTTACAGCAAGTAGACCTGATATAGTATTTGTTGTGGGTATGTGCGCACGATATCAATCGTGTGCAAAAGAGTCTCATTGGGTTGTCATTAAAAGGATTATGAGATATCTTAAAACAATCATAACAGTTGGATTGTGGTATCCCCAAACTGAATCTTTTGACTTGGTAGGTTATACCGATTCAGATTATGCAAGATGTAAACTAGATAGAAAAAGCACTAGCGGGGGTTGTCAATCCCTAGGTTCAGCATTAGTTAGTTGGTCAAGTCGAAAGCAACATTGTATCACTCTCTCCACGACTGAGGCTGAGTACATAGCTATGGGAGACAGTGTATCGCAATTGTTATGGATGACTCATACCCTAGAAGATTATGGATTTTCATATAGAAGCGTACAGGTACTTTGTGATAGTGATGCTGGTAGGCGACTAACATTATACGATAAGTTTAACTTCAAAATCCAGTCCATCATTCCAGGACGAAACACATTGAAGTGAGACATCACTTCATTAGGGATCATGTATCAAGAGGAGAAATCATACTTAATTATGTTCAATCAAAGGCTAATCTTAGTGATATTTTCACAAAACCTCTTTCGGAAAATGAATTCAGTTATTTAAGAAGAGAGTTAGGATTGTGTGTTGCTGAGTAAAAACTCTCTATGATCTTAAGGACTAATCCATAAGTACAAAAGAAATGGGAAAAATGATTTAGGATACCCTGAAAAAACATCTCACACAAACTATAGGATTAACCATGTTTGTGTATTGCTAGATAGGGGTGAGATGTTAGGAGCAACCAATTTACTCAAAATGCTTGTTATGATGCATCAACTTGAGTAATGAGGTTGGAAATAACACAAATCATTAAGTTGACCAATTATGGGGAAGGCCAATACATAATTCATGTATATTTGGTTCTAAGATCATGATTGGAAATTCCAACCAAGTCAAATTAGTTAGACATCTTAAACAACAATAAAACTCAAATAAAATGTCAAAAATATGTTAGAAATTGCCTATGAAGTGTATTGACACTTGCAAAATGGTTTAGGGACTTAAGTGAAACAAATTTAGGACTTAAAATACCAAGGAAAATGGAATATCAGATTAACAATCGAAGCATTTCAGAAATCGCCTTGTGATCGCTATTGTAGGCAAAAAGCAGAATCAGGCGCCTTGACGGCGCCTTGGATCGCACTTATCGATGATCGGCGAAAAGAATCGAGGCGCCCTCGACCAGCGCCTGGACTGGTCGTAAAATTTTAAGCACAGACTCGAGTCAGCCTTGACCATCGCCTCGACTGTGAAATCAATCGAGGCGCTTAACTTATCGGCTCGACTGCTTCTCACGGGATTATATAACGAAACCTTTCTTTCCACGTCTCCCAAACCTGATATCGCCTCGATTGTTTTCCTTCGCAATTTCTCTTCCGTTCACTTTCACTGTCGCCGCTCAAAGTCTCCGGCCACATTCACGCCGCCTAAACCCTAGTCTACCTCTCTCGGACCCAAACTGACCTAGGGTAAGTCGATCTCGCCTCTCCTTCCATTTCTAGGTCAAAGCCCTAACCCTAATCACCAGTTTTCCACAGCTAGGTTTCGCCGGACTTTTCTTCTCGCCTAAGAAATCAAGAGTTTGGGTTCGCCGGACAGAGATCGTGTCAACCCTAGGTCTCACCAGCTCTAAAACATTTTGAACAAGAATCAATGGTGCCCAAGTATAACTCTTTCTCTTCTTTCTCTCTGTTTTCGCGCTTAACAGTCAACGATTAATCACCTATCAGTATTTATCTTTGTCATTCATCATATTGCATTCATCCTACATTTTGGGCATAATTTTTGCATCTCTAGGCAAAAATGAAAAGAACTCGAGAGTAGTAGGAAGGAAACATCCAGGGAGAAACCCTCTACGGACTCCCGATTTCCTTCCGAATTTCATCAGCACTCATTCATGAACCATAAATTCTAGCTGATGCCTACTCATTCTTTAAATAGAGATTTTTTCACTACATTTGCTCAAAATGTAATAGGTGTGATTGATTTTTATAGGTTGAGTAAATTAGTCTACTGTGATTATGATATTAATGTAGACTTAGTTACTGAGTTCTATAACAATCTACAACCTACAGGTGATAGGCTCATATACAAAAGTAGGGCAGCCAAACGAGATATCTTCTTCACTCTTGATATTCTTAGGGCATTTCTAAAGTGTAGAGAGTCGGAGTCAACCCTTGAATGCTATCCGAGCATTCAAGAACCTATTGAGGGTTACTCCATCAATGTCATCCATGAATATTTCTTTAAAAGACCACGATAACCCGGTCTTAACCTGTTTCCAGCCATGGCATTAGCTGCCCCTGACAATGTCCTATATAAGGTCATTGTAGGTTGCATCCTTCCCATTGTCACACGGGGGCAAGCTAAAGTCAGACCTCATCATTTACTCACCCTCCATCTCCTAAAAATCGTCTTGACTTCAATATTGCATTAAACATTTTTCTTTGCATCGTCCACTTTACACTCCCTGTCCAAAAGAAAATCTACATGCCCTTTGGACATATCATTACTTTCTGGTTAGAGTCTATAGGCATAAACACAAGCAGGGGCAAGGTTAAGCAAATTACGGACTTCGATTACATTAAATGGCAAAATTTTTCATTGATCGGCATGTCCCAAGCATATAAGAGTGTGGAGTGGGTCGATGGACACTAGACTGGTGAGAGGTGAGACATGGGAGAACAACAAGAAGAAGAACCTCTAGCTCTAGCTGACGAACCCTATTAAGTTCACAGACTATGTTGAGTTCATGGAGACGGTAGACACACGGTTCGTGGAGCTCCAGATGATGATCGATACCAAATTTGAAGAGCTTCAAACTAGTATAGATATGCGGTTCTCAGAAGTTTCTACCCAACTGACGAAAATTCTCACCCTCCTACGCTCTTTGACGACTGATTCTTCGAGTTCCTCTTCACCGGCCATGTAGTTTTGATATTTCTTTCGTGTGTATCTAAATTCTAGAATTCTAGATGGTATCGAAGATTTAAAGACCTTGTGAAATGAACATTTTTAATGGAATGTAATAATCACTGTGTAAAAATATTTTTGAGCGCTAAATGTTTTTATGGAATGAACAATGTTAATTATGTGTGTATTTTTTTCATTAATGAATATGTATTTCTTGCTATTTATATGTGTTGTTAGATGGTTTTATCACAACTATTTTAAGGGGAAATTATGTCAAATTCTTTTTTTTATACAAAAAAGTTCTCCATGCCTCTAAATATGTATGATTCATTCATGGTGCTTTCATTACATTTTGTTGAAATTCCTTGTTGGTGCATTGGATAACTAGGAGTAAGGATTCAGGGGGAGGATACTATAAATTGCTCAATTTAATCCTTTCTGGGTTATTGTATTCCCCATACTCTCAACATTCCTATGGTTATTTTTTTTTGGTGTTTGCCAAAGGGGGAGAGATAAGTGGAGTTTAAGTTGATATAAGTTGTTAAAGAAAATTAGGCTTAAACCTTTAAGTTTAGGAAATTCATTCTAAAAATCCTAGCATCTTATTGCAAATCCATCTATGGCAAGATAATCTTATTGCATATTTTTATTTAATGTCATGATTCAATGAAGTTCTGAAATGCAAATTCTATACAATTCTGAGAATATCATATTGTGTTATAATTGCATCACCTAAACTTAAACCATGTTGACAAACATCAAAAAGAGGGAGATTGTTGGTGCAATCAGGCCCAAATGATGTTTTGGTGTTTGACAAGGGTTTAAGTCAAGGTGATAATTAAATGTTATCTCACACGGTTGGTTGAGATGTATTTTCAGGAAATTCCTTGTAGGTCGAGAACCGGATGCAAGGTAATGAAGTCCCGGATGAGGAGTCCTTGTAAAATATCGAAATAATAATAATAATAATAATAAAATAATTTTTGTTAATTAGGAAAATACTCTATGGAATTTTCTAGGAATTTTTAGAAATTTTCCTGGACTTAAAATGGAAATTTCTATGGCTATTGCGGGGAAAGATTTAATAGGCTTTGGGAAAGCATGTTTGGGTCATCTGCTTATGAGGGGTTAATAGGGTTTAATTGACCTAAGTTTAAATATAAAACCCTAAATTAAATGGATGGATAAGAGCCGGTGTAAGCCCGAATCCAACCCGTTTGTTGCAAACTCAATCCGTTTGCGAAACCCGACCCGTTTACCCGTTCCTTTATTTCTTGGCCGGTTTCATTACCTGCGCCGAACATTTTCTCCCTATTCGCGACTTTTCCCTTCCGAAACGCCCGACTCCTCTTCTCTTCTTCTCGCGATCTCTGCAGCAGGCGTCCGTTTGATCGCTGAGATCTTGGCCTCACCAGAGCACGAAGGAGAGGCGACTACGGCTGGACGACGACTAGGAGTAGGGGATCTCACCTTCCCGTTGTGCCCCGTTCATGTTCCGACGCCGGAGCTGCTTCCCTCTCGATGGAGCTTTATCGATTGTCACCCTCTTTTCCACCCAATCTCTGTCGGCTGGTTCTCTTCTTTTCTCTGTGTGTTGCTGGTCGATCACTCTTCTCCCTTCCATCACAGGCGCTATCGCATGCGACGGTTAGCACCCACATCCATGTCGGTGCATCCTTCCCGGCGAATAGGACCAAATTAGGGATTACTGCCGTGGAGTTTTCTAAGGCTGAGCTGGATCTTCTTGTCATGTTCGATTGATTCCGACAGCAACGATCGCCACGGCACTGAAGCCGAAAGCGACAACTTTGTTGCCTTGTTGTCACCGTGCTCAATTGAGGTGAGATTGATCTCACTATGAGCTCGATTGGTGGCCACCGTGCACTCTTCTTCACTGTGGGTAATGATTTCATTGTCGAATTGCTACTGATTTATTTTTTAGGTTTTGGTAATCTCTTAGCCCTTGTTTAATTCTTGAATTATGGATGCAAGGAGTAGGTTCATGAAGGTTTGCAATGAGTGGTAGGCGATGTGAGCAAGGATTGTTTTCCTGCTCAAAATGATTGGAACAAACCTGATATCTTAAACGTGATTGAAGGGGGGCTAAGTGATTGAAGTTAAGCTGGCAGGTTTTCTTCCTACCGTAGCATGCAAGAGAATGGAGGTAAGTGTTGTTTATCTTCTACTGGTTGGATTGAGTGGGAAGGGGATAGATCAACAAAAGTCTTATGCTATTTCAGTTGTAGGTACTAATTGCATTGGAGTTGAGATTGAACTCGACCACAGTTCCATTGATTGGTGTTGATCGGAGTTTCTTTTGTATTCGAACAGTGAGGTAAGTGAACCTTGAGCTAATATTTTGGTGATGAAATATAGGGATGGATGTGAAGGGTTGATTAGGTTAATTGGATAACTAAATCAACCTTATGGTTTGAGATACGAAGTCGATGTGGGGTTTAATTCGATTGTGCAATGTATGATAGAACTAAATTGCATTCTTTATGTTGATTTCAGGACCTTGATTCAAGATAGGTTCATGGACATGAAGACTATCAACATAGTCTACATATCAGGTGGGTAATTTCCTACCCTGGTCAGGTAGTTGTTGATGTATGCAGATTTAGATATATGATCATATTACCTTAACTCCGCTCTTATTTATTCTTGTGCTTGATACTTTATCTTTGGCTATATATTCTCTATTGTTGTTATCACATTTTCCCTCATCATGATTAGGAGTTACAGATGTGATGTAAGTAAAACTATAAATGCTTAGTTATGTATAAATAGTGGAGTACGGATGATGACCTGATTTGTAAATCGAGTAAAAGGCATCCGTGGGTAAGTAAGGTCCTGAATGTAGGATTGATTCCAATACTCTTATGTTGCATGTTTACTACCGATCATGTATTGTGTAAATGGTCATGTGATTTGTGATTAGTTTGTCGCTACGGACCGGTTGTCCTAGCTTATTATGATCAGTTGAGTACGACTCTCTACAGGA
The DNA here is from genome assembly GCA_025175895.1 of Wurfbainia villosa. NCBI lineage: Eukaryota > Viridiplantae > Streptophyta > Magnoliopsida > Zingiberales > Zingiberaceae > Wurfbainia > Wurfbainia villosa. Next base: position 84,798,458 of record CM045996.1, read on the forward strand.
TAGAGAGTGTGTCACTCAGATTGGAATGACTCTCTACAGAATAGAGAGTGTTATGATCAGTTGAGTACGACTCTCTGAAGGATAGAGAGTGCGTCACTCAGATTGGTATGACTCTCTACAAGATAGAGACTATTATGATCAGTTGAGTACGACTCTCTGCAGGATAGAGAGTGCGTTGATCAGATTGGTATGACTCTCTGTAGAATAGAGAGTCTGTTGTGGATGTCTGTGTCACGCCCCGAGAGTATGCCGTGCCGAAAAGCAAATGGACGGCATCTCTCTTGTACGTGGCAATATATAAGGTTAATACAAGGCCCTTGGGCCCACAATCACAATATAATAAACATAACGACATCAAAACACAGCGGAAATATAATACAACTACATCACAAACTACACATAGTGCATACCGGTATGACTGACACCACGACATAAAGGGAACATCGGCAAAACCCAAATCCACAAATGTATACATCACATAACAAGTCCAACACATAAATCCGGATCGAAATAAGGAACATCCGAAATCAAAAGAAAACATAAATCCATGCTGGGACCCTTGGAGATGAGATGAGACGATGACAGCCAGCGATGCTCCAAGCCATCACGAAGGCTTTTACCTATTACCTAGGCGACAGAAAAACCCAGGGTCCGTAATGGTGAGTATAACTCAGCAGGTAATAAGGGAGAACATGTATATATATCAAATATCACATGTAATTCAACAGTATAATCTACGACAGGTATACATCAGCATAATAAATATACATAAATACATACCACTAAACAATCTGAACAACAAAAGATGCTGACATACCTGACAGTCAGCTACTCTACACTCATCCAACCTGAGCATATATCCACAACATAAAATATGAAGAGTAATACTAATTCACACTAGGTCATGATACGAGTCGAGGGTATCACAGTGACCGACCAACAAGTATACAGGTATCTGACACAACCATATAACAAATGCGATTAACATGTATGAAGATGATGTACAACCAAATGCAACAAGCATAGTACAATCAAATGCAATATCGCAATAAGCATATATATATAAACTGCATCTATATATATACTAATCACAATATATATATATATATATATATATATATATATATATATATATATATATGGCAATATGCAAAATATCATAAGATACGACATGCACCCCTACTCGCTACCACGACCTCAATGTGACCTAGGTGGCACGACATGACAATTGTCCCAACTCAACACCAACCACTGCTCTAGAGTGGCCGAGTGGACAATATTATCAAGTAGCATATGAGCATAAAGAGCTCGCTACACAATGGGGGTCCCTGCTGCTGGCCACTCTGACTAACACTACCTGTGAGTGGTCGAGTGTCACGCACCCAGGACAACTGCACGTAACTCCAACTACCACCGTCTATAGTGGTAGAGTGTGGTACAACAAATGTTCTGCCCTCACACTAGTTACTCCTCCATGAGTAACCTAGGAGGCAGGATGACTGACGACCCTCTCAACCATAAGGGAGACTATGTTGTCAGTATGCATGCAAATGATATGAATGCACAGTCATGCATACAGACATCTACCACAAACTCTCTATTCTACAGAGAGTCATACCAATCCGATCGATGCACTCTCTATCCTGTAGAGAGTCGTACTCAACTGATCGATGCACTCTCTATCCTGTAGAGAGTCATACTCAACTGATTGATAAACTCTCTATCCTGTAGAGAGCCATACTCAACTGATCGACGCACTCTCTTTCCTGTAGAGAGTTGTACTCAACTGATCATAACAAGCTAGGACCACCGGTCCGTAGCGACACACTAATCACAATTCACCTGACCATTACACAACACCTGATCGGTAGTAAACATGCAACATAAGGGTATAGGAATCAATTCTATGTTCAGGACCTTACTTACATGCGGATGCCCTTTTACCCAATTTACAAATCAGGTCATCATCCGTACTCCAACATCTACACCCTACTAAACATTTATAGATCTTCTTACATCACATCTGTAACTCCTCAATCATGATAAAGAAAAATGTGATATCAACATTTGAGCATATATAGCCAACGACAAGTATCAAGCATAAGGATAAATAAGAGCAGGGTCAAGATAATATGAATATATAATATGATCATATCTATGTCTAAATCTGAATGCAACTACAACTACCTGACCAGGGTAGGAAATTACTCACCTATTATGTAGTTCGTGCTGATTGTATTCACATCCAAGAATACTTCCTTGTATCAATGTCCTGTACAATAGCATACAGATTTAATTAAGTGTTGGCTTCGTCTAATATCGAATTTAACACCTAATCCTTTAGTGATTTAATCTCATCCCTATAATTCATCACCAACCAAAGCAAAACATAGCCATATCAAAGCTTACCTAATCAACCATAGCTTCTTGATCCAACTCAATGTGCCAAATCCGCACAACCAAGCTTCCAGCCACTCACGCGCTCTCTGCTCTCGCTCGTCTGTAGAGATCGTCAAGGATGGTCTAGTCGCCGTCGCCACCTGCTATGAGGAAGGGAAGAGCGAGAGGGATAGACGAAGGGTTGAGTACGGCGAAGAGAAGGTCGCGAGAAGAGGAATAGCAGCTGGGAACTAAAAAATACGGTGGAGAAACACTCGGGAGGAAGAAAAGCGGACATAAATTAATGCTTGGCGTTGATAATTGAGAAGCGGGTCGGGTAAGAAAATACCGGGTCGGGTTTAAGACTTATACAAGTCATTCACTTGTGGTTAAGCTAACCTAGGTTAAGTCCAAGTTAGCACCGATTGACCCAACAACCAATTTAAACCCCCATATAGCTACTTAGGTATTTACTCCATATACCTATTTTTTTCGGTATCTTACATTCTTCCCCACTTAATAAAATTTTGGTCCCCAAATTTCGTACTTAAATGTAAGAACCAATTCAAGAGATTTCTTGAACTACTACATGGCTCAAGTGAACAGATGAGGGTACTAAGCTTGGATAGTATCTTCCAGCTCCAATATAGCTTCCTTATCAGTATGATGCTATCATCCAACCTTTACAAGTCGGATGGTTTTGTTTCGCAATTGCTGCACCTTACGACCAATAATTCGCACCGGAATCTCCTCATAGGTCGCATTAGACTGAGGTAGAATCAGAACCTCTTTCAGAACATGATCTGATCGTGGAATGTATTTCCTCATCATATAAACATGAAATACGTTATGAACACTCGCAAGTGTCGGAGGTAAAGCCAACCGATAAGCTACACCCTCAATCCGCTCCAATATCTCAAATGGACCAATGTAGTGTGGAGATAACTTTCCTTTTAGCCCAAATCATTTCACCCCTTTCGTAGGTGCAATACGTAGAAATACCTAATCCCCAATTGAGAATTTCAAAGGCCTTCGCCTCCAGTCTGCGTAACTCTTCTGTCGATCTTATACCTCCAATAACCATCATCTGATGACGCGCACCAACTCTGCATCATGTTGGATACTCGGTGGCCCCAATAGTTGTCGTTCCCCGACTTTCTCCCATAACACAGGAGATCTGCAGGGTCTACCGTATAAGGCCTCGAATGGAGCCATCAGAATAGAAGAGTGGTACTTATTGTTATTGGCAGATTCCACTAAATGAGCGTGGTCCTTCCAATTTCCTCTGAAATCCAAGACACAGGATCTGAATAGATCCTCCAACGTCTGAATGATATGCTCAGACTATCCTTCCGTCCGCGGATGAAATGCAGTACTGAATTGAAACTCTACGCCCATAGCTTGCTGCAGACTCTGCCAAAATCATGAGGTAAATCACGGATCTCTATCAGAAATAATACTCAAAGGTACATTATGCAACCTGAAATCTCTCTGCAGTACAACTCAGCCAGACGATCTAACGGGTCCGTCCCACGAATAGGCAAGAAATGAGCTAATTTGGTCAGTCGATCCACAAGTACCCAAATTGCATCATGTCCTTTACGGGTTCTATGTAATCCCGTAACAAAATTCATAATGATATGCTCCCACTTCCATTCCGGAATCGGAATTTCCTGAAGCAATACAACGGCTTTTGATGTTCAGCCTTAACCTGCTGGCATATTAAACATCGAGCAGCAAAATCTACTATACCCCTCTTCATATCGTTCCACCAGTATAAACATTTCAAATCTTGGTACATTCAAGTACCATCAGGATGAATAGCGAATCTCTAATGATGTGCTTCCTGTAGCAACTCTTTCTTAAGTGGATGCGTGTCCAGAACACATATCCATATTAGAGACGGGAAAATTATCTTCTCACAAGAGAAGTCCATCTACCATCCAAAATCCATTCCACCACACACCATGCTTTAAACAACCCTTCTAGAGTATGTATAATACTTTCATATCGACCATCTATAAAAAGATAAATAATCGTACCAGAATGGAGCCCTTATCCGTGACTTGTTGGAGATTTTTCCAAAATCGTGCGGTAAACCATGAATCTCTATCAGATATGATATTCTAGGATTCTTCATAAAAATATAGAAATCTCTTTGCAATATAAATCTATCAATCGATCCATCTAATTCATCTTACAGATCGGAAGAAAATGAACGGACATGGCTAATCGATCACCGATTACCCCAAATCGTATCATATCTTTTCTGAATTCCAAATAATCTCCCAACATTGTCTATCATACTAGGCTCCCACTTCCATCTCGGTATGTAACTCTACTGGTCACAAATATTCCACTTTTACCAGTGGGCACACCAATATCAAGCTACAAACTCAACCAAGTCCTACTTGTATTGTTCCACCACAAAGAACATTTCAACCCTCGCTATTTTCGAATCCACTAACCAGGATAACATCCACTAAGTCCACATCATGTACATGACAGCTTGTCTCGTAGATCCTCAACTGTCGTAAGCTTAAGATATGCCTCATTCAACTGCATCGAGATCGGAAGGATGCATCTGCGTACAACATCCTTCCATCCACCTCGTAAGGATTAACTAACATTGATGCAAACGTCAATCACCATCTAGGTTCTGAAACCTAATTTCACAAACTTCTGACCGAGTGAATTCCATTACCCTTTTGGTCAAACAAATCTGTGGTATAGTAACGCTAAAAGTATCCTATCCACATTCGTAGTATTAACCAAATCATACAAGGAAACCACCATCTACGGTGGTCGAGTGAGCAACTCCAACTACCACCATTAATAGTGGCCAAGTTATGCAACTCCAATGACCACAATCTGATCCAATCGTGTACAGAATACACAATTCTCAAATCCAGGGGCGACTAAATTGTTAAATATGCCTAATATCATTAACAACAGCTCGTAAATTCATACTAAGTATGAAATATCATCCTTCATACACCTACATCCTATTTACTCTAAGCTGATGATATATCAATCATCACAACGACAATGATAATTATATGACACAATGCCACTACAATATCAATACTCCAGTCGTAAAACAACCCTAGAGTATACACAGGTGTCCTTAGCTGATCAAAATAGATCATCTATCTACAACGAAGGATATTCATTCACAACAACTACTGTATTCCATCATCGATAATCGATGCATAATCTCAAAGGTCCATCTCTCTTTCAACAAAGAGTTCTGGATCTTCTCAAAGAGAAATACTGAGATAGATAAATATCCCCTCCAACATCTCTTATAATTGCAACTTACGTTTTTCCAATTTCTACAATGTTTAGCAACACTGATACCAACCAAATTATCACTCGTATGAGGAATTCAATATTGACACTATATCCGCAATCACTCCGATCACCTACTCCACTTGCGTATGTAACGACAAGCCTAGGAGTTCATCCGAAACTACATCCGAATACTCTCAAATTATACACACATCCGAGAGACATATCATACCATACTTCCAACAATTTAACCATCCGTAAGGATATGTCTACAGTAAAGGTATATCTATCAAAGTCTAAGGGCATCCCTTGACTTCTTAATTGTTGGTCGATATCTCACCTGACGGTAGAGATACCACCGACCCACAAGTCGATGTAAAGGAAACCTTCTAATTCGAACTAAAAATGTTCTAGACATGGATACCTGTAAACTACAAGTATTTCTTAATATATTAACTCAGAGGGTAAACTAGAGTAATACCCTGAATGATCAATTATCTGCCGATCCGATCCAAAGGCTCCCCGCAAGTCTCAGCCTTTCTCCGAAGAGAACATGATCAGATCCAACAGTTCATGACAAAGCGGTCGCATTTCTGCGACGAATAATCCAATGATTTTCCTAGATCTTTTGATCCCATCACTTAATCCTACAAGCTGTAAATGTAGAATATCGAATAGATACGACCATCGTCGTATACTCTCTCCTCTGTACAAAGCCAATCCACATCTGGGGGGTAACTATTGTTGTTGTCTGCATGAGTCTTCTACGATGTCTTCTACTGATATTGCTGAATAAATCACTTCTTTTGAAGGGAAGTATCATGGAACTCCAACCATGCCTGAGGTAGTAGGTCGTTGCTGATGAGATAACCCAATCTTCTGTGCTGATCTCTGCTGTCGAGATGGTGCATCATCCTCCCGGAACACCATCGATAGTCTTCAACTGAGTCTTCAAAATACATCTCCTCAACGGTACTGGTTGCTCACAATAGCAATCGATGAACTGATCCAACGGATAATATGACTTCGCGTGTCTTCGTGATATGCACTGCATGCACATAACCCGGAGTCTTTCTTCTGATTTCGCAGATGTGCACGAGAACATCCTGATGATCTACGGTTGGTCTTCTATAATTAGAAATAGTTCAAGGCCTATGACTCCGATCTTGCTCCTTTTTATCCAATAGTCGGAGACTTCTGACTCTTATAAGTTGACCTGCAATATCTGTTTATCGATCTCCAATTCTTAAACACTTATACAGAGTCATTTCTAAACTCCTGACTCAATCCAACGTCTTTCGATAGGATCTGATAGAAGATCCAATCATCTTAATCCAACAGTAAGCCAACAACCGTGGGTGACTTAAAACATCCATTCACATTCTTGAGCTATTAGGTGAGCGTAAACTCTGCAAGTTTAATGACTCTGCATGGTATTTCCGTTATCGACGATCACCCTACTTAAAGCTCAAGAATTCCCTACAATGTGTCACTGAAAGTGACGTGGGGAAATACTCTCTTTCAATATCACTAAACCATGATCAAGTGATATATTATTTCCCAAAGATTATTTTATGCATTTACCACCAAATACCGGCTTGATCCCGATAATGGTATGCAAATAACTCTACTTTCTCTGTATAACACGAGTTAAGTACTCAAAAGTACCTTCAAAGTTATACAACCCAGTACGAACAACTCAGGGATAAAAATCTCTATAAAACACCGTAAACTAGCCTTCCGCTATCTGCATCAATAATAGCCTACTTGTCTTGTCCATTACCCAACAGGTAACGATCTGACTAGCATAATTAGTGAAAATCTCTAAGACTGTAGCCTCTGATTTCCACAAGAAATGTGATGACTTGACCCCTATTTTCCGACTCGGTATCAGTCGGCTCTCAAAGGTAAATCACCTTTTTGACATAGGTTCAAGACTCACAGACTCAACAGGTCATTCTCATGGTCAACTCATACCATGGTTACGCATAATAACCAACACACTACATGTTATTCCCTGTTATATACACTAAATGCATAGCCAACAAAACTGGGAGTATAAACACTAAAGGAAACTCCGGTTATTTGCCTCGGCGGACGACCCCTACTACGAGTCTGCATAGATGTCATAACTCTGACTGTATACACCTATTGATCAACTTTAGATAAATGTCTACTAAACTATAAGTTATCAGGAATTCTTACCTCGTGCTGCTTAGAGCTCATGTCGCTGTCAATCTCATCTCAGAAAACCAAAATCGAAACAAATCGACTCCCGAGAATCCAAGACTCGACACAAAAACAACATCGTATGGCATCGCAGAACCTAGGGCTCTGATACCAATAAAGTTGTCCCCACCCCCCCCCCCCCCCCGAGAGTATGCCATGTCGAAAAGCAAATGGACGGCATCTCCCCTGTACGTGACAACATATACGATTAATACAAGGCCCTTGGGCCCACAATCACAATATAATAAACATAACAACATCAAAATACAGTGGAAACATAATACAACTACATCACAAACTACACACAGTGCATACCGATATGACTGACACCACGACATAAAGGGAACATCGGCAAAACCCGAATCGACAAATATGTACATCACATAACAAGTCCAACACATAAATCCGGATCGAAATAAGGAACATCCAAAATAAAAAGAAAACATAAATCCATGTTGGAACCCTCGGAGACGAGATGAAACGATGACAGCCAACGATGCTCCAATCCATCACGAAGGCTTTTACCTGTTACCTGGGCGACAGAAAAACCCAGGATTCGTGGTGGTGAGTATAACTCAGCTGGTAATAAGGGAGAACATGTATATATATCAAATATCACATGTAATTCAATAGTATAATCTACAGGTATGATAGGTATACATTAGTATAATAAATATACATATATACATACCACTAAACAATCTGAACAACAAAAGATGCTGACATACCTGATAGTCAGCTACTCTACACTCATCCAACCTGAGCATATATCCACAACATAAAATATGAAGAGTAATACTAACTCACACTAGGTCATGATACGGGTCGAGGGTATCACAGTGACCGACCAACAAGTATACAGGTATCTGACACAACCATATAACAAATGTGAGTAGCATGTATGAAGATGATGTACAACCAAATGCAGCAAGCATAGTACAATCAAATGCAACATCGCAATAAGCATATATATATATATATACTGCATCTATATATACACTAATCACAATCATCCATATATATATATACATGCATATATGTATATATATGGCAATATGCAAAATGTCATAAGATATGATAATACAGCATGCATGGTCATGCCTACGCACTCCTACTCGCTTACACGACCCCAGTGTAGCCTAGGTGGCACGACATGACAACTGTCCCAACTCAACACCAACCACTGCTCTAGAGTGGCCGAGTGGACAGTATGATCGAGTAGCATATGAGCGTAAAGAGCTCGCTACACAGCAGGGTCCCTACAATTGGCCACTCCGACTAACACTACCTATGAGTGGTCGAGTGTCACGCACCCAGGACAACTGCACGCAACTCTTACTACCACCATCTATAGTGGTAGAGTGTGGCACAACAAATGCTCTTCCCTCAAACAAGTTATTCCTCCATGAGTAACCTGGGAGGCAAGATGACTGACGACCCTCTCAACCATAAGGGAGACTATGTCATCAGTATGCATGCAAATGATATGAATGCACAGTCACGCATACAAACATCTACCACAAACTCTCTATTTTACAGAGTGTCATACCAATCTGATCAATGCACTCTCTATCCTGCAGAGAGTCGTACTCAATTGATTGATGCACTCTCTATCCTATAGAGAGTCGTACTCAACTGATCAATGAACTCTCTATCCTGTAGAGAGTCATACTCAACTGATCGACGCACTCTCTATCCTATATAGAGTCGTACTCAACTGATCATAACAAGCTAGGACCACTGGTCCATAGCAACACACTAATCACAATTCACCTAACCATTACACAACACCTTATCAGGAGTAAAGATGCAACATAAGGGTATTGGAATCAATTCTACGTTCAGGACCTTACTTACTCACGGATGCCCTTTTACCCAATTTACAAATCAGGTCATCATCCGTACTCCAACATCTACACCCTACTAAACATTTATAGATCTTCTTACATCACATCTGTAACTCCTCAATCATGATAAAGAAAAATGCGATATCAACATTTGAGCATATATAGCCAACGACAAGTATCAAGCATAAGGATAAATAAGAGCAGGGTCAAGATAATATGAACATATAATATGATCATATCTATGTCTAAATCTGAATGCAACTACAACTACCTGACCAGGGTAGGAAATTACTCACCTATTATGTAGTTCGTGCTGATTGTATTCACATCCAAGAATACTGCCTTGTATCAATGTCCTATACAATAGCATACGGATTTAATTAAGTGTTGGCTTCGTCTAATATCGAATTTAACACCTAAACCTTTAGTGATTTAATCTCATCCCTATAATTCATCACCAACCAAAGCAAAACATAACCATATCAAAGCTTACCTAATCAACCATAGCTTATTGATCCAACTCAGTGTGCCAAATCCGCACAACCAATTTAGGTGGAAATGACAACTCTTCATCACCTGAAAATCCACACCGTAATTAACATTCTCTTGACCTGCTAATCTTCAAATCCTTGATCCACAAGAACAAAAGCTATTGTATTACCAGAATCCAACTAGATAGGCTGCAAGGGATCACACAGCAGATCCACCGACTCATCCTCTTGAACCACCGTGAATTAGAATGGTAGCACTCTCCACCACAACGATCACACAGTCAAACTTTGGTTGTGCTCTGGATCAGGAGACTACCCCAAATCCCTCGGTAGCCACCCCTTCCTCCCCTCCTCAGTTCACCGACCCAAGTCTCTACCCAAAACAAACCCATGACCAACCATGGAAGATCACTGTACAAATTAGACAAGGAGAAGGTCGGCCCTTACCTAGCTTCGGTGACAACTATGAAGGTCTCCAGTCGAACCATTGTCGACGCAAACTCCCCACCCTAGCAACTCCACCGATGGAAATCTCCTTTTATCCCTTGTTCCTCGGAGAAAATCCACGCTCCAGACCACTTGCTCCGGCGATGATCGGGAAAGACAGCTCCTAATCAAACTGTCGCCGATTCAAGCTTCCAACCACTCACGTTCTCTCTACCCTCGCTCATCTGTAGAGATCATCAAGGATGGTCCAGCCGCCACCGCCACCTGCCGTGAGGTAGGGAAGAGCGAGAGGGAGAGATGGAGGGTTGAGCGCGACGAAGAGAAGGTCTTGAGAAGAGGAATCGTGGTTGGGAACTAAAGAATGCTACGGAGAAATGCTCGGGAGGAAGAAAAGCCGACGAAAATTAACGCTTGGTGTTGATAATTGAGAAGTGGGTCGGGTAAGAAAATACCAGGTCGGATTTAAGACTTATACAAGTCATGCACTTATGGTTAAGCTAACCTAGGTTAAGTCCAAGTTAGTCCCGATTGACCCAACCACCAATTTAAACCCCCATATAGCTACTTAGGTATTTACTCCATATACCTTTTTTTTCGGTATCTTGCAGTTTGTATGTATGACTATGCATTCATGTCATTTACATACATACTGACGACATAGTCTCCCTTGTGGTTGAGAAGGTCGTCAGTCATCCTGCCTCTCAGGTTACTCCCAGAGGTGTAACTGGTGTGAGGGTAGAGCATTTGTTGTGCTGCACTCTACCACTATAGATGGTGGTAGTTGGAGTTGCGTGCAGTTGTCCTGGGTGCGTGACACTTGACCACTCATAGGTAGTGTCAGTTGGAGTGGCTAGCAGTAGGGACCCCCGTTGTGTAGCGAGCTCTTTACGCTCATATGCTACTCATTCATACTGCCCACTCGACCACTCTAGAGCAGTGGTTGGTGTTGAGTTGGGACAATTGTCATATCGTGCCACCTAGACCACACTAGAGTCATGGTAGCGAGTAGGGGTGTGCAGGCATGACCATGAATGTTGCATTGTCGTATCTTATGACGTTTTGCATATATATATATATATATATATATATATATATATATATATATATATACAGATATATATATATATATATATATGCTCATTGTGATGTTGCATTTGATTGTACTATGCTTGTTGCATTTGGTTGTACATCATCTTCATACATGCTACTCGCATTTGTTATATGGTTGTGTCGGATACCTGTATACTTGTTGGTCGGATTAATAGATACCTTTGACCTGTATTCTGATTATAGTATGAGGTAGTATTACTCTTCATGTTGTATATTGTGGATATATGCTCAGGTTGGATATATGTAGCGTAGCAGACTTTCAGGTATGTTTGCACTTTATGCTATTCATTTTGTTTAGGGAGTATATGCATGTATTTATATACTATGTTGGTATACCCATTGTACATGTAGGTTATATTGTTGAATTACATGTGATATTTGATATATACATATTCTCTCATATTACCGCCGAGTTATACTCACCACCACGGACCCTGGATTTTTTTGTCACCCAGGTAGCAGGTAAAAGTCTTCGTGACGGCTTGGAGTATTGCTTGCTAGCATCATCTCATCTCAACTCCGAGGGTCCGACCTTTTGGGGTTTATTGTTGGTGTTTCGATATGTCTTTGGTTTTATGTGATGATTTGTAGTGTGGGACACTGTTATTGTTGTACCATTCTTTTTTATTTGTTATGGCATTTTCTTAGTTTGGTGTTAGTCATACCGGTATGCTTGGTGTGTGGTTTGTATTGTAGTTGTGTTAGTTCTGCTGTGTTTTGTGTATTTGTTGTATTTACATTTATATGTTATGGTTATTGTGGGCCCAAGGGCCTTGTATAAATAGGATATGTTTCCACGTACAGGGGAGATGATATCCGTTTGATTTTCGATTCGGCATACTCTCGGGGTGTGACAATTTTATTGGTATCAGAGCCCTAGGTTCTGCGATGTCATACAATGTTATTTTTGTGTCGAGTCTTGGATTCTCGGGAGTCGATTTGTTTCGATTTTGGTTTTGTGAGATGAGACTGATAGCGGCCTGAGCTCCGAGTAGCACGAAGTAAGTATTCCTAATAACTTATATTTATTTAGATACTTATCTAAACTTGATTAACAGGTGTATACAGTCAGAGTTATGACACCTGTACAGACTTGTAGTAGGGGTCATCCACCAAGGAGACCAGCCAGAGTTGCCTTCAGGGTTTATACTCTCGGTTTTGTTGGCTATGCAGTTAGTGTATATAACAGGGAATAACCTATAATATGTTAGTTATTATTCGTAACCGTGGTATGAGTTGACCACGGAAACGACCTGTTGAGTCTGTGAGTCTTGAACCTATGTCGAAAAGGTGAATTTCCTTGAGAGCCGATTGATACCGAGTCGGAAAGCAGGGGTCAAGTCGTCACATTTCTTGTGGAAAGTAGAGACTATAGTCTTAGGAATTTTTACTATTTATGCTAGTCAGATCATTACCTGTTGGGTAATGGACAAGACGAGTAGGCTATTATTGATGCAGATAGCGGAAGGCTAGTTTACGGTATTTCATATGGATTTTGATCCCTGATTTGTTCGTGCTGAGTTGTATAACTTTGAAGGTACTTTTGAGTACTTAACTTGGGTTTTACAAACGAAGTAGAGTTAGTTACATACCATTATTGGGATTAAGCCGGTACTTGGTGGAAGGTGTAGAAAATAATCTTCGGAGAATAATATATCACTTATCATGGTTAGTGATGTTGACAGAGAGTAATTCCCCATGTCACTTTCTGTGACACATTGTAGGGAATTCTTGAGCTTCAAGTAGGGTGATCGTTGGTAACGGGAATACCATGCAAAGTCATTTTACTTGTAGAGTTTACGCTCACCTAATAGCTCAAGAATGTGAATGGATGTTTCAAGCCACCCACGGTTATTGGCTTACTTTTGGATTAAGATGACTGGATCTTCTATCAGATCCTGTCAGAAGACATTGGATTGAGTCAGGAGTTTAGAAATGACTCCATACAAGTGTTTAGGAGATGAAGATCGATAAGCAGACATTGCAAGTCATATGTTGGAATGAGAAGCCTCCGAATGTTGGACAAAAGGAGCAAGATCGGAGTCATAGGCCACGAGCTACTAGTGGAGAGGTTTTTTGATCTTAGAAGACCCACCGCAGATCATCAGAACTGTCTGATGTTATCAGCGAAATCAGATCATTTGTTGCTGTTGTAAGCAACCAGTACAATTGAGGAGGTGTATTTTGAAGACTCAGTTGAAGACTATCGATGGTATTCCAGGAGGATGATGTACAGTCTCGATAGCAGAGATCATCACAGAAGATTAGGTTATCTCACCAACAGTGACCTACTACCTCAGGCGTGGTTAGAGTTCCTTGATACTTCCCTTCAAGGGAAGTGATTTACTCAGCAGTATCAGCAGAAGACATCTTAGAAGATTCATGCAAACAACAACAACGGTTACCTCCTAGATGTGGATTGCCTTTGTACAGAGGAGAGAGTATATGACGATGGTCGTATCTATTCTGTATTCTATAGTAGCAGCTCGTAGGATTAAGTGATGGGATCAGATGATCTAGGAAAATCCCTAGGTCATTCATCACAGAAATGCGATCGCTTTGTCGCGAATTGTTGGATCTGATCTTGTTCTCTTCGGTGAAAGGCCGAGACCTGCTGGGAGCCATTGGATCGGATCGACAAATAATTGATCGTTCATGGTATTACTTTAGTTTACCCTCTGGGTTACTATATTGAGAGATGCTTGTAGTTTACAGATATCTTTGTCTAGAACATTCTTAGTTCGGATTAGATGGATTACATCGACTTATGGGTCGGTGGTATCTCTACCATTAGGTGAGATGTGGACCAACAATTAAGAAGTCAAGGGATGCCCTTAGACTTTGATAGACATGCTTTTACTGTAGACATATCCTTATGGATGGTCAAATTATTGAGATTATGGTATGATTATGTCTCTAAGATGTGCGAATAATCTGAGAGTATTCGGATGTAGTTTTGGATGAACTCCTAGACTTGTCACTGCATAGGCAAGTGGAGTAGGCAATTGGAGTGATTTCAAAGATAGTGTCGATATTGAATACCTCATACGAGGGATAATTTTTTTGGTATCAGTGTTACTAAACACTATGGAAATTTGAAGAACATAAGTTACGATTATAGGAGATGCTGGATGATATATTTATCTGTTCCAGTATTTCTTCTAGAGAGGATCCAAAACTCTTTGTTAAAAGAGAGATGGACCTTTGCGATTATGCATCGATTATCGATGATGGAATGCGATAGTTGTTAAAAGTGAATATCCTTCATTGTGGATAGATGATCTGTTTAGATCAACTAATGACACCTGTGTATACTCTAGGGTTGGTTTACGACTGGAGTGTTGATATTATAGTGACATGATGTCATACAATTATCCTTGTCATTATGATGATTGATATATCATCAGTGTAGAGTAAAGAGGATGCAGGTGTGTAGAGATGACAATTTCATACTTGGTATGAATTTTATGAGTTTTGATTATGTTGTTAGACTATTTAATGATTTAGTCATTCATGGATTTAAGAAATCGTGTATTCGGGACATAATTGGATCAGTTTGTGATTGTTAGAGTTGCGTAACTTGGCCACTATTGATTGTGGTAGTTGGAGTTGCACACTCGACCACCGTAGTTGGTGGTTTCCTTGTATTGATTTGGTTATTCCCACGGATGTGGATAGTATGCTTCTAGCGTTACTATACCACAGATTTGTTTGACCAAAAGGGTAATGGAATTCACTCGGTCGGAAGCTTGTGAAATTAGGTTTCAGGACCTAGATGGAGATTGACCTTTGCATCAGTGTTTGTTAATCCTTTCAATGTGGATGGAAGGGTATTGTACGCAAATGCATCGCTTCAGTGAATGGAGTGATTCCGATGTTATTGAATGAGACGTATCTCATGCTTACACTAATTGAGAAACTACAAGATAAGTTGTCATATACATGACATGACTTTAGTAGTTATTATCTTGATTTGTGGATGTATGGAGCAGAAATGCTCATGGAGTTTTGATTAGCTACTGGGTAGCTACTTGAGAGTTGCTGGAGCACGAACAGTTGCAACAAGGGAGATTGGTCGCTATAGTCTCTTATGCACTGCAGAGTGTGTGGTGGAGTGGATTTTGAAATGGTAGATGGACTTGTCTTATGAGAAAGTATATCTCTGACTCCGAGGAGGATAGTGGTTTCCGAAGTTGTATTATTTAAGGAAAAGTTGCTACAAAAGCACATCATTCGAGATGGGCTATATACCCTAGTGGTACTCGTATGTACCAAGATTTGAAATGTTTATACTGGTTGGAACGGTATGAAGAGAAATATTACATACTTCGTTGTTCGATGTTTAGTATGCCAACAGGTGAAGGCTGAACGTCAGAAACCCGCTGGGTTGCTTCAGGAAATTCCAATTTCGGAATGGAAGTGGGAGCAGACCACTATGGATTTTGTTACGGGATTGCTGAGAACCCATAAAGGACATGATGCGATTTGGATGACCGTTGATCGATTAACCAAATCCGCCCATTTCCTTTCCATTCGTGGGATGGATTCATTGGATCGTCTGATAGAGTTGTACTACCGAGAGATTATCAAGCTGCATAGAGTACCTTTGAGTACCATATCTGATAGAGATCTGTGATTTACCTCGCGATTCATGTAGAGTCTGCATCAGACCATGGGCATAGAGCTTCGACTTAGTACAATATTTCATCCGCAAATAGATGGACAGTCTTAGCGTACCATTCAGACTATGGAGGATTTATTAAGATCTTGTGTCGTGGATTATGGAGGTAGTTGGAAGGATCACATTCCTTTAGTGGAAATTTAACTATAAGAACAGTCATCACTCCTCCATTCAAATGGCTCCTTCCAAGACCGTATACGACAGACCCTGCAGATCTCCTGTGTTGTGGGAGGAGGTTGGGAAATGATAACTATTGGGGTCATAAAGTATCCAGCATGATGCAGAGTTGGTGCGCATCATCAGATGATGGTTATTAGAGGTACAGGATCGACAGAAGAGTTACACAGATCGGAGGCGAAGGCCTTTGGAATTCTCAATTGAGGATTAGGTATTTTTGCGTGTTTCACCTACGAAAGGGGTGAAACAATTTGGGCTAAAAGGGAAATTAGTTCCACGCTATATTGGCCCATTTGAGATATTGGCGTGGATTGGAGGTGTAGCTTACCGATTGGCTTTACCTCCGACACTGGCGGGTGTTCACAATGTATTTTCTATTTCTACACTGAGGAAATACGTGTTGCATGTTGATCAAGTTCTGAAGGAGGTAGCAATTCCACTTCAGCCTAATGCGACTTACGAGGAGATTCCAAGGTGGATCCTGAGCGCAAGGAGCGACAGTAGTGGGACAAAACCATCTGACTCGTAAAGGTTGGATGACAGCATCATACCGATGAGGAGGCTACGTGGGAGTTGGAAGATACTATCCGAGCTCGATACTCTCATCTGTTCACTTGAGGAATGTATGTGGTCCTTTCATAAACTTGCTTGAAGTAATTTTTGCATGTTAGTACGAAATTTGGGGACCAAATTTTTATTAGTGGGGGAGAATGTAAAATACCCGAAAAAAATAATAATAATAAAATAATTCTTGTTAATTAGGAAAATACCCTATGGAATTTTCTAGGAATTTTTAGAAATTTTTCTGGACTTAAATGGAAATTTCTATGGCTATTGTGGGGAAAGATTTAATAGGCTTTGGGAAAGCCTATTTGGGTCATCTGCTTATGAGGGGTTAATAGGGTTTAATTGACTTAAGTTTAAATATAAAACCCTAAATTAAATGGATGGATAAGAGCTGGTGTAAGCCCGAATCCAACCCGTTTGTTGCAAACTCAATCCGTTTGTGAAACCCGACATGTTTACCCGTTCCTTTATTTCCCTGCCGATTTCATTACCCGCGCCGAACATTTTCTCCCCATTCGTGACTTTTCCCTTCCGAAATGTGCGACTCCTCTTCACTTCTTCTCGCGATCTCTATAGTAGGCGCCCATTTGATCGCCGAGATCTTGGCCTCGTCAGAGCGCGGAGGAGAGGCGACTACGGCTGGATGACAATTGGGAGCAGGGGATCTCACCCTCCCACTGTGCCCCGTTCATGTTTCGATGTCGAAGCTGCTGTCCTCTCGATAAAGCTTTACCGGTCGTCGCCCCCTTTTACCACCCGATCTCTGCCGACTGGTTCTCTTCTTTTCTCTGTGCGTTGTTGACCGATCACTCTTCTCCCTTCCATCGCAAGCGCCATCGCACGTGACGGTTAGCACCCACAACCATGCTGGTGCATCCTTCTCGACAAATAAGACCGAATTAGGGATTGCTACCATGGAGTTTTCTAGGGCTGAGCTGGATCTCCTTGTCGTGTTCGGTTGATTTCAACAGCAACAATCGCCACGGGACTGAAGCCGAAAGCGACAACTTTGTTGCCTTGTTGTCACTGTGCTCAATTGAGGTGAGATCGATCTCACTGTGAGCTCGATCGGTGGTCACCGTGCACTCTTCTTCACTGTGGGTAACGATTTCATTATCGAATTGCTACTGATTTATTTTCTAGGTTTTGGTAATCTCTTAGCCCTTATTCTGTTCTTGAATTATGGATGCAAGGAGTAGGTTCATGAAGGTTTGCAATGGGTGTTAGGCGATGTGAGCAAGGATTGTTTTCCTGCTCAAAATGATTGGAACGACCTGATATCTTAAATGTGATTGAAGGGGGGCTAAGTGATTAAAGTTAAGCTGGCAGGTTTTCTTCCTACCATAGCATGCAAGAGAATGTAGGTAAGTGTTGTTTATCTTTTATTGGTTGGATTGAGTGGGAAGGGGATAGATCAACAGAAGTCTTATGCTATTTCAGTTGT
Organism: Wurfbainia villosa; assembly: GCA_025175895.1. Classification (NCBI taxonomy): domain Eukaryota; kingdom Viridiplantae; phylum Streptophyta; class Magnoliopsida; order Zingiberales; family Zingiberaceae; genus Wurfbainia; species Wurfbainia villosa. Next base: position 84,817,121 of record CM045996.1, read on the forward strand.
TGGTACTAATTGCATTGGAGTTGAGATTGAACTCAACCACAGTTCCATTGATTGGTGTTGATCGGAGTTTCTTTTGTATCAAGTAGTCAGTTGTGGCTGATTCGAATAGTGAGGTAAGTGAACCTCGAGCTAATATTTTGGTGATGAAATATAGGGATGGATGTGAAGGGTTGATTAGGTTAATTGGATAACTAAATCAACCTTATGGTTTGAGATACGAAGTCGATGTGGGGTTTAATTCGATTGTGTGATGTATGATAGAACTCAATTGCATTCTTTATGTTGATTTCAGGACCTTGATTCAAGATAGGTTCATGGACGTGAAGACTATCGACATAGTCTACATATCAGGAGGGTAATTTCCTACCCTGGTCAGGTAGTTGTTGATGTATGCAGATTTAGATATATGAACATGTTATATGATCATATTACCTTAACTCCGCTCTTATTTATTCTTGTGCTTGATACTTTGTCTTTGGCTATATATGCTCTATTGTTGTTATCACATTTTCTCTCATCATGATTAGGAGTTACAGATGTGATGTAAGTAAACCTATAAATGCTTAGTTATGTGTAAATAGTGGAGTACGGATGATGACCTAATTTGTAAATTGGGTAAAAGGGCATCCATCGGTTAGTAAGGTCCTGAATGTAGGATTGATTCCAATACCCTTATGTTGCATGTTTACTACCGATCATGTGTTGTGTAAATGGTCAGATGATTTGTGATTAGTGTGTCGCTATGAACCGGTGGTCCTAGCTTATTATTATCAATTGAGTACGACTCTCTGCAGGATAGAGAGTGCGTCGCTCAGATTGGAATGACTCTCTACAGGATAGAGAGTGTTATGATCAGTTGAGTATGACTCTCTGCAGGATAGAGAGTGTGTCGCTCAGATTGGTATGACTCTCTACAAGATAGAGAGTGTTATGATCAGTTGAGTATGACTCCCTGCAATATAGGGAGTGCGTTGATCAGATTGGTATGACTCTCTATAAAATAGAGAGTCTGTGGTAGATGTCTGTATGTGTGACTGTGCATTCATGTCATTTGCATGCATACTGACGACATAGTCTCCCTTGTGGTTGAGAGGGTCATCAGTCATCCTGCCTCTCAGGTTACTCCTAGAGGTGCAACTGGTGTGAGGGCAGAGCATTTGTTGTGCCGCACTCTACCACTATAGACGGTGGTAGTTGGAGTTGCATGCAGTTGTCCTGGGTGCGTGGCACTCGACCACTCATAGGTAGTGTCAATTGAAGTTGCCAGCAGCAGGGACCCCTGTTGTGTAGCGAGCTCTTTACGCTCATATACTACTCGTTCATACTGCCCACTTGTCCACTCTAGAGCAGTGGTTGGTGTTGTGTTGGGACAATTATCATGTCATGCCACCTAGGCTACACTGGGATCGTGGTAGCGAGTAAGGGTGCACAGGCATGACTATGCATGCTGCATTGTCGTATCTTATGGCATTTTGCATATTGACATGGATGGTTGTGATTAGTATATATATATAGATGCAGTCTATATATATATATATATATATATATATATATATATATATATATATATATATATATATATGCTCATTGTGATGTTGCATTTGATTGTACTATGCTTGTTGCATTTGGTTGTACATCATCTTCATACATGCTACTCGCATTTGTTATATGGTTGTGTCGGATACCTGTATACTTGTTGGTCGGATTAATAGATACCTTTGACCTGTATCGTGATTATAGTATGAGGTAGTATTACTTTTTATGTTCTATATTGTGGATATATGCTCAGGTTGGATATATGTAGCGTAGCATACTTTCAGGTATGTCTACACTTTACGTTGTTCATTTTGTTTAGGGAGTATATGCATGTATTTATATACTATGCTGGTATACCCGTTGTACCTGTTGGTTATATTGTTGAATTACATGTGATATTTGATATATACATGTTCTCTCATATTACTGCTGAATTATACTCTCACCACCACGGACCCTGGGTTTTTCTATCGCCCAGGTAGCAGGTAGAAGTCTTCGTGACGGCTTGGAGCATCGCTGGCTGGTATCGTCTCATCTCAACTCCGAGGGTTCGAGCTTTTGTGGTTTATCGTTGGTGTTTCGATATGTCTTTGGTTTTATGTGATGATTTGTAGTGTGGGACACTGTTATTGTTATACTATTCTTTTTTATTTGTTACGGTGTTTTCTTAGTTTGGTGTTAGTCATACCGGTATGCATGGTGTATGGTTTGTATTGTAGTTGTGTTAGTTTCGCTGTGTTTTGTGTATTTGTTGTATTTACATTTATATGTTATGGTTATTATGAGCCCAAGGGCCTTGTATAAATAGGATATGTTTCCACGTACAAGGGAGATGTTGTCCGTTTGATTTTCGGTTCGGCATACTCTCAGGGCGTGATAGTCCTGGCACGAAGACCCGGACGAGGAGTCCTGGCAAGTGAAGACTCGGACGAGGAGTCCTGGCATGAAGACCCGGAGAGGAGTCCAGGCATGAAAACCCGGACGAGGAGTCTTGGCACGAAGACCTGGACGTGGAGTCCTAGCATGAAGACCCAAACGAGGAGTCCTAGCGGATGAAGACCCAAAAGCAATTCTTGGCACAAAAGACCTATGAACAGTGGTTCACGGGCATCAGGTAAAGGGTACAGGGTAGACCTCCTTTTAAGCTCGATTTCAGCTCTAGACGAGTTGAAACAGTCAAGGGAAAGGTAGCATTTGAGGCAGCGCCTCGATTGATTGTCTTATCAGTCGAGGCATCGGCTCGACTGGTACCTATTCTTTTGATGAGTTACTGAGCTCGAGGCTCTGAACTGATCTGACTCATCCAGTCAAGGCATCGCCTCGACTGGACGTGGTTAGGAGTCAACTCGACTGGCCTCGCATTTGCTGAGAAAGCAACATCAGTCGAGGCGATGCCTCAACTTGTGCTTCCTTCACTCGAATAGAAGCGAGGCGCGGTCGACTGCCACCCCGACTGGGGTAGCTAGTTTTGAGCAGAGACCCATAGCAGTCGAGGCGGTGCCTCGACTACTGCTTCGTTCAATCGAACAAAAGCAAGGCACCGTCGACTGAAGGCTCGACTAGCGTAGCTTAAACTTGAGCAGAAATCTATTGCAATCGAGGCGGCGCCTCGACTGATGCACTGTTCAGTTGAAACAGAAGCAAGGTAAGCTCGACTGGAGGCTCGACTAAGCTTACTAGTCGAGGCGATGAACCATCGCCTCGACTGAAACTATGTTATAATGGCAATAATTCAAAATTAAAGAGGAAAACTTACCATTGAGAATGATAATCAAACGACAGTCGAGGTGACTCAACTGTGCGAGCAGAAAAAACCCTAAATTGGGCAGAATATAAAGGCTTTCTCTGGCTCCTTTCCATACAACTCTCGGCTATTGTTCATGACTCTTCTTGAAGCGATTCTCCAGGTTTTTGCAATCATCCTCCAAACTCCAAACATCCTCAAAGGAGATTAAAGGAGGAAAGAGAAGAAGCGCTAGCAAAATCTGCATAGTGTATTTCTATTCTTCACTAACTCTTTCATCTGTAAGTTCTTATTTCATTCTTGTAGATGTGTATTCAGAGGTTTCTCCACCTTCGGAGTTTTTTCCGAGAAGGAGAAAGAGTAGAGGTAGGCCTTGGACGTAGCAGTTCGTGGGAGAACTGTGAACCAAGTAAAGAACTGTGTTGTCTTAGTTCTGTTCTATTTTTTGTTTCCGTTTCTTTTCGTCGAACAAGCATGTTTCTTTGTAAAAGTTCAAGTATCGACGATCGACGCTATTCAACCCCCCCCCCCCCCTTTTAGTGATGCAAATGGTCCAACATCAATGACTAAGGCTTCCAAGAAGCCTAAAAGAGTAAGGTAGCAAGGGAGGTTATCCCTAGTGAATTCCTAGAAAACTCAAGGAGTTCCAATAGGTATTGAGTTCCTAGGAGTGTGATCCTTTCACACTAGATGGGTATAGGGTGTGTAAACCTAAAATTGAAAGGTAGTTAACCTAACAATAGTGAAGTTGACACCCTAGAGCATTTTCAAGATATAGATACTTTGACAATGAAAGTGGAATTAGATCCTAAAAGATTTTAGGATGTGCCAATGGAAATAAATGGTTGAAATATTGATCATAATTGGCACAATTAAGTTAGAGTCAATAGTGTGTCAAGTTTGAGATTTTTGGCACTCTCGAGGGAGTTGGCACGCCATTATGTCAAATTGAGTATTTGATATAATTCTAGAAAATGACAATTAGATTTAAGACTTAGGTATCTCTATACCTTTATATTATAAAATTTATCATGCTTTATTTGTCATACTTCATGTCATGACATCATGTATCACATGATTGTTTAAAATCTATCATGTTAATACTTAGGTTATTTTTATTATGTCATGACATCATGCATCATTGGAAATGTTTTTAACTTATGCAAATCATTCATGTCATGATCATAATTCATGCAGTGTTTATTAATTTGAGAATAAGGATAAATGACATTAATTGACATCCTATGTAAGGAGGTCAAATTGAACATGCCTAGATAGCAATGCATGATCCCCTAATTGAGGAAGAACAATTACATCTCACAAGGATTATAGAATGACATATGTGTGTGTATTGAAATACTCTAGACACATGTGAGATGGTAGAAAAATAAGTTAAGTTCAAGGTGTTCATATGTTGCATCAACATGAACTCAAACTCATAATATATGAATGAATCATGAAGAAAGCTAATGTACAAGTCATATACACTTAATCCATAGATCATGATTGAAAGTAAGGTTTAAAAAAAAATAAAATCATTTTGGAAAAGCTTGCTGAAGTCTATCTTTTGATAGTAATCACTATTGAGAATATTGATACAAGTTAGACAAAAATATTAAAGTTTTCAATGATTTCAACTTTATATAATTCATTAAAAATAATGAGTATTTTACTATAAAACTATTTTTCTCCCATAGAATTTAGTATAAGTAATGTGTGTATGAAATTTCAAGATTTTTCAAAAATCATAGAATTACTTATGCATTTCTTAAATTCATCCAAAACCCTCTGATTTCTGTAAATGTAGATATCAATCAACTGCTCATGTAGCCAGTCGACTGGTGGTGGTATCAATCGACTGGTTGTTGAACCAGTCGATTGATTAGGCTAATTTTGACTAAACAAGGTTCGTTTAGCTATTTATCAACAACCCTAAGTACTCTAACCATTCCTAATACTCTAATATGCTTAGACAAACATTAAAAGAGTGATATTTTCAATGAAAATAATTATGAGAGTTAATTAGGGTAAGAATCAAATTTTAAGAGATGTTAAAGTTCAAGCTTGAATTTTTACTCTTATTTTTTATTGTTTAGATATCCTATAGGCTTTGAGCCTCTACAAAAACATTATTGGTGCAATGGTTAAGAGGGAGCAAGCCTTTAGAGGGAGTTTGTCTATCAAGGCATGATCAATGAATTTTAAAAGGAGGAGAATGAAGAGTTGTGAAGAAATTGTCTTTCATTGTGTGATAAGTGGTTTATCACTAGGGAGAATGAAGGGATTAAAGATGAAAGATTGAAAGGGGGAGAATGAAGGATCTCATTGGGAATGAGATATGGAAGTCTTTAAGAGACTTTTTGATGTATGCAAAAGGGAGAGAATGAAGGGTTTAAGTTAGGAAACCTTCATTAAGCTTTGGCAGGGCTAATGGGTTAGCCTAACTTAAACATATTGTCAAACATCAAAAAGATAGAGATCGTTGGTGCAATCAATCTCAGGTCAAGGTTGACCAAGCTCAAGAGAGTCTCGAGTAGAGTTTTGATGTTTGACAATATCCATAGTCATATGGAGTTATTGACCGAGAAGTCAAGTAGGTCAATGTTGACCAAATACTTGATGGGTAAAGTCCAACTGGAGTTGGCAAAGGTAAAGTCCCGACAAATTGAGGAGATTATGCTTGGCAAGGAAAACTCCAAGTATAGATACTGTTAGTGCCTATAAGATTCATATATCTCTACAATGACATGATATTGTTCACTTTGGGCCTAAGCCCTCATGGTTTTATTTTTACGTTTTACCCAAAAGACCTCATGCTAATGGAGATATCTTTTCATCTTATAAGCACATGATCTTTTTCATGTCTTACTAATGTGGGATTTTGATTGTATTCTCAATACTCCAACAATCTCCCCCTTAAACGAAGGACCACATTGACCCCCCCTCAAGCCTATCCATCTTCAAAGGACATCCTCTTCTTGATGTCCGATTCTCAACCCACCAGGACTTCCTGCCAACTTTCTGGTCCTCCTGACCCAACTGAACTTCCTGCCAGTTGTCCAGCCCTTTTGGCCCAACTGGACTTCCTGCCAATTGTTCGGTTCTCCCGACACAACTGGACTTCCTGCTTGGTGTCTGGTTCTCTTGATCCGAAAATGGGAGCTCAACTTCCTTCGTTCGAGGTTCATGGCTTGACATGGACCATGACTCTGATACTAATTGTTAGTGCCTATAAGATTCACATATCTCTACAATGGCATGATATTGTCCACTTTGGGCCTAAGCCATCATGGTTTTATTTTTAGGCTTTACCCAAAAGGCCTCATGTCAATGGAGATATCTTTTCATCTTACAAGCACATGATCTTTTCTATGTCTTACCAATGTGGGACTTTGATTGTATTATCAATACTCCAACAAATACTTGGGAAGAAAAATTCCAAGTATGGATACTTGGCAAGAAAAAGTCCAAGTATGGATACTTGGTAAGGAAAAGTCTAAGTATTGAGACTTGGCAATGGAAGTCCCAAAAGATGTAGCCTCTTGGCAAGGAAAAGTCCAAGTATGAAGACTTGGCAATGGAAATCTCAGAGGCATGACCTCTTGGCAAAAGGAGATCCGAAGGAAGCACTTGAAGGCTAACGCAAAGGGTGAGGAGTTATGGAGGACTCGGTGCATCCTAAAGGCGTGAGGCTGATGAAAGAAGCTTGAAGGCTTGGGTCTAAGCTAAGGGTAAGTGTCAAGTATGAGAGGATCATACTTGATGTGTTAAACCTCAGTTTTGAGGTGTACCAGTCGACTGGTGGTTTGGACCAGTCGACGGGCCGTGGACAGTCGAGTTAACTGAGGTGCTCGGGCGACTGTAGAGCTCGAGAAGATTAACAGCAATTGTTGTGATGAAACAGTCGACAGCTTTAACCAAACAGAGCACAGAAAGTTTTTGAGTTGACTAATGGCTCATGGCAGTCGACTGATCAGCTACAATCCAACGTGGATTAAGTCATTATGAGACAATGAATAAGTGATCAGTTGACTGGGGGTAAGACCAATCGACTGATCAACAAAAATCAACTCGTGTGGAGCTTATAAGAGGAGGAAGCTGAGGAGTATTTCAGCTGCCAGTTCTTAGAGTCTTTGAAGAGGAATTGATGTTGCATTCCAGATCTTCAGAAGCCATTCTGCAACATCCAACAACCATTCAAGCAAAAGCAAACTTGTAAAGTGTTGTTTTTTTATTTCTTTGATTCATTCTTGTATTTGGTTGTTGTATTCTTGTAAGCTTCAGGTGTTGTAAGAGGTTTCTCTACCTCTGGAGTGTTTCCAAGAAAGAGAAGAGATAGTGGGATCTATAACTAGGTGAGCTAAATCATGGAGTAGGAATCGGGGATTCCGAAGCATGTAAAATCTCAGTGTAGTGATTTGTGGTTGTGAGTTGTGTTTGTTTTTTTTATTTCATTTATATCTTGTTTCTGTTGTGTATTAACAACTCATAGACAAGCACGATGAACAAAATCGAAGAAGATCGAATTAACGATATTCACTCCCCCCCCCCCTCTAGCGCAACACATTTGTCCCAACAGTAACTTCTCCCATAGAAGATAAGATGTATAAAATAACAGCATGTTTAAGTAGGAAATTGGTTAAATCTAAGAATCGAGTTGAATTGCTAATTAAGGAAGTCCAAGTACTTAAAAAGTAAGTCAACTCGAAGTCTTAAACTTGCCAACTTCAAGATAGAGATTCAACTCAAGATGCAAAGCTTGAGGAAGAGAACTCTACCTTGAAAAGTCAAGTAGAAGAACTCAAAGGATTGTTGGAAAGGTTCACCTCAGGTTTAAAGTATCTCAAAATGATGATTGAGTCCCAATGAGTCGTGTAAAATAAATATGGACTCGCATACAAGACCAAGTCAACAAACAAGTCATATATGTCTTTACTTAGCCAAAATGCTAAAAGTAGAGTCCAAGCTGTAGGAACCAGCTTGCGGATTGACTAGAGGGGGGTGAATAGCCTCTTTCGATTTCTATTAAATGTTAGAGAAAGCAAGAACAATAATGCAATTAAGAAATCGAAAGACAATAAAAAACAATTCTAACAAAGATCTTTAACATGGTTCAGAGATGACGCTCCTACTCCATGCCAATCCATAAGGTGGATCACCCCTAGCAATCTTCCACTAAAATCTCCTTTTGATGCAAACACTAAGGTGGAGAAGTCTTCTTACAATCATTCCTCTTTTTCTTACAGGATGATGGATTTGAGTTTTGGAAGACCAGGTTAGAACACTCGAAAGCTAAGAGAAAGACTTGAGGAGCTTAGTATGATCGTTTAGAATGAAAGCATTAGCCTCCTCCAAGCTTCCCTAGCTTCTATTTATAGAGAATGGTTGTTTTTGTCCGTTGAGCCTGACAGCAGTCGACTGCTGCTACTGTTGATTGAATCCAATGGCTTCTGACGAATCCTGATTGCAATTGTCACGGCTCAACGTCTACTTGACCTGTCATGTATCTATGGCAAACTAAGCGAATCGCCAAGGTGAGACAACTACCAACCGTTACAACGGCCCTGTGGCGATCGACTACCCATAATGTGACGAATTGCGGCCGGACCTTGAACTTGGTTCCTAGACTTGAGTTCAAGTCTATCAAAGATAAGCACCTTTAGCAAATTATATTGATCAGTCGACTGGGCATAACTCCAATCGATTGCTAAGGTCTTCTAGATCCTCAAGTGCTAAACACTCGAGACCAGTTCGACTAGTACAATATGTCAATCGACTGGCACACCTCAAGTATGACTAATTCATACTTAAAACCAACCCTAAGCCTAGACTTAATCTTCTAGCTTCTCCATTAGCCTTGCACCTCCAGGATTCCTCCGAGTCCACGACTCCTTCATCCTTGCGATTGCCTTCAAAAGCTTTTATCAGTTTCATCATGCTTTGGGTTTCTTCTTTGCCAAAGTCCACTTGGACTTTATGCCTCCAAGACTACATGCTTGGACTTATGCTGCCAAGACCTTGCCTTTGGACTTCCATTGCCAAGGTCCACTTGGACTTTACGCCGCTAAGACTACATGCTTGGGCTTATGCTGCCAAGACCTTCCCTTGGACTTTCCTTGCCAAGATTCGCACTTGGACTTCTCTTTACCAAGTCTTCACACTTGAATTTTCTTATCACTTAACACATTCATGGTTAGATCACAAATATTATCTAACTATAAATGATTATCCAAACGTCAAAATACTTAAGTGTTTTGGGCATTGTTGCACCAACAATCTCCCCATTTTTAATGTTTGACAATCATTTAAGTTAGGTCTTGAAATATGCAATAAAAGCATCATGAATCCAATATGTAATTCTAACTTAAATTCTCCTTTCTCCCCCTTTGACACACATCAAAAATAGAAAGGCACATAGAAAATGAGGTCATGAATGATTAAAATTGGTTATGTCTTGAACTGAGGTATAAAATATATATAAAGCTCCCCCTTAATCCAAAACATAGTTTATTATGTATAAATTATATGTTGAGCAAAGCAGAAAATCATAAATGAGAATAGACCCTAACTTTGCACCAACAATAGAACATATGCATTTTATGTTATAGAAATAGATAAGATTCATAAAACACTCCCCCTTAACTCTTGCATCAATTTAGTCCTATTTTCCATAAAAGTCATCATAAAACAGTTGTAATAATCATATTATGGAGTTAGAACATCTAGGATTGAGCTTTTAAAGCATGACCACAAATTATTCTGCCCAAAACAGGGCCATCAATCGACTGAGGCAGTCGTCAGTCAACTGAGGACCTTGGCAGTCGACAGCCATAAGGAGCAGTCGACTGATTTCTGATAGTTCTGAAATGAGAGGGATTTTTAGAAGAGTTTAAAAAATACGTAAGTAATTCTATGAATTTGTAAAATTCACGAAACTTTGCATACGCATCACTTATATCTGGTATAATGGGTGGGGAAAAAAATAGAAGGATAAAAAATTACCCATTATATTAACGGATTGAAACAAAATTCAAAACGGTAAAAATTGTCAATAGGTTGGTTAACTTTGTATCAATATCATCAACGATGATCGCTATCAAACGATATCCTTCACCAAGTTTTTCAAAAATAACCATTTAATGGTGTTCAACTCTTAATTTTAATAAAAATTCATCCGGTCATCAAACAAGAATATATAGATGTAACAAAATTTTCATTTCATTCCAAAAAAAATGTTACTAACATAGTTTCAAGGACAATGCCTTATAGATGTCAAACAAAAAAAATAGAAAAATACACAAAACGATGTCAAACTAAGAATCCTCAACAACATCGTCCATCTCCATTGAGTATGTACTACTGGTAGCAGGCGGATGTCTTGGTGCAGGAGAGTGGAGAAGAGCTAGTATCTCCTACTACTGTCGCTCTATCATGTCCAGTCGGGAGAAAACCAAAGTCCAGAACTCATGGTGCTCCAGGCTCAGCTCCTCGAAGCGTGTGTCGATGGACTCCTCAAATGCCTCAAGGCGTTCTGCGAAGTCCATGTCTGGCATAGCATCGTTGTCTACAGTAGTGTCAGGGACAGCTCGAGCACCACCTTCTAGTTGCCGCCCATCCTCCCAGACCATGGATCTGCCAGAGGGCTTTAACCCTGCTAAAGAGAATGTCCTAGCATTCATGCGATCATATTTCATGGTCAAGGTTTTGATTACCCCCTTAGTTATGTTGATACTGACGGACCAAGCCACTCGGTGATCACATGTCCGTATGGCATGTGGACTTTCCCACTATTGGGTTTGATGAAATGGAGGATGCAATAAAATGTATTTAGACTAATGTTGACATCTAAGGCTTGACGAATAGCATGCATGAGAAAGAAATGTGGGGGTCGAACTAAGGCCAACCCACGAGTGACAATCGAAAGAATACAGTGAACAATGACCTTGTAGAGGACATTATCGGTAGCAGAAAGATCATTCGAAGGAAAAAGATTAACACCTAGTAGACGAGGCCTGTGGTAGAAATGATCACGAAGTGAATCTAAGGTAATGACCTTGAAAGGGGAAGGGAGAGGCTGAAGAAGAGTTGGGTAAAAAATAAACTCATTCTCGGATGGGCGACATCCAAGGAAGTCCTCCCAAATTTGGGGAGTGAAGTCCAGATCGCATTGAACAATGCAAGTCCGATACTTCAACCCATCCCCAACCGAGCACAAGTTGTTGAAAAATTCAGAGAGTAATGTGGAATTAATAGGATGTTCACAAAACACTAACGACTCTAATTTGTAGTACTTGATTATTTGAACTATATCAAAGCAATGGGTATGAAAGAACTTATCATCTAGTGATCTAGGGGGAATAACCTGGAATTTATTGAACTTAAAAGCTAGTTCATGGCCCGAAGTGAGAAAATGGGCATCTATGGATGGGAGAGGGTTTGATGTGCCCTCACCGAAAGGTGGAGGGCGACGTTTTGATGCTAAATGCTTAACCCTAAAGATACGTAATGAAAATGCATGATGAATGAATGCACCACATAGAAACACATAATGGTTAGTACACGCACGTTTAAAGAAAAAACTTATCCAAGGTTAGGGTTTTAGAGTTTACCTAGGTTCCATAAGGACCGAAGAGGGTTGAAGGAGGGCCGACGATCACCAGAGAGTTTGACCAAAAGAACCGTAGTTGGAGCCCTAGCTATGGCGGAGATAGGATCTAGGGTTTTCGGAGAAGAGAATGGGAGCATGGGCCAAAGGAGATGCGATCGGCGTGAGAACCGATGGTGGAAGCATCGGAGAGGAAGAAGAGTGGCGAGAAAAGGAGTCGGCGGTGGAAATCGGCGGAGAAAAAAGAGAGAAAACTCGGGATTTTGGCGAGTCGAACGGGTCAAGTGGCATTAATATCCACGACATCAGTCGACTGCCATAATACGCTAGTCAACTGATGGAGACCAGTCGAACAGGTCGATCGGCTACGAAGGGCTCTGTGGGTGTGGCCAATAGCAGCAGTCGACTACAGAATATCGTCAGTCGACTACGACACAATCTGTGGATTGGCCAAGAAATAACAATCGACTACCATAATTGGTAGTGGACTGGGATAATCCTTGTCCGAGGCAAGATTACCAGTCGATTGGTGATATACACAAGTCGACTACTATCAGTTAGATAGTTTTTCAGTCAACATTGTGAAATGTATAACTAATTCAAGATGTGTCAAAAATTCATGAAATTTTATGGACACATTTGTTAAGTCATTTTCTATCAAGAAAAAATAATTTGAAAAATATATCTTTTCCAGATTTTGAAATTAATAAAACTTTGAAAACTAGCAAAAGTTTTAAGGTTTTTCAAAACTTTGTACCACTTTTCCCTACCAATTTCAAACTGTTTTTCAAAATGTGATAAACATAGTTTAAAAGATATTTTGTTTGATATTTCTAATCATGTTCTTAGAGCTATGTGCACATCAATTGTACACAAGTCTTCCCAATGATTGGTCCAATTAAGGATCAATGTCTCTAGATGACACTTTGTTTCGTAGTAATGCATCATAACAAGCATGATGAACCAAGTGCATCTTCCTAACATTTCACATGATGTCTAAGTGGATCAATACAAAAATCATGGAATCCTAGGTATTTTGTGAGATGCTTTGAGGTATAGTCCTAGATTATGCTATAGGATCATGCAAACCTATACCCCTACTCTACAAAGCACATTCCAAGTTCTCTCCTAAGTGATGAAAAATCTTCTTCGAAGAGAGCCTTGGTGAAAATGTCGGCAAGATTAGACTTAGATTCAATGTAATTAAGTTCAATGTCCCCCTTTGCCACATGATCTCTAATGAAGTGATGCTTCACTTCAATGTGCTTTGGTCCTAGAGTGATGTACTAAATTTTTAATCAAATTAATGGTACTCACATTATCACAATAAATTTTAATGTTGGAGTAATGTATCTCATAATCTTCTAGAGTATGTCTCATCCAAATCAATTGAGCTATACAACCACCCATGGCTACATACTCTGCTTCGGTGGTGGATAAAGCAACACAAAGTTGCTTCCTACTACTCCAACTAACTAGGGAGGATCCAAGAAATTGGCATCCACTACTAGTACTCTTCCGATCCAATTTACAACCCGCATAATCGGAATCGGTATACCCAACCAAGTCAAAAGACCTAGTTCTAGGGTACCAAAGTCCTACACTTAGTGTGCCTTTGATGTATCTTAAGATTCTTTTAAAGTCCACTAAATGAGACTCATTGGCATAAGATTGATATCTTTCACACATACCTACCGCAAACAAAATGTTGGGTCTACTAGCGGTTGGACACAGTAGACTACCAATCATACTCTTATAAAGTTTTAAGTCAATTTATTTACCTTCAAGATCATTGTCTATTTTAGTATTAGTTGCCATTGGGGCGATTACTACCTTAGCATTTTTCAAACCAAATTTCTTGATCATTTCTTTGGCATATTTGGTTTGGTATATATGGATTCCTTTATTAGCTTGTTTAACTTGTAGTCCTAAGAAGAAATTTAGTTCCCCAACTAGACTCATTTCAAACTCATTTTCCATATTTTTAATTAAGTCTTGGAGGAGATCATCATTTGTAGACCCAAAACTGATGTCATCAACATAGACTTGAGCAACAAAGATGTCCTTTGACTTTGACTTTATGAATAGAGTTTGATCAACTTGACCTCTTCTAAAGTCCTTAGAGATTAAGAAAAATGATAATCTTTCATACCAAGACCGGGGAGCTTGTTTTAACCCATATAAAGCTTTTCTTAGCTTATATACATGGTTTGGGTAATCAACACTCTCAAACCCAGGAGGTTGTTATACATACACCTCTTCCTTAATAAATCTATTTAAGAATGTCAATTTCACATCTATTTGATAAAGCTTAAATTCCATGTGAGCAACATACCCTAATAAGTCTCATTATAGTCAAGTCCTTCAACTTGATTGAATCCTCTTCCCACTAATCTAGCCTTGTTTCTAGTTATGTTCCCTTGATATCCAACTTATTCCTAAAGACCCATCTTGTGGTAACAATAGTGTTATCGTTGGGTCTAGGGACTAGTTGTCATACTTGACTCCTCTCAAATTGAGTCAATTCTTCTTACATTGCTAAAATTCAATCCGGATCAAGCAATGTATCATTAATTGATTTAGGATAAATTTGTGAGATGAGAGCTACTTGACTAGTAGGAGCTCTATGGAAAGACCTAGTTCTAACTCATTGGGATAGTTCTCCTACAACTTGATCTAGAGGATGGTTTTGATGAATCCTTAATGTTCTAGGAGGTGAATTAACTTGATTTTGATCATGATTATCCTTTCTCCTTTCATCATCGGAATCTTCTCTTCCTCCCTCTTGATTAATATTCCCAATACCTCCCCCTTGATCATTTCCCCCTAAGGTTAGATTTTGAAGCTTTCAGGTAATGTCTTATTTTTTTATCATTGATATCCTTATCAACAGAGGATTTCCTAGGGTAAGTACTAGTAGATTCATCAAATTGAACATTAGAGGATTCCTAAACCTTTTGAGTCCTCTTAGTATAGACTCTATAACCTATACTAGTGGATGAGTATCCAACTAGGATTTCCTCATCTGCTTTAGACTCAAATTTTCCTAAGTTCTCTTTGGTATTTAAAATGTAGACTTTGCATCCAAAGACCTTGAAATAATAAATTGTAGGAATTGTGTCATTCCATAATTCAAAAAGTGTTTTACCTAAAAACCTATGGATTAATACTCGATTTTGGATATAACAAGCGGTGTTAACCGCTTTCGTCCACAAGTAGCTAGGTAAGGAATATGCATTAAGCAATGTCCTGGCCACTTCTTGTAGGGCACGATTTCTCCTTTCCACCATCCCATTTTATTGGAGTATTCTAGGACAAGAGAATTCATGCTTGTATCCTTGTTCTAAGCAAAATTTTGAAAAGTTAGAATTCTCAAATTCTCCACCATGATCACTACGGATCCGGTTGATTTTGAGATTTCTTTCATTTTCAACCCTTTTACTAAATCCTATGATTATTTCTAATGTATCATCCTTATGTTTCATAAAATAAACGCATATATACTTAGAAAAATCATCAACTATAACTAAACAATATTTATTATCATTTAATGAAGGGATACTATGACAATCAAATAAATCTAAATGTAATAGCTCTAAAGGTAATGAAGTACTAATTAAAGTTTTACCCTTGTGTGATGACTTGGATTGCTTTCCTTCTTGGCATGCATACACATCTTGTCCTTGATGTACTTCACTTTTGGTAGTCCTTTAACTAGATCCAACTTGGCTATCTTGGAAATGTTCTTCATGTTGATATGTCTAAGTCTTCTATGTCATAGCCAACCTTCCTCTTCTTTTGACATGAGACACTTAGTAGAAAAGTTAGAAGCATATGAAAGATTAGCACAATAAATGTTTGATTTCCTATATTGAACTAACATACAATCATTTAAGTTCTTGTGTCTAATTACGCGTTTAGAAGATTTAAACTCTACCTTATAGCCCACATCACAAATTTTACTTACACTCAATAAACTAAATTTCATGCTTTCAACTAGTAAAACTTTGTTAATGAAAATTTCAGGAGATACCTCAATTGTACCTCTACCTAAGATCTTGAGCTTTCCACTATTTCCAAATGACACTGTTCCCTTTTTAACATAATCGGTTGTGGAGAACTTGCTCACATCCTTGGTCATGTGTCTTGAGCAACCACTATCCACAATCCACATGCTTGGTCCACCTACCTAAACAACACAAAAAACAAACTCCTTAGGTACCGAAATATTTGGACCAATAACATCATTCAAAAACTTCTTTGGGACCCAAGCCTTCTTAACCTTACCCTTAATTGTTGCCTTTCTATTAATTAAGGAGATATAAGATACTTCCTTGTCCTTAGGTTTATATCCTATGTCGGCCTTTTTATAAACAACTCTTTGGTTCTTAAGAATCATGTCAAGGTATTTTGAGTCATCTGTAAACTTTTCTAAACATGACTTTAGTTCACTAACCTCATTTTTAAGTTTTTCATTCTCCTCTTTAATCATGCATGAATCATCACATAAAGATTATTCATTCCTAATTGCCTTAATTTCTACCTTCAAGTCCTTAATCCTAGATTTTGACTTGTCTAATGCATTCTTAAGATAGGCAATGGTTTTGTATAATAATTCTACTATAGGGAAGTCTTTTACCTCATCGTCACTAGATGACGATTCATCACTTGATGAAGACTCCTCTTGGCTTGAGCCCTCAGTGTCATCTCCCAATGCCATGAGTTCCACATGGCATGTGATATGGCAAAGCTCCTCCTCATCAGATGAGTCTTGAACTCTTTATGTGTCCCATGTTGTTTGTGCTACCATGGCCTCTTCCTTCTTCTTCTCCTTCTTTTCCTTCTTCTTCTTCTCTTTCTCTTCCTTCTTCTTCAATTCCGGGCAATTTGGCTGGATATGCCCCTTCTTATTGCATCCATAGCAAGTAACATTAGTGTTAGAAATTGAATTACTACTTGAATTACCTTTTGAGAATGTGAACATCTTCTTTACATCCTTCTTGATGAGTCTTCTAGATTTTCCTGCCCACTTTTTGACATAGTGAGCTATTTCATTCGCCGACATTTCTTCATCACTACTTGATGCTTTATCCTCCGATTCGGATGAAGATGATTCTTTCTTCTTCTCCTTCTCCTTCTTTTTCTTCTCCTTCTTTTCTACAAAAAAGGCTAGACCTTTTTCCTTTGATGAAGTGTTAGCTTGCTCATGCAATTCAAATTCACAAAACAAATCATCTAATTTAACTAAGGAAAGATCTCTAGAGACCTTATAAGCATCTACTATTGATGCTCATATGGTTGTTCTAGGAAAAGCTTAAAGGATGTATCTTACCAAATCTCAGATTTCTACCTTCTCACCTATGACGTGTAGTCTGTTGACCACCTCCTTGAATCTACCGTGCATTTGACTCACGGTCTCATTGGTCTTCATGCTAAAAGTTTGAAGTTCACCTATTAATAGGTCTCTCTTGGCTATCCTTGTCTCCTTGGATCCTTCATTGAGCTCAATGAGCTTCTCCCAAAGCTCTTTGGTGAAGTTGAAAGGTCTAACCTTGCTCAATTGCTCTTTGGATAAACCACATTGAAGTGTGGTTGTTGCTTTGGCATTTGCATGAGCCTTCTTCGCTATTTCCCTTGTCCAATCTTTTGTTAATAGCGGCGCTCCAAACTCATCTATGGGTTTTTCAAACCCATCTACAATACTAAACCAATTGTCAATGTCATTCATCAAATAATACTCCATCCTACCTTTCCAATAGGCGAAGTCATTTCCGTCGAAGAAATATGGTCGCATTGTGTTATAACCCTCTTGAAAAGTCATTTGCTTCAGTTGTTAGTGCAATTGGCCTAGGTCACAATTTGTTGGATCTTTGTAATGGCTAGAGGGGGGTGATTAGCCTTTCTTTGTTTCTACAAGTACGTTAGCGGAAGCAATACAAATACAAATACGAATGAGAAACAAGAAAACAATGCTAACACTCGATGTACGTGGTTCGGAGATGACACTCCTACTCCACGGTAATCCGTAAGGTGGATTAGCCCTAGCCAAGCTTCACTAAATCCTCCTTTGGATGAACCAAGGTAGAGAAACCTTTTCTTACAATGAACTCCTCTTCTTTACAACGATGGGAGATGAGGACTAGAGAAGAGGAGGTTTAGAATCACAAAAATACTTGGAGAAAGCTTGGTGAGCACGAGGGTGTAGTTAAGAATGAGAGCACTAGCTTCACCAAGCTCACCAAGGCCCCTTCTTATAGAAGAAGGGATGTTTTTTCCGTTGGGCTTTGATCAGTCGACTGATGATCACCATCAGTCGACTGTCGTTGAAGCTAACGGCTCTGACAAAGCCGATCCGCAGGGATTCACAGCCGCCATTTCCAACGGGAGGCCTATCACCGATCGATCACCTCATCACCGATCGATGAGGTGATCGTCGAAAGTGATCGCCGCGAGGAGTCGAGTGATCGATCGATTGCATCACCGATCCATCACGATGGCAACAGCCGATCATTGCTAGTTAGGTTTCATCGACTTAGTCGAGCACCGACCGATCGATACATCATATCAGTCGACTGATACTAGTCAAGTATGAATAATTCATACTTGAATTGACTCCCTAGACCTAGACTTGACCTTCTAACTCTTCCTTCAGCCTTGCACCCGCCTTCAAGAGTTTCCTTCGGTCTCGTCATGTCTTGGGTTGCCAAATGCTTGGACTTTATGCCGCCAAGACTACAAGCTTGGACTTATGCTGCCAAGACTCCAAGCTTGGTCTTACGCTGCCAAGTCCATCCCTTGGACTTTCTTTGCCAAGGTTCACTTGGACTTTACGCTGCCAAGACTACAAACTTTGATCGTCAAGTCCCTTGACTTTCCTTGCCAAGATCATACTTGGACTTCTCTTTTACCAAGTCTTCATCCTTGAATTTCCCTGTTACTTAAACATGTGCACAATTAGATCACAAAGCATTGCCTAACTTAGATGATTTAACCAAACATCAAAACATATATAAATGCTTGGGGCATTGTTGCACCAACAATCTCTCCCTTTTTGATGTTTGGCAATCATTTAAGTTAGGTATTTCCCATATGCATATAATCATATTTTTAATATGAATTTTAACTTAAACATTCCTTCTCCCCCTTTGACATACATCAAAAAGAGAAGGATTCATAAATTTCATGAAAGAATTAAGATTGTTGTATCTTGGACTAAGGTATAAGACTTATATTAAGCTCCCCCTTAATCCAAGATATACTTCATGATGTGTGAATAACGTTTGAAGCAAAGTATAACAAAAGTTCGAAAGTTAAGTCCTAACTTTGCACCAACAATGTAAGTTTGGGGATGAAAAGATATATATTATGAAACTCCCCCTAAAACACTGCATTAACCAGTCCTAAAAAATTTTTTATACCCAATATTATCATGCTATAGTTTTAGGACATCAAAGATACACTAAATATCAGAAAATAGAGCTATTTATCAGAAAACACAGTGTATCAGTCGACTGGTTGTTGAACCAGTCAACTGATACGCCTGAAATTCGAATTTCAGTCTTTTCATCCCAACTTCAGAAATGCGTTAGAAAATCTAGAAATCGCAAAAAATCATGAAATTTGGTATACACATTTCTGGAATCATTATCTATCAAGGAAAAATAATTTGAAAAATTTATATTTTCCAGATTCCAATATTGATACAAACTTGGAAACTAACAAAAGTTCTAAAAATTTGGCAAACTTTGTATCCCTTTTGTCTTCCTCTTGAAAACTGTTTTTCAAAATATGATGAACATAGTTTAAAATATATATGATTTGGAATTTCCAACCATGTTCTTAGAGATATGTATTCATTACTTGAATACAAGCCTTCCCAATGATTGGTCCATGAAGTATTCATGTTTCTAGGTGTGTCATTGGCTCATAGTAATGCATCATAACAAGCATGATGAGCCAAGTACACCTTCCCTATCATCTCACATGTTCCTAAGTGTCTCAATACAAAAATCAAGGTTTCTAAAGGCTTTTTGTGAGATGCATCGAGGTATAACATTATGAATATGGGATCATGCAAACCTAGAATTTTACTCTACAAAGCACATACCAAGCTCTCTCCTTAATGATGAAAATTCGGTTTTCGGAAGAGCTTCGGTGAAGATATCGGCAAGGTTAGACTTAGATTCTACATAATTAAGTTCAATGTCTCCTCTTGCCACATGATCTCTTATGAAGTGATGTTTCACTTCAATGTGCTTGGTCCTAGAGTGATGTACCAGATTTTTGGTCAAGTTGATGGTACTCACATTGTCACAATAAACTTTAATGTTAGAGTAGTGTAGCTCATAGTCCTCAAGAGTATGTCTCATCCAAAGTAATTGAGCTACACAACCACCCATAGCCACATATTCGGCTTCGGTGGTTGATAAAGCAACACAATGTTGCTTCCTACTACTCCAACTAACTAGGGAGGACCCAAGAAATTGACATCCCCACTAGTACTCTTCCTATCCAATTTGCAACCGGCATAATCGGAATCGGTATAGCCAAGCAACTCAAAGGACTTAGTCCTAGGATACCAAAGTCCTACATTTAGGGTGCCTTTAATATATCTTAAAATTCTCTTAACGGCTACTAAATGTGATTCTTTGGCACAAGATTGGTATCTTGCACACATACCTACCGCAAATAAGATATCGGGTCTACTAGCGGTTAGGTATAGTAGGCTACCAATCATACTCCTATAAAGTTTAAGATCAATTGATTTACCATCATGATCACTATCTATTCTAGTGCTAGTGGCCATAGGAGTGGTTACAATTTTGGCATTTTCCAAACCAAATTTCTTGATCATTTCATTTGCATATTTGGTTTGATAAATATGAATCCCTTCATTGGTTTGCTTGACTTGTAACCCTAGGAAAAAGTTAAGCTCTCCAACTAAACTCATTTCAAATTCATTCTCCATGTTTTTTATAAAGTCTTGAAGAAGATCATCATTTGTTGACCCAAAAATAATGTCATCAACATATATTTGGGCTATAAAGATATCCTTTAATGTTGACTTTATAAACAAGGTTTGATCTACTTGGCCCCTTCTAAAATCCTTAGAAATTAAGAAAGATGACAATCTTTCATACCATGCCCGGGGAGCTTGTTTTAACCCATATAATGCTTTTCTAAGCTTATATACATGGTTTGGATAATCTATGTTCTCAAACCTGGGTGGTTGTTCTACGTATACTTCTTCCTTAATATAACCATTTAGGAATGCCGATTTAACATCCATTTGATAAAGTTTAAATCCCATATAGGAAGCATACCCTAAGAGAATTCTAATAGATTCTAACCTAGCAACCGGGGCATAAGTCTCATCATAGTCAAGCCCCTCAACTTGATTGAATCCCCTAGCAACCAACCTAGCCTTATTTCTAGTGATATTTCTTTGGTCATCTAGCTTATTCCTAAAGACCCATCTTGTAGTAATTATGGTGCTATCATTGGGTCTAGGAACTAACTCCCATACTTGACTCCTCTCAAATTGAGTCAATTCATCTTGCATTGCCAAAATCCAATCCGGATCATGTAATGCATCATTGATCGATTTGGGCTCAATTTGTGAAATAAGAGCTACTTGACTAGTAGGAGCTCTATGAAATGACCTAGTTCTTACTCCTTGAGATAGATCTCCTACTATTTGGTCAAGTGGATGATCTTGATGAGTTCTTAGGGTTCTAGAAGGGGTTTCAAATTGATCATTGTTATCTTCTACCCTCCTTTCATCATCGGAATCTCCTCTTCCTCCCCGTTGATCATTACCCCTTATGGTTAAATTTTGAAGTTTTTGGGTAATGTCTTGATTATTGTCATTAATATCCTTATCAATGGAGGACTTTCTAGGATAGGTACTACTGGTTTCATCAAATTGAACATTAGAGGACTCCTCAATCCCTTGGGTTCTCTTTTTGTAGACTCTATATCCTCTACTCGTGGATGAGTATCCAACTAGAATTCCCTCATCCGCTTTGGATTCAAATTTTCCTAAGTTATCTTTGGTGTTTAAAATGTAAACTTTACATCCAAAGACTTTGAAATAATGAATTGTGGGAATAGTCCCATTCCATAATTCGAATGGTGTCTTTCCTAAAAACCTATGGATTTGAACCCTATTTTGGATATAGCAAGCGGTATTAACCGCTTCCGTCCACAAGTAGCTAGGTAGAGAATATGCATTAAGCATAGTCCTAGCCGCCTCTTGTAGGGCACGATTTCTCCTTTCCACCACCCCATTTTGTTGGGGTGTTCTAGGACAAGAGAACTCACGCTTGTACCCTTTCTCTAAACAAAATTGTGAAAATTTAGAGTTCGCAAATTCACCACCATGATCACTATGGATCCGGTTGATTTTGAGACTCTTTTCATTTTCAACTCTTTTACTAAATCCTATGAGTATTTTTAAGGTATCATCCTTATGTTTCATAAAATAGACCCAAGTATACCTAGAAAAATCATCTACTATGACTAAACAATATTTGTTACCATTTAAAGAGGGAGTACTATGGCAATCAAATAAGTCAAGATGCAATAGTTCTAACGGTAAAGAGGTATTAGTTAAGGTTTTACCTTTGTGTGATGTCTTTGCTTGTTTTCCTTCTTGGCATGCATCACACATTTTGTTCTTGACATACTTGATCTTTGGTAGCCCTTTGACCAACTCCAATTTGGCTACCTTGGCTATGTTTTTCATGTTGATGTGCCCCAATCTCCTATGCCATAGCCAACTTTCTTCTTCTTTTGCAACAAGACACTTAGTAGAAATGTTAGAAGCATATGAAAGATCAACATAATAAATATTTGATTTCCTATATCCAACTAACATACAATCATTTAAATCCTTATGTCTAATCATGCATTTAGAAGATTCAAAAGAAACATGGTAGCTTGCATCACAAAGTTGACTAACAGTTAATAAATTAAATTTCATATTTTCAACTAGTAAAACTTTGTGAATGACAATTTTGGGGGATACCTCAATTGTACCTCTACCTAATATCTTGAGTTTTCCAATATTTCCAAAAGACACCGCTCCCTTCTTCACATACTTAATTGTGGAGAACTTGCTCACATCCCCGGTCATATGTGTTGAGCAACCGCTATCTACAATCCACATACCTTGCTCTCCTACCTAAATCACATGAAAAACATAAGCTTTTAGTACCCAAACATTTGGACCGGTAACATTAAGTAAAAACTTCTTAGGTACCCATGCTTTCTTAACCTTACCCTTAGTGGTTGCTTTTCTATTAATCAATGAGATATAAGCAACTTCTTTTTCTTTTGGCTTATATCCTAAACCGGCCTTGTTGTAAACGACTCTTTGTCGACTAAGGATCATGTCAAGATATTTTGAGCCATTCATAAATTTCTCTAAGCATGCCTTTAGGTTACTAACCTCATCCTTAAGTTTGTCATTCTCTTCCTTAAGTATGCAAGAATCAACATGTGAAGGTTTTTCATTCCTGGTGGCCTTTAGTTCTACTTTCATGCTTCTAACCTTAGATTTAGACTTATCTAGAGCCTCTTTAAGATAAGCAATTGATTTATAGAGAAGCTTAACTTTAGGAGAATTCATTACCTCATCGTCATTAGATGACGATTCATCACTTGAAGAGTCTTCTTCTTGACTTGATGTACTGGAGTCATCTCCTTGGGCCATGAGTGCCACATGGCATGTGATGTGGCAAAACTCATCATCGGAGGAGGAATCTTCAACACTCGGTGTGTCCCATGTGGTTTGAGCCATCATGGCCTTCTTCTTCTTCTTTTCCTTCTTATCCTTCTTTTTCTTTTCTTTTTCCTCCTTCTTTAGCTCCGGGCAATTTGGCTTTATGTGCCCCTTCTTATTGCAAGCATGGAAAATCACATTATTATTAAAATTTGAATTACCACTAAACTTACCTCTTGAAGAATGGGACCCTTTTCTTGCTTCTCTATTCTTGAAGTCCTTTGATTTTCTATAGAGCTTCTTGACAAAGTTGGCCATCTCACTAGATGAGTCTCCATCACTACTTGAATCATGCTCTGACTCGGATGATGATGACACTTCTTTCCTTTCTTTCTTCTTCTTTTCCTTCTTTTCAACAAATAGAGCTAAACCCTTTTCTTTAGAGGACATGTTAGTTTGCTCATGCAATTCAAACTCACAAAATAATTCATCAATTTTAATTTGAGAAAGATCCCTAGTTACCTTAATAGCATCAACTATAGAAGTCCATAAAGAAGTTCTAGGAAATGCTTGGAGAATATACCTTACCAAATCCCGGTTGTCAACTCGCTCACCTATGATGTGGAGTCCATTCACAATCTCCTTAAACCTTCCATGCATTTGGCTTACGGTTTCATGCATATTCATTTGGAAGGCTTGAAGTTGTCCAATTAGCAAGTCCTTCTTGGCCCTCTTTGACTCCTTGGATCCTTCATTTAGCTCAATGAGCTTTTCCCATAATTCCTTGGCGGATTCGAAAGGCCCCACCTTGTTGAGTTGCTCCATTGTAATACCGCATTGGATGGTGAGTACCGCCTTTGCATTTGATTCGAACCTCCTATTCATTTCCCTTGTCCAATCCTTGCTTGGAATAGGGTTTCCATGTTCATCCACCGGTTCCTCAAAGCCATCTACAATGCTATGCCAAATCTCAATATTACTCATTAGATAATACTTCATCCTACCTTTCCAATACGCAAAGTGACTCCCATCGAAGAGCGGTGGCTTGGCGGTGCTATATCCCTCTTGAAGAGCCATTGATGCCTTGGTTGATGGTGAAATCTTTCAAGCTATCCGGGCTCTGATACCACTTGTTGGATCTTTGTAATGGCTAGAGGGGGTGATTAGCCTTTCTTTGTTTCTACAAGTACGTTAGCGGAAGCAATACAAATACGAATGAGAAACAAAAAAACAATGCTAACACCCGATGTACGCGGTTCGGAGATGACACTCCTACTTCACGGTAATCTGTAAGGTGGATTAGCCCTAGCCAAGCTTCACTAAATCCTCCTTTGGATGAACCAAGGTGGAGAAACCTTGTCTTACAATGAACTCCTCTTCTTTACAATGATGGGAGATGAGAACTAGAGAAGAGGAGGTTTAGAATCACAAAAATACTTGGAGAAAGCTTGGTGAGCACGAGGGTGTAGTTAAGAATGAGAGCACTAGCTTCACCAAGCTCCCCAAGGCCCCTTCTTATAGAAGAAGGGTTGTTTTTCCCGTTGGGCTTTGATCAGTGGACTGATGATCACCATCAGTCGACTGTCGTCGAAGCTAACAGCTTCTAACAAAGCCGATCCGTGGGGATTCGCAGTCGCCATTTCCAACGGAGGCCTGATCGGTCGTGATCACTCATCGGTCGGTGATGGAATCGATCGGTCAGTGATCGCGCCGTGAGTCAGTGAGACTCCATTACGTGCCCATTTTTGACTCGATCGATTCATTGCCTAGATTAGCGGTCGGTGGTCCCTCATCGATCATTGTTTCATCATTCATACTTGAATTGACTCCCTAGACCTAGACTTGACCTTCTAACTCTTCCTTCAGCCTTGCACCCGCCTTCAAGAGTTTCCTTCGGCCTCGTCATGTCTTGGGTTGTCAAATGCTTGGACTTTATGCCGCCAAGACTACAAGCTTGGACTTATGCTACCAAGACTTTACTTTGGACTTCCTTTGCCAAGGTTCACTTGGACTTTATGCTGCCAAGACTCCAAGCTTGGTCTTACGCTGCCAAGTCCATCCCTTGGACTTTCTTTGCCAAGGTTCACTTGGACTTTACGCTGCCAAGACTACAAGCTTAGTCTTATGCTGCCAAGTCCGTCCCTTGGACTTTCCTTGCCAAGATCATACTTGGACTTCTCTTTTACCATGTCTTCATCCTTGGATTTCCCTGTTACTTAAACATGTGCACAATTAGATCACAAAGCATTGCCTAACTTAGATGATTTAACCAAACATCAAAACATATATAAATGCTTGGGGCATTGTTGCACCAACACAATTGACTAGACTCAAGTTTTGACTTGAGTAGTATTTTGATGGTTGACAATGGGTTGACTATATGGTTGACATGGAGTTGACCATACAATGGTAAAGTCCAAGTCTTGAGTACTTGGCATGGAAAGTTCAAGCATGAGTCTTGGTAATGGTAAAGTCCAAGTCATGGATACTTGGCATGGAAAGTCCAAGACATGGGTACTTAGCATGGAAAGTCCAAGCATGGGTCTTGGCAATTAGAAAGTCCAACATGAAGTTGGCAAGGGAAGTCCAAGGGTGTGATATTGGCTGCGTAAAGTTCAAGTTGTAGTCTTGGTGACATAAGTTCCATGGTTGGTGGTGTAAAGTCTAAGCATGTGTCTTGGCAACATAAGTCCAAATGTGCCTTGGCAGTGTAGACCCGGTTAGCATGACAATAGCCGATGGAAGCATCTAAAGGCTAGCATATGGATGAACAAATCATAAATAACTTGGAGGGATCCAAACGATGTGAGGTTGATGGAGGTTGCTACAAGGCTAGGTCTAGGCTAAGAGTGGTTTATCAAGTATGAGGGCATCATACTTGGGGTTAAAATTCATTGTTGAGGTTTACCAGTCGAATAGGATACTGGACAGTCGACTAGTCGAGTGTTTAACACTCGGAAGTCGAGTTGACTCAAGAGCAGTCTACTGGGATTATGACCAGTCAACTACTTGGTAGTTAACTAGAGGATAGACTATCGAATGTTCTCTGGCAATCGACAGGAAGGATTTACAGTCAACTGGCTATGGGGCAGTCGACTGCTATGGATGGCAGTCGACTATTGCTTATGGACACGAGCACAGAAAGCTTGGTTGTTGATAGAGCAGTTGACTACATACTTAATAGTTGCCTGCTGGGTAATGGCAGTCGATTGTCAGTGTATCTGTTGCCTGGAATTCCAACCTGGATTATGAAGGTAGGAAACTTCGCTTCCCACTTCACCTCGGTCGCTTGTTCATGGCGATCCCTTCTACGTCCCCGGATAAAAAAAAATTTATCCTTGACAAGAGGGATTACCCAAGCTACCGTTTCATCGTCGTGCTATTCGATTAGAGTAGTCACTTGAACAAACTTGTTATTCAAGCCACCAACCTCTATCCTACGAATAGCCGCGGAATAGACGATGTACGGATCGTCGACTTTTGTGTTTGTATTCGGTACCAAGTTAATTTATCCACAAAATAGAATATACAACATGTATATGATTAAAAAACAATTATAGACATGTTACAAAAGAATATAAGCAAGTGTTATACCTCTCGATCTTCTATTGTATGTCCTTCCTCCTTTTAGACATCGTGTGGGCGACGATCTTCCAAAAGTCGAAGCCTCCTAGATTATGATCTTCCTTTCCTTGCTCGCTCGGAACAAGAGGAAGTATAGAAACAAAACTCTTCTCCTTCCTTTAACCAACCACCAAGCACCAACCTTGATGCTTGCTGTCGGCCAAGAGGAGAAGAAGGATAGTGGACGCCGGCCAAAACTCCAAGGGAAGAGACCCTAGGCTTTGTTTCCACCGGCCAAGGAGAAGAGATGAGGAGGTTGGATGCCGGCCAAGGAATAGGAGAGGCTTATTGGGCATCGGCCAAGAAGAAGAAGAAAAAGGAAAAACTTTCCTTAATTGTGGCCGCCTAAGCCTCCAAGCCCTAGCCACCCAAACCCTAATTCTATCTTGCTACTAATTTTCCTTGCCGCCCACCCTAATCCCTCCTTTTATAGAGTTAGGCTTAAGCCTTGTTTTAATCTCCACCGTCGGTTCTAGGGATTTAATCTCAACCGTTGGATCTAGAGATTTAATCTCAACCGTCGGATCTAGAGATTTAATCTCTACCATTGGATCTAGAGTTTTGTTTTCCATCATTGGATCTAGGCTTCATGAGGTTTTAATAGGCTACAATAGGGACCATGAGGAGGAGTTGGATCTTGGCCACCCAATGGATCAAGCCCATATAAAGTCTGATCCATTAATGATAATCCAATCCACTAGAGGATTATCATTGATCTACCTCACCAACTACCATAAGATAATATGGGCTCCATATATTATTTGCGTATATTTCTCCCTGTGTTTAAGATCTCGAATGTCCGTCGATTAATTAATTTACTGTCAATTAATTAATCAACATCTAACTCCATGAGTAGTATCACTCAACCTTATCATCATGTCGGACCAAGTCCACCTGCAGGGTTTACATGATGAACCTTATGAGCTCCTCAAGAGGACATCATCATCCTAATATATAGGACACGGTTTCCTCCTATAATCAACGACACACCATATAAATAATATCATTTCCCAATTTACCGAGTCTATCGATTTACTCTATAAATCTCGCCCATTGGTAAATCAAAGAAATGAATACTAAGTATATGTGCCCGTTATTATATCGGGATTTAGAGCATGTACAACATAATATCTGAGGTCCGATTCGATTATGTAGTCAGCAATAAATTGAATCACCTCTAAGTCGGTCCTGCTCAATACACACAAAGTGTACTAGTGTGATTCTATGGTCAAGACAAACCAATACCAAATCACACTACAACCATTCCAATGGTTTGTCCATAACCATCTCGGTTGTGAGCTTTTACTTATACTTTACAATAAACCGATAACATGATCGCCTATGTGACACTACACACCATGTTATCTACAATGTAATGTATCAGACAATATGCATAACCATAAATATGCAAACAATGATCATGTGATTCTTATTTCAAAAATAAAGATGTTCATACAAAAGATAGACTTTTCAGTATACATCCCAACAATCTCCCACTTATATTAAAAGACTATGCTATCCTCAAACTGTCATACATCTGATTCCCATTCCCTCCACATGCCTATCAAAAGCTCTCGCTGGAAGGGCCTTAGTGAAAGGATCTGTCAGGTTATCCTCCGATGCAATCTTGGCCACAGCAACTTCTCCTCTCTTTACGATTTCTCGTATCAGGTGGTACTTGCCCTCTATGTGTTTACTTGCCTTATGGGCTTGTGGTACCTTCGAGTTTGCAACTGCACCACTATTATCACAATAAATTGTGATAGTTCTAGGCAAACCAGGAATCACATCCAAGTCCATCAAGAAGTTCCTAAGCCACACAGCTTCTTTGGCCGCCTCAGAGGCTGCCACATACTCAGCTTCCATGGTAGAGTCCGCCACGCATTTCTGCTTGACACTCCTCCATACAATGGCTCCACCTCCCAAAGTAAACACAAAACCTGAGGTAGACTTAGTGTTATCCCTATCTGATTGGAATTCGGAATCTGTGTAACCCACAGGGAGTAATTGGTCTGCCTGGTAAACTAGCATATAATCCCTAGTCCTTTTCAGGTACTTCAATATATGCTTTACCGCAGTCCAATGTCCCTGTCCTAGATTACTCTGATATCTACTGACCATGCCCACGGCAAAGCAGATATCTGGTCTCGTACATAGCATCGCATACATGAGGCTTCCTACTGCCGAAGTATAAGGAACTGCCTTCATCTCCTCTATCTCCTTAGATGCTCTAGGACACATCTCCTTAGACAAAGGAACTCCATGCCTGAAAGGTAGAAAACCTTTCTTGGAGTTTTGCATGCTAAAACGATCCATCATGGTGTCTATGTATGAAGCTTGAGATAAGCACAACATCCTTTTCTTGCGATCCCATATAACCTTGATCCCAAGGATGTGTCCCACTTCTCCCAAGTCCTTCATATCAAATTGTTTGGACAACCATACCCTTACGTCCGATAACACCTTGACATTGTTGCCAATTAACAAAATGTCATCTACGTATAGTACAAGAAATACCACTATGTTTTCGTCACATCTCTTGTATACACAAGACTCATCCGGACTTTGAATAAATCCATAAGACTGGATTACCTCATCAAAGCGGATGTTCCAAGACCTCGAAGCTTGCTTCAATCCATAAATGGACCAATTAAGCTTACACACAAGATGCTCTTTTCCCTTTGCAATGAATCCTTCTGGTTGCTTCATATAGATGTTTTGCTCAAGACATCCATTAAGGAAAGTTGTCTTGACATCCATCTGTCATACCTCATAATCCATATGAGCAGCAATGCATAAGAGAATCCGGATAGACTTAAGCATGGCTACTGACGAAAAGGTCTCCTCATAATTGATACCCTCTTTCTGAGTATACCCTTTCACAACAAGCCTTGCTTTGAAGGTCTCAACCTTCCCATCTATTCCTCTCTTTCTTTTGTAGATCCACTTGCATCCAATGATTTTTACACCATCGGGTGGTTCTACTAGCTCCCAGACCCGATTTGAATCCATAGATTCAATCTCAGCATTCATTGTATTTTGCCAAGATACTGCATCTTTATCTTGGATTGCCTCGTCATATGTCCAGGGATCAGGTTCATGTTCGCTAGGGACCAAATCAGAAGATTCTCCCAGGAACATGAATCTATCAAGCTGTCTAACAACCCTCCCACTACGATGAGGTATCACCTGTGTATCCTCTGTGACACGCGGTGCAGTGACTTGTGGTATATCATCTTGTACCGGTGGTACTGAAGTAGTGACTTCCCCTTTCAATTCCTCCAGAACAATCTTACTCATGGACTTATGGTTCATCACATAGTCTTCCTCTAGAAATCTGGTGTTCGTGCTAATGATCACCTTCTGATCTCTAGGACTATAAAATAAACCACCTTTCGTTCCTCTAAGATAGCCAACGAACATGCGCACTTCTATATGAGATTCCAACTTACCAGCATCTACCTTCAGCACATGTGCTGGACTCCCCTAAATCTGAATATGTCTTAGACTAGGCTTTCGCCCAGTCCACAATTCTGTGAGAGTAGAAGGCACTAATTTAGATGCAACCAAGTTCAGAATATACACTGTCGTATCTAGAGCATATCCCCAGAACAAATCTGGCAACTCAGAATAACTCATCATCGATCTAACCATCTCCATAAGAGTCCTATTCCTTCGCTCTGCTACACCATTCTGCTGGGGTGTGCCAGGTGCAGACAATTGGAATTGAATCCCAGCCTCTGATAAGTAATTCCTAAACTCTCCCAAGAGGTACTCACCACCACGATCAGATCGTAGTGTCTTGATACTTTTACCTTGACGTTTCTCCACATCATCCTTGAATTATTTGAACTTGTCAAAGCATTCAGACTTGCGGCGCATCAAGTAAATGTATCCATATCTCGAATAATCATCTATAAAGGAGATGAAATATTCAAAACCACCTCTTTCCTGGATAGACATAGGACCACACAAATCAGAATGAACCAACTCCAACACATCTTTGGATCTATACCCCTTGGCCTTAAAAGGCCTCTTGGTCATTTTACCCTCCAAGCAAGATTCGCAGGTTAGAAAATCTTCCACCACTAATGAACCCTAAGGTCCATCAACTATCAACCTTTGAATTCTGGTTAGGTTAATATGACCAAGTCTTAGATGCCAAAGATATGTTTGGTTCATCTTCGAAGGTTCTTTTCTCTTATTGGAATTAGAAGATGAGTTATTAACTTCTATTTGCATCGTGGGAGCTTTTGGTTCAAGTGTATACAAATTTCCTATCAATGCACCAGAACAGGTAATCTCCCTATTCCTTTTTATAACAACTCTGTCATTAAAAGAAATAGAATATCCATCCATAAATAATTTAGAAACCAAAATTAAATTCTTTCTAAATAAAGGTACATAAAGGAAATTTTTAAGAATCAAAACTTTATTTCTCTCAAAAGACAAATAAACATCTCCCACTGCAACAGTCGCCACCTTTGTGGCATTGCCCAAGTATATGGTAATCTTCCCCTCAGCTAGTCGTCTGGTTTCCTAGAACCCCTGCAAAGTATTGTAGACATGATCAGTGGCTCCCGTATCTACACACCAAGTGCCGGTAGATAACACCGCTAAACATGTTTCAACGACTAGACCAAAAGATATACTTTTGTTCTGCTTGCGGTTGGGGTAGTCCTTCTTCCAGTGTCCAGTCTGCTTACAAGTGAAGCACTTGCCTTTTGGCTTCTTCACTCCTCCCTGAGTTCCTTCCACCGCCTTTGCCCCAGCTTGTTTCTTCTTCTTCTTACCTTTCGGCTTAGAAGTAGAAACCTTTTGGGTAACCATGGCTTGCGCCTGAGCACTCTGACGAAAAAGCCCCTCTACCGCCTGGAGTTCTATCAGAAGCTCCGCCAACGAATACAACCTCTTGTTCATGTTGTAGTTCAGGCAAAACTGCTCAAAACTCCTAGGTAGAGACTGGAGAATGATATCGACCTGGGTTTCCCCATCGATCTCAGCTCCGAGGACTTCCAGCTCATTTAAATGAGCCATCATCTTGAGAACATGATCTCTCACGGGTGTTCCCTCGATCATGGAGGTCATCATCAAGTTCCTCATGGCTTCCTGCCTAACAGCCCAATTCTAGTGTCCGAAAAGCTCTTTGAGATTGAGCATCATGTCATAAGGAGTGGGCATGGCTTGATGCTGATGTTGCAGTACATTTGACATAGATGCCAAAATGTAACACCGCGCCATCTCATCGGCCTTGATCCACTTCTTATAACTCTCCTTCTCCTTTTCCCTTAATCATCCATGATCTTAGGAGGGCACTCTTCGAGAGTACATATTTGTATTCCTCGTGATAAGACAATGTCAAGATTCCTCTTCCAATCAACATAGTTGGGTCCAGTAAGTTTATTTTCTTTCAGTATCACAGCAAGCGGGTTGAAAGTCATTTTGAAAACAACCTAAGAATCACATAGATAAAAACATTAGATTTCAAAAAATTATTGATTCCTCAAACAATAAAATTTTAAAATCAACCAACACCTCAAAACACCGAGAATATCGTATGCCACGATAGTGTGGACGTATACGAATTCTACATTTGTAAGAGGAGGTTTCACCCATTAATTTTACTATCTTGTCAACCTAACTTTTTGACAAATAAAATTAATAGTTGGTTCCTCTTCGGCCCTACAAATAAAAGCAGTGACTCCGATGGGGAGGATACTTATATTTGTATCTAAGTGTTCACCATTACTCGGTACCAAGGTAATTATCTCGGGTTATGTGCCTTCCGATGGGGAAGTACACACGCTCCTTAATAATTTCCTATAACCATATTCGACCTTGTGATCCGCAAACAAACTCATCCGATAGGGAGGAAGACACTCAGAGTTAACGCGCAAGTTTGTTTGCATCACATGTCAAATTGTAATGGAGGTCATGGGAATTTATAAAAATATCCCTCTCCCACTTAGTAATTTAAAATTGAGTAATTTTCTAGCCTACGACATGCATATCAAACAATAAGCAATAAATATGAAAAATAAATATTTTCCAACTATTATGGCTTTTGTCTTCAATATGTCTCCCGTCGTATCGCCATCTCATCTGCTCCTCCCTACGCCATGTACAAGCCATCCGGAGATTCGAGCCGAGAAAAACTATTATAATTTACATCCATCGATCCTATACTCCACAAAGGAGTGTACATGAAATCTATATCGAAAGTAAACTAAAATAAAAAGAGTGTCTAAACAATGTTGTATCTAATTACAAAATTAAATACTAGCCTCATCAACCTCGAGGATTCAACAAAATATACAATTACACACATACAATCACATACACACATATGGCCATAATAGTTGGATCCTATGCCTGCAACCAAAAAGTTAACCTACGCACATTCTACTATTATCCGGCACATATAATATATGAAAAGTGCATAAAAGTAACCGAATCCTAAACACACAAAATCGGAAACCGTTGCTCTGATACCACTTGAAGGTAGGAAACTTCATTTCCCACTTCAACTCGGTCACTTGTTCATGGCGATCCCTTCTACGTCTCTGGATAAAAAAAAAATTATCCTTGACAAGAGGGATTACCCAAGCTATCGTTTCATCATCGTGCTATTCGATTAGAGTAGTCACTTGAACAAACTTGTTGTTCAAGCCACCAACCTCTATCCTACGAATAGTTGCAGAATAGACGATGTACGGATCACCGACTTTTGTGTTTCTATTCGGGGTCCAAGTTAATTTAACCATGAAATAGAATATACAACATGTATATGATTGAAAAACAATTATAGACATGTTACAAAAGAATATAAGCAAGCGTTATACCTCTCAATCTTCTATTGTATATCCTTCCTCCTTTTGGACATCGTGTGGGCGACGATCTTCTAAAAATTGAAGCCTCCTAGATCGCGATCTTCCTTTCCTTGCTCGCTCCGAACAAGAGGAAGTATAGAAACAAAACTCTTCTCCTTCCTTTAACTAACCACCAAGCACCAACCTTGATGTTTGCCGCTGGCCAAGAGGAGAAGAAGGATGGTGGACGCCGGCCAAAACTCTAAGGGAAGAGACCCTAGGCTTTGTTTCCACCGGCCAAGGAGAAGAGATGAGGAGGTTGGATGCCGGCCAAGGAATAGGAGAGGCTTATTGGGTGCCGGCCAAGAAGAAGAAGAAAAAGGAAAAACTTTCCTTAATTGTGGCCGCTCAAGCCTCCAACCCTAGCCACCCAAACCCTAATCCTATCTTGCTTCTAATTCTCCTTGCCGCCCACCCTAATACCTCCTTTTATAGAGTTAGGCTTAAGCCTTGTTTTAATCTCCACCGTCGGTTCTATGGATTTAATCTCAACCGTCAGATCTAGAGATTTAATCTCAACCGTCGGATCTAGAGATTTAATCTCTACCGTCGGACCTAGAGTTTTGTTTTCCATCATTGGATCTAGGCTTCATGAGGTTTTAATAGGCTACAATAGGGACCATGAGGAGGAGTTGGATCTTGGCCACCCAATGGATCAAGCCCACATAAAGTCCGATCCATTAATGATAATCCAATCCACTAGAGGATTATCATTGATCTACCTCACCAACCCCCATAAGATAATATGGGCTCCATATATTATTTGCACATATTTCTCCCCGTGTTTAAGATCTCGAGTGTTGGTCGATTAATTAATTTACTGACAATTAATTAATCAACATCTAACTCCATGAGTAGTACCACTCAACCTTATCATCATGCCGGACCAAGTCCACCTGCAGGGTTTACATGATGAACCTTATGAGCTCCTCAAGGGGACATCATCATCCTAATATATAGGACACGGTTTCCTCCTATAATCAACGACACACCATATAAATAATATCATTTCCCAATTTACCGAGCCTATCGATTTACTCTATAAATCTATCCCATTGGTAAATCAAAGAAATGAATACTAAGTATATGTGCCCGTTATTATATCGGGATTTAGAGCATGTACAACATAATATCTGAGGTTTGATTCGATTATGTAGTCAGCAATAAATCGAATCACCTCTAAGTCGATCCTGCTCAATACACACAAAGTGTACTAGTGTGATTCTATGGTCAAGACAAACCAATACCAAATCACACTACAACCATTCCAATGGTTTGTCAATAACCATCTCGGTTGTGAGCCTTTACTTATACTCTACCATGAACCGATAACATGATCTCCTGTGTGACACTACACACCATGTTATCTACAATGTAATGTATCAGATAATATGCATAACCATAAATATGCAAACTATAATCATGTGATTCTTATTTCAAAAATAAA
Source organism: Wurfbainia villosa (assembly GCA_025175895.1). NCBI lineage: Eukaryota > Viridiplantae > Streptophyta > Magnoliopsida > Zingiberales > Zingiberaceae > Wurfbainia > Wurfbainia villosa. The sequence goes on from CM045996.1 coordinate 84,852,671, forward strand.
GATGTTCATACAAAAGATAGACTTTTCAGTATACATCCCAACAGATTAAGTCCATTGTGAGACAATGACACTATAGGCAGTCGACTGATGCCTTTGGGTAGTCAACTGCCAGGCGGAAATCCATGTCGTGCGGAGGCATAAAAAGAGTTGTTCGTGGAGGATTTCAGGCATGGTTGCTTGAGCATGATGTGAGCAAAACATATAGGGTTTTAGGAGTAGTTTTCGCTCACATCTTGTTACATTTTGTGTTAGTTTCATGCATATGTTACCCTATTCTTGCATGCATTGCCTATTTTCTGGTTCGGAGGTCTGCTCATTGTACTTTTGTGTGCAAGTTAGCTTTTCTAGTGAAAAAGATATATTTTCGGAGCAAAAGAAGGACTTTCACAGCTAGACACAGAGTGGGACATGGCCAGAGCGTGTGGATTCACACGGTCGTGCCCAATGGGCGAAGAACAGCACCCCAGGGCCGCACACAGCCTGGTCATGTGGAAACACACGGCCATGTGGAGGCCCAATGGATTTGCGCGACTAGGGCTTTTTCCGAATTTTGTAGCGGTCCGAGGCGATGTCTATATAAGGATGGCTCCGCCCAAACCCTAGGGAGGAGGCACGATGGCTAGGACAGCACGCCGAAGCCATAAAAAGCTTCGGTAACTCGCAGCGGGGAGGAGGAACATCGTCAGAGGTCCACAACTTGCAATACAACGTCGGAGAGAAGATCACGAAGCATCGTATATCTCTATTTCTGCACTTTATTTCTATTGTATTCAAACTTAAACATGTTTTATGATTCTTCTTCGTATTTATGGAGTAGTACTTTCGATTCTAGGATTATGGAGTAGCTTGTGTACATAAACAATGTTGGTTCATGTTTAATTCTGGCCACGAGTTTGACTTGACAATTGGTAGTTGCTCTTTATTATATCTATGTGTGTTTGGCTTTCTTTCCGCTGTGCTTAGGCGATATGAGGTGGTGACAGCCCTCACAATCTAAAATCTAGGAGATTTGATCAAGGAACCTAGGGGTAAACCTGATCTTCTGCAACTGCGGGGAAAAGGGTGCGGTGGAATCGGAAATGGTCCACCGTAGGGAATGAATGCGACGGCTCTGCGGGAGAGTGTATGATGTCCCTTCCACAAAACCGTAGGTAGACGTCTAGACAATGCCAATTGACAATATTGTTCTATGATACACAAGCGAAACTGAAGTCCTAGAATCACCTTTGAAGACCTCGGCACACTCCTTTCCTCCTTCGTGTGACACCGTACAGAGTAGAGTCCACCGACAGCCCTCACCAACTGCAACCTCTTAGAGATCATGTCTGAACAATTCCAACCACTAAGTATATTGGTATTCAAATCCCAGTCCCTGTGGGATCGATAATCTTTATTACTTGACGATATCCGTGCACTTGCGAGCGTTGAGCGCGAGCATGCGCTTTGAGTCTTCGACGGTATCCGTCATGAGATTCGAGGTCGCATTCGTGCACATCAAGTTTTTAGTGTCGTTGTTGGGGACTGTCGATTCGATATCAAATCGAATGATGGTAAATTGGATCGGACTTAGGATTAGATTATTTACTTGCTTAATTTTTTATTAGTTTACTTTATTTGCTTTAGTTTTATTTTCCATATTTAGATTTAGTTTTTATTTTCAGCAGTAGTTTCCTATTTACTTATTGCATCTTAGATTTTTATTTGCTAGATTATTTATTTTCTATTTTTAGGATTAGATTAGCACTCTTAACTTTGTGGTTTGGTTCGTCGTATGCTTAGACGATTAGGGTCGGAAGGTCTAATTCTAATCAACTTAGAGATTGAGCGAACCTTTCACTGTCGGAGAGCAGCACAGCGAAAGATTGAAGATCAAGCTGCATCCGAGGTGAACATTAGAAGTCGACCTCTGCGGGACTATGCAACTCCTAGCGCTAGAGGATTGGTAAGCGAGCATACCGACCATCTATTTTTGATAAATAACTTTTGAAAAGACACTTATACATATGGTCAGTGAGCCAATTCAGAGCTACATGAAGACCCGAACCAACATCTTGAGGCTTTTCTCGAAATCTGCTAGATAATGAAACTGAACGGAGTCCCTTCTGACACGATCCGCCTGAGCCTGTTCCCGTTTTCACTGCAGGATAAGGCTAAGGCATGACTTCACTCCCTACCCTCTGGCAGCATCACCACATGGGAGCAGTGTGAGCAACAGTTTCTGAATAAGTACTTCCCACCAAGTAAGACTGCTCACATGCGCCACCTTATCACGAGATTTTGCCAGAAGGAGGGGGAGTCCTTGTTTGAAGCTTGGGATCGCTATAAGGGGCTACTCTACCAATGCCGCCACCACGGACTGGAGAGGTGGCTAGTGATCCACATTTTTTATAATGGGATCACTTACGCCACAAAGATGTCCTTAGATTCTGCCGCAGAAGGAGCACTAATGAACAAGACCATAGAGGAGGCAGAGGAGCTTATCGAAGAGGTGGCACAAAACCACCATCAATGGGCTTCCGAACGTGGTCAACCCACGCTCTCAACTCCATGGACCACCTTTGGCGAGGATGGGCCCGAGACGGTTTGAATCTTTGAATCCTTCATCTGCATGCGCGGCCATTGATTTTGGAGAGGGAGCGGTAGCGTATCGAGAGGACCACTATGGAGAGCAGGGGACCTCAAACGAGCAGATTGAGCACTGTGACGCGATTGGGGACTATGACGAAAGGCCCCATAACCCATACTCTAATACGTACAATCCTGGATGGAGAAATCACTCGAATTTCTCCTATAAAAATAACTCGGGAAACCCCCAACCATCTGGAGGGTATAGGCAGCAGCAAGGCAATTGGCAGCGACCATAGAAGTTCAGATTGGAACAGATGATGGAGGACTTCATCGCTACCCAAACTAAGGCCAATGAGGAATTCCGTTGCAAGCATCAAAAGTCTGAAGAGTCACTCAGAGACTTGAAGGCCACCATTGACGACCTTGCGAGTCATACTAGGATGTTGGAGACGCAAGTGGCCCAAATAGCCCAATCCGTATCACAACCTGTGAAGAGCTCTCCGGCGAGTCAAGGAAACGAGGAAGGAGTAGGGCAAAGTAGCCAATTTGCCAAGGGATGTGTAGCCATGATTTTCACCCTACCTGACCAAGCTGAGTTTGAAGAGAAGATCCCAATACAGCTTGAGGACCCTAGTGAATTCGTTATTCCTTGCTCGATTTATGGGGAGAGCTTTGATGAAGCGCTATGAGACTTAGGGTCATCAGTAGTGTGATGCCCTACGCATACTTTCTGAAGATGGGACTAAGCGGGCTCCAACCAGTGAATCTTGGTATTCGATGATTCAAATAAGGAGCCCGCTATTCGCTACTACACATGTCCTGTGATGATTGAGGATTTCGTGATACCCACTGACTTCATCATACATCGACACATAGATCAAATCCTAATCCCATCATTCTTGGAAGGCCTTTTCTAGCAACCGCAGGGGCGTGCATAGATGTGAAGGCACATCAAATCTCCCTGGAGGTAGATGGGGAGATCATCCTTTTCGGCCTTTCGGAGCACAGAGCTCCCTACCTCGACAGCTTCACATTTAGCAGAATGAAGCCAGAACCTCCATATCAAGATCCCGAGATGGATGAATGGAGGTTCACTGAACCACTAGAGGCGAGTTGATAGTAGAGTGCAGTCGAGCTAAACGACCTTAAACAAAGCGCTTCTTGGGAGGCAACCCAAGTTTAGTTTTAGATTTCCCTTTTTGATTGCATTGCATACATTTGTTTGATTTTAGTTTTGATTTCTATCACATTTAGAGTTAGGAATAGGAAAGAACTTTGCTAGGCAAAAATGAGACCCATATTAGCCTACACGGCGAAGTGTATGAGAAAATTTGGGCCATGGTACCAGAGGTGCATGACCTAGCCGTGTGTTTTCACACGGTCGTGGCGCACGATGTTAAAAGGGGTGAGCCATGTGTTTTCACTCCATTTGCGTCGTGTGCTTCAAAATTTCTTGCCCTAGTCATGTGATTTCGCTTTCCCCTTCCTCTAGAAGCCACTTTCCCCTTCCTCTAGAAGCATTTCTAACCTCTAAAGAAGCCAAAGGGAGCTAGGATGAGGAGGACCAAGACCGTAGCATCCCGATCCGGCACCTCGGAGTGACGAACAAGGAGAGTCGACGCCCCTCAAGCTCCGGATGTGGGTGCCCTACCCCCTCTACTTTTTCGCAATAATGAACATAGAGATAGATACAATATGCTCTCTACTCGTAAACTTACTGCTACTAGGTACTTAGATGAGGATTTGCTAGAATCTTTAGGGTTGTTAGGTGATATGCAAACCCTATTTGCAAAAATGGGGTGGGATGAGATTATGGGAATAAGGCACCTAACCTACCCTAGGATAGTTTTGGAATTTTTGAGTTCTTTAGAGGCGGAAGTTTTAATAGGTAGAGAGAGCTAGGAGTGTAGGATAACTTTTAGCCTTTTTAATATTGAGCATGAGTGGACCCTTCACCAATGGAACTCATGCTTTGGCTTGCCAAGTGGGGGAGAGAGAAGGACCCCTAATGGGTACAACTCTCGTATGATTTGGACTGAGTTGACAGGGGAGCATGTGTATGACCCATCTAGGGCCAAAGCGTCACGCCTCCAAAACCCCATCTTTCGATATCTACACCGCATCATGGCCAGTACCATATTTGGTCATGGGGAGAGTGACGGTGTAGTTAGAGCCAGCGAGCTGCTTTGCCTATGGGATATTCTACAAGAAAGGAGTAGCATCGATGTAGGGTCCCACTTCATCAGACACTTAGTGAAGATGGGCAAAGCAGCACGCGGAGAGATCAATGTGGGAGGCCTACTTACCCACATTTGCTATAGGATGGGGTACGATTACACAGCATTGGAGAGTATAGAGGGGATCCCTAGGATTGACCTAGGAGTATGCATGGCCATGAAAATGATTGTAAGAGAAGGAGACTCCTTATGCTTTGTAAGGAAAAATCTTAAGGCCCTTAGGCTCCCCGACCCGGATCGTACCACCATCGCTATACGCGTCAACTGGCGCTTAGACTTGATAGTGGAGTCCCCTCCACATGAGGGACCATCCACATCAGCGCCCATCTCTCCACCTTTGTATCACTCTCCCTCCAGTCCACACATGTATAGGAGCCCACCTAGTCCACGCCGACATGAGCCTACACCTGCACCACCACCTTTTTCTACTTTTGAGCAGAATGCAAGTACGTCGGCCTATGAATTCTCGGAGTTTCGATCGTGCCTCGACGACATTTACACTAAGCAGCAAACGCAGAGGCAGCGATGGGAGGAGCAAAGCGCCTACTAGCAGGCGGAGTTCTAGGGATTCTGGGAGCATTTCCAGTGGACTGAGGAGTTTTACGATGAGGCCCACATATACTTCCAGGAGGAGGTTGTTCGTCGCCAGGATGAGGCAGCCTACCACAGGGAGATGCGGCAGCACATGCATGCCCAGCAGGCGTAGTGGGCTAGGGAGGAGGAGCACTGAGCAGCCGTTGCATCCACTAGCTCTCAGATTGACCACATGTATATGTGGCATCAACGACTCAATAACAGGTTCTCCCAAGATCCAGAGATGCCCATGCTCCCAGACTTTCCACCTCGTCCACCCTATTAGAGGTATATTTTCATTTAAGTCTGGGGGGACCCCAAGATTTATTTTATTTTGTTTCCTAGCAGTAGTTTCTTTTCTAGTATTTTCATTCATTTGTTCATGCATGCATGAGTTGTTGAGTTTCTTTCAGTACTTAATTTTTGATGTTTATAAAGCTACCTCAGTAGTATTTTTGAAAGTTGCTTGCATGAGTTGTTCCCATAGGTAGCTTAACTCCATTTATCTTGTGGTATTTTATTTTATTCGCTCTATTGAATGTTCTAGACTTACACTGGTTAGCTTTATTTTTGCACTTACACATGTCGAACATCCTGAAAGGGAGAATCTAGTACATACCTAGTTATGATTCACTTCAGTAGTCTAGTACTTTGGAATCCATAGGTGACTCTAGGTTTAGCATTTTAGTTACTAGAGATGCTCGGATTGTGTAAGCTCATTCGGAAAAATCAAAATCCCTGTGAGCTGAAAAATAAAAGAGAAAAAAAAGAGAGAAAAAAAAAGAAAAAAAAGAAAAAAAAAAAGGAAAAGAAAAAGAGAGATTATGAGGGATAAAAAAACAATTGTCATTGGTGAAAATGGCTAGGTGCCCCTTTGAGACCGAGTTAGGTTACTGGGGAAACACCTACCAATTTCTCTCAATACTGAGCACGCCTTTGAGACTTTATGCTAGATCTAGGGAACGACCCTCGCTTTGGGCAAGTAAGTGCCTAAGAGCCAGAAACCTTAGGAAAGCTATGGGGTGATGACTTAACTCACCATGGAACGGGCATCCCCTAAGAATGGTTCGCCTAACACGAGCACGAGAAGCTAACTTAGTGAATCTTTAGAATATATCTGTTTTGCTTTGATTGCAAATACCACCTGATAAATTTAGTTAGCATGCTAATTAAGGAACAAATATCTTTTTAAAATTTTATGGCACTGAGGTTTGCTTAAGGATAAGCAAAGATTTAAGTCTGGGGGAAGTGATGTGAGCAAAACATATAGGGTTTTAGGAGTAGTTTTTGCTCACATCTTATTACATTTTGTGTTAGTTTCATGCATATGTTACCCTATTCTTGCACGCATTGCCTATTTTCTGGTTCGGAGGTCTGCTCGTTGTACTTTTGTGTGCGGGTTAGCTTTTCTGGTGAAAAAGACGTATTTTCAGAGAAAAAGAAGGACTTTCGTAGCTAGACACAGAGTGGGACACGACCAGGGCGTGTGGATTCACACGGTCATGTCCAATGGGCGAAGAACAACACCCCAGGGTTGCACACGGCCTGGCCGTGTGGCGGCCCGACGGATTTGTGCGACTAGGGCTTTTTTCAGATTTTGCAATGGTCTGAGGCGATGTCTATATAAGGATGGCTCCGCCCAAACCCTAGGGAGGAGGCACGATGGCTAGGATGTCACGCCGAAGCCCTAAAAAGCTTCGGTAACTTGCAGCAGGGAGAAGGAACGCTGTCGGAGGTCCACAACTTGCAATACAACGCCGGAGAGAAGATCATGAAGCATCGTATATCTCTATTTCTGTGCTTTATTTCTATTATATTCAAACTTAAACATGTTTTTTGATTCTTCCTTCGTATTTATGGAGTAGTACTTTCGATTCTAGAATTAGGGAGTAGCTTGTGTACATAAACAATGTTGGTACATGTTTAATTCTGGCCACGAGTTTGACTTGACAATTGGTAGTTGCTCTTTATTATATCTGTGTGTGTTTGGCTTTCTTTCCACTATGCTTAGGCGATATGAGGTGGTGACATCCCTCGCATTCTAAAATCTAGGAGATTTGATCAAGGAACCTAGGGGTAAACCTGATCTCCTGCAACTGCGGGGAAAAGGGTGCAGTGGAATCGGAAACGGTTCACTGTAGGGATTGATTTGACATCCTCATACCCTCTATCTCGTCCTTGTGGGCGGAGATAGCTCCCAGTGAATGCGATGGCTCTGCGGGAGAGTGTATGATGTCTCTTCCACAAAACTGTAGGTAGACGTCTAGACAACGCCAATTGACAATATTGTTCTATGATACGCAAGCGAAACCGAAGTCCTATAATCACCTTTGAAGACCTCGGCACACTCCTTTCCTCCTCTGCGTGACACCATACAAAGTAGAGTCCACCGACAGCCCTCACCAACCATAACCTCTTAGAGATCACGTCCGAACAATTCCAACCACTAAGTATATTGATATTCGAATCCCAGTCCCTATGGGATTGATAATCTTTATTACTTGATGACATCCGTGCACTTGCGGGCATTAAGCGCAAGCATGCACTTTGAGTCCTCGATGGTATCCTTCGCGAGATTCAAGGTCACATCCGTGCACATCATAGTAGTTCTAGAGGATATTTGAGGTGAAATACTAGTGCATTTCAGGGTCCTTCAAGCTCATCCAAGCAACCAACAAGCAAAGCATTCAAAGCAACCTTGTGTAAAGTTTTCTTTACGTTGTTTATTGTATTTCATTTGTATTTTTTTCTTATTGTTATAAGAACTATTGTAAGAGGTTTTCTCCACCTCCAGAGTATTTTCCTAGAAGGAGAGGTTGATTAGTGGTGGTTTGCATCACTAGAGCTCATTTGAGCTCAACCTATGGAGTAGAAACTAGGGTTCCGAACCACGTTACATCTTATATTTTTGTGCTTTTGTATTTGTATTTGTATTAGTATTTCTATTTCTGCTGCGTACTAATGAATTGTAGAGATGAGTACGAACGAATTCCATCGAGCGAATCAAAATTGCTATTCCCCCCCCCCTCTAGCATGACGTCAACAGTCCTACAATTAGTATCAAAGCTAAGAGCTCTTCTACGGACTAATCGCCATGGAGAAAAGTGCTAGAGGATGGAGTTGCCCAACGATGGATTTGGATGGGACATCAACACTCCAATTCCATACACCTTCTATGGACGAGAAGGGTTCGATCAATGGAAGGCACTGATGTAGAATTTCTTCATGATGGACTTCGAAGATTGGGTCATCCTAATGAACGGATTTGAATTTCCAAGAGGTCCAAAAGGTGGATACCTCAAGAAGAAGAGATGGACCAAAGAGCAAGTCCAAGCATTTGAAAGAAATGATAAGGTAACACAAATGATATTAAATTCGTTACCTAACAATGTCATGTCTAGATTAGGTGAATTTCAAGATGCCAAGGAGCTATGGAGCAAATTGGCAAAGCTTCATGGAAATTCCTCATCGGCCTCAAATGAAGAAAAATCTCAAGAGAGTGAGGATTTGAAGGTCGAGAGGTGTTTGACAACCGAGAAAGAAGAAGAGATGGATGAATTAGAGGAAGCCTTCACTTCTAAAATTGACGGGGAGCAGGACCATCCACACCGGAGCAAAATCAAGAAGAACCATCAACATCCAGGAGAGATGAAGAAGTTCAAAATTTTCCTACCATGGAAGGTAACTCAAGCACAATAATTAGAAATAAAAATCATAATGTGTGTTTTGAGTGTAGGGAAGTAGGACATTACAAGAGTAAGTGTCCAAAATGGATCAAGAAGACGATACAAGTTGTGCCAAAGATCAAGGATGTCGGTGCCTCAACAATTAAAAGCAAGGAGCACATCATTTGCTTCAATTGTCATCAAAAGGGGCACTATAGAAGCCAATGCTCTAAGGGAAGACAACCAAGCAAGGGCAAGGGAGGAGATACACATGTAGGGGAAGCTAAGGTAAACCCTAAGGTATATTTCACTAATGCTCATTCTTTATGTAAGGATAAAAAAGCATACTTTTAACTCACAAGCAATTGTACATAATCATAAGGAGCATGTTAGAAAATAGAGCTTATTGCTTAGATGCCAAATTTTGCTATGTTAGGGTTAAGGATAAATTTAGAACCAATAACCCAAGAAAAATTCTACCTAAAGAAGCCATTAGGAAGGTAGAGGATCATTAGGTATTAATCCTAAGAAGGGTAGGCATATGCCTAAGAGAAAGAACAATTCCCAAAAGGTTAATGAAAAATCAAAAATTGGAAAATTAGAATTAGAGAACCTATCCTTGAGGTCAATGCTTGAGAAATTAGAGAAGACCCTTAGAAAGATGCAAAATCCAATTCAAGGGTCTAATGGACAAAATCTAGGGCCTAGGAGGTAAGAGTCATTTAGGGGCAAGAAAGGTTTGGGTCACAAACCTAAGCCCAAGGAGACATATTATAGTGTTCCATTCGATTATGGAATCATCCATAGGTCTAAGAAAACCAAGGTTTCTAGGAAAGTCATCCCTAAGATTAATCATGGTAAGTGTCTAGTGGACAAAGTTTCTATGAAACCTAGAAAAGCCACTAAGAAGGTCACAAGGGAAGTTATCCCTAGAGTTGACCTAGACAAGACCCAATTGACCAAGGCTTCCAAGCCTAAGAGGGTCATTAGGAAGGTACTAAGGGAGGATATCCCTAGTGAGTACCTAGTAAACCCAAAGAGCTCCAATAGGTATTGAGTACCTAAGAGCTTGATTCCATCATTCTAAATGGGTTAGATTGTGTCAACCTTGAATGGATGGGTAGTTAATGTTGGTGCAATCGGCCTAGGTCATGATTGACCAGGACTCGAGTTTGACTCGAGTGATGTTTTGATGTTCGACAAAAACATATGACAATATGATTGTCATGGGAAAGTCCAAGTCATGGGTACTTGGCATGAAAGTTCAAGTGAGACACTTGGCATTTGGGAAAGTCCAAGTCTTGAGTACTTGGCATGTAAAGTCCAAGCATGGGTCTTGGTAAGAAAAGTCCAAGCATGGGTCTTGGCAAGGAAAAGTCCAAGCATGGGTCTTGGCATGGAAAGTCCAACATGGGTTGGCAAGAGAAAGTCCAAGCTTGAGTCTTGGCATTTGAGAAGTCTAAGGGGTTTGATATTGGTGGCGTAAAGTCCAAGCGGGAGTCTTGGCAGCATAAGTCCAATAGTTTGTGGCGTAAAGTCCAAGCAGAGTCTTGGTGGCGTAAAGTCCAAGAGGAGTCTTGGCGGTGTAAGTCCAATGTGCCTTGGCGGTGTAGACACCGTTAGCATGACATAGCCGATGGAAGCACCTGAAGGCTAGCGCGATAGATGAACAAGTCATGGATGACTTGGAGGGATCCGAGAGGTGTGAGGATGATGGAGATGGCTAGAAGGTTTAGGTCTAGGCTAAGGGTGGTCTAGCAAGTATGGGGGAACAATACTTGGGCTAAAACCTCATGTTTGAAGTATGTCAGTCGACTGGTGTCATGTGGCAGTCGACTGGCTGAGTCAACTAGAGTTTGATTGTGGGAATTGGCCTAGTAGTTGACTACCAGAGGTGGGCAGTCGACTGATTGGCCTAGTAGTCGATTGATCGTGTGATCAGTCGACTGGTGCTCAGTCTTTAGTCTGAGAAAGGAGTCTCACTCGGCCATTGCGGTCGGTGAGTGATGTCTTGATCGATCGCGATGGTCATAATCAGTCAACTGATGATGGATCTGTTGGATTTTTCCAGCGTGGATCTAGCCGTTGTCTCATGACAACAATGATATCAGTCGACTGATGGTCCCAAGAAGTTGACTGATTGGCATTTTCCAGCACAGGTTGAAGCTTTAAATGGAGCTCATGAAGGAGGAAAAAGCCAAGGTTCTTTAAGGTGTTTTGGGGCGAGTTGCTGCTGCAATTCACGATCTCCAAGTGCTACTCGATCAACCTAGCAAGCAAACATTCAAAAGCTCTTTGTAAAGTTTTCTTTACTTTCATTCCATTGTATTTGCTTGTATTTTCATTGTATTACTGTTGTATACATTGTACGAGGTTTCTCCACCTCCGGATTGTTCCGAGAAGGAGTTATTACATAGTGGTGTGCTTGTGGCATCGCTAGGGCTCGTTTAAGCCCGATCCGTGGAATAGGAACCGTGCAGTTCCGAACCACATTATATGACCGTGTTGTGATTGTGTATCTTGTTATATTTCTTTGTTATTACTATTCCGCTGTGCTAACAAGATTGTAGACGATCAAACGCGAAAGAATTCCATCACGCATAGCACGACGCTATTCACCCCCCCCCCCCCGCTCTAGCGTTCCAACGATCCCCTACAAGTGGTATCAGAGCGAGGCCGCTCTTCAAGGTTTAACAACTAAGGCAGCACGCTAGAGGGTGAAGATGGAAGTCCAAGAACAACTAGGATGGGATATCAACACGCCGGTCCCATATGCTTTCTATGGACGAGAAGGCTTCAATTCTTGGAAGAGAAGGATTGAAGATTTTTTGATGATGAAGGATTTTGAGGAATGGTCTATATTAATGGATGGATTTGAATATCCAAGAAGACCAAAAGGTGGCTTCCTCAAAAAGAAGAGATGGACCAAAGGGCAAGTCCAAGCCTTCGAGAAAAACACCAAGGTAATAAAGTTTTTGGTTGATTTAATACCTAACAATATCTTGTGTATGTTAGGTAATTATATAGATGCTAAGGAGCTATGAAGCCAAGTGGCCAAGCTCCATGAAAGTCCATCACCGATCCAAGAGGAACGGACCGAAGAGGCAAACGAATCATCCTCACAAGGAAGTGAGGACTTGGAGGTTGAGGGACCATCAACATCCAAGGAGGGAGAGGAAGTAGAAGAAGAGGAGACCTCCACCTCTAGGATTGAGGGGTAGGAGATTAGAGCATCCTCAACACTGGAGCAAAACCAAGAAGAAGCTTCCACATCCGGTCAAGATGAAGAAGCTCCAACTCTTGCACCTACCACCACCTTAGGTAACTCAAGCATGTCAATTGTAAATAAAAATCATATAATTTGCTTTGAGTGTAGGGAAAGTGGGCATTACAAGAGGAAATGCCCAAAGAAAGTAAGAAGAGCTCCACCGACACCTAAAAGTCAAGAGAAGTCAAAGGAAGCCGGAGCCCCGACAATTAAAAGGAAAAAGCATGTGGTGTGCTTCAAGTGTCACCAAGAAGGACATTAAAGGAGTCAATGTCCTATGGGGAAGAAGAATGGGCAAGAAGGAGCAACTCATGTAGGGGGAGCTAAGGCTAACCCTAAGGTATATTTTATTAATGCACCTTCAAATTTTAAAGTCAAAAAGCATACTAGAAATAATATTAGAAATCTTGCTATTTATCATAAAGAGCATGCTAGGAATAACAAATATTTTTGTTTAGGAGTTAAAAATGTCCACTTAGATAATAAGGAGAAATTTGGGACTAATGTCCCTAAAAATAATTTATCTAAGGACAAACCTAGGTCAAATAACTCTAGACAAATTCTACCTAGGGAGACAATTAGAAAGGTGCAAGAGCACCTAGGTCTTAATCCTAAATGGACTAGGCATATGCCTAGGAAGTCCCATGCCCAAAGACCAAATCAAAATTCTAAAATTGGGCAATTAGAATTGGAAAACCAAGCCTTGAGGTCAAGGCTTGAGAAACTTGAGAAGACCCTTAGGAATATACAAAATCAATTTAAAGGGTCAAATGATCAAAAGTCTAGGTCCAAAAGTCAAAGTCAACACCTAGGACCTAAAAGACAAAAGTCATCCAAGGGCAAGCAAGTTTTGGGTCACAAACCTAAGCCTAAGGTGGCTTATCATAGTGTTCCATTAGATTATGGAACACAAACTAGGTCTAGGAAGATCAAGGTCAATAGGGAAGTCATCCCTAGAGTTGACCAAGGTATGTGCCAGTGGCTAGGGTTTCAAGGAAACCTAGGGAAGCCGCTAAGAAGGTTGCAAGGGGAGTCACCCCTAGAGTCAACCTAGGTAAGACCCAAATGACCAAGGCTAACAAGCCTAAAAGGGTCATTAGGAGGGTATCTAGGGAGGTCATCCCTAAAGAATACCTAATTAACCCTAGGAGCTCAAATAGGTTTTGGGTTCCTAAGAGCGTGATTGACTCATGCTAGATGGGTTTAGGGTATGCCAACCTTGATTGGATGGGTAGTTAACTCAACCATTGTAGAGGTGGCACTTTAGGTAATTTTCAAGGTTATGGGTACCTTGGAAATAGATTTGATTTATGATCCTAAAAGATTTTAGGATGTGCCAATACATTTTTGGAATTATAAAAAAAAATCAATTAAATTGGCACAAATTAGGTTTAGAGGTGTTGTGTGCCCTTTTGGGTTTTTGGCACACTAGGGAGAAAAGTGAAAATATGGCAAAATATATTTAATCATATCAAATGGAAATTAATATTAAAGTTTAGGTATTATTATACCTATATATTTTATATGCCATGCTTGATTTGCCATATTTCATGTCATGACATCATATCTATTTTTAATCATTTAAAATGTCATGATCATGTTTAGGTTAGGTTAAATGTCATGTATGCTTAGATTATATCATATGTCATGACATCATGATCATTGGCCATGCTTTATTATGCTATCATTTATGCCATGATCATACTTCATGCATTTAAATTAATGAAAATTTAGTTAAGGACTTTGGCATGACTTGGAGTCTCATTCATAAGGGAATCAAGTAGGGTTGCCTTAGAAAAATGCATGAGACCCTAGATTAGGATGAACAAAACCCACATCTCACATCACATTGACATGTATGTGTATTTATAAACCCTAGATACATGTGAGATGCTAGGATATGAGTTAAGTTCAAGGTGCATAGTTTTTGCATCTAGATGAACTAAAACTCATCTTTAACCAACAAGTGGATCATTGGAAAAGCTTGTGTAAAAGTCATGTACATAGAGCCCAAGGAATATGATTCAAAATAAGGTTTCAAAAATATTTTAAAATCTTTTTGAAAAACCTTGGTGAAGTCTATCTTTTGATAGCAATCACCACTGATGAGATTGATACAAAGTGAGCTAAAACTTTAAAAATTTTATTCACTTTTGGATTTTGTATCAATTTCTCTATTTTATGAGTAAAATAATTTTCAGATATTTTTCATCCATTGTACGTGTCATAAGTAGTATACATATGAATTTTCATGATTTTTCGATATACGTATATTTATTTATGCATTTCTAAAAATCAACTCTGATAATTGAAAATTGGATTTTTTTCAGTTATCGATCATTGCTATGATGCGATCGACGAGTGTGATGGTTGATCGTATCTGAGAGAGTCGACTGCCAAGGCTGAATTCGGGAAAACAAAGTTTGTTAGCCCATTTTCAGCTATGGTAAAGGTCTCTAACCACTCCTAACCCTAGGATATGCTTTGGAAAGTATTATAAAGGGTAAAAATCCATTGGATATGGATTTGGAGAGGTGTTAGGTCGATGTATCAAATTTAAGGGTAGAAAAGTTCATGTTTGGACTTTTAACCTTATTTTTGATGGTTTAGAGTTCCTATTGGCTTAGGCACTTTCCAAGGATATTGTTAGTGCAATTGTCAAGGGGGAGCAAGCCTTTAGGGGGAGGTATCCATCATGGGATGATGGATGGTATTTTTTCTCATGAGGAGGTAGGATTTTGAGATACCCAATTTAGAAATTGGGAGAGTGTATATGATTGCCTCTCTTGAGTGATATGGGACTTATCACTAGGAAGATGGTAGGCATCCTAGATATTTTTGGACCAAGGGAGAGATTGTAAGACCTCATTGAGACATGAGACATTGACCTCCTTGGAGAGAACCTTTTTGATGTTAGTCAAAAAGGGGGAGAATGTTTTGGGGGAGAAGTTAGAATTACCAATTTGGGATAATTGGTAAGGAATTTGAGTTAGTGTTCTAACTCAATGGTTTGTTTGGTTTTGTCAAACATCACAAAGGGGGAGATTGTTGGTGCAATCGGCCCAGGTCATGATTGACCAGGACTCGAGTTTGACTCGAGTGATGTTTTGATGTTCGACAAAAACATATGACAATATGATTGTCATGGGAAAGTCCAAGTCATGGGTACTTGGTATGGAAAGTTCAAGTGAGACACTTGACATTTGGGAAAGTCCAAGTCTTGAGTATTGGCATGTAAAGTCCAAGCATGGGTCTTGGCAAGGAAAGTCCAATCATGGGTCTTGGCAAGGAAAAGTCCAAGCATGGGTCTTGGCATGGAAAGTCCAACATGGGTTGGAAAGGGAAAGTCCAAGCTTGAGTCTTGGCATTTGAGAAGTCCAAGGGGTTTGATATTGGCAGCGTAAAGTCCAAGCGGGAGTCTTGGCAGCATAAGTCTAATGGTTGGCGGCATAAAGTCCAAGCAGAGTCTTGGCAGTGTAAGTCCAATGTGCCTTGGCGGTGTAGACACCGTTAGCATGACATAGCCGATGGAAGCACCTGAAGGCTAGCGCGATGGATGAACAAGTCATGGATGACTTAGAGGGATTTGAGAGGCATGAGGCTGATGGAGGTGGCTAGAAGGCTTAGGTCTAGGATAAGGGTGGTCTAGCAAGTATGGAGGAACCATACTTGGGCTAAAACCTCATGTTTGAGGTGTGCCAGTCGACTGGTGTCATGTGGCAGTCGACTGGCTGAGTCAACTAGGGTTTGACTGCATGAATTGGCCTAGCGATCGCGGAGGTGGGCGGTCGGTGATTAACTAGCGATCGATTGATCGTGTGATCGATCGGTGGTGCTCGAGTTTTAGAGCACGCGAATGGAGTCTCACTCAACCGTGTGGTCGTGATTGAGTGATTGCTTGATCGATTGGTGATGGTCATAATCGATCGTGATGATGGATCCGCTTGGATTTTTCGATTGTGGATCTAGCCCGTTGTCTCACGACAACGATTTGCATCGATCGTGATGGTCGGCGATTGGTGATCGGCGTTTTTGCCACAGTTGAAGCTTTAAATGGAGCTCGTGAAGGAGGAAAAAACCAAGGTTCTTTGAGGTGTTTTGGGACGAGTTGTTGCTGCAATTCAGGGTCTCCAAGTGCCACTCGATCAACCTAGCAAGCAAGCAAGCATTCAAAAGCTTTTTGTAAAGTTTTCTTTACTTGCATTCCATTGTATTTGCTTGTATTTTCATTGTATTACTGTTGTATACATTGTACGAGGTTTCTCCACCTCCGGATTGTTCCGAGAAGGAGTTATTACATAGTGGTGTGCTTGTGGCATCACTAGGGCTCTTTGAACCCGATCCATGGAGTAGGAACCGTGCAGTTCCGAACCACGTTATATGACCGTGTTGTGAGTGTGTATCTTGTTATATTTCTTTGTTATTACTATTCCACTGTGCTATCAAGATTGTAGACGATCAAACGCGAAAGAATTCCATCACACATAGCACGACACTATTCACCCCCCCCCCTCTAGCGTTCCAACGATCCCCTACAGTTAACCTAATCATAGCAAAGTTGACACTTCAGGTTATTTCCAAGGCTATTGGATACTTTGGAAATGAGGGTTGAAATTATATCCTAAAGGATTTTAAGATATGCCAATAAAATTCAAGAAGTTTGAAAAGTCAATCAAAATTGGCACAATTAGGTTTAGAGGTCATGGTGTGTCATTTTAGATTTTTTGCACACTTGAGAGATTGATCCATTATGGCAAATATGGATTTAATTCTAGAAATGACAATTTGAGCTTAATACTTAGGTATTATATACCTTTGTATTTTATATTTGTCATGCTTTGTTTGCCTTGCCATGCCATGACATCATATTTCATTTAAATTATTAAAAATGTCATGAAAATGTTTAGGTATCTATGTCATGTATGTTTGGGTATACTTGTATGTCATAACATCATGATTATTGGCACATGCTTCATTTATGCTATTATTATATGTCATGATCATATTTCATACATTTAAGTTAATTAAAATTGATTTAAGGACTATGACATGATTTGAAGTCCCATGTATAAGGGAATCAAATAGAGTTGCCTAGAAAAATACAAGAGACCTTAGACTAGGAAGAACAAAAACCCACATCTCATATTACATTTGCATGTGTGTGTATTGATACATCCTAGACACATATGAGATGTTAGGAAAATAAGTTAAGTTCAAGGTGCATAGTTCTTTCATCTAGATGAACTCAAACTCATCTTATACCATGGATGGATCATGGGGAAAGCTAATATGCAAGTCATGTGCATTGAGCTCATAGATCATGGTCCAATATAAGGTTTTAAAATCATTTCAAAATCATTTTGAAAAACTTTGGTGTAGTCTATCTTTTGATAAAAGTCACCATTGATGAAGTTGATACAAAGTAGGCTCAAAATATTAAAGTTATCTTTGTTTTTGAACTTTGTATCAATCTCACTATTTAATAGGTATTCAAATATTTTTTACCCATAATGATTGATATAAGTATTATGCATATGAATTTTCATGATTTTTTAAATTATGTATAATTACTTATGATTTTCCGAATTTCATTTTTGAACTTGATTTTTGCACAATGCAGAAATCATTCATTTATCACTTAGAGGCGGTCTGGCGTTGAGCGATCGGTAGTTCTTCGAATAAACAAGATTGTTTAGCCCATATTTCAGCCATTTTAGACTACCCTAACTACTCCTAACCTTAGGATATGCTTTGGAAAGCATTGGAAAGGTGAAAATCCATTTGAAATGGATTAGGAGAATTGTTTTGGGTGATGTATTGAATTTTAAGGTGTATGAAAGTTCAAGTTTGAACTTTTGCCCTTATTTTTGATGGTTTAGTGTTCCTATAGGCTTAGGGACTCTTCAAGGACATTGTTGGTGCAATGGTCAAGGGAGAGCAAGCCTTTAGGGGGAGGTTATCCATCATGGGATGATGGATGTGTATTCCTCAAAGGGGGAGACATGAAGGGTTTTGGAAACCCTCATTTTGCTCACCAAAGGAGGAGTATTGGAGAAGTAAGGATTGTCTCTCATTTAGTGATATAGGACTTATCACTAGAAAGAGTGAAGGCATCCTAGATGTTTTTCGACCAAGGGAGAGATTGTAAGATTTCATTGATATATGAGACATTAATACCTTTAGAAAAGTCTTTTTTATGTATGTCAAAGGGGGAGAAGTGAGGTTTAAGTTAGGTAAACCTTCACCTTCACTATGCTTTGGCATTGGAAGTGTTTAAGTTTAGGTTATTATTAGCCTAACTTAAAGGTATTGTCAAATATCAAAAAGGGAAAGATTGTTGGTGCAATCGGCCTTGATCACGATTGACCGAACTCGAATAGTATTTTGATGTTTGACAATGGGTTGACCATTATTTGACAATGGGTTGACTATATGGTTGACATGGGGTTGACCATACAATGGTAAAGTCCAAGTCTTGAGTACTTGGCATGGAAAGTCCAAGCATGAGTCTTAGCAATAGTAAAGTCCAAGTCATGGGTACTTGGCATGGAAAGTCCAAGTCATGGGTACTTAGCATGGAAAGTCCAAGTATGGATCTTGGCAATTGGAAAGTCCAACATGGAGTTGGCAAAGGAAGTCCAAGGGTGTGATATTGGAGGCGTAAAGTCCAAGCTGTAGTCTTGGTGACATTAGTCCAATGGTTGGTGGCGTAAAGTCTAAGCATATGTCTTAGCAGCGTAAGCCCAAATGTGCCTTGGCGGTGTAGACCCGATTAGCATGACAATAGCCGATGGAAGCACCTGAAGGCTAGCGTATGGATGAACAAGTCATGAATGACTTGGAGGAATCCGATAGGCGTGAGACTGATGGAGGTGGCCAGAAGGCTTAGGTATAGGCTAAGGGTGGTCTATCAAGTATGAGAGCATTATACTTGGGGTTAAACCTCATTGTTGAGGTTTATCAGTCGACTGGGATACTGGACAGTCGACTGGTCGAGTGTTTAACACTCAAAAGTTGAGTTGACTCAAGAGCAGTCGACTGAGATTATGACTAGTCGATTGATCAGTAGTCGACTAGAGGCTAGACTGTCGAATGTGCTCTGGCAGTCGACTGGAGGGATTTTCAGTCGACTACTATGGATGATGATCATTGCTACTGCGAAAGAGCACAAAAGCTCGATTGTTGGTGAGCGATCAAATCGTAATGGAAGTCAATCGTGTATCCTTTGGAATGCCAACCTGGATTAAGTCCTTTGTGAGACAACAACAACGGTACCTTTATCTAAGGAGGCATAAAAGGAGTTGTTCATGGAGGATTTCGACCATGATTTCTTGAGCGGTTCTAGGGGAGATTTAAGGCGAAGTGCTGGTGCATTTCAGGGTCCTTCAAGATCATCCAAGCAACCAACAAGCAAAGCATTCAAAGCAACCTTGTGTAAAGTTTTTTTTATGTTGTTTGTTGTATTTTCTTGTATTTTCTTCTTATTGTTGTAAGAACTGTTGTAAGAGGTTTTCTCCACCTCTGGAGTGTTTTCCGAGAAGGAGAGGTTGATTAGTGGTGGTTTGCATCACTAGAACTCATTTGAGCTCAACCCGTGGAGTAGGAACTAGGGTTCCGAACCACATTACATCTTGTGTCTTTGTGCATGTGTATTCGTGTTTGTATTTGTATTAGTATTTCTATTTCCGCTGTGTACTAACGAATTGTAGAGGCAAACACGAACAAATTCCATCGAGCGAATCGAAATCATTATTCACCTCCCTCTAGCACGATGCCAATGGTCCTATACAAGCATGGGTCCCTAAGACTTGTCTAGTCAATCAAGTTAGACCAAACCAATTTTTGATTCCCAAAGGTCAGATTCACTTTGTGAATAAGACCCAACTAAGGTATCACTTAGTGGGAGCAAATACCTTGTGTGTTCATTTAATTAGATAAGTAACTTGCATACTTAGTTCTTTACTTGCTTTATTTAGAATGGACTAGATAGGAAAGAAAGTAGTTTGAACTTAAAAACATAATATTAAGATAAAGTGGACTAATAGTAAGTTAGGAAAACTCATCAAAGTGCATGTATAGGCTGAATGAGGTGCATCCTACTTGGTGCATTGTGCTGAGTGGAACTAATCAAAGTTAACTCACTAAGTCCTAAACTATTTAGACCAAAGCTTAATTCAAAGATAGTCAAGTACTTGGTTCCTATATCAGCTTTGTATTAGGAAGTGGTCCACCTGATATCCAAGAAGGCCTCTATGCCTCGCCACTATTTGGAAGTTGATTTACGAAACACCTATTTAACTAGCATAAAAGCTAATCTTAAATCTAACACAAGTTTAAATACTTTTAATATTCATTAAAATTAATCAAGTGAAAATGAAAACTCATCTTACAAAAACATAACGCTAACATGTACTAAGAACCTAGACTGGGTGAGATGAATAAGGTTAATTCAAATCAATGATCTCTTTAAAAAAAACTAGGACAATTTTAATTTGAAAAAATTATTATACTACCTCCAAACTAATCCAAAATATTTTTTTAAAAACCCATCTTAAATTTATAAAACTTAGAAAAATATTTTGAAAATCACCTAATCCTGGTGCCTAGACTAGGTCCAAGCGACTGGACAAACATTAGGCGATTGGACCAAGTCCAGTTGCCTCAAGCACAAGGTAATTAAACACAACGATAAAAACCATGATCCCAGGGGACTAGACCATGCCCAAGTGCCTCGGGTGCACTAGCAGTAAATTGATCAAACCGTCTCAGGCGATTGGACCGTACCCAGTCGGCTATAAACTTACCCACAGTAAATGGATAAGATCAATTTGGGCGACTAGACCAAGGCCAGGTGCCTCAATTACCTTTATAAAACCTACACCGAAGCACAAATCTAAGTCGCCTCAAACCCGTTTCCCTCTGCATAAAATCTCCTTTTTTCGACTGTCAACATGTATTTAGGTTGTCGGTTCTTGTATAAGTCTTCTACGATGCCTAGGTAACAACTCTAATCTTTTTTTTTACTTTGAAATTATTCTTTTCAGTTTTCATAAATTAATTAGGGGTAAAAGAAGAGCTTATAAAGCTGACACATCCTCTACTCCTAGTTTGGACATTAGATTTCCTACTTATGGTCATAGGCTTAGGTTTCATAGTACCACCTTTACACCTATATATGCCCACTAGGTATTTGAGTAGACCTTTTTTCTCTAAATCATGGATACCTAGTGTAGAAGTTATAAATTTTTATGGATTAGATAAGTTAGTTTTTTGTACAAGTTCAATTAACATAGAATTATGTGTTGAATTCTATAATAACTTAATTATGATAGATGATCTCACTTACTCTATTAGAGTACAGGGTAGGGATATTATTTTTACTCCTTCTTTATTGAGAGATCACTTAGGCCTTATGCATTCACCATGCTCTTGTGTTTGCTTTCCACCTAGGGAGTTACCTTTTGGTGATCCCTACTTACATATTACCTTGGATAGGATGCATTCATATTTTTTTGGAGAGGAGAGGACTCCATTTGTGAGTCAGTTTAGTTCCACTAGACTTAGGGTACAAGACTATATTCTGTATAGAGTTATAGTAAACTACGTTCTACCACTTAGCACTAGAGGCATCGCTATGATGCTTCCTTTTCACTCATTCTTTCTTTATGCATTTATCCATATGTTAGATATAGACATTAGTCTTCACATGTTTCATTCCATCATTTATCATTCTAGGATTATTACTAGTGGTAGAGTTCACATGTCATACTATCACATTTTGACATCATTGTTAGCCATACTAGAGTTTGACATTACTTCATATAACATCAAACATCTTATAGAGTATGACATGAAAGGGCATAGACAATTTGCACTAGCTAGGATAGAGTTAGATGAGAATGATGCCCTTTCCTGGAAGAGAGGAGGAGCTCAGCCTCAGCCACAACCTCAAGCACCCATGCATGAGGATATGCCAGACTTAGATGTCACAGGTCTATCTCCATTTCTTGCTCTTCCACCACCTTCAGTACCTCCTACCTTAGAGGAAAGAGTCTCCAGTCTAGAAGAGGCAATTCATCATCAAGAGGAGCAGCAGCAGATACGTCACCTAGATGATGTAGTTGTAAAGAGATCAGTATAGAGAGATGATGGAGATGCTTCATTCTTGGGGCATGAGCCATCCATCTCCTCCATCTTCATCTAATTAGGATACAAGTAGTTGGAATTGTGATTTATATCTTACTTTTTAAGACTTAGTGTTCTAAAACATATTCAGTTGTGATCTTTAGTTCTGAATCTATAATTAAGATTGTGTCTTGTAGAATAAGTTTTATTATTGCTTTCACATTCAAACCTATTTTGCGATTAAGTATTATTATTTCTTAAGAAAATTGAGCTAGCCTAGGTTAAACTTAGATTTCATGAACCTATAGATCTAGGTAAGCCTTTGCATCTCACAAATACCTAGGATCGATTGTTTGTGTATTGAACCACAAAGATGGTCGTGAGATGTTAGGATTGCACCCCCAGCTTCTAGATGTTGATTAAGTGCATCAACATAAACCGGAAGGAGTTTAAGATAAAATGGATCACTTCGGTGGCTAACTCTTAACTAAACTTGATGATGTACTAATATCATTTGAGTTTTCCAAAACAAGAGGTAGACATTTATTTTAAAGACAATTTTTAGGTGCTTATATTCAGTATATTATTTGTCAAAAATTGTCCAAATACAAGTAGAGACTCATGCTTGGAAATTCACTTTCTTAGGATTAATTTTTACTCGTGTGCATTAATTCTAAGTAACTTAGGGGGAGAGCCTATTCATTTAATTTTCAAAATCTAATAATGCTATTTTTAAGAAACAAGGAAAATATTGGATTTTTTTTTTTTTTGGGAATGTTAAGTTAAGGGGGAGAAGATATGACTTTCAAAATTAAGATTTTAAGGTCCATGTCTTTAGTTCTAAGTTTTGAAATTCTTTTGCTTTAAGTTTTACATAAGACATATTTTCATGTCTTCATGTATTCCAAAGGAAACATGCTTAAAAGTTAAAATTTGAAAAAGGAAATGTTATACTTAAGTTGATGGTGCAATCGGCCCAGGTCACGATTGATCAGGACTCGAGCTTGACTCGAGAGACGTTTTGATGTTCGACAAAAACATATGATAATGTGATTGTCATGGGAAAGTCCAAGTCTTGAGTAATTGGCATAAGAAGTCCAAGAATGGGTCTTGGCAATGGAAAGTCCAAGTCATGGGTACTTGGCAATCGAAAGTCCAAGTGGGACACTTGGCATTTGGGAAAGTCCAAGTCATGAGTACTTGGCATGGAAAGTCCAACATGGGTTGGCAAGGGAAAGTTCAATCTTGAGTCTCGGAATTTGAGAAGTCCAAGGGGTTTGATATTAGTGGCGTAAAGTCCAAGCGGGAGTCTTGGCAGCATAAGTCCAATGGTTGGCGACGTAAAGTCCAAGCGGAGTCTTGGCGGCATAAATCCAATGTGCCTTGGCGGTGTAGACACCGTTAGCATGACATAGCCGATGGAAGCACCTAAATGCTAGCACAATGGATGAACAAGTCATGGATGACTTGGAGGGATCCGAGAGGCTTGAGGCTGACGGAGGTGGCTAGAAGGCTTAGGTCTAGGCTAAGGGTGGTCTAGCAAGTATGGGGGAACCATACTTGGGTTAAAACCTCATGTTTGAGGTGTGCCAGTCGACTGGTGCCATGTGGCAGTCGACTTGCGTGAGTCAACTAGGGGTTGACTACGGGAATTAGCCTAGCAGTCGATTGCCAGAGGAGGGCAGTTGATTGATTGGCCGAGCAGTCGATTGATCTTGTGATCAGTCGATTGGTGCTCGATTTTTCGGGCACAGAATGGAGTCTGACTCGACTGCTGGGGTTAGCAGTCGAGTGGAGGCTCGAACAGTCAACTGATGGTCATAATCAGTCGACTGATGATGGATCCGTTGGATTTTTCCAACGTGGATCTAGTCATTGTCTCACGACAACAGTGGCATCAGTCGATTGATGGTCCCGAGTAGTCGACTGATCGGCGATTTCCAGCACAGGTTGAAGCTTTAAATGAAGCTCGTGAAGGAGGAAAACGCTATGGTTTCTTGAGGGCTTTTGGGGCAATTTGCTGCTGCAAATCAGGGTCTCCAAGTGCAATCCAAGCTACCAAGTATTCAAGCAATCAAAAGCAAAGTGTTGTAAAGTTCTCTTTACTTGTTTTCGTATTTGCATTATATTTGGGCTACGTTTGGTATGCCGTAATCTGCCTTGTAATGTAATCCAGATTACATTACAAGGCAGATTCTTTTGTTTGTTATTGTCTTAGAATTGTAATGTAATGTAATCTGGATTACAAAAGGCACTAAAGTTTTGTAATCTGGATTACAAAGAAAAACTTATGTAATCCAGATTACATTACAAGCTTCCCATTTGCATGCAATAAATTACATTTGCATGCATGCAAATGTGATTTATTGCATGCAAATGGGATTTAAGCTGCGTTGTGATCGACGGCGATCGATCGTCGATCGATCGGCGATCGGCGGTGATCGGCAAACGGCCGAGATGCGAGCGGCGGCGATCGGCCGACGGCCGTGATGGTCGGACGACCGTCGGTGGCCGGCCGTCGCGATCGATAATCGGACCGCCGGCGACTGACGATGCGGCCAGGTGACCCATCGGCAACGGGGCTATGATCGTGATGGCCGTAGTAATGGATGACCGACCAAACGACCGATTGGCCGTCGCCGGCGACCGACGGCCGATTACACCAAACAAAAGAATGTAATGATCTTTGTAATCCAAGATTACATACAATTTGTATCCAAACAATGTAATGTAATCAAGATTACATTGCATTCCATTACAACTTGGATTACATTACAACTTAAATTACATTACGTCCTACCAAACGCAGCCTTGCTTGTTTGTCTTTCGTATTACTGTTGTAATCAATTTTATGAGGTTTCTCCACCTCCGACTTGTGTCGAGAAGGAGTGTTTGCATAGTGGTGTGTTTGTAGCATCGCTAGAGCTCTTTAGAGCTCGATCCGTGGAGTAGGAATCGTTCGGTTACGAACCACATTATATCCTTGTATTTGTGTGCTTGTTATTGTGATTGTTGTATTATTTCTATATTCCGCTACGTACTAACAATCATAGGCAAGCGAACGCGAATGAATTCCATCTACGCAACGATTACAAGCTATTAACCCCCCCCCCCCTCTAGCATTCCAATGATCTCTTACAAGTGGTATCAGAGCGAGGCCGCTCTTTAAGTTTAACAACTAAGGGAGCACGCTAGAGGATGAAGATGGAAGTTCAAGAACAACTAGGATGGGATATCAACACACCTATCCCTTATACCTTCTATGGACAAGAAGGGTTTAGACAATAGAAGGCAAGGATCGAAGACTTCCTAATGATGAGGGACTTCGAAGAATGGTCTATCTTAATGGAGGGATATAGCTATCCAATAGGACCAAAGGGAGGGTTCCTCAAGAAAAAGAGATGGGCCGAAGAGCAAATCCAAGCTTTCGAGAAAAATGATAAGGTAATGAAGTTTTTAATTGATTTAATACCTAACAAATATCTTGTGTATGTTAGGTAATTATGTAGATGCCAAGGATCTATGGAGCCAAGTGACCAAACTCCATGAAAGTCCATCACCGGTCCAAAAGGAAGGGACCGAAGAGGCAAACACATCATCCTCACAAGGAAGTGAGGACTTGGAGGTTGAGAGACCATCAACATCCAAGGAGGAAGAGGAAGTAGAATCAGAGGAAACCTCCACCTCTAGGATTGAGGGGGAGGAGATTAGATCACCGGAGCAACATCAAGAAGAAGCTTCAACATCCGGTCAAGATGAAGAAGCTCAAAATCCTATTCCGGCCTCCATTGACTTAGGTAACTCAAACACCTCAATTCAAAATAAAAATAATATTATATGTTTTGAGTGTAGGGAATTTGGGCACTACAAGAGTAAGTGTCCTAAAAGGATCAAAAAGTCTCCTCCGGCACCAAAAGTCAAGGATGTCGGTCCCCCAACAACCAAAAGCAAGGAGCAAATGATTTACTTCAAATGTCGAAAACCGGGACACTACCGAAATCAATGCCCAAAGGGGGAGAAGAAGACTCAAAGGGGAGCTTCACAAGTAGGGGGAGCCTCTAAGGCAAACCCTAAGGTATATTGTAATGCTCCTTCTTTAGTTAATAGACAAAAGCATGCTAGAAATTTTAATTCTCTTGCAATTTATGAAAAGCATGCTAATAGGAACAAGTACTTTTGTTTAGGAGCTAAGGATTTTTATTTTGAAAATAAGGAGAAAATTGGGACTAATGTCTCTAAAAACAATTTATCTAAGGACAAACCTAGGTCAAATAACTCAAGACTAATTCTACCTAAGGAGACAATTAGAAAGGTGCAAGAGCACCTAGGTTTTAATCCCAAATGGATTAGGCATATGCCTGGGAAGAACATTGCTCAAAGACCAAATCAAAATTCTAAAATTGGGCAATTAGAAATTAAAAACCAAGCCTTGAGGTGAAGGCCTGAAAAACTTGAGAAGACCCTCAAGATTATGCAAAATCAACTAAAATGGTCAAATAGTCAAAGTCAAGAGTCTAGGACCAAGAGTCAACACCTAGGGCCAAAGAGAGAAAAGTCAACCAAGGGCAAAAAGGGTTTGAGTCACAAACCTAAGCTTAAGGTGGCTTATCATAGTGTTTCA
Source organism: Wurfbainia villosa (assembly GCA_025175895.1). Classification (NCBI taxonomy): domain Eukaryota; kingdom Viridiplantae; phylum Streptophyta; class Magnoliopsida; order Zingiberales; family Zingiberaceae; genus Wurfbainia; species Wurfbainia villosa. The sequence goes on from CM045996.1 coordinate 84,879,728, forward strand.
TTTGATTATGGAACACAAATTAGGTCTAGGAAAGCCAAGGTCACAAGGGAAGTCATCCCTAGAGTTGACCATGGTGTGTGCCTAGTGGCTAGGGTTTCAAGGAAACCTAGGGAAGCCACTAAGAAGGTTGCAAGGGAAGTTACCCCTAGAGTCAACCTAGGTAAGACCACATGACCAAGACTAACAAGCCTAGAAGGGTCATTAGGAGGGTATCTAGGGAGGTCATCCCTAAGGAATACCTAGTTAACCCTAGGTGCTCAAATAGATTTTGTGTTCCTAAGAGCGTGATTGATTCACGCTAGATTGGTTTAGGGTGTGCCAACCTTGATTGGATGGGTAGTTAACTCAACCATAGTAAAGGTAGCATTTTAGGACATTTTCAAGGTTATGGATACCTTGGAAATAGAATTGATATTATGATCCTAAAAGATGTTAGGATGTGCCAATACATTTTTGAAATTATGAAAAATTAATTAAATTGACACAATTTAGAATTAAAGGTCATAGTGTATCATTTGAGTTTTTGGCACACTAGGGAGAAAAGTGATAATATGGCAAAATATATTTAATTATATCGAATGGAAATTAATATTAAAATTTAGGTATTATTATACCTATAAATTTTATATGTCATGCTTTGATTGTCATATAACATGTCATGACATCATATCTATTTTTAATTATTTAAAATGTCATGATCATATTTAGGGTTAGGTTAAATATCATGTATGCTTAGATTATATCATATGCCATGACACCATGATCATTGGCCATGCTTTACTTATGTTATCATTTATGCCATGATCATTCATGCATCTAAATTGATTCAAATTGAATTAAGGACTTTGGCATGACTTGGAGTCTCATTTATAAGAGAATCAAGTAGGGTTGCCTTAGAAAAATGCATGAAACCTTAGATTAGGAGAACAAAACCCACATCTCACATTAAAATTGACATGTATGTGTATTTATACATCCTAGATACATGTGAGATGGTAGGATATGAGTTGAGTTCAAGGTGCATAGTTTTTGCATCTAGATGAACTAAAACTCATCTTATTTCATTTGTGGATCATTGGAAAAGCTTGTGTACAAGTCATGTACATTGAGCCCAAGGAATATGATCCAATATAGGTCTTCAAAAATATTTTAAAATCAACTTAGAAAACCTTGGTGAAGTCTATCTTTTGATAGCAATCACCATTAATGAAGTTGATACAAAGTGAGCCAAAACTTAGAAGTTTTTCTTCACTTTTGAATTTTCTATCAATTTCGATATTTTATGGATAAAATATTTTTCACCAATTGTATGTGTCATAAGTGTTATACGTATGAATTTTCATGATTTTTCGATATACGTATAATTATTTATGAATTTTTGAATTTCATTTCTGATAACTGAAATTATGATATTTGATTATCAGTCAATTGCTTGCGAGTCGACTAATGAAATGTGATCGTAGTAGAGAGTCATTTATCAATCTGATTTCGAAAACAAGGTATGTTGCTTCGTGTTCATTCTGATTAAGGTCCCTAACCACTTCTAACCCTAAGATATGTTTTGGGAAGCATTATAAAGGGTGAAAATCCATTAGATATGGATTATGAGAGGTGTTAGGATAATGTATCAAATTTAAGGTGTTGGAAAGTTCAATGTTGTATTTCCAACCTTATTTTTGATGGTTTAAAATTCCTATTGGCTTAGGGACTTCCCAAGGAGATTGTTGGTGCAATGGTCAAGGGAAAACAAGCCTTTAAGGGGAGATATCCATCATGAGATGATGGATGGCATTTTTCCTCATAGGGAGGAGAAAAAGGGATTTTGAGATACCCAATTTGAAAATTGGGAGAGTGTATAGGATTGCCTCTCTTGAGTGATATGGGACTTATCACTAGGAAGATGGTAGGCATCCTAGGTAATTTTGGACCAAGAGGGAGATTGTAAGATCTCATTGGGACATGAGACATTGACCTCCTTGGAGAGATAACCTATTTGATATAATTCAAAAAGGGGGAGAATGTTAGAATTACCAATTTGGGATAATTGGTAAGGGGTTTGAGTTAGATGGTCTAACTCAATGGTTTGTTGGTTTTTGTCAAACATCAAAAAGGGGGAGATTGTTGGTGCAATCGGCCCAGGTCATGATTGACCAGGACTCGAGCTTGACTCGAGAGATGTTTTGATGTTCGACAAAAACATATGATAATGTAATTATCATGGGAAAGTCCAAGTCTTGAGTACTTGGCATAAGAAGTCCAAGCATGGGTCTTGGCAATGGAAAGTCAAAGTCATGGGTACTTGGCATGGAAGTCCAAGTGGGACACTTGGCATTTGGGAAAGTCCAAGTCATGGGTACTTGGCATGGAAAGTCCAACATGGGTTGGCAAGGGAAAGTCCAAGCTTGAGTCTTGGCATTTGAGAATTCCAAGGGGTTTGATATTGGCAGCGTAAAGTCCAAGCGGGAGTCTTGGCAGCATAAGTCCAATGGTTGGCGGCGTAAAGTCCAAGCGGAGTCTTGGCGGCGTAAGTCTAATGTGTGTAGGAGATCGTTTGAAGCTAGAGGGGGGGGTGAATAGCGCGTGCTAGTACCGATGATGGAATTCGTTTGTGATTGAGTCTACAAATTTCGTTAGTGCAATGGAATAATGATAATAAAAGCAATAACAAAATAGACACAAACAAACACACCAATACACAAATATTTAACGTGGTTCAGAACCGAACGGTTCCTACTCCACGGATCGAGCTCTAAAGAGCTCTAGCGATGCCAATGCAATCACTAATCACAACTACTCCTTCTCGACACAAGTCGGAGGTGGAGAAACCCCTTAGAAACTATTCTTACAACAATAAGAAATAGATACAAGCAATTACAACAATAAAATACAATGCAAGTAAAGGAAACTACTTTACAATTGCTCTTTGAATGCTTGATCACTTGGTTGCTTGAAATCAACTTGGAGACCCTGATTTGCAACAAAAAATCACCCCAAAAGCCCTCAAGAAACCATGCCTTTTTCCTCCATCACGAGCTCCTTTTATAGCTTCAGCCTGTGCTGGAAAAAGTCGATCAGTTGACTGCTCAGGACCATCAGTCGACTGATGCCACTATTGTCGTGAGACAACGGCTAGATCCACACTATAAAAATCTAACAGATCCATCATCAGTCGACTGATCATGACCATCATTCGACTGCTCAAGCCTCCACTCATTTGCTCCCAGCAATGATCGAGTCGATTCGATCATGCGTGAAAAACCGAGCACCGACGCATCACAAGATCGCGTAGTCAAACCCTAGTTGACTCTTACAAGTCGACTGCCACATGGCACCAGTCGACTGGCACACCTCAAACATGAGGTTTTATCCCAAGTATGGTTCCCCTATACTTGCTAGACCACCCTTAGTCTAGACCTAAGCCTTCTATCCACCTCCATCAGCCTCACGCCTCTCAGATCCCTCCAAGTCATCCATGACTTGTTCATCCATCGCGCTAGCCTTCAGGTGCTTCCATCAGCTATGTCATGCTAACGGTGTCTACACCGCCAAGGCACATTGGACTTACGCCGCCAAGACTCCGCTTGGACTTTACGCTGTCAACCATTGGACTTATGCTACCAAGACTTCACCCTTGGACTTTACGCCGCCAATATCAAACCCCTTGGACTTCTCAAATGCCAAGACACAAGCTTGAACTTTCCCTTACCAACCCATGTTGGACTTTTCATGCCAAGACCCATGCTTGGACTTTCCTTGCCAACTCATGTTGGACTTTCCATTGCCAAGACCCATGCTTGGATTTTCCCAAATGCCAAGTGTCCCACTTGGACTTTCCATGCCAAGTACCCAAGACTTGGACTTTTCCATGACAATTAAATTGTCATATGTTTTTGTCGAACATCAAAACATCACTCGAGTCAAACTCGAGTCCTGGTCAATCGTGACCTGGGCCGATTGTACCAACAATCTCCCCCTTTTTGATGTTTGACAAAAACTAAACAAACCATTTGAGTTAGACCATCTAACTCAAAAACTCCTTACCAATTATCCCAAATTGGTAATTCCAAATATTTTCCAAAACATTCTCTCCCAAACATTCTCCCCCTTTTTGACTAACATCAAAAAGTTTTCTCTCCAAGGAGGTCAATGTCTCATGTCCCATTGAGATCTTACAATCTCTCCCTTGGTCCAAAAATACCTAGGATGCCTACCATCTTCCTAGTGATAAGTCACATATCACTCAAGAGGGGCAATCCTATTCACTCTCCCAATTTTCAAATTGGGTCTCTCAAAATCCCATCAATTTTACCAATTGATGATATTCTCCCCATAACTTCTCCCCTTCAAGAAGAAAACACATCCATCATCCCAAGATGGATACCTCCCCCTAAAGGCTTGCTCCCCCTTGACCATTGCACCAACAATGTTCTTGGGAAGTCCCTAAGCCAATAGGAACTCTAGACCATCAAAAGTAAGGTTAAAAGTTCAAATATGAACTCTCCCCACCTTAAATTTGATACATTATCCTAACACTTCTCCTAATCCATATCCAATGGATTTTCACCCTTTATAATGCTTCCCAAAGCGTATCCTAGGGTTAGAAGTGGTTAGGGACCTTAACCGTAGCTGAACACGGGCTAAACAAACTTTGTTTTCTCGAAATCAGCCTTGGCAATCGACTCTGTTAGATAACAGTCGACTACCACTCTCATCAGTCGACTGCCACCAAGGTCGGTCGACTGATAACTGAAATATCAGAATTTCAGTTATCAGAAATAAAATTTAGAAATTCATAAGTAATTCTACGTACATAGAAAAATCGTGAAACTTCATACGTATATTACTTATAGTCAATACAATGGGTGAAAAATGATAGAAAAATATTTTACCCATAAAATATCAAAATTGATACAAAATTCGAAAGTGAATAAAACTTCTAAGTTTTGGCTCACTTTGTATCAATCTCATCAATGGTGATTGCTATAAAAAAATAGACTTCACCAAGGTTTTTCAAAAAGAATTTTAAAATGTTTTCAAAACCTTTTTTTTGGATCATATTCCTTGGGCTCAATGTACATGACTTGTACACAAGCTTTCCCAATGATCCACCACTCATATAAGATGAGTTTAAGTTCATCTAGATGCAAAAATTATGCACCTTGAACTTAACTCATATCCTAGCATCTCACATGTATCTAGGGTGTATAAATATACATACATGTCAATTTAGATGTGAGATGTGGGTTTTGGTTACCTTAATCTAGGATTTCATGCATTTTTCTAAGGCAACTCTATTTGATTCCCTTATAAATGGGACTCCAAGTCATGTCATTGTCCTTAACTCAATTTTAATCAAATGCATGAATGATTATGGCATTAATGATGATATAAATAAGCATATTCTCATAATTATGATGTCATGGCATAAGATGAAAACTAAAAACACATGACATTTAATCCTTAGTTCTAAACATGATCATGACATATAAATGATAAAGATTAAACATGATGTCATGGCATGTTATATGACAAACAAAACATGGCATACAAAATATATAGGTATAATAATACCTAAATTTTAGAATTAATTGTCATTTGATATAATTAGGTTTATTTTGTCATATTACTACTAACCTCCCAAGTGTGCCAAAAACCCAAAATGGCACACTAACTTCTAAACCTAAATTGTGTCAATTTAATTAATTTTTCATAATTCCAAAAATACATTGGCACATCCTAAAATCTTTTAGGATTAAAAATCAAACCTATTTCCAAGGTACCCATAACCTCGAAAATTGCCTAAAGTGTTATCTTTACCATGGTTGAGTTAACTACCCATCCAATCAATGTTGGCACACCCTAAAACCATCTAGCATGAATCAATCACGCTTTTAGGAACCCAAAACCTATTTGAGCTCCTAGGGTTAATTAGGTATTCCTTAGGGATAACCTCCCTAGATACCTTCCTAATGACCCTCCTAGGCTTGGTAGCCTTGGTCATTGTGGTCTTACCTAGGTTGACTCTAGGGGTAACTCCCCTTGCAACCTTCTTAGTGGTCACCCTAGGTTTCCTTGAAACCCTAGCCACTAGACACATACCTTGGTCAACTCTAGGGATGACTTCCTTATTGACCTTGGCCTTCCTAGACCTAGTTTGTGTTCCATAATCAAATGGAACACTATGATAAGCCACCTTAGGCTTAGGTTTGTGACCCAAACCTTGCTTGCCCTTGGTTGACTTTTGTCTCTTAAGCCCTAGGTGTTGACTTTGAGTCCTAGACCCTTGACTTTGACAATTAGACCCTTGAAATTGATTTTGCATCTTATTGAGGGTCTTTTCAAGTTTTTCAAGCCTTGACCTCAAGGCTTGGTTCTCTAATTCTAATTGCCCAATTTTAGAATTTTTATTTAAACCTTGGGCATGGTTCTTTCTAGGCATATGCCTAGTCCATTTAGGGTTGAAACCTAGATGCTCTCCTATTTTCCTAATAGACTCCCTAGGTAAAACATTTCTAGGGACATTAGTCCCAAATTTCTCCTTCTTTCTAAGGTTGACTTTCTTAGTTCCCAAGCAATATTCTCTATTTCTAGCATACTCTTTTTGTTAAAAGCAAGATTGCTAAAATTATTTCTAGCATACTTTTTGACATTATTTGAATAAGGAGCTTTATTTAAAAATACCTTAACCAGCTTTGGAAGCTCTCCTTACTTGTGGTGCTCCTTCTTAACCCTTCTTCTCTTCCATAGAGCATTGACTCCGGTAGTGTCCCGGTAGTCGACATTTGAAGAAAATAATGTGCTCCTTGCTTTTGATGGTTATTGGGGGACCGGCATCCTTAATTTTTGGTGTCGTTTGAGCTTTTCTTACTCTCTTTGGGCATTTGCTCTTGTAATGCCCACTTTCCCTACACTCAAAGCAAATTATATGATTTTTATTTAAACCTAAATTGCTTGAGTTACCTAGGGTATTTGTGGTGGTAGGTGTCGGAGTTGGAGCTTCTTCATCCCTCCCGGAGGTTGAGGCTTCTCCTTGATCTTGCTCCGGCTCCGGTGTGGAAATTCTTTCCTCCCCCTCAATCCTAGAGGTGGAGGTTCCTTCTACTTCTTCCACCAATCCAGAAATTGATTCCCTATCAACTTTCGAATCCTCAAGCTCTTTAGATGACGATGTACTTGTTTGAGCTTGAGAAGGTGAGCACTCCTCTTCTTCTTGAACCGATTGGCTCCATAATTCCTTAGCATCCATATAATCCCCTAACATACACACAATATCGTTAGGGATCAAATCAAAAATAAACTTTACTACCTTCATGTTTTTCTCGAATGCTTGGATTTGATCTTCACTTCATTTCTTCTTCTTGAGGAAACCACCCTTTGGTCCTTTTGGATATTCGAATCCATCCATCAAAATAGACCATTCCTCAAAATCTCTCATTATAATAAAATCTTCAATTCTCCTCTTCCAAGAATTGAAGCATTCTCGTCCATATAGGGTGTAGGGCACCGGTGTATTGATGTCACATCCTAGTTGTCCTTGGACTTCCATCTTCACCCTCTAGCGTGCTCCCTTAGTTGTTAAACTTCAAGAGCGGCCTCGCTCAGATACCACTTGTAGGAGATCGTTTGAAGCTAGAGGGGGGGTGAATAGCGCGTGCTAGTACCGATGATGGAATTCGTTCGTGATTGAGTCTAAAAATTTCGTTAGCACAGTAGAATAATGATAATAAAAGAAAAAACGAAATAAACACAATCAAACACACCAATACACAAATATTTAACGTGGTTCAGAACCGAACGGTTCATACTCCACGGATCGAGCTCTAAAGAGCTCTAGCGACACCAATGCAATCACTAATCACAACTACTCCTCGACACAAGTCGGAGGCGGAGAAACCCCTTACAAACTATTCTTACAATAATAAGAAATAGATACAAGCAATTACAACAATAAAATACAATGCAAGTAAAGAAAACTACTTTACAATTGCTCTTTGAATGCTTGATCACTTGGTTGCTTGAAATCAACTTGGAGACCCTGATTTGCAACAACAAATCGTCCCAAAAGCCCTCAAGAAACCATGCCTTTTTCCTCCATCACGAGCTCCTTTTATAGCTTCAACCTGTGCTGGAAAAAGACGATCAGTCGACTGCTCGGGACAATCATTCGACTAATGTCACTGTTGTCGTGAGACAACTGCTAGATCCACGCTGGAAAAATCCAACGAATCCATCATCAGTCGACTGATCATGACTATCAGTCGACTGCTCAAGCCTCCACTCGACTGCTAACCCTAGCAGTCGAGTCAGACTACATTTAGTGCTCGAAAAACCAAGCACCAGTCAACTGATCACAAGATCAGTCGACTGCTCAACCAATCAGTCGACTGCCCTCCTCTGGCAGTTGACTGCTAGGTCAATTCCCACAGTCAAACCCTAGTTGACTCTTACCAGTCGACTGGCACACCTCAAACATAAGGTTTTAGCCCAAGTATGGTTCCCCCATACTTGCTAGACCACCCTTAGCCTAGACCTAAGCCTTCTAGCCACCTTCATCAGCCTCACGCCTCTCAGATCCCTCCAAGTCATCCATGACTTGTTCATCCATCGCGCTAGCCTTTAGGTGCTTCCATCGGCTATGTCATGCTAACGGTGTCTACACCTCCAAGGTACATTGGACTTATGCTGCCAAGACTCCACTTGGACTTTACACCGCCAACCATTGGACTTATGCTGCCAAGACTTCACCCTTGGACTTTATGCCGTCAATATCAAACCCCTTGGACTTCTCAAATGCCAAGACACAAGCTTGGACTTTCCCTTGCCAACCCATGTTGGACTTTCCATGCCAAGACCCATGCTTGGACTTCCCTTGCCAACTCATGTTGGACTTTCCATTGCCAAGACCCATGCTTGGACTTCCCTTGTCAACTCATGTTGGACTTTCCATTGCCAAGACTCATGCTTGAACTTTCCCAAATGTCAAGTGTCCCACTTGGACTTTCCATGCCAAGTACCCAAGACTTGGACTTTCCCATGACAATTACATTGTCATATGTTTTTGTCGAACATCAAAACATCACTCGAGTCAAACTCGAGTCCTGATCAATCGTGACATGGGCCGATTGCACCAACAATGTGCCTTGGCGGTGTAGACACCGTTAGCATGACATAGCCGATGGAAGCACCTGAAGACTAGCGCAATGGATGAACAAGTCATGGATGACTTGGAGGGATCCGAGAGGCGTGAGGCTGAAGGAGGTGGCTAGAAGGCTTAGATCTAGGCTAAGGGTGGTCTAGCAAGTATGGGGGAACCATACTTGAGTTAAAACCTCATGTTTGAGGTGTGCGGTCGGGTGTCATGTGAATGATCGTGTGAGTCAACTAGGGTTTAATCAGGAATTGGCCTAGCGATTGATTGCGAGAAGAGGCGGTCGGGATCGATTGTAAGCGATCGGCCCGATCTTGTGATCAATCGACTGGTGCTCAGTTTTTCGGTCACAGAATGGAGTCTGACTCGATTGTTGGGGTTAGCAGTCGAGTGGAGGCTCGAAAAGTCGACTGATGGTCATAATCAGTCGACTGATGATGGATCCGTTGGATTTTTTCAGCGTGGATCTAGCCGTTGTCTCACCACAATAGTGGCATCAGTCGACTGATGGTCCCGAGCAGTCTACTGATCAGCGATTTTCAGCACAGGATGAAGCTTTAAATGGAGCTCGTGAAGGAGGAAAATGCTATGATTTTTTGAGGGCTTTTGGGGCGATTTGTTGTGGCAAATCAAGGTCTCCAAGTGCAATCCAAGCTACCAAGCATTCAAGCAATCAAAAGCAAAGTATTGTAAAGTTCTCTTTACTTGTTTTCGTATTTGCATTGTATTTGCTTGTTTGTCTTTCGTATTACTGTTGTAATCAATTGTACAAGGTTTCTCCACCTCCGACTTGTGTCGAGAAGGAGTGTTTGCATAGTGGTGTGTTTGTAGCATCGCTAGAGCTCGATCCGTGGAGCAGGAACCGTTCGGTTTCGAACCACGTTATATCCTTGTGTTTGTGTGCTTGTTATTGTGATTGTTGTATTATTTCTATATTTCGCTGCGTACTAGCAATCATAGGCAAGCGAACGCGAATGAATTCCATCTACGCAACGATTACAATCTATTCACCCCCCCCCTCTAGCATTCCAACAATCTCCTACATAAGTGAGATAGGGTTTGAACGACTTTAAAGTTATTAATAGCTTTGACTTAACACTTTGTCATATTAATTTTTATTATTTTGATATATGCCAAAAGGGGAGAGAAAGTAGGTTTAAAGTTATAATTAAATTTGAAGAATGCATTCAAGGGGAGAGTGCATTTCATGAACTTTCCTTATGAACTTAGATCATTTCTGATTCTGGTATATTTCTCCTAACTTTAAAATGTTATGTTGGCATACCTCAAAAAGAGAGAGATTATTGGTGCAGGGAGAACCACTCCCATATTTTGATATATAAACTGAAGTTTAAAGTTAGGATATACCTGTGATTCGATATATGTGTTAAGTGTGCAGACTTAACAGAGAAGTCCTAGTAGGTCAGGCTGAGCGGATACTAAGCAGAATTCTTGACTGATCAGGAGGACCAGACAGCAAGCAAGTTGTATAGATGGGTTGAGTGGACCGGACATCTTGCAGAGACCAGTTGGATCAGGAGGACCACACAACTGATAGGAAGACCAGCTGGGTTAGGAGGATCCGGCAACTGGTAGGAAGCCCTGGTGAGTCAAGATCAGACGTCAAGCAATGTAAGTCCAAACAGGTTGAAAAGATCATATATTTGGCAGGTAAGCTCTCGAGTGGAGAGGTGAGGTCGAGTCCTCGATTGAGGACAAAGGTAGGTGTTGATCAGACGAAGGGTTAGAGATGGACTTCAAATTCGAAATCAGATAGTATTACTACTGTCAATACATTTTATATTTTGCTTATGCTAATTCTGTGTTGCAGGTCTCTAGGCAACTGGGCAAGGTCTAGGCGCCTCTAGGTCCAGTCGATTGGACTAGGTCCAAGCAATTGGGATGTCGAGTTGGCAAGGCGAGCTAGTGATCGCTAGAGATCATGGGACCGAAATGGCAAGTATTCCAGGCAACTGGACCATGTCTAGTCGATTGGGATTTCAGAACTGCATCAGAGCATATAAGGGTGACTTAGCGTTGCCTAGACCAAGTCCAAGCGCCTGGGAAGACTGAGTTGTCATTTCAAGAGGCCAATGTTGAGGCAATTGGGAGGTGGTCCAGTTCCTGAAAAAGGCTTATAAAAGAAATAGTCATGCAACTTCGAAAAAAACATTCTATTCATCCCTCAAGTGTTGCGTCTTCGTTCATCATCTACAAAAGCTCTTACACACCATCCTGACACTCTGCTGACGATTCAAACTACATCTTCGAAACTTAAGTGTCAGTATATTCATTTATATTTGTATTTACATTTCGCATTTGTACTTATATTTAATAGGGAAGGTAGAGTGTAACCTTACCCTCAATCTTTGTATGCGAAAAGCCCTCTGAGATTGAAAGTTTTCGAATCGAAGGGATCTTAGTGATTGTCCGACAAGGTAGTCCTAGAGAGGGGTTACAAGCCTTAGAGTAGAAATTTGGCTCAAATTGTGAACCAAGTAAATATCTGTGTATTTGTCTTTATTTTTTCTACTGCATTTAACTTTGATTTCAAATGATAAAAAGAAAAGGTTTTAAAAATAATTAAAGAAAATTTTTTTATCCGAGATTCACCTCCCCTTTCTATCGGAATCTTCATCCTACAAGATTGTATAACTAGATGCACCCAGAAGGTTTATTTTATTAGACAACACGCCTATCTAATTGGAAGGACGGGGGGTGTATGTCCAATCAAGAGTGCTAAGAGGGATTAATGGGTGATCATGCCTTGTCTAACCAAATGAGCCAAGTGAGCTTGTTATAATAAGTTGAGTGAACCTAATGTCCAATTAGGGCAAGCAAACTAGATGTGTCAAACAAGTTAGACAAACTAAGCAAGCCAAATGAGCCAATGTGAGCGACCTTCTCAATTAGGGTGCTTCCATTGGTCTAAGTAGAATGGTCATTCCAAGTGAACCAATTAGTTTAAAGTGGATTCGACAATTTACCGAACATCGCACGTGAAGTTTAGAATTGTCCAAACAATACCATATACTTTCATATTTACCAAAGGGCGTACCTCATTCCTTTTTTACCCCTCCAACCAAATATGTATTTAATGCTCAGATATTGCATGCATCCGAACCATAATTGAAAATCTCGAACCATCCAAACATGGTGCTGAGAATTCAAATCTCAAGACCACTGTGTTCCTGGGAATATAATTCCTAGCACCACCTTTTTTTTATCTGATTTTTGAAATATTACTGTGAATACCTAATAAAACTTTGAATATCAGAAATTTTGGCCACAGATACACAGAGGGGCACTACCCGAACTTAATGGACTTGGATTGGATCGAAGAAGAGGTGAATAGGGTCGTCAATGGGTTTTGACCGAAACCCATTGATGGACCTAGAGGAGTTCAAATTCTGAAATCTTGACATAGACTGAAAGATCTTACAACATGAATTTTTGATATGTCGAGGAAACTTAGTTCTAATCCTCCTACCTCCTAATTTTGACGGTGTATCGAAAAAAAAATGATGTTGGGAATTAAATCTCAACACCACAGTGAAATTATAAATCCTAGCACCACCATTATGGTGTTGGAATTGCAATTTCCAACACCATAGTGGTGTTGAAATCCCAACACCACCACTGTGGTGCTGGAATTTGCAATCCCAACACCACCACTGTGGTACTGGAATTATAATTTTCAGCACCATAGTGGTGTTGCAAATCCTAGTACCACAGTGGTGGTGCTGGTCCCAACACCTACTGTGGTACTAGGAATTGCAATCCCAGCACCACAGTGTGGTGTTGGGATTTGCAACGCCAATGTGGTACTGGAAATTACAGTGGTGATGGGATTGCAATTTCCAACACCACAGTGGCGGTACTAGGATTTGCAACACCACTGTGGTGCTGGAATTTACAATTTCAGCACCACAGTGGTATTGGAATTTAATTCTCAGCACCATTTTTTTTAAACACTGTCAAAATTGGGAGGAAGGAGGATTAGAACTAAGTTTTCTCGACATATCAAAAATTCATGTTGTAAGATCTTTCAATCTATGTCAAGTGTCACGCCCCGAGGGAGTCCCCGCCAGATAAAAATCCGATAGTATCTCTCCTATACGGGTGACAATATGAAACTTACATACAAGGCATACACGACCACTATACATCGGTCAACACGATCGAAACAAAACTACACACGCAGGTCATAAATAGGCCTCAGACCACCAATCAAAGTAAATAACAAAAATCTATCACATCTAGACTTACCCCTTCTGCCATCTGGGCAAGAATACACAACCAAATCCAATCGAATATAAATCCGAATAGAGGTCCATAAGGACATACCAAATATCACCAAAACATCCACTAGTACATAAATCAAACACCAGTCCTAAACATATCTTCTAGTCAATACCAAAACCATAAATCTAATAACAAGAAAACTATCACGACGAGGGGGTTTGGCAGCTGGACTCTCCTGACAGCTTCATCCTGAAATAGATATAAAACAACGGGGTAAGTTCAATGAACTCAGCGGATAATAGTCGATATGCATAGTAAGATACAAATATGTATCCTGTATGCATGGCAATCATATGCAACATCCAAGGAAGCAATCAAAATGCAGTAAACACAATACAAATGTCATCCATGCAATATGCATACGATGCAAATGACATGGTCACCCCTGACGCCAGTCAGCCGCCTCACACGCGATGGTGAAGCCGAGTGGGTAGGGTTATGACAACTGTGCACTCTGCCATCACTGCTCCTGAGTGACCGAGTGGACAAGATGCTGTCGGAGTACACCTATCCTCCTACCCCAAACAGAGTGGGGGAGCAATGCTCTCATCTCCCGGTGTCATAGACCAAAGGAGGGATTCATGCCCGCTACCACGCTACCTCATCACTACCAATGAGCGGACCAGCGGAGCCTGACAGAGCTACTGCATACACCCTCCTGATGTACCACTAACCCATGAGTGGCAGCGTGTGCAGATCATGTAACTGGCTATAGGCTCAACTACAAAGGAACCCCATCCAGCCAGCATGTAATCATGCAAGATGGTGCATGACACTAAAGCATGTAACACCAACCAAAATATGTATCCGAATAATATGCACAATATCAATGGCCTATGTAAAATAGAGAAGGTATATCTAAAAGATGATCAGGTGCATGTATCAAGATAGTATCGACTAAGATAGCAATACATGTATCATGTATGGCACAGCGACATACTAGGCAGATAAAACATAAAAAAATTATTGCAAGTTAGAACTAACTAAGCATATCAATATGACCATATCTAAAAGATAAGTCAAAATACCCGCCTGATATAATGCTCGAAAACAATGCAATCGTCACGCCCGTGGACCTATCTCGTGACCGAAACCTGCATAAAACATAATATAATCAGATTACATTACCAACTCTAACATCAAGTCCAAAACCTAACGAATTAAGTTATCCCCTTAACCGATCACTCACTGTTGTCATATATCCACACAATAATAGGACACATAACCATCCCTCCAATCACACTCATTCACTGCCTGCAAAACCCCAATTTTCGCTCATTCACAGTTGGCCAAGACCCCAAATCACACGGCAGCTAACTCAAGCTTCAACCAAGTCTTTTTCACAGCCCCTTCACAATCACTCTAGTCTTCTCCTCTCACGCAACGCCACCACAGCCGTGCAAACCCCCAATTTACATCCCCTAATCGACCAAAACTCCGACTCACAGCCATGCACAGTCGGCGCCCCTTGCTCTCAGTCGTACAACCATTCATAGCTCACTCACACAATTCAAACATCCAACCACATATAACAAGAATTAACCACAGCATAAAAAACAAATCGAGCTTATCGACGGTTGAAACCTCACCGGCGATAATCGGCCGGAGACGGCTTACCCTCCTATCGGAATCTCCCGATCGCAACCTGATCGCTGCAACAAAACGCGGACAGGAGCTGAAACCTGCTATTCCAGTGATGCTCGGCCAGAGGGGGAGGCGACCACAAACTCGAGCAGCATCGTCTGTGGAGAGGAGGATGGCGCGTGCAGCTATGGACGGCGAATGCGCGACGCGCCGGGCGACGGTACTCGCGAGAATAGGAGAAGCGCGACGTGCGACGGTCAGAGGCGAGGAGGGTGACGTCGTGGGGTTGGGCACGGGAAGGGCGAAGCAACGGTGGAGAGAAGGGTTCACAAAGAGAGGGATTCGCGAATCGCGAAGAAGAAGAAGAAGTTAGGGATTTCGGGTCGCAAGGGAGAAAAACCGGTGCGACGGGGAAAACTGGGATCGATCCCTAATAATCCGAACTACCCCTTTATAAATAAATAAAAACCTATGTTTTAATTTAACACCTTATTAATTTAATTATACTTTTATATTCTCTACAAACCTGTTTAATTCCAGAAAAATTTCAGAAAAATCCCTAAAAATCCCGAAAAAATTCCAGGATTATTTTTTTTCTAAATTTTTAGCTATTAAATTTAGTATTTTAAATTTTCCGTATTTAACATTAAGATTTCAAAATTTGAACTCCTCTAGGTCCATCAATGGGTTTCGATCAAAACTCATTGATGACCCTATTCACCTCTTCTTCAATCCAATTCAAGTCTATTGAGTTTGGGTAGTGCCCCTCTGTGTATCTGTGGCCAAAATTTCTGTTATTCAAGGTTTTATTAGATATTCATAGCAATATTTCAGAAATCAGGCCGATATAAATTAGAAATCAGATAAAAAAAAAGTGGTGTTGGGAATTATATTCTCAGGAACACAGTGGTCCTGAGATTTGAATTTTCAGCACCACGTTTGGATGGTTCGGGATTTTCAAGTGTGATTCGGATGCATGCAATATCTGAATTTGACGGGAGAGGTAAAAAAGGAATGAGATGCGCCCTTTGATAAATATGAAAGTATGAGATGTTGTTTAGATAATTTTAAACTTCACGTGTGTTGCTTGGTAAATTATCGAAGTGGATTGGTTAGTTCAAGCATGTAAAGTAAGTCTATGCATTTGGATCTTCAAGAGGGCCTAACAAGTTCATTCAGCCAAGTGGGATAAATGGATCGATCATGCTAGATGCCAAGCACGGTAGATAGGACATCCCATGCATTTGTTCATCACTAGAAGTAAACATGTGGAATAATATAAACATTCGACTATTTATTCATTTGCTCGTGCTCATTTATCCCTCTAATTTTCTTTTATTTTGAATTAGGATACTCTTATTGACATTAAAATAATTAATAAATTCTTTCTAAATTGTTCAAATAAAAAATAAATCGCTTCAAATTTACCCTTAAGTGAATCCATGACAATGAAGTCGCAAATCAAACAACTCATCAATGAATCTACACCAAGAGAATTAAACACCCATCTAGCCGATGCAGCTAGCCTAACTTGACCAACATGCCCGACCCTATGAACTGACATAATTGACTAGCCTAAAAAACCTGTTTCGCCATCCTAGGTTGATTGAATCATATAAACCAACCAACCATCCCAACTCAACCATAACTAGTAAACGAGTTGATCTAAACAAATCGATTGAACTACTAGAATGGCCTATCTAAATCAATCAAACCAATTATCCTACTTGAACTGCCCAAATAATGTAACTAGATTGATTTGCATGGATTGAGTAGGTTAATCGCCTATTTAGCTTAATTCTTCAGACCAATTTATTTAGTTTAGCCAACTTATTCAAGCCAAATAGATAGTCAAGTTTGACCAAATAAAGCAATTTGTTTGAATCGACCAACTCATCTAGACTGAGCAATTCACTTAGACCGAATAGATAGCCTAGACTGACCAAATAAACCAATTTGTCTGAGCTGATCACCTCATATAGACTAACCAATTAACATAGATCAAATATTCAACCCTTCCAAATCGATTAGTCTACCAAATTACATGGCCTTCCAGCTTGATCAACCCACCTAACTCACCACCCAATTGTCTTGAATTGCAAATTCAGCAATAACAAGATCGGTTTTGGGGCTTGAGGACAATGATGTTTGTGAATTTGGCACATCTAAAAGCGCCTAGTGTTTTAGAGTTATAGACGAGAGATGGTTTCATAAGGAGTTACAAGCAAATACTATTTCATAGAGACATGAGTGGGTATTTTGGTGAGTAATGATTTGGTTACTCATGAATTAGACCGATCCAAAATGGAAAATACGAGAGAGCTCTTATCCATTTGGTTGTTCATCTCTCTAAAATATATGTCTATTCAAATAATTTCCAGGATAGTAAAAAAAATTTAAATTCATACTCTCCACTATCTATCCACTTAATTTCTCATCCAAGTAAATTGAGTTTCCATAGATGATCAGAAAAAAAAAAATTATAAAGTGAAAGAAATGATCAAGAGAATGAATTAAGATACGAGGTGAATTAGGCATGCATAAAAAAATACAAGAGTTGTAATAGACATTAAGTACATGTTTGATGAATTCTTTTGCATATAATCGAAAAGGAAATTTAAAATTCTGTTTTGCAAGTATAATTTAATAAAATTATTATTCCTATTCATTTATTCTTAACTATTCCTTGTATCAAAATCAAGAATACATTAAAATTACTTCAAGAGACTAGGGGTCGTATTTTTTACACTATTAGTCATCAATAATTCCTTTCGAAGAGCAATGATTTTAGTTTGAGCAAGGTGTCACGGTAAAAACTTAGTTGATAATGTGGTGACAACATTTCTCCAATAGTGAGGTTTGGCAACATTAATGATGGTTTTCTTCACCGTTTCCTCTCCCTTCTCATAGAATGGGGAAGGGAGTTATTCCAAGAAGCAATGATCAATCTTTAAAGCCCGTAAAGATTTTCAAAGTGTCCATTCTCCCACTGTGTTAGTTTTTGATTGAGAAAAATGCTCCTCGTAATTTATCTCCTTTACAATAATTATGAGACCAATCGATAGGACCTGTCAGAGTCATGGATTTCACCTTTTGCCCTAATAGAAAGTGAGTTTTTGCACTAAGAGAGGTGGAGGCGATGTGAATGGTCAGCACTCAATAAGGTGGAAATGAGTCATTGACGAGGTGGAGGTGAGGTAGAGCAAGGACCTCTTGTCGATGGCCATTCACATACCCGAAGTCCTTTGTTGTATTCTCTCCTATATCACAAAGTCATGGTCTTTTGATCAAACTTTTATTGCCTTGGAGTGTATCGAGTGAGCGTTAGTAACCATTGATCTATCTTTTAACATTGATGAGTTTCAACGCACTCTTGAGGGCCTAGTGTGCTTGTGGCCAAATCTCCGAGGCCTGCACTATCTTCCAAAAGTTCCATAAATGATTTCCCTCTAACTTTTGGACACAAAATATCCTTCTTTTGGCTTCAGGATATGGTAGAATCTTATTGATTTTGATACTTATCTTCCATAAGATGATGGCAAAGGGGGTTTGAGCCTAATGTTGTGACTTGGTCTAAATGGTTGTATTTTGAACAAGTCAATGTTTTTTTGATACCTTGTAAAAAATTATGAACATGTCGTATTAACGGCCTCTCTACGATTGTCCTACACCTAAAGAAAGGAGGTAAATCGAAAAGTATTAGCACGGACCACCTCTGTTTCCTTGATTTGTCATCTCATTTGAAGAAAAATTCTATAAATTCATCATAACTGAGAATCTAACTATGGATGTCTAAAAGCCAAACTGAATGTTCTATCACTGCACCATAATCCCAAAGACTTTTTTTATGCCTTGCATGTCATGACCCGAAAGCTTCCATCCCTATATGAGGGATAGCCTCGTTGTTCGGACAATATTCATCATTGCACCAAAAATCACAAAAAATACACAAGAAGGATACACAAGATTGTACGAATATAAATATGCAATACTTTATTAAATAATGTAGAATAATGTAACTACATATTTGTTCCAAAATACTGACTTGACTATATCATGACATGACTAACACACTGACTCATGCAAAATAAAAAAAAATGTTAAAATATTAAAATGCATAAATAATAGATAATACTAAAATGAGAATAAACTGAATGGACTCTGCAAAAGATATCTCCAAATTATCGTTGAGCAATCTCTGAGCTATCAATCTTAATCTTGATTGAACCTTGGCAATCACCTCACGTATGCGAATCTGGAGGTCAAAGGAACGAAGAGTGAGCACAATATGCAAAGTAGAGTAAGGAAAAATGTGCATGAATATATATCATTCAGGAGGTCAATAACAAAAGAAAACCTTTATATTTTCTGATTTTATACACCATTGATTATTACTCCATTTTCGTTAATGTAACTCTTATTCACTCATTAATAAATTTCATCGATTTTTCTCAATTTCTCAGTTCAACATTTAACACATATTGCTCTTACATAAATATATAACTCAAACATAAGCATTTAATAGGTGAACGATCTACAATCCACCCTTCTAGAATATGTCATACATGTCAAGTGAACGACCTGCAATCCACTTGATATAAAATATATTCTATATAAATATAAGATAAGAGTGAGCGACCCATAACTCACCCAATAAAGATGCACCGTGTATGCATAGGATGAACGACCTCCATCCAATACGAAGTACATTTTATGTATGCACATATACATTCATAGATATGAAGTGAATGACCTGCGATCCACCCGAAATGCCTCACATAAAAAAAAATAGGATGAACGACTTGTAATTCATACCGTGAGGTGCCTCACACAAAAATAGGATGAACGCCCCGCAATCCACCCAGTGAGGTAAGTTATCTTCTTTTTCTTTCTAATGTTAGAAAATGGATTGCGAACCTATTGACAAGTTTCCCCAACTTATTCCTAATTATAGGCCAACAAAAGTTGTTTTAAGGGTTACAAGGATTGATAGTCAAGCCCCTAACTATGTGTTGATCTTCTAATGAAACTCTGATTCACTAATCATTAGAGTCATCATTTCCTTTTATCACGTTGAGTGAAGTAAAAATAATTTATTTATTTTTATAAGATCATTAGGGAACATCCAGAACAAATAGTCCTACGAACAAAACTTTAAGACAATATTCATACAATTAAAGAAAATAACACCGATTCTATGGAAATCTAATTATGCAGTTTAATGGTCAATACAATCATTCCAATAACCAAGATGTTTAATATAGTTTGTATGCACATTCATTTAATAATATGAATATTATCTTGTATGATTCTAATTTGGGTTATCCAAGTGGTTAAAGTTTCTGCTTAAATAGCCTCATAAACAAAAGGTAAATTTGATGACGATTAATCGTGCTTATTTGACCTCTCATTATCTCTTGGACGATAAAGACATACCACCTCAGCTTTCCCCCAGAAAAAGAAATCATAAAGATAAGAATTATCATGCACAGGATCATTGAAAGGAAAAACAATCAAGAAAAACTCCACCTCAATGAAATGCGACGATAGCAATGGCTAATTGGAGCTCGACAACATCGCGTGAAGAGGGAAGAAAAACTCAATAGCACATACGCAAAGGCACCGCATCCATGCACGAGAAAGAGGAGCTTGAAATTCGTCAGGATCATGCGAGGAGTGACTTTCTTGTGCTCACAGTAGCGAGAGGCGAGAAGAGAGGGCAGTTGGAGGTGGCTCGCGTCAGGAGGCAAGAGTTGGAAGGGAACAACGCGACTGGGATGGGATCTCGCATCGATAGGCGAGGTGAGAATGCAACTTTGCATTGTGAGGGATTAGGGTTTGAGAGATTTAAAGAGGAGATGAGGGATTAGGAGAAGAAGAAGTCACGGGAGAAAAAGAAAAGGTCGGTTGTGATGGTTTTAATGACACTTTTGCAAGAAAGTCTACTAAGTTTCAAAAATTACAACTACACCCCCATCTTTATTATATTGTTTTTTGTCCTTAAATATAACATCCTACCCCTCTAAAAAAAATTTGGTCCTCCAAATTCAGACAGTTACCTGAAGAGAAAAGATGAGGAAATTGTTCTCTCATGTCTTCTTTACGCTCCCAAGTGGCCTCTTGATCAGTGTGATGTTGTCACGCCACTTTCACTAAACATATCTTCTTTTTGCAAAGTTGGTGTTCTTTGTGTTCTAAGATATAAAGTGGATATTCTTCATAAGTAGCATCGGGATACAAAGGTATTATCAAACTCTCAAGCACATGAGATGGATCTGAAATATATTTCCGCAACATTGAGACATGAAACACATTATGTACTCCCGCTAGTGAAGGTGGTAGAGCAAGCCTATAAGCCATTAGGCCCACCTATTTCAAAATCTGAAAAGGACCAATAAATCTAGGAGCTAGCTTTCCTTTAACTTCAAATCTCTTTATGCCCTTGATAGGAGATACCCAAAGGAATACATGGTCTCCCTCTAAGAACTCTAATTCTCTCTGTCTCTTGTCTACATAGCTTTTCTGTTTGCTCTGTGCTATCAATAGTCTTTGCCTGATCATCTTGATCATCTCTACATCTCTCTGAATGCATTGCAGACCAAGTAGTTGATGTTCACCGACTTCATTCCACAAACACAGGTGATATACACGCTCTACCATATAATGTTTAAAAAGGAGTCATCTGAATAGTTGAATGAAAACTATTATTATAAGCAAATTCCACCAAATGCAGATGGTCCTCCCAACTACCTCCAAAATCTAATACGCAAGCTCGTAAAAGATCCTCTAGGGTCTGAATAGTGCAGTTTGACTGACCATCCGTCTGAGGGTGGAAAGCAGAACTGAAACGTAACTCAGTACCCAATGCCTTCTGTAAACTTTGCCAAAATTTTGATGTGAAACGAGGGTCCCGATCAGATATGATACTTAATGGAATTCCATGTAATCTTATGATCTCTTGGCAATAAAGTTCAGCTAAATGGCTCAATACATCAGTCTAACGAATGGGTAAGAAGTGTATTGATTTAGTCAATCTGTCTACAACCACCCAAATTGCATCGTGCTCCTTTCTGGATCTCGGTAGTTTGACCACTAAAGGTCATGGTAATATGTTCCCATTTCCATTTAGGAATACGAATCTTTTGTAGAAGTATTATAGGTCTCTGATGTTCCACTTTAACTTGTTGGCAAACAAAGCAACACGCCATGAACTCGGCTACATCTCTTTTCATATTCCTCCACTAGTAATTTATTTTAAGGTCTCTGTGTAAAATACCACAAAGGAATGGCTAAAGAATGAAAAAAAAATGATGGATGGTTAGGGATAAATCAAACCTAACCTAGGTTGGAGCTTATGGGTTTAATCAAACCTAACCTAAGTTTAATAGTTTTTTTTATGGATCTGGTTAAACGCTTAAATCCGACCCATTTTTTTAACTCATCCTTTAATTTCCTCATCGTCGCTCTATAACACCCCGATCGTTATTTCTTCCTTCATCTTCTCGCAATGTTTCTTCTCCCGCACCGCCGCTCGATGGTTTTCTTCCCCTACGACTTCTTCCGATCTTCTCTTCATTTTCTTCTCGTGACCACACCCCTTCCTCACAGTGAGATTTCCCTGTCTCTCGTCACCCTCTCCCTCTCCTCGCAACAGGGGGCGACCGTCGGCTTGGACGATCTCCGTGGGCAAGCAAGGTAGTGAGCGTGCGCGGCTAGAAGCTTACGCCGACGGCGAGTGGGGACGCGTGGTCGGGAGTTGGGCCAGCAGAGTCGGCATCGCGTGCTGATCTGGGGTTGGGATCTTTGCCGAGCAAGGTAACAACTGCTCCTTTCCTGATCTTGGATGAGATTTTAGGGTTGTTGTGGTTTCTCCTTTGTTGAATTGGAGTGGTGATTTGGGCAGGGATCGTGAGCGCCAATCGTAGCTAGTGAACAGGGTTGCGAGTTTTAGGGAAGAAGCAATGCCGGTGGATCCCAAGTGTTGGTAAGTCCAGATCTATTTTCCCCTTACCTGCTGTATGTTCTGAGTATTGTTGTGAATTTGTGGTGTTTCTATTCGATGTCGATGATTTGGTTGTGTTTGTCGATGAATTTCGTATAGAAACTGTGGTTGGAGTGGTCGTGATATGTGATTTGGCTTCTAGAGGTTGTGATCCGATCTGTGGGTGCCGGCTGAGAGGCGATGAGGAAGAAAGGTGCAGCTGGGTTTGAGCTAAGGATTCCAATAGATGGTGGGATCAGATCCGTGAGCGTATGCAAATTGATCTAGGTTGTTGTGTTGCTATGCGTGGATGAAGAAATGTAAGGTGGGCCAGTTAAGCAATGGTGTTACGGATTGGTTAGGTTGAAGTGTGGAGACTATGTTTAGATGATTGGATAGTTATTTGAGTGTTGTTTAGATCTAATTACTTTAATTGATCTTGTCGATGTTAGTGATCTGTTGTCGACTGAGTTTGGTGTGAATCGACCAAGGATGAATGTAGATTTGGGGTTACAAGAGGTGTGTGCTCATAGTGCTAACTCGCGTTCGATAAAAGGACGGGAGTATAGAAACGACACAGTAGTTATGTATTTGTCGGATACTTGTACTTAATCATAGTTTGCTATTATGTGCAGGTTTGGGATACGAAGCAGGTCCACGACTGTGAGGATTATTTCAAGCTTCGAATCAGGTGGGTAATTTTCTACCCTGGTCAGGTAGTTATAGTTGCATTCAGATTTAGACATAGATATGATCATATTATATGTTCATATTATCTTGACCCTACTCTTATTTATTCTTATGTTTGATACTTATCGTTGGCTATATATGCTTAAATGTTGATATCACATTTTCCTTTATCATGATTGAGGAGTTACAGATGTGATGTAAGTAGATCTATAAATGTTTAGTAGGGTGTAGATGTTAGAGTACGAATGAGGACCTGAATTGTAAATTGGGTAAAAGGTCATCCGTGAGTAGGTAATGCCCTAAAGGTAAGATTTATTTCAATACCCGTATGTTGCATACTTATTACCAACCATGTGTTGTGTAAATGGTCAGGTGAGTTGTGAATAGTGTATCACTACGGACCGGTGGCCCTAGCTTGTTATGATCAGTTGAGTACAACTCTCTACAGGATAGAGAGTGCGTCGATCAGTTGAGTATGACTCTCTACAGGATAGAGAGTGCATCGATCAGTTGAGTACGACTCTCTGCAGAATAGAGAGTGCGTTGATTGGATTGGTATGACTCTCTGTAGAATAGAGAGTCTTTGATGGATGTCTGTATGCGTGACTGTGCATTCATATCATTTGCATGCATACTGACGACATAGTCTCCCTTGTGGTTGAGAGGGTCGTCAGTCATCCTGCCTCCCAGGTTACTCATGGAGGAGTAACTGGTGTGTGAGGGAAGAGCATTTATTATGCCGCACTCTACCACTATAGACGGTGGTAGTTGGAGTTGCATGCAGTTGTCCTGGGTGCGTGCACTTGACCTCTCATGAGTAGTGTTAGTCGGAGTGGCCAGCAGCAGTGACCCCCATTGTGTAGCGAGCTCTTTACGCTCATATGCTACTCAATCATACTGCCCACTCGGCCACTCTAGAGTAGTGATCGGTGTTGAATTGGGATAGTTGTCATGTCATACCACCTAGGCCACACTGGAGTCGTTGTAGCGAGTAGGGGTGCGCAGGCATGACCATGCATGCTGTATTGCCGTATCTTATAGCGCTTTGCATATTACCATATATATACATATATGCATGTATATATATATATGGATGATGGTGATTATTATATATATAGATGCAGTCTATATATATATGCTTATTGTGATGTTGCATTTGATTGTACTATGTTTGCTGCATTTGGTTGTACATCATCTTCATACATGCTACTCGCATTTGTTATATGGTTGTGTCAGAAACCTATATACTTGTTGGTCGGACCATTAGATACCTTCGACCAGTATTTATGATGTTGTATGGTTTAGACTAGATTTCCTGTGATATATACATATATATTGTGGATATGTGCTCAGGTTGGATAGGTGTAGCGGAGCAGACTTTCAGATATGTCTGCATTTTACATTGTTCATTTGGTTAGAAGGTATATGCATGTATATGATTATCATGCTGGTGTTTACCTTATGTACCTATAGATTTTACTGTTGAATGACATGTGATATTTGATATATATACATGTTCTCCCTTATTACCTATTGAGTTTTACTCACCACCACAGACCCTAGGTTTTTCTGTCGCCCAGGTAACAGGTAGTCGACTTCGTGATGGACTTGGAGCATCACTGGCTGTCATCGTCTCATCTCATCTCTGAGGGTCCCAGCATGGATTTATGTTTTCTTTTGATTTCGGATGTTCCTTATTTCGATCCGGATTTATGTGTTGGACTTGTTATGTGATGTACATACTTGTGGATTTGGGTTTTTCCGATGTTTCCTTTATGTGGTGGTGTTAGTCATACTGGTATGCACTTTGTGTAGTTTGTGATGTAGTTGTATTATGTTTCCACTGTGTTTTGATATAGTTATGTTTGTTATGTTGTTATTTTTCTTCAGTTGTATATGTTATTGTTTATTGTGGGCCCAAGGGCCTTGTATTAACACGATATGTTGCCACGTATAGGGGAGATGTCGTCCGTTTGATTTTCGGCACGGCATACTCTCGGGGTGTGACACCTAGGTTCTGTGATGTCATACAATGTTGTTTTTTTGTTGAGTCTTGGATTCTTAGGAGTCGATTTGTTTCGGTTTTGGTTTTCTGAGATGAGACTAATAGTGGCTTGAGCTCCAAGCAACACGAAGTAAGTATTCCTGATGACTTATTTTCTAGTTGCATACTTATCTAGACTTGATTAACAAGTGTATACAGTTAGAGTTATTATACCTGTACAGACTCGTAGTAGAAGTCGCCCATTGTGGCGACCAATCGGAGTTGTCGTTAGGGTTTATACTCCCGGTTTTGTTGGCTATGCATTTAGTGTATATAACAGGGAATAACCTGTAGTAGGTTGGTTATTCTTCGTAATTGTGGTTTGAGTTGACCACGGGCACGACCTATTGAGTCTGTGAGTCTTGAACCTGTATCGAAAAGGTGATTTACCTTTGAGAGCCGACTGATACCGAGTCGAAAAGTAGGGGTCAAGTCGTCACATTTCTTGTGGAAATCAGAGACTATAGTCTTAGAGATTTTCACTAATTATGCTAGTCAGATAGTTACCCATGGGGTAATGGACTAGGTGTGTATACTTTTATTGCTACGGCAAGCGGAGGGTTAGTATAAGGTGTTTCATAGGGATCTTGATTTCTGAGTTGTTCGTACTGGATGGTATAACTTTGAAGGTACTTTTGAGTACTTAACTCATGTTATATAGAGAAAGTAGAGTTATTTGCATACCATTATCGGGATCAAGTCGGTATTTGGTGGTAAATACAGAAAATAATCTTCGGGGAATAATATATCACTTGATCATGGTGTAGTGATGTTGAAAGAGAGTATTTTCCTGCGTCACTTTCAATGACACATTGTAGGGAATTCTTGAGCTTCAAGTAGGGTGATCATCGATAACAGAAATACCATGCATAGTCATTAGACTTGCATGGTTTACGCTCACCTAATAGCTCAAGAATGTGAATGGATGTTTTAAGCCACACACGGTTGTTGGCTTACTGTTGGATTAAGATGATTGGATCTTCTATCAGATCCTACTGGAAGACATTGGATTGAGTCAGGAGTTTAGAAATGACTCCGTACAAGTGTTTAAGAGTTGAAGACCGATAAGCAGATATTGCAAGTCAACTTATTTGGGTTAGAAGTCTCCGATTGTTGGATAAAAGGAGCAAGATCGGAGTCATAGGCCTTGAGCTGCTTTCTGATTATAGAAGACCAACCGCAAATCATCAGGATATTCTCGTGCACATCTACGAAATCAGAAGAAAGACTTCGGGTTATGTGCGTGCAGTGTGGATCACGAAGACACGCAAAGTCAGATTATCAGTTGGATCAGTTCATCTGTTTCTATTGTAAGCAACCAGTACAGTTGAGGAGGTGTATTTTGAAGACTTAGTTGAAGACTATTGATGGTGTTCCAGGAGGATGATGCACAGTCTCGACAACAGAGATCATCACAGAAGATTAGGTTATCTCACTAGTAGTGACCTACTACCTCAGGCGTGGTTGGAGTTCCTTGATACTTCCCTTCAGGGGAAGTGATTTGCTCAGCAGAAGACATCATAGAAGACTCATGCAGACAACAACAATAGTTACCCCCCAGATGTGTATTGACTTTGTATAGAGGAGAGAGTATACGATGATGGTCGTATCTATTCGGTATTCTACAGTTGCAACTCATAAAATTAAGTGATGGGATCAGATGATCTAGGAAAAAAAATCCCCAAGTTATTCATCACAGAAATGCCACCGCTTTGTCGTGGACTATTGGATCTGATCTTGTTCTCTTTAGAAAAAGGTCGAGACCTGCGGGGAGCCTTTGGATCAGATCGACAGATAATTGATCGTTCAGGGTATTACTCTAGTTACCCTCTGGGTTAATATATGGAGAGATACTTGTAGTTTACAAGTATCCTTGTCTAGAACATTTTTAGTTTGGATAAGAAGGGTTCCTTTACATCGACTTGTGGGTCGGTGGTATCTCTACCGTCAGGTGAGATGTGGATTAACAATTAAGAAGTCAAGGGATAATCAGTCGACTGATGGGTATCATCAGTCGACTGATGGGTGATCCATTGGAACTTGACCGATATGGATCTGACCATTGTGAGACAATAGCTATAGGACCAGTTGACTGATGGGCACGAAATCAGCTTGATGCAGATTATAAATGGAGCTTAAGATGGAGGATTTCACCAAGACTTTTGTGAAGCTTTTGGAGAGAAATTGCTGCTGCATTCCAGACCTTCAAGAGTCATCTAAAGCAAGCAACAAGCAAAGGGTTCAAAGCAAGCATTGTAAAGTGTTCTTTATGTGTATTTCGTATTTGTATTTGTATTGCTTGTATTTCATATTACTTAGTGTAATTGCTTGTGAGAGGTTTCTCCACCTCCGACGTGTTGTCGAGGAGTCTTAGTTAGTGTCGTGTGCATAACTAGAACTCGGTGAGCTCGCCCGTGGAGTAGGACCCATTCAGTTCTGAACCATGTATATCTTGTGTATTGCGTGTGATTATATTGTTGTCATTATTTCTATTGTTTCCACTGCGTATATTAACGATAATTATAGACAATCACGTAAGAACGATCGTATTCCACCGTACGACGATTGAAGGCTATTAACCCCCCTCTAGCCGACCATCGACGGTCCAACATAAAGAATGAAAAAAAAATGATGGATGGTTAGGGATAAATCAAACCTAACCTAGGTTGGAGCTTATGGGATTAATCAAACCTAACCTAAGTTTAATAGTTCTTTTTTATGGATCTAGTTAAACCCTTAAATCCGACCCATTTTTTTAACCCATCCTTTAATTTCCTCGTTGTCGCTCTATAACACCCCGAGCGTTATTTCTTCCTTCATCTTCTCGCAATGTTTCTTCTCCCGCACCGCCGCTCGATGGTTTTCTTCCCCCGCGACTTCTTCCGATCTTCTCTTCATTTTCTTCTCGCGACCACACCCCTTCCTCACCATAACTCCTCCTTCTCACAGTGAGATTTCCCTACCTCTCGTCGCCCTCTCCCTCTCCTCGCGGCAGGCGGCGACCGTCGGCTTGGACGATCTCCATGGGCAAGCATGGCAACGAGCGTGCGCGGCTAGAAGCTTATGCCAATGGTGAGTGGACACGTGGCCGGGAGTTGGGTCAGCAGAGTCGGCATCGCGTGCTGATCTGGGGCTGGGATCTTTGCCGAGCAAGGTAACAACTGCTCCTTTCCTGATCTCGGATGAGATTTTAGGGTTGCTGTGGTTTCTCCTTCATTGAATTGGAGTGGTGATTTGGGCAGGGATCATGAGCGTCAATCGCAGCCAGTGAATAGGGCTGCCAATTTTATGGAAGAAGCAACGTCGGTGGATCCCAGGTGTTGGTATGTCCGGATCTATTTTTCCCTTACCTGCTGTATGTTCTGAGTATTATTATGAATTTGTGGTGTTTCTGTTCGATGTCGATGATTTGGTTGTGTTTGTCGATGAATTTCATATAGAAACTGTGGTTGGAGTGGCCGTGATATGTGATTTGGCTTCTAGAGGTTGTGATCCGATCTGTGGGTGCCGGCTAAGAGGAAATGAAGAAGAAAGGTGCAGCTGGGTTTGAGCTGAGGATTCCAATAGATGGTGGGATCAGATCCGTGAGCGTATGCAAATTGATCTAGGTTGTTGTGTTGCTGTGCGTGGATGAAGAAATGTAAGGTGGGCCAGTTAAGCAATGGTGTTACGGATTGGTTAGGTTGAAGTGTGGAGACTATGTTTAGATGATTGGATAGTTATTTGAGTGTTGTTTAGATCTAATTACTTTAATTGATCTTGTCGATGTTGGTGATCTGTTGTCGACTGAGTTTGGTGTGAATCGACCAAGGATGAATGTAGATTTGGGGTTACAAGAGGTGTGTGCTCGTAGTGCTAACTCGCGTTCGATAAAAGGACGGGAGTATAGAAATGACATAGTAGTTATGTATTTGTCGGATACTTGTACTTAATCATAGTTTGCTATTATGTGCAGGTTTGGGATACGAAGCAAGTCCACAGCTGTGAGGATTATTTCAAGCTTCGTATCAGGTGGGTAATTTTCTACCCTTGTCAGGTAGTTGTAGTTGCATTCAGATTTAGACATAGATATGATCATATTATATGTTCATATTATCTTGACCCTACTCTTATTTATTCTTATGTTTGATATTTATCGTTGGCTATATATGCTTAAATGTTGATATCACATTTTCCTTTATCATGATTGAGGAGTTACAGATGTGATGTAAGTAGATCTATAAATGTTTAGTAGGGTGTAGATGTTGGAGTAAGAATGAGGACCTGAATTGTAAATTGGGTAAAAGGTCATCCGTGGGTAGGTAATGTTGGTGCAATCGGCCCAGGTCACGATTGACCAGGACTCGAGTTTGACTCGAGTGATGTTTTGATGTTTCGACAAAAACATATGACAATGTAATTGTCATGGGGAAGTCCAAGTCATGGGTACTTGGCATGGGAATTCCAAGTGGGACACTTGGCATTTGAGAAAAGTCCAAGCATGGGTCTTGGCATGAAAATTCCAACATAGGTTGGCAAGGGAAAGTCCAAGCTTGAGTCTTGGCATTTGAGAAGTCCAAGGGTTTGATATTGGCGGCGTAAAGTCCAAGCGGAGTCTTGGCAGCGTAAGTCCAATGTGCCTTGGCAGTGTAGACACCGTTAGCATGACATACCCGATGGAAGCACCTGAAGGCTAGCGCAATGGATGAACAAGTCATGGATGACTTGGAGGGATCCGAGAGACGTGAGGCTGATGGAGGTGGCTAGAAGGCTTAGGTCTAGGCTAAGGGTGGTCTAGCAAGTATAGGGAACCATACTTGGGCTAAAACCTCATGTTTGAGGTGTACCAGTCGACTGGTGCCATGTGGCAGTCGACTGGACCGAGTCAACTAGGGTTTGACTGTGGGTTGTGGCCTAGCAGTCGACTGCCATAAGTGGGCGGTCGGTCGATGGCTCAGCGATCGGCCCGATCGTGTGATCGGTCGATGGTGCTCGAAATCGACCCGCGAATGGAGTCGAGACTCGACTGGTCGAGTGAGGACTCCATCAGTCGACTGATGGGTATGATCAGTCGACTGATGGTAGATCCGTTGGACTTGTCCAACGTGGATCTAGCCGTTGTCTCACGACAACAGTGGCATCAGTCGAATGATTGTCCCGATCAGTCGACTGATCGACTTTTTCCAGCACAGGTTGAAGCTTTATAAGGAGCTCGTGATGGAGAAAAATGGAGTGGTTCTTTGAGGCGATTTGGGGTGAGTTGCTGCTGCAATTCAGGGTCTCCAAGTGCTACTCGATCAACCTAGCGATTTTCTTGAGCGAAATTGAAGGGGGAAGTTGGTGCTTTCCAGTCATTCAAAGCTAGTTCAAGGCAATCAAAGATCAAGCAATCCAAAGCTCGTGTAAAGTGTTTTTTCCTTTACTTGCATTTGTATTTCATATTGTATTTGCTTGTATCTACTTGATTACTGTTGTAATCATATTGTACGAGGTTTCTCCGCCTCCGGATTGTTCCGAGAATGAGTGTTTATTATAGTGGTGTGTGATTGGCATCGCTAGGGTTCATACGAACCCGATCCGTGGAGTAGGAACCATTCGGTTCCGAACCACGTTATATCCTTGTGTTAGCGTGTTGTTCATTTCGTTATCGTTATTACTTTCATTTCTATTCCGCTGCGTACTAACGAAATTGTAGACACGATCACGATTGAATTCCATCTACAAACGAAGAAACGCTATTCACCCCCCCTCTAGCGGCGTCAAATTCCCTACAAGTGGTATCAGAGCAAGGTTGCTCTTCAACGGATTAACAATCGGGAGCAAAAGGCTAGAGGGTAAAGATGGAATTCCAAGACAAGCTTGGATGGGATATCAATACTCCACCTCCATATGATCCAGAAGATTTTCCGGCGTGGAGAGCAAGAATGGAAACATTCTTGATGATGAACATAGAGGATTGGTTCATCCTTGTGGAAGGCCTTGAACCCCCTAGGGATAAGAAGGGGAATGTCCTAAAATTGAAAAAGTGGACCCAAGAGCAACGCCAAAAGCTCAAGACCGAAGTTAAGGTAACGAAACTTTTGGAAGATTTAATCCCTAATGATGTTTTGTGCAAGCTAGGGGATTACATGTATGCCAAGGAGCTATGGAGAAAATTGGCAAGATTCCATGAGGAGAGTTCATCCTCAAGTGAAAGTGAGGAATCGGAAGTTGAGATGGAGTCAACTTCCGGATCGGAGAAAGAAGAAGTAGAAGAGGTGGAAGAAGCATCTACTTCTAGGATTGAGGAGGAGAGACCATCCTCTACACCGGAGCAACCTCAAGAAGAGCCTTCAACATCCGATCAAGATGAGGAAGCTCAAAATTCAACTCCGACACCTACCATCACCCTAGGTAACTCAAACACTTTATTTTCAAATAAAAATCATATAATGTGCTTTGAGTGTAGGGAGTATGGGCATTACAAGAGCAAATGCCCAAAGAAGGTTAGGAAAGCTTCTCCGGTGCCCAAAAGTCAACAAAAGTCAAAGGATGCCGGTTCCCCAACACCTAAAGGCAAGGAGCACATCATATGCTTCAAGTGCAATTCAAAAGGACATTATAGGAATCAATGTCCTAGGGGGAGCAAAAAGACCCAAGAAGAAGCATCACAAGTAGGGGGAGCTAAGGCTAACCTTAAGGTACATTTTAGTAATGCATCTTCTAATTTAAATGCTAAAAATCATGCTAGGAACTTTAATTCTCTTGCAATTTATGAAAAGCATGCTAATAGGAATAAATATTTTTGCTTAGGAGCTAAAAGAGTCCATGTAGGAAATAGGGAGAAATTTGGGACTAATGTCCCTAAAAACAACTTATTTAAGGACAAACCTAGGTCAAATAACTCAAGATCAATTTTACCTAGGAAGACAATTAGAAAGGTGCAAGAGCACCTAAGTCTAAACCCTAAATGGACTAGGCATATGCCTAGGAAGTCCAATGCCCAAGATTTAAATCAAAATTCTAAAATTGGGCAATTAGAAAAGGAAAATCAAGTCTTGAGGTCAAGGCTTGAAAAACTTGAAAAGACCCTAAATAAGATACAAAATCAATTTAAAGGGTCTAATGGTCAAAGTCAAAGGTCCAAAAGTCAAAGTCAACACCAAGGACCTAAGAGTCAAAAGTCAACCAAGGGCAAGCAAGGTTTGGGTCACAAACCTAAGCCTAAAGTGGCTTATCATAGTGTTCCATTTGACTATAGAACACAAACTAGGTCTAGGAAGACCAAGGTCAATAGGGAAGTCATCCCTAGAGTTGACCAAAGGGTGTGCCTAGTGGCTAGGGTTTCTAGGAAACCTAGGGTGGCCACTAAGAAGGTTGCAAGGGGAGTTACCCCTAGAGTCAACCTAGGTAAGACCCAAATGACCAAGGCTAACAAGCCTAGGAGGGTCATTAGGAAGGTATCTAGGAAGGTTATCCCTAAGGAATACCTAATTAACCCTAGGAGCTTAAATCGGTTTTGGGTTCCTAAGAGCGTGATTGATTCACGCTAGGTGGGTTTAGGGTGTGCCAACCTTGATTGGATGGGTAGTTAACTCAACCATGATAAAGGTGGCACTTTAGGTTATTTTTAAGGTTAGGGTCACCTTGGAAATACATTTGAGTCTTAATCCTAAAAGTTTTAGGATGTGCCAATATTACTTGAGAAGGTTGTTAAAATGATCAAAATTGGCACAATTTAGGTTTAGAGGTTAGTGTGCCATTTTGGGTTTTTGGCACACTTGGGAGAAAAATAGAAATATGGCAAAATATAATTAATTATATGAAATGACAATTAATATTAAAATTTAGGTATTTCTATACCTATATACTTTATATGTCATGCTTTGTTTGCCATATAACATGTCATGACATCATGCTTATTTTTAATCATTCTATATGTCATGTACATGTTTAGGATTAAGGATTAAATGTCATGTGTTTTTAGATTTCATATTATGCCATGACATCATGATTATGAGCATGTGTTTATCTATATCATCTCTAATGTCATAATCACTCATGCATTTTAAGATAATTTGATTGAAATTGATTTAAGGACAATGGCATGACTTGGAGTCCCATTTATAAGGGAATCAAGTAGGGTTGTCTTAGAAAAATGCATGAAACCCTAGATTAGGGAGAACAGAACTCACATCTCACATCAAATTGACATGTATGTGTATTTATACACCCTAGATACATGTGAGATGCTAGGATATGAGTTAAGCTCAAGGTGCATAGTTTTTGCATCTAGATGAACTAAAACTCATCTAATTTCAAATGTGGATCATTGGGAAAGCTTGTGTACAAGTCATATACATAGAGCCCAAGGAATATGATCCAAAATAAAGTTTTGAAAACTTTTTAAAATCATTTTGAAAAACCTTGGTGAAGTCTATCTTTTGATAGCAATCACCATTGATGAGATTGATACAAAGTGAGCCAAAAACTTAGAAGTTTTCTTCACTTTTGAATTTTGTATCAATTTCGATATTTTATGGGTAAAATATTTTTCAAACAGTTTTCAACCATTGTATTGGTCATAGGTATTATACGTATCAATTTTCGTGATTTTTCGATAAACGTATAATTATTTATGAATTCCCAAATCTCATTTCTGATAACTGAAAATCGGATTATTCAGTTATCAGTCGACTGCTCATAGTTACAGTCGACTGATGTGGGGTTCAGTCGACTGATTTCTGAATCACTCGACTGATTGCTTGATTTCGAGATAAACAAGCTTGTCTAACCCGATTTCTGCTGCGGTTAAGGTCCCTAGCCACTCCTAACCCTAGGATATGCTTTGGGAAGCATGATGAAGGGTGAAAATCCATTGAATATGGATTAGGAGAGTTGTTTAGGGTTTGTATCAATGTTAAGGTGTTGGAAAGTTCAATGTTGAATTTCTAACCTTAATTTTGATGGTTTAGAGTTCCTATTGGCTTAGGGACTTCCCAAGGACATTGTTGGTGCAATGGTCAATGGGGAGCAAGCCTTTAGGGGGAGGTATCCATCTTGGAGTGATGGATGTATTTTTCTTTCTTCTTGAAGGGGAAAAGGTTATCAATTAGGAAGACCAAGGTAAAGTGTAGATGTTGGAGTACGAATGAGGACCTGAATTGTAAATTGGGTAAAAGGTCATCCGTGGATAGGTAATGCTCTAAAGGTAAGATTTATTCCAATACTCGTATGTTGCATACTTATTACCAACCATGTGTTGTGCAAATGGTCAGGTGAGTTGTGAATAGTGTATCGCTACGGACCGGTGGTCTTAGCTTGTTATGATCAGTTGAGTACAACTCTCTACAGGATAGAGAGTGCATCGATCAGTTGAGTACGACTCTCTACAGGATAGAGAGTGCATCGATCAGTTGAGTACGACTCTCTGTAGAATAGAGAGTGCGTTGATTGGATTGGTATGACTCTCTATAGAATAGAGTCTGTGATGGATGTCTATATGCGTGACTGTGCATTCATATCATTTGCATGCATACTGACGACATAGTCTCCCTTGTGGTTGAGAGGGTCGTCAGTCATCCTGCCTCCCAGGTTACTCATGGAGGAGTAACTGGTGTGTGAGGCCAGAGCATTTATTGTGCCACAATCTACCACTATAGATGGTGGTAGTTGGAGTTGCGTGCAATTGTCCTGGGTACGTGGCACTCGACCACTCATGAGTAGTGTGAGTCGGAGTGGCCAACAGCAGGGACCCCCGTTGTGTAGCGAGCTCTTTACGCTCATATGTTACTCAATCATACTACCCACTCGGGCACTCTAGAGCAATGGTTGATGTTGAGTTGGGATAGTTGTCATGTCGTGCCACCTAGGCCACACTGGGGTCATGGTAGCGAGTAGGGGTGCGCAGGCATGACCACGCATGCTGCATTGCCGTATCTTATAGCGCTTTGCATATATATATATATATATATATATATATATATATATATATATATATATATATATATATATATGGATGATGGTGATTAGTATATATATAGATGTAGTCTATGTATATATATGCTTATTATGATGTTGCATTTGATTGTACTATGCTTGATGCATTTGGTTGTACATCATCTTCATACATGCTACTCGCATTTATTATATGGTTGTGTCAGATACCTGTATACTTGTTGGTCGGACCATTAGATACCTTCGACCAATATTTATGATGTTGTATGGTTTAGACCAGATTTTCTGTGATATATACATATATATTGTGGATATGTGCTCATGTTGGATAGGTGTAGCGGAGCGGACTTTCAAATATGTCTGCATTTTACATTGTTCATTTGGTTAAAATGTATATGCATGTATATGATTATCATGCTGGTGTTTACCTTATGTACCTGTAGATTTTACTGTTGAATGACATGTGATATTTGATATTTATACATGTTCTCCCTTAGCTTATTACCTGCTGAGTTTTATTCACCACCATGGACCCTGGGTTTTTCTGTCGTTCAGGTAACAGGTAGTCGATTTCGTGATGGACTTGGAGCATCGCTGGCTGTCATCATCTCATCTCGTCTCCGAGGGTCTCAGCATGGATTTATGTTTTCTTTTGATTTCGAATGTTCCTTATTTTGATCCGGATTTATGTGTTGGACTTGTTATGTGATGTACACACTTGTGGATTCGGGTTTTGCCGATGTTTCCTTTATGTCATGGTGTCAGTCATACCGGTATGTACTTTGTGTAGTTTGTGATGTAGTTGTATTATATTTCCGCTGTGTTTTGATGTAGTTATGTTTGTTATGTTGTTATTTTTCTTCAGTTGTATATGTTATTGTTTATTGTGG
Source organism: Wurfbainia villosa (assembly GCA_025175895.1). Lineage (NCBI taxonomy): Eukaryota > Viridiplantae > Streptophyta > Magnoliopsida > Zingiberales > Zingiberaceae > Wurfbainia > Wurfbainia villosa. Next base: position 84,916,285 of record CM045996.1, read on the forward strand.
GCCCAAGGGCCTTGTATTAACACGATATGTTGCCACGTACAGGGGAGATGTCGTCCGTTTGATTTTCGGCACGACATACTCTCGGGGCGTGACACTCTGTATATCCTAGTCGTACCTGGATGTATAGGAAATTGAGAGCGATGAGTTTCCTATAAGATTTCTTCCACATGTTGTTCTGGAATACATAATCTATTATGAAATCGGAGAACCCATAATCATCAGTGAAAAGTCTAATTTTGAACTATGGCTCAATTCTGCAATAATTGATTGTAAATATGTATCGTGTAGTTGACTCTTCTTTATTTTCTCAATGAGTGGGGATTGTGCCATCAGAGTTATTAAGATACCCTTTTTTGTATGACCTACTTCAGTCAAGTCTAACTGCAAAAATTGGTGGATCAAGTCTGTAATTGATACTCTACAATCAGCTAATACACTTCTAGATTTTCGACTCAATGCATCTGCTACAACATTCGCCTTGCCTGGATGATATTTTATTTTGCATTCATAATCCTTCAAAAATTCCATCCATCTCCTCTGACATAGATTTAATCCTTTTTGTGTGAATAGGTATTTTAGACTCTTATGATCTGTGTAAATCTCAAATGTGACACCATACAAATAATGTCTCCATATTTTGAGAGTAAATATAATAGCTACTAGCTCTAAGTCATGTACTAGATAATTTCGCTCGTGGTTCTTCAATTGTCTGGAGGCATAAGCCACCACTCGACCGTGTTGCATTAAAACTGCTCCTAATCCTTGGTTCAACACATCTGTGTAGAGGACAAATCCATCTTCCCCTGCAGGAATAATGAGGATAGGAGCACTAACTAACTTTGCTTAAGTTCTTGAAAGCTAGCTTCACAAGCTTCATTCCATGAGAATTTGATCCCTTTTTTGGTGAGTTGAGTTAAAGGTCCTGCAATCTTAAAAAATCCTTCTATAAAGCGACGATAATAGCCTACTAAGCCCAAAAAGCTATGAACTTCTACTACCATCTTGAGTGTCTCCCACTTGGTTATTGCTTCAATCTTTTGTAAATCCACCGAGATGCCTTCTTTAGATACTATATGTCCAAGAAACCCCACAGAAGGCAACCAAAATGCACACTTACTAAATTTTGCATTGAGATGTTCTCTACGTAAAGTGTTCAATACTATATGTAAATGCTCTCCATGTTCATTCTCTGACCTTGAATAAATTAAAATGTCATCAATAAAAATAATCATGAACCGATCCAAGTAATCAAGAAATACTCTGTCCATTAAGTCCATAAAAGTTGTGGGGGCATTTGTAAGTCCAAAAGGCATCACTAGAAATTCACAGTGACCATACCGAGTTCTGAAAGTTGTCTTTTGAATATCGGATTCCTTGACTCTGAGTTGGTGGTAACCTGATCTCAAAATAATCTCAGAGTAAATGCAAGTATGCTTCAATTGATCAAAAAGGTCATCAATACGTGGAATTGGATATTTATTCTTCACGGTCACTGCATTCAACTATCGATAGTCAATACAGAGCCTCATCGTACCATCCTTTTTCTTAACAAAGAGAATTTGAGCACCCCAAGGGGACACACTTGGTCGTATGAAGCCTTTGTCCAATAGCTCCTGCAACTGAACTTTTAGCTCCTCTAATTCCTCTGATGTCATGCAATATGGTGCCTTAGATATTGGAGTAGTATTGGCCTGTAGTTCAATAGCAAACTCTTGTAGGGAATCCTATGCGATAAGCAATAAAATCGCAACAGAAAAAGGATCTCTTTAGCGATCCATGCAAAAGAAAACTCATACAAGTTTAGATCTATAAAGCCCTATCTTATAGGTATACCTTTGATATGTTCCCTTAGCTTATCCCGCTTGTCCAAGATTCATCGGATCTCTTGCACGTTCAAGTGTCCGTGCCTCTATGTGTATCCACACGAACACGTCGTTCGTCTCACGAACTCACACTTTGGAGGAGAAGATTGTGCTAGCAACCCCCTTCACAAAAAGGTTTCGGCCAAGCAAGAGGATAAGAAGATGAAGAGCAACAACCCACTTATCTAATAGAGAATAACACCCATGACCTTTTATATACATCCCATGAATACCAAAGGTCATGAATACCAAAGGTTTTGCATCCCTTTGTATTCCACCTTAATGCATGATGAATCTACATTAATCATGCATGAAGATTCTAAATCCATTCATCTTCTTCAACCTAATTTGAGTCTAACTCAAATTAAATGAAACTTGAGTCTAACTCAAGTTTTGGCCAATCAATGAGTCTAACTCAATTCGGCCAAATCAATGAGTCTAACTCAATGATTCCAATTAATAGACTAATGGTTCATTTAGTCAAACTAAATTAAACTCATCTCCAAAGCAGCATGTTCTTTGTGTGTGACCCTATACGTTTTCGTAATGTTGGCAATGTCTCTAAACCAATTTAGACACATAAGCAATGAGTGACATCTAGAAATGCATCATTGTTATCCAAGTTACGAGAAAGTCGAGATCCAACCTAACCTTTCCGTGACTACTATAATGTATGACCTTGTCCTTCTATCCTCGATATTTAGATTGATCAATGAGGCATAAATCGTGTCATCCTCTTATCAATCTTTATGTTTCTTGATCCCCAAGTAGACCCACTCAAGCAAATGAGCTCAATATCTCATATTGACTTATTTGAGCATGACTATGCATTTCATGGTCATACTCTATTAAGAGGCCTGAAGATATCACTCTCGTTATATGGGAGGGATAGATCTCATCTACATCACTCACATCCCTCCGCATAATTTGTTACATACCCAGTGATCGCCTTTATAGCTCACCCTGTTACGGGTGACGTTTGACAATACCAAAGTACGTAACTCCTTATATAGGGAACTATAGTGACTTCAGGTCTAAGGACTATTCATACTAATAGTGTAATATATCGAAAAAAAAAAATTAATATAATGTAATATGATAATAATGTAATTTAAAACGTGATAAATAACATAAAATTTATTTATTTATTAAAAAGGAAATGTAATTATTTATTAGTATTTTGGTTGTTAATTATGGGATAAGATTTTTATGAGATTGGATGAGGTCAAATTAAGGTTAATCATTATGTTGATTAATTCGGTTAAGTTTAAGTTTATATAACTTAAAACCTAGGTTAGGATTTTTGAATAAATAACCCTAAGGTTGATTAAGTCAATTAGCTTAATTATATATTAAGCCCTAGGTATATAATTAAGCCAAGGTTATAATTTTTCCAAAAACTTAAATTTAGGGAATCCTGTTTCCCTTCTTGCGATCGAGCCGCCGCCGCTCGAACTTTTCCCCCTTCCTCGCGTCGTCTCCCCATCGCGTAGCCTCCCTCTTCCGATCTCGAGCTGCCGCTTCCCCTCTTCGCAACCTCCATGGAAGGGCACCTCGACCTCGAGGATTGGTAGATCGTCTTCTTCAAGAACTCGACGGAGGACGGGATCATCGAGTTCGATAATCGCGTGCTCGATTCCAGTGAGATGGGCTAGGAAGGAGCCGCGTGGTTTGAAATCGCCAACAACGAGGAGGCTATGGATAGAGGCAACGTTGCCGCATGCCTTCGTCTGCAACCGCCTTTCCTCCGGTGGTCGCTGTCGCCTCGCACGCGACGCCGTCGCCCACAACTAGTTCTCGCGACGATCTCCGAGGACACCGCACCGCTCGCGATCAACAGAATCTTCGCGCCACCGAGGCAAGCTTCGAGGCCGCTTCCACAATGTCTTTAAGCCTCGCACCCAACCGCCTCTCGCTATTGTGAGTCATTCGCCATTCGCCACTAGTAGCTCGCCATCGCGAGCAACATCTTCGCAGCCTATTCCCTCACGCGAGTAGAATCACCATCACGCTTTCCTTACACGCACAACGCATACCCACCATTGTGATCAATTGAGGTGAAGAAGGGGATGCCAATGATAGTGAAGGAAAAGAGAGTCGCTGATCTCTCGGACTCGTGATTTATAGGTTTGGGCAACATTGTCGCTACGATGAGGAAGGGTGGACTTTGAATGAAGGATCAGGAAATTCTCATGGAAGGGAGCTCTGTATGGATCGGTGGATTTGTTTGTGATATTATAGGCTAAGGAATTGCCAAATGTGTACCTATTGTGGTTATGGCTTTCACTGTTGGAGTTCAATTTTGCCAACAACAATGGAGGCATGCAATTTGTTGACTGGGCTCGAGGGAGTGGTGTTCAAGGAGGTCTTTGATTGGAGGTAAATTCTTTGATGCAGAGGCAATTGACATTCTACACATCAGGTGGGTGGATTTTATAATTTCAGAATTTAGTGCATATTTGTATTGGTTATATTGGTTATGCTATTTTCATAGGTTGTATTATGTTTTCACTTGGGGATCTGACTAGTATTGCTTTAACCTTATAACAGTTGAACCTAGGTTCTAGGTTGTTTGATATTTGTTAGCGTATAGTTATTGATTGCTATTACGGTTATATGCGTCTAGTTTTCGCTGTGATATAAATTGTTAGATGTTTATTGGTAGATGTTTACCTATTATTGGTTGGATTAGTATTAGGATTGGACTAGTAGGATAATATGACTAAGATGAGATAAATGCTTAGAAGGTATATATTGGTTCTTTGACTCTCTAGATTTTTGTGCATGGTAATATGACTACGTTGCTTATGTGGTTTATAGTGTATTTGCATTGGATGCTCTTTTTAGTATTGTCTTGATTTTGTATTGACATGACCCCTTTAGTTATATACTTAATTAACTTCTGTCATTGATCTCCATTAATATGTTTTTGCTGTAATTATTGGACATCATGGTTAAATGTTTATTTGGTTATGTATTGTCACGATTGATACCATGATTGAGATTAGTAGATAGTATAACTTAGGTGAGGTGATTCCGTAGGAGCAGATCTCAGGAATAAAATAACATTAGTAGAATCCTAAGTGTAATAACTCAGACATGCTCATTGGTATAGGGACATCCAATTGCTATAGAGATAGTATAATTTAGATGAGGTTATCTCTTAGGAGCGAATCTAAGGAATGAAACGACAATGATATAACCCTAGGTGTTGGAATCCTAGACATAATAATTCGAACATGTTTATTGGTAGATGTTGTTGGTATAGGTTTGATCTACTTATTGTTGGTGGATATTGTGATTGAACTATCAGAGGTGGTATGATCCTTAGAGGGTATATACTATTTCTTCTATTTCGGCTGTCAACTAGTCTCTCATTCGTAGTTGAGAAAGTGTACAGTAGAGTTTCTCTATGGTTGCTTTGTATATCCGGGGTCGATCGTGTTTCCCAATCATGGATGAGATGACTTACCGTAAAGTCATACTCTGGTATTGTCCGTTCGGAGTTAGTGATAATTGGAATTGTATATCGGTTGTAGCTAAATGACTACCTTACATCTTATGTACTCACGTGACCTATTCGTGGTAGCATGCAGGATTGAATTGGTAGAAATGGTATAATTTAGACTTGATCGTCTCGATGTGTTATGAGAAAGTTTATGATCTTATCGGCCGTGATAGGTGTTCATGTGAGAAGAGTTGGAACCGTAGGTTTAACTACCTTGATATACTTATTTTAGGAGTTGTGACATGCACTTGACTAGCTTTTAGATATACTTTCCCTGTATACCTAAGTTATCTATATGTACTCATTTTTTTTTGTACATATTATTTGGAGACGTATATTGGTTGGTGTTACATGCTTTAGGGACATGCACCATCTTGCATGATTGCATGCTGGTGAGCAGCGACTCCTTTGTAGTGAGCCTGCAGCCAGTTACATGGCCTGCACACACTGCCACTCATGGGTTAGTGGTACATCAGGGTGTGTGCGCAGCTCTGTCATCCGCTCATGGGTAGCTCGTAGGATGTGATGCGGCATGGTAGCGGCGGATCCTCCTACAGTCTACGACAGGAGATGAGGCGTTGCTCCCCACTCTGTTGGGGTAGGAGGATAGGTGTACTCGATCCTGTCCCACTCGGTCACTTTCGGGAGCGGTGATGGCGAGTGCACGTTGTCATAGCCCTACCCACTCGGCCTCACCATCGCGTGTGAGGCGGCTGACTGGCGTCAGGGGTGACCATGTCATTTGCATTGCACGCATATCGCATGGATTGCATTTGTTTGTGTTTCTTTGCATTTTGGTTCTTTGCCTTGATTATTTGCATATGATTGACATGCATATAGGATACATATGGTATTTGGTCCGAGCGACCTTACTCTGCTAGTATGGCCTACACTTCAGACAAGATGCCGTATTTTGTTTGTCGATCCACGAGTCTCGTTCGTGGTAGTTAGTAGATAGTACCTCTTTGCATTACCTCGAGAGTCGAGACTTTGTCGCGATTTCTTGATATTCATTACTTGTAGATTTGCAGTTGGTTATGTGTTATAGATGTATTTGTTATATTGCTGTCCAGGTTAGTGGTGGACTGATACCGGTACTCTGAGGTTTGAGTTACTCTAGTAGGTTTTTTTAACTTTCATCATGTTCATTATGTCCAGCTATCCATTATGTCCATTATGATTATGCACTTTATTCGGTGGTACTCACCCCTTTTTCTCATATTCTTGAGTTGGTGATAAAGGATGAGTCTAGTTGACTTACCATTGTGTCGCTCAGAGAGTCCCTGGCCGTGCTGGTCCCACAGTATTCGATCGAGATGTCGTTCGATTTTTCTTTTGTTGTTATCGTAATTTGTTTACGCATTTTGGATTTTGTCGAAATTGGATTTAGTGTTAAAATGTATTTTACTTTTAATTAATTGATACTTAGTCGTGCATGCATGCGATCCATAAAATAATTATATTTCTATATTATTTCGTAGTTTTTACCAGACCTGGTTCCAGTATTGTGTTTATGAATATTGTCACTAAGGGGCTCCTCCGTCATTTGGATGGCGAAAAGGCCCCCGGGGCGTGACAATTTTATTGGTATCAGAGCTTAGGTTTGCGATTTCGATTTGTGGGTTTTGTGTTTCGAGGTTTTCTTGTCCTTTGATTTTGGACTTTTGTGTTTTGGGACCAAGCAAGCTGAAGGACATCTCTGAGCTATAGGAAAAGGTATTGTCTTAAGTGGTCATTGTACTTTCCTTGAGTAATAGGAAGTTGTCACTATGTTCCTTAGTTGGGTACTCACTTAATTGGTTACTGTAGGAAATGCTACCTAGTGAAATTGCTCTACTCATGGTCGTGGTCGAGGTCGACCTCGAAAGCGACCTATTGATGCTACAGGACCTACCCTTGAGGTTGGAGAATGTAGACTCTTTAGAGATGTCGACTGATGTCGAATTAAGAGGCTAGGGTTAGACTCACTAGCCACCCGTTTGAAGGTCAAAGGAGTAACCTCTCAGAGAGTATCAGTCCCTACTACCAGTGATTTGTTCATAGATAAGGCGTGTATATCTACACTGACCAAAACGATGAAGGATTGTTTTACCTAATGTTAGGGGATATCGGTCCATGGATTGCTCATGCATAGATGGACAATCTAGAAGATCAGGCCAACACATGGTGGAAAATACAACTGATGAATTCGTGGAGCAGAGTATCACTTTGATACTATTCCAAGAGGCTTTTGAGAGAGAGTATTTTCTGACCGATGTTGGTATAAATTGTCATCGAGAGTTTCTGAATCGTAAGCAAGGTGATCGAAGCGTCATGGATTACAGTGGATAAATTTAATCGACTTTTAGAATTTCTCCTCATTAAGGAGCTTAGGACTATGATCGTATGTTCTAGGTTGTCTATGGTCTTGTAACCCAGATTCGGATTAGGATGTTCGAATCCTCAATTAGTATCTATCGAGAGACACTAGGTCGAGTCATACTGATCGAGAGGACTCAGTGAGCCGATGGGTATGGTATATGAGGTATCATTTTGGTTTATCCTATTCTAGCTGATATACGGATATTTCACGTTCCTTTATATCTCAATAATTCTTAGTAGAATTCTAATACCTCAACCTTGTAGGTTAGTTATAATGACACTACCAAGGGAGATTCTAGCATCCCGCTACGAAGTAAAGGAGTCGTCTTTGGATTTTATAGTCATACATTGACTTTAGATTAGACTACTGTGTACTTAGAGTAAAAGATTCTGATATATAGGAACCCAACATAAAGGCACTAGATCTCACAATTGATGAAGTTGAGAAGACTAGTAACCGAATGGGATATGAATCAGAGTTGTACAGCGGAAACATGGCGGGCTCATAAACCACAGAGAAGTATAGGATCTGACAATTTGAGATGTGAAGATATTAGAATAAGTTGGAAGAGAGATAAGATACTTGGGGTTGCCTATTCGTAGAAGTACATAGTAACTTTCACATATGGGAGTATGTAGTTGGTTTAATTACGTTGTGAAAATTATAGTTGGAATTCAAGATCATACTCTAGATATAAGAATGTCGATCATCTATTGAATTGAGATTGGGTGGTAATGAGATCCTGATGAAGGAACTATTTAGAGTAGAAGAATGACATGGAGATAGGATATCTTCATTAGGGTATATCGAGTAGGAAATTTGGGGACCAAATTTTTATAAGTAGGGGAGAATGTAATATATCGAAAAAAAAATTAATATAATGTAATATGATAATAATGTAATTTAAAACGTGATAAATAACATAAAATTTATTTATTTATTAAAAAGGAAATGTAATTATTTATTAGTATTTTGGTTGTTAATTATGGGATAAGATTTTTATGAGATTGGATGAGGTCAAATTAAGGTTAATCATTATGTTGATTAATTCGGTTAAGTTTAAGTTTATATAACTTAAAACCTAGGTTAGGATTTTTGAATAAATAACCCTAAGGTTGATTAAGTCAATTAGCTTAATTATATATTAAGCCCTAGGTATATAATTAAGCCAAGGTTATAATTTTTCCAAAAACTTAAATTTAGGGAATCCTGTTTCCCTTCTTGCGATCGAGCCGCCGCCGCTCGAACTTTTCCCCCTTCCTCGCGTCGTCTCCCCATCGCATAGCCTCCCTCTTCCGATCTCGAGCTGCCGCTTCCCCTCTTCGCAACCTCCATGGAAGGGCACCTCGACCTCGAGGATTGGTAGATCGTCTTCTTCAAGAACTCGACGGAGGACGGGATCATCGAGTTCGATAATCGCATGCTCGATTCCAGTGAGACGGGCCAGGAAGGAGCCGCGTGGTTTGAAATCGCCAACAACGAGGAGGCTATGGATAGAGGCAACGTTGCCGCATGCCTTCGTCTGCAACCGCCTTTCCTCCGGTGGACGCTGTCGCCTCGCACGCGACGTTGTCGTCCACAACTAGTTCTGCGACGATCTCCGAGGACACTGCAGCCGGCTCTGCGATCAGTCGCAACTTCTGCGGCCACTGAGGCAAGCTTCGAGGCCAGTTCCACAATGTCTTTAAGCCTCGCAGCCAACCGTCTCTGTCATTGTGAGTCATCTTCGTCATTGCCACTAGTAGCTCTGCCACTGTGAGCAACATCTTCTTGCAGCCTATTCCCGCTGCGAGTAGAATCAGCCACTGCTGCCTTTCCTTACAACGCACAACGACAGCTCCACCATTGTGATCAATTGAGGTGAAGAAGGGGATGCCAATGATAGTGAAGGAAAAGAGAGTCAGTGATCTCTGGACTCTGTGATTTCCATAGGTTTGGGCAACATTGTCGCTACGATGAGGAAGGGTGGACTTTGAATGAAGGATCAGGAAATTCTCATGGAAGGGAGCTCTGTATGGATCGGTGGATTTGTTTGTGATATTATAGGCTAAGGAATTGCCAAATGTGTACCTATTGTGGTTATGGCTTTCACTGTTGGAGTTCAATTTTGCCAACAACAATGGAGGCATGCAATTTGTTGACTGGGCTCGAGGGAGTGGTGTTCAAGGAGGTCTTTGATTGGAGGTAAATTCTTTGATGCAGAGGCAATTGACATTCTACACATCAGGTGGGTGGATTTTATAATTTCAGAATTTAGTGCATATTTGTATTGGTTATATTGGTTATGCTATTTTCATAGGTTGTATTATGTTTTCACTTGGGGATCTGACTAGTATTGCTTTAACCTTATAACAGTTGAACCTAGGTTCTAGGTTGTTTGATATTTGTTAGCGTATAGTTATTGATTGCTATTACGGTTATATGCGTCTAGTTTTCGCTGTGATATAAATTGTTAGATGTTTATTGGTAGATGTTTACCTATTATTGGTTGGATTAGTATTAGGATTGGACTAGTAGGATAATATGACTAAGATGAGATAAATGCTTAGAAGGTATATATTGGTTCTTTGACTCTCTAGATTTTTGTGCATGGTAATATGACTACGTTGCTTATGTGGTTTATAGTGTATTTGCATTGGATGCTCTTTTTAGTATTGTCTTGATTTTGTATTGACATGACCCCTTTAGTTATATACTTAATTAACTTCTGTCATTGATCTCCATTAATATGTTTTTGCTGTAATTATTGGACATCATGGTTAAATGTTTATTTGGTTATGTATTGTCACGATTGATACCATGATTGAGATTAGTAGATAGTATAACTTAGGTGAGGTGATTCCGTAGGAGCAGATCTCAGGAATAAAATAACATTAGTAGAATCCTAAGTGTAATAACTCAGACATGCTCATTGGTATAGGGACATCCAATTGCTATAGAGATAGTATAATTTAGATGAGGTTATCTCTTAGGAGCGAATCTAAGGAATGAAACGACAATGATATAACCCTAGGTGTTGGAATCCTAGACATAATAATTCGAACATGTTTATTGGTAGATGTTGTTGGTATAGGTTTGATCTACTTATTGGTTCGGTGGATATTGTGATTGAACTATCAGAGGTGGTATGATCCTTAGAGGGTATATACTATTTCTTCTATTTCGGCTATCAACTAGTCTCTCATTCGTAGTTGAGAAAGTGTACAGTAGAGTTTCTCTATGGTTGCTTTGTATATCCGGGGTCGATCGTGTTTCCCAATCATGGATGAGATGACTTACCGTAAAGTCATACTCTAGTATTGTCCGTTCGGAGTTAGTGATAATTGGAATCGTATATCGGTTGTAGCTAAATGACTACCTTACATCTTATGTACTCACGTGACCTATTCGTGGTAGCATGCAGGATTGAATTGGTAGAAATGGTATAATTTAGACTTGATCGTCTCGATGTGTTATGAGAAAGTTTATGATCTTATCGGCCGTGATAGGTGTTCATGTGAGAAGAGTTGGAACCGTAGGTTTAACTACCTTGATATACTTATTTTAGGAGTTGTGACATGCACTTGACTAGCTTTTAGATATACTTTCCCTGTATACCTAAGTTATCTATATGTACTCATTTTTTTTTGTACATATTATTTGGAGACGTATATTGGTTGGTGTTACATGCTTTAGGGACATGCACCATCTGCGACTCCTTTGTAGTGAGCCTGCAGCCAGTTACATGGCCTGCACACACTGCCACTCATGGGTTAGTGGTACATCAGGAGGGTGTGTGCAGTTGCTCTGTCAGGCTCCGCTGGTCCGCTCATGGGTAGCTGTGATGCAGCATGGTAGCGGGCAGGGATCCCTCCTCTGGTCTACGACACCGGGAGATGAGAGCGTTGCTCCCCCACTCTGTTTGGGGTAGGAGGATAGGTGTACTCCGACAGCATCCTGTCCACTCGGTCACTCAGGAGCAGTGATGGCAGAGTGCACAATTGTCATAGCCCTACCCACTCGGCCTCACCATCGCGTGTGAGGCGGCTGACTGGCGTCAGGGGTGACCATGTCATTTGCATTGCACGCATATCGCATGGATTGCATTTGTTTGTGTTCTTTGCATTTGGTTCTTTGCCTTGATTGTTGCATATGATTGACATGCATATAGGATACATATGGTATTTGGTCTGACGACCTTACTCCTGCTAGTATGGCCTACACTTCATAGACAGATGTGCCATTTTGTTTGTCGATCCACGAGTCTCGTTCGTGGTAGTTAGTAGATAGTACCTCTTTGCATTACCTCGAGAGCCGAGGCTTTGTCGCGGTTTCTTGATATTCATTACTTGTAGATTTGCAGTTGGTTATGTGTTATAGATGTATTTATTATATTGCTGTCCAGGTTAGTGGTGGACTGATACCGGTACTCTGAGGTTTGAGTTACTCTAGTAGGTTTCTTTGACTTTCATCATGTTCATTATGTCCAGCTATCCATTATGTCCATTATGATTATGCACTTTATTCTATCCACCCACTGAGTGGTTGTACTCACCCCCTTTTTCTCATATTCTTCAGGTTAGCTGATAAAGGATGAGTCTAGTTGACTTACCATTGTGTCGCTCAGAGAGTCCCTGGCCGTGCTAGTCCCACAGTATTCGATCGAGATGTCGTTCGATTTTTCTTTTGTTGTTATCGTAATTTGTTTACGCATTTTGGATTTTGTCGAAATTGGATTTAGTGTTAAAATGTATTTTACTTTTAATTAATTGATACTTAGTCGTGCATGCATGCGATCCATAAAATAATTATATTTCTATATTATTTCGTAGTTTTTACCAGACCTGGTTCCAGTATTGTGTTTATGAATATTGTCACTAAGGGGCTCCTCCGTCATTTGGATGGCGAAAAGGCCCCCGGGGCGTGACGATCACTTGGTTACCAGGATTCATAAACTTTAGTACTTAGCCTGGAGGTCTAGAGTTCGAATCCTGGGGAAGGCAAAAACCCACTTCCAGGGGTGGGAAGTCCAGGTGAGTAACGACGGGCCAACAGGGGCGACGGTCGTCGACCAATAGGGGTCGTCGAATTCCGCCAACAGGGGCGACGGTCGTCGACCAATAGGGGTCGTCGAATTCCGCCAATAGGGGCCCGGTCGTTACAATAAAAGGCGCCTTTTATTGGCGAGCGGGCCTATTGGCGGTGCGACGATTATCGTCGGCCGTCGCCATGTCGACGAATCGGCGACGCCGTCGTCACCGTTTCCCGGAAGTAGTTTGCCTTCGAACTCTAGACCTCCAGTACTAAAGTTTATGAATCTGGTAACAAGTGATCTTGGATCACTTAGTTACCGGGATTCATAAACTTTAGTCCGAGCACGGAGGTCTAGAGTTGAATCTGGGAAGGCAAAACCCACTTCGGGTGGGAAGTCGGGTGAGTAACGGCCAGACAGCGAGGCGTGATGCGTCGACCAATAGGGGTCGTCGAATTCCGCCAACAGGGGCGACGGTCGTCGACCAATAGGGGTCGTCGAATTCCGCCAATAGGGGCCCGGTCGTTACAAATAGTCATATGAGAAAGGTTATGACACTCATATAATGATCCATGAAACTTTCTCATGGGGGGTCAATTCAGTATATATTCTCTAATATACACCCAAGTGTCAACGTGATATCATATATCCATGACTTGTGAGATCAAGTCATCAATTGATCTACATGCTAATCTCAATGCATTAATATTATCCTTGTATATTAATGCTTGATTATGAATATTTAAGAATAGTGTTCTCTACAACCTCTCATAATCAATTTTACCAATTGATGTGTTGTAGATAAGAACCTACTTTCTAAGGTATTATTATATTTATTCGGCTAGCACAAGCATGAAGTAAATATAATAACTAAACTTTGCCTTTATAATTAATAGAATATGATACATAAGTCCTTAGTCAATCATCACATAATTGGCTCTAGGACTTACTACTAACAACTCTGTCTGACATATCGGAGGTAACCCAAGTAATTCATCTAGAAATACATCAGTAAATTTCTTGACTACTCGAACTTCAGATAATAACTCTGTATTGGGGACCTCCATGTTGATCATAGATAAGGGATAGCCTTTGCACCCTTTAGATAATAATTTATGAGCATATAAGGTAGAGATAATTGGTAAACTTTGATCTCGAATACCATTGAATTTCCAAGGAACTTGTCCAGAAGGATTAAAGCTTACAACTTTTGCTCGACAATCTACGAAGGCATTATTTTCAGATAACTAATCCATCCCTAGAATAATGTCGAATTCCGACATATCCAAGACTAATAAATCCACTAGAGGAGAATGTTCATCAAATTCCAAAGAACACCCATTTATACCCTGGTTTACTATTAGAACTTCTCCTGATGGAATTGATACGACCAAACTAAATGGTAGTGATGTTGGTTGTTTCCCTATCTTTTCCATGAAACTCGGAGAGATAAAAGAATGTGTACTACCAGTATCAATTAATAGAATTGCTAAGAAGCCATAAATAGAAATGATACCTTTAATAACTGATCCATCAACTCGACGTGCATCCTCATTGGTTATCGCATATACCCATCCAGTAGTAGGCCCCTGAGATGGGGTTCCCGAGGGCACATATGTCAAGAGGGGTTGCATAGGAACTTGAGTCAGTTGAGTAGTATAGAAGTATTGAGTGGACTGGTATGGAGGTATAGGTTGTGCTTGCAACTGGTACATCTGTGATTGAGGGTATTGTTGTTGAGAATTAAGTAATTGTGGGCAAGCTGGCTGAAATCTCTGTTGATTCCTTTGTTATTGTAGCAAGGGTGGATGATGTTGGAATGATAGTCCTTGTGGCACCTGAGATTTCATAGACCTATGTTGTGCTTGTAATGCGCAGTCCTTACTTTGATGTCCAGGTAGTTTGTAGTAGAAACATATGTTTTGATCTAGCTGACACTGTGAAGCCCGATGTCCTTCCTGCCCGCAATGATAACATCGACTCTCAACTCTAGTCTCTGAATCATTCGATCTTCTTATTTGATGGGTATTAGCTGAACGTGAGGAGCTCTGAAATGATGTGTTCCTATTCTTTGCTTTATTCCTTAAGCAAGGGGAACTCTCCATGGTATTTCCCTTATATCGGTCTTTATTTTGAAAGTTTCTCCTATCATATTGTCGTTCTTTTCCTCGATGCTCTGACTGAGATTTATTTCGATGTTGTTTCTTTTCCTAGTTTAATCGTTGTTGTGTTGCTTCAATGGAAATGACTCTGTCTAGGGTCTCCTCAAAACTTGTGAGAGTCAAACCAGACATTCGAATCTGGATATAAGGTGCAAGCCCTTGGAAAAAAATATTTGCGACGATCTGCATCAAGTACTACCAATGGTGCACAAAATTCTACTAACTTATCAAACTCAGTACAGTAGTCCAATACGCTATGATCTCCTTGTTGGATACTTAAGAATTCATGACGTCTTGCATCTCTAAAAGCTTCTAGATAATATTTGCTTTTAAATGCTTCCCTGAATTGCTTCCATGAGATAGACCTAGTCCCAAAAGTTTGTCTCTGAACACGCCACCAGACTATTGCTTGTCCCCGAAAGAAGTAAGTGGCTAATTGTACCTCTACAGGCTATATAGTCAAAGGTGTTCTCTAAATCTTCTATCCAATTATGAGCTTCCCATGGATCAGTGGTACCATGGAAAGGAACACATTGCTCCTTCACTGACTTTACAAGATGTAGTATTTTAGCTTTGACCACTAGAATATTTTCTGTGGGTGAACTAATTTTTCTCTAGAGTCTTCTGTCGAACTAGTCCTTAACTCGTCTTGTTGTTCAGTTGGGTATTCTGACTCTTGAGCTACTTGTTGATTAGGAATGTCCTCTGGTATAAGAGGGCGTGACGGACCTCACTCAAGTTCTTCAACAACAAGAGCACGTTTACAGCCGTGACTGTGGGTTTTAGTAGTTCGTCCTCACGTCATGGTCTGCAATGAACCTAGAGGGTGAGGCAAAGTTATACATAATCTCGCAACAAGATAAGCTCATAACTTCTATTTTGCTTAGAGACACTCAACTACATTTGGAGACAACTCTATAGTCCATTCATGACATCATCCAAATCATGAACTCCCAGACTCAAATCGTCAACCTGGGCTCTGATACTAATAAATATTGTCACGACCCGGAAGCTTCCATCCCTATATGAGGTATAGCCTCGCTGTTCGGATAATATTCATCACTGCACCAAAAATCATAAAGAATACCCAAGAAGGATACACAAGGTTGTACAAACATAAATATGCAATACTTTATTAAATGATGTAGAATAATTTAACTGCATGTTTGTCCCAAAATACTGACATGACTATATCATGACATGACTAACACACTGACTCATGAAAAATAAAAAAAAATATTAAAATATCAAAATATATAAATAATAGATAATACTAAAATGAAAATAAACTGAATGGACTCTGCAAAAGATATCTCCAAACTATCGCTGAGCAATCTCTGAGCTATCAATCTTAATCTTGATTGAACCTTGACAATCGCCTCACGTATTCGAATCTAGAGGTCAAAGGAATGAAGAGTGAGCACAATGTGCAAAGTGAAGTAAGGGAAGACGTGCATGAATATATATCATTCAGGAGGTCAATAACAAAAGAAAACCTTTATATTTTCAGATTTTATACACCATTGATTATTACTCCGTTCTCGTTAATGTAACTCTTATTCACTCATTAATAAATTTCATCAATTTTTCTCAATTTTTCTTTTCAACATTTAACACATATTGCTCTTACATAAATATATAACTCAAACATAAGCATTTAATAGGTAAACGACCTGCAATCCACCCTTTTAGAATATGTTATACATGTCAAGCGAACGACCTGCAATCTATTTGATATAAAACATATTCTATATAAATATAAGATAAGAGTGAGCGACCCGCAACTCACCCAGTAAAGATGTACTGTATATGCATAAGATGAATGACCTGTAATCCATCCAATACGAAGTACATCTTATGTATACACATATACATACATAGATATGAGGTGAACGACCTATGATCCACCTGAAATGCCTCACTAAAAAAAAGGATGAACGACTTACAATCCATCCCATGAGGTACCTCACATAAAAATAAGGTGAACGACCCCACAATCCATCCAGTGAGATAAGTTATCTTCTTTTTTTATCTAATGTCCGAAAATGGATTACGAACCTATTGACAAGTCTCCTCAACTTATTCTTAATTATAGGCCAACAAAAGTTGTTTTAAGAGTTACAAGGATTGATAGTCAAGCCCCTAACTATGTGTTGATCTTGTAACAAAACTCGGATTCACTAATCATCAGAGTCATCATTTCCTTTTATCATGTTGAGTGAAGTAAAAATAATTTATTTATTTTTATAAGATCATTAGGGAACATCCATAATAAATAGTCCTACGAACAAAACTTTAAGACAATATTCATACAATTAAAGAAAATAACATCAATTCTATAGAAATCTAATTATGCAGTTTAATGGTGAATACAATCATTCAAATAACCAAGATGTTTAATGTAGTTTGTATCCACATTTATTTAATAATATGAATATTATCTTGTATGATTCTAATTTGGGTTATCCAAGTGGTTAAAGTTTGTGCTTAAATAGCCTCATAAACGAAAGGTCAATTTGATGAACAAATACGTCAGATTAATCGTGCTTATTTGACCTCTCATTATCTCTTGGAGGATAAAGACATATCACCTCAGCTTTCCTCGCCGACAAAGAAATCATAATGATAAGAATTGTCATGCACAAGGTCATTGAAAGGAAAAACAATCAAGAAAAACTCCACTTCAATGAAATGCAACGATAGCAATGGCTAATTGGAGCTCAACAACGTCGCATGAAGAGGGAAGAAAAACTCAATAGCATCTGTGCAAATGGTGTCCAACAGCACCGCATCCACGCACAAGGAAGAGGAGCTTGAAATTCATCAGGATCATGCGAGAAAGGAGTGACTTGCTTGTGCTCACGACAATGAGAGGCGAGAAGAGAGGGCAATCGACGGCGGCTCGCATCAGGAGGCAACAGTTGAAAGGGAACAGTGCGGCTGGGATGGGATCTCGCGTCAATAAGCGAGGCGAGAATGCAGCTTCGCGTTGTGAGGGATTAGGGTTTGAGAGATTTAAAGAGGAGATGAGGGATTGAGAGAAGAAGTCAGGGAGAGAAAGAAAAGGTCAATTTTGATGGTTTTAATGGCACTTTTGCATGAAAGTCTAGTAAGTTTCAAAAATTACAACTACATCCCTATCTTTATTATATTATTTTTTTTTCCGTGAATATAACATTGTAGCTTCTAGATGATGTAATCAGAATCACGACCGCTTTGATTCTAGGAGCTGGTACTGCAAAGATTCCTCGTCGTGGACACAAGTCCTTTGACGACGTGGTGAAAAGAGATCTAACTTCTAAAAGACGGTCGTCTATCGCTGTCATGTTTCTAAGGGTTAGTGATTTTAGGTCATCGAATGGATAAGATAAAGAACTAATAGGAGTAAATGAAGTCATTTATTACACATTGCTCTTGCTCTATGGTATGTATGCAGTACATAAATGTTAGAAGCGGATTGCAATGTTTTTTGAAGTGTCACTAATACCTTGATAAGATTTTGCCTTTGCAGATGCAGGGAAGCTCTTAGCAACTGAAGAAATGATGGAGAAGGATACGTAGGTCCTCAAGAAGCATCCCACGCAGTTACAGAATCAGTTTTGAATATTGATTATAAATTTCGATAAAAGATTAGCACTAGATAAAACTGAAGCAGGAAACACTTTGGATCACCTACAGCAATGGATCTCATACTTTGCTTCTTTTTTTTTTTAACCTGGGGTTAATCTTCTATGAAGTTCCTCTTGTTATCCAATGCAACACAATTCAGTCACCTTTGTGATATGAATTTAGAACTAGTATTCATATATTATCTAACAACAGAATCTCGCATGACATTCTATTTTTAATTTTTGAAAAAAAAAAAAAAGAGGCAGATATCAACTTTGAACAAGAGAAGAAATATATAGGCTGCAAATTTTACACAAATTACAAGCCATTCTCGGGGAGCAAGATTTTGCAGTGGGATTTAGTATCAATGGGTTATCCAGCTTTATGATGTGCCCGTATGCTAGCCCGCATCACATGATGAGAAGCTGGTGTCTTGTCGTTAACAAGGATTTGCTCCACAAAATCAACGCGAATAGATTGGAAATGATAAGGCTGCTTCATGGAAGAGAAATAATCAAACAAATTGTGAACAAAATAAATGTAAAGAGAAATACAGTTAAAAAATTTCCAAAACAAAAAAAAGCATGCGAGTATAGAACCACTAATTACAAATATGAAACAAGAAAAATGCAGAAAGAAATACAGTTAATACATTTGAGAAGAAAAAATACAAGTGTAAAACCAAAAAAAAAAAATCTGCAAGTCATTCAGAATGTTAGAATGGTAATAAAAGCATTTCAGAAGAATAAACTGTCGTGAAAACTCTAGTTTTATAACGGCACAAGGAACTTCAGGATGCAATGAATTTCACGAGTTTGGGGATACCTAACATTATTAAAGCACTGAGAGGATCCAGAAAGGAGACAAATGCAAAAACTGATAATAAAAAATGCAGAAAGCAAGTTGGACAGTGCAAAACACATTAAAAGGGGTGATAATGAACCACCAACACTAGAGATTTTCCTACAAGATCATTGGTATTTGAAAATATGGCTTTCTTTTAAAAGATTTACACAAATATTAACATGTTTCATGTCAGGCATTTTTCTAGCACTAAGCGTACAACTTAACCTTGCTTAATTAAGCATGAAACCACAGCGAGATACAAAAGAGTTCCACGGTGTGCCTTGCACTTTTTTCTCTGTGTTAAGTAATTTCGAAGTAGCATGGCAAAATCATCAATGAGGCAATGAAATACCATAAACGAACTGAACAAAACACAAGAAACATCACCTTGCCTTTCCATGAAAAATCTATCACTTGGTAATGTGGCTCCGGCAGTGTTACTCGATCTCCTTCTTTAATCTAACAGCAAAAGAAAATGCAAGATGTTAATTACATACAAATGAATCACAGTAGCTTGTATTACAATAAGAGCTCAAATTACTTGACTGTAATTTAGAGAGAAAAAAAAAGAGTTCTAATCCAATTGAAGTAAAAAAAGGTGCAACCAAAAGTCAGGCACAGGTAAATTTTCAATAGTTTGGGTTGAAACAATGTGGTATGTGAAAGATTACTCATTTATGATACTCATTTCAAAAATACAAATTCATGTAATAAAAATAATTAATTGCTAAACTCAACCTCAGGTCTGTAACAAATATAGCAAAGCTCAAGATTATTGATAAGTGTGACTTGCAGTTTTAAAAGTCAATGATTATGTACTTGTTAAAATCCTTTGACTTCTCAAATATTAGGTCACATTTATGCCACCTAGCATTTCTAAGGTGATATTTATGCCATTAAGCTTTTCTATGTAAAATCACCAAGTATTTGCATAAAAGTTAAACCAATCAAAATATAAAATTTTACTCAATAGCCATAATCCAAATCATATGCCCCCACTAGCAACCATGTAATAGTGAGAAAAATCTAGATATAAATGAGAACTGACATGGCACAAATGAAAAGATCAATATTTAGTACTCCCTCGACTTTCTAAATAAGTTTGAGCCTTTGAGAAACTTATGGATCCACTCGATTACCCAATTCCTTGTGAACTTCTGCGGTCTAGCCATGGTAATTCACTATCTGATCAAGTTTCCTCAAGGATTTTAATGAGGCAAGTAGAACCTCTTCCACTTCTTCTGTTAGGGTCCAACACATGAACTGAGACTAAGAATCAACACAATGTTGGCACATCACTTATGGTTAGGGATGGATGTCCTATCTCCAAATGAGATTTCAAACCCCTCTCTCATCAATTAACAGAATAAGTCATATTGCTTTGAACTTTTTATGGTTCCACTTGAATACTCAATTCCCTATGAACTTGTGCAGTCTAGCCATGGTAGTTCACTATTTGATCAAGTTTCCTCAAGGATTTCAATGAGGCAAGTAGTTCCTCTTCCACTTCTTCCATTAGAGTCCAACATATGGACTAAGACCAAGACTGGCACAATAAATAAGATGTCGACACATCTCTTATGAGTAAGGATAGCTACCCTAGCTCCAAACGAGATTCCAAACCTAACTCTCACCAATTAACACAACTTCAAGCTATGTTGGAGATCCAATCTTTGAACAACACGATATGATTTCGATATCGTATAGTATCATGTCAACACAATTTTAGTACTCTTTTACTTCTAAAGATAAGTATGTATTAATTAAAAATATTTCCATTAATATTTAATTGCAATAGATACAAACTATTGAGTTTATATTTCAGATGTGTACTATTGAGTTCACATTGCAATATATGTTTAGTACTTTTGAATTTTCTGCAACAGTTATCAATAAGATATAAATTTAAATCTCATACTTTTATTATCATTGCATATAATGAAATCTCATAAAGTTCAAGTCAAGATTTATTATAGAGGTCATGACTCAACTTCCATGAATCAAGCTACTAGTTATAGCCTAAAAATTCATCGCTCCAAATGATATAAATTCAAGTCGAGCACTTGCACCTAAGAGCGGTCATGGAGATTAGCTTCAACATGTTCAAATATGCAGTGAATCCAAATTGCTACAGATGATCATACGCATAAGCATTGCTTATGTTACATTTATTTAGACGTTTCACCTTTAGATTATTGATAGAATTTAATGATATGTTTTGTATTCCTAGGATATTTAAAAGTGTCTTGTAAATTTGCTTTAATAATGTAGATGAAATTATATTATATTATGCAATAAAAAGATAATAACGTAGGCTTATTGGTATATTGTCTATGTTCCCAATATATATATATATAACTATTTTAGATGAATGAGTGTTCACTATTTATTTTTTAAAAAAACTCTCTTTTGTGCTTGACTTTTAACATAGACAAACTAAGAAGGTTAGATAAAGACTAATAAATATATTTCTTTCTAAAATGGAATTTGATAACACACTTGATTGAATCAAAACTCACACAAATAATTAAGATAAGTTCAGTTATGTACACAGAATGCCACCTTATTAATACCAAAAGGAGCTTCGTATATCAAATGAAAGCATTAGTTCTTGCAACCAGATCATGGTTGTGACATCGCGGCCAAATTGCGGTCGGATCACTGCTGCGTCGCGACCGGATAGTCGCCACGCCGCGGCTGGATCACAACCACATCACGTCTGGATCGCAGCTGCATTCGTGGCCCATCGTTGTCGCGATCACGCCCGATCGCAACGAGAGGGACGGCGCAGGCGACCTGATAGGGTTTAGAGATTAGGCTTTAGCGCGAATTTGGGATGTCGTGCGGTGAGGGGTGTCACGGGCGGATCGGATGATGGATCGGGCAGTCACGCACGGGCCATAGGATAAGGCGCGCAGGGTAACACAATTCTTATTATTGATACTAACTTTTAATAGCTCTAGTGTCGCCATCATTATCCATGTGTAACTTTGTTCATATGCATCTCCTTTATCATCACCTCCTTGAGTAATTCCACTATTGTTCACACTGCTATATCATTATTTTGAACTTCTCATCAAATTGTAGTATCAGAAGCCAATCACATTTGTCACTCAATTATGTTTTATTCATCAATTGCATCAAGTGGATTTTGACCAAATTATTAATTAACTTTTCCCTTGAAAGCAAGAACTTTGCCCTTCATATTCTCTTTAGTAGAGATTGTAGAAGTTTTGTCAATCCCTTCGTCGGTAGCCTTTAGTTGCAATGGGGATGAGATGTTTGAGAAGTCTAGGTCAAAATCCAAATAATAGAAATTCCCAATTAAAAACTTCAACATCATCTTCTTTACCAATATCTCCTTTACTTTCACTTATTCAATTTGTTGGGTTAAAAAATTAAAATGGTTGTAAAGGATCTCCTACTTCATTAAATAATGGATTCTTGGCCTCAATAACACTACACCAATTCATCATTAAATCATCCTTCATTTGGATGCACAAGATTTAAAATCTCGACCTGTGTCGAGGTTTCGATCCACCCCCGAAACGATACGATTTCGGTACCCTATTATGTCATGCTAATATGTTTTAGTACTTTTTAACTACAAAATATATTAATTAAAAATAAAAATATTAACTTGAATATTAAAAAATTAAAAATACAAAAAAAAAATAAAAAAGGAAAAAGCTTGACCATCGCAAGGTCGAGGCACCGCGACCCATGTGGAGGTCGCCACAACTCCACAGAAGCACTACAACCTCGTACCGATGTCGGACGACAAGCAGAACGATAAATTTCACCCATATCACCTAGCATAGGTCGAGATTGTAAACAATGATATTTTTAAAATTTTTAACAACTAAAAATTTTAAAATTATTTATAAAATTCAAAAATATTTAAAATATCTTTTATTTTTTATTTTTAAATAAAAATAAAAAATATAAATTTATATATTAAAATTATTTATAAAATTCAAAAATATTTAAAATATCTTTTATTTTTTATTTTTAAATAAAAATAAAAAAATATAAATTTATATATTATAATTATATTAATTAATTAACAATTTATTTAATTATATTTTATAGTATATATATATATATAAACTCCTGTTATCCTGGGCACGCACTGTACCGCCCAAGTGCGCACTTCACTGTCGTGCACAGACAGTCGCCCACCTTGGGCTACACAACTCATCAATGAGCACCCATGAGCCCCATTATACATTGTCCGATTCCCTAGGGTTCAAGGATTGAGCTATAATGCTCACCTAATCGAACAGTGGATAATGGAGGTGCTCATGGATGAGTTGTATACACACACAAAACTCATCCATCGTCCGATCCCCTAAGGTTCAAGGATTGAACTATAGTGCTCACCCGATTGGACAGTGGATAATGGAGGTGTTATATATTAAAATCCCAATTAATTTTCTTTTCTTTCCTCCCGTTCCCAATTCCACCGCGACTCAACGACCAAGATCATCGCCATCGCAATTCCACCACTGATTGCGATTACAATTCCATATACAATCGCAATTCCACAGCTGATCGCAGATCGTGATTTCGCAACCAATCATGATTCCGCAACCAATCGTGATCGTGATTCAGAGCTGACGATTGCACAATTCTACCACCTTCGGTTCCCAATTCGACCGCCAATATCTCCCCTCACTCACCGACAAAAGGTTGGAACTGCCAACCTAGCAGCCTCCGGCCCCCGTCCCAAGAGGAATTCGCGAAGGGGTAAATCACGGGGCAGGCCCACGGGGGATGATACCCCATGGACTGAGCCTATGGCCTTTAGCGAGCTGGTACCAACAGAGGGGGGGCCCTGCTACAACTGGGGGGAGGATTAATCCCGCCACCCCAGGGATCGAACCCCGCTTTCATCGACAAGCACCCTCTGCCTTAACCAACCCGCCATCCCCATGGGGACAACATCTCCCCTCACTCACGTACCTATCCAAAGTGGTTGCTACCTCGTTGCCACCTTGCTAGGGTACTGGTGTCGATCCCATGTCCAAACGGTAAAAACCATTGTTTTGAGCAATACGGCTCAACATTCCAAACCTTGCACAAAAGGATAACTAACAAAGTTATATCCCTCTCAAAATATTTAACTTTCATTAATGATCCCAGCAACTAACTCTTTGTTTAGTTAGACTTAATATCACATTTTTGAAAACTATTAAGAGATATCATTTGGGACTAGACTATATAGGTATTAATATGTCAAATTGAGATAATATCTTAAAATAATTAAACATGTATGATCATTAATATACAGTAGTAAAATTTTCTAATTATTAAAAAATTACATATCTACCAATTGAACATTTTTTTCTCATTTAGTTAATCCATCTTGCAGTAATTTTATCGACATAATGTTAATGCTTGATTAATGGTTGTATGCACCTTTTAATTTTCTTTTTCATTGTGAATTAAATCAAAGTTTTTGCCTATTTACAACTTGCTGTCCATGTTGACCTTGCATAAAACAACTTACAAGGTTCCACTATCATAAGAATACTTGCCATATATTCTCAAATCTAATAGATATAATAATTTAATGTGTCTGTCTACCTTTAGTGGCGCTAGAATACCAAGCTCAGAAGAGTGCAAACCTAGTTAATCTGGATGGTAGAATCTCCTTATCAGTAATTTTCCTCATTATTCCATGAACCATCCAATAGTGATAATAAATAAATTTTATTAACGATTATACTTTCCACTATCTTCTTCACTATATCCACTCTACCAATGGTCGTCAAATCAATGTAGTGTGTTGCTCATAGTGTCTAGAACAATATTATTGTTGGATGTTCATACTCAGACTTCTCCAGTGCCCTTGATGTTGGCACCATTATTTGCACTATATATTTTACACATATTTCTCAAACTACACTATTAATTAAGTGATATATGGATGCATCATAATATCCTACAATTGCATCAATAAATTTTTGAAATATCACTTTTTTATTGTAGCATAATGTAAAGTTCATAATGCTCGTTTATGTAGATTGAGTCCAGTTATCACACATTAACTAATCTCATATGGGTATTATTGTTTCTTGCACAATGGGATTTACATATTAATCTCCTTCACTTGTCCGTGTAGGTACAGACTATAATTACAAATGAGATTAGAGGTTGTACAAATTATTTGCTGCATTAGAGGAAATTTGATTGAAATGAAAATTTTAACAACAATTTCATTGATCCATTTTACATTTGATTTGCTACATATTATACTTGAACTGTGACTAGTGTTGCATGTTTAAGTTAGTATTCTTATGCCAATCTAATATCTTCTTCCATTCTAAAACAGTTGTTGCTTTTAAAAGATATTTTATCGAAACATGGCATAACAAATAACTGCCATCTTGTGAGAGGTGAATAAAATATTGAAATACACAGTAGAAGTTCCAAGAAATACTTACAGCATCACTATGAAGTCCATATACTGACAGGACAAAACAAGTTTGATCTGACTCGCACATTATATAGTACCTAATAAGAACATTAAATGCATCAAAGTTGGGTAGGATTTAGCTACAAGTATTAATGCACATGTGTGGAAGTGAGAATATGAATCAAGGAGACAATGTGCCACATCAAGGAGCCCACATATTTTTGCACCACTTGAAACATAAGACAGGTATATAAAAAACATGTCAACTTTTATTATCTTTTACGGCTTGGGATGATGTCAAACAAGGACCAATGCATGCCCTGGGCTATGATACTTTTTCCAACTATATAGTGAAACGACAGCAAATAATCAGTAGACATAATAGGATTGGCAATAAACCATTGATGAAAATTACGGTTGTAAATGCTACTACTGAGTTAGCACTTCAGCTATTCTTACAAGCACGGTTTTAAGTGTGGAACCTCCACCCCGACGCTACGGACGCCTCCAAGAGGTTGCAGTGGTTGCCACAATCCACGGACGTCTTGGCCAGGTCACGGTGGTTGTCATGACCTTGTGGTTTTGTTTTTTTTTCTTCTTCTTTTACTATTTTTACATTTTTAATTTTAGATAGAATTTTTGTATTTGTTTATTGTTTTCCCCTTCTTATTTTTTTTCATTCTTTCAATTCCCTCCTTTATTTATTAATTTTTTCCTCTTTATCCATCTACAAAAATTAACAGAGAAAAAAATACTTCTCTGAGGATGGTTAATATTTTTCTCTCCATCTCTTCACAAATAGAGAAAAAAAAAACCTATTTAAGGATAATTATCTTTTTTCCTTCTTAAAAAATCCAAAAGGTAAAAGTAGAGGAAAAAAAAAACTTTGAGGATATAGGAGACAGATTATAAAGAAAGATTAAAAATAAATAAATATAATATAATTTCTAACTTTATAAAATATACTACTACCAATGAACTAAATTATTCTGTATATAAATTCTATTTATATATTTTATATTTAAAGAAGTATTGAAGCCGCATTGACACGATATGATACAGTACAAAAAATTAATTTCAAGATCACTTAATTTTACCTTAAAGACTACCGAAATGTGTGTTAAACAGTGTTTTAAATGCTGAGCCATACCGAACGAAATTGACGAAAAATTTCATTCTGATGTGGGGGACCAAAATCGGAACGTGCGTGTGTCGCGTGATTTCGGTAAAACACACGCACCAACAAAAGCGGAGGAGACAAGATCGAATGAAGAGCATGAGCGACAAATTCCTTCTGTTGATCACGATTAAAGGAAGAGTAAAGAAGTGGATGGAAATCATCGCGGCAGTAATTAACGAGATTATATAACAAAGGGAAGGGAAGGAACTTACCTGGAAGCAACGGCGGCGAAAGCCCGACGAGGCAAAGGCGGGTGACGACGACGCAAAGCAGGTACGATTTTTTTTAATGCTCGGATAGATCAGGAGTGCCTATCACGATCATGCGATCCCCATACGCGCTCGGGATCACGATCGCGATCACCGAGCGCGCTCGGGATCGTTAGCGGTGGTCACGATCACCGCACAAGGGACCGTAGGATTGCGGGATCACAATCGCAATCCCCGATCCCCGATCGCGATCCCCGATCCGACTAGAATTAATTAAAGTATTAAACATTTAATTTATATAATTAGAAATTATAATTAAATAAATTATTAATTAAAATTTTATATATAATATAAATTAATTAAATGGTAAAATTTAATTAAATAAATTATTAATTAATTTATATTATTATAAAAAATTATATTTTTATTTAAAATTATAAAAATTTTAAAAAATAAAAGATATTTTAATTAAATCTTAAATTCGAATTTATAATTTATTTAAAATTAAATTTTTAATTATTTTTTAAAAATTTATTAAAATTTTAAAAAAAATTGAAATAATTTTAGAATTTCATAAAAAATTTAAAATTTTTGTATGATAAATTTTAAAATTTTTATTGATATATATAAATACCATGATTTATATATATATTATAAATATATAATTTCTATTATATATATATAATTTTAGAATATAATAGAAATTATATATTTATAATATATATATAAATCATGGTATTTAATATAGTTATTATATTTTATAAATTTTAATATATAAATATATATGATATAAAATATATCAGTATAATTTTAAAAAATTAATAGTTAATTTATATAATTATTTTATATAAATTAATATTTTTATTATTTTATATTAAAAGCAAAATAAATATAAATTATAATAAAAAATAAAAAATATTTACAATAAAATTATTAAAGAAATCTAAAATATTTAATAATTAAAAATCTATAATAATATATATTTTTTATTTAGATTGTAATTTTTTTTGAATAGTTTAATTGAAGATATATTAACTGATCGAGAATGAGACTGAAACTAAAACGATAGATTAGAATTAGATAATTTTTTATTTTAAATTTTTTAATGTTGTAATTATGAATATTCATTGTGAATTATTTATTAGTATTTTTTTTTAATTTTTATAATGCATAGGTAGGCAAATGACACCAAAACAATATTCTTATGATCCAGCTTGGAAACATACACGTTGATTAGAAAATCAATTTCATTAGCAATGTTTATATTGCGATATGATTAGATGTGGCGGTGGAGTTACACACATAAAACAACATCTTGCTGATAGATATCCAGATGTTTCTAGATGTTCAAAAGTTCCCGATGAAATTCGTCGTGCAATGAAACAGGAACTTGATGGGAAAAAAGAATTGAAGTATAAACAACAACAACAAGAAATTTTTGATAGGCGAGCTTCTAAAGCACCAGTTTACGATGAATTTGAAGGTCGTGGTGAAGATTTAAATGAAGAAGAATTTTTAGCAGCTCTTAATGCTTCTAGAACTCAGTATGTATATGATCAACATATGCGATATGGTGGCAAAATAGTTGGCGCCGGTGGTAGTGGCTCATTTGGTGCTAGTGAAAGTGGCTCAACTAGTGCAGCAACATTAGAGAGAACTGCAAGTGCTCGTATTACTTCAACAAAAATTGGTATTGATCGTTTCTTTCCTTCTACATCACGAAGGCATACAGTTGATATTGTTGATATTGATCCACTTGCATTCTCAGACCAAGCTAATAAATAAATTAGGATTGATGATGCTTATACAAAAGAGAAGAAATCAATCGGCCAAAGTATTGCTAAATTTTTTCATTTTAATCGAATTCCTTCCAACGTGGCAAATAGCACATACTACCGCAACATGGTATCTAACATCCAAAAATGTGATCCTAGTATTCAACCTCCAACTGCGCATGAAATTGCTGGTTCATATTTAGATGAACAAGTGGAGGAAATCAAGACGTGGATTATATCATGCAAGAAACAATAGAACTTATAATCTTATATGAGGTTACATTGATGTGTGATGGCTGGACAGGACCTATACGGATGAGCATTATCAACTTTCTACTATATTGCAATAGAAAGGTGATATTTCATAAATCAGTTGATGCAATTGTAGAATATCATGATACATCTTATAAGATAATGGTGGATATATCATTTGATGGATAGTGTAGTGCAAGAGATAAGTGTAGAGCATATAGTACAGGTGATTATAGATAATGGTGTCAACTTTAAAAGAGTCGGAGAGGAACAAGAGTATCAAACATTATTTTGGACACCATGCGCAGCACACTGTATCGATTTGATGATGGCAGATATTGGTAAACTCGATACAGTGAAGAAGGTAGTAAAAAAAGGTCAATTGTTAACGAAATTCATATATAATCATCATTGGGTTCATGGATTAATGAGGAGATTTATTGATGGAGAGATTCTACGACCAGAACTAAGTTTGCAACTCACTTTCTCTTATTAAAGTCGTTTCAAAAAAAAAAATAGATTGAAAACCATGTTCACTTCTGAGGATTGGGAAGTCTCTCGATACTCTAGCACGATTAAAGGTAAGGAGGTGTAAAAAATTATCATATCTACTAGATTTTGAGATCATATTGCAGAGATTCTTACAACAATAGAGCTCTTGTATGTTGTTTTACGTAAAGTCGACATGGACAAGAAGCCACAAATGGACAACATTTACCACCTGATTCATGAGGCAAAAGAGGAAATTAAAAGACGTCTATAATCATCGACCAAATATCAACATTATATTGATATAATCACTTCAAGGTGGGGCAATCAAATGGGAAAGTATATTCTTTTAGCAGATGCGTATTTGTTTAATAATGATTTTTTTAATATTGCTATTAATAATTATGTCTTTAATTATTTCAGGTTATTATCTCAATCCAGCATATCAATATCGTTATAATTTTGCCACAAATGATGATTTGTTAGTCGCCCTCAAAAATGTAATATTAAGACTACAAACAAATAAAGAATTAGCTACTGAGGCTATTAATGAAAGTCGATTATTTCGAGAGAGGGATATGGTTCTTTTGCCGATCCTTTTGCAATATCATGCAGATATAAAATGAATGCAGATAAATATAGCATAAATTATAACTGATTATTATTTACAAATGAAAATACTATTTTAAGTTTGATTTTATTTGTCTTTCAACTGAGTGGTGGTTACAATATGGAGGATCAACCCCAAATGTAAAAAAGATTGCAGTACGAATTCTCTCACAAACGTCTTCAAGTGGTTGTGAAAGAAATTGATAACTTTCTCCCTCATTCATACCAAAGTACAAAATCGTCTTTCTTATCATCACTTGGAGAAATTGGTCTATGTTTATTATAATATGCATTTTCAACTAAGAGCAATAACAGAAGAGAAGGACGAACAAGAATTTGATAATGTAAACCCATTTGATATTGGATTTGTCCAAAGTGATAATGATCTAATGATGGATTGGTAGAGTTCTATTGAGGCCGAAAATCCTTTACTTGATGAAGCAGCAGATCCATCACAACCATCTCAGTTTCTTACTCAACATATTGAAATAATACAAGCTAAAAGAGGTATCGTTGAGGAAAATGATGACGATGAAGCTTTTGACCAAGAATTTTGATTTTCTGGATCTCAACCCAGACGTTCTCAAGCATCTCAATCCTAAATCCAACAAACATATGAAGATAAAGGCAAAGACAAAGGCAAAGCTCCGACAACTTTTATTAAAGAGAAAAGAAAGGGCATAATTCCTACTTTTAAAGGAAGGAGTCAATTGAGAATTAATGAAAATCCATTAGATGCAATTGATGAGTAAGAACATGATGATAGTAATGAAATATCATCACCTTCTAATACTGCAATTCGATGAAAAGTTCAAAATGATGATAGTCATGTTAATAGCAGTGCAAGTACTCATGGAAGTAATGATAGTGATGGTGCACCCGGTGGTAGTGAAACTTATGTTCCATCAACTCCAGTATCAGAGTCTTGGACATGTGAGCAAAATTTCACACATACAACTCAAGATGAAAGATCATAAAGCTAGAACTATTAAAAGTCAGTATCAGCATTGATATAAGGGTGATAGATAAAAAGAAACTCATGATTATCGAGATATGCGAGAGTTTAATTGAGATTGATTCTGATCAGAGTTCATCATACTCTCGACCTTATTATAGCTCTGATGCATTATATGGTGATCAATCATATCCGACATCGGGGATGTATGTTTATCCTTATCCTGTACCAGTTCCGATTCCAGTGCCACTAGTTCCAGTCCAACTTCTAGTGGTGAATCGAAACATATTAATGGATATGTGGAGAAATCAATATCAATATTTCATATCATGGGAAAATTATTTGATTTGGACGTTAGAGAATTATGGGATTGATCTAAGCAGAATGTCGCAAAAATCAATGTTTTCATCTGAATCGCGATACTCTTTTTAGTATTAGTAAAATAACATGTTATGATGTATCAATTTTAATTTAAGTTATTGATATATCAAAAGTATATTTATTTACTTTTATCCCTTTGATATCGATTATTTCAAGAAAAAAATCGAAATATACTTCACAATAAATATTTGAAATCAAATAAATAATGACCTTTAAAATAATTAAATATTAATATTTAAAAAATATAAAAAAGTATCGAAACAGTATCGGCACGCACGATACGATACCGAAACCGTATCGTTCCGATCACTGATGGAATTGGCTTTGAAAAAGCATATCAGTTTTCTCATGTCCTTTAACCTAACTTTAGTCATTTATTGTCGTATAGAATAACCATTGGGAGCAAGCAAGATTTAAAATATCAATATCGTATCGAGGTTTGAATTCATGATCGAACGATCACGATAATATCATATCGTGTCGTATCGATAAATCTCAGTAATTTTTAAATATAAAATGCATAAATGAAAAATGAAATGTTTAACTTAAATATTAAAATTAAAAAAAGAAAAAAAACCAAAAATAAATTATAATAATAAAATTAATTTAATTTATTTCGATTAAATAGGAGTAAAAAATAAAATAAATTTTAATAATAATAAAATTATTATTCTTAATATATAAATTAATAAAATACATTTTAAAATGATTTATTAAATATTTTTAGATTAATAAAATAATTTTATTAAATTGTAATTAATTTTATTTAAAATATAGTTGAACTATAGTTTGAGGTGTTAATTGAAATTTTTTTTTCATTCCCTTGTTAAAGGCCCGACACACCCCAATCTCACAAAGGTTGCGTGCGAGGCTGTTAGCGGCTTCACATGAGGCTGCCCACAGCCGTCGAGGCCGCCGCAGCCCCACATGAGGTCGTCTGCGGTCGTCGTGGCCTCACACAAGCCACAGTCGTGGCCTCGCATGAGGCCGCCAACGCCAGTCGTGGCCCTGCGCGAGGCCCCCGTTGCCCTGCGGAAGCCACCACAACCATGGGAAGCCTCCGATGCCTTTTATACTGTGTGTACTGGTGTAAACGATGGGCGGAATGATAAATTCCGCCCGTATCGCTTGGCACAAGTCAAAATTTAAAACCTTGGGAGCAAGCATAAAAGGTTCTTTAAATATCAAATCAGAATAATACGATATAAAGAATCATTAGATGGAAGGAAAGGGTTGGCGCAATAGAAAACTGCTATAGTGTAACCTAGTAGTCACGAGTTCGAATCACAGAAACTGCCTTTTACAATACAGAATAAGACTGCATATAATAGACTCTTTTCCAAAACTCTACATTAATGGGAACTTCGTGCATCAGGCTGTATTTTTTTTTTAAAGAATCATTAGATGATGCGACCTACAAAGTTCTCTCGTAAATATTAATAAATAAACAGAATTAATAGCATAGAGAAAACTTACAATGGGGCAATATCCTCATGCTTAATGAAGTGTAGTATTTTCCCAATTACTGCAACTGCTTTGTTGAGCCCCTCCTTTAGAGTATTAATACTAACTTTTCTGTGTGATGATTTCACTTAAAAAATAAACATTAAGCAAAATACTTTCAGCCAAATAGATGGTACCCTACTGAATAACAAAAAGGATAACTTACAACTAATTTCATCTAAGCTTGATATTAGCGATGCTAATTGTTTAGCTCTGGTCATCACCTACAACAAATTTGTAGAACAAAAAGCGTCATTTTAGCAAAATATTGCTGCAAGAATGACAACACTTTTGACTTGCCCAAGCAAATCCTTTAGATTAAATGGCAAAAATTCCATGTTTAAAACTTAAAGTCAGCCAATAAAACTCCTGGAAAGGATAAGGGCCTTTTAGAAACTAAAATTCTAATGCAATAAAGAAGAGTTTATAAGAGGCATAATATATGTTAAGCGTGTTATTCATGAAGGTTTGTGTTCCCAGGACACATTGTGTATGAGAACTATCAAGAATACGTACACAAATCAACTTGGAAATGTTAATGTCAACTTAACCAATAATGGTACTGGCGTTTGGGATTTCGAGTTCCCAGACAATAATCTAAGGTACATTCTTATCCTCAATCAATAATATTGCACATATTCTGCAACAAATTCTTGTTATTGCATATCCATTTCAAAAGTTATGCATATCCTTTTTGAACAAAATCAAGTTTCTGTTCAATACATGCTTCTCTTAATCTCAATTGTAGATCCCATGACATCAACAGATGCAAGCATAGTGTACCTATTAGCATTTTAGCAGAAAGGTAATGTATGTCTTATTGTCTTTCAAAGCTGTCTTCAAGGTATTCATTATCAGACAAAGACAAACACAAGCTTCCAAGTTACAGGCAAAGTTGTATTCTCAGAAAGAAGCTAACCTGTCAATTGTCCACAGGAAATATTATGACAATAGCACCTGCCAAAATATATTTGACTTATACTAGGTGTTTCTCAGTTGTTTGGTATACAAACTAGATTTGTAAAAGAACAAATCCTAACCTGACAAACTAGGCAAGAGGCCTTTTTTTTTTGTCAAGGGCACACTTGTGTGAGCAAATCTGGAGAGGAACTACCTTACTGAGAAACCTATCCTTTTGTATGTCTGAAACTTGGGAAAGGACTATTCAGGAATGGTATGATTATTCTCGAACAGCTAACCTAGAGTACCTTAACCTTGCTTCTTCCACTAAAGTTTCTACAAATCAATTAGCTAAAAACCTAGCAGTTATTTACGACCGAATTTGTCTATCCTCTCGAGTACATCTCAAAAATTTCAAACAAGTCCTAGAAAGGTGTCACCATCTTGAAAAAGAAATTTCAAGTTTAAAGACCTCGATGAAGACAATAAGCCTTTAACAAAACAAGAAGTCCGTGATCTGGTGATTGAAGTAAGGTCCCACATCTCCCATGCTGGATCAATAACCTATGCGGCATTAGCAGATACATTTTATTAGTCTTCATGAAGATGGTTGACAACAAGGTTTAAAATTTCGATCCATATCGAGGTTTCGGTTCGCGACCGGAATGATACAGTTTCGATATAGTATTGTAGCATATCGATAAATTTTGGTATTTTTTAAATATAAAATATATAAATTAAAAATTAAAAATGATTAAAAAATACCTAAAATTAATTATAATAATAAAATTAATTTAATTAATTTCAATTAAAAAGGATTAAAAAAATAAAATAAATTTTAATAATAATAAAATTATTATTTATAATATATAAATTAATAAAATAGATTTTAATTGATTTTATTTAACCTAGTGAATTTCATTGGTCCGAGCAAGTTACTGTGGTGGCTCATTGTGGCCGCCGCACCGGCAAGAATCATGGCCTCACACGAGGCCGCGGCGGTGGCTTGCGACTCGGCGTGGTCGCACCCGTCATTGTGGCCTGTGGCGAGGCTGCAGGCAGCCATTGCAACCCTACACGAGGCCGTCGTGGCCTCGGGTGAGGCCCCGTTGTCGTCGTTCCGCATCTCGAGGGCCGCTGCGGCCCGCCGTCGTCCCACCATTGTCGTTCCCGCATCTCGCGTGTGTGCCGGTATCGATGCCAGGTCGGAACGAGAAAAACTGCTCGTTTCATCCGAAACAGATTGGTATTCAAACCATGGTTGACATGGCATTTCATGATGCTAGGAGCTGTATTATCCTTTGGTTCAATATTAATATGTCAAATTTGTATTAAGTCGGATACACTTTTACCAGATGTTAGCATAAGTTGGTGGTCCATTCTTGTAATTATTATCATAGTTCTTGTTTTCCATATCAAGCCATGGTTTTCATGGTCTATGGATTGGATCCATATGCATGGTAGCCTACAAAGAGATGGCAATAGTACAAAAAGGTGAGCAAGTTACAACTCAAAATTTCTTCTAAAAAACGCTTCGCAGAAGTTCAGGATTCTCTTATTCTTTTAAAGGATTTTAATACCAATTTTATTCTCTTGACAAAGTGTCTGAGAGAGAAGAACTCAGAGCTTGGAGTCCAAGACAAAGTAGACCAAAACATTTTGTTTTTAGGTTAGAAGGACAGATCTAAAGAGTTGGTATAGAAAATGCCAAAAATTTAGTTTCATCCTCTACTGAGCTTGAGGGCAAAGTCATTTTCAAGCAAAGGAAGTGATATCATATACAGTTATCCCTTGCTAAATCAACAGATGAACTGGGATCCGTCACCTACTCGATTTCCTCACTTTAACAAGTTGAACAAAC
This sequence comes from Wurfbainia villosa, assembly GCA_025175895.1. NCBI lineage: Eukaryota > Viridiplantae > Streptophyta > Magnoliopsida > Zingiberales > Zingiberaceae > Wurfbainia > Wurfbainia villosa. The sequence continues at coordinate 84,952,180 of CM045996.1, forward strand.
CCTTCCATCCACTTGACATAATGAATTTGCCCCAAATGACAGGGTGGGGGTGGGTGAGTTTGAGGAATCTAATCCACGATTGTAACATGCAAACAACCGAGATAAATGAAATTTAATATTATTATTTTAAAGAGAACTATTACATCATTTATAGGGCTCAACATAAACTCCAAGTACTAAACCCACAGCACATACAACTAATGATTCCCATAATGCTAACACTCTACCTCAAGTTACAATACAATGTTTAGCTTGTTAGATAACCTAGAAAAGGATTCCATGAAAAGAAAAGTAAAATTAGCAAACACTTGACAATGACAGACAATGACACAATTATATTGTAATGATGAAGAAGTTTGATGATGCAATGCTTTGTATTGACCTTCGAAGTAAAGTATTGAGACTGTACAATGGCTCATGATGATCCTTAAGAGAGAGATCAATCTAAGGATGAAGTAGATGACCATCTTCACCATTTTATCTTCTTCCTTCTTTCATCCTATTTTTAAGTTTGTGAGGATGAATGATAGAAGTTGTAAAGTTAAATAGAATAGATAGACTAAGATTTCCGCATCTACACCTTAGATGAGGAGCTGACGTTGGACAAGTTACTTTAAGAGGAAAACTCATGGTCTCCTACTGTTATATTATCAAAATTTTCAAAGAATTTGTTTGTGATTCTTGGAAATGTTTAGACCATTTTGCAAAATTTCAATTTAAATCCCATTTCTCTTCTCCCATGCACATTCCTTTCCTCCCCTCCCAAATCCAAATATCCTCTCCTCCCATTGTTGCTGTCGTTGCATGCCAATGTCATTGCACGATTATGTCACCATTGCTGCTGTGTGCCAACATTGCTTCCATCATTACATGTTGTCATCACTACTACACACACCATTGTTGCTACCCGCAACACTGACACGATAGCTGCAAGTTCCTGCTATCACGTCATTCATTTCACTTTCAGCAATAAAGGAGGAACTTTCCCTTCCAGCCCGATCCCTTGTAGGAACCATATGGATTTTCCCTCTCACTCTATAGTTAGTCATTGCTCACCGTTGCTTGAAGTTGTCATTGCTGGCAACCAACAATTTCTATCAATTTCCCTTCAGCATGCAACAATCGAATAATGGAGAAGATCCTCTAGCATTACCTTTTTCTCCTCTATTTTTCTTAATTGTTCAGCTTTGTCGATAGGCTCTTGAAAATTGAGGATCATTGTGTAACAGTAAAGCCTTCACTTTCTCCTGCAATGCTAACTGGCATTCTTTTGTGTGTCTTGCTTGATTCTCTTCAAATTACCTTATGCATAATTAAATGGATAAAAATAGATACTATAAATTATTTGCAAATTTTATTTTAAGAAATTAGTTATGTTCGTTTTTACTATTGGTGCTTGAGAGATTCCTTTTATATTTCTTTTTTATATTATAATTGTTTAGCTATTCTATCTATTCCCTGTTGAGACTTACTGTCTATATTATCAAAAGATAACTCTAAATTTTTTTTTAAAAAACCTATGGAAACCTAGGGTATTCCCCTTTAAAAAAAAGTGGAACTACTATACGAATTGTGGTAAATTAATTTTTATAATTAATTATGTTAAACTACTCAAATAATAGATAAATAATCTGAGAGAGCTTCGCCTCTGTATTCTAAACAAATTGTGTAATTTATCAAACTAAATTAATAAGCAAATAAATGCAACCCTGGTATCATGAAGCTTCGACTCTATACTTTATAAGAGTTGCATTGCTACTTTTGCTAGAATAAGATTCTAAACAATTATTATAAATGTAGAGTATTGGTTCTACACTCTAAAGGAGTTACATGACTACGTATATAGAATTAATAAAACAGATTAACTCATATTATAAAACTTTGGCACCACACTCAAAAAAAGCGAGTCTTTTTGTGCATTTGAAGGTTTCAATCATATTAGATGAGATGCATTACTCATTAGGTGGATTATGGGTTGTTCATCCTATTTTTATATAGGGCACATTCAGATGAATTGTAGGTCATTCACCTTTTATATATATATATATATATACATTTTGTTGCAAGTGATTTGGTCATTTACTTTTATATACGATGGATCCTTATCAGGTGGATTATGAGTCGTTCACCCTTATTTTAATTTTATATATGATGTGTTCATGTATCAAGTGGATTGCAAGTCATCTTTACATACACAAGCATCTTCTACTAAATGGATTGCAATTCGTTCACCCTGTTAATAAATTATATAGATTCTTGTGTAAAGCAAGAGCAAAAATTGTAACGATATAAAAGAAGAAAACAAAGGATAATTTGATGAAACTAGTTAAAATGGAACTAAAGAAGAATAACAAGAAAGGGGTAATGATACAATGATGTCAAAGAATATGAAAACTACATTGTTATATTTTATGATTGGTTTCAAGCACTTTGTCTTCTTATTCCACTTTGCACTTATGTCTTCATCCCCTCTTTTCCTTTGACCTCTAGATTTGCATTGAGGCGATCTTTGAGGTTTGGAAGTTTTTGGCTCCTGACACATGATACATTTTGTTGCAAGTGAATTTGGTCATTTACTTTTATATACGATGCATCCTTATCGGGTGGATTGTGAGTCGTTCACCCTTATTTTAATTTTATATATGATGTGTTCATGTATCAAGTGGATTGCAAGTCATCTTTACATACACAAGCATCTTCTACTGAATGGATTGCAATTCGATCACCCTGTTAATAAATTATGTAGATTCTTGTGTAAAGCAAGAGCAAAAATTGTAACGATATAAAAGAAGAAAACAAAGGAGAATTTGATGAAACTAGTTAAAATGGAACTAAAGAAGAATAACAAGAAAGGGGTAATGATACAATGATGTCAAAGAATATGAAAACTACATTGTTATATTTTATGATTGGTTTCAAGCACTTTGTCTTCTTATTCCACTTTGCACTTATGTCTTCATCCCCTCTTTTCCTTTGACCTCTAGATTTGCATTGAGGCAATCTTTGAGGTTTGGAAGTTTTTGGCTCCTGACACCTACTATGAGAATTGAAAAGGAAAACTCTGGTCCTAGGAGAGCACCCACACTAATACCAAACTAAGAGGGATGAAATATTATATTATTGTTTAAAGAGGACTATTACATCATATTCATAGGACTTATAAACCTCTATAACTAAACTAACTAGTTAGGACTAAACCTCACCACAAATTACTGATTCTCCAAACCGTCATAAAAGAAACCTTGTTCTATATAGGACATGCAGTATACATCAGTTAAACTAAATACAATTGTTCCATTCTCATTGCATCATTAGTTGCCACCAGAATGTTCACCAAGAGATTATTCAAAATGTTGGGGAATGAAATTTTAGTGTCTGCTATGTATGTTCCAAGAACAACTCCTATTCTAGTTGAATGTGTTGAACATTTTTTTAGAGATCACAAAAAGAAGTTTAGTCAGTATCAGACAGTTGTCTCAGCATCAAAAAATAAGTTACCTTCATGGAACTCTCTATTTTTTCCAGAAGGCTAACGATCTTTTGAGCTTCACTTTCAGCATTGAGGCCAGGATCCCTTAAAGAGGCAACTTCAAACCCATGGAGGGCCCTTTCATAATTTTCGAGATACTTATTTGCCTGTAAAATGCAGAAAAATTTCATCCAAGAAGAGAATATACACCTCAAAGAAGCAAAATCCTATTCACTTGCAATTACAATTATTGTGGGCAAGAGAATAAGAAAAAAGGAATAATTGATGGAGTTCACGTTAGATACTCACAGAAGCACAATTGAAATAAAGGTCAGGATTAGAGTGCATCAGTGCATCCTTCTCCTGAAATACAATAGTAGATGATGTTTCTTACTATAGATCAAACAAATTATACATCAAAGATTAAAAGTCTCCTTTTTCTTCTTTTGTGAGATTATATTTCAATTTAAAACAATGCAAATCTTTGAGAATTCTATGCAGCATTCAAATATAAGCAAGAAACAGCATAAAATAACTTACAGCATTTTGATAAGCTTTCAATGCTTGTTGTAACTTTGCATGGTCCCATGTACCAGTCACAAAAAAACTTGTAAGACATGCATTTCCAAGGTTGTCTGTATGCAGTAGGCTATGTTAAGAAAATTTGGAGTCAGGGAGAATAAACAGTTGAGTTGGCCTACTATTCTAATTTCTAACCAAAGGTATTAGACTGATCAGAAAACCATCCCAATAGAAGAAAAGGATACTGTATCCGTACATGAAAAAAGGAATTTCACCAACATGATAAAAGCCCATTTTCCCTACATTATTGAACTAATGGTTTCTTTTAATCAGTCCAGGGTGGTATAAGGGTTTAATAGTAATCAGAAATTTAGATGATTTGTGAGTCAATTATCCAAGTACCAAATGCTATTGTGTATAAGCATTTTGCTGGTTTGGGATTTGCTTTGCTATATCACCTATAGTGTGTATAAGCATTTGATTGGCCAACATGATTCGGTATTCCTCTTTGAAGAAACTGATCGCTAAATATATGATAAGGGATTGCATAAAAAAAGTTATATACGAATAGTTCAGTACCTTGTGCAGTTGCAGTGTGGCACCAAAAATATACGAGTGCTCCTATCAAGTCTAACTGGTGACCATAATTCTAAAAGTTAAGCTAACAGGATAAGTGGTGGCCCAATCTAATGTAATGCAGTAATAGTGCATGATAAATTTAATCTTTAAGCAACCTGCCAACAATCCTGAAGCTCAAGTTGTTTAAACAGAATATATTTCTCAACTGTTTTACAAAATAGCACTATGAAAACTAATATGATTATGTAAAAAGAAAAATATAAATACTACAGTTACTTAAATTACCATTGGATGTATCATTTGTTACATCTACAATACTCAAGACACTAAAAGCTCCATTGTAGCATAGTTAGTACATACGTATTACTAACAAGTTCCACTAACTAATGGTTCCAGTTCCATTACAATAAGTGTGGTTCGGTTGCTATTGATATTGATATATTGTTGAAAAGCCTTGTGAATTTTCTCTTCCCGAGTCCCAACTCTTTGCCTCCTACTCCAGATGAGGCTCTGACAAGATACACACTCTCGCCTCCTACTTCTCTCCATTGTCCACATGTCACCATTCATCTATGTTGCTCATCTTCCTCTCCTCTCCACACTGATGAAACACCTAATTCTAATCAGGGACATTAGGGAATCACAAAGATAAAAAAAGCAGCCCCGTGCATGAAGCTCCTACCATGCGGGGTCCTGAAGAAGGATCCATTATACACAGCCTTACCTTGTTTTTTGCAAGAGGTTGTTTCCAAAATTCGAACCCATGACTTATTGGTCACAAAGTAACAACCTTACCGTTGAGTCAATCACAAAGATACTATTTTAAAAGAAAAAAAGATAGTCTTGTACACGAAACTCTCACTAATACGGAATCCCAGAGAAAGGTCGAACCACATTAGATCTATTGTACTACTAATTTTGGGGGAAAAAAACATTTATTCCTCCAAATATCACTTGATTTGGCTGATTCTAGTTGAATTCTTGCTTATTTTGATCTCCTATTCTATGTATAGATGCTCCAAAGTGGAATCAAAAAATATACCCAATTTCACAGCCAATATATAATTGCCCATTGCCAATCCAGATCCAACTCAACTGATTGACGAGTTTGCCAACTATGATATATCCACAACACTCACATTCACACGTGGGCATGCCAATTTAGAGCTTAAACAACTAATCCAGAAATCTTCGGCCTTATTTGTTAAAGGAAAATTTTATTTTTTTAGAAAATAAAATTTAAAAGATAAAAAGAGATGCAAAACAAACATTCGTTTGACAAGTTTAAATTTATTAGAGGTGAATGGTAATATTTATTTTTTCATTCTAATTTTCAATAATTTTCTTTGATTTTCTGATGACTACAAAATGTTCTTTTTTTTTTTTTTTGGAAAATCATCATGGACAAAACAAACTCATAGGCTCTTGGAATAAAGGGTCAGCAAATAAAATTTAAGAAACTCCAAACTGTGTTACAAAAGCATAAATTAAAACCATGGAAAGATGAAAGACACAATAATCAAATTAGAAATATAGATGATGATGAAGAAATGAGGTATTGTATAAGATTTTAAGGGCCCACTACTTCATAGTGAAACTGATCAATTTAGACAAACTCACATGCATAGACATTAGATTCACTCATACCACTATTTTAAAATTCCACCAATCAAATTTCATGGCATGGCCTGGTAGTACATCATTGCAAATTCAATATCAATTTAACATCTTTAGTGTTGATTGGAATGCAAGATTGATACAATTTTGGATGCATGCGTAGGCTACTCTGGTAGAAGGATTTCTCAATTCAGAAATTCCACTGGACTTGCAAACCAAGTACTCTTTACCCTTATAGAAACAAAGGAAAAAAGGTGAACCTTTTATGCCACAGTTTTTCATAGAAAAATTTATTATAGCATTAGGTTCATTTCATTAAAATAATATTTGAATTGCTTCCACTGTATTTGCTTTTACGGTTGTAGATCACCATTAGCTGGTAAAATATCCATGGAACATGTGTCCTCTCATTCTTTTTTCATGTGTTTAGCATGGGTTATTGATTTGTTTGCTATGTCTTCTATTTAGTCATTTCTAGCCCACTGTGTTACACAATTTTCACCATAATGGTATTTTTGAAATGACACTAAAAAATCAAATGAAAAGACTTACACCAAGAATTGCCATCCCTGATATCCAGTTGTACAGCTTCTCTTGCATGTGTTATGCTTTCTTCAATTGAAGCAGCTTTATTTTCTGTACCTGCGTGTTTCATGGTGAAGTATATTAGCAAAGTATTCTAAAGCTGCAAGAATCTAAATAAAAAATTACTAGTACTCCACCAAACAAAGCCTTAAATTATCAGCTCGTGTAAAGTAGAAAATAATAATCAATATTCAATACCATAAAAGAAACAAAAAGGATAACCAATCATTTAAGAAAAGCACAGCTTTGTGAAATATGGAGATTGGGGAATGTTTTTACTAAAAATAAGAAAAATAAAAATATTTTAAAAAATGTTTACAAACACATTTTACTGTGTGACAGAAACCTCAGGTTCTTTCAATGCTAGGTAGCTCCTTTACCTGTATGTTTATTTATCATAATTACATTTTTACAAATAAGTGCGTCCTTTGCTCAAGCTGGTTCAAAGATAATATAAAATTTCAGCTTAATACAAATAGAATTCAACTTTCAAACCTCTCCAAGACTTTGTCAACAAATCTGCTGCCCAATAATCACTAACAAATGTAGTCATGACTTCCTTAGATTACACTTTTTCTCTAGCAATGTGACAATCTTTCTAGATTTTTTTGTGATCACTTGGATGCATCAGATAAGTTCACATGTAGTAAGAGTCATAGCTCCATATTCTACCTCTGCAGTTGATTTCCCATTTTTGTTTTTCCAAAATATCAAAATTACCTCCTAAACAACCCAATAACATAATGTGGATTTCCTATCGACAAGAAAACTGTCAATTTGTATCTGTGCACTGTAAGATGACCTCAATACGATAAAAGAGATCCTTTCCTTGAGAAATTTTGAGGTACCAAAGACTCCTCAAAGTTGCTTCTCAAAGTTTCCTCCTAATGGTCATGGCATTAGCCTTTGAGAAATTGGTTAATCACACACACAGTAAATGAGAAGTTCAATTCACCTGCCAATCACAAATCTTCCTTGGATCAGATAACAACTCCATCTATCTTGGCATTAGTCAAACATCTTGAACCATGGGAGTTTTGATAGGTGTACCTCCTAGTCTATCATTTTTTTCAAGCATATTAACCACATACTTCTATTGGGAGATATAAATATCTCCACTGCATTAGCAACCTTAACCCTAGAAAACATGCTTCAAACCATGCCAATAAGATATTTCTGCCCATATGGTGAATTTCAATTCACGCTGCTAAGCAACAAACCCAGGAGAAGACTACCACATACACCTCCTTGATATCACCAAGTATTCTAGATTTTCACTGGTATAGTAGCCATAGGACATACATGTGACGGTGAGTACGCATTGGATTGAAAAAATCTTCAAAAGGAAATGCGTTAACATAGTCAACACTCGACACTATAAATATGAGTATATCCTTTTGTTACCAATCAAGTATCCAATCTGTCCACAAAACCACGAAGGGACATTTTAACAATGAATGCCCATGTACATCCAACTATAAATTTGTCAAGAGGAAGAACTAGTTCTCAAGTATCTAGAAGAGTGTAAAGTTCTCATTTCATCTTCTATTGCTTGTCTCTAACCCACAAATTAGATAGTCTCTCAGACAGTCACATGAACTTAAACTTGTTAAGGACTTTTAACTCATTGTAAATATGCAAGGGTGAATTTGTAAAGTCAGAATAGGTAATATATATGTATATATATAAGAAGGAACTACTTGAGGTTTAAAAAAACCTAAATAATTTTCTTATTAGCACTGTATTTAGAGTGGCCAATTTTTCATTTTGTATTTGATTCCTTATGCTACATTTAGGTTTGTTTCGCCTCAATTCTTTGCGTGAGAAAGAGTTGCCTCTTCACCTTTCCTCCTTTTCTTGCAGGACTAGGCCGAAACAGTTCTCTTGATAGACTCATATTCACCTTTAGTAGTCCCCTCATCATTGTTCTTTAGACACAGTAAATGCACTCTCCTCCAACATCTTATATTTCTACATTTTTTGTAACTTCACATGACACGTACCTCATCACAACCAACACTCATGTGATTTAGGCACTAACTCTTCTTTGTCTGTGTAGCAACCTCACCGTACTTATCCATTAAGAAAATATTTTTACATCTCTACCTATTATATAGACCATAGTAGGGGTTGTTACCCTCCATGTAATGGGCAACCACATTCTAACTTGCATCTCTCATTTTGGGTAGAGATCACCAGATGTTCACATCACTCAACTAATCCATAATTCAATAGTGAGAGTCAAACCAACCACACAGATGTTTTGTCTTAACAGATCTCTTGGTGATTTCTAATAGCACATCAACTTTTCATAAACTAAGTTGCCTTTAATTCTAAGAGGTCACATTCTTCAACTGCAGAACCCTTTCATTCACCTCCTAAGTTTTTCAGATTTATGACTATTACCAAGGGTTAAAATATCATTTCATGCTTGACAAAACAAGTGAAACATTTCATTCTATAGTTGACCGCACATGAAACTCTCTAATATGTTAACCCACTTCCAATGTTCATAGCAACACAGCTTCTAGGCTTCTCCTTGTCATTAATCTTCAGTAACTTAGCCTACTTTAGAAAGCAGTTAATCTTACCCTTGTCAAGAATATTGGAGACAGGTTCAATATTGGAGCTCCTACAGTTGTCAAGTTCAATAACTTGCCAATGTCCAGGGCAGCAGACAAGTTATGGTACATGAAATGATAGCCTTGAACTCAAACAATAAACGAATTAGTTAACCTTACAACAACAATAACAACTAAATCTTATCCCACTAAATAGGGTCAGTTATATAGATCTTTCTATGTTATTGGATTTTATCCTCTACTATATCATCATTTATATTTAAATAATTTTTATCCTATTCTATTGTTACTAACAAAATCTCCTTTGGTCTTTTTCTTTCTTATTCAATGTGTACATTTGTTATAATTTTATATCACCTAACTGGAGCATTTATTATTCATCTAAGTACTTGGTCATACCATTTTAAATATGTCTTCAGAAGTTTTCTCTCAATAGGTACAATCCAGACTCTTTTTAATGTTCTCACTTCTTATTCTTTTCATCCTCATATGTTCACACATCTACACTAATAACCTCATCTCTACAACTTCCATCTTTTGTTCATGTACTCTAGTCATAGTCCAACACTCTGCTTCATATAACATAATAGATTTAACCACTATTTTGTGGAACTTCCTTTTAAATTTTAGAGGTACTTTATAATCACAAAGAACGACGCTCTCCTCTATTTTAATCATGTTGTTTGTACGATATTTTTTAATTAGTCATTTGACAAGATATATAACTTCTATTATCGACCTTCTAATCACGAATCTAAATTGATTTTTGGTCACCTTAGTTTCCTTTAGTCTTTTTTTCTTTTATCTTTCCCAAAGTTTCATGGTATGACTCATTCTCTTAATACTCTTATAATTCACACAATTTTATACGTCTTCTTTGTCTTTATATAGGAGGACTAGAGTACTCCTCTACTAATTAGGCATTTTTTTGTTTTCAAAGTCAGGTTGAATAACTTTATAAATCATTTAATACCTTACTTCCTCAGACACTTTCATATCTATATTAAAATATCATCGTGTTCAATAACTTTTCTATTTTGAACCTAATTTAAAGTCTATTCTACTTCTGAAATTTGAATTCTACAATAAAAATTGAATTATGAAATTTTACTCCTATAAACTCTAAAGTTGAGATGAATGTAAGTGGATATTCACTACTAAAACAACATTCAAAGAATTCATAGACAAGATGAAGGGTATAATTAGTGGTTGGGAAAAAGACAAATTAACGTCGGTGGTGTTGATAATATTCCACCATTCCTGTGGGGCTAAGATTGTCTAAGTCAAGCACTTACCTTCACAGCTACATTTGAATGACAACTTTACCTAATGGATACCAAGAATGCATGGTTTAGAATGTTGTGGTTGGAAAAAAGACAAATTAACATATGTGGTGTTACAATATTGCACCTTTCCTTTGTGACTAAGATTATCCAAGTCAAACACTTACCTTCACAGCTATATCTGAATGACAACTTTACCTAATGGTACCAAGAATGCGTGGTTTGAAATGTCGTGTTGCATCGGTCGGCACAGGTAAAAACTTTCATTTTGTTCGTCAAATGGCACAGCACAAACACCGACACACGGCCACAGTGCCTCGCACGAGGCCTCCCATGACTGTCGAAGGCGTCACACAAGGTCGTGCGGTAGTCGAAGGCCTTGTTGAGGCTCCGCAACGCGCCTTGCGCGAGCGCGCAAGAAGCCTTGCAATCACAGGTCGCCTCCAACGAGGAAGTAGGAGGCCTCGCACCCGCGTGGAGTATTTTTTTTCCCTTTTTCTATTTTCTTTATTTTTTCTCTTTTATAAATTATAAAATCTTAAATTCTAAATGTTTCCTCCCTTGTTCTTTCTTTTTCTCCCTTTATTAACTTTTTTATTCCTTGTTTTTTGGTTAATTCTTTCTTATTCTGTTTTTATTAATTTCATTTGTTATTTCTACAAAAAAAAATATATTAATTCTTTCACTTTCACCATTTATTAATTTATTTTATTATTCTTTTCTTCTTTTATCCCTTAATTCTTTCTCTTTCTCTCTTCATTAATTTCTTTAGTTATTTTTTCCTTAAAAATATAAGAAAAAAATTATACTATGAATTTCTTCACCTTCTCCTTAATTTATTCTCTTTCTCTTTTAATTAATTTTTTTATTATTCTTTTCTTCCTTAAACACATGGAAAAAAATTTAAAAAAATTCTGAATTTTTTTTTCTTAGTTAATTTCTCTATTTTTCATCTTTCACATGGACAATTACAAAAGTCAAGAACACTCTTCAAAGAAAAATTATCGTTTTAAAAATACTAAAATTAGAAGATAAATATTATTAGAAAAAATAACAAAAAGTAAATATAATATAATTCCTAAATACTCCTATGATTTAAATTAAATTATATTATATATAAATTTACTTTAATTTAAACTGATTAAAATAAATTAAAATTTTAATTTAATTCAAATATACTTAATACTAATTATCATGTGTAGACTTTAATTAACCATAAATTGACTTTTACTCAATCTTAAATTTTAAAATATTAATTTAACCTAATAATAAGCATTTATAACTAACAAAATGTTGACAATAATATTTTTTTAATTAATATATTTTATATTTAAAAAAGTGTCAAACCTCTATCAGTACGGTACGATACGATATTGAAACCGTATCATTCCGATCATAGACCGAAACTCCAGCACTGATCAAAACTTTAAACAATACAAGAATGTTTTCTTTCATAGTGCTTGCCAAGTAGGTAAACAAAGAACAATCTTCTATGTTAGTTGCTCAAGAAAGTATGTCATAGTGTGTAAATTGAAAAACTTTATATAAGCCAAAGCAATTTCGTAGGGTGTAGTTTGATAGATTCAGTTCTGCTTTCTTGAACTTGAGATGATCAAAATTCAAGTGATTTTTAAAAAGCTGGAGGGAAGGAGTTAGTGGTTATGGAAAAGTGGATTTATTCTTTTCCAATCCTTGTTAACTTAAATAGAAATGGATGGGTGGAAAAGATCCCCTTTTCTCCACATCTACTTCTGCCCAAATCTGTGTGGAAATAAAGGGAGAGAGAGAGCTCACCTTATCCAGAAAAAATAATAATTAATTAATCATTCATTAAAGCAGCATACACCTTCCACTCAGAATAGAGCGCCACTTAGAAATGTTTGCTATTCTTATTCATTTGATTTGAGTCTTTATTCTAACTTTTACAAATGTATGCTATGCATTAGCTGAAAAAAAGGTATTGCAGACCATAAAAAAATGATTATTTTGTTCAATTATGGTTCATGCAATACATATAATAGATGTATTTCCGTTCCATACAAAATATTTTGAACAGCACAGGCAAATGATAGTGCAAGATCATCAAGAAGCAAGTGAAGAGAGTACTAATTTTGAGGAAACCCAAAGTAACAAATCTGAACTTAGTGGGAGTCAATGTCAAGTTTACTCGTCAAATAGCTCATATAGGAGTAAAGACAATGAACCATTTGCTTTATCACTAAAACGATGAAAATACAGAAATACAATTAAGTTAGCTATTTATCCATTTGTAGCCTAATACATGTTTTACAATTCCGAACCATGTTGGGTGGTTCAGTCGAAACATATTATTTTGAAAAATTATTAAAACTTGATACTACTTGACATGGCTAATTTATTCTATCCCACTATGTGAATAATGTCGACGAGTATTATATTATACTAACATTCACTATCCCTTGACATGCTATAAAATGTGTCAAGACAAATTGAAATAATATCTGTGTTTGTACAATACAATATCAAAACTAAACTCTATATTAAATGGTATGCAAAATCCAAAGTTAGATAGAATTGTGCTCTTCTTCTTGTTTTCCTCTTCTTCCTTCTTTCCTCTCCAATTCTCGATTGGTAACATAGGTCGAAACACCAACACATACTGAAACAGTATAATTTCAATCAGAATCTAAAATTTCAGCATAGCTCACGATTTGAAACCTTGGCCCAATATATGAAAATTAAAGGAAATGCTATAATAGTGAATAGTGCACTCAAAATTTGGACAAGCTAACCATCAAAATGTAATGGCCTAAAGGCTAAATACAACAAACCTTATAATAAAAAAAATAGTTCTGATGACTTCAAATGCACACCTAAACACATAGGTACAACATATCTAGGCTGAGAGATAACTAAACTCGAGAGGAAAAAAAATTCCGGAAATACAAAATCAGCAGTTGTACACTCAAGAGACAGGAACAAGATACCAAAAAGGTAAATGGATGCATGTGAAGGTATTGTGTGCATGAAGAAGAATATAAGAAAAGCACAAGGACATAAACAATTGGTTCTACATAGGCATTCTGTAAACATGGTTTAAACTGCTGAGAATGATGAAGAATAAATGGCAGAAAATTTAATTATCACATCACAAATGAAAAACACAGATCATGAACCTTCTCTTTGCGTGTCCAAGCATTGCATGTCTTAAGGAACAAGAAAATCACTGATGTACTTTCAGGTAACAAAATTTTTAGCATATTTTAAACTTATTCTAAGTGATTAATCACAAATAAATGTCTGGATTTAATGTTTATGGCATACAACACATTGCAGCATCATTAACAACAAAATAAAAAATAAGATTTCAAAAATAAATAAATACAACCACGGAATTGTATGCTTGCCTTGAGCCATACTTCTTTCAAGCATTGAAAGCTGGCAAAGGATTTTTTTGTTAGGCCCCTGCACAACATAACTTTAGCCATGAATAAAAGTATTGTCCAACTTTAAGATAAACAAATAGTATAGGCAGTGAAAAGAGACTTTAGGAGATATAGGTAGCACCTTGCTTAGTGCTAAAGAAAAGCAGTTTTTTGCAGATGGAAGATCTCCTTTCTTCCAAATGCAATTACCCAAGCTTAGCCAAGCATCGGCAAGAGATGGATTTAACTTAACCTGAAACACACAACAAGAATTCAAACAGATTTTAAATTCAAAACCAAGCATCTGCAATAGATGGACCCATTAAGGACTTAACTATAAATAGTAAAGAATTTACTTAGCATAGGGTTATATATGTAAAATACCAACAGCATAATATATATAGTCAGGGGGGACTACATAAAACATTAGCCCTTTTCCAAATGCAACATGGTGTCAGAACTAGATTATCATTGCAACTTGATTCTCATCTACCTTCTGTGACAATGTAGGTTTTTGTTTTTCTCATCTGTCATTTTTCCCTGCCACATTGCTCGAGATAGCAAGCTAGTCCTTTTTCTAGTGTGTGCATGAATGAACTCCAATGTTGTTTGTTTTCCAGTGGCATGTATGAACTTCTGCATCACTCGTCTCCCTGCAGTGCATCCTCTCGAGTCACACGTACTCACTCCACCATCCAAGATCTAGATAGGAGCTTCCAATGTGGATTTCTCCAGTAGCAACAATCACAACAAGTTCTCCTTCCAATGATCTGGACTTATATGCTTCTTATCCGGAAACAGAAAAATCCTTTGTTTATCTCCATCTCACATTTCTCCTAGTGCTGAATTTTTCTAGGGTTTCCTGAGGCTTCTCCTGGCCTAAGCTTCTTCCTGGCACTGGCTTCTCTCTGCCTGACTCTAATTTCAACATCACTAATCACCTTATAAGTTTCTTCCAGAATCCACCTCTTCATGCCTTAATTTTTTTCCACTTAGACATGTCACCTGTAGAAAGTGTGAGGGCAAGCCAAGCAGCCAACCATCATCCCTTCAGTGGCTGAATTCCTGTTCTGCTATAAGTTCATCAGTCTGTTACAATGATCTACGTATCCCACAATAGAATCTCCTCCAGGTTCAGTGCTACCATTGACTTGACATCAATATCAACCGTAGCAAGGGACTTCAAGAGTCAACGATGTCAAATACATCAACCAGTTGGCTTCGCATTTCAGTCCTAAAAACTTCTAGTTATGATCTTCTTGACAATAAACCTCGAATATCAGACACAATATTGGTATATACTAGCTAAGGAGTATCTATGCTTACTAAAACAGAAGATTTTCTTAGGGCACATTGCCTTAGTCGATGACATCCTCGATGCACAAAGGCGAAGCACACATGCTCACAATATCCAATTTTCGAATCATACACGGCTCACAATATCTCTTAATTATTATATTTAATTTTAAGAGAATATGAATTAACTAATAAAATATTTTCAATATCATTTGACAATCCTAATTCTAATACAACCTTGTCGTGGCTGGTCCCAAGTCCGAATGAGAAAAGGGGGAGTTGCATTAGGTTGCCAACTAGCATTGAATTTCGACAAATTTCAATAAATAGATTCATCAAGATATTATGCTAAGGAATGCATTGCAGGATATGATTCTAACGTCTCAGCAAGGACCATTTGCATTTGGGTGTAGTATTAAATATATAAGAATTTTACACCAAAAATTGGATAAAAATAAATATTATAAGAAAATTGATTGTTTAAGATTTAAAATATAAAATATAAGAACGCTCCCTAATAAAGTAATGGAAGTAGTAGATACTATAGTTAGAAGAAGAATTAATATTCTGTATTTATAGTAGACAAAATGGATAGGAAAAAAGACAAAAATGATAGAGAACACAGATTTTAAATTATGTTATACAGAAAAAAATAGCACACGAAATAGAGTAGCTATTGTTGTAGATAGTTCATTAAATGATAAAGTAATTAGAAAATGGGATAAGATTATAGCTCTTAGATAGCGATAACTAAAAAGAAACTATTAATATAATTAGCATATATGCATCTCAAGTAGGATTAAATAAAGACTTTAAAATTAAATTTTGGAAAGATTTAGATGAGGTATTACAAATAATTCTACAAACAAAATGATTTTAATATGAGGAGATCTAAATAGGACACATAGGAGTAAAAATGTAGAATGTAATAGGGTGTATGGGAGTTATGGATTTATAACTCTAAGAAGGAAAAACTATATTAGATTTTGCAATAACATATAAAATTAAACTAGCTAATATATTTTTTAAGAAAAAAGGACAATTGGTCAGGTTTAAAAGTGAAAATAATAAGTCGCAAATTGACTTTCTTATGATGAAAATGAATAGAAAAATTTATAAAGATTGTAAAGTTATTTCCGAAGAAAATTTAACTATGCACCTTAAACATATTATTAATGAAAGAAAAACATGGATTAAATTGTAAAAGTTAAAAGATAAGAAACAAAACATACTTAAAGAGATAGTAAGAGTATAAATATTAGAAGAGATACATGATAACTCAAATACGACATGGAATAAAATAACAGTAAAGTTAAAAATGATAGTCAAAAGTTTACTAGGTGAGTCAAAAGGATGTGCACCACCAAATAAATAATCTTGATGGTAGAATGAGAAAGTACAAGAGAAAGTGAAAGAAAAACGAAAAGTATATCAAATATTATACATTTGTAACAACGAAGAAAATTTAAAAAAATATACAATGGCTAAGAATGAGACCAAAGAAGTAGTGAGGCTAAGAATGAAACTTTTAAACGTTTATATCGATGACTAGAAATAAAAGAAGGTGAAAAATATATTTATACAATAGCTAAAGCTAGAGAAAGAGAGACTAGTGATCTTACCCAAATAAAATGCATTAAAGATGAATATAATAAAGCACTAATGGACAATGAGGAAATAAAAAAGTGATGGAAAAGCTATTTTCATCAACTTTTGGATAAAGATTTAGATGATCATTAACTTAGGCAATTTAAGTAGGTCAAAGGAGTATAGAAATTTATATTTTTATCGTAGAATTCAACCTTCATAAGTAGAACAGACTTTAGAGGGGATGTAAAATGAAAATATAGTTGAACTAGAGGATATCCTAAGAAAGGTATGGAAAAGCCTAGGTAAGCAAGGTATTAAATGACTTACAAAGTTATTCCACTTGATATTGAAAACGAAAAAAATGTCTAATCAATGGAGAATAAGTTCTTTAGTTCCTTTATATAAAAGGGAAGGAGACATAAAATTGTATAAATTATAAGAGTATTAAATTAATGTCATACTACAAAAATATGGGAAAAAAAAGTAATAGAAAAAAAACTAAGGAAACCACGGTGACCAAAATTCAATTTTGATTTATGCCGGAAAGATCGACAAAAGAAGTTATACATCTTCTTAGAAAACTAAATAAAAAGTATCAAGAATGAAAGTAAGTTTTACATATGGTATTTATTAATCTTGAAAAAACTTATGATAGAGTTCAAATAGAAATTATGTAGAGAATTCTAGAAAAGTAAGATATTAGTGTAGCATATATTGAAATAATTAAGGATATGTACGAGGATGCAATGACAAGAGTGAAAACGTCAGGAGAATTAACCGAAGTATTTCTCATAAAGATAGGATTATATCGAGGATCAATTTTAAGTCTCTATCTTTTTATACAAATCATGGATGAACTCACTAGACACATCTAAGGCATGATACTATTGTGCATGTTATTTACAAATGATATTGTTTTGGTACATGAGACAACGTGAATGAGTAAATATTAAACTTGAATCATAAGGGAAACACTAAAAGTAAGAGATCTTACACTCAATAGAATAAATATAAAATATATGAAATTTAAATTTAGTAATATTATATACAATAAGACAATTGTTACATTAAGAGATGACGAGTTGTTTGTAACTAAAAGCTTTAAATATTTAAGATCATTTTTGTAAAAAAAATAAAGGAGTTGAGAGAAATATCTCATAGAATATGGTAATGTTTGGAATAGAAAGAGCATCGATCATCGCTTGAAATATCGACCCGCTTTTGTCCAAACGTATGGTATTTCTCGCTCCGTCGCGCATCAAACCGCATACCCACAAGACTGCGAGACGATGATAACGACGGCGGCGGAGGCTCTCAAGCGAGCTCGCGGCTACGACCGTCATGGGCTCTCGCGGCGAGGCCGCAGGCGATCGTTGGGCGCCGCAGCTTGTCACCGCGGCCTCGCGTAGGGCTACCACGCCGCCATACCTCGCTGGGCCACTGCGCCAAGCTGGCCGGTTGGGTTCCGATCGCCTCTCGCGGCTTAAACGGCCACTGCAACCGTCGGTACGCTGCGCACTCTGCGTAAATCATGGTGATGAGACGAAAAAAAAAAATTAACTTTCCAAACTATGATTTAACTATAGGTTAATAAAATTAATTAAAATTTATTTTATTAATTTATATATTATAAATAATAATTTATTTTTTAATCCTATTTAATTGAAATTAATATTATTAATTTTTTAATATTTAAATTAATATTTTCATTTTTAATTTATATATTTTATATTAAAAAATTATCGATACACCCGATACGATACTGAAATTGTATTATTTCGATCGCGAACCAAAACATCGATTCTATTAAATTTTAAACTCAGATCGATATTCTTTGTGATCGTAAAATATCTTTAAAACTTAAAGAAAATTTTACAAAACAACAGTTAGACATGCTATATTATATGAAGTTGAATGTTAAACTATAACTCAAGCATGAGTAGAAGATGAAAAAGTTACAGAGATAAAGATGTTAAGATAGATGTGTGAACATACAAGGATGGATAAAATAAGAAATGAGAATATTAAAATGAAAGTTAGGATTGCATCTATTGAGGGAAAACTTAGGGAGATACATTTAAGATAGTACAGATATGTACTTAGACGACTGATAAATGCTCAAATTAGGTGATGTAAAATTATTACAAATATAAAAAACAAAATAAGAAAGAGGTTTACCAAAAAAAAGACTTAGCCAACAACGATAAAATAAAATTTATTTAAATATAGATAATAATATAGTAGGAGATAAATCCTAATGGCATAGAAGAATCCATATAGCCAACCTCATCTAACGGGATAAAACTGATGGTGGTTGTTGTAATACTAATTCTAATATCGCAAGTATTAATTATCTTAAATTTATTTGTCAGTCTACTATTAGTGGTTTATTTTTTTCATATTCACTACACATGTCATGTTTTAAATTTATATATTCAAGATGGATTAAAAAAATTTTAAAAAAAATAACTAATTAAAATTATTATTTTTTATTTATGATAACATCCTAATATAATAAAACAATAAGATAAATTTTGTAAAATTAATAAAATGAGACTTAAAAAAAATTTATTTAATGTATCAATTTCTTCAAAATTCATTTCAATATATAAAATTATTATGTTATTCATCTCTGATGGTGCTTGCTTCTTTTGATCACCAAGATCCCCCTTCCTCTCCTTATGGATCGTTGGATCTGTCACCGAGGGAGACTCAACAGGGAAAAGATTAGTTATAAGAATCACCCTCAGTATTAGGAATGGAGCTGAATCTGACACACCAAGGAAGAACGTTAAAGGTTGGCCGGCTCTCTGGCGTGGCCACTCCGACACTCAAGTTAGTATGAGTATAAGAAAAAAGGCAATGAACTAGAGAAGAAAAGAGATCTCGGAGATACCATATGGAGAAGAAATGACCATCCATTGCTTCGTCCTCCTCTGCCCTTTTTATAGATGAATCAATCGTCTTCTCCTTGAGATGAATTTACTTTAACGCCCTTTACCCAACTGTCCTTGCAATCGCTTTTCCCACCTATATTCAAAATATCTTCCCCGATCACTTCGTGTGCCCTTTGCTCCCCTGCCAAACATTTAAACTCATAAAATATAAACAAATGATAAAATACCCCACTAATCACGTTTTATCCTCCCTAAACTCCCCCTATTATCCTTAATTATTCTCTCCACCTGATCTTACTAGAAACAAGAGGAATTCCAAGACTCCTTGCATGGCTCAGGAGAAACACATACTGCTCGGGAAACACATATACTATCCGGGAATTAAAAATACCGCTCGAGAAACTGATCCTACTACTCTGTAAGTACTTGTATCATTCTCCGAGACTTACACATACCGCATCGAAATCGATCCTACTATCTCAAAATACACATACGCTCGAATCGTTTCACACCGTCTCCAAAATATACATACCGCTATGTAATCGCCACACCGCCTCAAAATACACATACTCCTGAACTAATCATATTGCCTCGAAAGGCACATACTACTACCTCGATTGTTCACACCGCCCCGAAATACACATAACGCCTCGAATCGCTCACACCGCCCTAGAAATACACATACTCTCGAGAACTAATCAAACCCCTAGAAAGACACATACTACCTCGGGATTGTTCACACCGCCCCGAAATACAAATACTACCTCGAACTACACCTACTACCCAAACTGCTCCTCACTATCCTCGAA